>JNNX01000001.1:1113082-2474838 GCA_001657655.1 Talaromyces piceae
TTTTTTTTTTTTTTTTTTTTTTTTTTTTTTTTTTTTTTTTTTTTTTTTAAATTCTCTCACTCTGTTCACCTTCTTTCTGCTTCTCTTATTCCGCGCTGTCTCATCCTTTCAGTGTATTTCCTGGCCTATCATCAGGCGCACTGGCTGGGGGACCCCGCACCCCCGAATGTGAACGATGAAAGTTCCGCGCTTTTGCGGAAAACCTTTCCTTTTTCTTTTCTTTCTTTCCTTTCTTTCTTTCTTTTTTTTTTTTTTTTTTTTTTTTTTTTTTTTTTTTNCTTTAGACTTCAATTATCAATTCTCCCTCACCAAGCTTTGAGTCCCCGATCTCCGCAAAGAGGCCGGACCAGGTGGGAAGCCTGGAAGGCCGGCACAGTCAGTGGGGATCAAGGCTATAAGGATTGGCGGGGTGTGGTCGCTCCAGGGCCCTTGGGCAAAGCTAGGAGAAAACTAAGGTCGAGTAGCTAAAGGGCACTAGAACGGGAAAAGAAGGGAGACTGCGGAGGGCGGAGCAAGAACAGGCTAAAAAGCCTAAAGGGCAACGATTCTATTGGATCAGCCGGCCAGTGACAGAAAAGCTTGCTTTCGCGTTGGTGACGGATAGACGATGCGCGACCACAGTCGGGACGCTGTACATTGGGGACGGAATCCGGAAGACGGAACGCTATCGTCTCTGCAGTTGGAGAGCGACGAGTCTATTCTTGTATGCGGCTGAGTCATGCTGCCATGTTCTATCCCCAACGAGGCAACTCACTGCGAGGTCGCCTTGTCAGTTGCATTGCTAGTCTCCCCCCGTCGGCCAGGGTTCGATCAGGAACATTAGACTGGCCGAAGGATTCACCTTCTTTTCTGCCTCTGCAGTTCCCGGCGCCGCAGACCACCGGGACGATTGGCTGCCGGCCATGAAGATTCCTGTCCAGGCAAACCTACAGCTTCCTTCTTCCTGAAACCCAGGAGAGCTGTACCCCTTTTGGGCCTAGCGGTCGACCCGTGTCGACAATTCCAAATCCCAGAGGTCGGTGGGCGTTGCTGTTGTTTCACCCTAGTGTCAGTCGCTTGCCTGTTCGCTTGCGATGCTGGACCCAGTCTGCCCCTATAGTTGGTCTCTGCTATAGTCGTTAGGGTTGGCCGACGCTGGTTATCTGATCCTCGGGTGAATAGGACCGTCTGATAAACTGCTCTAGATCATTTGTGGGCTCTGGTCCGTCCTGATCGGCGTGGACGAATGTGAAGCCTAAAATCTCCAAATCTCAATGCGACATCGCATGCATCGTTTGATTGCATGCCACCGTGAACCCAAGGGCCCAATGACGTCCTCTACCAAGCATCTTACCCGGTCAGGCAGCCCGCACATGGCTTTATGCTTGCTTTTCTTTTCGTTTCTTTTTATTTTTCTTTTTATTTTTTTTCTCCTTTTGTCTTTGTTTGGCAATGGGAATCGTGGGCAGCAACTTGAGTATAGAGATCCGCGGGGGAGAAAGCAGAGAAAGTTCCGTTCCATAGATCTGGAGAACAGCGAATGGGCCCTTGCCGACAACATGTGCCGTGTCCTCCCTCTTGTGTAATCACGCCATCAGGTTGTGGATGGAGGGCTTCAGTGTCGACGATCGAGTATACAGGTCGAGGAGCTTCGGTCCTGCACCAATGCACGCTTTCGATCCTGCAAGCAGCCCAGCCGGAATAGCACAATATGGCCGGTGCCCACTGGTCCACTGGTCGTCTCCCGCTTCACCGACCAACCTGTCAAACTCACAAGCATCGGGGCACGACCATCATTGGTCCGGAGCATCTAACACCTCGTCTGCTCCCGGGGAGAGCAAGTCTTACGTGGGCTAAGCTGGCTAAGCTAAACCCACGTGGGCGTTGGTAACCGTGAGAAGTTAATGCGGAATCCTACGGGGGGCCGGCGTCAGATCAACATCAGATCCATTTACTGTTTGAATCTAAAAGGCTAATTCCGTCGCGGAGTTGCCGTCACTTGCATGGCTGACCTTGGGGCTGTGATCAAAACATCGTCCTCGACATGCCGGATATGGTTAAAGACAGCGTCCTAGCTTGACCAGAAATGAGAGAAAAAAAAGAAGGAAAGAAAAAAAAAAAAAAAAAAAAAAAAACTGGGTACTAGCCGTCTGGGGTGGCTTATGGCATTGATTTTCTTGTTGCACAAAATATGTTCACCACAGTTATCCATATCGACGACCACCGTTCCCCCCCTTCCTCCCTCAGAGGATTCTGCAAAGGATACTCTATACTGCCGATTCCCAACAGCACAAGCATTAGCCCGACCCACCCCAAACATGGCTCGTCATGCCGTCCCCAGTCACTATTTCGCACGGCCGCCCCGACTTCCGGCTGGAGTATCTTGGGGGAAGCAGAAGGGCAGGCGGTCCTCCTCCTGCTCAATGGCGTAGATGATGTGAAAGAACAGGGTATCAAAGCCGGTGGGCCGTGTTGCAATCATCCGTCATCGAGCAGATTCCTATTCCATTTTGTTCCTTTTGGCTGCCATCGCGGAATAGACTGTACCGCGAATCTAGCTTAGAAACAAAAAAAAAAAAAAAAAAAAAAAAAAGGGCGCGTAAGTATGCTAGAGGTATGAACCGATCCAGGGGGCATGGATTCTCCACTAGAGAATGATGCTTTTCTCGGTTGCATAGAGTCCCTTCAGGACCTTGAGCTGGCCAATGGCTCCGCTCTGGATTTTTGTTGCACGGTTCGGAACGGTGACAATGGCAGCCCGCAACAGGGCGATGCCAGCCTGACCCCAAAAGCCAACAATCCGCTCAGCCGAGAATCGTAACATCGCAAAGAGGATATAGAAATGGGTGTCTTGGAGCTCGTCGGGGGGGATATAGAGAATCTTGGCAACCGTCCGCCAGAAGATGTGGTTTGGGAACGGATTCTTCCGCGTAGTCTTCCCAAAATTCCGAAGCGTGACAGCTGCAAACCCGCATCCAAGCCCAACCATCCGTTGACGGTGCTCTACTTCGTCGACAAACGGACCGCCGGCCTCTTCCCGTTTCCACCCGAGCGCCATCTTGCCGGCCTCTGTTTTCTCATTTCCGTAGAACCCCCATAAAGCTGGGCAGGCAGCTCGGTACTTTGACCAAAGGATGTCTGAGAATGCGTGCCCCCGGAAACAGAAATGCTCGGCCGAGAAGATTTGGGCGACGACAACACCCACCGGCTCGGCGTATTCGAGTTTGACGCCCGCTTCGTTGATGAGCTGCGAGACGATAGCCTTGGTGAAAATGTTCAACAAGTAAATGAACACCGCAGAGCCTTTGGAATCTTCTTCAGACAGGCTGGCAAATTCGGCGGGTGGCCGGATAAAGAACCGGCGGACGTCACAAGGAATGGGGATATCCTGAGCTTTGCGAAGAATCTCGCGAACTTCGTTCACCTATCACTCCGTAAGCTGTGTTCCAGGCGTGATTGATCAGCCCCAGTTGGAAAGAACGACATACCTGGTGTTTGTTCGCCGCAGCACCTTGGCCTTCGCGCAGCTGTCCAATGCATTTGATGATGGCACGACGATACTCTCCTATCGTGTCCTTGAGACTCGGGTTCTTCTTGCCTTCGGCTAGAACGAATTTGCGCAGCTCCTTCAGGTACTTGTGTAATTCTAGATACTGCTCGTGTTCCTTGATCTCTTGATCCGAGTTCAACTGGGCTCCCAAGCTCTGGCGTTGCTTCTCGGCTGCCTCGGCTTTTTGCAACTCTGCTTGCCGCCGGCGTTCCTGTTCTTCGGCTTCTGTTCGCTCGCGACGCGCCTTTTCCTCCTCGGCCGCTTTGCGAGCCTGGGCTTCGGCCGCTGCGGCTTGACGACGCTTCTCGTCTTCCTGAGCACGACGCTCGGCTTCTCGGCGCGCTTCCTCCTGCCGTCTCTTCTCCGCTTCTTCGCGTTCTAAGCGCTCCCGTTCGAGTCGCTCTTGTTCTTCTTTGCGCCGGCGCTCTTCCTCTTCCTTTCGACGGCGTTTTTCTTCCTCTTCCCGCAGGTGTTCTTGGAGGACCACCTCAGCCTGCCGGCGATGTTCATCGTAGTACTCGTATGCTTTGTCGATGGCGGCATAGTAGAACTCTTGGTGGTTCCGATCAGTCTCGTCGTGCTGCGCCGACAGCGACTTTGCGTGATAGTCGTACACTCGCTTGAGATCTTCGTGATGTAACCGGATGGCTTCGAGATCTTTTGTGAGGTCGAGGATAAGCTGTTTTGACGGACTGTCGGCCCGCGTCCCGATGCTACGTCTGGTGACCATTCCGACCAGAGTGCGATGTAATCCCAGGAAAGCTGGTGTATGCTAGCTAGCATATGAAAACAACAGGTGGCGACGGTATCAGCGCCGCAACAGTGATCTCGAACTCGATGACATGCAGGGAGGTGGGAAATCAAAGGCGGCAAGCCCGGTTCAGACGTAGAACAAAGACTCTAAAAGGGAAGGGGGCAACCACCACCACCAATCTGAGCGACGTGTCACCGATGGTCTTGACACGGGGCCTGCAAAACTGTCCAAGACCTGGAGATAGTCCAATCACCCCTCTCCCGTATGACAGTGCCTGAACCCAATTGTAGTTTGACGGCCGAGGAAATACTGCGACCTCATTCCAGGACCATCCCTCCGTATTGATTGTTTGATTCGGCGCAAAACCCGTCTCGCGGCCGTCTCGAGGGAAGTCAATGACGCGCTCCACGCAGGCCCTTCAGCAGGATAAAGGATTGTCAGTATCTTCGGGTCCAATGGCGGCTGTTGCTTGAATCGTTGGTGTGGCGGCAAGTTTTCGCTGGGCTGCACGAGCTTTGATTAGCAGAACTGAAACGCGCTTTGACCGGGTGTTCACACCAAAGGTTTCAAATAATCCAGATGCAATATCTCGACTGAGCAATCAGCACTTCCAAACAACAAAACTCCAGCACATGGGCTGGATATATCTGATCTGTAGACGCGCAACAGAATTGCTGGGAACGAGAGGCCAAGCAGTGCTGAAGCTGCCCTGTCCTGCCACGGGAAAGCGCGTCGGCCGGCTCCTGCTGTGATTGGCGGGCTACACCCGCTTTCAGATCGATCGGGTGCCGACAACACACACCGTTTAACTACAGTGGCTAGCCGGCTTCATTATTCGGTAGGAACAAACACACACGCACCCGATCAGATGGTATCAATATCCACAGTATCACTTGCTTATGGATAAAGACAACAACAACAACAACAACAACAACAGCACTCCCCAGACCTGGTGCATGGCAATCACTACCTTGGCTTTGTCTGAAATCCCGTTCTGCGTACTGTTACGTGCCAACCTAACATCGGTGCAACCGGTAACTGGCTCCAGTCATGGTCTTCACCGCTCAGGGCCCCCATTCTTGGTGCACACTTGAAGCATCATCCCCCAACCGATCAGTTGGTGGTGCAGCATCCGCACAGCACCTGTCTTGTTTTCGGTTTGCCCTTTCCCCTGGCCTATATAGCGTATCTTTTACAGAATACGTTTTTGTGCCCGGTCCAATCCTCACAGGAAAAGAGAGAAGAAGAAAAAAAAAGCCCAATATAGAAGAAGAGAAAAAGGAAAAGACACGATTAGCCAAACAATCATCATTCGTCCAGGATAATAATAATAGTATACGGAGCAACATCCGATCCATAACTACAGACGCCAAGCCCGCCCGGCGGAGGCATATGTTAGTTAGTGACTGCGTTAGCTGGCCGACATTGGTTGGAGGAAATCCCCCCCTCCCCTAGGCGCCCCCTCTTGTTGCGGGCGCTCAGCAGCCTACGGGAGCAGCCTGGGGGGGTCCCGGTCCGAGTCGCTGTAGCTGCCAATGCTCGACCTCGTAGCCTATCGAGCCTCCCGGGCAACGGCCATCATCACCATCGTCATCGCCTGTCGCTCCCTGAGACACTAAGTCAACTAACTACAAACTTGGCCAATTGGGCCCATGAACTATTGGCCTTCTTCCTCTTTCTTTCTTTCCCCTTCTGCTTCCTCCATCGCACATCCCCCTCTCTCTCTCTCTCCCTCCCCTCCTTTCTCGCTTCTCTTCCCACTGCCCGTCGCGCACCTCGCCTTCCTTCCTTCATCATTCATTTGTTTCCTGATTCTACTCTTCCGCCTGTCAGAGTAGGGAAGCATACCTCCCTTTGTCGTTCTCTCCAGAACACCCGTGAAACTCTCTTTTGGGTTCCGCTTGGTGCCGTGCCCGCCCCGATTCGGAAAAGGCCAGCAGCTCTTCTCCCACTCCACCAACGCGCCCGCCCTCTCTTGTCTAATCTCTCTGCTACTGCCACCTCTCTTTTTGCTTGTTGTTGTTGTATCTCTCTCCTTGGAAAGGTTCAAGCAAAGAAAACTAAGCGGGGAAAAAAAAAATAAAAATAAAAATAAATTCAAACAGTTGCAGTCGCAATCACTTTCTCGGTGTCGGTCGCAACAGACCTCCCGCCTCGGGTGCTCAGACTCGTTCTGCGGCGGCAGTGTCCATCGTGCGCTAGTCCAGTATTTAGCTGTATACTTGGTACCCGCACGGCCATCACCTCCCTCCGCACATTCGATCCTTCCCTCGAAACGGCCGTATCCCAACAGCTTCATCCCCTCTTTCCAGCAACACTTTGACGGCCTCGTCTACGGCCGACATCCTTCTCTCCCTTCCGATTGTCTATTCCGTCGGCCCGTTTTCGTTTCTTCGTTCCGCCAGCGCGTCGTCCGTCCAACTTCGTTGTTCTCGCCCTCCCTCCCCAAACACACACCAAACAACTGCATTCACACTCCTGTACCCTTCGGCGCGAACAGCCTCGTGGCCTTGTCAATTCGCTTCCTTATCACAGCCAGTCTCTAGCGTCAGGTCGCAGACCACCTGTGAGCCATCTGGAAACAGCTCTTCAGCTGTCTATCGTTTGCCACCGTAAGAACAGCACTCGTTTTTCTCTGCTTGGCCCCCCTTAACCTCGCCCATCAAACTGCCCCACTCTGGTGATGTCTCGGTGTCGTGTCATCATCTCAACTCTCTCTTGCAAGACAATACCCTCGTTCCTTGTCGTTTGCAGTCGGTCCAAATTGCCTGGTATCATGCTAATCTGATTCGTGACAGGTCGATTAACACTGGCCACCGCTGCCGCTGTGTGACAGTTCCAACTACAGTCAGCCCCAATCCCGACCCGGGAACCCATCCAACCTCATCGACGAGGCAATATTCGACACACTCGAAAACTCATAAAAAATGGACCAGCAAGGTCAATCCGGTGTCCCCGGCCCTGCCGGTCGCCGGCTCCATATAGCTCATCGGAGAAGTCCATCTGAGCTCACTCCTTTAATGAGTACGCAGCGTTCCCTTGTCCCCCATCCTTCTGCCCGCACCATCCCCTGCTGACAGTCCAACTTTCAACAACACAGTGGAACAACTGGCGATCCAACAGCAGATCGAGCTGCTCCAGCAGCAACAACAGCAGATTGCAGCAACTCACCAGCAGTACGTCAATATGGGGCTCCTACAACCCCAGCAACCCATGGGTCAAGTGCCTGGTTATTCTCCAAACATGCCCGGCCAGGGCGTCTCTCCCCAGGTCAACGCTTTCCAGTTTCCTCAAATGCAGCAGCAACAGTTGGGCGGCTCCGCCAATAACGGCCATTCCCACCGTCGGAATCAGTCTGCCCTTCCGGGCATGGGCATGGGCCCTCCGCCAGCTCCGTCGTCCGGAGCCTCGGGATCGGCATTTGCAGACATCCATCAAGGAAACCAAAGCCGCGAGAATAATGCGCCGTCGCGAGGTCGTGGCGCCCCCGCAGGCGGCGGTCATCAACGCCGTCATTCCCTGGCCCTACCGGAGGCCAAAAAAGCTGCGGAACTGGCACAGCAAAAACGGGCCGCCGCCGGTTTCCAGTTCCCTGCCCCAAGCCCCGGGGGTTCTGGTAGCACCGCCGACAATACTCCTCCGGAAGACAAGCCAAAGACCCCCCAGGGACTCGGCTTACAGCGTGCGGGAGGGAACCTACGTGGTGGCGCTCATGGCAGAAGCCAGTCCATGGCAGTTGGCCGAGGTGCCACCGGTTTCCAGTTTCCCATTCCCGAAAGCGGACCAGCCGAACCACCCAAGCGTGGCCATGGTCGGTCACAATCGAGGAACTTTGATGGCAACTGGAGACAACCAAACAACAACAACAACAACAACAACAACAACAACAATAACCAAGACCAGCAAAGGTCCAACAACCAGGGAGGAGGCAATAATCAAGGCTTCCAGCCAGGCCATCGTGCTCGGGCGTCCATGAATCAATCGATTGGATCCATCGGCCAATTCCAGTACCCCAACCAACCGCAGCTCATCCAACTCCCGCAAGGTCAGGTGGTTATGGCGCCCCAGCTCTTCAATGGTCAACAGCTCAACCCTCTCCAACTTGCGCAGCTTCAGGCCATGCAGCAAAATGGCCAACTGAACGGCTCCCTTGGCCTCCAGGCCAGCCAGCATGCTCCCCAACAGCTCTCCACTCAGCAGCAACAACAGCAGCAACGGAAGACGCTCTTCACGCCTTATTTGCCCCAGGCAAACTTGCCAGCCTTGCTGAGCAATGGACAATTGGTTTCCGGCATTCTGCGTGTGAACAAAAAGAATCGGTCCGATGCCTATGTCACGTGTTCCGAGCTCGATGCGGATATCTTCATCTGTGGCAGCAAAGATCGCAACCGGGCTCTCGAAGGCGATTTCGTAGCTGTCGAGCTGTTGGATGTAGATGAGGTTTGGTCCCAGAAACGTGAAAAAGAGGAAAAGAAGAAGCGCAAAGACATCACCGACACAAGATCGGGTGACAAGTTGTCGCGTTCCGACTCGGGTGCCAACGGTGACAACCAGCAGGTTGGTCCTGATGGCAGCATTCGCCGCCGCGGTAGCTTGCGTCAGCGCCCTACCCAAAAGAAGAACGATGATGTGGAAGTCGAGGGACAGAGTCTCCTCCTTGTGGAGGAGGACGAAATCAGTGATGAGCAAAAGCCATTGTACGCGGGCCACGTCGTGGCCGTGATCGAACGTGTCGCCGGTCAGATGTTCTCCGGTACCCTTGGCCTTCTCCGCCCGAGTAGCCAGGCTACCAAGGAGAAGCAGGAGGCCGAACGCGCCGCCCGAGAGGGTGGTCACAGTCGGCAGTCCGAACGTCATCAGGACAAGCCCAAGATTGTGTGGTTCAAGCCCACGGACAAACGGGTTCCTCTGATCGCTATTCCCACTGAACAGGCCCCCCGCGATTTTGTCGAGAAACATCAAGACTACGCCAACCGGATCTTTGTCGCCTGTATCAAGCGATGGCCGATCACGTCGCTTCATCCGTTCGGTACCTTGGTGGAACAGCTCGGTGAAATGGGCGACTTGAAGGTCGAAACTGACGCCCTTTTACGCGACAACAACTTTGCGGCCGATGAGTTCTCCGAGGCCGTTTTGAAGAACGTTGGGTGGGAGAACTGGACCGCTGCCGACGAAGGCGACGCTCTGCTAGCATCCCGTCGTGATTTCCGAGACGAAAAAACCTTCACCATCAACCCCACCGGTAACAAGGAGCTTGCTCATGCCTTCCACATGAAGAAACTGGCTGATGGCAAGCTTGAAATTGGCATCCACGTCGTCGATGTCGCGCACTTTATCAAGCAGAATTCACTGGTGGACCGTGAGGCGAAGAAGAGAGGCACCGGCGTTTACCTGATGAACCGGGTTGTCAACATGCTGCCACCTCGTTTGTCCACTGACGTCTGCTCTTTGCTCCCCGGTCAGGAACGTTTGGTCGTCAGCGTTGTTTTTCAGGTAGATCCTTCCAACGGTGCAGTGGATGATAACGTCTGGATTGGAAAAGGTGTTATCAAAAGTGCTGGCGCGCTGAGCTATGAAGATGTGGATGCAACACTCAATGGAAACTCTACTATCTCTCTGGAAGGTGCAAATGTCGAGGAGATTCGTCTTTTGGCGGTAAGTGGTTCTCTCAGGGTACATCACAGACTGCGCAATACTAACACATTTATTCGGTAGTCCGTCACAACCAAGTTCAAGGAAGCTAGATTTGGCAATCGGGCAAGCAGTATTCCGTCTCTTCGCCTTCTCTACCTGCTTGATGACGAGAACTTGCCGGTTGAGCACAATATATTCGACTCCTCCCCCACTCACGAGTTGATTGAGGAGCTCAGCCACAAGGCCAATTTCTTCGTCGCACGCAAACTCTACGCAGCTATGCCTGATAAAGCCCTCCTTCGCCGCCAAGCCGTTCCCAACTCACGCCGTCTGCAAAGCTTTGTTGACCGAATGAACCGACTAGGCTACGAGATTGACCCGACCAGCAGCGGAACACTACAGGCTAGTCTGTTTAAGATCGAGGATGCCGATCTTCGCAAGGTACGAAAGCCAACCCAAGACAGCGTCTATCGTCTCAGAGAGTCTTTAACTAATTCCATATCTATAGGGCATGGAGACTGTTTTGGTCAAGGCCATGCAGCGGGCCAAGTACTTTGTTGCCAGTAACTTGACCGAGGAACAGCGTCAACACTATGCACTCAACTTGCCCATCTACACACACTTCACAAGCCCGACTCGACGCTACGCTGACATCATAGTTCACCGTCAACTCGAAGCGGCTCTGTCAGAAGGCGCCATCGAGTTCACTGAAGACGTGGAGACCCTGACAAAGACAGCTGAGCAATGCAACAACAAGAAGGACTCCGCCCATAACGCGCAGGAACAAAGTGTCCACATTGAATCCTGCCGTATTATGGACAAGAAGAGGCAGGAGATTGGCGGTGATCTTATAAGCGAGGGTATCGTACTTTGTGTATACGAGTCGGCATTTGATGTTCTCATCCCTGAGTTCGGTTTCGAAAAGCGCGTACACTGTGACCAGCTTCCCTTGAAAAAGGCAGAATTCCGCAAAGAGACTCGAGTTCTTGAACTATACTGGGAGAAAGGGGTTCCTTCTTCCGCTTACATTCCTGAAGACGAGCGCCCCAACGCAAGCAGCTCCAGAGCTGCCCATGCTGCTGCCGCCGCTCAGCAGGCAGAGGCTGCTCGTGAGCGTGCCAGAGAACGGGAAGAAGCTCAGCGCAAGCAAACCGAAACGGGCACCATGTCTACGGACGACGTTGACGCTCTGTTCGACGACGATGATGATATGTCTGAAGTCACCGAAATGGCCGCTGGTGTTTCTCTGAATTCTTCAAACGACCGAACAACTCACAGTATGCCTCCCTCGCCTACCCGCAACGAACACCCCGACCAAGCGCCACACCGTACTCGGTCCGATTCGAAGATCGCAGTGAGCGCCAGTGAGACTCCAGAAGCGAAGTTGACAGACAAGGAGAAATACCTTGATATGTTCAAACTTCGTGAGGAGGACGGAGAGTATATCCAGGACGTGACAGAAATGACTCGCGTTCCGATCATCCTCAAGACCGACTTGAGCAAGAGTCCACCGTATGTGTCGCCCGCCCCACTTTCTTGAACTCAGGCTTGTGGTACTAACCCTTCTTTTTTTTCCCAGTTGTTTGACAATCCGCTCCGTCAACCCTTATGCCCTGTGAAGTGGAGAGCTGTAGCAAGTCGATATGGTCTCACAAATTCGACGAACCAGTCTCGACCAATCAAAACGCTCGCCAATTGGACCGGCCGATATCTATATGAACATGAGTAGTACTATTATCGCCTCTTCTTGGGGTTGTTGCCTTTGTCGGGGTTGTGCCGTGTGGTCGGAATTTGCTACTATGCTGGCTGTTTCTGGGTTCTCCTTTGTGTGATATTGGTTTGTCCAGACATATACATACTTTTTTGCATTACAGGTGAGACTGCTGGTAAAGAATGTCAACAGCCTGGCCGTCTCTAACCCTCTGCCTCTGCGCTATGCGTTGTGTTTTCGTTCTGGAAGGATAGGACGAGCTGGTTTTTGTACAAGGATTGAGTGTGCCGTTGAATATTGCGCACATTTTCACATTTTTAGCAGCGGTTACTGGCAGACAGCAATTCCGACGAGCGTCAGCGGTCGTACCGGAGGGGCTTAGTTTATCTTATCTGCATCGGGTTTTAGTCGATGACACATATATATCCTTTTTTATTTTTCTTATCCATTTCTATTTCATTGTTTGTTCCTCATCTTGTTTTCTTTTTTATCTCTTGTTTTTTTTTGTTTTGCATTCTTCCTAATCCACTCCAAGCGTTATCAGATGAAAAGCAAGAAGATTGTGTTGGTGCAGAGACTGTGTGTGTGCCTGTTGCTTTTACTGGTTGTGTTCGCCTGCAGATCAGATACGTGGGCTGTTTCATTTTTAGAAATATCTCGCATAGCTATTTCCCGAATGCAGGTTTATTGTTCACTGTTAGCTGGCTCGTTACTTGGTATTTTACTACTTGATAGTAATCGTGAAAATGGATTTGATTGATATAGTCATATGAGATTATAACCACGTAACCAACAAGGACAACAGAGTACAAACAGAAAGAACCTAGATAATGCAGCGCAAATATAACCAACAACCATCCAAAAACACCTAACCGACCCCAACCTCCCTATATAATATGCCCTTTGTTCTTGTGCAAACCGTCATGTAATCATTCATCGTCGTCACATCGTCATCATGAACAAAAAGTAAGAAAGTCTCCTCTAGTGGTGCACCCCCTCGAAAACCCAGACACCAAGCTCTGTATGTAAATATGTATATATAGATGTATACTTTCTCGTCAATTACAAGAGGCGCACTTAAGTGGGAAGGAAATCATAGCCGTCGCAGCCCGAGTCTCGGTTTGCGTTTTGCTGTGGCCGTGCCTTTACGGACACCTGTGCCTGGCGGCGGTTTTGTCACTCTTGTAGGATCCAGCGGTCTGGTTGCGGCGACTGGGCTGTTGTGAAATAGTCCCAAAGGAGCCCTCGATTGTAGCGGGCCTGTTTTCATGGCGAGTGATGTAGTTGGGAAGGGCAATGGTGCTGATGGTGCCGAAGTTTTGGTTGAGAATAGTGCGCTTGCCAGATTTTCTTTGCCAAAGCTAATGCGACGGCTGGGGCTGGCGGCGGGTCCGTCTGCGTCGTCTTGGTAGATTTCATATAGTGTATTTGAAGTTGTAAGTCTCTGTGACTGGGTCTCTGGTGGCGTACAGTTCTGTACTGACGGAGCACGTGTTGTGCTTGTCATATTTGCTGCGATGTTGCGCTCGGATGAAGTCATTGCACCTGTTGAGCCATCATCATCGGACGAACTTTCGTACATAACTACATCAGTGTCAAGAGGTGAAGCGGCTGAGATGACTGCCAATGGTCGCTTATCAGGGTCGCTTCTTCGAGAGAAAGGCGGAGCGGGAACGATAGGCTCGGGTGACAGTGACGGGTCGTTTTCCTTATAGTCATCCATAAGATCCTCGCTATCAGACTGCATCTTATCGTCTAAAGCCCTCACTGAGATAGCTGGAACAGTAGTTTTCATGACTAATCCGGTCTTTGTCGTTTCCGGGGCTGTTACTGAGACTTCGGGCTGCTGTTTCTCGGATTCTATACGACCTACCATCGTAGGGTCTTCTCCACGCTGCTTCGCTTCCAGGACGGAATCTTTCAAATCGTCCGGTATTGGCGCGTGAATAGAGGTCATGAGCTTTGCTTGGCGCGCAAACTCGCTGTAGTCGTCTTGAAGTAAGGCACCGGCAGACGAGTTGAGCGCCGAATCTGGATTTGGTTGAATCAACAGACACGATATTGTCTAACAATAAAGTCATCAGCTGGGTTTCGAGCTTTCATGACATCATCCAAATAACCTACCACAAGGATATCCCTCAAAGTCAATCTGGACTCCCAGTCCCGCTTGAGAGTATCCACGCACACGGCGCCTGTCGACTCCTCCACGTTCGGATGCCAAATCCGCGTTTTGAAAGCCGCCTTTGGCGGGCTGGCAGGATAGTCATCGGGAATTCTGAGGTGCAATCGCCATAGACCGTCAGCATAGGGCGTGCCATGAGGCCCCGTGAGCAGCACACTGAGTTGACTTAGATCGTCGGTGGCGTGTCCATCTGCGTCTGAAAAAAGGTAATATGGAGGAAGGTCAGAGTTGTGGAGGTCTGCATGGTCGGCAATGAGCCGACGAAACTTGGAGACCTGATGATTCATCGTAAGATTAGTACACAGTAGGATTGCATGCATCCGGACAATGCATGCTGCAGACAACATACCATTGTGCAGCGTAAGAGGGGCGGGAAACAGCGGTGGGAAGCTTCGCGCACTCCTCGTAGCAGTCAGGCCAATCGGTCAAACACTGCGATATGGCAACAGGGATTTGGTCGTTGAGGAATGTTGAGGATACAGAAAAGGATGAGCAGGAAGGCTCAGGTCCAAGGGCGCAAGACAGGCACAAAAGGGAGGAAGACCGCGATTTTGGAAGGAAGTTTTGGCCATTGGGGTCGGTTTGTTATTGTTGCTGGGGAAGCCGCGACCGGCGACGGGCTTGGCGTGCGCTAGTCCATTCTGGTGCAGTTCGTGTTCATATGAGCGCGCCGCGTCGCGTCAAATCAATATAACCTCTTCCGGTATAGCGTATATATCCTCCTTGCCGGTCTGGACTAAACAGAGAACTACAAAGTTAGCACTTACTATACGACAGTACTGAGAGAGCCCGGCCACCACAGGTTTGATAGGT
Organism: Talaromyces piceae; assembly: GCA_001657655.1. Lineage (NCBI taxonomy): Eukaryota > Fungi > Ascomycota > Eurotiomycetes > Eurotiales > Trichocomaceae > Talaromyces > Talaromyces piceae. Next base: position 1,127,706 of record JNNX01000001.1, read on the forward strand.
CAATCATTCATTCATTCGTAATTAGAGATTATATAATAAGCTAGTGACACAGTGGCTCCGACCGATCCCAGTAGATTATGCATGTATATTCAGAAAGCAAGACCCTTCAACACAAGAGAAGAAAGAAATCCAGCTGTCGGCCATTATACGGGAGTATGTAATTGAGTAAACATATGCCGAGTCAGGTTGGAAAGCCTGCCGGCGTCAAGAAAGAGAATGAAAGGGAAAAAACAAAAGCATCATCACGGCCGAATTGATCCGTTCTACAGCAGCATCGCGACAGCGGCACCGGCAACGAGAGACAGACCAACAGGGCCAGCAGTCGCGCCGGGAACAGCGGCGCCAGTGCCAGTAGCCGATGTAGCAGCGCCGGATGCGGTGCCGGAAGCGGTGCCAGACACGGTGCCAGACGCGGTGCCAGATCCTGAAGCAGTGCCAGAAGCTGAAGCAGTGCCCGAGGCAGAGGCAGAGCCCGAAACCGCGGTGCTGAAGCCCGTCGACGTGCTTCCACGGGTACCAGGGCTAGTCGTTCCACCCACGCTGGACGATGAGGAAGGGGTTGGCACGACAACCGGCGTAGTCAAACCGGCAGGGATCGAGGCGGCTCCTGGTTGCGAGGTGACCGCCGGCGGCTGCGAGGTCACGACGCTTGGCTGGCCAGTCACAACACCAAGAGAGTTGGTCTCGGTCAAGAACTTGGTGGCCGGGTTAGACTGTTGGAAAGGTTAGCATCACGAACCTTCGTCGAGACGAGAAGAGACGCACCACCGAAACAGGCGAGACGACGGACTGGCCCAAAGCGACGGCCGAGAAGGCAGCGACAGCAAAGACGGCACGCATTGTGAAAGCGAATGAAGTTTTGTTTTTATTGATAATCGATCAGAACTAAAGGCAACGCAGCTGAGCAGGGCCGGTGAGCAGATGCAACGACTGAACAGAAAAACGTACGGAGGAATAAAGAGAAGGGAGCAAGCAGGAACGGGCGGCCCAAGAGACTCTACTTATATTCAGTCGCAAGGGTCAGCAGCAGCCACACGCAATTCCCCGCCCAATATTCGCCAAACGGGCATGGTCCGTAACAGGATTTAATATTAGCAGCAGCAGCAGCAGCACTTCGCCACCCAGGCTTCGGCAGAAAAGCGAACAGCAGAAGCAATAGTACAGTCTGGCCGGCGGCTTTGTTCGTAATCTCGTTATTCGTGCAGCATTAGTTATTTGCAGAAAAAGCAAGACTGACTTTGTCTCCGCAACCACAGCTCCTAGTGCCTCACGCTGATTCGCCTGGACGCAGACGGCCCGGCCTGATTCCAGCACTAGCATCGTATGTCTCATCCGGTTTCTTGTTATTATCAGCTAACCATCACTGAGCTACAAGTTAGTGAAAACTTGGCTTTCTTATTTGTTGTTCCTGTTGTCGTCATCGTCGTTTACGGTTCCTCCGAAGGGCCTTCCCAGCGACGACGGAAATTTCTCGAACCGCAAACCTAATTGGAAACGCGTTCAGAGTCGCGGTGACTATCGACAGACCCCTTACATCCGACCACCTTTGCTGCCGGCTTTTATCCCTGGTTCAGATATCGGCTCGTTGTGATGCGGCTATTGCTGATGGGTGATGATTCTATTTACCCAAGTGGTAGCGTCATCCTCGGCGCAGCCCTAGGCTCGGGAAACTGATTCGCGGAGAATCCTGTAGCCATAATGAGACAGCATTAGGACTGTTGTTATAATTATCATTGACAGGTCCGCTGGCAGCGGGGAGTCTGCTCTGTCGGCGACAGTCTTTGCGTAATACTTATACTGATCTGATCATACTAAGCGTGCAAGCAAGCCACCTGACAATTGTACAACAACAATAGCATACGCCGATTGGCTTCGCCTGACTGCACTAGTGTCATCACTGATAAATATATCCGGGCTGGCTCAGACAACGCAGAGCAGCTGCCAGGCAACATATTGTTGCTCGGATGTCCGAACCAACTTCTGCGCAGGTTTTTATATCCCTATGAGTAGTCGAATGTCTTCAATTTGTGTGAACCTCAAGGGCAATACGTACATCCGGTGCCCGAGGGCGGTCTCTGTGCTACCGGCATCCGTACAGGGACCATAATAACTCCGCCTACGGGATTAATCTAAGTATATATGTTATCCTGACTGGTATACAAACTCCAGCCGCGTAATGCCAAATATACGTACATATATATAGTCACCCGGCACGCATGACACCTGCCAACTGGTGGTGGGCCTTGCAGTTGGTTCAGATATGTGGCCGCAGGTCAACATTATAGAATACGCTAACGACATCTTTAACTCAAAATATCAAGGCTATGCGGTACCGTAACTTGAGCTTAATGTATAAGCTGTGTCTTGCCTTCCATTGGTACGCCGAGGAGTTGAATCGGACCAACCCACCATTACCCATCAATCTACGCGTATATATAGATATAAAAACAAAGGACGATTATGTAGCCTGCAGTTGACAATCTAAAACAACACCCCGCACACTACGCCATACCTCAGTGGAACTTACCACATGAGAACAACATTGAACCACTCAGAGTCCAATACCGGCAGGATACCTGAGGTGAAGTGGGAAAATTATATATACATCTTACGACGCGCAGAGCTCTCCGGTACTTGAACATGGCTCCAGACCTCGGCAGAGATTAGTATAGTATACCAGTATCAGTTGATGTAAAGCAAACCAAATAGCTGCTATCACACAACCATATATCTTGAATGCCTACGATGACTATCGCAGATAGCAAGTGACTAGCAGACCCAAGTAGCTGTCACGCTCACTATGTATCACCAAGCGCAAAACAGTAGCTTGAGATCAACCTCAATGTTTCATTCCATAATCTACAATATAGACAACCTTTCTCATTTTCTAGCACTCGGAAATGCCGGAAATGCACCAAAGATCTCCCAATCCAAGTATATCAGGATTTCTGACCCTCCTCACGCATCCAATCAGCAAACTCTTTGCGACTTTTCTACACCCGGGGGAGAACGACACCAGTTAGCCAGTCGACTCAATTTATGCGAAAATGATACCCCTGCTTACCCGCACATCCCAAAACCCAACCCTCTCATCCAGATTTCTATATGGATTCCGTCCCCCACCTTCACGCTCAATCTGACCGGCCCATGCGCTGTGCGTGATCGGCTTCAATTTCTCAGTTCCCAGCACGAGTCCAACAGATACCAGAACCACCGAGACGAGCGCTTCGATTGTGATGTCTGGCGGCAGTAGGCCGAGGGGGTTATTCGAGGCGGTAGCCGCGACGGCAGATGAGTGTGCGACGTTACTGAAGAGTGTGGTGTGCTCATGGGCCGAGTAGCCTCTGTAATATATATCAGGTTATCATGTTAATGTGGATCATTCAATAGATATATTTGTTTGTTGTCCATATCTGTTGCGGTACATGATTGCAGCAGTGAGAACGAGTGAAGTCACGTACGCATGAGCTAGCAAGACAAGGCCCAGGAAGGTGATGATTCGAGAGAAGAATCCCATTGTGCAATTATCTCAAATAACCGCCGAGGCTTTCAAGCAGAGCCCACGTCCGCTCGTACCAAGGAGCGACCAGATAAGTTAGATAATTGGCAGTCGTGGTGGGAGAGAAGTTCGCATCCCAGCTCCGGCCACGCCCTGGTCTAACCAACCAGCGGACCAATCACAGCTGCGTTAAGTTCCCAGGACAAACCACCCCCCTACGTCGAATCTACTTTCTTAGCAGCTACTTTCAAATATAAAACAAATTTTCTGACAAAAAAGTCCGCAGATGTCACTCCAGACAAGCTTAATTCTTTCATGGCCAGGTCTACACTGGCCTTTTTCTAAGAGGTAAAAAGAAATTCATGATATTTAATGATTGCGACATCAACGTCCATATTCATCATCCCAGTTCTTTATTTCATAAGCACATAACGTTTATAGTTTTTGCATAGCAGCCTGACAATTGGTTAGAGAAAAGATGACAACTCATAAAGGGCGATCATAAATGCAAAACTTACAATGTCGGTGGACTGGACGTGGTCCTCGTCCTCCTCGATTCTCTGCTGGAGCTCGTCCGTCGAGACCTTCTCGTCTTCAACGACCAAGTTGATCTGAAGCTTCTTGATACCGAAACCAACGGCAACAAATTTGGAAGCACCCCAGACGAGACCGTCCTGCTCAATCGCACGGACATTGGCCTCGAGCTCTTCAAGGTTGGTCTCATCATCTGCAGAGATTAGTCAGAACTGCTAACTCGTGAACAACATCCGGCCAGAACTCACCCCATGGCTTGACTTCAAGAGTGACAAGAGACTTCGCCGCAGGCTTGGGGCCCTTGGCCTCCTTCTTCTTCTTGTACTCAGCGAGACGGGCCTCACGCTCCTTCACAACTTCAGGGTCTTCCTCTTCATCATCACTGCCGAAGAGGTCGTCCATATCGTCATCATCAGCGGGCTTGTCCTTGGGGTTGGTAGGCAGCTCCGTCGTCTCAGGGCCATAGGTAGTGTAGGCCTTGGTCGGGTCACCAGGCAGAGAGGAGAACTCCGACTCGTATGAGGCAATGTGGTTGTACCAACGGGCAACGTGCGGGTACTTAGCAGCGTCAGGGGCGCCGCTGAAGGCCTTGTAGGTTACAACATCGGCCTGAGTGGGGGTGTGGCTACATTGAGCAGCGTTAGCTTGTTTGTGGGAGCTGGGTTCCGACAACAGAGAACAAAACGCTAAAACACGCAACAAAAATGCAATGTGCCATTTCTTAAATCAGAAGCGCGATTTCTCGCATTGTGTGTAGTCATACAGCGGTGTCTTAAGCCGCCTCCTAAACACGGACCAATTTGTTTTCATCATAATGAATGCAACACAACACAACCATGGGGGGAAGGAAAGGAAAATTCGCCAACGTACCCAACAATGTAGCTTCGGGTGGCAAGGAAGTTGTTGGCAATGGTAAGGCCGGCGTCCGAGGCGAAGTCAGTGAAACCCATTGTGATCGTATGTGAAATGAGGATGAGGGGGAAACGGGGAGTATGGAAAGGTACTTGTGAATAGGGGGAAGAGGAAGAAAAGGAAGAGGGGAGAATCAGGCCAAAATTTCCGGTTGAGAATTTTCTCTGGGCGGGCGAGTAGCCCCTCCTAAGGGGCCACGTGACTATTACCAGCCACAGCGCCACGGCGCTGCCACACAAGCTCCCTTTGTAGTTGCTGGCGCTAACCGGGTTCTCACTAGTTCTCTAGAGCTTTCCAGAAAGCTCTCTGGTTGGCCGCTCTTTTGCCGCCGACGGTATTAATTCATCACGTTCTTCTCGACGCCCGCGTTTACGCGCTGCAGCTCGACTCTATCAATGCTATCTTGAGTTTTCAAAAGAATGGCGGCAGCGAGACTTTCTCTTGCCCGGACACGGCCCTATCGGCCGTGGACAATCGCGTCATCACCAAACCGAACGCTTTCATTGCGATCCCACCATTTTGGATCGGCCATACGAGCCGGAGTGGCAGCCCAGCAGGTTCTCTCTACATTGCGATATTCAAATAAGAGACATTATGCGACTGGCGGTCGGCCCCAGCCACCCGGGGGCACCCACCGCATGAATCTGGGAGGCGAGGAGAAATCAGCCTTGGAACAGTACGGCATTGATCTCACGGCAAAAGCCAAGTCAGGAAAACTTGATCCTGTCATCGGACGAGACGCGGAAATACATCGGACAATCCAAGTATTGTCGCGGCGGACGAAGAACAATCCTGTACTTATCGGCGCCGCAGGTACCGGCAAGACAGCGATTCTCGAAGGCCTAGCGCAACGTATTGTACAAGGCGATGTGCCGGAAAGCATCAAGAACAAACGGGTCATCGCATTGGATCTTGGCTCCCTTATTGCCGGAGCAAAGTTTCGAGGCGACTTCGAGGAACGCTTAAAGGCTGTTTTGAAGGAAGTCGAAGATGCAGAGGGTAGTGTCATTTTGTTTATCGACGAGCTACACACTCTTCTCGGTCTTGGGAAAGCCGAAGGTAGCATTGACGCAAGCAATTTGCTGAAGCCGGCACTGTCAAGGGGCGAGCTTCAATGTTGCGGTGCTACCACCTTAAATGAATACCGCTTGATCGAAAAGGACGTGGCTTTGGCTCGACGCTTCCAGCCAATTCAGGTCAGTGAGCCTTCGGTGGCCTCTACTATATCTATCCTGCGTGGCATCAAGAACAAATACGAGGTCCACCACGGAGTACGAATCACCGACGCTGCAATCGTCGCCGCAGCCACGTATAGCAACCGTTACATAACCGACCGCTTCCTCCCGGATAAGGCGATTGATTTAGTTGATGAAGCTGCTTCTGCGCTCCGGCTACAGCAAGAATCCAAACCTGATTCAATTCAAGAATTGGACCGAGAAATCACCACTATACAGATTGAGTTGGAATCGCTTCGGAAGGAAACAGATATCACAAGCAAGGAACGTCGGGAGAAACTACAAGAAATTCTCAAATCGAAACAAGAAGAGGTTGCGAAACTCATGGAGATATGGAATAAGGAAAAAGAAGAGATCGAAAGTATCAAGCGGACAAAGGAAGAACTGGAGAAGTCACGTTTTGAACTCGAGAAGGCGCAACGTGAGGGCGACTTCGCAAGAGCTGGTGAGCTACGATACTCTGTCATCCCGGCCCTTGAGGAGAAGTTGCCAAAAGAAGGAGCTCAGGCCAAGGAAGGACAGACTTTGATACACGACTCGGTGACAGCGGATGACATTGCGAATGTTGTTTCCCGGACCACTGGCATTCCCGTTACCAAACTGATGGCGGGTGAGGTCGAGAAATTAATCCATATGGAAGACACCCTACGGCAGTCTGTACGTGGTCAGGACGAAGCACTGGCGGCCGTTGCCAACGCAGTTCGAATGCAGAGGGCAGGATTAAGCGGCGAACACAAACCTTTAGCTTCCTTCATGTTCCTTGGGCCTACTGGTGTAGGAAAAACGGAGCTTTGCAAGAAAATGGCCAATTTCCTCTTCTCTACGGAAAGTGCCGTTCTGAGATTCGACATGAGTGAGTTTCAGGAGAAACACACAGTCAGCCGATTGATTGGTGCACCCGCCGGATACGTCGGCTATGACGATGCTGGCCAGCTCACTGAAGCTGTGCGAAGGAAACCGTATGCAGTCCTGTTATTCGACGAGTTTGAGAAGGCCCACCGAGATATTTCGGCCCTCTTGCTGCAAGTCCTCGACGAGGGTTTCCTTACGGATTCCCAAGGCCACAAGGTCGACTTCCGCAACACCATAATCGTCCTCACATCTAACTTAGGCGCGGATATCTTGGTTGGATCGGATCCTTTGCACAAATACGACCTGCCTGATGAGGGAGAATTACCCGCTCCTGTGAAGAAAGCTGTCATGGACGTCGTTCAATCGGCGTATCCCCCAGAATTCTTGAATCGGTTGGACGAATTTATTATCTTCAAGAGGCTCTCGAGAGACGCCTTGCGCGATATTGTCGACATTCGACTGAAAGAATTGCAGGGAAGATTGGACGATCGACGAATGACGCTTCAGGTCGACGAAGAGGTCAAAGGATGGCTTTGCGAAAAGGGCTACGATCCTCGTTACGGCGCTCGCCCGCTCAATCGTCTCATCGCGAAAGAGATTGGTAACAGGCTCGCCGATAAGATTATTCGAGGCGAAGTTACAGCTGGACAGACCATCAGGGTGAAATTCAATGATGCCAAGGATGGGTTGGAAGTTGTTCCAGCCTAGTGACCCGCGATATCGGTTTATGTGATACGAACAGCATGGTTTAGATGGCGCCTCGGCGGTTGTTTGATTTTTGGGTTTTGGTTTTCCTCTCTAAGTTTTAAGATTGCCCATATAGTGCCTAGTTCCTATATCGTCTCCGCTCTGTGAGCCCTATGACTTGTAACATAGCATACTAACTAATGCCACTCTGTATATTATTGTCCATCGTTACCGGAGTCCGTGTAGTACTGTAGCCACTGTGAAGAGGAAAGAGCCGTCCGTTGAGCAAACGAGGAAGGAGTGAGGGCACACAAGACTCACTGTTGAATATAACCAACTCAAATTTCCTCCTGGCATCCCCTTTAACCCTCGTATCTTCATTCTTTACCCCATGGCGTCTTTAAAAAGAAGAAGGGATTCTGTGTTTAGCATTAACCGCCAGCCGCCGAACTCGCAGCGGGTTTGCACCAGCAACGGCCGAGCCAAGAGAAGCATTCCAATCAAATAGTCGTCATACTGACGGAGAACATAGCCAGTCGCACTTCAGCTACGACATCCAGGATGTTCATTCACAAGCCGGCGAGGACCTATGGCAGGATGAAGACACTAGCCAGGTCATTATGGCTGTTGACTTGAAAGGCGGAACCGTGGGATGTTGCTACTATGTCGTGCAAGAGCAGCAATTGAAATTACTCGGCGACGTTCAGCTTGGAGGAAAGGATATGCTCGATACACGTTAGTACTAAGATCCACATTCTCGACAGCTTCATTTCTTAATGTCCTGATTCAGTGATACTTGAAATTGGCCCAACAACGATACTCACATCCGCCCGTGCTGAAGAGGCTGTACTTAACATAGAGACCTGGACTTACGGTTAGTATGCGTACATATTCGGCATTCGTAGTCTGACCCGAAGTAGAATTTCATGTAGCATATCATATTGATACCCGACCTACTCAAGAGTTTAACTTTGACCACGCAAGAGCTAAAATAGCAAGCCTGGACATCTTTCAGCAGGAAGATCTTGCCCGGTTCCTGGTTCCCGGAGAAGGATCCTCAAGTAGTGATGAGGTAGTCGCGGAGAACATGGGACTCTCTCTTGAAAAAGGCAATGTTCTTCGTCTCGCTGGCGTTGTCGACATTGAGAATGTCATCTCTATTGGTTGCGCGGGAGCTGTTATAGCTCATGTCCAACGCCAGACTGCCAATGAAACTTTGGTACTAGGAGGGGAGTTCGTTATTAGCCCAGTGCGGTCGGTCGAGGCATTTTTTCTCGGAGGAACAATGTGAGTTGCTTCGACATCCACATGGTGACCCGAGGAGGCTAACTTGTTATAAGGTATATCAGTCCAAATACGCTCTCTGCTTTACAGATACTACAGCCAGAATTGCACCCAAATGCTTTTGATCAAGGGCCTGGGAAGTCTGCATCCCTCAAAAAAGGAGGTTCTCTTTATACGGGCTTTTCCATCAACACATACTTACCCCGCAAGGCAGAGGTCTCTTGAGAAAGCTATTTCTGCGTCCTAGCACAGATCCAAACAGTATAGCGGAGAGACAGGATATAATCGACATGTTTATGAGGCCAACAAATGCTGCTGTTGTGCAGATAATCACTGCCAGTCTCAAGAAGATCAAAAACATGCACCCAGTCCTAGTATGCCTTCATAAAGGCTGAAGTGGTGGAAAACCCTCTTTTGTAGGACTCAAAGGCATCACATGGAGCACATTGCTGAATGTAAGCTGTCCTTGGATTTGTAGTTGGCTTCCTGACCCTCCCTCATAGTTTGCCTTCTATGCCATCGACCTACATGCGGCAATTCGAAATATATTTCAGCAAAGTACAATTGCATTTCGTGAAAGGGTAGGTTGGAGAAAGTTGTCGGACAGTATGTGCACGCTAATAAAATGTAGGCACTCCATGTTCTCGATGGACCAAGCCTTCGCTCAGTGGGTAGGATCATCGATGACACGGTTTGGTCATAGCCCCTGCGTCTGTAGCTTGGTCTCATTGACTTCAGGTTGACATTCAAGCCTCCCACCAACAACAGAGAACTGTGATTAAACCTGGCGTGGATAGGGGACTTGACCTACTGAAAAACCGCTACAATGGGTTAGACAGCTTGTTGAAACAGGCGGCCATCGATGTCGCCTCTACCATTCCTATCCATCTGGGAATTGATGTGAATGTAATGTATCTCCCTCAGTTAGGGTCTAATATCGCGATTCCTTTCAGCAGTCGTGCTCATGTTGCATATAGTGGTGAAGACGATAGTTGGGAACAAATTTCCACGACAGGGGATCGTGCATATTTTAAGGATAGTCGAATGCGAAAGATGGACGATAAATTAGGCGACATATACACCGTTATCTGTGGTACAAAACTTGACACCCCTTGCAACATCTTATGTCTACTGACATCTTCCAGAGAGAGAAATTGAGATTACTCACGAGCTCGTACAGAAAGTCCTGTGTTATGAGGACCTTCTACTGGCATCGTCTGATTTGTGTGGAGCTTGACTGGTACGTTATCTTGTTCGACGTTGCACCCTCGACTAATTATGCAGCTATCTTGCCATGGCAAAAACGGCCAGTATCTATAATCTTGTCCGACCAAGGATATCTTCACAAAATATCATTCGAATGACGGTAATATCGTGCATTCTCTTTTGCTTAGGACGCTTTGCTAATCTTTTGTATCTCAGACATCTACTTCAACAGCTAATGGTTTCTTCATACGTCCCAAATGACATTCATCTTCTTGGTAGCAGTGGCCCGCAAAACGGCAACGACATCGTGGAACAAAGTTTTCTGGACAACCCAAGTATGCTGGTTTTAACAGGGCCCAATTATTCCGGGAAAAGTGTGTTCATGAAGCAGGCATGTCAACTTCGGCGAGTTCCTGTGGGCATAATTAACTAGACAAGGTTGCTCTGATTGTGTAGTTGGCACACATCGGAAGGTCGAATTATCATTGCACAATGTTTGCAGTTCGTATTCTTATTGGGAAGCAGCTCTGTGCCCGCTCGAAATGCTGAAATAGGCATTACCGATAAAATCCTGACGCGTAAAAATACACCGGAGACAGTCTCCAAGGTATGTGAGATTAGTATCTCAAGCTCCAATCTAAAATGGCCAAGGTGCTTACCAAACCGGGTAGATGCAAAGCACCTTTATGATAGATCTACAGCAGACATCTCTCTTATTGAAACTTGCTACTGAAAAGAGCCTTATAATTCTCGATGAAATCGGTAAAGGAACTGATATTAACGGTTAGAATTATTCGATTTAAGGTGCCACAGTTTCATTGCATGCGCTGACGTCGTTTCTGACATAGATGGCGCCGGTCTTGCCTGTGGCATATTCGAGTACCTTATAAGTCTTGGTGATAAACAGCCGAAGGTTCTTGCTGCCACTCATTACCATGAGATATTTGAGAATGGCTTTCTTTCTCCTAGGCAGTTTCTCGCTTTTGGCCATATGGAAGTGAGGATAGATGAGAATTCTCAAGATACTGGCGAGCAATTGACTTATCTTTACAAGTACACAATTAACACCTACTTGAAAGTGCCTAAGTAAGCAAAATGCAGTCTCAAGCAAGGCCGTAGCAAACAGAGCTTTGGTACCTTGTACGTTCGGCCTTTGAATGGTACTAACCAACTATGACCGAGTTAAGATGATAGCTGCGCAGCAACTAGTGGCATTGATATAGCTATTGTTTCAGGAGCTGATGATCTGGCATTACTGTCAAGTCGAGGAGGAAATCTCGTCCTAGCTGGTGCCCGACTGTCAATGAAGGAACAAAATATGCTTGAAGAAGCGGTGTGTCAGCCGTCCTTAACTGGAAAATAGGTCTTGATGATTGTATAGGAATATGCCACTCGAAAGTTTCTCGAGTTAGACCTTTCGAAAGCTTCCGGACAGTACCCCAAAAGCATTTTAGTGTATTTAATCATCGAAAGGTGAGTATTCACCATTATTTTGAAAGTGGCGAATTGAGCTGATACCTAAACCAGCAATTGACCACGAGAAAAACACGATGGTTCAGGCCTGGATTAGCTTTAATCAAGAAGAAACGTAGTAAACGTGAAAAGAGGATAACAGAGCAGTCACGGGTATTTCAGTGTTACATGACCAAGATTATATGACAGATCTATACAAGCTGGCTCCCATAATAACAAACACCTATTTACATTCGGCCGAGAATTACAAAATATGAAGGGTATGACGCATAATCACCAGTAAGGGCATCAGAGCTTGACACTCTTCACAAGGTTCTTCTTGATACCAGTAAGCTCACCACCGTAACCGCCGCGTTCTTCACCACCCTTATACACTTGACGAATACTTCCCAGCTTCTTCTTCTTCTGTTCAAACTTCTTTCTCTTCTTAACACGAGGATTACGTACGTCCTTATTGCGCTTCGGCGTCAGACCCTTGTTCTTCTCAATCTGGTAGGTAATGCGTCGTTTGCCGTCAGGGCCAATCTCCTCGACCTCTTCGACTCGGCCACCCTTAGCCGCCTCCGCCAGCTCTGCTCGCACCTTCTTCTCGGATTTCTTTTGCTTATTGCGAGCTGCAACCATGTCATAATAGTCATCATCATCGGTTCCCTCAGCATCGCCGCGGACTTCGCGCGCTAGGCGATGATCATCTTCATCAGACTCTCCACCTAGCTGCTCCGCCTCAGTTGCCTGCGCGCGTCCACGCCTTTCGGCTTCGGCATTCAAGCGAGCCTGGCGATCCTTGAGGCGCTCACGGTAAGGCAAGTCTTCATCACCACCTGCGTTACGGCCAGCAGCGTCTCGTTTATTACTCTTTTGCGCAATTTGTGAAGTGTAAAACCGGAGAGATCGTTTCCGTTTGGCCTTTTCTTCGGCTTCACGGGCTGTAAGAGCGCCCTCATCGCCAATGTCTGAGTCATCATCGTTTTGTGATTGGGTTTGCTTGGAAACCTTCTTCGTCTTTCGAATCGGTGCTTTGACGAGATCATCGAGATCAGCAAGTTTGGATTCGGCTTTCTTGATTTTCTCGAGTCGACGAGCTTCTGCTTCCTTTTGAGCCTTTTCGGCGGCACGTTGCGCCTTGGTCTTCTTCCTCTCGCCAGCCGTTCTCACGTCTTGTTTCTTTTCCTGCTCTGGCTCTTCTTGAATAGACAGGTCGGAATCTGATTCCTCAGCATCAAGATCACCACCCTCGCTTCCCTCCCCCATTTCCGACTTATCATCAATCTCTACATCCTTGACCGTTTCCCAAAGCTTTCGACATTTGACAAGACACTCCATAACAGGGTGGTCCCTCAATTCCGTAGGGGATAACGCAATGACTTTGCGGGCGTTATCTTCATCGGCAGGAGATGTCAGAAGTGCGAAATACATGCTGATGGAACCGAGATACGCAGACAGTGCTCGAAACTTGACAACAGATAGCGGGGTAAAGTCGGAGTCGCCGAACTCCTCTTGCGCCTTCTCTGCCGCGGCTAAGAATGCCGGATATTGAGGCTCAAGCTCTACAAAATCTTTCGCGAGAGGATCGAATTCGGGATATCTCGTCTTCAAGATTTTCAACTGCTCCTCAGAGCTCATGTCGTCCGTTATTTCCAATTGAGGAAGGACCTCAGTAATGACTTCATCCTTGTCCTGCGCATTTTTATCGCTTCCTTGTCCGGATTCAAGCCAGTCGACTTCGTCAAAGCCAAAGTCTGCCTCTTTCAGAGCCTTGAGGTGTTTCCGCTGGAGTCTTTTTGCCTCTTCTTCCTCCTCTAGTGCATCCGCCTCGGTCTCAATAGCATCGGTGTTATAGTAGCTCTTTTTCGACGAACCCCACGCACCGATTCCCTCATTCTCTTCGTCTTCTTGATCAAGGGCCCCGGGACTCGATCCGTTTAGTTGGCGTTTGGACTCGAATGCATAATCATCGTCGACCTCCTCATCGCCTTCCTCGTCGTTATCATCGTCAATTTCCTCATCTTCGTCTTCATCGTAACCCAAGACTTCTTCATCGGAAGGCTGGAAAACCTCTGCAAATGACCGCGTGAGAAAGCTGTCCCGGAAAAGTGACTTATGTAGCATACCTTCTTCTTGTAGCTTGCGTCGCTTTTTCGCTTCTGGGCCTTCCTCTAATAAAATGTGGTCGCGACCGGTGATGAACTCATCCTCGGAATCGTCAAAGGTTTCGTGGATGTCAAACTTGGACTTCAGGGCGACATCATTCTTTTTTGCAGAAGGCTGTCGAGCATTGACTTTCCTCTTTTTGCCAGCCATGATCGCTTTCAATTTTTAGTGAAATTGAGTACGGTAGTACTAACATTTGCGATTATCACAAATCTTTTGTCGAATATTTTTCTGCCATGGTCGAGTTAAATTGGGGTGGGAAAGGTTCACCGCCTTCACCGGCCCCGCAGGCAGCCGAGACGCGGATACAATTGGCTGATTGGGTAGGCCAATGGAAGTAGCGGACGCCGTAGCTGACCAGAGTCGCCCGACTCTACTTCACGTGTTCGTCTACATTTTCTTCCGTAGCGTTGAAGATCAGCAGCTGTGAATGTGATAATAGCAGGCATCTTCTTAGTCCATTGTGGGCCTGATTGACCTAATTTGCGGCGCGAAGTTCATTCGAAACCTTATATTCCATTATCCGTTTTTGATGCTACGCTTTGCTTTTGATCGAGTTGCACCATGGGGTATCCCACAACAACAATTGCGATTGCTACTATCCTCTTCGGCGGTTTGACTTATACATTATATAGGATGCTGAGGTTGGGGCCTAACGAATTCCTGGTGGAGGGAAAGGTAAGACTCTTTGTTACGGAGCTAGCTTATAACCACAACTAGCTCACTCTTAGATATGATCAGACAGTTTTGGTCACAGGCGGGTCTGAGGGAATGGGAAGAGCGGCCGCGATCCAGCTTGCACAGAAAGGAGCCAACGTGGTCATTGTTTCTCGATCTCCCCAAAAACTGGAAGCTGCTATTCAGCTTATTAAGGTAAGAAAACCTCGATCAATATGATTTGATACTGAGAAATTCGGACGATTCGCAGGCTGCCGCTGCGAATCCCTCGGCGCAACGATTCCACTATATCAGTGCGGATTTGACTAATCCTGCCGAAGCCGACCGGATTCTGGACGAAGCTACGGCTTGGAACAATGGCGTTGCTCCTGATACTGTCTGGTGCTGTGCTGGATATTGTCATCCGGGATACTTCATAGATGTTCCCATCCAGACGCTGCGAGACCAAATGGACACGGTTTATTGGACAGCTGCATATACTGCTCATGCGATCCTTAGACGGTGGTTGAAACCTGTGGCTCCGCGCGCAACACCAGCTATTCCGCCGGTGCGGCACCTCATCTTTACGGCATCCACCCTTAGTTTCTTCACTGTGGCTGGATATAGCCCGTACTCGCCTGCGAAAGCTGCTATGCGGAACCTGTCCGACGTACTCGTCCAGGAGATCGAGATGTACAACGGTGCACGTTGCGGCAACGATAGATATGTACCGGGCACTGATATCAAAATCCATATCGTATTCCCAATGGGCATTTCCAGTCCTGGATACGAGAACGAGCAAAAACTAAAGCCGGGGCTCACTCATATTATGGAGGAAGCTGACAAGCCCCAGCTACCGGAAGAGGTTGCAGCTGCCGCTATAAAAGGGCTTGAAAGAGGTGATTTCCAAATTGTTACCAACACCATTGGCCAGTTGATGCGAACAAGCTCTCTTGGAGCAAGCCCTCGTAACAGCTCCCTTGTCGACACTGCGTTTAGCTGGGTTAGCAACATTGCCTGTCTCTTCATCATTCCAAACTTGTTAGAGAAGGCGTTCAAATTCGGTCGAGAGAAAGGAATGTCTGTTATGGGCCAGTGATATGAATGTTGTGATTATTCCGCTGATACTGGGACTACGTTCTACTAGGTTTCGCAACGGCAGACTATATTCTTATTATCTTATTATTTTTCTTATCAATAAAGTAGATTCTCAAAATCTTATATATCTTCATAGGTTGCTAAAGTGTCATTGAGCTGCATGCGGGCATCTCTTCTGAGGGTTTGCATTGGTGCTTGGCACGGAGCACGGGTCGATGACGTCGCCGTCCGTCGCCGCGAGCTGTCAGAATCATAATTAGTTCCCGTTGTGTAGAATTCCCAGCCACCTTCAACACCGTCAAATCTTTGCCCTGTTCTTGACATTGTGACGGGTTGGATGCTTTCGAGGCTGTTTTTCTGTATTCATCCTATTACTATCAACACATGATGCGACTGTACGTATATAAATCTACGTCGAACGAGGATCTACAACGTTAGTATTCGCACTTTCGAACATATAAGGATACGGTCACGATGTTCTTTATTCCCTTTACCACAAGCCTTAATTTTCTCTTTTTCTGGATGACATGGACGACCCTTGTCCTTTCCCATCCGCCACTTCGGGTTGAGCTGTTCGGCACGTTGGCTGTGCGACTTATCTTTTATCTAGCGCCGTCGATTTTCTTCTTCCTGTTCGATGCTTTACTTCCTACCGCGTCGATAAGCATCAAAGCGCAGGGTAGTATTGGTTTACCCTCTGGACACAGGCGCAAACGACTTGGTCGAACGGAAGCCAAAATAGTCGCATGGTCGATCGTCAACATTCTCTTGGGGTTGGCTGCGCAAGCCGCGATTGAATATACATTGACAAAGGGCTTACGTCTGCGGAGTGCTATCAAGGTTGCAATTAGCTTACCTTATCCGTGGGGTATCACCATCGATATCGCAAGGGGTTTTATCATGAGAGAAGTAAGCTTTATTTTGCTTTTGAACACCTCAAGGCGACAAATCTGACGAGACACAAACGCATTCCAGATTCTTAACTATAGCCTGCACCGCTTCATCCTTCATAACCAAAGGCTTTATCTCGCACGACTACACGCCTCCTGGTATCACGGCCTGAGGACCCCGTGGCCACTAACAGCACATTATGACCACCCAGTCTGTTATCTGATCTGGAAGTTCTTACCTCTGTATATCCCCGCCGCGTTCTTCCGCTTCCACATGACCACGTACATGATTTTTGTCACCCTGGTCTCACTTGAGGAAACCTTCACACATTCGGGGTACGTATCTCTGCCTATGGATCTTTTCTTGGGCGGTATGGCGAGGCGCACAGAGTTGCATGTGATTAGCGGCGGAGACGGGAATTACGGTGCATGGGGTGTGCTTGATTGGTTGGGCGGTTCGACAGTTGGTGGGAGCGAGACGATTGAAAACGATATCCAAGAAGGGATATCTGAGCTTGATATTGACGAGAAGTTCAACAGGGCTGTGGAAGAGGCAAAAAAGCATATCAAAGCGTCCATGACCAAAGACACGAATAGGGCAAAGACCAGAAGGAAGGCTGTTCAATAGGAGTATGTTTTTTTTTCCTTAACAGAGTTAATATCCCTGGCCGCTTTCCTGAACATGATGTCATGTAAGAAATCGGCTGTACTATTTGTTTCTACTTTCTATTTCAAAGAGAGACTAATCGGAAAGTTGGTTGGGATTCTTTTTTTCTTCATTGTTGTGTAGGTGTCTGAATTGAGAAGTAGCAGCACAGCCAAGCACATTAACAGAAAAAATTCTAATGAAAATGGGAAGAAGCCGACTCCCAATGTCGAGTTTACATGTATCTCATGATAGCCCATGTGAAAAGACTCTTTTTGTGTAGAAAAAGGAACAAAATTAGCAATGCAAACGATGCCTTCTCGATCCCCCACTCGCGCAACATATCATCCCGCTCATATCCACAACATGATATGAAGAGGGGAGAAAAAAAGCCATTTGCAACGCCGAATTTCCTTTCTCATGATTTGATAAAAGAGGTTTTTGATCATTTGTTTATTGTTTTTTTTTTTGCTCGCCCATTATAAAAAAAACATACCCCGATGCGACCCGTTCGTGAAAATATCTACCACTTCATCTCGTGAGGCTTGTCGCCGTTTCGGAGGCTGAAGCTAGTGGCGAGGTAGCTAGCGAGGAGGTGTTCCTTCTTAATGTTGGCCAGAAGGGCCTGGTCAACAGCCTTCTGGTCGGCAGCGCGAGCACTGGTGATCTTCTTCTTCTGCAGGACGAAAGCGTGTCAGAACATGGCTTCTTCATTACAAGGCCTGGAGTAGGAAAGAAAAGTGTTTCAAACGTACCTCGGGCTTCTCTCCGTTCTTGAAGAAAGCCTCCTCAGTCTTCTTCTCCTTGGATTTCTCCTTGGTGAAGTAGTCGGGGGCAGAGACCTTCTCGATGGTGGCGGCATCAACACCGCTAAGGTCGACCTTGCCGCTAGTGGCGATCACGTAGCGAGCGTTAACCCGTCGGAGGGGGACACCGTTGATCTTGAAGGGACCGGTAACCAGGAGGACACCCTGGGACAAGTGCTTGAGGAGCACAACCCGCTTACCGCGGAAACGGCCAGCAAGGAGGATGAGGATGGTGCCAGGCTGGAGGCTCTCGCGGACCTTGGCAGGGCGGATTGACTTGCGGACCTGTATAGCACATGAAGTTGTCAGCAATTTCGCTCGTGATGTTGCCGATTTATCTCTCGGTATGATATATCTGGTGGGAAACAATGTCTTGCAGGATGGAGGCGCTGTATAAATTCGATCAGACGAAGTCCGAGGTCAAGATTCAAACTCGCACAAAAGTCGCTGGAGTCGCAGCCCGCAAATTGATGACCCTGGATCGTCCTCCAGCGACAAATTGCACTAGGCTGCGCACAAATCGATTTGACTTCATCGCCGCCCAATCTGCAGGACATTGCTCCTCAACCGGCAGAGGCGAGTACTGACTTTCTTGGGCTGCGGTTCATCGTCCACAGGATACCACTTCTGGGCCTTTTGGCTGTGGTGCGGGATCGTCCGCTCGCCCTTTCCAAACTTCTTCGTCTGCGCGTCCGACATGTTGGCGGTATGTGACGAAGAACCTGCCCGGAAAGAAATGGGTGTGTTGTCGACAATGGTGGTGGTTGAGTCGAAGAGTAGACGTTGGTGTGGCCCAGAGCGGGAAATCGTAAGGGTTTGTGGGCACTCCGAGCCCTATCCTTTAACCGAAAGGCGCTAGTGCGCTTTTGGCCGCCATGCGCGACGGGGTGCAGCCACTCACAGACCGCGATATGCTGCGGCCGCCCACAACAGCCAGCAATGCAGATGCAGCTTGCGGATACGGCGGGCGATGCAAACACTTAACGCAGCTTCTAGCCCAAATGAGCTGGCAAAGGCTAAGCTGACGTACCGACAATAATAGCTTGGCCACCATCTCAAACATTCTCTCTCTTTCCTCTTTTGCATCCGGCTGTATCATTCTTCCTCTCACACAAACAGTCTATTCCCACTCTCCTCATTGCTGGCAACCATGTCGATAGCTGCTCCGATCATCACCTTCAAGGCTGGCATCTGCGATCTCGATGTACGTACCTTGTTCTTGTTGACTCGCCGAGATTCCCCACACTCGAGCTGCTTCAAACAATGACAACAACTAACATAGTTATCCTTGTCTTTTTGCAGACATCTACCACCCCGTATCTCGTCAAGCCTAAGCCGACGCCAGGATATATCTACCTTTACTCAGAAGATGACCTCGTCCACTTCTGCTGGCGGCCCCGCTCCGCGCCGCTGACAGACCCTGAGCTAGACCTCGTGATGGTTCCATCAGACGGCACTTTTACCCCTTACCAATCGACACAATCGGGATCGCAAAATCCGACAAACGGGCGCATCTACGTTCTCAAATTTTCGTCGAGTTCCCAGCGATATCTGTTCTGGCTGCAATCGAAGAGTCAGCATGAACGCGGCGATCCGGCGTGGTTCAGTCCCCGAGACCTGAAACTGGGCGAGATTGTCAACAGTCTGCTGCAAGGAGAGGAAGTCAATGTCCAGCAAGAAATTGCAAATTTACCCCGCAACGATTCTGGAGATGGGGATGATGATGCTACTATGGAGGACATTGAAGGCACGAATCATGGCTCTGACCACCACGGTAGCGGCGGCGGCGGTGCTGGGCTAGACGCAACAGGTGGTGATGTTCGGGAAGAAGGCGAAGAATCTCGCGAAGGAGGCGCGGATGGCGCACGAGCGTAGGTACATCTCTCTAGGACCGAGTTCTTTTTGCGCATGATTTGTGTATTACACGCACACTTCCTCCCACCATCCCCAGATGATCGGCGATTAATGAGTTGCATGCTTGTGTTCTCTTCTCTTCTCTTCTTCTTGTCTCTGTTAGATGCTCTCAATGCAGAAGAGAAAGGATGCACGCCTTTTGTTGTCATGATTATTCGGCGCTTCTAGCAGTATACATAGTGTAAAAGCTTCAGCATGCTGATTGTTACTGGGATAGGGCTACTGTTCCTCAATCCGACCCATCTTCTGTGGTCCAAGGCTTGCTACAGTCGCTCCAAGGAAATCAGAACAGCACACAGGGTCCAGCCTCCGAGAACCTATTTACTACCTTGGCCGACTTACTGTCGCCTTCGTCGACGATCGCCATGGTTGATGCCGCTGATGATGACAGGGTGGACCACCTCCTCAACTTTCTGCCGCCAACTCTGCTGCTGCTAGCGCAAGATGTGGAAGATCTTGATCCATCGGACATGAATGACGAAACGGCGCAGGCTATACTTCTATCACTCGACCTCGGCAAGAAGAAGGATATCCTGAAACGCGTGTTCCGCTCGCCACAGTTCACGCAGAGCCTCGCCAGTCTCACGGTGGCTCTCCGCGATGGCGGTTTGCCCAGCATCAGCGAAGCGCTGCAGATCCAAGTAGAAAACGGAGGGTTTCTCCGGCGCGGTGGGGTGCCATTGGGTGGCGGCGATGCAGTTGAAGCTTTTCTACAGGGAGTGCGTCGGCACGTGACAGAGAAACGGTCTGGACTGGGCGAGGGCAACCAACAATAACAACAATAACAGCAGTTATGAAAGGGAACGGTGTTTATGTATACAACGCCACGATAACGAGTAAGACTTGAGCGAGAAATGAGAATAGATGAAATATTGCAACCCAACTGACCCGGCCCCAAAGGTATAATCACTAAATCGATTCACTGCCTAAAGCTACAGACCTAAAAGCAGTATACGTTTAGGAGTGTCATGATGCTGATTAGTTAGCATTTGCCGTGCAACAAGCGTGTGCTGGCTCGGCTAGGATAATTAGACCCAGCACAAGTGAGACAGTCGGATCATTAGCATAATTAGTAAATATACTAGTTCGCGAACCGGCCCAGTCCGGCATAAAGAAACTCCGACTATCATATTTCAGGGACCAGCTTGCCCTGCACAACATCGATAACCCCCGCCCACGATTAGGCGGATGCTTTTCAAATAATTACTTTGAATGGAAAAGGCATCCAGCGATACAGCAATAACTTCCAGCTAGGGAAGAAGGGCGTCGTAACGTAAATCATTACTTTCTCAGCTGGGGCGCATTCCGGAGCCGTCTCCAGTGCCGGCGTCCGCGAATGAACTGAAGCGCTAATTCACGGGGCTGATCTGCTGCGGGCATAAGTAAACTGCTCATTGTAACTTGTTAGCGATGCTATTGCTAGTCCGCTGTGGCTGCGCAACTATCCTGCACTGTAATTAAACATCTTGTCACTCGTTTTCTTCTTCTTCTTCTTCTTCTTTTTTTTTTTTTTTCCCCTTTCTACTACTTTCGTTCGCTGTCAAAAGAACATATCGTAGTCGTTTGCACACCTGACGGAAGAGTGTTTGGTCCGTTTGCTGCCGTTGAGGTATGTACGCGCGCGGTTGAAGCCACTTTTCCGTGCTTCTTCAGGCAACCCAAATCAACAACATCCTCTCCCCTCCTTCTCTCCCTGACTGCTACCACTTTGGAGAAAAAGGAAAAGCTGACAACGATCTTGTTGCGATCACAGCTGGCCTATTATTCTGCTCTCGTGAAACCGCATACCAGACCTTAGCTTCTCGCCCGTCGCTGAGATAGGCCCTCCCGCCGCGTTCTGGCCTCGGGTTTTAATGGACAATGCGTGCCATCAGATAGCAGACTGCCGGCAGCTATGGCATCCCACAACCAGGGCCAGTCCCCTGACCATGATTCCTCGCGCCAGCAACCGATTCCCCTACAAGACCTAGCTCGAGATCCGGAATACGACTTCGGTCATGATGAAGAGCGCCGCGGAAGAAGGCGAAGCAGCAGCACTGGTTCGACGGGCGGGGCCCGCGCCCATGTGCCCAGACGCTCGTTGCTCTCTGGAGGCACAATCACTACCTACGAACGCATCGCGGAGGACTCACCGAGTCCCATTGACAGGGTTGGCCTGCATGTGACGCAGCCGTCGGTCGCACGGACAAGGGATCACAATCCGTTTACATCGGACGACCATTACTTTATTGATGACCCCGGGGGTTTTGCGCAAGCGACTGGCTCGTTAGGTTTGGATTTTCAGCCACCGTATGCTGATCGTCCGGCCTCTGGTTCTTCTGCTTCGTTTGCTCAGAATGGTGAAGAATACGTGATGGGGGCTTACCCTAGCTCCTCCGGACAGCAGGCCAGTTCCACTTCGGAAGACTTCTTTTCGCCCACCGTTCCGAATACGGATACAACACCTCTGACGGACAAACGATATCTCCAGCCCATCAGCGGAGCCACAGTGGTGGATGAACCGGAGGAACGGGCAAGTATGCAAAGCATCCGTTTGGGTGGCAGCCAGCAAGGGTCCCGGTTGGGCGACGACTTGAATCTAGAGAGTGGATTTGGAGGCAGGAGCCGTAGCAATAGTGCTGCCGCCAGCCGGTCTCGCTCAATATCCCCATCTGCCTCTAGCTCGGCCCTGCAGAGGGCAGGTTCGGTCATGAAGATGATGTCCCAGCGTGTTGTCAACTTAACGAACGAGCCGGTCGAAAACACCCTCATGCGCAAAGGATCGACAGGCTCATCTCGACTCGACGGACCGCCAAATCTACCAGAGACACAAGCTCTGGCCGACGAAGCCATATCGCCCGCGCCAGTCGCGGAAAAGAAACCTGCGCCGACCGCCTGGAGGACACAGGCCAATCCATTCCGGGGCAAATCATTGGGAATTTTCAGTCCTGATAACCCGTTAAGAATGTTTCTCTGTGATGTTCTGGTGCACCCCATCACGGAGCCGTTCATTTTACTAGTAATCGTCATCCACGCTGTCATCTTGACCGTCGAGGCGGCTTATCCAGTTTGGACTCATGGAAGATCCCACAGGTGGGGTTCTGTACTCATGGACTACGCGCTCTTCATAATCTTCGTTATTTACACTGTAGAGTTGGTTGTGAGGATCATCGTCTCCGGCTTTTTTTGGAATCCCCACGAGTACAGCACACTCGACAGGTCTCTTGGCTTTAGAAAAGCCGTTGCGGAAAAGAGCAAAAGCTTCTTCTCGCTTCAACGGGAACCTTCGACTAAGACAAAATCCGTTCGCTTAGAAGCACCTGAGATCTCGATCTTTCAAAGGACGATTACCGGGTTGCAACCGACTACTGACCTTGCAGACGACCCACGGCAGAGGTCGCGCAAACGACTCGCTCATAGAGCTTTTCTCAGACATTCGTTCAATCGGCTTGACTTTCTAGCCGTAATCTCATATTGGATTTCATTTTTTATGCAGCTGGTCGGCTATCAGTATGCTCACCATTTGTACATTTTTCAGATGCTGAGTTGTTTGCGTTTGTTGCGACTTCTCGGCATCACAAACGGCACATCGGTAAGCTCCTACTTCTCACATTGGTGTTTTATATTGGTTTACACTGGAACCTTCCCTTCCTGACCTCAGCCAGGTGATTCTTCGAAGTCTGAAGAAAGCTGCGCCGCTTCTCGTTCATGTGGGCTTCCTCATTGGGTTCTTTTGGTTGCTTTTCGCTATCATTGGCATCCAAAGCTTCAAGTCCAGCCTACGTCGAACTTGCGTCTGGATCGATCCAGACGGAGGCGATAATTTTGTCATGAACGATCCATTCAACACCATACAGTTCTGTGGCGGATATCTTGACAATACTACCGGAACAGCTCAGCCATGGGTTTATGCAGACGGATCGCCCTCGACTTTCAGTCCGAAGGGATACCTCTGCCCACAGGGGTCTATGTGTATTGAGGGCAAGAATCCTTACAATGGGACCGTATCCTTTGACAGCATCTTCATGTCCCTTGAGCTCGTATTCGTCATCATGAGCTCCAACACGTTTTCCGACCTACTATATTATACAATGGATTCGGATTACCTCGCGTCCGCTCTGTTCTTCGCTTTTGGTATTGTCATCATGAGCCTGTGGCTGGTTAACTTGTTGGTCGCTGTCATCACATCTTCTTTTCAAATCATTCGGGAAGAGACCAGGAGTTCTGCCTTTGCTACTGAAAAGGTCGAAGGAGTCAGTCAGCCTGACTCGGAGAGCCGCAAAGTCAGCACATTAAAGCAGATATTTGACAAGACAAAATGGCTGTGGGTAGCAATCATTGCATACGACCTTATAATCCAGTGCCTTCGAAGCTCCTCAATGAGTCCCTCCCGGGCGAGATTCATTGACAACACCGAGACAGCGGTGACACTGGTCTTGCTTGTAGAGATCCTCCTCAGGTTTGCAACGAATTGGAGACGATTTCACAAGAGCCGCCGCAATCTATTCGACCTTTTCCTTGCAATTATCACTTGCATCATTCAGATCCCGTCGATTCATAACTCTGGTCAAGCATACTCGGCTCTCACACTGTTTCAAATATTGAGGGTGTATCGGGTTGTCTTGGCGTTCTCACTAACCAGGGACCTTATCATGATCGTCTTTCGAAATGTAGTTGGTCTTCTAAACTTGATCATCTTCGTGTTCCTAATGACCTTCCTTGCAGCCATTTTCGCTGTACAGCTGTTCCGTGGTGTTATACCGGAAGAAGACCCAGATGGCAACTCTATCGATATCACTTTTGCTCAGATCTACAATTCGTTTCTCGGAATGTACCAGATTCTGTCCAGCGAGAACTGGACAAGTATACTCTATGATTCCACCACATTCACAGCAGGTGATAGTACGGCTTGGATCTCAGCATTATTTTTCATCATGTGGTTCATACTCGCCAACTTTATTATCTTGAACATGTTCATTGCTGTCATTCAGGAGAGTTTCGATGTGTCGGAGGACCAGAAACGACTGTACCAGGTGAAGGCGTTCCTGCAGCAGAGGGAGCTTGGATCATCCTCTGCCAGCAATCTTGCTCTGACGTCGATATTCAAACTTGGTCGTGACAATACCAGATACCGAGACCCTCTAGATTACGGACCAGCTAGCATGGAAATGCTTTTGAAGGACGCCGTTGTCAAGGAATTTCTCGATGAGCAATTTGACACTTTCAACCAAGATGATGACCCCAACCATGTGCCTATCGAAAGGAAAGATTTCGATCCAAGCCTGATGTCGATAATTTGGAACAAGATCTCCAACACTTTTTTCAATCAGGAACCCAACCCCTTTTACTCCCGGTTGAAGTTTTCCCGCGCCCACGATGAGATCGACCCACGGAAACTGGCACAAGAAGTTGTTGTTCTCTCCGAGCAAAGGAAAAGGGCTCAAAGAGAATACCTCGCACGCTACCCTATGTACAATAAGTCGCTGTATATCTTCGCACCTCATAACCCCATTCGAAAAGCTTGCCAACGTCTAGTGGGTCCAGGAAGAGGCACGCATCGGTTCGAAGGCGTCGATCCCTACAAGCCTTTGTGGTACGTCTTCTCTGCATTCATCTATGCCTGTATCGTTGCCATGGTTATACTAGCGTGCATAACCACGCCTCTTTACCAAAGAGATTACTTCAAAGGTCGTGAATACACAACCCTAAACTGGTTCGTTTGGACGGACTTGGGCTTTGCGGCGGTGTTCACCATCGAAGCTATTATCAAGGTTATTGCCGATGGGTTTTTCTGGACTCCGAATGCATACTTCCGAAGTTCGTGGGGTTTTATTGACGGTGTTGTGCTCGTGACGCTTTGGATCAACATCTTTACGTCTTTGTACACCAGTGGCAGTATTTCTAGGGTTGTTGGAGCATTCAAGGCGTTGCGTGCTCTGAGATTGCTCAATGTGAGTGACAGCGCACGAGATACGTTCCATTCCGTCATCATCGTTGGTGGCTGGAAGGTCCTTTCGGTGAGTACACTCGCGTATAGATTGATCAAGGGCGTCTTGTTAACAGTTATGAAAGGCTGCGTTTGTTTCGTTGAGTTTCCTGATCCCGTTTGCAATCTACGGCTTGAATTTGTTCAACGGGCAGATGTTATCCTGCAATGACGACTCAATTTCGGGCAGCCTTGACGCCTGCGTTGGAGAGTTTGCTAACTCGCCTTATGCTTGGGATGTCCTTGCCCCCAGGGTGGTAGCCAATTCTTACTACAACTTTGACAATTTTGGAGAGTCTTTGTTCATCCTTTTCCAAATTGTGTCTCAAGAAGGTTGGATTGATGTGCAGTCAAGTGCCATGAGTATCACAGGCCCTGGTCAACAGCCCGAGTCGCTCGCGTCGCAAGCCAACGGTCTTTTCTTCGTCGTCTTCAACTTACTTGGTGCTGTTTTCGTGTTGACCTTGTTTGTCACGGTGTTCATGCGAAATTACACTGAACAGACTGGGGTGGCATTCCTCACGGCGGAACAGCGTTCATGGCTTGAATTGCGAAAACTGCTGCGACAGATATCGCCTTCCAAACGATCGATCGATGCCAACACGGAGAATTGGCGCAAACGATGTTATCGTATTGCCTCACGAAAGAATGGAAAATGGGCAAGATGTATGACGGGACTCCTCGTTTTGCATTTGTTCCTGCTGTGCTTGGAGTGGTACCCTTATCCATACTTTTGGCAGGTCACACGAGGTAACGTAACCTGAAATTGGAGCAGCGTTGGAATTTTCAAAAAAAAAAAACTGATGAAGGAGTACAGATGGCGTGTTCTTTCTCTTGACATTTTTCTATCTTGCCGATATTTTCATACGCATATTTGGACTGGGGTGGCCCCGATTTAGGCGAAGTTCCTGGAATCTCTATTCGCTTGTGGCGGTACCGGGTACCTTCATGACTATCATTCTCTCTTTCATCTTCGGGCACTCGCAGTTATTTCAACAACTGAACAAACTATTTTTGGTGTCCATTACGCTTCTAATCATTCCTCGCAACAACCAATTAGATCAACTTTTCAAGACAGCCGCTGCTAGTTTGACATCTATCATCAACCTCTTGGCGACTTGGTTCGTGTTGTTCCTCGTGTTCGCCATTGCGACGACCCAGACGTTTGGGTTGACCAAATTCGGAGCCAACGAAACCAACAACATCAACTTTCGTGATGTCCCCAAAGCATTGATCTTCCTTTTCCGAACCAGTGTTGGAGAAGGGTGGAATGAGTATATGGAAGACTTTGCCACAATGGTGCCGCCGTACTGCACGGTGACGGATGAGTTCTTCAGTTCCGACTGTGGCAGCCCAGAGTGGGCTCGCAGTCTCTTTATTGCGTGGAACATCATCAGCATGTATATCTTTGTGTCGCTGTTTGTGTCCTTGATCTACGAGAGTTTTTCGTATGTGTATCAGCGGAGTAGCTCGCTCGGTCTTTACACGATTGATCGAGACGAAATTCGACGGTTCAAGGAAGCGTGGGCCAACTTCGACCCTCGGGGTACCGGATTCATCTCGAAAGAACAGTTTCCAAGGCTATTGGGAGTATGTATACACAATTGAGATCTATTGCGCATGTGTGCTCGGTTTCTAACATTTGACTTAGGAACTCTCGGGCCTGTTCGAGATGCGGATTTATGATGGGGATTTCACTGTTGGGAGCATCCTGGACCAATGCCGGGCCAATCCTCGGGAGTCGGTGGCCTCGTTCTTGCCCGGTGATGGGCCAAAGCGGGACGAGATTGACATCCACAAGCTTTCAAAGATCATTGACAGGATTCCGGTCAAGGAGATTCGCGCGCGGCGTCAGCGCTTGAATACATTCTACGAAGAGGTTTTGGTGTCGGCGGACCCGGAACGAGGCATTGCATTCTCGGCCTGTTTGATGATACTGGCACACTACAAGGTGATTGTGGATAGCAAGAGTCTGCGACTGGAAGAGTTCCTTCGTCGGCGTGCGAGACTGCAACGGGTGGAGGAGGCGGTGCGGCGAAACACGGTCATTGGCTTTTTTGATACGCTTTATTGGTCTCGCAGATTCCGTCGCCGGGTCGAACAGCGTCGGTCTGCTCGCCTCACCGCCGTGCCCCAGTTCGCGATTCCCGAGATTTTCGTCGATGGGCAACAAACGGCGCAAGGTGAACAGCAAGAGGATCTGGCCGACGCACAGCGATTCCCCACGGCCACCAACTCCCCAGCCGCATCGCCGATAGCCTCACCGGACTTGGCCAGGCAATCTCAATCACCCGGCCGGCCATCGTTGCAAATCGACACCGGCGTTTCAGAACGCGGATCGTCAAATGAGTGGGCTCGAGTCAGTCCACGGCACACTCGGGACCTGGATGCCGAGTCGCACGATGCCAGTCTTCCGTTATCTGACGCGGGCTCACCGCGGGGTGGGCATACTCGAGACAACAGCGGCATTGTCCAGGATATGATGCAGACGCTGGGTGATTCGGCGTGGGGGGAGAGCATTCGACGGAGCTTCACTCAACGACGTCCAGCTAACAACCAGCCGGGCGACCACAGTGGTCACGAGTAAGGAAACTTGCATTCTGACATTTTTATCTGTTGTTGTATTTCTGTTGTCATTTTTCACGGTCGGGGTCGATACCTGGGATGCATTATACTGTCATTTGGATCAGTCCATTCTCTTGAGTTCTTCCGTGTCGTTTTCTGTCTATTCTCGTATCTGTCTTCTTGTGTGCGTTGTCTTTCTCTCTGTTTTTCGGTATTCGACGTTCCAAGACGATTGCAGGCGTTGATTATCAGTAGCATAGGCGACGGCGTTTTTCCGAGTACCCGGTAATCAATCTGACATGACTTTGATGTTGCATACGAGGGTAGCCTGTTTCTCACATGTATTGGGAGGGGAGAGTGGCAGATTGCCCCGGGTGTTTGTCTACAGGGGACGGAGGAAAGATTAGATTACAATACAGCATTGGACTATAATGGCTTTTTCTTTTCCTTCTTTCTTGGCTCCCCTCCCTCCCCCTTTTTGCTTTTGCAATGCGTTGAGAGCTTCTTTTCTTTCTATGTCGTTTTATATTGGTCTGTATATAGACTGAGTTGGGATCTTTGCAGGTGTACTAATCCACGTGTAATATAGTATTGCTGTAGTTTGCTTCTTGATATTGTTTGAGTGGAACTTTACAGCTGTCCAGAGAAAATCATGACCAGGCCGACAACGTGACATTAGCCGCAAGCCATCGGAATGTGGAATGCCATATATTGATCAGGTGCATCCTGCAAATCCAGGGCTGCAGGTTGCGTCCGCATGGTGGGTTCATGCAGGAGTCTGATACATGGGATTTCGTATGTATGGATACGTCTGTCCTGCTTGGCGTGAGATGTAATGGGAGTCCTTGGACGATTACCAGAGACTTTCTGTATCGGTGCTGCTGTTAACTTGCAGTCTCAAACTTGTCTTTTCTGTTAGCGTGATTCCCCTGTCCTTTCCACCGAGACAACAGGGGTCTTTTCTGGGTGTTTTCCAATGCGGAAGCTGTACTGTCGTCAATATAGAAGAAACCGGCTGACAAGGATCCATACATAGCCACTCCCGATCAAGGCCAGCTGACTCGACAAGGCTCGACAGCTCAGGCAACCAAATACAGACCGTCGACTGTTAAGCGATATACAACAAGTTCATCTAAATTAAAGATACGGAGCAACAGCTGAACGACCATCACGAGAACGTCTCGATAGAATCACGACCGAGCCCCAAACGGCCCCACTTTCCAAGAGGACACTAAACTGGAATCGTCGTTAAGCCAGCTTTTGCGGTCTCTGGTTGGTCCGGGGATCTCATCGCTTTTTCCTTGCTTTTAACCTTTTTTTTTTTTTTTTTTTTTTTTTTTTTTTTTTTTCNAGAAAAGAAGAACAAGCGCACGCGGCAGGCGTCGGTCGGATGCAAGGGATTGTCAATCCCTAAAGCATAACAGTTCTCGGTATGATCACGATCCTTTGGTTGCCTATTCTCAGGCATCCTAGAGGGGGTCCAGGGGGTGGGGACGGATCATTTGGCCTGACGGTAATGCCCACCGGGTGGATAATAGTCAATAATTTCTCGAGTCGGAGAGTAGATTAGTATGTTAAGGCCACTAATTAGCTGGCTGCCAAGTACCAGTTGAACTCACTAAACTGCCCCAGAAGGCCCCGTAACCGAGTCAAAAAGCCCATGGAGTCAAGTTCCCCGTTGACACGGGCTCCATACAGGGCACGCACCGTCGCTGCTAGTGGCATCTAGTCAAAGGGCTGTGGGAGTCGTGTGACGCGTCGAGCCACCGAGGAGCGCGAACTGTTGCCAGCCGGCGATGGATCGGAATGGGTATACCAAATCTGATTCTCCTCTGGGTAGGGACAACAGACGAGTTTGCGGCCGTACCCTTCCTGTCCGCTATAGAATCGAATTCAAGACAGCAGGATCAGTAATCTGCCAGCAGTGATTGGCTGGTGGTGATAACCGGATCGGGCCAGGATGTCTCGATACGGCAAGGCCTGCCCGTTACGGACAGCCGACTGGGCGTCCGTATTCGGCCTAGCGCAGGTTCCGAAACCGTCGATCACGGCCGCTGGCTGCACTGCTGTTTGACGACTGTATGGCAAGTGGCTGGCTGCATGCTAGATGCTACGTAGCTGTCAGCTCGTGGCATATTCGACGTATAATTCTCCATTCACATGTCGTTCAACTTGTTCAGTTTACTGAGAACAGCGGACCGAGACAGGGGCGACAAATGGCCATCATCAAAGAAGCAGGACGGAGGATATGCATGCATAGCTGTCACTAGTTGGTCCCGGCCGGGCGGAACAGGCACAGGATGCCGGAGGATCGACTGTCGTCGAGCACGGAATAGTGGCAGAGAAGCACCAGGGACCGGGGAACGGACGCCGACTACTAGACGAACGTGGTCAAAGGGAAGAGGATTTTAGTCCAGGAACAGCCGCAACGGACTGGGAGAGGAGAGGAGGAATCCGTGACTAGCGAGTTCTGTCTGTCTGTAACCGCCCGGCGCCACGGATGCGGTACCGGTGGGGCTGCCCCTTTTCCGCTTGTGGCCGCGCCCCGTCTCGTGACTGTTCTGACATGATTGTCGTATTTCATGTCGGTATTTTATGCGGCGGCCAGCAGGCTGAGACAGATGCGACGTGGCTTCGATACAGACGACCAGGATCGGGCTCTCAGGAGATCGAAGGGATCACCAGTGGTCACCCCACGGCGACGGAGGACAGGGCAGGAGGAAGACGTAAGAATGTCGACGCTGATCGAGCGATCTGGCCGGCCGTGATACCGAGCCTGCGTGGGCGCCGTAACATACTTTGTACGCCAGGGAGGCAAAGATAGTAAGTATAATAATAGTATAATAACGAGTTAGCAAGAGAGCAAACGACTTGGGTAACTAATTAGTCTCTCATTACCATAACCGTCTAACCGAAACCGAATGCGCTTCGTGTCATCGTGATCCGGAAATTTGCTAGGCATTGAGCTGACTAGTACAGAGTCCGTATCACTGTACTACTATCAAAGCTGTGCGCTCTGCGATCGGCTGAGATCGTCCTTGGCCGTTGGACCATGCGGTAAATCAATCATAAATTTAATATCCACCCTATCCCCACTGATCTGTGTCGCTCTCGCTGTTGTCTCTCCTGTGACTCTGGTCTCCCTCTCGTCTCTCCGTCTCCAAGCCGTCTCCTCCTTTCGCGGGTTCACGGTATCCGTTCGCCACCCTTTGTGTGCCTGCATTCTCCTCGACCGTCCGGGACGTCTTACCTCATTGTCCCTCTCACAGATTTAACAAGGAGCAGTCCTTCCTCGGCGCCGGCAGCCGTGTTCTGAACTCCCCCCCTCTTCTTTTTTTTTTTTTTTTTTTTTTTTTTTTTTTNAGATCGCTAGGTCCCGACTAAGCGGCGCCTCCTGAGACATCGTGGCTTTTTGGTTAGCCGGCTCTTGCCGCAGCAATTGACTATCAGTTCTCTCCTCCTTCCCAGAAGCCAACAAAACCAGACCGAATTCCGCCGTCATCCTCTCTCCTTTCCAACCCCAGCCTCTCCTTGCCACCACCTCCCCTCTCCCATCTCACGACCGGGCTTTTGTGTGTACTGCACGTCAAGGAAATACCTCATTGCCCAATCGCCCGTGCGTGGCCATGCCAACAACCCACTCGACACGGTAACGTCATTCAGCGCCCGAGTCCGAGTCCCCGCGGTATAAACAACCAGGCAGCTCGCACCCTCTCGCCGTCACAGTCAATCATATGAGGATTTGAGATTGTTTCGTCATCCGTCTCACTCGAGATCAGCTATCATAACACCACCACCGACACGCAAAATGCAGCCCAAGCGCTCCTCGAGCCCCAAGGCCTTAGAGCCATCGCCAATGGCCGACATCAGCCTGTCTCTACGCACGGCCTTTATGGACAACACCCATTACCGTCGAGAAAGTGACTCGCTGTCCACCAGCGCCCTCAGCTCCGCTAGTGGCAGCCCAACCTCCTCTCCGGCCTCGAGCTGGCCCTTCCGCAAACACCGCTTCTCTCCTTCCAACAGTCGTGACCGCAGCCGGAGTCCGTTCGGTAACACCATTCCCTTTTCTTTCCGCCGTTCATCACCCTTTTTCCTCCGCCGGCGACCCTCCGCCGTCGACCTGGCATTGAGCGAAGAGCGTTCCCGGTGTGACGAAGACGTGGTGGAGCGAGTCGGTCTCAGTCTGATGGAGCCTCGCCCGGTCGACCCGATCCCTATCGCTATGGATCTCAATGCTCATGTGCTCGAGGATGTGTCCAGCCAGCGAAGCTCCTGGGCTCAGTCTTCACAATGCTCAGTGCGCACCGGTCCACAACAGCCCCGATACGTGATGGGCGGCATTGTCGAGGTCATGGAGGGCAACGCTTGAACGGATGACCCCATCTTTTTCCTCTGAACCTGGTGTCGACATGCAAACACATTGGTCGCTCATCTCTCGTCTCTCTCTCTCTCTCTCTCTCTCTCTCCTTCCCGCCAAACCTTGGCATCAACGCCTCTCTCCGCACGATTCGACTATACCGAACCCACGGCCTTCTTGCCTTTTGGCTATGCATCGTCTATACCAGGCCTCAGGGCCACAGACCTCTTTTCACTGTTCTTTCTTCGTACTAGGCGGTTCACGACAAAACATTGGCTTCCGCTAAAGCTATTTGTCGACCCCTAGCGGCCGGCGTTTACACGGATTCCCAGCGGCGTTTGTCCTTTTTTTGTTTCTCCCTTTTTTTTTTTTTTTTTTTTTTTTTCTTTTTTNAAGTTTGTATTTATAGGTTATTCAACCTTTTTGCTTTTATGTCTCATGTCACTTTATCTATTTTAATCTTCCTGGCTCGACCGGGAAGCGACTCCTTTTGATGTCTCGATTGTTTGAGACTGGACAATTATTCTAATACATATTCCTTTCTACCATCTTGCATGAACAGACTGTAATTACGTCTTTGGTATAATTAGAGTGAGTATTTGAAATCACAAGATCTGGCTACATGCAGTGCACCTTCCCAGTGAACGCCGCCTGGTATCATGCAAAATTGCTCAAAGTGAACAATGACTTGAAGAATATGACCTTCCCGATGCAAGCTCAATAGAAAATGCTAAGGACGAAAAGGAGGGAAAGAACTTGGTAGCGAAATGCTGCTTCAACCGAAAGAGGTGTTGTGGGCGGGGAGAGGCCCTGAGAAGATCTGCCCTTGGACAGTGGTTTTATGTGGGAGAGGAAAGAGGGTTTTCGTGGCATCGTAAAGGGGTGGAAAAAGATCCCAATCATGCATCATTCAGTCATCCTTTGTGCTTTTCCGTTGATTCGGCCATAACTGACCGCGGCATTTAGACTCTCCGCAGAGACACTTGACGGCATTTGGATCATGATTGCGATCCCCGTTCCAGTCCGGGTTGTAGTCAAAGGTCAGCTCGGTCCCCGGCGGGATATCGCGAAGGGCGAAGACAGCAAGATCGTAGATCCGGCTGTCGCCGTGGTGCGTGGACACGGTGAACAACTTGCAGTTCGGGTTGCAGGAATGGTTCATGAACCGTGACGGTCCGCCGAGCCGCTGTCCGTCGACCACGTACGGTTCGTCGTCGTCGTCGTCCATGTGGATAAAGTCGAGCGAGAACAGGTACGACGGGCTGTTGTGCAGACTCGCGGCGTCCTCTCGTAGATCTGCCTCGGCCGATGTGATGACTTCCCCGAGATATCGGTCAATGAACTGCCCGCGAACGATCGGGTCTGGTGACCGAAGACCAAAGCCGCGATTCCCAGTCTGGAAGATTTCGAGTCTGACGGTCCGTCCATGCTGGACCAGGCGGTTCCAGCACTCCTTTCCGCAGCCGCAGTACGAGTTGCACTCAAAGACCATGGTCTTCTTGTGCAAAAAGCTGGCCTTCATGACCAGCTTTCGACCACGTCTCTCGTACGCGACCATACGGTCTTCGGTGTCCTCTTCCTGGGACAGGCATGTGCACCTGGCCGGGTCACACTGTGGCCCGCAGCTACAGCCAGAGTTGAACTCGGCCGGGACTCGTTCCACGCCCTTTTGCAGTTTGTAGGCATTGACAAACTCAAAGTTGGAGGCCAGGCTGCCGGTGCCGTTCCAATCGCCCGCCACCGTCACTGGAGGACCTTTGATAGCTCGCAGTTTCCGGTCGAGGATCCCTCTCAGGTGGAAGAGTTTCGACTGCGCGCTTCTGACGCGATCCGGCTTTTGATTCGGAATCTTTGCAACGTGCTGGGCATTAGTCGTGCGAACTTGAGGGTACCGGCCCCGGGCGATTCGGTCCTGGTCAAGGTCTAGAGGGTAGTACTTGGTATCCAGCCCGGTTGGCGGTTTGCCATGATACTTTTCATCTGAGCTGGCAGACGGCGACACAGGCACCACGCGTTCTATCTTGCGAGGACTTTCAGCCTTCATCCCGATGGTTACCGTGGCCCTTGACGAGGGTGGAGGCACCACAACACTGATTGTTGGAAATCTACTCGCTCGATGCGAGGCGGCGGGGCGAGTGGGAAGTGACATATCATCATCAGGAGTGGAGGTAGACCTGCTAGCTCCTTTCCTGAGTGGTGGTTGGTAACTGCTCTCTCGTGACGATGAGGTACGACTCTTTCGACTCTGTTGAAGAGCAGCAGCGGGGCGATCAGCACTCTGTGACGACCAGCGTTCATCTTTCCTGAATGAGATCGACGATGTAGAGCGCTTCGAAGACGAGCTTGTCGGTCTTCCGGTGACTGGCAGAACAAGCTCTATAGCTGGTCTTGTCGATCTCTTCTCATTGTTAATGCTGCAGGGCTGGTCCCCGGCCAAAGTCTGAGAAGGGTTGAAAGCGCCGTTGTTGGTGGTCACCTTGGGAACGCCGTCACCATTGCCAACCGAGTCATGCGGCCACTTTCTTTTCAAAGTGTTTGGCAGATATTGACTCGGCTTTGATAAGTTGGCCAAGAAGGGTTGTCCCTATTATCTTGTTAGAGAAAGGTAAATAAAAGAGTAAATACATATAAGTAAATGAATCTTCTGCACGTGGAGTGGTGTTCTCTCACTTGGACGGGGCTGATGGTACTTGAAAGATTAACACAATATGCCATGCCCAACTAAAACAGCGATAGAACACCGAGAACAAGAGGTAAAAAGAAATAAACCTATAGGAATAATTTCTGATACCCCAAAGAATATTTTCTAGTAAAAATATGATAAAAGATTCCTCAAAGTTGAGGGCAACGAAGTGGCCAAAATCAATTGAAGGGAAGGCAAGGACGGTGTGCAACAAACAAACAGTTTGTTTGTTACTAGGCCAGCTTACCTCGTTTTTTGCGTTCGCCTCCTCATCATCGGAATCTGCCGTCAGATCAATTATAGAATTCATCCTTGTGCCCCTGGGCTCCGTGAGCCTGGCACGGCTTCGAGGGGCGTCTCTTTCCTGAGGTTTGCCGTGGTGTCCAACTAGCTATCAAGGACAGCATTCACAGGAATATGATAGGAAGGTTGCCCGCAAAGAAGTGAAAACCGACGCCCCGACCCATAATTACGTCACGTGATTATATATCTTACTCTCTTATTCTCTCATTTTCAGTGTCTAGTAATTTGTGATTTATTTTATGTATTTTTGCATTAGGGTTTAAACTCTCTTATCTGTCAAAAGCATTAGTTGAATCAGGAAACTTCGTGTAAGGGCAAAGCCCTATAGAGAGCTGACGGCTGGAGGCAGCAGCAGCCTCCAAGCTTATATACTGTGCAACCACCGGAGGGCTGCCCGAGCGTCCGCCCCGGGCGGCTGTTAGGCTCCCCGCAGCGCCGTGGCGGCGGCGGGGGGAGAGTGCTGCGCTCCCTAGTGCTACCCAAGGTCTGGGTCTCCCGCCTAGCTGCTGCCTATCATACCCCCAGGTTGTGGATGAAACAGGGCTCAACGCAAAGCGGCGTCACCAAGTGCATCACCAAGTCGATATGGCTTCTTTGCCTTAGTACGTAAAATTTTCTAGAGTGATATTTTTTAACCGTGGTTTTGACAATCATACCTTTGTAAATTCCTATTATCTCAGTCACTATATATTCCAAAAGCCGTGGGTGCCTTGAGCTTTATAATTTTCTCGCCATCGAAGCCAGCCGACTGTGTAAAATAGTAACCTCTCTGGTTCGACATCACTCTCTTCCCAGTTGCCGGGTCCTGGTAGTCGCAATTAAAGTGTGTATGTCCGAAAGCCCAGAGCGTGACAGCTTCATTTTGCCAGCACTGCTCGTTTGTCAAGTCAGTCATGAACCCAGAAGAGATATTGCTGGTCCGGTGTCTTGGATCGACAACGTTTTCGTGTGTCACTGGACAGTAGTGTGTTAGAACAACGACTCTCCGGTTTGGCTGTGAACGGCAAATCGATTCGATCTCGCCATTCAGCCAAGCAACATCTGCAAGATGTGCTTCTTGGTGTGCGTCAACGGACCATTCGTCGATATGGTAGAAATCGTTCAGGCCAAAATTGACGCTTTCCCTCTCTTCTGGAGAAACAGCAGAAAACAAGGTACAGCCGAGGATGGAGACACTCGGTGAGATGTCGTAACGTGTTTGGTCGAGCAATACAAATTCACCAAGCGCCTCTTCTTTGGAAGCATTGTTGATCCTGGCCTGAAACCCTCTGAGGTTGGACCTCACCATTTTCCAGCTGGCGTGATAGGGCTCATGGTTTCCTAACACCAGGAATACGACTTTGAACTTTTCCAGTTGCCTGCGAAGAAAGAGGAAGAACCCCTCATCTTTGACGTAGCCTATGTCCCCCAACAAAGCGAGGAACGGCGCCTTGGGATTGATGTCGTAGATATCATAAACAGCGGGAGACTCCAGGTGAAGATCCGATACTATTTGCAACTGTACCTCAGCCATGACTCGTGTGAGTGTCTATAGGCTGCGGGAGCCTGAAGTTGAAGGAAAGGTGCCCGCCACGTTCAAGTCGAAGTATCGCCGTATGTGGATCCCCACCCGAGGTGCCCTACTTTAGATTTAAATTTCGTATGTCAACCTCTGCGTTCTTTCGTGTTTACTCCATGAACGCTCGTCCGTAAGTAATTTGGGTCTTTATAGTCAGGCGGAAACTTTTAGTATCCTCTCTCTTCTTGCTGTAAGCTGTCGACAAACCTACGGTTTGAGTATGATTGGCGATATTGGTTGGCCGTGCCATCCCTGTTTGCCCTAAATACAAAATAGACGCCGTGGAGTTTCCTAATTAGGCAGCATTTATCCATCACTTAAGCCTGACGTTTGCCCCTTCCTCTCGGTATATCTATCTTTGAAACTACAGCATCACAATTGTCTCTTCCTCAAATATTCTATCGGGAAAGTGACTTTGAAAGTGGTCCCGGCATATCAGAGATTTACTGACATCAACTTGACTTGCATTACTGCTCATTAAGCTTCATGCGCGATTAGACCCTGCAACGCCCATTGATGTATACGACTCATGTAAATAGACATATATATATATATATATATATATTATAATGCTTGATCAATTAGATGCGCTCATAACTTTCTAAACCATGAAAACACCAAAGTATATATGCAAAACCCATCTCAGCTCTGTGGTGCACCAGGCACCATGTCGGTTGGCATGGAGCCGACAGCAATAACACTGTGAGACCTCATGGCTTTTACTCGGCGCCGACGTAGGATAAGCTAGCGCACCGGTTGGAGAGGTCGTCCGTAAGCCGGGACTGGGTGGAAGCGAAAAAAGATTGAAATGTAAGTATGCAACTCTATGATCAATGCTTATAAGAAAGAAAAGGTTCTCGTCCAACGTCGGTCAAGAAGCCAATCTAGCCCACCGCCTTGGTAATGGAAGGCATTTTCTAGTCCAGTTAGCATGGCACAGCCTTGCAAGGGATGCAATAGGTCACAAAACCGAAAACAAATGGAAGGAAAAACGTACCGCCGCAAACTTGGGCTCGATGAACAGAGCCTTGGCCTCGACTAGCACTACAGGCTCCTCGTCGCCCTTGGGCAGCGTCTCCAGGCGGCCCTCCACCCAGGCTTTGCGCCCCTCGACCTTGACGGTCTTGGCCCGAAGCACAACGTAGTTGTCGGCCATGACGGGCTGTCGATAGTCGATATTGAGATTTGCGGTCACGCCAATGCGATTCGGCAGCGCGGGGAAGCAGCAGCGCGCCAGACCCTCGTCCAGAATGGTCGCCAGCAGGCCGCCATGCACGATGCCCGGGTGGCCGGTCAACGCCGATCCCAGATACGAAATCGACACGAGCTCCTTGCCCGACTTCTCCGTCCAGAAAAACGGAGGCACAACAATGCGATCGGGACCCGCCAGCGTGCCCGCCGTCAGGTTGCGATCTCGCAGCTCCTCGGGCACCTTCAGATGGGGCCGCGACTCGACAAAGTCCGGCTGGCCGCGCAATTGTTGGGCGAGCGCATGCGTCTTGATGTACTGCTCGATCTTCTGCGAGAGGTCATCCACCGGCTGGAACAGCTCGAGCGTCTCCTCGTCACTGGGGATGCCCGCGGTCATGATTTTGTTGGCGGTTTGGAACGGTGCGACGGAGAGGCCGGCGAAGAAGGCAATTACCGCGAGCGAAGTGAAGCCGAGAGCGCGGCGCAGTCTCGACGGCGGCTTTTCTGCAAAGCCGATGGGTCAGTCTGTGCAATATATAGCCCTGGAAGAACGCGAGAAAGTACCTGCAGAGTGACCAGAGTGACTGGAGTACGGGCGTCTATAGGCGTGCAACTGCAGCAAAACGCGGCGGCCGGTAGCGGGATACCGAGTTTTTGTAAGCACCCGGACGAGGGGCGCCGCCCGTGCTACGGTCGGAGTGGGAACCATGAAGATGCTGAACAGACCAATCCGTTGGGGATTGGCAAAGACTGCTGTGCGCAAATAATGGGCTCGGCTGAATCCAGGCATCTGAAGTGTTCAGGGTCGCGTCCCCATCAAGTAAAACGGCCGCGCCGCAACGTCGACGGGTGGTCCGCCCGAAGCCCGACAGCCACCCGGGCTGTAAAACGTCGGAGTAACTATATGCGTTATTCTTACATGCAATGTGCGATCGAGTGTTTGCTGCAAACTATCCAATATTGATACAAGGCTTTTATTGATTTTATCTGCCATATAGTACGTAGCATTGCAATATTTGCCGCCAACGTCCAATCGTATTTGCTAGTAGAACGACTCATACAACGTTGTAAGCATTGCCCGAATTACCTCGGCAATCCTGAAAGAACAAGTACAAACCTCAGAGTGGGAAGCCCCAAACCAGGGGGCACTTCGAGACTGGACCATCATTATTAATCTGCATTATGTTTTTGGCATAAATCCACGTGGCGATATCGTTGAGCAAATAAATGCCAAAGTGACGTCTCGCGATCGGTTTCCGAGATCCGATACGTCCGTATTGTCCGGCACAGATCTATTTTTGATTACATGTCCGTGTATATGTGCTGAACATTTAGGGAATGCAAGATTCGATCAAATCTATCTGTCTATATCTATATACACTCTGGATCACATTCCAGTCTAGACTTTCTGTGCCTCTTTTGCGAGACTTATCGCCTTATCTGCTGCCTCATCGAAGCCGTCAAAAGAGTGTAGCGAGAGCCCGCTCTGGGCAATCTGCATCACTTATTAGTATCAACACATGGATTAAGAAAAAAAAAAATAAAAATAAAATAACAGTTGAATAGAACGCACCATTTGTTGGCCCTTTTCCTCGTTGGTCCCTCGTAGTCGCACGACGACGGGCACCGTCATGTTCAGGTTCTTGAAAGCGTTGATGATTCCCTCGGCGATCATGTCGCACCTGGTTAGTCCACCGAAGATGTTGACAAAGATAGTCTTGATGCGTGGATCCGAGCAGAGGATGCGGAACGATCCTTCGATTGTGGCCGAGGTCGCTTTGCCGCCGGTATCGAGAAAGTTGGCCGGGTGGCCGCCTTTCAATATCAGACTGTCGACCGTGTTCATCGCCAATCCCGCGCCGTTGACTGATTTGCGCACCGTTAGCTGAGATCCGACGAGTGAAAGGCGCACAATCTTCTCTAAGAAGCCCTTACCCAGAGTCCCGATGCTGCCCTCTCCGTCCAGCCTGGCCGAAATCATCGTTAGCCACGTCCAAGGTCAGCAGTAACATCAAGCATCAGAATCGTACTTGACATAGATTACCCCCTGCTTTTCCGCTCGCACTTCTTCTGACACTTCTTCACGAACATCACGCAGAGCATGCACGTCTTTCTGCCGACCCGCGCTTCTGAATGCGGCATCATCAAACCCCAGCCTTGCTTCGTGCACAACTACCTTTTCGGCAACCGAAAGCCTTGTGCTCAGAAGAAAAGCCTCTTTGTCGACGAAAAGTCTCCAGAGCTTGCGGATGAAACCTCGTAAGGGTTCAGCACGGCTTGGTGGCAGTCCAAAACCAGTGACTATCTCCTTTGCTAGAGAATCCGCTTCCTTGTTAGCGCTAGACGTTTTCATATCCTGGGCAAACGGGAGCCTCAGGGGATCTTGATTAGGTGAATCGGAAGAGGAAACGGTGATGCAGGGTGACAGTGATGTGCGGTCAATTCCCATGGCCAGGTTGATGTCGCCAGGAGACGCCGGTTTTTCGTGCGTTTCAATGTGCGCCTTCTTGAGCATGTCGAATGCCTGATGTGGCTTGACGTATAGGGAGCGACGCTGTTCAATTCTGAGAGGCGAAGTCCTGAACCGCCTCATGGTGTGGTATCCTCTTTGCTGAGCGGCTGGTCGTGACTGCGCCTGCTTCAGCAACAGTCAGCTGAATTCGTAGAAGAAGCAAAAAGTCAATATCCGCCACATACAAAGCTGCTTGATTGAAACCCGCGCTTGGCTAACAGTGCCTTCATCCCCTCACCGAATTTCTCCGGATGCGACACCATGGTCACTCCAGCTTTCCCCAGTGCTTCGTATTTGGCCTTGGCGCTGGGCTCTCCAGGAGCTGCCCAAGCACCGGCATGTCCCATAATCCGGCCTTCGGGGGCTTCCAACCCGCCGACCAACGCCATAATCGGTCTGTGGAAAGGTGTCAAAGGAACAAGATTTGTCCGAATTGGGGACTCCTACTCACTTCGGGTTTGGTGTCCTTCGATGATAGTCTTTGATCCATTCTGCAGCATCCAACTCGGCTACGCCTCCAACCTCTCCAATCAGGATAATCCCTTCTGTGTCTGGGTCATGCTCAAATACTTTTAGCGCGTCCACAAAGGTGGTGCCGGCCAACACGTCGCCTCCCATGCTGATACAGAGACTCTGCCCTAGCCCAGCCCTGGTTGTAGACGCAAACGTTTCGTAGCTCAGAGTGCCCGATTTGTTGACAATTCCAATCTTACCAGGGGAAAAGCAGGGCAATGGCTGGAACCCAATGCGGCATCTTCCCACCACGGAAACAATGCCGGGACAGTTGGCTCCCACCAGCCTCGTTTTGGACTGTGTTCTGAGCATAGCGTGAACCTTGAAATTGAAGGCCTTAACACAAGATTCTGGCGGAGATGGAGGATAAGCAACATACCCGCAGCATATCATGGACAGGAACATGTTCGGCGACAGCCACGACGAGCGGAATCTCCGACTCGATGGCTTCTTCAATTGCCTTTGCTGTCTGGTCTCCTGGAACATAGATGGCCGTGGCATCCGGATTGGTTGCCTTTTTGGCCTGCATTTCCGAAATAACCGGTTAACTGGCATCCCCGAAAGGCCTAGGAGGAGTGAGGCAAAGGAAAACAAAACATAAGAATTGCTTACTGCTCGGACAGACGGGAATATTGGCAAGCCGAGGTGCTCGCCTTCAACGCCTGGCTTGACACCACCAACGATCTTGGTGCCCCAGTCAATAGACTCTTGGGCGTTGGCAGTCGCCTGCCATATAACCTGGGTTAGCCGTGGACGTATCGATGGAAACTACTCTGATCAAAAACGTACTTGACGGCCTGTAAACCCTTGGTAAAGCACCTTTGTGTGGGCGCCGATTCTAAGATTTGGAAGCGTATCCGCATAACCTAGCTGTTTACAAGACGTCGAAAATGCAGCAGGGCGACTGATCCGTCGGGCTGATGCCGCAAAGCACCGCACTCTGGCAGGCGATAAGCTGGTTGCCATGTTGGCGGTCAACTAATGCGGTGCGTTATAGTCTCGTTGCCAGATTGAGACGTCTGATGGACGGTCAGCGATGTCGGCGACCGCACTCACCTGGGTGCAGGTGGGCAGGAGGGTCAATGGAGAACAGAAATGGGACGCAGTTTCAATGCATGTAGTTAATAAAAGCAGACGCACGAAAGCGAAGAACGGAATGCATGAACCAGACAACCAGGGTATATACAGAACGTGAAACGGCGACTCGGCTGTTGTACACTAGTATGTAGCCTTCTCGGCGTAAAGAAAACAGATGCCAAGACGCGGGGAGAAGCCGAAGCCGCTCCTCGCCTCGGTTTTGTTTCCGAGCGCCTCCAAAGTGTATTTCTCGTATTGTAACGCTGTATTGCAACTGTATTTGTGCTCAATATACTTGGACGTCGCTAGACAAAAACACTTCCCAGCTTTCGGATATGGTATTTGCAGTTGTAAGTTTTTTCTAGGTAAGATAAGCTTTTATTGTTTTTTTTTTTTTGAGGGCTACTTGTCCAAAGAACACTTTTACTAGAATATCTATCATAAGATCACCCCCCTTTAATGGGCTACACGAGTGCAACTAACACAATTCGCATCTCCCTATTCCCGGTGTCCTTCGAATGCATATCTTAATAGTACGATCTCCTCAAAAATATACACATCTAGAAAAATCCCCCGTTGACCTACACCTACACTCAGATCTAGGTATTTGGGTGGCAATATCCTCGCTGGCCACGCCATGCGGCCTTGACTGCAGCACGTTGTTGAGTGTCGTAGCGGATACAGTCAAGCTCAATTATCCACCCCTAGTACGAAGAAACCTGCGCGGCAAGTTAAGCAGCGAGTCTGCTATGTGCTAGCATTCTCAGCTGGAAACGGGCTCCAGTCACCAGACCTTGAAAGAAGCTATCAACGCAGTGAACCACACAGGTGAAGTTGCTGAGTAGAATCCCCGGCCAAGTAGTCCCGCCATCTACAGGAACTGCGACACGATCATCACGTAGCTGTGATATCCTGTGCGAGCTATACTCAGTCCGGCCAAATTAGAACATGACAGTGGAGGAGCCGACGAGGGGAGCGCGGAGATAGCCCAGCCTAGGGGGTCGGCACATGGGG
Organism: Talaromyces piceae; assembly: GCA_001657655.1. Taxonomy (NCBI): domain Eukaryota; kingdom Fungi; phylum Ascomycota; class Eurotiomycetes; order Eurotiales; family Trichocomaceae; genus Talaromyces; species Talaromyces piceae. Next base: position 1,171,291 of record JNNX01000001.1, read on the forward strand.
AAGCGGGTTCGCCAGATGCGGGCCGAGCCGGACTGTCCGATATCGTAGAGCGATGAACGGTAGAAATGGTGTCCCGGCATGGCGCCATGGAGTAGTTTTCTGAGAGCTAGAAGTAATTCTTTTTAGAAAAAGGACAGGCATAGAAATGAATCCTTAAAGAAAGTCAACAAGGGAGTTATGGAAGCTATTTTGAGCCGGGTTTCCGCGCCAGACGGACAAGGAAGATTAAATCAAGCACCTGTATATCTAAAACGTAAAGGTACATTTTTGGTCAATGTTCAGGAATAGTCAATGTTCAGGAATATGTAGTATACTTCATAGTTCTATGCCAATATGTATACAATCTATTTCTATAGAAGATTTCTTATAATGATTAAGAGATCAGATGGAAGGATATGATATATATTAGTATGTTATTTGAAAAGCAAAAATAATATTTAATTGTATTAATATAAGCTCGAATCTTATACATGTCTTTCAAAAATAATAATTTGTAGAATTTATTTGCTGTAGTATAGATAAATTGAATAGAAAATAAGTTTTAAATAAGAATTTCTTTTTTTTTTTTTTTTAAATATCTCTGATAGGTTTTGTCCTGTAAGCCAACCCACCTAACAAATGCGTAGAATCTGTAACCGCGAGCAATACACACTGACTAATAAGCTAAAAAAAAAAGCCTAATTTAATCAAGCAGAACAGGGACAGGGCCTGTTATTCTCCCCTTTGGCGCCAGTAATGGCTAGTCGGGGAGAATCGCTTTTAGGGTCCTAGATGGTGTCATCGCGTCAGCACAAGGTTTTGCAACTCTGATTCGTCAATGTAGATAGGATAAGGGACGAAGAGTATTAGTTAAGCCCGTTGAGGTTTACAAACCCAGGCACTAAGGCGAACCAGTGTTTCGTAAGCCCAAACAGACGCATAACGCTACTATGTAGTTATATGTTCAAGCAACTGTTAAGCGTAAAATAGACAGTTGGACGCCTCCTTGTCTCCTGTGTAGCTCTTCTAGTGAAGAAGGTCTGTCTAGACCTGTTCCAAGACTAGTTTCTACATGCCAAGAACGTTTCCAATTGATGGGAAATTATATCTTCACGACATAGGCAAAGGTCCATAGTTAATAACAATACCAAACATAATATCAAGACCCACTCACGGGGTTCCTTTTCTTAAAAGGACGTGACAGCTGCCAAATTCTTATTTCCTACAATTGTCCATAGCACCCCTTCTGTAACACCGGCTGGGCACGAAAATCAAAGAACCAGGATGCGTTTCAATCGACTGGCTATAGTTTTTCTGCCACTTGTTGGCCAGTCTTTGGCCGCTGGCGAACAATGCAATAACACGTTTTCGTCAATTTCAGCTTCAGAATTTATTGCGAGCCTGCAGCCTGGTTGGAATCTTGGAAACACTCTTGATGCGGTTCCCACCGAAGGATCTTGGAACAACCCGCCTGTCGAACCTTCTACTTTCGATGTTGTGAAAGAGGCTGGGTTCAAAAGTGTCCGCTTGCCAGGTACGACTCATGTCGAGCTATCGACACAATCAGTCCTTGGGAGTAAATACAGATGGGCTAATGTTAGCGGCCAATAGTGACATATGCCAATCATTTCACATCCAGCTCGCCCGACTGGACAGTCAATGCCACATGGTTGCAGCGTGTGTCAGATGTAGTTGACATGGTAACAGAGCGAGATCTGTATACCATTGTGAACGTTCATCATGGTGTGTACCTGGCTTGCTGCTTACCCTTTACGGAAGCAAACTAAACAACGGTAATACAGATGCTAGCTACTGGGCGGATATCACAGCATCAGGCGCAAACATCACTGAGATTGAGGACCGGTTCTACAAGCTCTGGTATCAGATAGGCACAAAACTGGCCTGCAAGTCTGAGCTCGTGGCGTTCGAACCTATCAATGAACCGCCCTGTAACAACGCCACAGATGGGGACGAAATCAACAAGTTGAATACCATCTTCCTACAAGCAATCAACGATGCCGGTGGACACAATCCGAAAAGGGTTGTTACTCTTGTTGGATGTGGCGAAGATAGTATCAAGACTTCGCAGTGGTTCAAAGAGCCTACCGGATTCTCAAACCCATGGGCAATACAGTTCCATTACTATAGTCCATGTATGTTGATTGTTCAGCAAAAGAAACCCCATCTCCCCCCGAAGCTGGACTAATTCCTACAGATCAATTTATCTTCAGCGCTTGGGGTGCCACCATCTGGGGCTCTGATGACGACAAGACAGCACTTGCCAACGACTTCAAGTATATTCGGAACAATTTCACCGACGTTCCGCTCCTGCTCGGCGAATTCGATGCGTCTCCAACAAACTGCGAGCCGGCTGCACGATGGAAATATACTGACTTCCTCACTCGCACTGCGGTTGCCAACAACATCTCCTACATTCTCTGGGATAATGGCCTGGACCATCTAGACCGAAGCACTGGAGAGTGGCGAGATCCAACTAGCATCGAGATTCTCACAAACGGCCCCCAGGGTACCAGCAACAGCTTACCAGACAGTACAGTTGATGCAGCTGCCTCTACTCAGTGGTCCTCAGCGTACATATTTCACAAGAAAGGAACCAATGTGACGGATCAGACGCTGCCATTCATACTCAACGGCAATTCTCTGGTGTCAATCAGTGAATCGGGCACAGAACTTGATCTTGGCTCTGACTACACTGTGTCAGGGTCAAATATCACTTTCACAGCAGAATTTTTGTCCAAGTATGTGTCAGCTTCGGCAGCACCTGGAGTATATGCAAACCTCACTGTGGTGTTCTCAGCGGGTGCTAGCCCTGTCATTCAGTTGGTTCAATATGCCCAGCCGGTACTTGAAGAGACCTCCGCTTCAGCAAGCAGCGTTCAAGGTGCTGATCTGGACTTATCTATCACCTGGGGAGGTATTGCAAAACCCGCTGCTGTCAGGGCTATTGGACAGGATGGGAGCTACCTAGAGGACTCTTGGACGGAGTACTTGGGCCCCCTGCAGCAAGCACGTACTGTAAGTTTTCTTCTGTTCCTGATCGCTCTGACTCAGGTGACATCGTTAACTCTATATAGACCTACAGCAGCCAGTGGAGTTGGGATGACTCGCATGTTGTCATCACGCAACAAGCCATTGCCGATGTGGTCAGCTTGGGACAATCTACTACGTTCACATTTGAATTTTATCCACGAGATGGGGGTGTCTACAATGCTGTCAACTTTACACTCACGGTGTAGAGTTCTTCCAATAAAATGAACATTGATAGTTGGGAACAAACCCGTGGCCTTTCAAGAAGAATGAACACTAAGACTTCAGCCACGAGCCTCGTAGAGCTATATTTCCCGTATTCACTTTGTTTCCAGTAAAATGTCGCCCTTGTACTCCAAAAAATATGTGACTATTCAAAATCAACCTTGTATTCCACGGATACTTTCTCCAATTGGATGCGTGGGTAGATGGATGCATTGCGAGTTCGACATCGGAACCTGATACACTAGGATGGACACTCCTACATCACAGTAATCGTAAAGATCTCTGAGCCTACTCCAATCACTCCCTTCAGCTCAAAGTGTATCTGATATACCATTACTTGATCCTTTGCGTAGGCTAATATCGTAACATCTTAAAATTCATTGATCTACTTATCCGCTATGTAAAGGTACAGTTATTATAGTAGGTGCGGTCTGAATTGTTCAACCACCACTTCAACCACCACTTCAACAATTCCTTTACTCCGATCAGAACCAGGAAAAAGCCGACGCCAATTCTCTTAATGATGTCAGTGCAAGAAGCAAATAAGCATTGATCTGCATACAAGATAACATACAGATGAGCCTCGGTAGCAGCCAGCGGCCAATCACGGCGGCCAACCCCGGACAAGGCGGGGTGTGGGCACTAATAATGACGCATAGGTCTGGTGCACCCGCAAACCACCAGCCAGGTACCGGAGGACGCCTGCGTCCGCTATAATCTATATTAAATCTACCTATATAATATCAAATCTGTATATCTGATACAAGTATAATACGCATATACCCTGCGGGTATTATATATACACACAGATACAAGGAGTAGGGTTGATCATGGACGGGAGCGTCACCCCGCAAGGTTTGCCGGCCCCAACGACGTATCATGAACCTGATGTGCTAACCCAGTTGCAGCAAGTCTGGAAGAGTCGGTTGAGCGCCTTTCCATACAAGACAAGAAGCCAGAGCCAGATATCTCACGTCTCTTGGTCAAAAAGACAGCCGCCAGAGCCAGCAAGAAAAAGGAAGCTGCAGTGGTGGCTGATTCATGGGAAGACGAGCTGTCCGACTCGGGCTCTGAAACCGAGACGGGCGAAGACACCACATCCGCAGTGCCAACAGCATCAAAGGCTGGGATGAATTCACCATCATCTATGTCGGAGGGTCCCTTGGCGCCGCCGCCCACACCGGCCACCGACAACGGCGAATTTGTACCTCAATGGAGTCCTCGAGCGCAGGGCGCCGCAGCCCCCCCTAAGGAGACACCGCGGATCCGGCCGGAAAAGCAGACGGCAGTGGCGAGCAGGATGATTGCTGGGGCGCTAGGAATCCGCGCTCCTAAGCGGACAGAAGAGCAGCGGGCATACGACAGGGCCGTCAAGGAGAAGGAGATGAAGCGCCGGAACAAGGCCAAGGAGGAAGCGGCGAGGGCTCAGCAAGAGGAAGAGAAAGCAAGGTCCGCGGTGTGGGATGATTAGCCTGGGCTATAGCGCGCGGAAATATTTATTTTCTACTGTTATTTTCAGTGCAGGCATGCCAATTAGAATAATTGATCACCAGCCGCACTTATATAGGGCTTGTAATGTTACACTGTTGCTACCTGGAAGTCATGAAAACCGCACGGTAAAAAGCATGAAATAATATATATTTATGTTCAAAGAAGTTCCAATAGCTAAAGTAACGAATTTTGATCGAATTTTTCTTGCATTTGTGATTTTGTGGCAACTCCATGACGCCCGTCATATCCTCATACAAAAAAGGTGAAAATGTGCAGAAGCTGAATGTTCATGCGAAACTAATAAACCAACCATCATAAGTTGAGAAACAGTGGACGAGCTACAACGATTTTACCCTCCAATCTGCTCTTGGTGGACTTCGAGGGTGTCGCCATCTTGCATATCGAGCTGTCGGTCACGTATGCCATCAGTAATCAACTCAAGGTGTCCAAAGGAAGGACTGATGGGCCAGTTCCAAGTTCAGAGGCCCAGGGTACAACACTTACAGTATCTGGCGTGTCTTCGGGGCGCACGCGGGTACCGTCGAAGAGAAAACGCACTGAGGATGACTGCTTTCCCTGACGTTCGCAGAAAGCATCCATCAGTTTCTTCAACTGCGTGGAGCGTTTGATTTTGAAGAAAACTTCGTTGTTATTGTCCGTTACTTTGATATTAAGGTGCTCCACGGGCGGCGGGGCGTCTCCTTGGTCCGCCATTGTTTCGTTTTTGCGTGGCAACTAGAAGGAAAAGCGCAGTTAGCGTCGTGATGAGCTGAAATATAGTGCGAAAGGAGACGGGAGGCAGTAGATTTCTGAATGGGAATCTCACGTGAATGTCCGAAAAAGAGGTGGTGAAGTACGAGGATTAAGCCGATTTCCAACGAGGACCACAGATGCAAAGAAAAAGAAAGAGTCGTGGAGAGAGGGGGAGAGAAGTGAACTTCCATCGCGATGCGAAACCGCCGCCCAATGAGACCCCCGCGTGGGACAGCCGGAGAATCTATAATCCGTCCGGTCATCGTAATATAAGCACTTTTGGAAGCTTCAGATCAGGTAGGTTATTTCTTTTTTTCTCGCGGAAAAGATAGTAGAGACAACAGAGAACTGGGCGCCTGTAAGTTTGAGCTTACAGCTTGACCTCCTTATATTTTGTGAGCTTTCTTATTCTCTCTTCGCGGCCGTCGTCTTTGCCGTTGGACCCGGAATTTATCTGCTTGCGTCATGGTACAGGACACCACCACAAAACACAGCACATAAAAGTGAGCAGATACTGAGTGCATGCAGGGCGAACTACAAAAGGACCTGGCCTATGATCCTCCGTGTCACCCTCGAGCTGTAGGTTGACTCCGCTTCAGCGTTCAGAAGTGCAATTGCTAGAATGTGTGACTAAATGAAAGTCACCCTGGCAGTGCGCCATCCAGGGTGAGAGAGATACCTATGTATTGCGGGCAAGGTTACAAGGTGGCTGACAACGACGGAAAGCATGTTTAACCAAAAATTCCTACAAAGAGGAAAAGTGCCAATCACAGATAGATGCACTTTATGAGTGTTGCAATACCTTCTACAAAGAGCGCGGTGATGACGCCAAAACCCCCAGCTGTCCCAAACCCGACCTGCTACGGATCAAGATGAGGCAACGTCAAGGGCAAGCGGCCTGAGACCACAAGTACTATCAAGAACCTAATGACAGCAAGGCCAATATGATTCTGGCTATGTCTGAACCGCATTGCTCACTGTATAAGAGTGAACACAACCCCGGCGCACATGTGTATATTAGACATACGATAGGGATTTAATCGAGCGAGCCTCGAGAGACGAGCTGATGTACCAATTTCTTTGCAGTCGGAGCCCCCATAACGAGAAAAAGGCTCGACTAGTTGTAGAAAATGGCGGGTTGTTCTAAGACAACCTTGAGCGCGGCTTTCGAACACTGAAGAGTAGGATCCGAGACTCTAATGGTTGCCTATAAGACATTTATGTATGAAAGAAGAAGAGAAAAGGGAAAAGAAAATCTTCGCGAAGAAATTCTTAAGTGGCCCTGTGCCGCGCTAATCCTTTTTGCGTTAGAGGGTCCGTTGGCCCCGGAACGCGCCCCAAAAGTCCAAATCGGAGCGAGAAGAGAGGAGCTTCAGCTTCATTTGTCCAGCCTTTTTTTGCTTCTGTACTCCCTCCCCGCCGACCGATCACATCAGGCCGGCTCCATTGTGGGATCTGAAGATCTCGAACAGTAGCGACGCCATGGCGCCCGCTCCGGAACGCGCACCAACCTTTGTGTTCGGAAACGTGAGCCGCCTAATCTCCGTTGATTTGATTGTTGACAATTAACGATAGAGCTCATTATAGGCTGCCCAGAACAATAACCAAGATGAGCCCGAAGTGATTGAAATTGATGACGACGATGAAGAAGAAGAGGGAGGAGAAGGAGAAGAAGTCGACGACGGCGCAGTCGAGGAAAGCGTTGATGAGATGGAAAGCGACAGTATCGAAGAGCCCGATGACGAGAACGACGAAGACGACGAGATTGATGAAGACGACGAGGGTGATACGCTGGACTCGATCGTCGAAACAAACGGGGATGCCTCGTTATTGAGCGCTTCAGCTCCCCGGTTCATACAGAAAAGCCCAGGTACGCCTTTCTATGTCATCCTCCGCATACTCACGCAGAACAAACTAACCAGTTCCCATCGCTTCTTTAGTTCTCCGCCCGCCCGCGCCATCAACGTATTCCGCCTCGAGTGTTAAACAGACTCTCCACCCACTTCGGCGTACTGCAGACCGGGTTACGCGCCAAATGGAAGCTTTTGCCGCCAAGCTTGACCGGTTTAAGCAGCAAGATCGCGCCCAAGCTCCCTATCAAGCCGCCTTCTCTCTCATCAAGGGCTATCAGCTGTATGCCTCTGATGCTATCAAGGATGCAAATCGACAGAACACTATAAAGAGGGCTAAGACGGGGTGGAATGCTACCCGCGAGACGGATGTCTCAGGCCCTGCGTCTGACGAAGACTTGCAGCGGCTGCAACTAGAAGTTGACACTTGGGATATTCTGCTCAATTTGATTGCCGTCGAGGACCCCTCGGCTGTTAAGCACGCAAAAGAATCACAGAAAACAGTCTTCAGCAACTTGCATCGCTATTCGACAGATCGGGAGGTCTGGGAACAGTTTCTGGACGCCGACCACCATGCCAGCGAATGCGTTATGGTGCTAAAATGGCTCGAAGCAAAATCCAGGTCATCGGCAAAACAGCTAGACGCTGTTATCGCAAACCTGGAGACACAGGCAGAGAGGGGTTCCGGATTATGGGCTCATGGCTGGCTCTACACCAAAGAAGCTATCAAAGGACAGAAACGGCTTCGAGCATGGCCACAGCCGCTGGAACCGGGCGATCCCGGTCTCATAGCTTCATTGCTCAGTTCCGAAAAGCAAGAACCGTTGATCACGCAGCTGGATCCAGATGCTGTCGTTCGACAAAAGCAAGCGCTGCAGAAGCAAGACCAGTACTACGAGCAAGCTACATGGCTAACCTGCTGGAAGATGCTGATTCAGGGTGAATCGTGGACAAAGATTCGCGAGTGGTCCGAGGAACGCCTGGAAAGCTGGCGTGCCGTTAGTCTACGTGGCTCAAGTGTCGATAAAGATGCTTCCGGTAGCCGCACCCCAGCAGACGACAGCATGACGCGGATGATGAACTATCGGTCGCAGGATGCGTGGCGAACTGCTTGTTCTGCTCTGGCTCGAGACCCAAATACGAATGACTATGAGAAAGCGGTTTATGCACTACTCTGCGGCGAAACCGAACCTGCTTACAAGGTGTGCCAGAGCTGGGACGAGCATCTCTATGTCTACTATAACCATCTCCTATTGGCTCGCTATGAGAACTTTTGTTCCCAGTTTTCCAAGAAGCTTAATCATTCGCCGCTGGCAAATGTGGCCTTTGTGCCTGAGCCCATGGATTACAGGGCAATCCGGAGGTTTTTGCACAGTTTGAAGTCCCATGAAGTCGTTGGCATGCAGGCTCGCAATCCTTACCACACAATCCAAGCGGCTATTCTTGGGAAGAATTTTGACAACTTCCTTCTTTCGACAGCCTACGCAGCTTCAGAAGTTGGCAAAGCACCACGAGTCCTAGCTCTGACACCAACTCTCAACGTTGGTAGCATTGATAACTCGTCAATCATTGCAGTTCGTGACAAGGATGCATTGAGGATGATCACCCATTTGTATATCATCACAAGAACGCTATCGTACACTCCGTCCAACTCCGATTTTGATAACACAGTTGCGCTGAATGTGATAGCTTACATTGAAAATCTTCACAACGCGGAACTAATCGAGTGGATTCCACTCTACGCTTCCTTTCTACCGCCTGCCCTTGTCTCTGACGTTATTGCACAAATCATCCTTGGCGTCCATGAGCCGTATGATATGGACAGAATGGGCAAGCTTTTGGAGAAGCATGAAATCGACATCCAGCTTGTTCAGGACAGCTTGGCGCAACATGTCATCCAGCACACGCCAAAAGTGGAATACAAAACGTTCAATTTGAACAGTAAAGCAATTCGGGACCGTGAAAAGAAGGATATCATCTTGATGCCGGTGAGCAAGAAATTCGCCAATAAGGAGGTTAGTCCCCAAATCGAGCGGTTGATCCGGTGTGTGGAGTGGTATGCGCACCTCGATGGACATTTTACGGTTGTCTGTAGACTGGTTGAATATCTTTATAAAAGATTTTTCGGTAAGTCCCTTCCCGAGTGTGCGAGATGGCCTTTGCTCGTGAGCTAATTCGGCGTGCAGGCAATGGCATGTTGGCAGAGGCGCGCGAGCTTAGTGAAAGGATCAACATGTCGGAGGTGTCTATGAAGCTTCTTGGGTATGATATACGGCAGCACGAACCACTTGAAAATGGCGTGTCAGGCAACACGTCTGTGCCGCCCAGCCCGTCAAGAAGCCCGTCGGCGAAGAAACAACGGAATCGTCGGTCTCGGTCCCAGGGTGACCAAGCAGCCAATTACGCCGCGGTCGAAGTGCTGTTAGATATGGAATATGTCATTTGGGCCTACTCTGCTCTGGAAGATTTTCAAGAGACCTGGGAAGCCCTCGAATCGTATGCTCTGCCAAACACGATATCTTCATATATTCGAGCTGACCAACCTAGGGCTATAAGTAACGAAACTGAAGGCTCGGCACGTGTTGTGGAACTTCAAGAGCAGCTTCAAATGGCCATCGAGAGCGCAACGGAGCATACCGAAGCCCTGCTTGACAAAGAACGTGGCACCTTGACCCAACACAGAGCAGGTAGGCGCCCTTTTATCTGTTACACAGCGTTGTTGAAGGCTAACTTCCCCTTGTTTTTCTCTTTGGATCTAGTGGAGGACGATAACATACTGACATACATTCGCCACACATATCTCCCGGATATTATTCTGAACTACTGTAGTGCTCTATACTACGCCAGTCTGAAACTATCTCGTGGTTTCCTAATTCGCAGCATGGAACTTGTCATCTTGATCTCCGAAGACAACTTCATGCTCGAGTGCTTTGCCCAAGCAAAGCGAATGACTGAGCTTGCCGACGTGCTGGCTCTGACGTCTGCAGCCATGGTGAACTCGCCCCTGGCCAAGGGAAGAAAGAAGGCTGAGGGAATTGGCCGGCTGGACCTGTGGAATATCACACTGAGAAAGGAAAACGAAGAATCTGACTCAGTTGGTAAATGGCCGTGATAGCCGGACAGTCGACAAACTGTTAGGTGTAGCTTTTTCTTTTCTTTTCAGTCTTAATTTCCAATATCATCGGAATGGAGTGGATGTATCATATCGTGTTTCGGAGTGGTATTGACTTTGTGGGATATTACGAGATACAATTCGGGGCCTGGGTTTTGCAGTCCAGGAGTGAATGAAAAAAATAAAAAAAATAGTATCAACCAATTTTGCGTCAGGTGTTGTGACATTAGAAAAAAAGAACCGTCGAGACTCTGAAGGGGTCTTATGCGCCCTGGGGTTGATCAGCCCCAGTAAATGCAGTATAGCATCCTCGGCCTCCGATTGGATGACAATCACACGGTACCGTTTCGCATCCAGCACTCAACGCGGGTTTGTCTGGTAGCTCTTCATAAAAAGAAAAAAAAAGGCTCAATACTAAATCCACACCTGGTGTAGTTTTATGTAAACTTATTATTCAGCAAGTGCCGATGTTTCTATGTCCGCCCAATCATGGTGGTGCATGGGGGACGCCTTGCGGTTGTCATGGCTTGACTCCCGCTGGGCACCGTCAATGTTTTGTAATCGAGTGTTGTGTGATCATTTACCGCATTTACAGAGCATGGGGGATTATAAAAAGCAGATTTCATCTGGCTTCAGAGACATTGCACAAAGCTAAGAGCCCAACGACTATCTACCGAAGCCATTGCTGCTGCGTATCGAGATATCGATATCTCTCTATCGGGACGGACGAAGATCAAGATGTCATCCTCTGATATCATACGTGAACACGGTTACACGGCAGTGCCAGCCTCTGCCCAAAAGTTACTACTCAGCGAGACCTATCCCAAGCCACCGTCACCTCCGCCGGCAATCAGTTCATCTGACATTGCAATCCCGAACACTGCCCTCGCCAAGCGCATCCATACGTACGCCAAATCCCACCTGCCAGAACCCACATTCCATCATAGCCTGCGGGTGTATCATTACGGATTGGCAATCAAAGAATACCGGTTCCCATCGTGGAGCTTCTCGAATGAGACCTACTTTCTCGCGTGTCTGCTGCACGACATTGGCACGACGGAAGAAAACCTGCGCCAGACGCGTATGAGCTTTGAGTTTTATGGCGGCTACTTGGCTCTGCAGATCTTGCAAAACGCTAGAGACGCGGGCCCTACTACTGTCGACTCTGACGCCGTAGCTCCCAGAGAGCAAGCCGAGAGTGTGGCGGAGTCGATTATCCGACATCAGGAACTTTGCGACGTTGGCACAATCACAGCCCTGGGGCAGTTGTTGCAGCTGGCGACCATATTCGGTAAGCAGAGTGACACACAACGTGGCAACCTGGACCACCAGGACGTTCACCTCCGATCAGTTGGTTGACTGATGGGCTCAGATAACACGGGAAAATTCGTTGAGCTGGTACATCCAGACACAATTGCGGCAGTCTCCCAGGCCTATCCACGCTTGGGCTGGAGCCAGTGTTTTGCTGGCACGATTCGCAAAGAAATCACGCTGAAGCCCTGGGCTCACTCCACGGTGCTTGGTGAAGGCTTTGAGACCAGGATCCTGGGCAATTCGGTCATGGCGCCGTTTGAATGAGGCAACATGGAATGATGTTGTTCTAGCCTGTGTCTTCAGCATCCGCGTGGATACCATCGGGTACTACTCTGTAGCGTCTATCCTCGGTAGATAATAGGCCAGAAGATAAATTGATAACGATTTGGATTGAATCGAGGGTCTCCGATAGGCGGGTCGGTCGTGCTGGGTGCTTCGCGATGAGGGCACGGGTCAGCAAGTCTTCCTGGCACCGTATCCATTGTATTTCGGTTCCTGAATCGTAATCTCTCTGCTCGTGGCAGGACCCTAACTATAAGGAGATGTGCCGAAATGAAACCGAGGAGCAGTTACGTGGTTTCGATGTATCATGGCTGTATCGCTTGGCGTTGGAGACGGTCGATGGCTAAATGCCCCCAAAACGGTTAGCCTAGTCTGCTCCAGAATGCATATTAGCGGAATCAAGAACAGCCAATCAAAAATAATTCTCACAATTAACTCGACTGGGGTGAAAGTCCAGCCAATCAGGCAGCACAGCAGCAGCCACACTTACGATTGGCCCGTTGCATGCATGCATGGCTGGCTGCCGCTGTGGGTTCCTTCCCTATGTGGCTAGAGCTTGCGGACGGCCAATGAACTGCGGCATCCTTGAAACGGATTACACGAAAGCGGCTCGACTACTGTTTACTAGTACGGAGTAGTATCTAGTCCTTCAGTGACGATCTCACACTGACCGCCTTGCGTCCGCCTCGACCAACGCGTCGATGCCCATCGCGACTTTCGACAACGCCTTGACAGCATTGGAGACATTAGGGTTATTGCAAGTCGGAATCTTGCTGAAAGGCGAGCAAGCTATGCGCTGGCGACGCCAGCCAGAATCATGCGGCATTTTATTTCTTGTTTTTAATCTCCCGGTTGGCATCAAACATCTGCCGTCCTCGGGGGACGACGAGATCATAGCAAAAGTACCCACTGCCGAAAACGCGCTAGCTTGGGGCTGTGCAAACTGCCAAGACTCCCAACTTCATATAGTCATACCATCGTCAAGCATCGATCAAATTGGCCGTGCAAAAGTTAAAAGACCTCCTGGATAGAATAATAATGATGCGTCGACTTGATGATTGATGGTCGCTTCTGTACGCGGTAACTGGTCCGTTACCCCATACCACAGCATAACACGCAGGCCCGTGAGCTACGGTTCTAACAAGTGTGCACGACCTCCAATCTCTATAGCCCAGGCCGCCGTTGTTTTTGCCTGTGCTCTTCTTTATATGCGATGCCACGAAGCTGCGTTATCGAGTAGATAGGGAGGGAGATGTGTTTCGAGGCAGGGATGCGTGCATACAATTTGAAGAAAAGGGTCACGGAACGAAGGTACTGTTGTGTGCTTGTGAATATCGAAACCGGATCAGTAGCTACGCCCTAGGATAAACACATCATAAACGCAGAGTATTACAAGAGTAAACACAACAAGGCCCGTTCAGGACTCGTCTGCCCAGAAACCAAGCCCCGATTAAATCCTCCATGGCGCACAAACGCAAACGTCTAGGTCCGCCAGTCCTTCCCCGATTGTCACCTTGGGCACTAGTCTTTTAGCACGTAACAACCAATATTTCCTCTAACTAATAGTCTCTTCCCCCCAAAGCACACTTCGATCTCTCCTACAATCATACTACTCACGTTCTTCCCTCACAAGATCCGAATCAAAAGGCAGTCGCGGGTGTTTTGCGCTGGGTATCGTGAGTTCCGGCAAGGCGTGGAGCCAGCGTTCTGGGCCCGTTTACTTTCCCTACCCGCTATCGTCGATCCTCCTTTCATTGCCACAGTGTGTTGTCCATTGTTCGAGATTTTCCTAACCCCTCGACACTGCCCAATTGAGGCTTCCAGCTATTCACGTCAACACGCCGTCTTCCAAGCTGGCTCTACGGATTGGCGATATTGGTGTCGCTTTGACATGCGTGCATAATCTTGGCATCGGCTCGTAGCTTCAACACTATACTTGACTCCTCGTCGACCACCGGGACTCGACAGATCCTCCTGAGCTCCTCACCGTCTCGCCATCCTTTCAATTGTGCTGGGGGGGCGTCGTTATCTGTCCTACACACCGGCGTCTCTGTATCTTTCCGGTGTGTGTCCCTTTTCTTACTCATGAGCTGCGCCACCCCCATGATTACAGGCTGCTAAGTACCCGTCACCCTCTGGGTTTGCAGTGAGAAGAGTTCAACCCCGTCCGATTTTGATTGTATGACGGCCATGCATGAGATCTGAAATACCCACATACTGTGCTGCTATCGTTCGATTCGGATTCGAACAGATACCCGATCTACAGTGAGATGTCCAACACCCCTACCAACGGGGACAGTCCCCGGAACTCGCTACCTTTGCGTCGAGAGCGAGCACCCACGATCACGATTGACACGTCTGCAGTCAGTCCGATATCGCCAACTACAGACGCCCAGTCTCCAAATAACAGCCAACCGCATCAGCCAGCTCCATATCTCGCTCGCGAAAACACCGACACACCGCGCGCGAGCATGTCGCCTACCGATGCTCGCTCAACAAACTCCTTTGACTGGACGCGGGAGAGCCGGCCTACCTCGCCTCATAATGTCTCGTCACCGACGTCCAGACTGAACGAGAATCACACGCACTTTTTGGAAGTTCCGGGGACGAGGTCCCGGGGGAACTCGCTCGAATCTGAGAGCAATGGAAGCAACACTGGATCTTTTGGTGGCGATACCTACGTCCAGTCTAGCCCCTCGCACGAACGCGGTTCGCAAGAGTCGAATCGGGGAGACACTACGGTTTTGAGCGATGAAGAGGCTTTACGGCCGGACCCTGGTACGGAGGAAGATTTCCTTGTGGAGAATAACAAGTTTGCCTTTGCTCCCGGCCAGCTGAAGAAAATGTTCAACCCCAAGAATCTTGGCGCTCTGCATGCTTTAGGTGGACTGGGAGGTTTGGAGAAGGGTCTACGAACGGATCGAAACGCCGGTCTTAGCCTTGAGGAGACATTCTTGGAAGGAACAATATCTTTCGAGGATGCCACCAGTGCGAGTCAAGACGATCAGCCGCCCAAAGCCGTCTTGGGAGCTCAGACGCTACAGCGAAACTTCACTCACAAGTCAGTGTCGGGCGATTCATATGCGGATCGCAAGCGAGTCTATGGCAGTAATCAGTTGCCGGAAAAGAAGATCAAGACCATCTGGGAACTTGCGTGGATTGCGTACAACGACAAGGTGCTGATCTTGCTTTCGGTTGCGGCTGTTATCTCTCTCGCTCTTGGCATCTACCAGTCGGTTACTGCTAAAGATGGAGAAGCAAGAGTCCAATGGGTTGAAGGAGTAGCCATCATCGTCGCTATCGTGATCGTGGTGGCAGTTGGCGCCGTCAATGACTATCAAAAGGAGCGGCAATTCGTCAAGCTCAACAAGAAGAAAGAGGACAGGCAGGTCAAAGTGATTCGATCCGGAAAGACCGCCGAGATCTCGGTTCACGACGTCCTTGTTGGAGATGTAATGCTCTTGGAACCTGGTGATCTTGTGCCCGTCGATGGCGTTCTGATCGAGGGCCACGACGTCAAGTGTGATGAATCTTCAACAACGGGTGAAGCTGATAGGATCCGGAAACACGCTGCCGATGAGGTATACCGCGCCATGCAGAAGAACGAGAGCCTTCACAAGCTGGATCCGTTTATCTTGTCGGGATCCAAAATCTCGGAAGGGATAGGGAAATTCCTGGTCACTGCCGTTGGTGTTCACTCTGTCTACGGGAAAACACTGCTCTCTCTGCAAGACGAAGGCCAGACGACACCACTCCAGTCAAAACTGAATGTTCTTGCCGAATATATAGCAAAGCTGGGTCTTGCATCCGGTCTGTTGCTGTTCATCGTCCTGTTTATCAAGTTCTGTGTCGAGCTGGGCCAGTACTCCACGCCAGACGAGAAGGGGCAAGCCTTTTTGAAGATCTTCATTGTTGCTGTAACCGTCATTGTTGTTGCCGTCCCCGAAGGACTACCTCTGGCGGTCACCCTTGCTCTAGCTTTTGCGACAACTAGGATGCTCAAGGACAACAACTTGGTTAGACTGTTGCGCGCTTGCGAAACGATGGGGAACGCAACTACGATCTGTTCGGACAAGACTGGCACCCTGACTCAGAACGTGATGAAGATCGTTGCTGGCACATTCGGTACGTCGGACCGGTTTGCAGAGAAGCAGACAGGGGAATCATCGGCTGCCAACGACCGGCCAAGTTCGGACCCTGAAGAGGTTTCACCACCAGCGCTTCTCGCAAAGATCTCATCTGAAGTGAAAGAGCTCTTGCTGCAGTCGATAGTTTTCAACTCGACGGCTTTCGAATCAGACGAAGACGGCAAGTCTGTCTTTATTGGATCCAAGACAGAAACCGCGTTGTTGACCTTTGCGCGAGAGTATATGGGCCTTGGCAACGTCAGCGAAGAGCGCGCTAATGCCAACATCGTCCAAATCGTTCCGTTTGATTCCGCGCGCAAATGCATGTCCGTCATCGTGAAGCTCAAGGATGGCCGTTACCGGATGCTGGTCAAAGGTGCTTCCGAAATCCTTATCGCCAAGTCAACAAGGATCATTAGTGACCCATCAAATGGCCTGAACGCGGTGTCCCTGGACGAGAAGAAGCGGGCAAGTATGGAACAGATCGCAACTTCGTATGCGTCCCGGTCTCTGCGAGCCATCAGTTTACTCTACCGTGACTTCGACCAATGGCCGCCTCGGGGGTCTATCCCGCAAGAAGGAGACCCGAAATTAGTTGATTTTGACTCGATTTTCTTGGATATGACCCTGATTGGGGTCGTTGGCATCCAAGATCCGCTGCGACCTGGTGTCACGGAATCTGTGTACCAATGCCAGCGCGCCGGTGTCTTTGTTCGGATGGTCACTGGTGACAATATCAATACCGCTAAAGCAATCGCTCAAGAATGTGGTATTTACACCCCAGGCGGTGTTGCGATGGAAGGACCCGAGTTTCGTAAATTAAGCGCCAAGAAGATGAATCAGATCATTCCCCGGCTGCAGGTTCTGGCACGGTCTAGCCCCGAGGACAAGAAAATCCTCGTCTCGGCACTCAACAAACTTGGTGAGACCACGGCTGTTACCGGTGACGGGAGTAACGATGCCGCGGCTCTCAAAACTGCAGACGTTGGATTCTCCATGGGTATCGCCGGTACTGAGGTGGCGAAGGAAGCCTCCGATATCATTTTGATGGATGACAACTTCACCTCTATTGTGAGGGCCATTTCTTGGGGCCGGACTGTCAACGATGCCGTGAAAAAGTTCCTTCAGTTCCAGATTACCGTCAACATTACCGCCGTTGTCCTTACTTTTGTATCTGCTGTTGCCAGTGGTGATGAATCTTCGGTTCTGTCAGCAGTGCAGTTGCTGTGGGTGAATCTCATCATGGACACATTCGCTGCTCTAGCTCTTGGTATGATACCTCCATAGTCCTCCGTCTTTCGGTTTGACCACAAAACCACGTATACTGATTTTACTCTGCAGCTACCGATCCCCCGGCTGCTTCCGTACTGGAACGCCGCCCCGATCCCAAGTCCGCGCCGCTGATTACTCTGACTATGTGGAAGATGATTATCGGACAGGCAATCTATCAACTGGTCATCACTTTCATCTTGAATTTTGCTGGAAATAGCATCTTCTCCGGTACCAGCGTTTTTTCGGACCCCGCGCGCGAAAAGGCGCAGCTGAAGACGGTGGTATTCAACACATTTGTGTGGATGCAAATCTTCAACCAATACAATTGCCGTCGCCTTGACAATCACTTCAATATCTTTGAGGGCATGTTCCGTAACTACTGGTTCTTGATGATCCAGATTATTATAACGGGTGGACAGGTCCTGATTGTCTTTGTCGGCGGTCAAGCTTTCTCGATTACGCGTTTGAACGGACCTCAGTGGGCGGTTTCCCTTGTCCTTGGAGTCATTTCGATCCCAGTGGCCGTGATCATCCGGCTCATCCCAGACGAATTTATCCGCCAAGCGATCCCCACCTTTTGGAAGCGCGGCAAGAAGCAAGGCGGCCCTCGTGTTCTCGTCTCGGACGGCGAGAGAGATTATGAATGGAACCCTGGTCTGGAAGAGATCCGGGATCAACTGGCCTTCCTCAAAACCGTTCGCGGCGGGCGCCTGACGCATTTCCGACAACGGTTGCAACATCCGGAGAGTTTCTTCCCATCGCGAAGCAACTCTCGTTCGCGTGACGAGTCGGCGCCGTCAACACCCAACGGCGAGCGCGACTCTACCTCTCCTCCTCCTGCGACGCCCGAATCGCGGTCCCGAAACCGTACCCGATCGCGGTCCAACTCGGCGTTTGGCCCAGCGGCAGCCATGGCGGGCGTCGTTGCCGGCAGTGTTGCCGGCTGGTCACCGATCGAGCGTCCGCATGAAGACCAGGATTCGTGGAAACTGTCGGGCACCGGGCTTCACTCGGGCCTGGACCGACAACATGGATTAGAGATCCATCCAGAAACGCGGCAGGATGATCCTATCATTATCAACGACTATGACGTGTCTTCGTCAATGCCACCAAGTCAGAACCCTGACTTGGCTCCGATCTTTGCACATGCACCGCCTGATCGGACACCCAGTCGCGGCCGACGATCCACCTCTCGACGGTCTCGTTCGAATACCACGACGACGCTGAATAGCCGGCGGTCTACGTCTCAAGCGTAATATATATACTGGGTTCTTTTAGTTCCTCACCTTTTCTTCTCACTTTTTTCTTTTCTTTGAACATTGCTTGCTTCTACTTACAATCGTTCTTAATACGCTCGCTTCACGGTGTTGTTTTGGCTTTAGCGGTTTCGATGGCATCGTTTCTCGTTGTTTCCGACGCTCTACTTCCACTTGCCAGGCGTCCAGGAGGGTTTTCTTTATTTTCATTATCTTGTTTATTGTGCGGAAGAAGTTAGAATAGACCTGGGAGGTTCGGTGTGCTTCGGTGTTTAGAAAAGCGCTTTGTACTTTTCTTTTCTTCGCTCCTACCTATTGAGAGGTGAACCATGTTGCATCATCATCATCATCACACGGAGTTGTGTTGGCTTTTGCTTTGTCGGGGCTACCTATAATTACTACAATTACACCTTGTTTTGTTCTTCTTTCCTGGGTGAGGAGGGGGTGTCAGATAGCTCGGGGGCTTACATTCGCTTGTACATTGTTCTACACTCTATTTTTTTTTTTTTTTTTTCCACCCCGATGTTGGTTTTGCTGTTGTCATGCACATAATACGTGACTGAGGTTTATTTTCTTTTGGCTAGGGTTATTGGTACGACATGTAGTAGTTACTGACTAGTTCACTATGACTAAATGAGTGGTGAACGCGACGGCCCCGGGCCGGAGAGAACGTCGCTTATTGGAATCAAACATTGACATAGGTTGAATATTGACGCATACCTCTAGTAGTAGACCACGGATAAGGATTCTTCTTTTGATTCCTGTATATTTTTCTGCGGGGTACTTTTATATGTCTACTTTCGTAATATCGTAGTGACTTCAAGTCGGGTACTCTAGCGATGGAGCACGTTCTGAAGCCCCACGTGTATACTACACATTTGCACAGCATCTGAATGTGACGGGACCAATCTCCAGCATGGCTGAACATGCATACAGAGTATATATAACATTTTACATATTCCACGAGCCAATGTATCAATGGCGATGCGTCCGTGAAAGATCTCGCTTATGGACCGGCTAGACTTGTATTAGCTCACACACGAGAGGGGGATGTCGGTATCGTCGAAAGTAATTGGCCAGATGGGATGGGTGTTTCTCCTTCCTTGTCGCCTCGTGGCGGAGGTGAGTAATGACCGGAAATGGAAAAGAAGGGGAAAAAGCCCACCTTATGCAAGTCGGGAAAAGGGAAAATTAGAAATGACAAGAGAAAAAAAGAAAAGGTAAAGGGGAAAAAAAAAAAGAAAAAAAAAAAGAAAAACTCCCGCCATATGGGGCCATGGTTGTTAGTGGGTAGCTAACCAAGTAACTAACTCAGTACAGTTGTAGATAGTGCTGTTGCGGCACATAATCAACCGGGCTTTTGTCCTGTTGGAGGCGAATTCACTCTGCCTTCTATAAATGTATGGTAGATAGACTATGCATGTGTACTTGTCTATTCGAGCCTCGAGGACTCGGTGCTTCCCTGTCGAAAACCGTTATAAGGCACGTGTGTTATACAGAAACACCGAAACTGGCATTGTCCAAGGTCGCAGTGATTGGGCACGCTGACAGGGATCGTGATGATGGTGCAAGCAGGTGCTGCCTTGGCAGGCTGCACCATCACCCTAAGAAACTTTTTCTCCATCACTTTGATGTGTGTGGGTGTGGGTGTGCGTTTGCCCTGCTAGTGAAGTCGTACGCGGTGTGCAGCAACCGGAGGCTCGGGATCGCACATTTCACTGCGGTCGAATCGAACATTGAACTGGGGAGAATAAATGGACCAATACCTTAGTAGTAACTCGATGCGTCCGGATTCCAACACATGGTCATATCGTGATGGAAGCGGCTGTGTTTTTTAGTTATTGGCGCAATACTCGCCGGGATTATTTCCGCCAAGTGTAACCATGCAGCAGCCTTGACCCTCGCCGTAGGACCGACGCCAGTGCGGGACTCGCGACGGGACTTGATCGATTCTTATTGTTCTGGGTGAGCCAGCGCCGTAAAAACGAGCTGGTCCTGGCTCTCGGTGTTCTAGTTTCAGAGTAACGTCTCCAGCATTCGCTGTCATTCGCCATATCTAGGCTAGACAGTTGACAGCGTTGACTACTGTAGTGCAATATAATCAGCATGTCGGGATCCTTAGCACCTGTCATCCTGATTCAAGATTGTATTCTAGAAGCACCCTGACTTTGTCCAAAGACAAACCCCTTGCGACACCGCTCAGTGACAAGGCTTGATAGACAACGCTCCGATTGGGGGCACAGGTTCGAAAAACAAGAAGGGAACTGCGGCAAAAACTGGGGCTGGTCGCTCTCCGCATTTCTAGGGTTGCATGCAGGCTCAGTAACGCGGTTCAGAGACCAGTCAACGGCAAAGACCAGAAAAAAGCGTTTTCTTGCATACCATCGTTATCACCGTTAGTTTTACTGCTTAGATTAGATAGAGAGAAGCGGTTTCCCGAATAGGAAAATACCGGGGAGTGGTTCATTTAGGGTTGGACTGGCAGCTGATCTGGCGCGCCTTCCTGCTCAGCCTGTTCGGGCCTGCTCTTTCCTCCAAAAGCGGAGAAGGGGGGGGGGAGACGGAAACGCAATCTCCAGGTCTGCCTCCTCCTCCTCCTCCTCCTCCTCCTCCACAACCCAACCACACTGCGGTCCATTCTCAACCTCCCTGGGCCCATGGCTCACTCTTAGCTTCCAGTCTCCGGCTGTGCTAGCATCGCACTAAGAAGCTCCTCAGTTGTCGTGTCCCTTAAAAGATCCCCCCGGTCTGCAGTCGCAAATCGCCAATCTCCAATCTCAAGCTCCAATCGAACCCACTTCGATTGTAGTGCCGGCCGAGGTAGCCCAGTGGGGAAGGGACATGCCGACGGGTAGTGAAAACTAGATCACTTGGGCTGTCACCGTCAACTCTTTCATCTCCCTCTCTCAACGTGGCAATTCGAGCAGTAATCCTGCTCTGGAAATAGAAAAGAAAAAAGAAAAAGGGAAAAGGGAATCGGGAAAGTGCTCGTCAAGCGGACTGCGGTGCTTCTTTGGGTCTTTGGTCAGTCCACTCTACCTCAATCAGGTGGACCAGTCGGAGGCGTGCACCGCTCGACTATATCAATTGTCTTGTCCTTTTTACTTCCTGTTCACTCTCTCTTCCTTTACAGTTCGCATCGTCAGCCGCGCAGTCCTTGCCTTCTTCAGCTTGGAACAGCCAGGCTGCGCCCCCGACGTTCTAGAAGCTTGACCCAACCTCTGCATCTTGAGGAGTGTACTTAGGACCTCTCAACAGAGATACCATGGCGGCTGCTCTCAACGATTCCTCATGGCCTCTGTTCGCTGCAGCCGCCTCGTCCGGCTCTTGGCTGCAGTCAACATGTCATTTTCTTTCGACTGAGTGGACGGCTCCGTTCGCGTGGATCACCCGTGATGGTGCAGTCCCCTATGTCAGCTCGCTGGTGTTGACCTATCTGCTCCTCGTCCAGGCTCTGCGGTTCCGCCGCATCAACAGCATCAGCAAGCGGCCACGCTCCTCGTTCGCTTCCATGACCGACGTGGAGGCGTGGGAGATCCAACGGAACATGGCCCAGCTTGAGTTCCCCTTCTTGTTTGAGAAGAGTCTCCAGTTTGCCCTCTTCCGCGTGAGTACATGTTTTCACTCTCCTTTTCCATCCTCGCTGCTGCTCGTCTTGCGCACTAAACTGACTGGCTTTGTCAGACCTACGGCATCCCGACAATCTCAAAGACTCTGGTCAAGACGCAGCAATTTACCCAGTCTCAGTTCGCTTTCAAGCGCTACACGGACACAGTCGTGCTCATTGCCGAGTTCATTGCGCACCATCCCACCTCGGCCCGGTCCCAAACAGCAATTGCGCGTACCAACTACATCCACAGCCAGTACCGCCAGTCTGGTGCTATTTTGCCCGAGGACATGCTGTACACCTTGTCCCTATTCGCCACAGAGCCGCTTCGCTTCGTCACCCAGTATGAATGGCGCCGTCCCACCGACGTTGAGCGGTGTGCCATGGGCGTGTTCTGGAAGAGCATCGGTGACGCCATGGGCATCGACTACACGGGCTACCTGCCCTCAGCCGCGAGCGGGTTCCGCGATGGCCTCCACTGGCTCGAGGAAGTCACCGCTTGGGCTGAGGCATATGAGAAGGAAGCCATGGTGCCTGCCCAGACCAACCGAGACACCGCCGATCACACCACCGCCGTCCTGACCTACGTTCTGCCGCCGAAACTCAAGTTTCTCGGCGAATGGTTCGTTTCATACATGATGGACGACCGGCTGCGTAAAGCTATGCTGTACGACCCAGCCCCACTGCCCGCGAGCTGGTTTTTCGCCGGAGTTCTAGCTTTACGCAAGTTCGTCCTGCGTCATCTCTCCCTTCCTCGTCCGTACGCTCTGCGCGTTGTCAATTTCACCGAAGACCCCGACCCGACCACGCAGATGTATCACATGGTCAGGTGGACCGCGCAACCGTACTACATCAAACCGAGCTTGTGGAATCGCTGGCTCAGCCCGTCCGCGCTGCTTTTCCGTCTCTTGGGTCTGCCTGTTCCTGGCGATGAAGGCGACAAGTATCATCCCAATGGCTACCACATCGACAACGTCGGGCCGAAGCGTTTTGAGAACAAGGGCCAGGAATACCTGGAAGCGCAGATGAAAGATCTAAAGGCGATGCGCAAAGGCGGATGTCCGTTCCATTGATGGAAGGGGAGTGGGGTTTCCCTTTTCTTTTTTTTTTTTTTTTTTTTTTCTTTTTTNGGGAAAGGCTTCCTGTTCTGTCTGTTCCGCATGTTCTGTTCCTTTGTGCTCTTCGTAGCCAGGCGGGCCCAGACTCGGTCTGAAATAACGTTCAGTCCGATGATCATGTCACGCTCGCAAACCTTGCTCTTCTGATTCTTCCAACGACCTTACGCCATGCTTCGTGTATTCTAGTTTCATTGAAGTTCTTCTGGAAACGAACGATCTTTAAATCAAGAATTTATACTTTGTGTTGTTTTATTATATCCATTTAGGCCCACCCCGCCAGCTGTTAAAGCGGCAGGGCCTGTGTACAATTAAATTGGCTTAACACTAATAAGAGAAAGAAAGTAGTTAGTCCGTCTTCGCTGCTGACTTGCTTCAGCGAGTTGCAAGATGGTTTTGGAAGTTAGAAGAGAAGAAAAAAAAAAGAGGCAAGAAAACAGAGGGTATTATGCGACAACTCGTTCGGCTAGTGATTTGGCAATATCTACTCCTCTGCCTCAAGAGGCTCCTCCTCCTCGGCGCTGTCATCTAGTTAGCACATGGAATTTGAGATGAGTAAAACATCCAGGAAACTCACTACTCCTCCTCCTCGCCCTCGGAGATCGACGCATCCTGGTACTGCTGGTACTCGGAGACCAAGTCGTTCATGTTACTCTCAGCCTCGGTGAACTCCATCTCGTCCATACCCTCGCCAGTGTACCAGTGCAAGAAAGCCTTGCGGCGGAACATGGCAGTGAACTGGTCGCCGACACGCTTGAAGAGCTCTTGGATGGCAGTCGAGTTACCGACAAAGGTCGAAGACATCTTGAGACCACGGGGAGGAATGGAGCACAGGGCAGTCTGGACGTTGTTGGGAATCCACTCGACAAAGTAACTGCTGTTCTTGCTCTGAACGTTGCGCATCTGGTCCTCCACTTCCTTCATGGAGACCTTTCCACGGCTGGACATTGGTCAGTACGGAAACGAACAAAAGGACTGCACAGAGCATACAAGAGAGCAGAGCATGTCAGGTAGCGACCGTTGCGGAAGTCAGAAGCGGCCATCATGTTCTTCGGGTCGTACATCTGCTGGGTCAACTCCGGAACGGTGACAGCGCGGAAAGAGTAAGCACCGCGGCTGGTCAGCGGAGCGAATCCGACCATGAAGAAGTGCAGACGCGGGAAAGGCACCATGTTGACGGCCAGCTTGCGCAGGTCAGAGTTGAGCTGACCAGGGAAACGCAGGCAGGTGGTAACACCGGACATGACGGCCGAGACGAGGTGGTTCAGGTCACCGTACGAGGGCTGGGAAAGTTTCAAGGTGCGCATGCAGATGTCGTACAAAGCCTGAGTTGGAACACGTCAGAGATCGCTCTCAGAGGGCATATATCAGCACTAGCCAAGGTCCAGGCGCACCTCGTTATCAATACAGAAGGTTTCATCCGAGTGCTCAACAAGCTGGTGGACAGAGAGTGTGGCGTTGTAGGGTTCGACAACGGTATCGGAAACCTTGGGCGAAGGCACCACGGAGAAAGTGGCCATCATACGGTCGGGGAACTCCTCGCGGATCTTAGAGATGAGGAGGGTACCCATACCAGCACCAGTGCCACCACCGAGAGAGTGGGTGATCTGGAAACCCTGCAGGCAGTCGCAGCCCTCGGCCTCACGACGGACAACATCCACGACCTGGTCGACAAGCTCGGCACCCTCGGTGTAGTGACCCTTGGCCCAGTTGTTACCAGCGCCAGACTGTCCGAAGACGAAGTTATCGGGGCGGAAAAGCTGGCCAAAGGGACCGGCGCGAACGGCGTCCATGGTACCGGGCTCCAAATCGACGAGAACGGCACGAGGGACGTACTTGTTGCCGCTAGCCTAGACGTCATGAGCACAGGTCTCGTATGTTGAGAACTCGGGATGGAATTGCACGCACCTCGTTGAAGTAGACATTCATCCGCTCCAACTGGAGGTCGGAGGTACCATTGTAACTGCAGCGATATCAGGGGTCTGCATTCCTCGATTCCATTACCAGGTATCTGCTTACACTCCGGAGCCATCGAGACCGTGCTCACCCGAGATGGTTTGCCTTATCTACGGTCAGCAGATGCTTTATTGAGG
Organism: Talaromyces piceae; assembly: GCA_001657655.1. NCBI lineage: Eukaryota > Fungi > Ascomycota > Eurotiomycetes > Eurotiales > Trichocomaceae > Talaromyces > Talaromyces piceae. The sequence goes on from JNNX01000001.1 coordinate 1,196,815, forward strand.
CCGGTTTCTATCCCCCAACTCACCAGAAAGCGGCACCAATTTGGTTACCCTAATGCATGGGCAGGTTAATTTAGCCAATTGCCATGGCCAAAGATCGGATTAATGTTCTGTAGACGTATACTTACGCACTGACCGGTCTGGAGGTGAACCTATGGACGGCACAAAATGGTATGTTAGCAGACGGCATCTCAGGGTAAATATATAGTGGGGGTAGATGCGGTCAGGGGCAGGCCGGGACGCGTCCTGAATGGGAGGAGGGGTAACATACAATCTCACGCATATTGACGGTAATGTGTGGACAAAAGGCGAATTGAAATTTGTTGGTAGAAGTCGGGCTGAGGCAGAAGGCAAGACAACACAGGTGCCGTTGGGAGAGGAAAAGAGGAGATCGAGAGGAGAAGGAAGAGAAGAAGAGGAAGGAAGACGACTTGGTTGGGTTGAGAGCGGTCAGACACGTTGTGCGGGCATCAACAGCAGTTAGCAGGTTGCTAAACACGCCCGGCGCGATTAGAGGGGCGCGCTTGCCCTTGTCAGGATTAGCGCAGCCCACATCCAGGAACATCAACAACTGGACAGACAGGTGGAACAAACACAGGCCATCAAGACCGCCAGACGATGCGAAGGGGTGAAGATTCTTCTCCGAGTGTCTTGATCCGTCTAGTATCGGCTGTGCCAACACGTAATGTCTATAAAAACCACATCTAGACGCATATGGGTGGAGGAAAAGCACAAAAGCGAGAAAAAGACGCAGGGTGGCGCTAATCCAAGACGGGACAAGCGCCGAGCAGCGACCAGGTGTTTGCATCACGTTTGCAACGCTTATTCCTAATTTACCATAGTGATCCTCTTTACAGTACAGTGTTGGAGTAGCCGACATCCGAAGTTGATAAAGTAAACGTCGTCGAGGACATCCTCGAAATAGTGTTCACCAAGTATACACACATCCTCACCGGGCTGTGCTTTCCACCACTCGCTCGCTCTCGCGCGGATTCTCCAGCCACGAGCCAAACTCGTCCAGCCGGTCCGTCTCCTCGTCACGACCCTCGGCCATGTCTTCCAAGGCCGCGCGCTTCTCGTTTGTCTTTTTGAATTTCTCGGAGCCATCGGCAATATACGCCTCGACGGCCGTTCCTCCGAAGAACCGACCGTGCATGACCTGTGGATTCCATCAGTTGTTGATCTAGACGGGAGAACTCAACAGCACACAAGAAGGATTCGCCCACCTGAACGCATTTCTTGGCCGCATCTGGGTCACTGAAGCGCACGGTGACCACCCCCTCAGCTTCTTTATCGTAGAGCACCACATTCGTAATATCGCCAATCTTCGAGCACTCGTCTCGAATGTCTTCCTTGATATCTAGAATGGCTGCAGGATCCTCCTGTTCAAGAGTGAGTTCGCAGTCAGCTTCGGGAGAAACGAACCGGACGTACATCGATTTCTGCGAGCGTAAACATGTGCTTCAATACCACCACTCTGTTCCACCGCGAGCTAGTGTCGGGCAGTGCAGAAGGCTCATCATCGTCCCAATCAGCAAGCTTACTGTAGTCGATTATTAGCACCCTCTTTTCCCCTTTGATTTCATGTTGCATAATTGAGACCCCCACCTGTTCAGCTTTTGCGTCCTCTTCACAATCTTCTTCTTATCTCTCTGGCTGATGGTAGTCGGCACTTCTTGCTGACTCTTGAACGAGAAATCAGCCACCTGGACCGACATGGGACCGTTAGGCCCGGGCTGGCCGAGCCTAAAATTGGTATCGTCCAGCATCTGGATAGCAAGATTGACTGACTCTGGCCTGAAATAGACCACCAGAGCTTCGCCCTTGAATTTGCCCTCGTTGTCCATGTACATCTTAATCCGCGGCCGGCCGCTGTCAATCTCCTCGGCAATGACGCCGCATTTGCAGAATACATCGTGAATTTCGTCGAGCGTGGCGTCGAGCGGTATCGACGTCACATATACTGCCGTGTTCACGCGGGCTTTCTTTGGCTTCTGACCATTCTGTATATATGTTAGAAATAGCTGTGAGAAACAAAGGACCTCCCCAAGATTAGAAAGACAGATAAATCAGCGCACCTCTTCATAACTTGGCTTTTTTCGTTTTTTTTTCAGCTGTGCGTTCGTCGTCTCATTCTCATCAACCCCTTCCACTTTATACGCCTGCCGCTGCTGCTCAAGTAACGCGTCATCCACCTAGAAAAACCAAGCATTAGCTCCCCTCCCTAGATTTTCCAACGAAGTCACACTCTGCCTCTGAGACCTACAGCTTGCACCCATCGTTTTAACGTAGCATCATACTCAAACTCCTGCCCATCCTCGGTCTCCAGAATATACTTGTTGTCGAGCTTTGAAAATGATATTCGTGGGTCGCTGTCGAATTCTGAGGGATCTTGTGGAAAGCCTCCTTCGCTTCCGCTCGCGGTAGCGTTTGCGGGCGTGTCGGTGTCCGGATTACGCAGCGACATGCTGCTGCTGTCACTATACTATGGCTGTACTCTGTCGCAGCGCCAATACTGTGAGCATGCGCAGTTTGATTAAAGCGAGCTGTCGGTTCTTGCTGGTATGGGGAAGGGAGGTTGGACGCAAAGTGACGAGAGGTTGCAGGTATGACTGCGGCGACGCTAACTACCTCGGGTGGGGCCGCGTCGAGCTCTGTACAACACTCGCAAAGCTTCTTCCAACACTGTCTTCTCTTCGTTTACCCGATCGGCTACAGATCAATTATCCTACGTTCCCCTATCTGCAATACAGCTTTTGTCAAGTCTTCTATTCTGGGTATCTATTCAAAGTATTGAGGAAAACGATTGAGGAAAACGATTAAACCTTTACGGTCACATATACAACCCTGACGAGCCAAAACATCAAGCAACAATGCAATCTGAATATAGGAACAAGCAAGAAATTCTTACTGTGACAGCAAGACCTAAGCTCAAACTTTGGCTTCGTGAGCGGCACGCTCAGCATCGGAACTGATGGACTGTTTGGCTGAAGGAACGGAACTCTCGGGGCTACCGACGACGTCACGCGTGATTTCAACGTAGTCATACTATACATCGGGTCAGTGGCTTGTCACCTTTGTAACTCATACGGTTATGTTTAAGAGCAGGGCTTACAGCAAACTCGCCGATTTCGGCATCGTCAATGCCCATGATCTCGTCCTCCTCGGATGCGCGAAGACTCAAACCAGGGATGAAGTTCATTATCAAGAGAATGATGCATGTGCCACCAAACGAATAGGCAAAGCCAGATACTGAGTCAGCGATTTGGTAGGCAAGCTGAATGTAGTGGTGGTTGAGCCAACCCCCGTCGATGACGGTGGCGCCATCGAGGTGGGCAATGTAGTCACTGTCTACAGTTAGCGTCATGAGCCCCAAAACATAAGGGGGAAAAGGAAGGGCACGCACGCAGCAAAAAGACCGGTGAGGAGGTTTCCGACAAGACCGCCAATGCCGTGGACGGCGAATATGTCAAGAGCATCGTCGATGCGCAAGAGATACTTGAGCTTAGTGCCGTAGTTGCAGGCAGCAGCGCCGACAATACCGAAAATTACTGCAGACCAGGCAGGGACAAACCCGGAAGCGGGAGTGATGGCAACAAGGCCAGCAATGACACCAGAGCAGAAACCAACGGTGGACCACTTCTTCTCCAGACGGTAATCGAGGAGACACCAGGTCACACCTCCGACAGAGGCAGCCAGGTTGGTCACGACGGCGGCCATGACAGCACGCAGGTTAGCGCTCAGGGCTGAACCAGCATTGAATCCGAACCATCCAACCCACAGAAACACGGTCCCGATGACGACGTGGGTCACGTTGTGAGGGCGATAGTTGAGCTCATGGGTCCCATGGCCGCGGCGTTTGCCCAGCATGAGAGAGTAGGCGAGAGCGGCCGCACCAGACGAGATGTGCACAGGGGTACCACCGGCAAAGTCAAGACCGCCCAGCTGGAACACCCAACCTGACGCGTTCCACGTCCAGCAGGCGATCGGATCGTAGATGATGGTAGACCAGACGAACATGAAGACAACGCAGGGCAGCATGCGGCCGCGTTCGGCCACTGCACCGACAGCCAGGGCAACGCTAACAACGTCAGTACACCACTTGTGCTATCAGATGTGACATGCAAGGCTTACGTGATTGCAGCAAACATGCCCTGGAAGATGGCAAACAGCAAATCAGGGACTTTCGAGCTTCCCACCGACGGGGCAGCCAGGACATCTTTGAAGCCAAAGTTGGCCAGGTCGCCGATAAACTTTCCGCCAGTGTGCGAAAAGGCCAACGAGTAGCCCCAGAAGAACCACTGGAAGGAAATCACACCGACGGACATGATGGACAACCAGATGAGAGAAAGGGCGGACTTCCGACGGGCCAGACCGGAATAGAAGAAACTAGCAAATTCACCGCATTAGCCGGATAGCAATATGTGACTCCTGCTGAGGGCTCTTACCCAACACCGGGAATCATGAGCAAGACAAGGGCGGAAGACGTGACAATCCATGCAATATCGCCGGCCTATCACCAGCACCAGTCAGCAAGTCAAACAAACATCAGGTTGTTCCAACAACATACATTATAATACACATTGAGGTCTTCGGTCAAAGAGTCGCCCCCGGTGGAGCTAGTCCCGTTGTAGGGGACCAGAGGCACGAAGTCACTGCTGGAGTCGGACATGGTTGTCGACAAGTTGTTTGAAGAGAAGAGAAGTGCCAATCAATCGAAGAGAGATGGAGGCTCTTGTCGGCACACACGCGCGCACGATCAGTGTCTCTCACACGCTCTCTCTCTCAGTACTGACGAAATAGTTGTCTGAAAGGAGAGAAGGGGGCAGCAGGCGGAATGCTGATAACATTAAATACGGCAGCATAATATAGTCCGTCCCGCGCATGGCCCGATGAGGCGGGCTCCACTCGCAACAGCCAAGAGATAACAGATCAAACTCTGTGAGAGGTCAATGAGCGGGCGGCGCTAGTAAGGTTAGGGAGGGCAGCAGGTTGTAACTCTATACGATGACGGGGTAGTTTACTAAGTCAGGCAAAAACTTATAAATTACCAGCTGCTAGTTTGGTGTCTATCGGGTGACTGGTCATGATGCTGCTGATAACAATCAACGACGTAGCTACACGCTTTCCTTCCGTTTTGACCTCAACAATTAGAACCTGTGGCTCTACTTATGTCTAAAGTACCAGCTCTATATATGATTTCTAGTAGTTCTGTCTTTAACCACTAATACCTGGTCCGCCGACACAAGCAGGCAAACGCCGCACGAGAACTGCGGGTGGAGAATTCCGAGCGGAGCAACGTACCTGACAGGCGCGATCCGCCCAATCCGGAGGCGGGTTGGCCAGCCTTATCTCGTCCTTATCTAGCCCAATCAGCGTCCCCCATGCCGCCTGCATATCTCCAGTAACCATTATGATTATATATTATTTCGCGATTCTTAGATGCTTCTGATGTCTGGCAGCAGAGTTCGTATGTACAGACTCAATTGCGGGGGTATTGGTCCACCGAGTCTACTCCACTCGCCCATGCGCTCACTCTTCACGAGGCTGATTGCTACACCATGATGTAATACGAACGAATGCAATACTGATACATTATGGACAGCCGAGAACGGTCTTCCGAAGAAAGCGGGAAAACAAGCTGTTTGAAAAAACCTATTCAGTGCCAGCCGCCCATGAACGTATCTGGTAGGAAACGGAATGCTTGGTCATTCTCTATACTTGTTATTGTAGACACGAGCTCATCGAGTATCAGAGACCCTGAAGCACGAAACAGCAGAGCCAATCAAAAGAACCCATTGACGATGGCGAGATAAGCAGGTCTATCATGATTGGCCCGCAACGCCCCCCGCGCGCCACGTTTTGAGAGGACCCTGCAGCCAATCGGCTCTTTTGTCTACGGTCATCCTGCATGATGCTCGAGATTAAACAGTGATTCTACAGAATAAGTTTGTATTCTCCGTACTCGAAATATGGAACCGGTAGGGAAACCTCGGATGGAATCGCTCAAGGCTGAAGCATCCACCTCGGTAGCGCAGTGCAGATCAGTGAAGCTGCTCGTGACGAAGAGCTTGGGGAAAAGATGTGTTCATTTTCCAATATCGAAGCTCTTGTGGCGATCTCTGGGCATGGGTAGCAAGCCGTAGCTCCGTGGACAGCTGACTGATGCCATTGTTATGGGATAAGAAATAGGGTTTTCTGCGCAATCAGGGTCCATGGCACTCAGCTGGTATATTCGAATGGAGGCTGTGTCTCGTATCAATCGCGGGGAGCTGAATTGCCGTGAGTAATATATTTGACTGTCCACATGTAGACTGTTCCAATGGATAGCAAGCTAGAAACAGTTGTACATGACGACGCAATATTGCATGAGGTTTCAGTGCTTCCTGGGCATATTGGATTGCCATGCCTTGTCAGTATTCCATTATATATATTTAAGTTGACACACGTTGTTTGCTAGGATCTAATGTGGGAAGTGCAGCAACCAAGCAACCGCTCGAAAGACCGTCAATTGATACTAACGAAGACTCCTCGGAATTTAAATTATAACATTCTTTAGAAGAGACAGTATCAAATATTATACAACCTCCACCAAACCCGCCAAACCCGCCAAAAGAAAATTAGCAAGATTTTGCCCAGTATGGCAACTCTTATAACTACAAGACTATACGTAAGATGTTCTACTTACACAACGAAATCACAAACTTACAGAATCAGTCCGCAAGTGAGCAAATACTTCGATCATTTGCCAAATTTCCAAGCACGAGTACTTATCCAGTTCGTATTGCGATAATTATGCTCAATTGTACTAATGCACATGACACTAACCTGAAAAGAGAATTGAGCCGATACCTTAGAGTATACAATGGAATAAAGCCCTTAACCTCATCAACGTGACCTGATATTTAGCCATACACAATCCAGGATAAAGCAAGTGCGACAATGCTTGACGTTGAGCCAATGAAAACAACCCGTCAAGGCTGACTCAGGCCACTGCAATGCTGTGGGGCTGTCTTGCCTGTTTGCCACTAGCGTCTCATCCAAGAGTGGTTAGCGCCGCCAGTTGGTCGACATCAACGCCAGAGTTCCAGAAGCACAGGGAAAGAAACTGCCAGAGAGCAAGCTCTTGCATCCCCAGCAAGACCCGTTTTTGTGAACAGGCCTATCACTCATTTTTTCCTCTACCAGTGATCTTGCCCCCGGGAAGTTTCGCTGGACTTGTCATCACACCTTTCCACTCCTTCATGTAACCACTCATTCTTTGCTTGGCCACTCCCCTGTTGCAGTCTCCACAGCACGACCACCACCGACGAGCGAGCGACAGCGTTAAATATGGAGGCTGCCAACATCATCGTGCACAACGACTCAGATGGCTCTGGCTCTGGCGACGAGTACATGAGCTCGCCGCCCTATGTCGTCCGATCAACGTCCGATTTAGACGAGCTCGACCCTCATCAGACGCCTACCGTTTCCTCGCCTCCCTTAGGCGGTTCTGTTGGCGGCTTGCCGTCTGGATATTCAGCATGGCCTGTCCGACCGACAGGACGACCACGGGGGAGCAGTTTGGTGGGAACCGGGCTTTATGAGAACGGTGTTCTACCAGAAAATGGGGTCGCTGTTCCAGAACGACTGCAGCGCCCACCGGGGCCTGCGAGAACCCCCTCCAATACATACGCTCCTCAGCGCCGCCCGCCGCAATTCATCAATCTTCAAACTGACAATCGCCGCTCCGCATCTACCAAACGCTCTTCGCGTCGCGACCCCAATGCCCAGTACCGCGCCCAAGAAAAGGCTTACGTGCAGCGACTTCGGGCAAACCCGCAGGGATGGTACCAGCAGTTCGGCGACTTCCAGGGTATGCCTACTATGGAATCGGACATCGACGACCCCTCTCCTTCCTCCGAAGTGCCCTTCGAAGACGACCAATACGATCCGGACATTCAGCTTTTCCTTTCCCAGAATGAAAACCAGCCCACAATGGAGGAGTTGAAGAACCCAAAGAATCAGGAGCGTCTCGAGTGGCACGCTATGTTGGCTTCCGTTCTCAAAGGAGATGTCATCAAGCAGGAGAAACAGAGACTGATTGGCTCCACCGAATCGAGGCGGTCATCCGCGATGAACAGCGAGATCTGGCTTGGTGTTCGAGCAAAAGCATGTGGCCGCAGCGTTCCTCTTCAGAAAAAGCTTATTGAGGATGCTCGGTCCGGCCTGGGTCCGATTGTCGAAGACATCATCCACTTTGAGATCAAAGGCGAGACCGAGATCGGAAAGCCCGCAATTGAGCAGGTTCAAGATGTGGTCAACAAGATTCTGAAATGCGATTATCTTTATCCTACAAGGAAGGAAATGATTGCTGCCAACCCTAGGGCTGCGTCAGAACAGTTTGAGGAGAGCTGTGATGCTATAATTTCTTGGCACAATACGACTCTGCTGATCAACACCGAGTTGGCCATTCTCCAAAACTGGGTCGGTAATGTCGATTTGGATTTCACCAAGCCCCGAAACAAAGCCTATGATATTGATCTGTCCGATGATGGCTCATTCTTGGATCGCATCATGAAAGAAGACGGACTCAAGACCCTTCAAGGCCACCACAACATGATCGATGGCATTGGCGAAGTCATCAATAAAGCGAAGAATACCCTGATTGACAACGCAGAGGCCTTTTCGAAGCGTCATCTACCGCCCTACATTGAAGAACTTCTAACGCTGATCAATTTTCCTTCGCGGCTGATTCAAGAGATCATCCGCGTCCGTCTCTCATACGCCAAGAAGATGAGGGACCCTGCTCAGCAGTCGCCAATCCTAGTCGATCAGATGATTTCTCAGTTTCAGATCCTGATGAAAGTTGCGGTCGATATAAAGCAGCGTTATCTCGTCATTTCGAAACCCGAACCTGGTTGGGATCTGCCCCCGTGTATTGATGAAAATTTTGATACTGTCGTTGTCGATGCCATGAAATACTACTTTCGGCTGCTGAACTGGAAACTAAATGCCAACAAAAACACCTTCAAGGAAGCTGAAATCCTAGAGCAGGAGTGGGGGTTCTCGAATGAAATTGGCCGTCAGCTCCAAGGTGGTGATATTGAGGTCGCTGAGCAGTTCAGGTAAGCATGGACACCCTATCAACTCGAATAGCTTACTGATTCTCGTCGTTTTAGTGCATTGACGGCCAAATCTCTCCAGCGCTTGATGGTCCACTTTGAACGTGAACTTTCTCCACGTGACGATGAAGACCCTGTTGATATGGACAAACGCTACAAAAGTTCTCTGGACTCGACTCGCGTCCGCCAGCGGAAACTTTACCGGTTTTCTCGTTTTCTTCGGCAGCTTTTCGAGAATGCGACCGAATACAACTTCGGAGCGGATATTGCTGATGAGTTCATTGAAGCGTTGCTGATTTCAGACCATTTTCTCATCACATCAAATGACTCTGTTGGACAGAAGGGCGTCTACCTTATTGCTCATCACTCATTATGGGACGCAACTGCAGACATTCAGTCTATACTTGGTACATCTTTTCGCGATGAGGATGTTCCTAAGGATCCATCCGCCTTTTTCCCATATATCCTGGTCATTCGCCCTGAACGTCCAATCACATGGGCTGGCAAAGTAATGGAAGTAGAGGGTTTGGAGCAACCGACCGATGTTCGTCTCGGGAAGCTACGCCTTGTCGCAGATGGGACCCAGCAAAGGCTTGTCAGTGCACGTCTCGAGCTAGCCCAACTGACCAACATGCAACTCGACATGGCTATCGAGCAGCGGGCAAATTTGGGACGCGTCAACGCTGAACTGAACAAGATCAAGAAAATCTCGTTCAAGCTGTCAATGACTATCATGAACAGTGTCGCTATCATCAAACAACAACTAAAGGAAAAGGCTATCGACAACACCGAACTGATACAATCATGCTATGCCTTTGCAACGGAGTTTGGCAAACGATCGTCGAATTACGTCGACGCCAATCGACGAGCCATGAACAGCGCGCGTTTGGTGGAACTGTCCCTAGAATGGGTGTCCTTCGTTTGTGATGATTGTGATGCGTCAGATAGGAAGACGTTCAAATGGGCCGTTGCTGCACTCGAATTCGCCATGGCCATCACTTCTAGCAACCACTTGCTGTCCATGGACGATACTCAGTACTCTCAGCTTCGAGTCAAAGTGGCTGGTTGTATGTCGGTTCTAATATCTCATTTCGATATCATGGGTGCCAGGTCAACGCTGGCGGCTCAAGCGGAAAGCAAACGCTTGGATGAATCTAGGACCGGTTCCAGGCGATACGGTGGTGGCAGAATACTAAGCGACGAGGAGGCGATGAAGCTCGTTGCCGATCAGCGTCTTGCGCATATTGCGACCGTGGAAGATTACCGAGTGGAAGAGAAACTCAAGCGACAGGCTGTCGGCAAGGTTTTGGAGGGCTCGAACGAAGCGGATCGATCCCTGACTGTTCTTTCGTCTGCTGCCACCAATGTCACTCTGCGATGGCAGCAGGGCCAGTTTATTGGAGGCGGAACGTTTGGATCTGTCTACGCTGCCATTAATCTGGACAGCAACTTTCTCATGGCTGTCAAAGAAATTCGGTTGCAGGATCCTCAGCTTATTCCTGTTATCGCACAACAGATCAGAGACGAAATGGGTGTTCTTGAAGTCCTCGACCATCCCAATATTGTCTCGTACTACGGCATCGAAGTGCACCGTGACAAAGTGTACATTTTCATGGAGTACTGTTCGGGAGGGTCACTGGCCGGCCTTCTTGAGCATGGCCGTATTGAAGACGAGACATTCATCATGGTGTATGCCCTGCAGCTATTGGAAGGACTGGCTTACTTGCACCAGTCTGGAATTATCCACCGTGATATCAAGCCCGAAAACATCCTGCTGGACCACAACGGTGTGATCAAATACGTTGACTTTGGAGCGGCCAAGATCATCGCCCGCCAAGGGAAAACGGTGGTCAACGCCGATCAGTTTCCAAATGCTCCTAACATCAAAGACGGACTAGGAGGCAAGGATCCCCAGAAAAAGAACCAAAAGACCATGACAGGTACACCGATGTACATGTCTCCAGAAGTGATCCGCGGCGACTCATCAGACCTGACAGAAAGACAAGGCGCCGTGGACATTTGGTCACTGGGTTGCGTGATCCTCGAAATGGCTACTGGTCGTCGCCCCTGGTCCTCGCTTGATAACGAATGGGCAATCATGTACAACATTGCTCAAGGAAACCAACCTCAGCTACCAAGCCGGGAACATCTCAGCGACATGGGTGTGGACTTCTTGCGCCGGTGTTTTGAACGCGAGCCCACCAAGCGTCCTACCGCAGCCGAGCTCTTGCAGCATGAGTGGATTGTCTCGATCCGGAACCAAGTCGTGGTTGAGCCCCAAACCCCGAGCAGCGACGGAGGAGCCCAGACTGCAACGACCAACTCAACGGTCAGCAGCCGCCAAAACTCCAGCACCTCGTTCTAGTTTTTTTCAATCTCCGTTTCTTTCTTTCCTTTCCTTTTCTCTTACCTTGTGTTTCTGCTACCTCTATGACCATACCACGACCCTTATAACCTCATCATATATACATGATACCCTTGAAGAATCTTTGTTTGCCCGATATGTATTCATCCTATGCATGTTGGACCTGTGCGGTTTAGTAACTTATTCTAGGGAGGATTGTTTTTTTTCTGTACGTTGGGTTCTTTGTCACGTTCCAAACACGATGTTGCCTGACTGGCTTGTACACGAATTTGCCATTTGTCCTCTTTTTACCCTGTATATATTCGTCACCTATCAAACAGATGACAACGGATCTGATATTTCTCTGAACGATCATTGACCAGTCCAAGTGTACTTTTTCGTATCACTCCTCCCATTAATTATAATATAGACCATTATTGATGACTGTAGAATTTACACTCTTCCCTGCGTTTAGATCAAAGTGAAACTGGACATACAACGTAATGTGATAGGATGGACAGAAACATAGATAGATTGTATAGTCGAATACGAGTATGTAAATCGTCCCGATAGGGTTTGTACCTAATATGTGGTGAACACATTCCATTGTAGTCCAGTGAACAAAGTCACTGTATCGAGAAAGGAAGGGACAAAGTGAAACGAAACGTATCGTGACCGGTAAATGACAGGAGAAAAAATAATTGAAGAAACGAAAAAAAAAAAAAAAAAAAAAATAATAAATAATGAAAAGCCGTTTAAGCGCCTCGTGATATCCGTTGAAAATCCGTAACCCCAGGAGTTAAGTACCAATTAGGTAAAACAAAATATAGAAAAAGAGATGATGGTGAGTATTGAGGAAAAAGAAATATTGGAAATCAGTATGAGTGAGAAGTGAATATGGTCGTACTGCGTTTTAGTGTCGTGATATAAAGAGAGCGAGGGTAAATGCAGGAATTGCGATATAGCATCAATATTCGGAACGGTGCTTTGCATGTGTGTTTTGGAAAGTGCTGACCATGGTGGAAGAAAAACCGTCCAGGACGACATGCACGTCGAAAGCTTAGCGGAACTCAATGGCCGGCGCACAGCCACGATCCACGACGTGTTTGAGTTCAAGTTGCTGATATCTATTGTTTGTATCAGTATCTTGTGCGTGCAGAACTTTGGGGAGGGAAGGCCGTACTTTTCGCTCTTTGCATGGAAATAAATACCGCTGATTGTTCCCTCTACTTGGTTGAAGCATATATAGTAAAACCCCTCAAAACTCGCTCCCGAGATCTGGCGGACGCGATGATCGGGTACCAAGAAATACTCTTTCCAGCGCATGAACAGATGCTCTCGCTGGGCGAAATCCCGGTAATTGAAATCGGCCTTCTTTGCCTGCTTTGCCAGCGGCCGCCATGCGGAGAACCGAGCCCAGTGCTGCATGTCGGTTTTCTCGTTGGCGCCCCACGACTCGTTTTTGGTGATAAAACTATGCTTGGTTCCGATGATCTCCCCTTCAAAGAACGTGGTCAAGGTAGGATGATCCTCGGTCAGGCCTGCATCACATGGGCTGATGGTTAGATAGGAACATGACGGGTATACTAGATCTCGGGCCACAGCTTGCCTTGGATGCGGAGATAGCCGCATAGATGGGATTGAGCCATGTCGATATGTTTAATCTCCACGTCCACATGGTAGACCTGGGAGTCAGACTGTTGGGTGCCAACAAATTTGCTTCCGGAGCGCAAAAAGGAGGAGGTGTGGTTCGGCAAAAGCTGGGATGACTCAGTCAGCAAATGGGTGGTGACCCAATCGGGATATTCAATATGCAGGCGACGTACCCGGATGTTCGAAAAGTCGTATTTGTAGGAGGACGAGGCGGACGCAGACGAGACGACCGATGATGTCGGAGAGCTGGTCGCGCTACTCGATTGATCCTCGTTGGCCTCCAAAGTAGCACTTTCTGACCTGATAGCCGTCATTGAGGCAGCCTTGTCGCGCAGTTTCGTCGCTTCATGAGACGATTGAGATATCGGCTCCCTCTCAAAGGGCGCCGCATCGCCTGAACCCGGACCTGTGTCTTCTTGATCGGCCGACCTTTCGGTGGCGACGATCTCCACAGCTACGGCATGGCGTTCTTGCTGCTCATCAGAAGCAACCATATAGCTAGCCTGCCTGCTGGGCTCCGGCGGGCAGGTCGCATGTGCCAATGGCTCTTCCTCAGCAGGCGCGCTGGCAGCACTCAGGTCAGACGTGTTGTCACTCGGCGTCGGCATCGGGACGGATTCACGAGGATGACATCGGAGGGGTGACGTAGCAGCAGGAACGGCACACGCGCAAGCATAGATAGGAAAGCGCCGATTCCAAGTGCAGTGAAGACAGAGCACTTTCTCGATAGACGGCAACGTTCCAGAAGAGAAGGGAGAGAGACAGAGTTAACGGAGCGAGAAGAATAAAGGAAGTGAGTGTCAAAGTTAGAGTTGGGCTCGAACGGGGTGAGGGAAGATTGGAGAAGTCCGTCCCCGGGTTGTCGTTGGCTGAACCGGGTCATGCGATCGCGGGGAAACGTTTCGTCCTGGCGAATCCAGTCGATCCTGGCCTCTTCTTACTAGTGTGTCGCGCCAAGCACACTGGTTTGTGCTGCTTTTGCACTGTCACTGCACATCTCGACAACTGGGAGTCTATCGTGTTCTATTCTTGGAAAAATGCTTAAGCGATCCCCGTGCTTTGCTCTACTCATGGATAGATACGCAAATGGTGGTGGTTAGTTATTCATTACAATTTTGTGCATCCGTGATTCGTAACTATTCGCCTGTTGCAACTCTGCACCCAACCCATGTCACTCAACGCCAATTGCAATACCAGGTCGTAATTTAGATCGGTTTAATCTGCATTGTATCTCACGGTTAGCCAACGTGGGGGAAAACGGATCGGATACTGCTCCTACTACCACAGTAGTACGTCGACTACCAAGCAGCAAGAACAGCCGGCTACTCACCTTGAAATGCAACGAAATTAGAGAAAAGACCAGTGCCTTCAAGTCTTGCACCAGATAGTAGAACACGCGCAGTCCTTCCGGGTCGGCCGATTCGGTGACGTCCACTAGGGATCCGATTTTGGCAGTCTGGAGGCGCCAACGATGAGCCTCTTGGAACCGCATCCAGAGCAGGTGACATTTACCTCGAAAGAAATATGATCATTGCCCAGTCGAATCTCCAACTCTTGTCGTCCGTCTTTGTTCTTCTGTGGCCATTTCGAGTCATCCTCCCTGCGCAGCACAGTCAGCAACAACCCCGCACTTCGTTGCCATAGCTTCTTTCTTACTTCATGATCTCGCTGTCCTTGATAATGCGCTTGATCTCCGCAATCAGGAGCGAGCTGACACACACTAGTCCAGTCAGAATTCCGTTGTTGCGGGCATGGTTCTATAGCTGTGGGATGGTAGGCGCCATGGAGAAAGGGAAGCGCTCACTCTCTTTGCGGATTAGCGAGTCATTTCGGTAGTTCGAGTTGTTAGCATAGCGCGCCGACGCGCTGCGGCCATCGCCGAGGGTGCGAAAGTCAAATTCTGCCATTCAATCAGAGACCATCCAGAAATCAGTCGACGGGAATTTTGCAGCTCACCTAGGAATTCATGCCCGAACCGCCCAGAGTGACCTGAGCTGCTCGCAAGTCAGCAGCAGCGGAGGCAACCTGGGCAACCAGTGGGTGTTTGCTTACTAGTAGCGCAGATAGAAGGGTTCATTGCTGGTGTCCGACATGGTGCCCGTACCTCGACACGTCCAGCGTTTAGAAACAAACAGGAATAATTAGAAATTAACCAAGGGCATATAAGTTGGGGAGATAATTGGGGCTCAACATAGAATTCACTAGGTTCACCAGACTAGCCCGGCTTAGTCATCCACACACTTCCCGCCCGGGCTGCGCTGGGCAAATGGACAAGTAGACACAGGACTTGTGAATGTTTGATTGTTGACAACCCCGCCCCATCAGATAGATGCGTTCGATATAGGTGACGGAGGCCGGGACTCGCTACTGTCGTCCGATTCTTTCGCTGCTCTGGAAGCTCGTTCTTCTTCCGGTATGCTTGTCTGCACTGCCCTCTCCCCGCCCATTGATTGATCTGAGCGGTCGACTGATCTGCCTGCGACTCCAGAGCCCATTCTAGCTCCTAAACCTCTCTCCCTGTCTTATATCGCATTGCCAGCAAACACAGCAACACAATGGCGTCGTTCCTCGAAAACGCATACAGTCTGGTCCACCAGGACAACACGGCCGACCAGCCGTCGTTGCAGGATCTGAAGATGCAGCTGGAGAAAGGCACCGACGAGACCAAACTTGAGACTATGCGGAGAATCATCACAATCATGCTCAATGGCGACCCAATGCCCCAGCTGCTCATGCACATCATCCGTTTTGTCATGCCGTCCAAGAGCAAGCCTCTGAAGAAGCTTCTATACTTTTACTACGAGATCTGCCCCAAGTTGGACTCGAATGGAAAATTGAAGCAAGAGATGATCTTGGTCTGGTGAGTCCGCTCACCCCCGACCCCCTGCTATGCAGCCAAGTCGCCTTCTTGTTGCTCCTCTCCTGCTAACAATCGGCTACAGCAATGGCATTCGAAATGACTTGCAACATCCCAACGAATACGTCCGAGGCAACACACTCCGCTTCCTCTGCAAACTCCGTGAACCCGAACTCATCGAGCCTCTCCTCTCGTCTGCTCGCTCTTGCCTCGAACACCGTCATGCTTACGTGCGAAAGAATGCTGTGTGGGCTGTCTCTTCCATCTACCAGCACTCCGAGTCGTTGATTCCCGATGCCCCCGAACTCATTCAGACCTTCCTCAGCACGGAGAATGACCACACCTGCAAAAGAAACGCATTCGCCGCTCTCATGTCCATCAGCCACCAGAAAGCGCTAGAGTACCTTAGTGAGACTTTCGACAGCATCCCGAACGCCGACGAGCTGTTGCAACTGGTTGAGCTCGAGTTTATTAGGAAGGACGCGGTGCAGAATACGCAGCACAAGGTGGGTGGTGTTCGCGCACGATCAATTCCGAGTTGAATGCTGATGCTTTTTGAATTATCAGGCGAGATACCTGCGGTTGATTTTCGACTTGCTCGATGCATCTGCAAGCACCGTCATCTATGAAGCTGCCACGTCCCTCACGGCCCTGACTAGCAACCCCGTGGCTGTCAAAGCCGCGGCATCCAAGCTCATCGAGCTTAGCATCAAGGAAGCAGATAACAACGTCAAGCTCATCGTCCTTGATAGAGTTGACCAGCTGAGAATCAAGAATGAGGGCGTTCTGGACGATCTTGTTATGGAGATCTTGCGTGTGCTCTCCAGTCCAGATATCGACGTCCGTCGCAAAGCGCTCGGAATTGCCCTGGAAATGGTTTCCAGCAAGAATGTAGAGGAAATCGTGATGCTTTTGAAGAAGGAACTTGCAAAGAATGTAGATGAACAGTACGAGCAGGTAGGTTACTGTCATTGTCTACAAATATTCTATCCCTGTCTAATCTTGCATCCAGGCTAGCGAGTACCGGCAACTCCTCATTCAATCCATCCATCACTGTGCCATCAAATTCTCAGAGATCGCCGCCAGCGTCGTCGATCTGCTCATGGACTTCATTGGTGACTTTAACAATAGCTCAGCTGTCGACGTCATTACATTTGTCAAGGAGGTTGTTGAGAAGTTCCCGGCATTGCGGCCCTCGATCATTGAACGCCTTGTCGCGACACTCGGTGAAGTGCGAGCTGGAAAGGTCTATCGCGGTGTCTTGTGGGTCATTGGAGAATACTCTCTTGAAGCTAACGACATTCGCGAAGCTTGGAAACGCATCAGAGCTAGTCTGGGAGAGATCCCCATTCTGGCTTCGGAGCAACGTTTGCTGGATGAAGTACCCGACGAGACCGCCGCAGCCACCGACCAGGTCAACGGTCATACGAAGCCTGTTGCACCAAGCGGTTCACGCAAGGTCCTTGCCGACGGAACCTATGCTACTGAGAGTGCATTGACAAGTCAGTCTGCCGCTGCTGCTAGGTTAGAAGCTGTCAGAGCTGCCCAGAAACCTCCTCTGCGTCAACTCATCTTAGACGGTGATTATTACCTCGCAACGGTCCTGTCGTCGACCTTGACAAAGCTAGTGATGCGTCACTCGGAAGTTTCAGAAGATGTCGCTCGTACCAACGCCCTCCGTGCTGAGGCCATGCTAATCATGATTTCGATCATTCGCGTTGGCCAGTCCCAGTTTGTTAAAGCGCCGATTGATGAGGACTCGGTTGACCGTATCATGACTTGTGTGCGCTCTCTCGCCGAGTTCTCCGAAAGAAAAGAGTTGGAGACTACTTTCTTGGAAGACACGCGAAAGGCGTTTAGGACGATTGTGCAGACCGAGGAGAAGAAACGGGCTGCGAAGGAGGCCTCAGAGAAGGCCAAAACTGCGATCCAGATTGACGATGCTATTTCCATCCGGCAACTGGCCAAGAAGAACGCAGCGGAAGGCGCCGACGAAATTGAACTGGATCTTATCAAGGCCACAGGTGGCGATGCCACTGTCGAGGACCTGTCGTCGAAACTTAGCCGCATTGTACAGCTGACAGGTTTCTCTGACCCTGTATATGCGGAGGCATATGTTCAGGTGCACCAGTTTGATATTGTCTTGGATGTACTGATCGTCAACCAAACAACTGAGACTCTGCAGAACCTGTCTGTGGAGTTTGCCACACTCGGAGACTTGAAGGTCGTCGAACGCCCGACGACGCAAAACTTGGGTCCCCGCGATTTTTTGAATGTCCAAGCCACGGTGAAGGTCTCTTCCACTGACGCAGGTGTTATCTTCGGCAATGTGGTGTACGATGGAGCGAGCTCGACGGAAACCCACGTGGTCATTCTAAACGATATCCACGCGGATATAATGGACTACATTCAACCAGCCACCTGCACGGAAACGCAGTTCCGCACTATGTGGACCGAATTCGAGTGGGAGAATAAGGTCAACATCAACTCTAAAGCAAAGGATCTCCGCGAATTCCTGAAACAATTGATGGAAAGCACCAACATGACATGTCTCACGCCAGAGGCTTCCCTCCAGGGTGACTGTCAGTTCCTTAGTGCGAACTTGTATGCCCGTAGCGTGTTCGGTAAGATTTCAGTCTCTACGCTTCAATGTTACTACAAACTTCTAACGCTTTCTATTTTAGGTGAGGACGCGCTAGCCAACTTGAGCATTGAGAAAGAAGGAGAAGATGGGCCGATTACTGGATTCGTCCGGATAAGGAGCCGCTCGCAAGGGCTTGCGCTGGCTTTGGGTTCTCTAAAAGGCTTGAAAGCTTCCGTTGCATAGAAATTTGGCGATGGGCGAGGCGAGTGTTCTGTGTTTTTAAGATTCCAGTTAGTCTTGGAGTGCATGCGGTTTTCTCTTTTTCTCTCTTTCTGATTATGTTTCGGAACGATTACGAACATCAGGTTCTTGTTGAATGGAAAGGCTTTTCTTTTCCCATGTCTAATATTGTGTCAACTACTTCTAGCCTTACAATTGAAAGCATAGATTCAATCAAGGAACTAAGCAATTGGTGTGTACAAAATTTGAAGGGAAAAAAAAAAAACACTAAGACTGCTGTCTGTATTGTGCGAGGCTAAAACAGAGAGTATTTTGTTTGGCATAAGACCATGCAGCATGATCGCCATGTCTCATCTCACCATGATCACCATTGGAAAAGTAGAAGATATAGATAGGATAAAACATCCGGAAAGATAGACCCATGGGACTCCAGCCATTAATACCAAAGCTTGTCATTCGGCTTGACGCCAAGTTTCTTGCAATGCTCAAAATACACATTCGCATAACTGAAAAGATCCATTGTGGCTTTCAACGTGTTGTCATCGTTGAAGAATTCCAGGCTGCCCGTGAGGGTGAAGACAACTTCTGTATCGGGACCCATGTGCAAGGTATGAATGGTGCCTGGATTCTCGACGACGTAATCACCTGGTCTGGCTACCCAGTCGTATCTTTAGACACGGCCTTGTTAGCTCTTCACTTCACTTTTCTTCACCAAACCACCATTCCGGTGAGAAAGGGGCAGGCATGTCTTACTCCTTGTAGTACCATTCACCCTTGAGCGTAACAGCCGTGACAGTGCCTCTGTGTCGATGCTTGCCTAGCCATGTGTCGCGCTTGCTACGTAGCACCACAACCCACATCCCTGATCGCGAATCAAACCGGAGTGGCTTCTGCTCGAGATCGTCGTTAAAGAATGGATGCCAGAGGGTGTCGTCCTCGCCGTTGATGTAAACGTCCGGCGAGCTGTACTGTCGCGCGACCTCGAGTTCGACTTTCTCGAGCGCGCTCAATTTCGAATCGGGCGCATCTGGATCGAATGGCTGGGCTGGCTCTCGTTTTGATTCGGGATTTGTAGTGGGAGGAGACATTCTCGACGATCTACTTGTGTGAATTTATTTCACCTTGATCTGAGATTGGAACTCAAGTAGAAAGCGGATAAAGGAACCTATTAACACTGAGAAGTATTCAAGGGCACCTTGGAAAACTACCACAAAATCAAGGGCACTCTATATATATGTCCTGTGATCTCTCATTACATACAGCAAAAGGAGTTTTGGCACCACCTGATCAGCGTTTAGTTGAACACATCAGGCCACGGCGGTGTGCCACATTGCTTTGACAGATGGGTCGTGTGAGCGAATCCCAAGAGCGGTCTTGGGGATATCCAGTCTACAAGAACCACAAATGAGGGGTACTCTGCATTCGACACGCCAAGATATGCGAGTTGTTGGAGGAAATTGGAAGATGAGGGGCGTTCGGCTTTCTTAGCGGACATTGCTGTGGAAATTCGGAGAATTTGCTCGGACAAATACGTTGACAGATGTGGCGATGAACAACAAAGATTGGATTGACATCTCCAAGTTTGCTAAATGCAATGTAAATCAGAAAAACCCGCCCAGTCACTTCAATTAGTAAGGAGCAATCCCCGCATGGTGTTTAGTCCGCAGCAACAGCCTTGGAGTAGCTAGAAATGAGTTCCTCTCGTCTTGCATCGCAGCCATGATGTTTGGACAAATAGTAAAGTTCCAGCCAGAACGCCCAAGTGCCCCCATTCATTTTTAAGATTTAAATCTTCCGTCTCCTCATCCCTTGGCCCAAACACAGCAAAAGTCTACTCCCGCCAGATTTGAAGTAGTCAGAAGCTGCCCAATCAACAATAGTCAAAAGGTGGGCCGTTCTAGACCATAAAGTTGACATTGCTCAGGTTGCTATGAGTAAAAAGCACGCCCTAGTGATTACACTTCCATCTCTGCCCAAAGTTCATCGTCCGATGACAATGGCCCATGCGGAGAGTCAAGAGAGTCTCGGAGAAGAAAACCGAGAGCCTCGGCTGATGATTGAGTGCCTATATATTCCGTGATGTGAAGTGCGAGTTCCATCAAGCAAACCTGTGGCCTCTTTCGCTATTACCTCTCTCTCATCTGATGGCATATTCGCCTAAAAAGCACTGTGGGCTCCACGGGAGCGCGTACCATTAAGATGGCATAGGGTCCATTGTATTGTGCCCAATCATCGACAGTTTGGGGTAGAGGTACTGAGAATTTTTGCCTTTACAATCTGGATATTCGCAGTCTTATTCTTTGGAGGCTATTCAAAGAAACACTTGGTGACTGTTACTATGAACGACAAAGGCGATAGTTACGAGAGAAGCAAATGATATTGGAATCGCAAAAGTGGAGGAAAATATAAGCTTGGCAGAAGGCTAACTGCAAAAGGAATTTGGCAGGGCACACAGCCAATAACAGGCACCAATCGCAGAATATGGGTGTCCTATTGGCTCGATGCAGCGACATATGTGGATCAAGGCTGAGGACCGGAACGTGGTTAGCCGCGGCGTTCTGGACCCACCGGAGCCGATAATGCCGAAGTCGCCTGGATCGCGACCGGGCGACTCTCCAGAAAGTGAAACAGCATCTACTGAACCAGAAAAGAATTTTGTTTGATCAGCCACTCTTTAGTTTCCGGGTTTATCTTTAATCGGCGCTGCATGCACTATGACAAGACCTAGACAATAAATTAGCTGGCATGTCTATTGAGAATTCTGGCCAGAAGCCGCCACACACGGCGGGCGCGTTGGCCGCGACGAGCGACTCGGATAGCATCAGTTCGGATCGCACGCTCAATGTGGGAACCAACGTGACGTTGACGCTGGGCGCGGATTCCCTGGTCATACAAGGTACGTCCTGATGCTCAGCGTTGAAGGCTGGGATAGCTAAGCAATTCCTATGATTAGACCCAAAGGTGGTGAAGAACGTTCAATGTTGCGGACTTTGGACGACCGGTAAGGACTAGCATCTGATCATTGAGAGAGCTCATATAACGGACCCCGCTAACACTGCCGGTTCTAGAGTCTACGCCATCCCAAGAAATCCCTTTCTATAACATCCTTGCGGTAGAAGCATCCGAGTCTACGCTGTCTATAAAATACGCCAAACTCTTTCTGAAAGACGACTATTCTCCGACCACCTTACAATATATTCTCAACGGAGAGGCGGCCAAGGCAGAATCTTGGGTTGAGAAGCTATTGGCACTTGCATATGGGGACGCGCAACGGAACAAGCGGCTGCGTGTCCTGATCAATCCCTATGGCGGCAAGGGATACGCCACCGATCTGTATGCGCAGTACGCAGCACCGATGTTCGAGGCTGCCGGCTGCCGGCTTGACGTGGAGACAACGACGCATTCAGGCCACGCGATTGAGCTGGCCGAGAACATGGACGTCGACGCATATGATGCCGTCGTCTGCTGCTCTGGGGACGGCCTGCCGTACGAAGTGCTAAATGGCCTGGCCAAGCGGCCAAACGCGTCAGAGGCCCTCGCCAAAGTTGCGATTGCTATGTTGCCCTGCGGATCGGGGAATGCAATGGCCTGGAATCTCTATGGGACAAACAGCGTCAGCGCAGTCGCGCTGGCCATTGTCAAAGGCTTGCGGACGCCGTTGGATCTGGCCTCAATCACCCAAGGAGAGACGCGAACAGTGTCGTTCCTGTCGCAGTCATTCGGAATTGTCGCAGAGTCGGACTTGGGAACCGACCATCTGCGCTGGATGGGCGCTGCTCGGTTCACTTATGGGTTTTTGGTTCGACTGGTTGGCCAGATCACGTACCCCTGTGACGTGGCGTTCAAAGCCGAGATCGACGACAAGCAAAAGATCAAGGAGCACTATCTCGCCTATAAGGACAAGAAGCCGGGACTTCGGCCCGCCGGTGGAGGGGACCAGATTGGAAAGGGGCTTCCTCCATTGAAATACGGCACTATCAACGACGAGGTGCCGAGTGATTGGGAGACTGTCTCCTCGGACACGCTGGGGAATTTCTATGCCGGAAACATGGCCATCATGTCTGCCGACGTGAACTTCTTCCCGGCCTCGCTTCCCAGTGACGGGATGATGGATCTGATCATGATCGATGGCCGAGTCGGCCGTCTAAAGTCGTTATCGATGATGACGGCGGTCGAAAACGGCCAATTCTTTGACATCCCCGAGGTATCGATCCGCAAAGTGACCGGTTACCGTCTCACCCCGCGGGATCGCCCGGATGGCTACATCAGCGTGGATGGCGAACGCATCCCGTTTGCACCTTTTCAGGTCGAAGTGCACCAGGGGCTTGGAACAGCGCTTTCCAAGACCGGGCATTTATACGAGGCCCGCGGGCCTTGCTAAGTGGCCGTCGACTTATATAATAGATAAGTATCAAGTACTTTGTATCCTTCGTTGCGTGTATGATACCCCCGTGGGCATCGATTAGAGCCTACGGTTCGGAATAGAGTTGCCTTGCGCGTCACATTGCGCCTTGTATTCTATCTATACCTATGTAAATATGTACCAACACATAACTTCCATAACTATAGAGCTAGTCATCTATGCCACCCCACTCCTCATCCTCATCGTCCTCACTTGCACTCTCAACCGGCTTCTCCTTGAACCCCCACTGGATCAGTCTTTCATCTTGTAAGACCTCCGTGGAAGCCCTCTGTCTAACAGACTTTGTCGGACTGTCCTTGCTTAGTTTCTCAAACGGCCGCAGGAGAAGATCTATGGGGATGTCGTAACGATCCTTCAGGGTCACGTTCTCGGAGCTATTGCTATCGCTATTGCTGTTCTTGTCATTGTCAATGACCTTGGCAAGCTCATCGAGCCAGATATCAGTGAGATGGTACCGTAAACCATCAGGGCCATGCGGCATGGGTATTGATTCGTCCTCTGATTTTTTCACGCTATCCGTGTTTTCATTCGGGTCAAAGTTGATCGGACACAGAGGGCCCTGTTCGAGGAGAGCAATGTAGGATTCCAGTTCGCTCCACTTCCCCGTTCCGTTCCCCTCACCGTCGTCGTCCCCGTTGTCATTAGCGTTGTTGTTGTTGTTGTTGTTGTTGTTGTGTTGTGCCGATTCCTCGTCTTCAGTATCCTGCTTTCTCCTCTTCCCTCCGTTCGATTTCTTATCCTGTCGTTTCCTCTTCTTCCCGTCCCTCTCTCCGTCGTTACTGACATTACTCGACAACTCAATCTTCTTGGCCAGGAACACCTCGAAGGCAACGCCAACATAACACCTAATCAAGAATAGGTACTTGTCCAGTCGTATCCGATCAAGGGCATGGAAGTCACGGCCAATGGTAATCCAGAATGCGCGCAGGAATCGCAGGCGGCTCTCGCGCGGTAGACTCGGGACGAGGGTGTACGACAGTTCTCGGGCAAGTGCTTGTTGAGTGAGGGGGCGGTCGGAGTGGTAGAAGCCTGGTTTGTTCACGTTAATTCAAAATTCCTTCTCGCCTTTTTCTTTCTTCCTTAACGAGAGGGGATAACCCACAAAAAAATAGTCCTTTCCAGATCTTCAGCAGTTCGAGCAAGGACAAGTCTCGACGAGCGCGCAGGAAGCGAGTTAGTGATTCTAGGGCTTTGTCGCGGGTTTTGCGATCTGGTTCAAAAACACATTCATTAGCACTTCTGCTTTTTTTATGGCTTTTATAAATCCATACAAACGTGGGACAAACTCACCACTAGAAGCCAATTCCTTGACAAAAGGCGTCTTTTGGATTTGATCCGCGCTGGTTGCTGCGGTAGCCATGATGATGGCTTGTATGGTAGAAAATCCTCGGATACTTCAAAAAGTACTTCCAAAAGGAAAAAAAAAAAAAAACAAGTACTCGAAAATTGACGTACAAAGAACAATAGATGCAACGGATTGGAGAGAATTAGAGGAAGATAGAAGAGGGTAGCTGTAATTATTTTTTTTTCTGCCGGTAGAGGGCTTTTCTCCGCTCTACACCGCCCTTGCTTGCGATTCATTGGCCAATGCTTTCATGCTTTCATACTTTCTACTTTCTACTTTATCTGCTCACTATCACTTCAATGCGTTCTGCGATCATGACTGGCATGTTCGACAGGATGTAATAAGCCAGCCAATCAAAATTCTCAGTAGAATTCCCAGAACCCTACTGTCATGATAGTTGATACAAGTATCAGAGAATAGTAGTACAACGAAATGAAAAGAAAAAGAAATACATCAAAGGGGAGCTTGCCATGCATCGACGATGATTGGCAAACAGATAGATCAAAACACGAGGGGTATTGTGCAAACAAACATAAAACTCCGGTTAAACGATGCAAATATGCCAGCTTCGTCCTGCGACATGATTGAAAAGCTCGAGTGAACTGTTATGAAAAATCATAGGACGGTTTGGGAACGACCAGAGCGTTGACGACGTGGCTCTGGTTCCAGCCTTGGTCAAGGAGAGTCCCGTGTTCCTTTAGCATTCGTCCAAGATAGGCAATGCGCACTCGTTGATGGCTTGGTATCTGATAACAGGTTAGACGGCGTGAAACGTTCAAATGCATGGTACATACACTAGCTTCGTTCTGAATTTTTCGAGCCAAAACACACACAGTCTGGGTCTTGCCCAGGCTGATCGTCACATCTGGTCCCCCGCGGTCACTGAGACGGGCCCGGACCTTGACCATATCGCGCTCGCTCATCTTCCCTTTCTCCTCACGTCGTCTCTCAGCGTCGTCTGGGATAAGCTCATCACTGGACTCTTCAGCTATGACTTTGCGGTCCGTCATTCCATCGTTCTCGTCATCGTCATCTTCTTCGTTTTCGTGGTCAATATCTTCGTTTGAACCATCTCCACGCTCAGACAGAGTCTCGTCCACAAGATTGCTGGGATCACTGGCTATGCACTGGGGGATCCGATATAAACCGCCGTTTTCATCGTAGCATCCCTCGCACAGATCCCCGGTCGGCACGGTTATCCCCGCAGCATCGATTATGCCCTGTGCCGTCTGCACATCACCTTCCTGTAACAGCGAAACTGCGGCGCGCAAAGCCACCCAGACTTCTGCCCGTCCCGTCACCCGAGTGTCCCAAAACTCGTCTCGCTCCTTGACAAGCTGGGCGCGCGTCCAAGTGCGTCGCTTGCTGCGCCAGACGTGTAGACGGACAGGTTGGTTGTAATGCTGATCTAGTGGTAGCGCTATACCCTGTTGACGAGCTGTTCCCCGGCGCCGGGAGCGTGAGGGATGGCGTGTTGCTACGGCCTGCTGCTGCCGCTGGCGGCCATAGGAGTGAGAATTCGATGGACCAGTGTGAGTCAAGGAATCGCCGTCGGTGTCTTGTGTCGGGCGCGGGGACTGAGAGTCGTCGACACCATTACTTGAACGAGAGAAACAGCAGCCCTGTCTAACAGTGAGCTACTCCCAGCATGTCGCGACTGCCTGGAACATGTACTTACCATCTTGCATAATGTGCACCGGGAAACCCGATTGCACCGTAAGCAGTGCTGAGCTTGTATTCAGCGAGGGGAAGATCGAAGAAAAGCACTACCAGCTTCGCTTGGTATTGCTGGCTTTTCGAACCGCCGCTGGGCCGATCAACGTGGACGAATTTGAACAAACAAAAAAGCACCCAATAGAGTCACTGGCTGATGATGTGCTCTACTCACTCGGTTGACGCAGAGGACGACGGGCAGTATAGATCGAGTAGAACAACATCATCAGCAGAGTCCACAACGAGGAGAATCGGAGTCAATGCGAGCCGGCCGGCCAGGACAAGAAAGCAGATGTAATCTTTTGTGGACGTCGGAAAGCAGAAGAAACATCTACCCTAATGAGAAACCATATGAGAATCTTTTGCGACCGACCCAGTCAATACAGCTCTGGGTCTTGTTCTGCAGGTGCGCACGAGTGAGGGGGAAGGTCAGGATGTTCGAACGGCGGATGCTTTGCCTGAGAGTTCCGACGGGGCGAAGACTAAAAAGGACGCATCGTACGACTTAGTTACGGTATTAATTACGTAGCGATACAGAGTCCGGTGTCACGCCACGCTTGTTGGTCACATGCACTGTGTACGATATCTGTGGTATTGATGACATTATATAAGTCTGCTAAGAATTATGAGACTGTTCTACTTGGGTCATGCAAATTTCTGTAACCGCTGTAAGACAAGTGTAAAGTCAGAACATGTATATACGGGGTTGATTTATCTCGTATCAAGGAACTGTAAGCCCGATGTAAATAGTACGACCTATAATACTGATATTATTGACATGACGCATGTGATCATGTGTATGAGGAGTCTATGTGGTATACAAACAATAGGTCATTATGAGAATGTACAAGGGCCAACCAAGGGTGGCTTCAAAAGCAGTGGCAGCGTTATCTTTCAATCCTCTTCACTTTCGTCGTCACTGCCAAAGATGGCTTTGAAGACAGCTTCACCCGGCCGCTCCGCTTCAAGAGCCTTGTTCTTTTCCGGCTCAATAACGATGGGAGCTGGCGCGGGCTGCTTTGATGCGGAAGGCCCCGAACCTTGGCCAGCCACGGTATTCGACTCGGAGGCAAGCTGATTCATCACCTCCTGAGAAACCAGATCCAGCCGGGAGCGAGTCGTTGAACGTGCCGCTCCTTCTGCTGCATCGCTTGGGTCAAGCTGAACGTGCGGCGGCGGTTTGATGTTGAATCGTTTGCAGAGCAGACGGGTTGGAGAGAAAGACAGCGAGGTGCGGGTCATCTGCCCGAACATGTCTATCTTGGCTGCTGCTTCGGCAGGATCTTCGGGCTTTGGTGCTGGCCGACTTAGGAGAGGCTGGGATGAAGTGCCATCGGGGTTTTCTGCCCCCAGTTTCGGAGCGGTGCTGGCCGACGTGAATCGCGAAGCCATCACGCCGGAAACAGGTCGGAAAACTTCAGCCGCCCTTGCGAATTCTTGCATTTCTGCGACCCAGGCATTCGTCGTTGAGCCCGGCAGGCGGTCGGGGAGACCTTCTTTCAGACCAGCCCGTACTTCTAGAAAGGTCCGATAGCGCCGTCTCTTATTTTCGTCCTCTGAGTACGGCATCCAGCCGCCTACCGCTCTTTCCAAGGCCTGGACTGCAACGGTTTTGTCAAGTTTGGGAACAAGGTCCCACAGGTTCCTGCGCTTCTCGGCATCAGACGTTTCGTATCCTTTCGGGGCCTTCTCTCCCAACGCTGGAGGCAGATCGGTTTTGCCAGTCAGCTTGGCGATCCGTTCTCGAGCCTCGGGAGTCATCCAGTCGAATATCGATTTGCCAGGAAGCTGATCCTCGCCCAGCAGCTCAGCACGGGACTTGGGGTCTAGACTCGAGGCTTTTGCAGCATCGGCGGTCGACATGTAGCCCGATGTATCTCTCTCATTCGTGGGCGCCCTGGACGATTTCCAGCCTGCTGGGATTTCGGGTGGAGCGTATGTTTTGCAAGGTGCAAGGGAAATGTTGGAAATAGCATCGGCGAGGATAAACCCATCGAGCGGTAGACGGCCATCGTGGCACCTGCGGAAGCCAGCTAGAGACGTTTTCTTGGAGATGAAGACTGGCTTGCTGCTGAGGAGCGGGTTTGCCGAGCCAAGTGCTGCGGGCCGACTTCCGTCTGTTCCCTTGGCTTTTTTCTTCTTGTTCTTATCTCCTCCAAGAGTACGGTTGTAGGAAATTTGCGGGCCCATTGAATAAGGGTCTTCGTCATCAGAGCCCGTGTCATTCAGGACGCCAACGCCAAACCCACCACGGCGGACCGGCTTCTTGTCCTTTGACTGTTTGCGGGAACTTAACCGCTGGCCGAAGAATGAGTCGTCACCGTCTTGGTTGCCATTGTCTCCAGCTTTATGATCATGTAGGCTCGACTCTAGACGCGCTTCTCCTACATAGCCCAGGCCCTTGTGATCCGTCTTGCGCAGAAAGGTCACCGTTGGCACATTTTCGGGCGCAAAAAGATGCGTTTGCGAGGAAGGCTCTTCTGAAGGTTGAGCATCATCGTCGAGATTGACACTGCGGCGCACTTTCGGCCCGATGCCCTGTCCCTCTCTCCAACCCATCCTTTTCAACAGCTTCACTCCCATGGTCTCGCCCTGTATCTTGAAGAGGTCCATAATGCCGCCCCGGCCGGCCATGTATGACTGCGTGGAGCCGAGACCGGCAAAGTCCTCCGAAGTATGCAGCTGCTTCGAGTCCTCAGCCTCGCGAAGGTCTTCCTCATCCATAAAGTCTTCGATCTTTTGCTGTTGGGACTTGGCCGCGCGGTTCGATCGGGTCGAAACAAAGGTGGAAGGAGTCCATCCTTCTTTGGAGCCGACTGTATTGAAATACCTATGTCACGAGAGAAAAGGAGATCCCGACTTTAGTCCAGATGTTCCTTGGGCAGCATGGGCCGTGGGCTCACCCGGCGCTGAATCCTCCGGTGAACGCGCCGTGCAGTCGCTTCCGGCCGCGTTCATCGGTCACTTCTTGCTTCCAGACAGGTAGGTAGGATCCATCGTCCCTGACGCTGGGGTCCAGAGGGGGCAGCGGAGTACCATAGAAGGCGTAGGGCGACTGCTGGGCCTGGAGGTCGGCCTCGAAGGTGGAGCGTGTTCGTTTGCTCGCCATCACGCGGGCAAAACGATGCAGGTCGCGATGTTCTGGTGTTGTCCCGGGAAGACAGCAAGGTATGATAAAGTAGCATCGTCAACGATGTAGAACAGGTCACGTGCGTTTCCCGGCTTGGCATGCTCCATCTCCATTTGTGGCTGTTGTTGTGGCTGGTGTATTGTTCATTCATTATCGCGGTGCTCAAGGAAATAACTAGTTATCACGTATTTGACTATATCTGCGACTTGCGTGGTAGCACATGTTCACACTGTAACGATTATCACCGAGGAGCTCTGACTTGATGCCAATTGCTAGCCGAACAAAGTGATACGCCATTAGCACATTTATCTTCGGCGAAACCCACCATTTAGGATTCAAGCCAATCTGTTTTCCGTTAGGAGAGATGGCCATTAACGACTCTGTGAGGTAGTCGGTACGTGGTTGGTGACTGAAAGATATGAGCAACGAAGTTTTCGGGTCACTAACACTGAGAGACGTAGTTGATATCTTGGCGCGGGTGTCGTCCGTGGGCTCCGATGTGGGTAGATGCGGGCCAATACCATTATCAAGTCCCCAGTTCAGTCAGAATATTAGTAGGGAACCTGAAACCTTGACATCAGCATTCTAATAGCTAGACTGTGAAGTACTATAAAGCTTAATTACTATTATTATAATCTAGCGATTAGTATGGAGATATAGATAGTCTCAGCTCTTACAATGCTTATGTATATAACAGTATTAAGGTCTACCACATTCTTTTTACTAAGACTTACGATACAAATCCTTTTTTTTTTTCTTTTGGGATACTTGAATATTACATACCAAAGTTCGATATCCGAAGTATAATGTGGACGGGATTTCAGTGAATGAGTGAACCCTAAATTAAACCATGTACCGAAAGCCTTACTGCAATGAATAGTATTCACCAGAGATGGACAGCCTCTGAGTTTTGCAGTGTCGATGAGAAAGTTCGATGGGACTATAATGCAACATTAATCCAAAATAGCCGTCTCCTGTCTTGGCCAATCTGCAACGGGCCAAAGAGCAGGCCGAGTACTGATGTGTGCTGATTTCGTTGGTCACTGTCATCTCCGTGTCTGCTTGGTTGCGTCGCGTTGCGTAAAGAGTAATTGCTCTCAATGAGGCGTCCGTGACTTACACCGTCATCACCCTGAGCCGCCGAGAAATTATTACATTGTAGATATTGATAACAATCCTTCCTTTGCAGCGTGGGAGAGGTATGCATGCGTACAGAGAAAAGCCCGTTCGCTCGCATCTCTGGAGCCGAAGCGTTTCGCTCCGTGTTGCGGGTCGATCTAGTTTAGCTCCAACATATGTGATAGTTATAGTGCCAACGCAGGCTAAAGTCCTACAAGCTTTTCTACTGTCATCACCACCCAATCGCGGCTACACCGATAATATGAGCTAATTAAAAGGCCATCTCGCTTCGAGAGTCCCTCTGTCAGTCTAGAACCTGCCCCGACTCGCCGTTCTCCACTGCCCACAGTGAGTCATGGGGGTCGACGGTTCCACCCCGAGTCGCATTTTTCAGATGTGTGGCAGTCTTGGCCGTGTCGGCAGCAACTGTCTGGGAGGATGATCGGGAAGCTATGCGGACGATGACGGACGGTGGTCGTCGAGCAACACAGCAGCGGTTTTATATCTGGCAGTGAGCGACCGGGCGGGCGATCCCCCATTCCAGACCGCTTGGTTGCGCTACACCGAATGCGGTATAGGCCATGGATGAACTAAACCGGATCAAGTATGACACTAGACCCCAGATGGAGATCCCTCGCTCGAATTCGCAAATCTATTCATCTAGGATGATTCTTCAGAGGCTGAAATGAAACTCTCGTTGAGCTGCTGCCTACATTTACTTGACTAATTATCTCAGCGGATGAGTCAACTTCGACGACTAATAGCCGGAAAGGTAGAATTCCGCGCGAATAGTTCTCCCAATTCAACTGTATCTGTTGGCCTGGCTTTCTGCCAAGCTTTTTAGCAGGGGGTTACAGGGACAACGCTTGTCTTGTCTCAGATCCCAGGTCAGTGCAGAGTTGCAGCCTCAATGCTGGACACCCAACCTGGTGCACTCTTACTTGACCGGGGGCCAGTCCGGCAGAGGCGGTAAATCACATGATGCGGCTGAGTTGCGCGGCGCCAAGGTCTGTTGGCCTCAAGGTGACATGCACTAAACATAAAAAAAAAAACCAACGTGAATGGCCACTTGATATTAGAATCCCAAGGGCTTGAACCCCTTTCTGCTCCGAACTCCGTAGCTATGTATAAGTAGCCAGGGCTGTTCGTGCGGGGGACTGCTCCTGTGGAATTACTGAGTATTCCCCTAGTTTTGGATGCGTTTACTATTTTCTTGTCTACGCTCGCCAGGATGAAGGTCGCTGCTTTCTGGGTGTCTATCACCCTCTCGGCTACACGGGCTCTGGCCGCGACGCCCACTACCACTACCTCTGCTGCTGCGTCGCCATCCTGTACAGCTTCCCTTGTCACCAGTCTCTGCGACTATCCGGAACCTGGCCCAGAATTTGCCGTGGCGAGCGATGGCAGGCCCTCCTGTTGGGAGTACTGTAACGCGCATCCGCCCTGCGACTTTGTTATCTTCGCGGCTGGCAACCCGCACACGGGCACCGGCACGTGCTGGCTGTACCCGGGCGAAACCTTTGATGCGAGCAAAGGTAGCACCGACTGCGGCAATCCATATTTGTCCGTCTACAGCAAACCCGTGTGTTCGGGCGGGAGCGCAACCGCCACAGCGGGCGCCTGCGAAGCCACCGCGACTCCCTCGGCGGTTGCCTCGGTGTGCGGGTACCCGGAGCCTGGGGACTGCTTTTACACCTGCGCTGCTAGTGCGGGTGCATCGGACTGCCTGAGTCAATGCGCAAAGGCCGATTCCTGCAGTTATGTCGTCTTTAACCCGAGGAATCCAAGCAACTCGCCGTATGCCTCGGGCACTTGCTGGATGTACAAGAACGGCACCTTTGACCCCGATTCTACGACCGATTGCAGTGGCGCTCCTGAGCAGTATGTGTACAAGAACGTGTGTCCCAAGCCGTCGTCTTCGTCGTCGTCCCTTTCGCCATCTGCTACAGAACAGTCTGGCACTACCACTGTAGGTACCACGCGTGGCTCAACCACTGACACTGCTACGGGCTCTAATGGTACTGAAATCGCAGGGAATACGACAGGCTTAACGGCTACGGACAAAAACTCTGCGTCTCTCAGCCTCCCGCTCACCAATCCGTTCGCCATTGGCGTGGCAGTGTTAGTGTGGCACGTTCTTTAAGGATGCCCTGGTATGGGCCAATGGTCCTGGGAAGTGCTTTTTTGGGAACGGATTCCGAATATAGGAATCCGCCACCCTTGTTTGGCACCGGGTTGGCTCGGGATTGGCAACAGAGGTGGAAGACAAATTCTGAGTCTGAAATTATCGAACCAGCGTAGTCTTAGGAATGCAAACCAAAGATACTGTCCGTCGGTCTTGAACCCTCGTCTTGGGAGAATCTCTTCCTGTATTATCTTATTCTATAAGCCCTGACATCAGGAACTAGATACTTCACGTAGAAACCACGTCCTAGCGGGATATGAGAGAATGCATATCACGTGCGTCATAGCAACACATGTCAGATGCAAAGCCTCCAAAAGTCGACATGGAGAGGTCGGCATCTGGTCACATGATGAGCGGTGACCTGTATAGGCCGCACCGCCATACGCACAAAGATCTCTCCTTGATAAAACGGGCCCGTATATCACACACGCCGGAAAAAAATTTCCCCTCATACTGGGGAAAATTGTCTGCGGGGAAGCCGACCCCGATGCGCTACCTCCAGCCTGGACCTGAAGGGTGGAGGAGTCGACCCATCTCGGCGATCTCCAGGATCCGACGAGCAACTAGCAACATCCACTCCCTCGGACTACATGTGTATGTAAATGAGGGAAAAAATAAGAATCTTACAGTTGGGAGTTAAGGATACAAGATGCATATGATCACACAAGGTCATGCCGACTGAGCCAGTCATAGTCGGTCACTCCAGATCTATACCACAAACCTCCTATATTCTCAGTTAGTCAAAACGGCAAGCTATGAGAAGAATGAAGGGGCGCCAAAGTACCTTTCGACGTTTCGCAAAGTCCGAGTACAGCCCTAACCAGATAGCTCGAGCTCGGCAATCGTCCTCCTGCCCCGTTACAGGGTTCCAGTCACATGTAGGCATTGTGTCTTGAATGACAGAAGGACTGGCTACTTTCCAAGGCTACAAACATGTGACAGGCATTGGTTAACCAAATGACTGAGAAGGATCAGAGTGGCGGTGAAAACGCCCACCTTGGGAACGGGCCAGTCCGAGAAATGGACAAACTTGGCCTCGTTGAAAACCTGTTCGGGATCCCATGTTTCTTCCGAGTTGCCCATGTAATCGACATGCTCATGCGACCGAAACTCTCCTGAGACTAGATTGTACGGACGATGAGGGAGAATCATGGCGCTGTCTCTATAGAGGTTGTTGACAATTTCCATATCATACTCACTGGAATCGGCCGAGGCAATAGAGGACAGAATGCGGTTGAACTCGAATGTCGATGGTTCGATGAGCATCAACTGTGAGCTCAGCACCCTGTTGCCGAAATTGAGCCAGTACGCGCGGGGTAAACCGACCGGAGCTGAGGGAAGCAGGAAGAGCTCATCCATCGGCTAGGAATTTGTGAGTCGTGAGCTAGACAGTGTGGAACAGCGGTATCATGAGTGTTTACGCACCTTCAGGATAGTCGAGTCTGAATCAAAAATCAAGACACGATCATATTGCGTCTGGTTGAAAGCAAGCAGTTTTGTGAAGCTTTCGGCCCACGTGGCTATTCCGTGTTAGATTAACCAGTATAGTAAAGTACACAAAACCATAATAGTTGTTGTACTCACTATCGCTTGACCGATGGCTTTGGACTCGTATGGGCTGAACCTTTACTCTGTATTCGTCGCGCGCTTTGCGGAGCAGTTGGCTCTCAATCGAGGAGTCTTCCGCGCCCAACGAGTAGTCGGAAGGATACAACAGCAAGCGATCAGCTTTGCTATGTAGTCTGTTGAGGATTTCAAACAGCATCACCGAGTTGCACAGATAGTCGGTATTGGTGACATATTGGACATAAGCGAAACGGGACCAATCGACTGTACCAGCAGCCGCAGCAGTCCGCGATGGGGAGGCCGCATGTTTATTATCACCAGCGGTCTGAATGACAATCTCACAGGATATCTTGGCATTCGCAGAAGGTGTGCAGGCTGTGCCGCGGCCGCCTTCTACACGGTGGCTGAAGCGAGATAATGACTGTAACCCGCTGCCCTGAAAGTGCCATAATGTGCCGAGTAGAAGGAGGAGACAGAGTGCAACAGTAGTCGCACGCAAGCTTTTGTGTGAGACCGAAATCATTTCGTATAGACGACGATGGGATTTCCTATCCTCACAAACACACCGCAAGGAAGGAAGGCAAAGAGCACATCGAAGCCGAATGTGTTCTCAGAACACACTCGATGTCATTGCTAAGTATGAAGTGGACTCGGAGGAGCTGGAGAGGCTCATTTCAACCAGCCTTTGACAAACAGTATCTGGAAAAACTTCTAATCTTGGTATATAGTAAACAAAATCCTTGGCGCTTATTGTCTTTGACAAGTCACAATTCACAATAGCACTGCTTTTAAATTCCACAGCCTTGTGTGTGGCACAGAGTTTCAGGATACTTGCTGCAGCGACGTATCAGACAAGCCGAGATGGTATCTGGAGATCAAGATCAAACACGCATTGTTCCTGTTGGCGCTTCATCTGGGCGCCACAAAGCCCGCATAAGCCAATTAAAGAGTCGAAACGCATGTTCCCCGGCCCGCATATGCAGGCTATTTTTAGTGCCGGCGGGTAGTTAGCTTAACTATCGGCAGCCTAACTAATCAACGCCCGCGCTCCCCGCCTTGAGCTGTGATCTACAGCACCCGCCCTAAAATAATTTCCCCCCCCCCTCCCTCTTTCTTTCAAGCTTTCATCAATTTCTCGGCTGGCAGCATCTATGGTTTCTCAAACAAAGTTTCTCGTAGACAGCCAAGTGCCCCTAGTCAATATGCAAGTAAGCGCCCGGGGCAAGCTACGAGTTGGCAATTGTTAATGGGCTACAGCCGAAGGAGTACACGATAACCGCCTATCGCGCATGAATGCATATTGATCACTGCTCTACAACTACTATATGATTAGTCCGTTGACACGTGCATGCTTTTCTGGCTGGTCACTATTTTGGTTCTGCCTCGCTAAGCGATGGGATCAGTCTCGATTATTGGGCGCCATGTGGCTCTTCCCCTGAGGGAACAGTGCCAGCCGCGCTTGACTGTTAAGAGATGTAGGGCTAAGAATCCTAGTTTCATTGTGTTGACATCATGGGATCTAAATCCCCAGCGGGTGGTCGCTCTCTTCTTGTCTGTATTTCCTCCGTCTTCTGCCTCTGATGGTTCTCCTATATCTACAAAGTGTTTTGCATGGTACGTTTCCACCGAGAACAAAAACTTCACGTTCGGGGCGTTGTTGAGCCTGTGGAGATGGCCCGTCGACCTCCACGAAGTGCTTTGGTCGCGTCCGTCGGTCTCATATTCTTTTCGGGCGTCGTGACCGGCTCAGCCGTTGCTCAGGTCAGCCGGCCCTTGTACGTGGAATGGTCTGATCAAGCTTTTGGACCGGATGGACCGTGGCAGGCTGTTACGGTGGCCATCGGGGCGTGGGAAGAGAAGATCTCACTGTACCCGGGAGGAAGCTGGGAGTCCACCATTCTTTTACAGGACATTTGCACAAACAAGTCAATATCGTCAGACTGTTATGCCGCTACTGCGGGCACTTTTAGAGAGCGAAAGTCTCACACCTGGGACAACTCGACGAACAAGCTTCCCCCAAATGGCACCGTATGGGACATTTGGCCACTAGGAGAGGCTACGACAGTGCCAATAAATGCCTTGGCAGACCATGCGACTGATACGATCAGAATTGCTGGAATCTCGGTTCCTGATGTCTCCATGGTGGGCCTACTTCAGGCATACCAAACCTATCCTGACGGCCGAAATTATCCATTACAAGTGGGCGTGCTTTCCTTGGGAGCGTCGGAAATCAGTCAGTCATTCCCAAACTCTGGCGGCCCTTCCACCAACGGCACGTTTGTTACAAGCTGGGCATATGAGTCCGGGGTTATTGGATCGTATTCTTGGGGCATGCATATCGGCTCCGCTGCGCTCCATATTCCAGGGTCGCTCTATCTGGGCGGGTTCGATGCTAATCGCGTGCTTGGACCCGCCACATCTCAGAGATACTCCAGCGGCACTTTGCCTATTCAATTGCAGGATATTAGTATCGGCGTGTTGGAGGGTGGATCACCCTGGAAGTATCGTGGTAAAAAGGGGCTTTTAGCCCAGGGAAACTCCTCAATCTCATCGACGGGAATCCAGGTGTTAGCCAGTCCGGCCGACCCATACATCTATCTTCCTCAGAGTGCCTGCTTCGCGCTTGCTGCGGAATTGCCTCTCGTGTACCAACCACAGTATGGTCTGTTTTTCTGGGACACCAACGACCCGCAATACGCAAAAGTCACGACGTCGCCCAGCTATCTGGGACTCATCTTTGACAAGGATGGCGTTAACAACGAGAATATCACAATCAAAGTTCCCTTTTCACTTTTGAACCTCACCCTTGAGGCCCCCTTAGTCGACCGGCCAACGCCTTATTTTCCGTGCATGCCGACCAATGGGACGTACGTCCTCGGCCGCGCATTCCTACAGGCTGCCTTTGTTGGCTTCAATTGGAACAAAGGGAACGGGAACTGGTTTTTGGCGCAGGCACCTGGTCCTGGATATACCCAGACCGCGTCGTTATCTCTGATTGAGCCCGATGCCACCACTATATCTGGCTCGGCTAGCAGTTGGGAAAACACGTGGTCTGGTCACTGGGCTCCTCTTCCTTCCCACTCCGCTAACGCCTCTACGGTGAAACCACCCAGTCCTGTTCACGATGGCCTTTCTTCCGGCACCAAGGTCGGCATCGGCATCGGCTGTGCTGTGGTCGGAATCTTACTGTCCTTCTCTTCATGGGACCGTGTTCGAGCTGCCCGCGTACCGTGTTGATCGCACGGCCTGCCGAGGTGATGTGCGTACAAGGACCTAATCTGATTGGTCGCTCGGTATTGCTTAGCATGTCAGTCCTGTATTATGTGTAGAGTACGGAGGTTATGTCTGTTACATTTGAAAGTTTTGTCTTTGAACGCGTTAGAGTCTCCCTCACCCCGTCCAATTGCCACCTGGCTTGTTTTCTCCTCTTGGTGCGGTCTATGCCCCTATATCCGGTGGGTGATGCAATGTCTGTCCGGGACATGTATTATTTGATATCCGGAGCTGAATTCCGCGCTAACGGTGTGGCTAGAATCACTAAGCTGCCGATTATGCAAGCTTAATGGTGTTTGAACGCTAGCGAAGCTCGTAATGTAGTAAGAATCTATCTGGCCTGAGGCACGAGAATTGTGCTGACTTACATACGTTTTGACGCATCAACAGTGAACAATCAAGGGCTATTATTGGTTGAAGACACCGGGCTTGGCGACACTATTCATAGAAGAGAATAAGCAAGCTGTTGCCAGCCAATCAGCCTGGCTTTGATCTTATCCTTCTTTTCTTTTTCTTTTTTTTCTTCTTTTCTTTTTTTCTTTTTTTCTTCTTTTCTTTAATTTCTGGGTTTATTTTTTATTGTCATTTCTTTTTTACAAGATCTGCGCAACAATAACCGCGTCACTTCGTTCGGCGATACTACACCACCGACATTCAGGAAAGCGGCAAAACGGATGGCCCGAGGCGATGCTTGTTCAGAAGATCGTTTATTCAAGTAACATCTAAGCTGTAGCGACTATTTACAGAAGTAGATAATAGCCATGAGAATAGAATGGGAGCTGATCATGCCCCGAGTAAGCGCAGGGGCTCAAGGACAAGGAATCATCTGGGAAGGTCACCGGGGCTAAGCCGCCTTGGCCGGCTTGGCGCACCGCCACATGCGGCTGCGGCTGGAGTATATTCTGCGCTGAGTTTGTGGTGCCTGAGCCGGATGATTGTGGGTTGGTGGGCTCGCTCTCAAGGTCCGGCTCGTATTATTGTGCCATTTAGCTCGCTCCTTCAGAGCAGGAAACATAGGAACGAGTGATCAGTCGCAAGCTGGTAGTGGGCTGTCCTCCTTTGCTTGCTAGCGACAGCAGATGCCCTACATCGGAACATGATGAGGTCATTCTATGCTCCGAGTGCCTCTACCAGTTATAGTACTAGCTAGGTACATGATAGATGCAGCAATACAGTAGCAATACAGTAGCAATACAGTAGCAATACAGTCACCAACAGACTTCAGTAGTGCTGGTATTTCGTACGCAACCACTGGCAGAGAGCCGTGACTGCTGAGGATGGAGTCCTTGGGCAGCATCGCAGTGGGGGTTCCTCGATTGCTTATTCTTACTGTAGTTGTTGATTACTTGCTCCAGCAGCTTGATTCATTAGCTGACAAGTTGGCCGGCTAGTCTCTGTATTGTTGGTCCTGTGAGCTGACACTGTGACAGCCAGCAGGTGGGCTGCCTGAGGCATCCGGTCGGCCCTCATCGATACCGTCTTGTCTTTGTCTTTCTCATTATCATGCCCTTCCTCGTCCCGTCCTTGATCTCTGCACAGACAGCAATTATCCTCCTCCAACTTTCCACATCTCCTGCGCATCCCTGACAAAGCTGACTGGCACATTACATGCAATAATTGTGAATCTCTCCAGACACAGGCCAAGTGTGAATACAGGATACGGAATCCGTACCGAGTCCAACACAGCAAAAGAGTGCATTTATGACGCATCTTGCAGGGTGCAGCCCAGGGACTAACCGAGATTGTGGCTAGTCTGCGCTGTTACCTCTTTTTGCCCTCCAGCCACCTTCCATTAGCTGCGACTGGGCTGGGCGTGAACAGGTAACTAAGTGGTGAGCATCCATCAGATCCTTTCTCTTTTCTTCTCTCTCTGTTCCCTCTCCCTCTCTCTCTCCGCCCTCTATCCAGCCAGCCCGTGCACTCGTCCTGTTCTCTGGCAGAGAAAAACCGGCATCTCACCCACGCAGTGACGTGGTGGGACGAGGCAGTGACAGCATATCGAGTGTCTCTCCGGGACTGACGCCAGTCTTGTCACTAGTCTGGTTAGCATCCTCTTGGGCCTTTCTGGTATCCGTGACGACAGTGCCGATCGGGATCGGGCAGACTTGTTCCAGCCGTCAATGGGCTGCAGGCAGACGCAAGAGAAACCACACACACACACACACCCCCCGAAACGATTTTGTACAGAAAGAGAAAAATACATCACAGAAAGAGAAAAAGGGAAACGCAAAAAAGAACGAGGCTGGGTGAACGCAAGGGCAGGACTGGAGGAGGGAAAAGCAATACGATAGCATAACATGGCGTCCTCGGCAGTGCGCAGCCAGTCGTCGTCCCGTCCACCCCCAGCGGCGCTGGAACTTCCCCACAGAACCCGAAGCAACGCCCACAGGCCCCCATCATCATCAGCAGCAGCAGCATCAGCATCTCCGGCCGCCGCTGTTGCTCATGCTCATGCTGGTGCTCCACCGCTGTCGTCGTCTCACTCTCGCCATCGCTCGTCCTCGAGATCGCAGTCGTACGATCGCCGTCCGCCGTCCAGCTACGCGGCCTTTGCTGAGATTGCCCGCCGCGACTTCGAGTCCAGCACGGTCCGCCGCCGCGAACCTTCTCAGGAGCGCCCGCCATCGTCCTCGCACCGTGCTGATTCGGTGCGCGTGCCTGTTGCTGCTGCTCCTGCTGCTCCTGCTGCTCCTGCGGCCGGTGGTTCTGCTGTCCCCCATCGTCGCCCCTCGTCGCGATCTCACCGCAACAGCGTCCCTAGTACTTCCACCAAAAACAACCACTACGCCATGGTTGGCACCACGGTCGACCCCAAGGCCGCAGCGGCGGCGGCGGCGGCTGCTGCTGCTGCTGCCGCGCCCGAGCAGCCCACGATGCAGTCGAAGCGCCGCACCATGATTCCAACCCGCACCGGGCAATGGGCCCTCGGCAAGACCATTGGCGCTGGCAGTATGGGCAAGGTCAAGATCGCCAAAAACATCGAAACCGGCGAGCAGGTGAGTTCTCCGTGCGCCGCATCTCCTTTCGAGCCAAGGCCCATCGCCCCCCCCCCCCCCCCCCCCCCCCCCCCCCCCCCCCNTAACTAACGACCCCTGCGTCGGTTTCAGGTGGCCATCAAGGTCGTTCCCCGGCAGTCCGCCGACGACCATCGCAGCGGGCGTGATGCCGAACGAGCAGATCGCTCCAAGGAAATCCGCACCGCCCGGGAGGCTGCCATCGTGTCTCTCGTCGACCATCCGTATGTCTGCGGCATGCGCGATGTCGTGCGCACTCCCTATCACTGGTACATGCTGTTCGAATACGTCAACGGCGGTCAGATGCTCGACTACATCATCTCACACGGCAAGTTGAAGGAGAAGCAAGCCCGGAAGTTTGCTCGCCAGATCGCCAGTGCCCTGGACTACTGCCACCGCAACAGCATCGTCCACCGCGACCTCAAGATCGAGAACATCTTGATCAGCAAGACCGGCGACATCAAGATCATCGACTTCGGCCTCAGCAACCTGTTCTCTCCGCGGAGCCATCTGCGCACCTATTGTGGCAGTCTCTACTTTGCCGCTCCCGAACTCCTCCAGGCGAAACCGTATGCCGGGCCCGAAGTCGACGTCTGGAGCTTTGGCATTGTCCTGTATGTGCTCGTCTGTGGCAAGGTTCCCTTTGATGACCAGAGCATGCCCCAGCTGCACGCCAAAATCAAAAAGGGCGTGGTCGAATATCCCCAAGGCTTGACACCCGGTTTGTCCAGTCTTTTTCCTCTCTCTGCTTGTCCGTCTCTCACTAACCCAAACGTAGAATGCCGCCATATCATCTCCCGCATGCTGGTCACCGATCCCAAACAACGAGCTAGTCTGGTGGAGATTATGAACCATCCGTGGATGACCAAAGGGTTCAATGGGCCGCCAGAAAACTATCTTCCGACACGGGAACCGCTGCAGCTGCCATTGGACCCCGAGGTGGTCGAGAAGATGACCGGCTTCGATTTCGGCCCGCCCGAGTATATCACAGCACAGCTGACAAGAACGCTCGAGTCTGAGGATTACCAACAAGCCGTCAGGAATTATAGCCGCGAACATGCCACTCCCACCATTGCCGGCGACAAGAAACGGGGCGGCGTCTTTGATTTCTACCGGAGGCGGAATTCGGCCAGCAGGGACACCCTGTCGAACCCGTCGGTTGAGGCTGTCCAGCTGGGAAGCGACCCCTTGAATGCCTACAGCCCTCTTATCTCGGTCTACTTTCTCGTCAAAGAGAAGCTTG
The DNA here is from genome assembly GCA_001657655.1 of Talaromyces piceae. Taxonomy (NCBI): domain Eukaryota; kingdom Fungi; phylum Ascomycota; class Eurotiomycetes; order Eurotiales; family Trichocomaceae; genus Talaromyces; species Talaromyces piceae. The sequence goes on from JNNX01000001.1 coordinate 1,238,605, forward strand.
ACCGGGAGAGAGTGGCCAAGTCCCCAGGAGCAGTGTCGATTCCGTCTGATGTCATGCTCAAGATGCCTGATCTCCCAGCCCCGGAAGCCGCTTACACCAACCAATACGACGTTCCCGGCACGAAAGATACCAGTGCCAGAAATCGTCCCCGTGCCAGAACCCATGGTGATTCCGAGCTCGCAGAGGGCGTCAATAAGATGCAACTGGGCACATCCGCCGGTGGCCCTGCCTCTCCGGGTCTGGCCGTGCCGCAGCAAGATACCCCCGCCAAGAAAGAGAGCACGGCGGCTGGCATCCTCAGACGCTTTAGCACCCGAAGAGTCAAAGATCGGGGACGGGAGCCCAGCGAACGAGAGAAGGTCGGCTCGCCGCAGATGCCCAGCCTCAACGTGCAGCCTCCTACCGAGACCGTCTCAACACCACACCGCGGTTTTAGTCTGAGACGGCCCCGACGTGCCGAGCCATCGCCAACTGCAATTCATGCCTCGGACAGCCAACCACAGCATCAAGACCTTCTGCGGGCCCCGGCGTCCGCTGGCCACGCGTCGCAGTCCAGCAAATTCTTGGAGAGGTCGACCAGCGTCAATTCTGCGGATTACCGATCCCGTCGACTCGCTCGGAAGCACGCTCCTGATGTTGACGGAACCACTGCGGACGAGACGCCTCTCACCAGCGGCTCCGATCATTTGACAGAGAAGGCCAAGGCTGGAGACTCGACAGCACAGGAAACCAAACCAGGGCCGCGAGCGTCCACCACGAGGACGAAATCCCTGGGCCACGCCCGCCGCGAGAGCATTCAAGCCCGTCGAGCCCGTCGCGAAGAGGTGCGGGAAGCGCCTGTTCCGGAAGATGTCGACGATGTCGATTTGTCTGGCAACGGAACCGCGCTGGACGGTGCAAACGCAGGCGAAGACTTTGCCAAGCCAGTCTATCTCAAGGGCCTGTTCAGTGTTTCAACCACCAGTAGCAAGCCGCTTACGTTCATTCGTGCCGACATCATCCGTGTGCTCAACCAACTCAATGTCGAATATACGGAAATCAAAGGTGGATTCAGCTGCCGACATGCGCCCAGTATCGACCTGGATCGCATCGTCGATGCCAGACCGTCCAGCCCGGAGAGACAGGGTCAAATGTCCAGTCATAAACGGAGGATCAGTTTTGGCGGCTTACGCGGCGCCGAGGAAGCACGAGAAGAGGTCAAAAACACACATTCGTCGCGTTTTGCACGCCGCAGTCAAGGCCCGCCGGACCGCAGCTTCGTCACCAACTCCGAAGATTCGGATGAATATGTGGCGCAGCGCGAGAAGAACGGCGCCATGGGCGAGCGAGTCGTTGGAGAGACCACCACGCGCGTCCAAAGTGACACCGGCGAGAACCTGATTCTGCGATTTGAGATTGTCATTGTCAAGTTCCCGTTGCTGTCTTTGCATGGCATCCAATTCAAGAAGGTGTCCGGTGGTATGTGGCAGTATCGCGAGATGGCCAAGCGGATTCTAGACGCCTTGAGACTTTGAATACGGTTGTATATTTCATGGAGTCCCAGATCGACTCCTCAGCATTACTTCACATGCGCCTGATGATAATATCTGCATTATTGCTCCTAAACGTTGGTTTTCCTTTTACTCCCACTGCTATCTTATCCTGCCTGTTACGACTCTATCTCGTACCTCGCTCACATGTCTTCGCGGCCATGAGCCTGTACATTAATACTACATCATCGATATCGATGCTCATCCTGCGGCATGTCGTCTGGCAAACAGGCTGTACTCTGCATGTTCTCTCCGCGCGTCGGTCTCCGATGTGCTCTCGCTTCCGGCCTCGAGTTCATGGTCATGATCATTGTTGCGTGAATTCTTTTGTTGTTTTGTGTTGGCTCTTCGGTTTCATCTTCTTTTTCGTTTGTTATCAGTTTACGGCATGACTAGTTGTGCTCTCTATTTTCGTACATGTCCGTTTCAGGTTATTGAAGTCGGATACATCATGTGTATATGGCTAATGAACGAGTGATTTCGGTGATTGCGTGTGTACACAGGACCGGTGTATGTAACGTGTATGTAGCTTGCTGTTGATTACAAAGTGTACACAGAACGCTTTATGCTAGAAGAAGGCTGTTTGATACTTTTTGCAAATATGTGTGCGTAAAGACGACCAAGTATCCATCACACCGTAAGCAATCATTATTGTCTTGTAGAAATGTCAGACATAAGCAAGTAAAGTATGTGGCCAATGACGGTGGGCCTGTGGGCCGCTGATCACGAGCTCTATATCCCGGGGGTTCGGGGACAACCATCAACAATAACTACAGTATTACCTGTACTTCCACTGGTAACCCTAATAAACACCACGACACTGCCTACAATGATATGAAATTTCAAGACATACATACGTCTTGTAATCTCACCAAGTGAACGCCGGGCAGTCCGCACCGAGACAAGACGATGGACGACCGGACCGCCGTGGACGAGCCGCTGTTGGCTAACGATGCCGGAACTGCCCATGAACATCCAGAGGCGGTTTCAGATGATTTAGGAAGCTTGTTTATTTGGGTATTGACCCTCTCTGCGGGTATTAGTGGACTACTCTTTGGATACGAGTATGTAGACAGCTAGCCTATCCTTTCTTCACACCACTAACATCTTCAACTCAAGCACGGGAGTTATCTCCGCAACCCTGGTCTCGATCAGGGAAGACTTATCCGGTAAGGCGCTGACTACCGCGCAAAAGAGCATTATAACCTCGTGCACAAGCCTGTTTGCTCTCTTTGCAAGCCCGCTCGCCGGGGTCTTTGCCGACAGAGTCGGCCGGAAGCATGTTATTATTGTGGCCGACGTGCTTTTCACCATTGGTGCGCTGGTCCAAGCACTAACATCGACTGTCTTCGGGATGGTTGTTGGTCGGAGCGTGGTCGGTTTAGCGGTGGGAGCGGCTAGTATGGTGACTCCTTTGTAAGGCAGCCTATCCTTTATTAATTTCTGGGAGAGGGTTTGTTGTTTGCTGACGCCGTGCTCAGGTATATTTCGGAACTTGCTCCATCAGAGCTACGTGGGAGACTGGTGGTAATTCTGAGCCTTTTCATAACCGGCGGCCAGGTTGTTGCGTACGTTATTGGCTGGCTGTTTTCTGAGATGCCTGGCGGTTGGCGCTGGCTTGTCGGATTGGGCGTTGTTCCTGCTCTTGGACAGCTTGTCCTTTTGGCTTCTCTTCCTGAATCTCCCAGATGGCTGGTCCAAGCTGGTCGTGGTAATCGAGCAAAGGCAATCTTGACAAAGGTCTTTGGGTCTGGTCCGCTGGCAGAGAGAAGGGCAGCCAAAGTGCTGAGAGCGATCGAAGATGACGTCTCCGAAGAGACGGCCGAGCTTGGTGGTTCAAGTAGGTCTAGCGGACTCGACAAGACCAAGCGAACCTTGATCGAGCTCTGTGGTGTAGGCGGCAACCGGCGAGCGTTGATCATTGCCGTAATGCTTCAAGGCTTTCAACAGCTCTGTGGCTTCAATAGCCTGATGTATTTCTCGGCTACCATCTTTCAGTCTCTCTCGTTCTCCTCACCAACCCTCACTTCGCTGTCCGTTGCGGGCACGAATTTCCTGTTCACGCTGCTTGCCTTTGTTCTGATTGACCGGATTGGCCGGCGGCGCATCCTCCTTCTCTCTATTCCTTTCATGATCATTGCCTTGCTTGGCTGTGCTCTCGCCTTTTACGGACTCGACTCGACAAATCATCTCGTCTTCTCTGATATAGACCAAACATCAAACCCATCAGAGCCGTCGCCGCCGCCCTCTTCGTCGAATATCCCACTACTCATCCTCTTCTTCATCACCTTGTTCACAGCCGCATACGCGCTTGGTCTCGGAAACGTACCGTGGCAGCAATCAGAGTTGTTCCCGCTTTCGGTCCGCTCGCTTGGGTCCGCGTTGGCTACGGCGACGAATTGGGGCTCCAATTTTGTTGTTGGGTTGACATTTCTATCTATGATGGAAACGCTCTCGCCTGGTTGGACCTTTGTTGTGTATGCTCTGGTATGCACCGCCGCGTTGGGCTGTGTGTGGCTCATATATCCGGAGATGAGCGGAATGAACCTAGAGGAGGTGAAGGATCTGTTGAGTGATGGATGGGGTGTTGAGGAGAGTCTGAAGAGACGAGCGGCTAGAGATTGATACAAATCAGTGTTCGCTACTTATAAGATAGTATCAAAATAAACGATAGAAAAGAAAAAGAAGAGTAAAATACGTTAACCATAAAAGGCAACCCATTTCAATCGAATATATATCAGAGACTAGGCATCCCAGAAAAAAAAGGGCCCCCGACTACAATCCATAAGCCCTTCCTCCTTAACATCCAACCACTGGCCCAACATAATCCTACCGCCCGGAAGAACCACACCCTCATATGCATATATGCAATGAAAACTATGTTCGAAATCCACAGGCGGCCAATCTTCACCCGGAAACGATAACGATACAGTTTGTTCTTGCCATCGTCCTTGCTGGTGCTGGTTTCCAGGAGGAAATTTGTCATCTTCTGAAGCATAGACAGCGAGAACGTCCCTGTTTGCGAGGTAGGTGATGAAGCAAACGCGGTACCAGCCGGGAATCCCTCCTTGTGTGTCCGTGACGGATTCGAAGAAGCCGCGAACCAGGTAAGGTGTGTTTTCGGTGCTATAGTTGTGGCTGTGATTATCGTATTTCGTTATCCCCCGGAAAAATTTTTGTCTTGCAGGGGTATTCTCTGACATGGGAATGATCTGATTAGCTATACGGGGCCAGTTTTGAGGGTTGTCATCCATTTCTAGGATTAGTGACTATGTGCAAAGGCGCTTAGCAGATAGTCGTGTAGCCATTGTAGTCAAGGAATCAGAAACGTACATTGGAGCAGACCTCGTCTACGTGTATCCCGTAGTCAGCGCATGTTTGGTGCTTTTTTAGAGTTCTTGCCCTTCTCGGATAAGGATGTATACATGCTAGAATGATCAGCAGACTGTTCTTCCATCTGCCTCTGTCAAGTTTGCTCACAATAAAAACCAACCCAAGAACACCTGAGCGCCCCCGGTTGCCAGAACGGGCTGACCCAAGTATCCGGTCTCTCGCCGATGCTTCGATACAGCTGAAAAAAAGTGTCTTCACTAGTGCTAGTGAAATGCCGCTGCCAAAAGTTTCGTATGTGCAGCAACGTTTTCAAGTCTACCTTTCCCTCGGCAACAAGCGGAATGTGAAAGAGGGAGTTGTATGAGTAGACACATTCGATGTTGTAGTCGTCTCGGGAGCAGGGGCGATTGTATGCCGTGTTTAGGGAGAGGTGAGTGAGACACTAGTATAGATATTGGCAAAGAATACATTGAACTAAACTGGCTTGTTCAGAAGCTTACCAATTGAATAGCGCAGTAAAGATCAGACGGCTCCAATACTCTCTGATTCCCATATCCAGTGATTGGCCTTGACAGAAACTCAGTATGCCGACACACTTCAGTGATCTTGTCCACGTTCCTTGTCGGAGACTGTAAAGAAGCCGCGCTGCTTGTGAAATGAAGAGTTTCCTGAAGCATAGTCTGCAGGACTTCAAGCCACAGATATTCTTTCTCTCGCTCCCCGTGTCGAAACGAGACTTCCTGTGATAGAACAAGGGCTCTGGTCTGATATTCAACTTTTAATTGCGTGCTTGTGTAGTGTTGTATGCTGTCGTACTGATCCTGGAATTTGCGTCGCCAAACGGACGAGTTAGCTGGCAGTACCTGTGCTGCGAAGCACATGCAGGTACGAGCAAAGGCGCATAAGTCGTCGTCGGAAAGGAAGGTGGCAATATACTGGACGAGCTGGGCAGGCATTTAGAATGAGTTTGGTTGATTGAAGGGTTGAGGGATCAATAGATTGAGACTTACCTCAATTGGGAGACGAAAGATGGGGCTTTGGCTCGTCATGGCTGCATGAATGATTATCAAAGTGAGAGAAGAATCAACGTTGGCAGTTGGAAATAGCTGAAGTGTAGCTTGCAGGGCTATGTTTGTGGCAGGTGACAAGCAAGAGAGAGAATTGCATTCGCAGAGATAACCGGTTAAGTCTGACTATATGAAGGACATGTTATGTCTAGTTTGAATTCAAGGAATCCTCTTCAGCTCCCAGTCAGTCATAGCAAATCGATTTCTGCACTATTAAGTAGCAAATTTCACCAAATAAAACCTGGCTCAGGTGAAGCTCGACAGTTCTGAGCGGATAGGTAAAGGACGGGCCGTTGTAAGTATCTTGTGGCTCACTTTGCTGTTTGAATTAACCATGGGACAGAAATACGTTTGTAATATGAAATGCAACAGTATTTACATTCATAATGGCCACAGAGATACGGTTGACCAATCACATGAAAAGAGTACTGACTGGCTGCACATGAGCTATCCGATTAAATGAGACTATTCAGAATCGATCCAGATCATTAGGTATGAGTAACATAAGACACCGTGACTGGGTGTATAATGTGCTATGAAATGAATTGACAAAACACTTGGTTATTGTGCATCTATTCTTCAACATCTTTGACCTTTTCCCACTGGCCCTTGAGGTTCTCCTTCCAGAGCGTGACCCTATTGTCTCCACCACTGATGGCGAGGATGTTACCACTCAAGCTCCAGCTAACTCGCCACAAAACAGTGTCAAACTCAAGAACAGTACTTGACCATTGACCGGGGGCTGAGGCATCCGAAGTCCAGATGCGAACGGTCTTGTCTTGCGAAGCCGAAGCTATGTATGATTTGGACAGAATGCTTGGTGACCAAGCAACATCTCGCACCCAGTCCGTGTGTCCTTCCAGTGTTTGTACAGGGTTGTAGGTCTTAGATTCATGACTGCAAGAAACAGTGTTCTAGGTTAGCTTTCAACCTCGCAGCCTGACGAAATCAAGTCCCCATACCTATATTCCCAGATCTTGACCTGGTTGTCACTGCCACCGGTGACAAACCTCCGTTGTTGGCTGGGTCCTGGGTTGGCGCTGATCAAGCTACCAGGAGACGCAGCTGGAGCCCAGCTCACCGAGTTAACGCCCATGCCATGAGCATGGAACATTTGGTGAGTCCAGCTGTTGTCGCGAAATTCGAGTACACTGACCTGGCCATCTGACGAGGCACCAGCAAGAACACACCCGCTTTCATGAGGAGCCCAAGAAATGATATTGACCGACGCAGTATGGAGCGAGAATTCAAAAACTTTGGCCCAGGGGCTGCCGCTGGTTGCCGCACTCGACGGTTGCTCGCGCCAGATCAGAATCTTGCCATCGTAGGATGACGACGCCAGAATCGTGCCGAATTTCGGATGCGCCTAGGAGAATTCGTGTGTCGATTAGCCCATTTCACCCTGTAAAAACAACAGGCGAGAGTTTACATACCCAAGCGACACACCACACCGCACCTTCATGTCTGCGACTCAGAAGCACCATGAGAACTTGTGCGAATGTGACATGTAGTACGCACAGACTTACCCTTTTAGAGTGTCGACGAGCCGGTGAGTCTCACCCTCGACTTCAAAGATTTTGATTGTCTTGTCTGAGGAGCATGTCGCTAATCGTCGGCCGTAGTAGTCCAGACTAGCATCGTGCTATGATTCGCAATCAGCCTCACATTGCCAAGAAAAGACCGTACTTGAGAAGCGGTAGTCGCTTATCGGTATTAACAGCAGACTAACAATCATATCATCGTGGCCGGAGTTGGGGATTGTTTGCGCCTATGGACCTCACACTTGTTAGCTAGGTTTAGACCAGGTAAACCATAACATGAAAGCTTCGCACGCACCATAGCTAAGGATGGAGCCAAAGGAGCTCACGGACGGTAATGTAATCAGTTCCTGGTGCTCCTTGTACACTAGAAGAGCACTGGTAGGCGAGAATGGCGATGCTGGGAGCGCGATGTCATCAGAGTGCGTCCGCGCTGTGATGCGGGCGACTTGGAGAGTTGGCCGCACTTGCCCAGACACACACACAGACGTTTCTGCCTGATGTTCCAGGCACCAACATCACCTCTTATCTTATCGGCGTCTCCGGGTCCCCGCGAGTCGTGGACCTCGGCCTGGCGCCCGGTTATTCACTCGACGTGACATCTCGTTCCTTCTCCCCTTCTCCCCTTCCCATCCATTTATAAGCCATCTCTGGTGCTGCAAGCGACTTTGTACATCTGTCACGAAGAACGTGCGACACATCTAGCGGACGACTATCTATATCTTATTGTTCACAACTGCTATCCTTCTCTCTCGTGGACAAGAGTGATCGCGCATTCCGTCTTTTGACGTGCTTCGCTCGACATAGCTTGCAGCCATCATGGCCGATGCGCTGTGTGGGCCGTCAAACGCCCTTCAGAACTTTCAGAAACATACAGCGGTTGACCGGACGCTGCAGCAGGATAGGCTGATCAATCGTCAATCTCCGGGCCAACAGGTACGGTGCTCGATTTTCCGTTGTTGAAAGTAAACGTATGTTGCCACAGTGTATCTCACATGTGTTCCCTGACAGGGTTTTCGCTCGCAACGGCCCAACGCCAACGTTCTAGACGCTGAGTTTCAGGCGTTTGAAAATGGATTTGCTGGAAATGCTCCTGTGATAGACCAGCCCGGTCCGTTCGGCGCGCAGGTGCATGCACCATCACAGCCCGCTTTCGCAGCCGGGGTGAGTGATTGGGCCTCCGATTTTCAAAATCTGAGGCTATCAGGGCCTGCACCCAATATGCACCAGCAACAAATCCGACCAGGGCAGGCTGCGAATGCTACGCATGCGGGAGGTTGGCAACACGAATTCACTACGCATCAGCAACAAAACACCCAGAACCCAATGACTCGAACGACGCCAATGGCGAGTTTCCAGGCTCCTTTTCAGCCATCCTATCACATGAATAGCGGGATGATGGGACATTTCCCAGCAAATCAGGAATCAGCACAAGCAAATATAAACCATGGGAAAGAACCCGCCGCCTTTGACGAGAGCGCCTTCGCGGCCGCATTCGAACACGTGCAGGCTGAAATAGATCAACAACAATCGACTGCAGAGGGAGCCCAAATCACAGAATCAGACGAAACACAAGAGCAACTAGTGGCCGAGCGTACGGACGTGGGTGTTGACGACCAAATCCGTATCGGATCGGACCTAATCACGAGTACAACGGACGCCGATGTGCAAGAACAGAAGCATGATCCAGACGAGCTTGCAAGGACTGCTGGACACCTACTCGACAGTCTCAGCCACGACAATAGCAAGAAATTCCAAGAGAGCAATTTCCTCGCCCTAATGCGACGAATTCGCGATCGCGAGGTTCACATTGAGGGTGATGAGTTTCGCGAAGTCAGTACCCATCCGTGATCTTCGGTATATCTAAAGCCTCGGGAGCGTGGCGTGGTCGCCGGTACAATTTAACTCAGCTTATTGATGCATGGCCGTACTGACTTGCCTGCTAGTCGTCGCAGCCCTTGCACCCTGGTGGTACCAGCTACCCGGGGGCATTCGATGCTAGGAAAACGCATGTTGACGACGACCAGCCTAGTATTGGTTCTACCGGTGAGTTCTTGAGCACCAGTCGCTGCACCGAACCCCCTCTAACCAAGGACTCAGATCCGCATCTCTCACCCTGATTAGTTCCGGTGCATTGCGTTTCATTTTTCCTCGCTCCACTGATATCTGATATCTTGACGCCAGTAGGAATACACGTTAGAAGAAGTCAAACAAGAGACACAGAGAGGGGCCCTGTCAACATGGTTTCATATGCCATTTCAAGTAAGAGCAGGACCTCCAGCCATCACTCGGACGTGGCATCAAGACATGCAGCTACATCACCGCTGAATTGCATCTACAATGTTTGGGCGATACCTATATGATCACGTTGTGTTTCTGTTCATTTTCCATAGCAAGTCCTTTCTTTGGTTTCAACTTGCAATTTTCTGCCCATTTTATATCATATACCCCTTTTTTACATGGTTATCAAACCTACCTGACTTGTCTAAAGCATAGCCACTGTCAATTGCATATATAAATAGAATGAGTTTCTTCTTTTTGACCACTCTATTATACATACCTTACATACCGGTACCGAGGAACATGAAGAACAAGACAATGAAATAGACATGTTAGATAAACAGAATCGAAGTCGAGGGAAATAAGAAGAACAAGTGGTTTAACCAGCTTTAAAATTTAGAGAATCCAAGATACTGTCTCATGTCAACAGGGAAAGGTAGATGAGAAAATACAAAGTTGTTTTGTAGTATTATTATAAAGAAAAAGAAAAAAGAGAAAAGAAAAAAAAAGCCATTTTGTTTGTGAACGCCATAACCATATTGTACGTTAACCAAAAAGAAGAAAAGGAGGAAACAGAAGAAAGAAAAGAGACCCAGCCATACACGCATATCCTTCGAAGCATAACACCGGGTTCAAGGGCAGAAAAGTGATTCTTGATCTGTATTGTACAGATGTTATGAAGAACAAAAAAAGAAAAAGACAGATAATTGACGGTTCCTATCATGAACAGAAACCTTGTAAGGAGGAGGAAGAGGAGGAGGAAGAAGAGAAAAAAAAGGAGAAGAGGAAGGTGCAAGTTTAATATCGTTGAAGAGGTATGTCGTGCCTATGTAGGCCGCGAGTCCACTCGGGTAGAACCTTGTCACGTTCATATAAAAGCCCACAATTGTGACACAGAGTCTAAAATGAACCTGTTAGCTGCTGTAACAACCTATTATCGAAGAGGAAGACTTACTCTTGGACCCGTAGGACCATCCCGGACTGTCCAGACCGCATGGCCGAAAATCCCACAATTGAAACATCTCCAATGTGCACGCTCACTATTGCAGGTTAGCCAACGAAAACAACGATAAATCCAAAAGACTGCTCAGGCAAATTCACCTTTCCATAAGTGTACCGCCACCTCCACCATATCCTGCTCCGGACCCTGTGTCAGGAGTGCCACGACCACCAGGCGTACCGGACCGAGCCAATGGGCTAAGACTGCGGAAGCGTCGCTTTCGCTTGCTCCTTTCGCCTCTGCCTAGTGGAGTCTCGCTGTCAATGTCAAAGAAGCTCGCTGTTCTCGAAACATCAGGGGTGATTCCAGCTGTAGATGAAAACCGGGCCGTCTCTCGTCGGAGACGTCTAATCTGACGTTCTCGGTCCCCTTCGCGCTTCTCAATCTCCTCCTTGGACAAGGTTTCAACCTTTGGTTCCCATTCATCGCCCAAGCCTTCGGGGTCATAACGCCACCCAGCCTCGGTGTCATCGGCGGCTTGGTTATCGATTTCGTTTCCGTAAGTCCCGATGCCGGTGACCATGCCGCCGTTTTCACAGACCTCTTTCTTGAGCTTGAGGACAGCCTCGTAGATGCCATGGGAAATTGCGCCTACCCATTCACCTCCCAGACCGAGGTCTGCACAGGTGACTTTGGCGAATTCTTCCGCCATACCGGGCGGATGAAGGAGCGACCATTCGAACTTGTCGGTGTAGAGTTTGTTCTGTAGGTTTATGTTGAGGTTCACCACACAACGATACGCGTCGTCTGGGTTCAGTAGGCTATCGTTGACAAGGGGCTCTTTCGTCGCGGAAACGGTGTGATTTCGACTGTCCGGTGTCATGGCATTCGCAGGAGCGGGAGTGGAGGAAACATCTCGAGAGAGGCCGGTATTCGTATCTATATAACTGGTGGCCGGAGCAAGTTGAGACTGTTGGAACAACGGATGTAGGGCCACACCGGCGTATTCTTCGAGCTGTTGTCGAATTTGATTGGAGATAGCCACAGCAATTCGATTGGCGTCTGGCAAGTCTAAATCCCGTACAAAGCAGACTGCAAACTCGTCTGGAGTCGCCAATGCTTCATGTAGATTCCACAGGAACGTATCCTTGATGCGATATGCCGGCACAGGCTCCGGCCGTCGATACGCTGGAAGAGCCGGAGCCAACGTGTCGGGCGCGGTTCGTGGGAGTGGAAAGGGCTCCGGCGGCTGATGAGCTGGGACTTCAAGGTCAATTCGGATGGGAACGAGGGTCAAAGGCAGTTGCGTTTGTGCCTGCAACTGGTCCGAACAGCTGCACAGGAGCCGTGATTAGCAAACGACAAACCCGGGGGAAGACAGGGATGCGGCAACAATGGCCAGGCAAGAAACATACTCTGAACGGAGCAGTCGCCGGATCATCCAATCTCTGAAAATGCCTTGGACCTCGACTGGCGCATTGATTTCCTTGCCTACTTTCTCTGACAAAGGGACTTTGTCAACGCTGGAGTCCTCCCTCCGCAGGCTCCGCAGACCGGTCGGGCGGCGTGGACCTTCACTATCATCAAAATCCTCATCATCATAGCCGTCCTCAGCGTAGTTGATTGCGGTTGTACCGCGCTTCGTAGTGCGCGACGGACCGACCTGCGAGGGAGGAATCACAGGGGCGAGCAACGCATTGCTGTACTGGCGCAGTCGCGGGGCGTAAGAGGTGATGTAGCCTCTGACTGGAGACATTATTGTGAACGTTCGAGGACGCTCCAAAGCATGGCCTTGGGCCGATGACAAGCTATAGACAAAATAGCCGGGCGACGATCTGCTTGCGCAAGGCCGCCTTGTCTTTTATGGGAGAAGTGCTCCCGCGCAAAGTACACCACCGGGCACCGACTAGCTCTGGCGGCAGCGACCAGGCAAGCACACAAACAACAGCTTCTTGACGACGGCGCAACAGACGTCCTCGGTTGAACAGGATCTGATGGGAAGCTGAAAATCTTAGGTTCAGGACGAACGATGGAGATCTAGTGCACACAACTGGACATTCTCGTTCCTGGACGGCGGCGCGCGTTTTGCAGGAGCAGAGACGGAGCAGAGTGGGTCCACCAGTTAGACCAATCAGGTGCCCAGAGCCCACCAGCAACGCGCTCACGTGATAATTCGTTTTACATGGGGTCTATTGACCTGTACTGTTGATATTCGATAATTTGGGACATGATCTGATATACACAACTGTCCTTCTGGTTTTCCTCCCTTAAGAGTGCAAATTCATTGAAAAGGGCGACAATCACGGGCAATTGAGACATTGTCGACATTGATATGCAACATGGGCGATTGCTCCAGACTAGATAGACAGCTTGCTCAATTTGATGTCAATGAAAAAAACAGAAGAAAAGAGGTAGTGAGACAATAGCTTGGACAATGTTAAGAACTGACAAAACTTGTGTGTATGCTCATAAGACGCCTTCCCTGCCAGGTAATCAAAGGAAAGTAACAACAAAACAGAGATGAGAAAAGAAAAAGGAAAAAAAAAAAAAAAAAAAAAAGGGAAAAAAAAGGAAAAAAAAAAAGGGNAACAAAGGAACAAAAACAAGGGGATATCGCGGGGACGGCAACTGTTCAATATAGGAAATCGATGCACATGGTAGTATTTCTCTGAGCTTGAGAACCCAAGGACTACCGAATGTGGACCGCAGTATGATTTATTGTCTCTTTTCTATGTGCAGGTTCAGTATCATCTCAACCCGATGACGCTCTGTATATCAGGTTAGCTACGATGTTGAAATGAGAGGTCAGGGTGCTCACCATCTCCAGAGTCCACACACGACGTATCCAGACTTTCAATGCTCCCTCTACGCCTTCGACATTGTGTAGCTCGATGCCCTCCCACCAACAACGCCTGGCGGGCTTTCTCCAAAAGAGTAGAAGCTTCTGGGCCATTCCTGCGGACGGGTTATTGTTCATATCCCCTCTGATATCAGTCCGTAGCTTTGCCAGTGCAAGACTGCAGATGACTGCCTTGTTAGGCTCCGGCGCACGGTGTCCCCAAGAATCGTCATGATTGAAGCCGCTATTGTTTTGTTAGGCTGCTGCCAGGACGGTTATCGAAGGCCACTTACCCTGCAGTGAGCATTTCAATGAGGTGCTGCTCGGTGCTACCCGCTTCATCGCTTTTCCGAAGTCCCGAAAAGATACTATCTTGCCTTAATAGGACTTGGGCGGCAGCACGTTTGATTTGTATCATTTCTCGATATTCTATATCTTGTCGCGGCGGGATAACGTAAAAATCCAAGTCCTCACGCAGCACAATGATTCCGGCTCGATCCTGTAACATGTCACGGGTCGAGCTATGCATCGAGTCACTGGCATCCATGTCCGGTGAATTAGATGGAGAGGGGGATGCAGATGGGATCGATTGCGCCACAGTGCGGAAGAAATCCAGCATGTACTGAAGAGAGTCGGGATCGTACTACAATGCAGATGTGTCAGGTATCCGTTACGGGCTCGAGATGCTGCACTTCGAGACTTACATCTACTGGGTAGATATCGCCCTCATGGAAGCCGCCCATGTGCCCATCTGGAAGTAGTCCATTCGGGAATAAAGACAGAAGGACAAATTCTGGTAGTGTCAAAAGCTCCTCTCGGGAGAGGGTGAACCGCGTGCCTCTGTAAGTAGTATGGTGTTAGTCCCAGAATTGTCGCCATGCCTCTATATAGCCTAAGAATGCTCATACCTGAGATCAAGTGTGATATGCTCGTCTCCATTTACATCTGGCATGCAGAGGTTAGCAATTTCCCCGAACTCGATCGTGGTTGACCACATCCACATACCGCCTAACGTGTTTATCGGAGGACCACCCGATTGTTGCACCTGGGTGATGATACTGGCCGCACCGCCTGCAGCTGCCATTACGTATGTGAAGGATTCAAGTGGACTGAAACCTTCGGTATATGGAGGTGGAGGTTCTTGGTCGTCCGGAGCTTTTCCTGATGATTCGGCCTTTGGATCCCTGCTTTTAAAAGCCGCTTTCGTATCAGCAACGACCGAAGACTCGGGTTGCGATCCTGGTATATCGTCGAGATCTGGTGGAGGAGCGAAGGCGGGAACAGAGGTACTTAGGGCCGCGGTAACCGCTGTTTTCGAACGATCGGCTTCTTCTTCCTCTTGCGAGTTCGGCGCGAGGTAGATCGACGAGAACGGCGGAGGGAAAGGAGACGAGGCGCGCGACGAAGAAGAGGAGGCTTCGGAGAGGGGAGGATGGGGTGGAGGGGATGTGTAACAGTGGTCGTCCTCCACGGTGGCTAAAAATTCCAGCGAAGGCGGCGCCGTAGGAGGCGCGCCGTTATTGATATCGTGTGAGGACTCCAAGATTATAGATCCGATCGCTAGACTCGAAACAAGACGAGAGCGCCGTTGCCAAACAACTTGGTGGCCAGGATCGCACGATAAGGGGCGGCTGGCGTTGCGGCGCTAGTGGAGCTGTTCAAGCATAAGCCATACGAGGCGCTTGTGATCGTCTGAAGTACAAAAATCCGCTGGTGGAACTTCCGTCTATGTGTGTATTTGCGTCTAAGTTCGTGGTAATAGGGCAATTTCGCGTGGAATGCGAGGAGGAGTGAGCAAGTTGGCAAGCTAAAGCTGTGACGATGTGACTGACGGACGGCAGATGTGATGGCCGCCGCCGCTGGCGCTGGTTTGGCCCAGGCCCGGATCCACTTGATACAGCTCCCGTAGTCCTTAGGCTGTTTGTTGTCTTTGTTTTACTCCATCGGAGGGCAAGGCGCTGTATATGGTCAATGCTGTGTCTTTTACCCTGGGCGTCGCACGAAGGTTCTTTTGCCGGATGATTGACTCCTGATTAGGCGATATGGCCATTTTGAAGTCACATTTGCACGAAGCTTTTGTATGTCGTGTATAGTCCAGAGGGTGTCAGGATAGCCCACATTGCAAATTTCCACATATAGAAATCTGCAAAAAGATTGGCAAAAATCACAATCAGCAATCTGCCCAATCGTCCGCCTGCAAATTCGCTACGTGGAAAAACTAGGCGACTCCGCGAATTACCCGAGAAGGAAGGCGATCTGGAAGATTGTGGGGAAGGCGCGACTGTGCCTTAGATCCTCCTCAGCCTTGAAATCTTCGAGTCAAGAGCAACCCTTCTTTTTCTCCTTTCGTATTTTATCCTTTTCCATATATCAGGTCGGAGCGAGGACATGTTAGCGCTTCTAGCAGTGGCTCAGAAATGTCGACATCCGATGGGAACATTCGGATTCATTATGAATCATACTTCATCAGCGGTCTCGCGACCATCTTATTGGTTTATATTGACGCTCCAGTGGCGATTGGGCGAGGCGCCACCTGCATTGGCCAATTACAGTGGATAGCCATACTACAAGGTGCAGCTCAATTCAAACACGTCGAAGGATTATAAGATAGATGAACTTTCAAATAGATCTGGAGGTATACCTAAAAGGAGCGGATAGAGAGCTCCAACACCATCACCTCCGCCACAAGGTTGTTTCACTGCTTGGTCTACACTTGCCACTATACTACCAACTTGAGCCAAACTATATCAGACTTTTCTGAGCGATGAGCCTATCTTCGAGCCTGGGAACTAGCTCTTCTACCTCAATTGACCTTGCTAAAGTGCCCATGCCACAATTTATACCCGGGCAATGCCTACTGTGTTCTTATTGCTCCCGGAGCTTCACTAGCAGTATGATACACATGCAACAAGCACACGGTTTGTTTATTCCGCATCAACAGCATCTCATAGTCGACCTCGAAACTCTCTTCAAATACCTGCACCTCGTGATCTTCGGGTACCGGGAATGCATACAATGCGGAGCAGACAAGACTGATGTGCAGGCTGTACAGCAACATATGACCGGCAAGGGTCACTGTAGATTCGATCCCTCGGATCCTGACTCTGAATTTGCTGAGTTTTATGACTTCTCGGAACTATCAGAATACAACACAGATACTGACAATGAAAATGAGAACGAGTACAACGAAGAGTTCCATGAAAATCCAACAAAAACCCAAAGCTCAAGACGAACTACACAACTAGCGGATGAAGATTCGATTCTTTTACCCTCCGGTAAAACTATCCTGAGAAAGAAGCCGGCCGCACAAGCAGAGCCGTTGTTCACGCAGTCTCACCGCCGCCGAAGCAGGGCTCAGACTCTACATATGGAGCGCTCTCTCGGTGGACCCGAAACACACAACAGTGAGGAAGGGCCTGAAAATGTAGTACCTCCCGCTGAAGAAGGTGGAAACGGGGAAGCACGATCATTGTCAAAGAGAGAGAAGCGAGAACAAGCAATGATAACCTATCAATTGGCAAATATGAGCGCAAACGACCGGAACGGCTTGATACACTTATCGACGTCCCAGCAGCGCTCGATACTAGCCATACAACACAGACAGAGGGAGAAGATGCTGAAAGCAGAGAGGCGAAGACAGGGTAAAGTTGATCGAAAAGGGAACAAGAATCTTTACGCGTATTGGGCTACTGAAACGCCCGTATACCAGTGTGGCTAGATGTGCGAAATGCTTCTTCTTGCAACCTCTTTTTTGAACCCTCCGGTGTAACAATTACTTATAGCGACACGAGATATGGATCTGTCCAAGTTCGTACGTGACCTCCATAGTATGTTTCTCAGGACAGTCGATATCAAATTTCAGCTTCTATATTCAGCCTCTCTCCGCATATTACACTGTAAAGTCAACCCCGCGGCTCCGCGAATAATCAGCATCCCCCTTTCCCAACCCATCAATACGGCTAGAACTCACAATCCCGCCATCGAGAGATTCTAGAACCCAGAAATGCACCGCTGGTATATTCAAAAAACTTATACCTCTCTGCTGGAGGCCCGTTCGCCTTTGGTTAGTTATCTGCGAACAGCTCCTTTCAGCAGGAAATACTATGGAAGAGCTATTGCCAGGGATGCTCATCTTAGCCCGCGTTCCAGGTTGTCCGCATTGTCCCCCGAACGAGCATGTACAACGCTTCCTAAGGGGCCTCATGCTACGAGGCCAGATGTTGACAGTGAACTAGGCGACTTGGTCTCGCAAGATGACCGCTTGACGGGATCTGCACATGCTTCAGGTGGAAAGCATGGTGCTGTATCAGTTGTAAAAGGAATCATAACTGGGAACATCTTCATCGAATGTTTTGGAAGCATGGCTCGGACTTTGAAGCTCATATGATATGCTACAGTGGTAGGACTTGCTCTCCAGGTAGCACTTATGCGTGAGGAGCTTCATCAGATCCATACATACCTGGATCACTCTGCATTCGCAGTGCATAGAATGTGGTCCGAATTTTTTTCCACATTAAGATCCTGATTTTTACTTGCATGAGCAAACACCCGCACTGAGACGGTTGATGATTCAGGGTTTATGGGTTTGCTGCTGCTGCATTCTATAGGCCGTCTGAGAACTTGCTTAAGAAATCTTTCCAAGTATGGTTCAAGCACGATAAGACTGGCTCTTGTCACGTACGGCCCACACTCGATGAGTTTTAGTAAGTGGCTACTGTTGGCTAGACGTCTGTAAGAAGCTTGTTAAATTTTGGACATACCTCTCGCAGCCAATGCACAAGCAAGCTTGACCAACTCAGACCTTGCTCATCGCGCCAACATGCAGCAGAACCAATGACTGGTAAAGCACCTGTGATACGTCTACAATATGTATAGAATTAGAGAGAGAGAGAGATAGAAAAAAGAGGAAACAAATTCATATATCACATGACGATCAGCCCCTGCCTCGAGCGCCTGAACGATTCCCCAAGCACCGATATAAGCAACACCACACACTGGACTAAGTGGCCAGTCCCTTGAGCCATGCCTCATGATGCAGACGCTCTAATGCTGATCATTCGTTTTGGATCATGTCTGATATCTCATCACCCGAAAATTGACGCAACGATAACAGTATCATAACCTCTTCTATCACAGAGCTCTTCTACTTTTCGTGCCAGTCCCGTGTTGTTCAAAGGTCCTTCATTGACAACCAACTTTACATCTTTGGCGACGACAGTTTCGAGGCTGTCAGCCAGCTGGTTGGGAAATCCTACCTCATAGCCTAGCTCAGGATTCTAGCTATTCCAGGCCATGTTCATTTCCGACAGCCAATAGCCAACGATCACATCCACATTACCGACTCGCACCATACGAGTCATGGCCAGGGGATAGTCACCCGTGGCGCCGGAGACATTGCCAATACAGAGTGGCGGTGTTCCTCTCCTTCAATTTTCATATATTCCCCTTCTTACTCATTCGACCGCATAGGACTGAATCTGGGGTAAGTCTGGGTTCTAGGAGGACTTTGTCACCTCTGTCAGTTCTCCATTTCTAGTTCCCGTTGACGCTCAATTTAATTCATCGTAGACAATTCGCATCGGGAGCTCCAATTGAAGGCCCCCCTCAGAGGAACCTAATACAGATTTCCTCCATCTTCTTTTCTCATTATCCGCGTTTGTCTTCTCGGATATGTTGCTTTACTTGCCCTGTATGCGTGCAAATCCCCCACTTCGGCGTCGGCCCCGAACGCCGCCAGTAGTCTTTTTCCGTAGCCCCCTACGTACAAAAGTACAAAAGCAGGCTTCACTCACCGTCATTTCAGTGTGTCCATGTTTTCGAACCGAGGGTTTGGTCCACTTGCGATCCCTGAGGCGTTGCTTTGCTGCTGTGAAAACCGAAATATCTTGAATCGGATCCCGTCCCACGCTGTCTCCAAGTAAACGGAACGCGATCTTTCCCTTTTCGATTTCGATTATGGAGCTCTTTATTCTTGTCTATTTCCTATCGTCTATTGCTTTTGCCAGATCTGCTCAGCCATCGAAACTGGAATGTGCTTCCATAGCAAAAGAGAGAACCAATCCCGCCGTTGAGATATCCCGGGCTGTCGAGGTGCCAGCCCATGGTCTCAACATTTCATCCGTTGTGAACGAGATTCCCTTGTGTTGGGTACAAGGCACTATCAAGTATAATGCGAACGATAAACTCGATGTCTCGGGAAACAATACGCTCACATGGGAGCTCTTCCTACCAAGTCCAGATACGTACAATGGACGATATCTAATGACCGGTAAGAAGGAAAAGACTGCTTCATTGTTTTTTGTTATCCTCTCCGAGGTTTACGTACTCTTCTGACTCGTTTCAGGAGACGGCGGTTTTGCCGGTGCCATTGAGAACAACACCATGTTGACCTATCTGAACCTGGGATACGCTGTGGCCGGTTCGGACGCCGGTCATCCAGAGGCAGCCAATGGCGATGGTACATATGCACCTTTTCTTCAAAACCCAGCCGAACTTCAGGCCTGGATCCATAACTCCGTTGCCATGGCGACTCCTGTTACTCGGTCCCTTGTTGCAAAGTACTATTCAAAGCATCCGGACTACAGTTACTTTTGGGGGTGTTCGACCGGCGGCGCCCAGGGATACGCCTTGGCCCAGTATCATCCAGAGTTGTTTGATGGTATCTATGCCGGAAGTCCCGGTAACTGGTACAGCCACCTGGTTCTGAGCTTTCTCTGGAACGGACTGCACACCACCGGCAGCGCGTTCATGAGTCAACAAGTCTTGTCGTTTGTGACCGATCGAGTGGTTGCAGCGTGTGACCAACTGGACGGAGTCAAAGACGGGCTGATCGAGAATCCACTGCGCTGCTCGTTCGATGTGACTTCACTACGGTGCAAATCTGAACAGGCACCAGACAGCGGAGAGCCTACATGTCTGACGGCGGATCAAATCGCAGCATTGCAGAAGATCTATGAGGGACCCAAGGACGTTCGGTCCGGAAATCAGATTTATCCCGGCTTCAGCCTTGGGTCTGAGAACGGTCTGCTCGACCAAGAACAGGTGCTTTACCTAAACTACACGGCGCCGATTCTGCGAGAAGTCGTTCTTGACGACCAAGACTTCAACATAACCCATTTCAACTGGGGATCTGACGTCGACGCTGTGGACAAAAAGGCATCTCCATTCATAGACAGCCTGTCCCCGAATCTCTCACAGTTCCAGCGACGAGGCGGCAAGTTACTCACCACGCAAGGCTGGTCTGATCAGTATAATGCCGCACTGTGGCCGATCCAGCATCTGCAGGAGATCCAAAGGACAATGGGACCCCGATCCGATTTTGTACAGGTGTTCATGGTCCCCGGTGGGGGACACTGCGGTCCTAACCCGTATTATCCACATGTACCTGGTGTTTATCACGTTATGGAGGCGCTGGTGCCGTGGGTCGAGGATGGCAAGAGACCAAGGGATATGCTTGCCACGGAGCCTCCGGATCGTTCTGATACGACCAGAAAACTTTGCCCGTGGCCTGCAACTGCCAAGCATGTGGGCGGGGACGTAGATGACTGGAAATCATACGACTGTGCCTAGTGAGAATAAAAGATCATTCAAGGACATATTACTAGAGTACATGCCTTTATATGAACGCAAGTTGGGAGGTCTGTTCAATATATAACTATTTAGGCAGTTTGTATTTAGGGTTGAGCTGCCGCTTTCGTTAGCACGGATGCTCAAACGAACATATACGTTAGACATCAATACTACATCCTGAATAGAAGGCTCTCTAAATTTGCAACCACCAACATGACGTCTGGATTCCAGAATCAATGGTTGTTGGGGTGACTATCCGGCTACAGTCTCCTCATAGGAACTACAACACTGGTACGCGAACGGTCGGTATGACTTTCAGATAATTTTGTTCCTTTCATTTTTAGGCATACATGGTTTAGAGATCGCGCTCGGCATAACTCTGGATCATTCCCTCCAGAGTCGGCTCGTATTCCTTCAAAACGACACTGTCGCCCTGCAGTTCTGTGTTGGCCTGGACAAAAACTTTTCTGGGAACCTTCTTCTCCAGCACGACGGGCCGCACCTTGGTGGCCCACCATTCATCGACTGAAGTAATATCATTGTAAAGCTTCGTGCCGGCGGCAACGTCAGCTGTAGACTTGTAGACGTGCAGTTTCTGCAAGTACTTCTCCACGGCGGGGCGCCCGTGCGTGAGAATCTTGGACCGGTCAAGGTGGATTTCCAGGTCTGATAGATCTTCGTTGGTGTAAGCGAGCTTCACGAAGTCGTCGCCAGCGCCTAGGAAGGTTTGCAGAATGCTGTATCTCGCTTGCATGTGAGCCTGGCCCCATTTGTGGCTCTTTGGGTCCCAGAATTCGAGAGCGGCGAGTCCGGCGCGGGCCATTTGCAGGTAGCCGACGTACAACACGTCGCCAGCTTCATTAGCGAGATCGGTGGTGCCGTCACCAAATCCAAATACTTTCAGAATATCAAAGTCACAGGACAGCGCCATCGCAACGCATTCGGCACGGCATTCCTCGTACGACGAGGCAATAGCCCCAAAGACTGAGCCCCATGTCTGACCGGGTTTGTACCAGGTGGAAATGGGCTTGCCATCGATTGGACTAATCGGTGGGTTCTTGACGTCGAAGTTGTACTCACCGGGAGCGGTCTCTTGAAGGAGCTTGCCGGTTCCGTGTCCAAGCAGTTCGTGCAGACCAACCTGGACTTCAAAAGATCCATCGCGGTACTTTTGGTACAAGTCCAGGTCCTTGGCGGCAATGAATGGAACCTTTTCATTGGGAGCTTTGGCGCTCAAGACATTTCCTAGTGATACGTTCTTGAACCCGAGATTCTGTCGAATGTCATCGTAGTTGGGGATGTTGATGCCTGCAGGGATACCTGATCCAGCAAAGGTCATCACCTCGAGGGAGGTAAAATCCGGGCTGAGAAACTTGTCCTTTTCAAAATCCTTTCCCCACGGCAGACGAACAATGTATTCAATTGCACTGTTGACGAGGTCGCTAAAGGTTCTAGTTCGATGGAGATTGACCTGCGTGTCATCAGTATACTCCTTTTCTTTTCTCGGAAAATACTTGTCATCTTCCAACTCACCATGCTCACAAAGCCTTCCCATTCTCCTCGCACTCCGTGCGGGTCTCTATAGGTTTCGACAAAGCCGATATCTGTTTCCACTTGGGGTTTCTGGTCCTTGACCCACAAGCGCTGGCTTTCCTTGTATGCTTCAATGGAACCAGTCCCGAAAGATTTGGCATATTGCTGGAGCATGCGTTTCTGCGTGTCGTTTGCCGCATTGAGTTCAGCTTGTTTGATGTTGTGGGCAATCTTTGACATTTCATTCTGGTAATCGCCAAAGACCAGGCTGAGCCTTTTACCGGCCAGTAAACCGTCCAGTTGCCAGGAGGTTTCCTCTCCGAGGTCTCTGTCCTGAGCGGGCGGAGAGGACAAGCCGGAAGCAATGAGCAATTCAAAATCCCCGGCGGCGGTCTTTCTCAACCTAGTATTCTCTACAGGGAGACCCTTCTGCTCAAGGAAGTCCCCGACTGCTTGAATCTCCTCCTTTTTGATATCGGGTGAGTCGGGGTAATAGGTGGTCAGGTGGCCACCGTCAGGGTAGCCCAAGTGCATCAGACCAACACTGCTTGTCTCATAGATTCCCCCACCGGTGCTACTGGCCTTTTCGTATAGGGCCTGGGTCTCGGGAGTAATGGACGCGAGAGCCTTGAACTGCTCAGCCTCGAGTCTTGGAATGAACTTTGAATCGCCAAATCCTTTGTAATTTCCGCAGTTGCCGAGAAATTGAGCTGCATATTCGAGGAAGTACTGGAGGTCCTGATCACTGACGCCGGTCTTCTGGGCAAGACTCTTCCAGTCGCCGTTGACAGCCTTGTAAAGCGAGATGATCAGGTCGTAGATGGGCTCGGATTCGGGAGAAATCTGACGCAGCGTGATACGGCTACCGTTAAAAGCGGCTCTGGCAACGATCGCAAACGTGGTTAGCAGAGCCCCATTCTCGTTTGTCCAACTTGTTATGTCCAAGTACAATCAACGGTGACATGCTTGTAAGCCTCACCTGCTCATAAAGTGGGCATATCGCTTGGTCTTATCATCGGGCAACGCGTCAAAATGAGGCTTGATCTCGAGACGTACGACCGAAGGCGGCGAATCGGCTAGGTAATGTTTCCTGACTTGGGGATCCATGGTTGGTGTTGTAGCAGCAATAGGCTGATTGGTGTGCTGGCGCAGTTGAGACAGTCGCTGGAGAGCAGCGAGGCCTGGACGGGGCAAAGGGTATCGATGGGTCCAAACATTCAGGGAGCGACGGCACGGGAGAGCGCGATGGAGGGACATTGAGTGAGGGGTTGAGGGGGGGGGAATGGGGAGTGGCTGCGGTGGTTGAGACAACCCATAGTCCTCCGTAAACTGCGCAAGCTTAAAGCCGCTTAGCGCCGGTCCAGGTTTGTTGATTATGAATATTGCCAATTGTTTCACATGCAAGAAATTATTTATTATGTGAACTGGTCTAATTGTTGGAGTATCCAATAAGCATATACAGGTAACTACAGTATATTTGCCATTTACAACAAGCTCGCGTATTTATCAAGGCCTTGCTTCGGCTGGCCGGCCGGCTGCGTCGGAGCAGAGCTTGGAGGACCAGCGGACGCCCAGGGATTCGGCTGCGCTGGTTTTTGTTGCCATTGCAGCGGCTGGTTTGCAGACGAGGAGGAGGGCGGCGGAGGAGGAATGGAAAAGGAAGAATAATTGGGTGTTGGCGTTGACTGTGCGGCTTGACCAAAGGCACTCGGCGCGGCTGGAGACGAAGTGTTGGTGCCCCATTGTGACAGCGTTGGCCGGTTCGCTGCTTGTAGCGGAGGCTGACCCCATGGTGAAGTTGAGGGAGCTGTTGGTTGCATTGCAGGGAAACCTGTTCCCATGGACGGCTTTGGCTGGGTGGCCTGTAGAGTTGGAAAGGCACTGATGCTGGAGTCCGGCGTGATAGACCGAGACGTGTGGCCCGTGGATGAAAAGGCGCTCGATGC
This sequence comes from Talaromyces piceae, assembly GCA_001657655.1. Lineage (NCBI taxonomy): Eukaryota > Fungi > Ascomycota > Eurotiomycetes > Eurotiales > Trichocomaceae > Talaromyces > Talaromyces piceae. Next base: position 1,263,179 of record JNNX01000001.1, read on the forward strand.
TGTAACAGTGCTGGCCGCTTTGTTGGTCGACTGTGATGGGTTCGTCGACGACCACGAGAACCGGGGCGAGGCGACTTGGCTTGCTGGCTTCGATGGTGCAGGTTCGCCAGCCCAGCTGTCCCAGCCTGCTGCATTGCCATTGGTGTTGCTCGCACTGCTACGTCCGAGTACCAGCTGCTCAAAGTCGTTTGACGTCTCGTTTACGTTGGGCGTCTCGCTGCCTCCAAAACCTCCGATAGATTGGCGGGCACTGGTCGTATCATTCCTGGAGAGTTCTCGTAGTTTTCTGATCTGCTCGCGTTCCACCTTTTCAGAAAGAGATTTGATGAGCGACATGAACTGCTCGAACTGCTGCAAATTGAGCAGCGGGCCGAGGCTGAATGTCCATAACACAGGAAGCACTTCGATGGCAATGAATTCGGTGTCAACAAGCCCTCCCACCTGTCGAAACACGTTCAGAGCGGCCATCATGACAGCGGGCTCCTTGGTCCTGATTGCTTTCAGGAGCGGCACCAGCTTCTCTTGCACGGTGTACTTGTCCAGAATAGATGAAGGTGTCACCCTGGCCGCCTTCTTGTCATCGATCACACCAGAAAGATCGTCGTTCTGCTCGGCGTCCTTGTTCGGCGTGCCTCCACAAAGGACAACGAAGGCCTCCAACCCGCGGATTTTGATTGCCAGACTGTTTGTCTTGCTGAATGTCGCCGCAATGGGCGGGAAAATCTCGTTTTTGACGGTGCTGAAGTCGAGGACCGGAAGCATGACCGGCAAGCACTTCATAGCTGCGTCGTTCAAGGAGTGGGTAGATGATTCCATTCCCAGGTGGACAATAGGGAGAATGTCTAGAACGGGGATGTTTTAGCATCATCTACTCTGCAACAGCGTGGATCTATACGAACCTTCTTTGAATTCCTTTCCGGAGCAGTTGTCTGCTATTACGTGCATGTTCTCAAGCACAACCATAAGGCCGGCATCTCGCTTGTTGTCCCTTTCTTGCGCGGGGCTCTTGGTGCCACTACCAAGGAAGATCTCTTTTAGTTTCGGAATGATCAGTTCCGGGCACGCACGGCGGCCGTTCGGGAGCTTCTTCAGAATGTGAAATACGTTCTGCAAGATTGCAGCCAGCAAATCACGGTCTTTCGTCTCCTCCAAGAGCGCTCCGAGGAGCTTTTTCTCGAGCACAGATGTCGGAAACTCGGGAATGACACGCTGCAAACCCCGCATGAACTGGGATTTCTCATTTTGGGTCTTCGCCGGCAACGACTCCAGAAATCGGATTGTAGACACCAGGATGTTGTCAAAGTACGGAGACTGCTGAAACTCGCGCGCGTTCAGGCGCTGGGCTGGCCGCCTCGTGATCAGTCTGGGGAGCACATGGCTCGCGAGGTCCTTTGGGATGGGCTGTTTACTAAGGAAGTTGTTGCTTTGAGAAGGGGTCGTGGAGGGCGTGCTGAGAAGTTTCTTGTATGTAGCGATGTTGGAATGAGCCTGAAGGGGAGAAACATGGGGGGAGTTGTAGATGGCAACGATAATCAAGCCCAGCGAAAACAGATCTGCGGAAGTCGTCACGTTCGAATCCATAACAAAGTCAGGAGAGGTATAGTCCATGTTCAACTGGACCGATGCAGGTAAGCGGGCATCCTGGTAGAGGACCTCTGAAAGGGCTAAAGGGGGCAGAGAAGAGTTCGTGGCTGATCCATCTGCGGGACCGGCAAATGACAGACCGGCAATCTTCCAGTCTGATTTGGCATTGATAAAGATGGCTTCCGGGTTCAGGTTCCCATGCACCAGATTTGCAGACTCGTGTAAGAACTCGAGTCCCTTTGCGATCTGAAGCAGGCCCTTCTGGATCTCAAGCTCGTCAATCTCAACTTCCCGCCGTCTCCGGGTTCCGTCTGCAGACTCTACCATGAAACGGCTGGATCGCGAGCCTCCCTCTTGGGCGTCCTTGTCGCGCAGCAAGCCGGCCAGAGAGGCGGTGATGGGCTCCGTGGCAAACATTAGCCCGCCGCTTCGAGTCTCCTCAACGGGCTCCAAGACCTGTAAGATGGAGGGATGGCGGAGGCGGGTGAGACTGCTCACTTCCCGCCTGAGTCGCTCAACCACCTCATCATGGATTTTCTTCAGCGATGACGACGTGGAGCGGCCGCCAAAGGCGCCTGACTTTGGGTCCAGGAGTTTCCTGTCGAAAATGAAGACCGAGGCAGCTGTGTCAGTCGATTTCTTTTTGGCGTCATGGACTCTCCATGGGCCTGAGATAAAAGCAGGATCCGGCGAAACTTGATAATGAGACGATATATTCGAGCTGAAAGATTTCAGCGCCGACGAAAACATGATGACCAGTCAAAGCCGAACAGTTTTTAGTTGTCCCTTGCTCTTTAGAGTCGTGGATGAGATATAATACCAGACTATACTGTGCTCTATATGGAAGATCGTGTCGAACTTATGGCGATCCCCAAAACATCATAACATTGTAGTTTGAGCCGCGCACACGATAAAGCAGGTTCCGCCACGGTTCAGCCGGTGGACAATGCAGCCACGAGCCACACACAAACAGTGTTACAGAGCACAGGCTGCCATATGAGCAAAGGGCCAATGGCTGGGCTTTCAGGCCACCTTTTGTCTCCTGATTGCGATGGATAGCTGACTAGTCAAGTCAACCTATGCTAGTTCGTTATTAAATAATCGGGCCGCCTTGGGATAAACAAGCCGCGGCCGCCGCGGTGGGGTGGGATCACGTGTCGTTGGCGACGTGATTCGATGGATTCAGAGCTACTACAACAACTAGTCACCTAAACAGTTGGCAGTTCGTCAGTAAAACACACAAAGAACGAAAGGGTTGAAAGTATGAAGTGAGCCCTTCTCTCTCTCTCGTAGACTGCGTGCTCTTCAACTGCTGTCGAATTGAGGCATGGAATCACGTGATGGACCCGCTTTTTTCAACCTCTGTGGAGTATGATTGACCCATCAGGAGCTAGGAGCTAGGTGACTGATGATAACTCTTCTCTTCAATTATAATAATTACTCTCGGAATGTCACTTGAACATTGGTCTCTGCCCCGTTTACTATATAATCTAGTTTCCTAATACTCTTTTCCTTCATATATACATTATTTTCACTACATTGGAAGTGCGCCCTTGACAAAGCAACTCCGAGCTGTATAGTTCCCCGAGACATACATCAACCCCTTCATTGAGCTTCAGGAGCTTCGCATGCTGTGGCGCCACTGTTTAGGATAGCCGGTGAGATTTGCTTGTAATGCCCATATTACGCTATAATAGATTGGGCCCATGAGTGAACACGTGTGTCTTTGCACCGGATTCCCTTTGGTTCGCGAGTCCAGTCAGCCATCGAGATGCCGGTGTTGAACATACGCATGAAACGGTATCTCGTCAGGTTTTCCCTGCTGGCTGTTGCGGTTTTCGTGTTTGATTTGATTTCTTCACATCTACGTTCATCACCGTCCGACTCTCTGCTCGACAGGAAGCAAGGGTCTCTCTCCAGACCAGCAACAGACGCGGGAATTCCAGCCCGGAAAACAACTAGTCCGGAACGCATCTTCATTGCCAGCACACACTGGAACAATGAGGTCGTGCTCCGATCACACTGGAATACGGCCGTCCTGAATCTGGCGCAATCCCTCGGCCAAGAGAATGTGTACGTCTCGGTCGTGGAAAGCGGGAGCTACGACAACACCAAGGGCGCCCTGATCGAGCTAGACTACTACCTTGGCCAGCTCGGCATTAACCGTACCATCAGTCTGAGCGAGGCATCGCATGCAGACGCCATCGCCGGCGGGCCCCGGGATGGTGAGGCAGGCTGGATCGACACGCCGCGCGGCCGGCGCGAGTTGCGACGGATTCCGTTCTTGTCGCGAGAGAGGAACCAGAGTCTAAAGCCGCTGGTCCAATTGAAGACGGAGTTTGGGCTTCGGTTTGACAAAATTTTGTTTTTGAATGATGTTGTTTTCACAGTGGGTTTTGTTCCTTCTTTCATCGTTTCTCATCGAAATTACATCCATGAGTTGTGAAGGTGATAGCCTAATGATAGACATAGAATGACGATTTCTACACTCTGCTCGAAACAAACCACGGCTCGTACGCTGCAGCGTGCGCACTCGACTTTGCCAAACCGCCGGCTTTTTACGACACATTTGCGCTGCGCGACAGCGAGGGCAACGAGGCCATGATGCAGACATGGCCGTATTTTCGCGGGCGAGCATCGCGGGCTGCGATGGAACGCAACGAGATTGTTCCGGTAAAGAGCTGCTGGAACAGCATGGGTATGATCTCCCTGTCCCCCTTATTCTTTTGTGTGTGTGGGTGGGTGGTCTGGAATGTTTATATTGCATGCGCGTGCGAAAAGTGCCAGTCTAACAAAGGCAATGCAGTGATAATGGACGCAACGCCCTTTTACGAGACAAGCTCCCCGCTGCAGTTCCGGGGTATACCAGACAGTCTGGCAGCGCATCACCTGGAAGGGTCCGAATGCTGTCTGATCCACGCGGACAACGCACTGAGCGCGCAAAAGGGCGTATGGCTGAATCCGAACGTGCGCGTGGCCTACAGCGGACCTGCGTACGATGCCGTCCATCATGCCGATCCTTCTCGGTCTCGTTCTCCTGCGCCATGGACGACGAGCTGGCAGAGGTTCCGCGGCCGGTGGGAGAACCGGTTGCGGCGGTGGCTCACCTCCGGCGGCCTCAAGTCGCGGAAGGTGTTTCATCGACTACGTAGCTGGCAAAGGGAGACGCCCGATCAAGGTAGTCCTAACGGTCATGGTCAAAAACGGGCTGAGCCGGGTTGGTTCTGTCTGATTGATGAGATGCACATCATTGTCGATAACGGGTGGGCGCATGTGTAGTACATTTGATATACAGACATTTATACAGTCATCATAGATTTTTTGGGGCTATACAATTTGTTTGATGTATATACAGCGTACAACCTCTTACAAGGGCTGTCGCACAGCCGATTTATACTATTATACACACCGTCAGTACTGGCACGCAGAGAAGAAAGTCCCGATTGCAAAGGAGAAATACGAAACTCACCGGAATAATCTGGGTGTTCTCCAGATCCCACACACCATTCTCGGCATAGACATCTTTGCTCAGGATCTCGAGCACCTCCTTGGGCGAGTTGGCCTGGATGATGACGGCGCTGCCGCGGAACTGCGGCGTCTCGCCCGGTTCGGGATGTTTGTCGACGAACATGGCTCCTAACCAGGACCCCAGAAATTAGACAACAACTCTGGTAAGGTAGGGTCCAACAGGAACACATTGGGATCACAACGAACCACCAGCAACCAGAACGTTCGATTCAACCAACGGGGTCAGGTTTTTGAAATGCGTTCTAAACCATCAAGCCAAACATTAGCCCGGGTCCCCGATAAAGAAGGTTTGTTTAACTGATTTGGTAGAACCAGTATAAAAGTGCCACACATACGGCCGGATTTCAATTCTCTTTGCATTCACACCTGGCTTATCAGGCACAATGCACAGAAACTCCTTCTGAGCTCCGGTTCCTGACGACATGTTGCGCAGAGTCACGGGTCGGAGCGAAGTGCGATGGAGGCGATAGTGGTGGTGGTGCTGCTGCTGCTGAGCAAGGCGGATCGCAGGACGGCGCGCAGAGGCAGAGAAGAATGGACTGAAAACGCGAAGAGAAGCCAGGGTGGGCAATAAGTAAAAGAATAATACAGCAGAAGAGGGAGAAAGGTGGGGGAAAGAGGGAGGAGAGGAGAATAGAGTAAGCAAATAGAGTAAGCAAAGAGCGGGGGGGAGACTCGGTGATGATTACGAGGAACCACCGCGGAGCAGAACCACTTGCGGAGAGAGAGAGGCTCGGGTGGGGTTTCAGGACTAGTTTCCTACCCAGCTTATGACCAAGCAGTTGATATAGAGAAACTAGATCTCAGAAGAATAAAAAAAAAAAAAAAATGAAGCCTCATCAAGGGCCCAGATCAAGCTTGTGATGTAATTCCCGTCATTGAAAAGAAATAAATATATACAGATATCAGCACACCACACACCACCTCCATTACAAATGTCCCTGCTTCCCCGGGTAAAACACCCATCATACCCGCAGCGCGTAGTCTTTCAAAGTCCCACAAGAACACTTTTATATGGTCTTGCTTCACTGCCTTGCCTTATCTTGCCTTGCCTTGCCCGGCTTGCCTCTTTTATAGCCGTGATGGGAGAGTCAATCACGCAAAGAATCAAAGGAGAAGAGAAAAAACAACAATGGCCGTAGAGACAACCGCCCGGGCAACTCTTTCGCAAAGCAGAATAAACACCCAAAATACAGGAAGAGCGAACGGCGAACGAACAAGAAAATACAACAGCCGGATCTATACACAACCACAGATACGAAAGACGACAAGAGGGGAAAGGACTGTATAGGTGTGAGGGAGAGAGTAAACAAAACCAAATGCGATGCCTTCATATGCGCCCAACAAGACTGCAAATCCCGCATGCCCGGAGAAACCCTGGTATTAACGACTTCATTAACGCAGAACCCTGTATAACTGGCTCGAGTCCGCATAAATGTGCACTTTAGCAACGGCCGACTGTTTCCGTAGCATTTTATAATCCAAAGCCAGCGCGACTCAAGTCGGGAATAAAAAAGGGAAAAAAAAAAAAAAAAAAAAAAAAAAAAAAAAAAAAAAAAAAAAAAAATTTTNTATTTGCCGTTAGAAACATGACGAAAAAAAAAAAAAAGATTACAATCAGTATGCTTTGCGGCCACCCAGGTTGCCGGGCTTTTCTTCCGTGTCGATATGCCAGACAACGTAGTTGGGCAGACCAACCACCTCGTAACCTGCCCGCTTGGCCATCTTGGCGAAGCCCTCGGTCTCTGCCTGGTTCTCAAAGGCATAGGCAGGGAAGTTGATACCTAAAGCACCGTCAGCATGGAGATACAAGCAGACTTTCGTGGAGCAGGTCGACCTACCGGATCGGTGCACGTCAGCTTTGACCAGAATATTCACACCGCCGACTCCATCCAGGTTGACCTCCTCGTCTTTGTTTTTCCGCCAGTCGCCGAGTTTCACCAGGTACGTGCGGCCAGTGTCGTACTCCTTGTAGCCCTCGGCGAGGATGGTATCCTTGGGCAGCGAATCGGCCAGCCGGCGGCCTTTGTCGGACTCGATCCAGGAGTTGTAGTCGACTAGACCCGATTAGCACTGTCTGTCTCAAGTAAGAGTGACGCGGAGAGTGCGCGACATACATTTTCCCTCGATATCAACACCATTCTCATAGCGGTGGAACCAGATGTCTGCCCACGGGTCAGTTTCAGGAAACGGGATGAGGAAAGCTGGAGCAATGCATACTAGGCACGAGGATGTCCTTATCGTGCGCCATAAAATCCTCCAGGATCTTTTTGGGGCTGTCCACAATATCCACGTCGCGCCAGTACACCCACGAATGGTCTGGTCGAAGCGCGGAATAGAGCAGATAGTTGCGGGCCCGAGCAATAGCCTTGCGTCGGGGTCCCTGAGCCTCGAACGAATGCTTCTCCGAAATCTCCATGTCGACGGCGGAGCCGAAATCCTTCTGCACAATAAGAGCGCTGCGGAACGCGATTTTCTCGTCGACCTGGTCCTGGATGCGCTGGAGCTCCGAGGCGAGCACGGCCAGGGTGTCGTCAGTCGAGTCGCCGACCAGAAAAGCCAGGTCGATCAGGTCGTGCGGGTAGGTCAGCTCGGACAGCAGGTCAAAGTATTTCGGCAGGTAGGGAGCGGCATCGCGCAGCGGCGTGAGGATCAGGACGCGTTCGCCGTTGGTGGCCGCCTTGGGCGACGACTTGATCGGGTTCAGGTCCACCGAGGCAATCGAGGTCGAGTTCACCCCGTACGGCTCATGGCGGTTAAAGGTGACTGGAGTCTGGAGGTGGGCGTTCCACTCGTTCATTTCGTTAAGGGTCATGTGCATTGGAGACTTGGACGGTCCATAGCAGTAGAAGCTACAAGTTCGTGTCAGTGGCACCTCCACATCGAATTGCTTTGTTTTCTGTTTTTTCTTTTTTTTTTTTTTTTTTTTTTTTTTTTTCTGCGGTCAGACCAACCTTTGCATTTCAGCCGCAGAACTGCTGATGCCACGCCATAACAGCACAATCAGTCCAGTAACGGCCAGCGACACCAGGAAGCGAGTCCTGGTCAACAACACAACGACGGCGCGCCAGGGCGGTAACCTGGCGCGCGCCGATTTCCATGTGACGCCACCCTTGGGAAGCAACATTATGCAGGACGAAGGGCCGGGAAGATCGGGAGGGATGCGATACGACAGACAGGAAAGGAATTAGAAGAAATCGAAAAGAAAAAGAAAAAGAAAAAGGAAAAGGAAAAGAAACGGAAAGAAGAAGGAAAAAAGTATGCGATGTTACTGTTTCTTCTTCCTTTGCCCCCCTTTGTGCTGCTTTTCTGGTAACTCTGGGCCTGTGTAATCGATGGATTCTGAATGTCGTGCCTATGTGTCAATTTCGTGTTTTCTCTTCTCTTATCTCGATCTGGATGCGGTGGACCAAGTGCCCCTAATAATTGGATCCACGAGCCCACGAGCCCACGAGCCACGAGCCTCCTCCGACGACGATTCCTTCAAGGACACAACGATAAAACACGGGACGGGAAGAGCGGGTTTTCAAGCGAGCGACGATGGGATCAGACCCAGGATGGCAAAGGACGGGGCGAGATGTGTTGTTGGGTTGCAGTTGATGAGACCAGACAGGATTGACAGGCGGAAGCGAGAAGAGGAGGAAAAAAATGACAAAAAGAAAGAAACAAGGGACCGATTGGGGCTGGCGCTTGGCCGGACTAAGATGGGGAAGCAAGAGGAGAGGAGAGGAAGAGGATGTCTCAGTCGGTCTGGGCAAGGCTGGGGAGAGACAGAAAGACAAGAGGCAGCGAGAGAGCCCGAAAAGAGAGTCTGGCCGCGACCAGGAAATCGAGCTAATCCGTTCAGCTGGAGCCTGAGGTGGCCCTACCCGGGGCGTTCCGGCCGTTCATTGGCCGCGGCCAGCCAACCAGAGAGCTGTCATCTTCCACTGTGGCCCATGGTCTCCTGTGTGGTTTGGTTGTAGAGAGCGAGTGTAGATCGAGCTGGGGACAACCGATGTATAAACGAGAAAAATTACGATATGTAAAGGAGAGGGGAAAACAATCAGAGTGTCAGCACAATGGGGTTTGTCGTATGGGCCCAGTGCGCGCCAGTTGGCTTTGTCGCGGCGCCGCGATGTGATTGGCGGGGTGTTCTATCCTCTGACAGGCATTGACCGTTTATTATCAAGACTCCTTGAACAATAAGAAGGATTCATGAAGCAAGATATTATATGGCTCCCCGTGCTAGTCACCTGGAAAATCAAAAGACGACAAAGAAAATGAAGAAACGGGAACGAAGAAAACGAAAAAAAAAAAAAAAACAACCCTCTTATCAGCGCAAAGTACAAACTACCCCTCTTCGACGATGCAATGCGCACTCGGACTCGGCGTCGGATTCGGTATACAGCGCGCCAAGAGTGACCATGTTGTCGCTAAAGGAGTGAGTCTCGGTGTGCGAGTTCTGCTTGGGGTTATTTGTCATACTGCATGAAGATGGGTTCGTTGAGTAGTCAAAAAAAAATGATGGGTAAGTAGATGTACACTTTATGGAGAGTATGTGGTATTATCCGCATGTTGATATGCCCATACTATACATAGAGAATCGACAGATATATCGATCTAAAACCACCACGTACGGACTAGATGCAAAACACATAGAGCTATTAGATACCTTCTTACTCAGCTGACACAGAACAAGAAAGAGATGATCAAGATATCAACTACCGAACCCCCTGTGCTTCCCCTGCAGCGCAGCACAGCCGTGCCGTCCACCCTGCACACAAGGGCTCAAACTCCACCACCCGGTTGGATCCCGACGCAAGGGACTGCTCCCCGATCCAACTAGGACTTCCATAAATCACAATCGAAAAGATCTCAAAGAGGGAAGGCTTTCGCCACCGAAACTGAGGACAGAAAAGGAGTTGTGAGCACGATCTGCAATAAGATCACACGTACAGGGGACACAGAATACAGAGTGGAGAAACAAAAAGCATGTTTGTTCCATTGTGGACTTCTGGTCTAGGCTGTATGTACAACGGCATGGCCGCGCCAGGTACCCGATCTCTCACTCTCGCCCTCTCTCTCTCTCTCTCTCTCTCTCTCTCTCTCTCTCTTTTTCTTTTCAAGGGATGCTAGCATGCATGTGCTCCAAACGGGTAATATCTCCGCGACTGCATGGGCATGTGGCCGGTAATCGAACCCAGACAAACCATGGATACGGTGCTCATGTAAGGAACACAGTCTATGGCAAGGCGCAGTTTTGCATCTCAACGGGTAATGTTGTTTTCTTGGGCTAGCTTCAATCTGTGTTCGAGACATAACTAATCATATTTGCAATGTTCATCAATCAATCAATCAAATAACGTATCCACACTGAGCAAGATGAAGTATATGAAAGAAAAATAGAAAAAGAAAAAAAAAAAAAATAATAATAATAATAACAAAGAAATAGTCAATATCAATAGTCAATACTTTCATAGAAAAAGGAGAAAAACAAAGTCATCTCAAAGCTGCCACATCATCCATCGGAAGCAAACTGTCATTCTGGAAAACAGAAACGGTGAGAAAAACAAATAGAAATACACGGCGAGCCAGAAGCCCGCCCAGGAATCCGCGCATAGAGTACCGAGGTCTTTTGAGTAACTGTTGGTTCTTGTTCGACTGTCATTGACGTAGAGCCGTGGGTCATGCTTCATTTCTAGTGTTTGTATTAAGTGGTGATCGATCGTAACCTCGTAATGTGCCATGTTATCTGATTATAGCTGGCCCAGCTCATATGTGACAGGAACAGTTGAAGGGGGGGAAAGAAAAGAAAACAACACGCCGACTCTTCACGTGGACTGGTGCGAGGATCTCCGTTGAAACAATGGAGACGGCTGCGACGGGAAGGATGAGGTGAGACAGAGCGGCGACGATGGGTTCGTGGCTGGCGGAGTGCTGCGCAACAGAGTGCCGAGGCTGTTGTGCGACGTCGTGACAATGGTGGGCGTGGTCATGGTGGTGTGGCCAATCTCCGGATCTGGGCTGAGAGCCGCTACCTCGTCGCAGAAGACCCGTAGACCCGGAAGTCTCTTTTGCTGGGCTGGCTCAGGAAAGGAAGCCACGGGTGGAGGGGTGACGACCTCCGTCTTCGGGGAGCGGAACATTTGATCGTAGGACCTGAGCTTGAACTCGAGCGCTCGGTTACGCTCGACGAGATCGTCGTATTCTTGGCGGAGTGAGCGCATCTGCTGTTGGATGGCCTGGTTCTGCGACTGCAGGCTGGACACTAGTTGCTGGAGCTGCATGCACCGGAGCTGGCCCTGCAGATTCTCCGACAGCTGTGGCGGGATGTTCTTCTCCTGGCGCAAGAGATGCACAATGATCGACAGCATGAAGTCAATCAGAAAGATTGCCCCCTGAACAATGTGTTCTTTGGACTGCGGAAGACTCTTGCTCGGGTTCCAGCCGGCCCGCTCGAGGAAGAAGTCATGGACGCGGCTGTCCAGCTCACGGTGAAGCTGGCTGAGGTTCTTGCGACGGTTGCCCTCTGCGATTCGGTGCTTCTCGCGTTGATCGTTCGAGTCTGCCTCGTTCTTACGCTTGCGGCCACAGAGCTGCTGCAGCGGCGGTTTCCGGTTAATATTGCGCGGGGCCACCAAGGACATGATCTCAGAGTACGACAGATCGGTCGGCCATCCAAAAGCTTTCTGCATTGAGAAGGGCTCCTTCAAAGCCGAGTCCACCGAGCTTGCCGGAGAGGGAGGTGACCCAGTCTGGTCACTAGTAGACTTGGTCGGGAAAGAGTCCTGTGAGCTCGGAGGACTCGGAGCATACGCATTGCCCGTAAACGGGTTGAATGGGCCCGGAGGCAGTGGCTCGATTCGAGGCAATGGTGGCAGACGCCGCATGGTCGGCTCTTCCTGCCCCTCTGCCTGTGAGCGAAAGGTAAACGAATTCAGGGAGCTGTGCGGAACGAGTTAGTCCTGTATCCCGACGACTTGAACAAGAAAAGATGAACACTAGACAAAAGAAAAGGAAAAAGAAGATGGGCTTACGGCAACGAGCAGCGTCGCGCCCCCTCGGCGTCATATGCGTCTTCAAGCATTGGTTTGAGAACGGTGGAACCAACAAGGGGCGAGGAGAGCGTAGGGTCAAGGATCCAGTATATGGGCCGAAGAAAGGTGGTCCGAATTACAAAATGTCAACGAGGCAAACTATATACGGATAATCATAGACAAGGTATAACAAAGCATGGACAAGAACGACCTTGCGACAAACAAACGTGGCACAGCAGCAGAAACAAAAAAAAAACGAAAGGCAGGATTAAAGAGATAAAAAAACCGGAGAGGCCGAGCGTGCATATGGATTATATACCCTAATGGTGGCCATGCTATTTCTCTCATCTGGACCCCCTTGCCCCTCGCTTTGGCCGCCCCGATAAGACTACCAGTTGGCTTCGTGCTGTTCAGATTGCTGCAATCTGTAACAAAACGGGTAAAAAGCGAAGAGCATGGTTAATCAGTAGCGCGGCGTACATGCGCCTTGGAGGACAAATAGCAGCAATGCCTATCAATGTGAGGTACGATTGCGCTTCTGCAACTATTGCAGCTTCGTGCAGGTCCATCGTCAACGGGGAACGTCGAGTCAAAGCCGCGAGAGGCAATGGCAACGGCTTCCGACTGGACCAGAAGGATAGTGTGCCGGCCGAAGAGAGGGGAGATAGAGGAGGGAACCTCAATAGACTTTGGAAGTTGTGGCACGATCTGGCTAGCGAGTTCGAGATAGACTCGATTGCATATTGTGATTCGTGCCCGGCTGAACGGGGTCGATGCAGATTATTATAGCGTCTCCTTGCATCGTTTCTTTCCGAGGCCAATCAGACCGAAGTCAGATGGAAACGCAAAGCCACCACTTCAGGTCTTGAAAAGCTAGTGATTACCAGTCCGTGATCTCTCCAAAGCATCTTTCGACACGTTCTGGGACGTTCTGCAACCGGTCTCTCTTTCCTGCCCGTTGCGTACAATATTCCCGTCAAGCTCTCGAATTCCAATTAACCGGGCCGGCCGGGCAGGAGACAGAAGGCATCTTTCTCATCCGTGACTCGGGGGCCGGTCCACTAAGTGTGGCAAGAAAGCCCGAACCAGCATGAAGCCACGATTAGCGAAGCGAGAGAGCGCGGGGCATCGTGGCCACCGCGGACCTGTCCGGTGTTTAGACAAGGCTCGTTTGGTCATGGTCGTGTGTCAAATAGACACTCACATACATACATATCTACAACGACATGAACTGTACATGTATCATGCTTGTTCCGCAGACTGATTGCCCGAATTGGCCACAGACAGGGGACTTCCCTGAGCGAGAGAGGACGAGGGCCCACATGGGACCTGGGCCCAGGATTCATATAACCACAAAAATAGAGCGTCTTGACCAACGAACTATATTGACATAGTTCGTGTCTCCAAGCACCTTGTTCCACCCCGTTGGGTCTTATTGTCTCTGGTCTATTGTTTCTGGCCCTGCTAGGGGCGGCCGCACAAGGACGAATGGTTGCCAATTGTATGTAAGGCGTTCACTTATCCAACAAGCGCTCAAGCTCAATCCCCGGGGGGTTTTCCTTTTGTCATGGCTGAGTACTAACCTTTCCGGGTCTTATTTCCGGGCGAAGAAGATCGTACGCTCGCCGGGCCAAGTCGCGCGCACCGAAAGATTCAAAATTCAGACACGATGGATCGAGCCAGTGCTGCGGCACATCTGCAAGTCAGCGCCGGGTACATCGTGGATCTGAACGAGCGGGGCGATTGTCGACAGGAACCTGGCAGCGTATCGGCAACTGGCTGGATGCGTAGAGACTTGGAGCTGATAGACAAAGTCCATGACGGCAACGACTTCCTAGACAAGCAGGCTAGAGCCGGTAGTGGACCAGAGTATTGGACCGTCGCCTAAGGGCCCAGTGTCGGCAGCGTAGTGTTTGAGAGCTGTCATATTCTCTCTTTTTTTGGAGTCGGATCCAGAGCTCAAAGAGGCGTGGCATGTGGGCTAGCGTCTGAGCGCCTGCCGCTAGGGCTCTGCGCAGGACCACGATCACGGCACGATGCGAGGATATATGAACAGGTGTGGAGAGAACGCCGTCCAGGGTTTGACGCCAATGGGCTCAGCCGGGAGGGAGACCCGAAGTCCCGGAGCCAAAGTTTAGCCTAGCAGTTTGAGATCCTGGCTTCCTGAAGGCAGGACGATGTCGACGAGTATCAAGCGAGGACGGTGGATTGATGAGATCGATCACGCAACACCGGCAGTCTGGATCAACTTAGTCGCCACTTTTCTCGTCCTGGATTAAGGAGCATAGGCAGGAAACCTTCACAGGAACCGAAGACAACCGGGGACCACGAACCTCTCCTTGATCGACATCTTCCCAACCCTCATCTCCCCCTCTTCCTCAATGCTACCCAGACGAATGGGGGCGCCAACCAAGTAACTGACTCCTCCGTAGCCAGTCCGAAAAGGCTTCGACGCATGCATGAATTTGTCCGAACAACGCGAGACTTCCAAGGAAAAGAGAGAGAGAAAAAAAAGCAAATATACAAATGGTCACGATTGTGGACCGCGGAATTCTAAATTGTTCCGGGCCTATCAATCCATCTGATCGTCTGGCTTGGCTTGCATGAACTGGTGTCTCTTGTTAGAGCTGTAAGAAAAATCCCAGAGAGGGAAAAAGAAAGAAACATGTTCGTTATTGTTCCGCAAGTTCGAACGGATGTTTGTCTGGAGAAGTTGCATTGCGTGGTGTTGTGTGAGGAAGGAAAGCGCAGACTTGGGCTCGGCCACTCGTGCCACATGACTGACAGGGCGAAGCACCGAGTCCATAATATATATTAATTATCCGCATCGTTACTGTGTATGCTCATTGTCTGTTAACTACTTGTAGTGATTATGTTACGATCATCCCCGGAAAGCAGTGCTAGATTATCTTCCCTCTGCCGATACGGTGATGAAGATCCTCTCCCCCTCCCCCGAGTCAATGTAAGCCGCTGCCGGTCAGCGAGCTAGTGCGCAGCTCGTCATGTATCTCGCTATACTGGTCTCTCCACAAAACCTGATCTGCATGCAAGGCAAAACTGCCAATATCAATTTGTCCTACGTACTTCAGGCGTCTGAACCCCGCCTAAGCAAAGTCCACCAAAGGAGTCAAAAGACACAAGTGACACGGTTTTTTTGCCTATTACGGCGACAAGCAGCTTACAACATGCCTTGGCAAGAAGTAACAGGGTGTCAGTGATGACAGACGCTGAATGAATGGGAACCGTCTGTGTGCCGTACTATTCTACTGATAGTGAAGTCGGCTATAATTGAAAGTACACTTTTCTGCCGGCAATACATGTAATCATATCCAGGAGTAAAGGATTGAAAGTACCCAGAGCATCCTCTGTACAAAAGTAGTAGTAAGATGACACGTCGAGGGCTGACTGATTCCATACCCGACAAAGTTGACCAAATTGGATATTGGTCATGATTGCGTTGGAATGTTCTAGGTCATATCTCAAATTGTTAGCGTTGGAGGAAATCCTTTTTGAAATTAGCTGTGTCAGCAGGAGAATTCAGCCCGGTTACGTGACTCGCCTCCAGTAGTATCCTGCTACCCTCGAATGTAACCATTGGATCACAATAAATGAAAAAAATTTTCAGTATTAATTGTTTCGAGGTAAAGTAGGAGTGAAGACGAGAAACGGGTAAGGAACGTCTATTATTCGCATGGAATGTACAATGGGTAAATCGCACGGCAAAAGAGAAAGCTCCCACGACGGCAATAGCCGTGGGCTTGTACAGAATAGATAGGCACGATAAGACACACACACTGCTCGTCACCCCAGGACGCTCTTGCTCACAGGCTACAAGTTTAAGCGCACGCGTTCATGTAACAGGAGAGTCTCTACTCCAAGTAGCAGCCATCTAGGATATAATATGCTTAAGATAGACACTCGGGAATCTTAAAAGTACAGAGAGAGAGACAGTGACCGAAACGACAAGCGCTTGAACTGAAGGGGACGAATTATTATCATGAACAGTCGCGGCCGAAAGGGGGGGGGCCCCCCTTTTCCGCGAATTAAGAGCAGCATAGTAAAACCACGCAAGAAAAGGAGTATAGAAAACAAGGACTCGAGTCATTTGCACAGGACTTTACAAAAACCTTAATACACAAGGCATTCGCCTGACTGATATGAGAAAACCAAGAAAGAAGGAAAGGACATCACGAACACACTCGAGATCTGGCAATTCCCCTTACATCAGCAGCGACAAGAGACCACCGATAACGGCAGTGAAGCCCATGGAAGGAGCGACAAAGCCGGCAACGGCCGCACCGCTAGACGTAGCAGAGCCCGACGAGCTGTCGGTAGTGGAGGTGCCGTTGCTGCCGGAGCTGCCGTCCATAGTGGTGGGGTGGGAGGTGGAAGTGCACTTGAAGGAACCGCGGATGGCATCCTTTTCGCCCTCAATGTCGTCGCAGGAGAATTCCGCAGTGCTCTGGGCGTTGAAACCACCGTGGACGTACTTGAGAGAGGGGAACGAGATGCTACAATACCCGTCAGTAAATGTTGGGAGGATGATGTTTGAATGGAGGAAACAAGGGGCAACACTTACTTGCGGAAAGAACCAGTCAAGTCAATAGCACCGTCGACGTGAGACAACTTGGGGAAGGTGATGCTCTCAAGGTCGCCGTTGTTGGAGATGGCAAGACCGCCGCTCAAGGTAGTCAGCTTGGGCAGGGAGAGCTTCTTGAGGTGACCGTTGCTGTCAAAGTCGAGATCGGTGCAAGAGGTCAGGTTCGGGGCCGAGAAGTTGGAGATGAAGTTGCCAAAGAGACCGAGGGAGCCAGTCAGGTTAGCGAGCGACGGGACAGAGATGGAGCTGGTGTTGCGGAAGGTCATGTCCTTGGCAGTGACCAAGTTGGGGAAGCTAATGTCCAGCTTGTCGTTGTTGTTGGAGATGGTCAGCGAACCCGAGATGTTCTTCATGTTGTTGACGTTGACGCTGGTCAGGTATTTGTTGGCAGTCAGGTCGAGCTGGCCGACAGCATTGAGCTCGATTCCCTCCAGCGTGGTCAAAGCAGTGTTGACGATAGAGACCGAACCGGCAGTGTTGACGCCCTGCTCGAAACCGAAACCCTGCAGGTTGGGAAGACCCTCAAACTCGATGTCGCCGACCGAATTCAGTAGGGGGAACTCGAGAGTTCGGAGGTTGGCGGCGTTGACCAGCTTGAAGGATCCACCGATCTCGGTGATGGTGGGAGCGGTGATGGCTGTGACATTTTGGGCACCATCGGCTGAGAAGTCACCAGTGACGCGCTTGATACCATTGAAGGTCAAGGCAGTCTGGACTTTGCTAGAGATCGTGATATCTCCGTTGTAGGTCGAGCAGGTGTTGATCTCGTCGGCATCCGACTGAGCGGTGATCTTGGCACCGCCGGAGCATTTGCTATCTGTTGTGATTCGAAAGCGCTGTTAGCTTTTGCAAAAATTGAATGGGAACATGCTGGTGTTGAAAAAGCCCATTCGAGGAGCTAAGGAGAGCTGCTTACCAGCGGCGGAGACCAAGACAGCGCCAGATGCCATTAGAGCAGACACAAAGATCTTGGACACAGACATGGTGACTTGATGTGACTTCGTTCTTTCTCACGGGAAAAGGTATCTGCTGGCAAACGCGAGGATGCATGTTAGCCAAATGACTCGAAATTACAGGTTCAGACTTGGCGGATTGTGTTCATCGGATGTGCAAGGCCAACCGAGTCAGCATTCCGCACCGTGGTATTGTTGACACGGCTACCGGGTCGTCACGCAAACACCAGCGAGCAAAAACAATGCACACACATCCTGTGTGCCAATCGGGGTGCGTCGCATGACAAACATCGGCGGCAGGACTGTGCAACGATGGTGGAACGGGCAGAACGAGAATGGCAGACTGGCAGACGAGGGACGTACGTACTAGATAGGCAGATATAAGAGCTGTGCGAGTATTACGGCCGATATAGCGATTGAGCCGGACACGAGACGCGGCGAAGGGAGCAATAAATGGAGATGAACGAGCGAAGAGAAGGAAACGAAGGTCTTCAACGAGCGAAAGAGGGAAAAGAGAAAAGGCTGTCGAGAGCGCCGATTGGGGCAGGTGCGGATTTTGCTCGCGAAAAGGTGGAAATAAAGGGAAGGGGAGGGAGAGGGAAGGAGCGAGCGAGAAAGGAGAGAGAGTCAACACAGCCCGAGACCAGAGGGAAGGAGCCACGGAAAAGGGAAAGGTCGCCCAGGTGAAACCGGCAGGGTGTGCAGCCAATCAGAGACCCGCGAATCGGCTCAGTGGAGCAAAATGCCCCATTGACTGGCTCGACAAGCCTGCGCCAGGGGCTGCCATAAACCGGGCAGCCCGCCACTCATTGGCCAATCCGGCAGGGGCTGCGCGGTGCCAGCCAGTCACAGACACGCAGCCACTCACTAGTGGTCGCACCGTTTCATTTGTCGGGATTCGAAGCTTGCTTGGGCCCGGCGCTACTGGATCATCCCAATAACGCAGATTGAGACTGTTACCAGTAGTACTACGTCGCTGTGCATCAGCCCAGGCATGTGCTCGGCAGTCCTCGATAACGGTTCTAGCTACTGTATACCGACGAGACCAGGACAGGTAGACTGGTTGCGGTCGAGCTGCTCGGTCCAGAGTATGCGCTCGGCGGATTGGTTGGGCACTGGCCAACATGCTTTTGTCTGCATTCAGGGCCAGACCAAGAGGGAGGGGGGAAAAAAATAATAACAAAAATAAAAATAACAACCGATGGCAAGCCGTTCGCCACCGAGCTATGATGATCCAGTTACATATCTGCCCCTAACCCAGCTAGACTGCGAGCTGCTGCGACCGCGATCGACCGGCTGGGGGGCAAGGGAAGGAAGTTACTGCCAGATCCGCCCGATGAGACAATCGGCCCAGACGATTAGGAGTAGGAGCCACCAGAGGAATGCAATAACGATCATCTACAGCGTGTTCAAAGTTTGTAACTAGTTACTGAATACTGTATATAAACACTCCAGGTGCGGTCACTACCAGCATTATGGAGTTCACACCCAAAGGCAGCAAAATAATAATAAATAAACAACTAAGATAAATAGGAAATCCGACTGATTGCATTTGCCTATGTTCCGAGTAAAGATGAAAAGGAGGAAAGAGACACACCAAAGCTGGATGCGGTCAGGGCTTTGTTCCATGGTTTTTTTGCATGTTTGTATGTGGAGCCCACGGTCTCGGCTGCTGTTGTTGGCCAAGCCATATCTGGAATGACAACCAGCAGCATAGTTTTCCGAATTAGTCCTGCTACTTCGTTAGCATGTACACGACTCCCGTTGTCACGTCTTTTGATGTTGTTGTCTATTGTTACACAGGTGACGGCTCCGGGGTCTTTTCTCCTTTCTTTTTTAAATTTCTCTTATGTGGCCCCTCTCGCATGGCGCCCCGTGGCAGGGACGCGCAGGTTGCGGAAGTGACAATATCTAACGTTAGTTAGTTAACCCCATCATTACATAACCTATGACGCGGCCGTACGCGGTAGAATCCTGGAATCTGCCTGTAGTCTGCACTCTTTAGCCCTCTGTACACCAATTGCATCAAGGTCATGCAATCGAAAGAAGACTTTTCCTCGCTCTGGCAAATCAGCCATTGGCCAATATCGGCTCCAAACGAGGTCCTATTCCTGGTATCACCCGACAAAACATACAGGGTTATCATAAGCTTCTGTTTAAACCCCGAGATCTTTGATCGGCTGGACGCATTCTCATTTTGGCTCGTACTATACCACGCTCCGCATAACGACTCTTTGGCTAAGCTTTTGGTAACTTTTGGCGTCTTGCTACTTGCTGCTGCTAGTGTAGAATCATAGCTGATCATCTCGTGTTCGGCGATATGCTAATTACGTAGTTCACCCTGATAACGGAGCCAGCGGAGCCAGGTGCGCGAGTCTATAGAATACAGAGTAGGCAGAGTAGATGGTCACTTTAGCAATATGGATTTTTTGAAGGGTACTCAGGCAAAAAAGTTGGAGTCTTGCGTAGTTCTTCCCCAATGTCAATGTTAAAAATCAATATAATTCAGGATCCATCTTTTGTACCCCTGACAACCAAATGGCCATGGCCGATATCCGGAAAAGGTTAGATTATTCAGCGGTCACGGGATCTCGCGTGACCCGACGCGGCTGCCGAGAACCTCGTACAGGCAGCTTCGAGACGTGTGTGGACAACGTCGAGGCCGGTTGAGCATCCAAGGGTAGGCTGATTTTGGATATCATCGGTTCGATACCATTTACACGTTTTCGCTACAAGAAACCAATGGGGAAGGATTGGATACCTGAACCCTATCAACGATCAGTTGCGATTTCCAGCATCGATATACGCGCCTATAAAAGGATCCGACGAGCTGGCTCTCTTCAGAATAATTGACCGAAGGATCCCTTGCACCATCATCAGTATGGCGCCCCGACGCTCAGCTCGCATAAGCGAACAGGCACATTTATCAGACATGTCCAAGTCCATGACCAGCGTAGCCCACGTGGGCAAGAGTAAGGGCAAGAAGTGCAGCAACCCTAATGGCATTGTTAAGAAGCCAAAGTCTTCTTCTGCCAAAGCCAGTGTAAGGAAGCGGACGCTTGAGGAATTTGCAGTTCCCGCAGTGCCTGTGACTCCGAAAAAGGATCAACAACAACCCGCAGATGATGGAGCATCGGTTTCAAGAGATATCCCAAGGCTGACACCACCGCCTCGACTTGACCGTCCAGTCGATCCTCACAGGACCAATGCAACTCTGATGACCCCAAGAGGGAGCTCCGTAGTTGCATATTCTTCCGTTGAGGATATTTCTCCCACCAAAAATGGTTCACCGCGACCGCTCATCACGACAACAGGCAACCTTCTCGAGAAAGCGATGGAGCATCTGATTGCCGCTGATCCCCGACTGAAACCCGTGGTTGAGAAGCATCATTGCCATATGTTTTCGCCCGAAGGGCTCGCCGAGCAGATTGAGCCTTTTGAGAGCCTGGCGAGCAGCATCATCGGCCAGCAGGTCTCTGGCGCAGCTGCAAGGTCAATCAAGAACAAGTTCCTAGATCTTTTTGACAATACCACTGCCATCGTTGCAGAAGCGGCAGGAGAGGATAGTCGGGCTCAGCGAAGACGGTTCCCCACGCCGGCAGAGGTCGTGCGCTGCGATCTGCCCACGCTCCGGACAGCCGGTCTGTCTCAGCGCAAGGCAGAGTATATCCATGGCCTCGCGGAGAAATTTGCAAATGGCGAGCTGTCTACGCAAAAGTTGCTCAAAGCAACGGACGACGAAGTTATGGAATTGCTCATTGCCGTGCGGGGTCTGGGTCGGTGGTCGGTGGAGATGTTTTCGTGCTTTGCCCTGAAGAGGACCGACGTGTTTTCAACGGGCGATCTCGGCGTGCAGTAAGTGATATCTCTACTGATCGAGTCAGCCAAGTTGGTTTGTAAGTAACAGGGTATGACTGACTCGTCCGGGCCACAGACGTGGTTGCGCAGCTTTCGTCGGTAGAGACGTCAACAAACTAAAAACCAACGGAAAGGGCAAGTTCAAATACATGTCTGAGAACGACATGCTAGAATTAGCCGAAAAGTTCCGTCCTTATAGGTATGTGAGACTTGCGAATTAAGTAGTCGTGGCTAATGTATACAGGAGCCTCTTCATGTGGTATATGTGGAGGGTGGAGGATGTAGATATCGCTGTCTTGAACTAACCTTACACCATACATACATGCTCACGCACATACAAATAAATATATATATATATATACGTATCTAGAGTAAAAAGAAACAAAAAGATAACGCATTTACTCCGCTCAACTGGGATCGAACCAGCCACCTTCCGATCAATGTGTCTCTCTAAGTAGAGTTTCCATTACAGTCGGACGTCATAATCCAGCTAGACCATGAGCGGTGCTTGTTATGCTTATGCATAATCTTATAGTGACCTATATAGTCGACCTCAGGAAACCAAAAACGGGTGATTTGTGCTCTTAATCAAGCGCTTTGTGCAAATCTGTGCATGGTTAAGCTTTGTGCATGGTATTTGTGCAAATTTACTCGCAAAAGTATGTATCCGCCACATCCTAAAATCATCTGTCATTTTGAAGTCTCTCATTCATGTTCGATACAACATTTCTCAAAGTGAATGCGCATGAGATTTTTTTGCCCACTTCAGGCCACCAGGAAGAAAGAAAAAAAAAAAAAAAAAAAAAAAAAAAAGAAAGGAACACGAGGCCGATGTGACAATGGCGGGGGGGAAATGTGTAAGCTGACATGCATAGTCTCCCTCTCTAGCTTTAACGGTGGATATATGTCTACCGTAAGCTGACTACTCGATTGGACTGACAACTATGGAAATTACGTTATAATTTCTTGCAGTTGTTTATTCAAGGCCGGTTTGACGAATTATTTGGGTTTATAATGACTAGAAATTACTATGTTAATGGAAGCGGTGGAAACAGTCACAAGTATGTTGATGTGCGACGCTGATACGAAGCTCGCGAAGATCGGCGGGACAGGATATGATTCACTTGATGTTGAAGGTACCAGAAACAAACCCTCGACTCTTATATATGCATTAAGTCGATATTCACATTCGAAAAACAAATGCGTAAATATAGATAGATTTTACTTCTGAACTCCAAGACTTAGACTGCCACCCAGCTGACACTCCGTTGCAGTGCGTCTAGCAGATCAAATCATATGTTCAAACTTTTAGTCTGATAGTTTCGAACACAAAGCAAACAAGCGTCTAGTCGATACTTGACACTTTGATGGCCGCGTTGCATAATGTTACATAAATCACAAATCTCCAGGGTCCCGTCCACATTTCCAATCAACTGATCTGCGAATAGACCGAGTCGCTAAACCCTTGTACGCGCCCATACCGTCTTGGGCCACCAAACTATTGGATGTCGATTAATATGCTAGGGTACTATTTTGCAAAAGAAACCAATATTTATGATTTTGTTTTGCTATCATCGCCAGTTGGTTGATCTAGTTCGTTCGATGCAGAGCAAGCCGCGGGAATAGACCAGTTGATGCAATCAAGCACTATTACGTGCGGGTGTATAGCCAATTGTCCGATTCCTGCTCACGACCTCCTAAGTGTATATACATGCATATCAGAGGCAGATCCGAAACTAGAGCCAGAGTGATATCTGCTCCCTTCTCGTGCACATCGATTGATTACCTACACACAGGCTTGTCTGTGCTATTCGTCCAGTTGTCTTCTACATACGCACATGACATCCCGCACACTGATTTATGTAACTCGACTCGCAGCCAAGACAAAAGAAAAGAGAATCGATTGTTTGTACAGTACGAGTACAGAAGGGTTTTGATTAGCCTTGCACCGTCTAGACCAAGGCAGTCCAGTCACCAGTATAAAATCTTCAGTCTATAAACCCACAAAAAGAAAAGGAACACGGCTCTCTTCTCCCTTCAGATTGGAGATCACAGTTGGTAAACTAAGTTTACTTTCGTTTGACAACCAAAGTGTCCAGGTCCTCGCGTTCTTGGGCTTCCTGTTGCAATTCGCGGATGATGGGGCTGAGGTATTCGCGATCCTGGAAAGAAGTCATGTTAGCTGCCTTGTTCGAAGATGATGAGCGTCAGAACATCAGTAAACGTACCTCCTCAGGCTTGGTCTGCTCCTCGGCTGGCAGAAGGGTGTGAGAAATGGAGCACTGTGGAACATATATATGTCAGCCCACGAAGCTAACTACTTTGCCGCCTCTTGCCCAAAGAAAAACCCTTACCTGGAAAGCACGGCGAAGACGGAAGACACGGTCGTAGGCTTCCTTGGGAGGCAGACGGCGAAGAGCTTTCTGGACGAGCTCGCTCTCTTCGGGGATCAGATCATCGGCTCTGCGTGAAGTCAGTCATCATGTTCGCCTCGTCGGTGGCGCCCGGATCAGACACGCGGCTCCGCAACTCGGCGCGCGCGCTCTCTTTCTCTCTCTCTTTTATTTATAGTGCAATCTTTCAAATGCAAACAAGAGAGGAACTCGATTCGATGACAGGCAGTCAATGGCAGGGCAGATAAAGAACGCACCTCAGTCCAATGCGTCGGTAGCCGGCGGCATTGGTGTACCACTCAGCAATTGGCTGCATCCAGCGCCGCAGGAACGGTCGCTTCACGACGTAGTTGGTGAATGAAGGCACAGACATTTTGGAAAAGGAGCCCGTCAATGGCGCAGTTTCAGGGCAATTGAGGCTGGTGGTGGAGGGGACAAGGCGGAGAAGAGACAGACAGCACACGGAGCTCACACGGAGTGTCGTTGCTCGCGAGGTTCTCGACTAGTGCGGAAAAAGAACTTGGGTGCCTGAGGCAGAAACTCCGCCGGGGCTTGGCTGCCGAAGCCACCCGATTGGAGTTCGGCGCTAGTAATTTATAGTACCATACCGACCTCTCAGCAGCCACAAGTTCGTTATATAGCCGGTATTGTTACGGCAAGCGTAAATTTTTGCCCGCCAGAGCCGCCGCAATCCTTGTACGGATGCCGTAATGGCACATGCTCTCGGCGATCGCTCGCAGTCCCGTGCATGGCCTGATTGATATTTGTGCTGCCAACGTCCACCGGCCGCGGCAGCAAATTGTACTATCAACATCAACTGTGCCCATCAGCAGCAGCAACAACAACAGCAACAACAACAAGAACAAGATTGTCGCCCTGCCCATGCTGGCTTGACGGATTGATAGTCTTAGCACTGCAGCGACTCCACCGGCCGCGGGTGTCATTGGTCAGCAGCCTCCGTCCATATCGGCCTTAGTCAAAACTACTCCGAGAATCCAAAGACAAGCGACTTCTGCCCACGAGACCGACTTGCTCGATTTGCCTTTTCACCATCGCTTCTTCTCGGATAAATCCTTCTCTCTCTTTTTCTGCTCGTGGGCAGCTTCCCAAGTGTGACAGGCAAGTTACCCTTACTGTCACCTGCAGGCCATCGACGTAAAGGAAAGACCCCGCACGACCCCAAATCCGTTGACTGGCGGCGACGACAAACCGTTGAGCGGGATTCTGACGGGCCCAGTTTTCCTCCTTCTTCCAGCAGCGACTCCCAACCGCAGTCTCTCGTTAGAAAACTACCACACAGCAATCTGGCAGATTGGCATCGAAGGGTGAAGGAAAAAGGGACTTTCTGGCGCAACGGCTTCGAGACATCAGAAAAGGGAGCATACCGGCGTCTCAGTTCCGGGTTCGAGCGTCCGATATGCTCGAATCCGTGAACAGCCGGTGACCAAAGACGACGGACAATCTCCGCCTCTGAGCGCTGTGCGCATTGCCATTCACGACAATGCCATCCGACGACAGCGTTTCGGGGCCAGCTGCTGGCCATGAGCCGCAGCACCAGCACCAGCACTTGAACGGCGCGCCGGGCTTGCTCACGCGTTTCGAGATCTTCACAACCAAGCTACCGGATTACTATGTTACGCCCTTTTGTGGCGCCATGGCTGGCGTGGCCTCGGGCATCGTGACATGCCCTCTCGATGTTATCAAGACAAAATTACAGGCTCAGGGAGGGTTTGCGCGACGCCGTCCACAGAATACATCGCAAATGTACCGGGGAATGATAGGTACCGGGACGACCATATGGAGGAACGAGGGGATTCGAGGGTTATATCAGGGTCTAGGACCGATGCTGCTGGGTTATTTGCCAACATGGGCTGTATACCTGACGGTGTATGATCAGTCAAGGGCATTTTATGAACAAAGGACAGGTCTGTCATAAGAAAATAATAGCGTGCTTTTTCTCTCAAAACCTTGTTATGCTGACTGTGAGTTCAGACAATTGGTGGCTCTCGCGCACCTATGCTTCTGTAACGGCCGGAGCATGTTCGACGGTAGTGACGAATCCGATTTGGGTGATTAAAACACGGTTGATGTCGCAAAGTGCAAGAATGAGTGCAGATGGTCACGCTCCGTGGTATTACCGAAATTCACTGGATGCAGCTCGAAAAATGTACATGACGGAAGGTATCCGAGCCTTTTACTCGGGTCTCACGCCAGCCTTGTTGGGCTTGTCTCATGTAGCCATCCAATTTCCACTCTATGAATATTTCAAGATGGCATTCACGGGATATGGTTTCGGAGAGCACCCTGGTGAAGGAGATTCGCATTGGATAGGAATATCGTTAGCCACATTCCTGAGCAAGGTTTGCGCCAGTACTGCTACGTACCCACACGAGGTCCTCCGTACTCGACTGCAGACTCAGCAACGACACCCGCCAGCCTCCTCCCCGGAGGGAATTGCTTTCCGCGGAGGTCTCGACCAACCAGCAGATCGTGGACGGCCGCCCGGTGCGTCCTCCTCCGATGGCATGCCTAATCGACCTCGCTATGCCGGTGTCTGGCGCACGTGTCAGACGATCCTTCGCGAAGAAGGATGGCGGGCATTTTATTCTGGAATTGGAACGAATCTCATCCGGGCTGTACCGGCAGCCATGACGACCATGCTGACTTACGAATACCTCCGCAAGACAATCACCACACTCCAACATGAAGGAGAGAAGCAAGCCTCGGAGGAACCTATTGTTTAGCTCGCAGAGTGAACTTTAGGATATATAAAACCTTTTATTCTGTGTGTTGAATAGGGTGCAGCCTATTTGAACACAGATGGACTGTTTAAAAAAGTTCCTAGAGGGTCGGTGCGGAGTTGTGCATGCGATTTTGACTGTCTTTTATCTGGTCACACGCCTTTTTCTATAAACATGTAGATTATTGCGTCCATTTCCTTTTTCTCTTCTCGTGCATTTTCAAAGCATGATGATGCGTACATATCGACAAGTACCCCCCAAGTGTTTTTGCCAGGGCTTCGCCAGTGACGGATTTATTGCTGGCTTTCGTTTTCTGTTAAGTCGCATAGAAGCTTATTCTTTCATTAATATACACAATTTTCATATTAAAAAAAAAAGCAAAGAAAAGAAATACTAGACACAAAATGAATGAAACTAGACGAGTAGACGCCATTCACCCGGATTAAATGATACACACGATAGACAAGAAAAAGAGAAGAAAAGAAGAAGCTTCTTTTTGCTTTCGCGATTAATCCTTCGCTTTCCGTCCCTTTTCCAACCTTTCCTGCTCCAATGCTTTCGCAACCCACGAAGCCGACGTCACACTCGACTCCGAACTCGAGCCCGCTGCAACGCTTTCGCTCGACGACGTGAGTGATGAAGGATGATAGCGCGCTTCTCGCCGAGCAGTGTGAATGGAGCTGACACAGTATGAACCGAGGAGGAGGGCCATCGTGAAGGCCGCTAGCGGGGCGGTTATTGACTTTTTATCCACCCTAAGTTAGTGTATGCATGAAATAATATATGTAGTTGTATACATATATGTATATATTAGTGGGCGGGGATGAAGAAAAAGGGGTGAATTTACTCGTGGATGTCGACCCAGGGTTTTGGGTGTTTCTTTCTTGGGGGTCTGTTGACGGGGTGTTGTAGAAAAGGCGCGATGAGGTTGAAAGTCTCGTTTGAACTTGTGAGATGAAACGGCAGATGACATTTTGTTTTGAAGATCACTATTTATCAATAATAAAACTTTCTTCTTGTTTCACCAGTTCGTTTGGGTCGTCGTTGACTTTTTATTACATGGAGGTAGGTTCATGACGGGACGATCAACTGGTACGTCGAACCTGACATGAAAAAGGCTGGCTCTACAGCGGCTGGCTCAAATAGGCAATGCTAAGACAAATCTGTCTTGACCAGGCAGTCGGCGGAATCAACAAAGTAAACATACTTGCATTACTCGGTCCATACTTTACCATATAGCTTTAGGTACCCAGAGACAGTTTGAATATAGTCTATATGATTAAAAATAATATCTATCCTATCTAGCAAATCCACCGACCCAGAATCCCGTTTAAAACCATTCTTCTAAGCGACTAAAAGCTCACAATAGTCTATGTCAAGTATATATACACATGTACATGTACACAAGAAAGCATCACATTGCAATGCCTAGCGTACTTTTAACCCAAAGCCACTTCTCATACGCCATCAGCTTCAACTCAACACGAGCATACGCTGTAAACGCAGAAAGGAAGCGGAAGAGATTGTTAAGTCTGAGGATGCTGCCGTTCTCGGAGATGATCTCCATTTGCTCTTCAAACACAGTTCGTGTCGCATAGCGAGCCAAGATGAGGAAAGTGCGTACGGGCCCTTGGCGAGTGTGTAGGTTCTCGTCAAGGCTGCGGGCTGGGAAAGAGTTAGCTATTATATGTGACTTTACGTGGTGATCGAAGGAGAAGAGCAGATAGGAGTTCTTACTCAGATCGTTCGTTTTGAGAATCAAAAGGATGATCCGAGGGACTCGTCCCAGGAGATCCACAAGCTGTTGAAGGAGCCCATCGCCCAGCGCGCTTGTGACATGGCTCTTTTCCTCGACACTGTCCCGCGAGGAAACAACCTTTTTCTGCGAAATAACAGTATAATCACGTCCGGTGATCGCACTAGCAAAAATCGGAAACAGCTCGTCCGGCACACCAGCAACCTCGCGAGCGTACTTGCGCATCTTGGGCTCGTCGCCCTCGATGACCGACAGCCATAGCTTAGCATAGTTCCGGCGCAGGTCCTGCGGAATATCGCGGTATAGTCCGTGGTCATACAAGATGATGTCAAAATTTAATTTGCCGCGCGTCTCGTTCTTGCGGATGGCGATATTGCCGGCATGTGGATCGCAGTGTAGAGGCGCGTTGGTGCCAAAGATCATTTCGTTAAATATATGCGCAAACGCGGCAGAGACTTCGTCCCGGTCAATGCCGTTGCTGTCGAGGTATTGCAGATCATCTGGTCGGTGTCCGGAGATGAATTCCATCACCAGAATCCGCTCCTTAGCCCACATCACTATAAGAAGATCCTATTAGTATGCTTGTATCAATATAGGATTGAATGCTAAACTCACCCTCAGGAATTACCAACGGCGAACTCGAGTGCTCCCTGAAATACTTTTTCGCGCGGATTGCATTCTCAGCCTCATGCCGAAAATCCAATTCCAGCGGCAAGGAGAGATCCATTTCCCGCGATAACCATTCAAGATCATACTCAGGAAAAAACCGCTTCAGCGTCGAAAAAGTCAATCGAGTCAGAGCCAGGTCCAAAGGAACCCATTCCGCCAAAGCCGGATGCTGGACCTTGACCGCGACTTTTTGGCCCGTCTCCTTGAGCGTTGCAATGTGTACTTGGGCGAGCGATGCGGCGCCGATGGGACTCGGTTCAAAGGAAGAGAAGAGCTCGCTCACATCCTGCCCCGTGTCGGCGAGGAACATTCCCTGGATCGACTCAATGGACGAAACGGGACATCTGTCCTGCAACGGGATAAAAGTCGTCGTCCACTCGAGTGGAAGGAGATAGCCCATACTACTGAGGTGTTGGCCGAGTTTGATGAATATGGAGCCGTTCTTTTCGAGCACTGTCAACGTCCGTTCGGCGCAGCGTTTATGGCATGCCTTCAGCATTTCCGCGCGATGTTCTTCAGAATCCCCGGTCTGGTTGAGCGTCGTACGATAACTGTTGGACCAAAGAGATATCATACAATTAGCACATATCGACAGGAGGTCAAGACACGATCCAATCCTACTTACTCATTGATGCAAATCGCGAGCGCCGTGACTACCCGCCCAGTTCTCTCCGCAGCCGCATAACTATGCTTGATGTCGTCCCAGAACGCAAATACCGTAACAGCCACAGTACCACCAGCGGCAGCCAGTTTTATTGACCTTGTCCTCCTTGATGAGGAGGAGGAAGACGAAGAAGTCCCCGAAGCATTGATCGTGCCACGACTCGTTTTCGAATTGTGAAAGTTATGTGTTCCATGGTAATGCCTCTTGGTCAACAAGCGAATTCCCGGCGAGACTGATTGAGCTCGAGACTGGCTCTTGCAGCGGTTGGAGGACCACCACCCTGTTCCAACATCATTCTTCCTCCTGGCCAGGGCAGACGCACGCGAACAGCCAGACGACACGTGCCGTAATGTTGACAAAGGGAACGTGAATTTCATCGTTGAAAAATCATGAAGAGATCATAACGACTAGACGACACACAAGGAATATCGAGGTGGACGTTCGCTTTGCGCATGGATGGGGCACTCGATAGATCGCCAGGTAGTGTACTATATCTCTTTTTTTTCCGCCGATGCGCCGGTGTCGGCAGGGGCGATGGTTGTTTGGGCACAGGCCAATCAAAACAATTAGGGAGAAATCTCTGGTCTGTACTAAACCACAGGATTATAGCGCCTTCGCCGAGATGAGCAATATGTACAAGTAGCAGTGATAATAACAAAAACTAATCCGGGCAGGCAAAAAGTTGCCATGAGCGAGGCCGCTCCCGAAGCGGTTAAGCGCGCAGATGACCCGGGTTTTCTTCGGCGGGGTCCGCGAACCGCGGAATTGGCATCGCTGATGATGCATGTGCTGTTCTACTATTGTAACTATCAGAGATGTGCGTGTTTTTGCAATTTAGTTTGGTTGCAACTATGATGATTCAGTATTCTTCTTCACCCTATCGAACCCTCTTGCAATGTAATTACTATTTTTCTGATTGTGGTCTGTTCATCGTCAGTTCAAAGGATATATATATCTTTTTCTTTGTACTATATATGTATCCCCGGCTTCACGAACCGACAACCGTCCTGTACATAGAAAGAAAACCCCATATGTTCCAGTACGCCTTTTCATGCACATCAGAAATCATGACCCCAGTATGTCCTTCTCCCATTATTGTGCTTGTCCAACCCAACGCAAATTTAACATAAGACAAGGAAAAAAGTAAGAACAAAAACCAACAATAAAATTCGATATCATGCCCAGTCAAGATCACTGCTCGTCTGGCGTCGCCGGCGGGAATTGATGGCTGACGATGGGCGCCCGGTAGAGCTTCCAGGAGACCTTGCCTCCTCAGACTGCAGCGTTCCAACGAAGGACAGACGACTGGCACGGGGTATGCGCGGCCGCATAGCCCCAGAGACACCGGCCTCCCCAGACGCTGCTGTAGTCGAGGCGCTGCTGTCTCGGGTGCTAGGCCGCAGATGAGGACCGAGGCCCGTACGTGGATGCCGCGGAGTCTCGCGGACATCGAAGAATCCTTTGGACTGCCCGGCTCGCATCTGCGGTGTCGTCGGACGTGACAGTTGAGACATGGCGGAGGTACTCGTTCGCCTCATGATCGGACGTCTTTTGGCAGCGGCAAGGCTGTCTATATTGTCACTGGAACTGAGAAGTTTGCCGGCCATGTCCCTGACGAGGATGGCAGGATCCTTTTCAAGCTCCCTGATAGCATCAAGTAAGCCGCAACGAGCTAGTAGATCCCCTTGCTCTTCCGTCGAGTCGCAGATGCTGGAAAGTATGCGTAGCAGATTCAAGCGCACAGCTGCCTTGTTGTGATGGAGCTTTTGGCGAATTCGCGTAAAAAGATCTGGTCGAGCAAAAGTAGAAGCCACTGGAGGACTGAGTCGTAAAAGTTTCTGTAGAGGTTCTAAGAGATTCTCAAAAGCATTCGCTTTCGAGACTGTCAAGCATTTCACAATCGAATCGGTAAAAGACATGCCATCCACTCGACTCTCCAACAAGTGCTCCTCCACTTTGGCGGTCTCTTCTTGAAGCCTGACAGAGTTATGGTCAGCTGAGATATCACTTGGGAGAGATAAAAAAACACTTACCATGCAAATATAGCATCCAAAGCTGTAACTTGCCAATAAGGGTCAGAAAGCAGCGAAATGTAAAAGGGGAGGCCCTTATTGCGCCAGAGCTCGCGACGCCCTACTTTTCCCGAGTGAGCCATATCGCACAATATGGGAAGAGCGAATTCCTTCAGCGGGCGTTCGGTCTTCACTATCTTCTGTAGCAGAGGTATAATGCCATTGAGTGCTGCATCTTCCTGCCGAGGCTTGCTGAGGCGGCACATATTGTAAATAGTATTGAGGATCTGGTTCGACACTTCTCGAAAGTGCGGCTGTTTCATTGTAGAACGCAGGATTTCAGTCAAGACGTCTATGGCATTCGAGTTCTGGAGAGAATCCAAAGTGGTTGATAACATGGACAAATTCTTGATAAACTTTAGCATCGTAATCTGATGTACTGGCGTCATCTTCCTCAGCTCTTTCAAAACTCCTGTTGCTCGATTAGCCCGTTTAAACGCGATGACATGTATGAGTTACACCGTACTTACGGTGTAATACCGTCCTCTCAGCCACCATCTCCTTGACGTGATTTTCCGCCTGCGAAAAAATGAGGAAGATGTTGGCTATTCGGCCTTCACTGATTCTCGCCAATTCCTCGTCTTCATCCAGGACCCTGCTCAGCACAAGTGACAACGGATCCAGCACCGAGTTTCGAGACAAGATTCTGCAAAAATCATTCTTTGGAGTTGAGCCCTGTGGAAAAAAATTCTTCTTAGTCTGAAGCACCATTTGGATAAACAGACAAGGGAAAAAATAAAGCCCAAAAAAAAAAAATAAACGGAAACAAAAAGTTGCCAAGTAACATACCTGGAGTTCAAAGACGCTCCAGATTCCGTTCACGCCAATCAGAACAAGCTCACGTTCGTCGTCGTAATCATCCTCGAGGAAATCGACTAGCACATTTAGGCCGCCAGCGCTGACAAACATTTGCAAAGTAAGAGTTGAAGTCTGGTACATTTGTTGCACGAACGCCGCGGCTTCCAATCGAATCTCGCGAGGGTATTTCTTTGATGCGAATTCGTTGATGATAGGTATCCCGCCCACAAAACATAGATTTTCCTGGATCTCATAATCGTTATAAATAATCGAGTTAAGAATCTTCAGGAGGTTGTATATAACGTCTCGTCGACGACACCCTTCGAGGATCTCCAGCATGGGAAGCATGCCATGAGCACCAATAATGATGGTCTTTGTCTCCGGCAAATCACAGAAGATCGAAAGCAGCTGCTCCGATATGTCGGCGAGCACGTCGTCATCCTGTGAAGTCTTCAACGAGCTTACGAGCCCTTCGACCTGATTGCGGACCCGAGCATATTTATCGCGAGCAATATTAGCCTCTAGGTCCATTTCATCGAACCCTTCCTCCAGCTGCGCAAAAGGATCATCTTCATCGTCTTGATCTCCCAGCCACGAGTTGTTTGACAGCTTAGAGTGGAGCATCAACGTGCTCCGGTCTGAGCCATGCTCACTTGCTGGCCGTGCCAGTGATCCTTCTTCGTTGCCAAATATATCTGAGAAATCTTCATCGTGTTCGTCCTCGGCGAATTTCTGTATTTCGATAGACGACCTGCTGCGTTTGATTGAACCTCGAATTCGTGGAACTGGTCGTGAGCCCTTTTTACTCTCGTCCAACTTTGTGCTCCGAATGGATCCTTTCTTGCTGGGTGAGGCTTGCAAGCCTGCCCGAGAGACATTGTCATCGACCTCCTAAAGTATGGTCAGAACGAAAGCAGAAGAATAGTTGTATGCATAGTGTATACTTACCGGAAGCACGCCCAGTTTACGTTCAAGGACATCATCGTTGGCAACAATCAAGTCAGAGTAATCCTCATCTGCGCTTTCGCTATAATAAGCTGCAGGGCGCGTCTGACGCACTGGTTTCGACGAAGATAAGTCTGACCTGCCAAAGATACGAACGCTTGGGAGTGAAGGGAGAGTGCTCTTGCTAGACCTATGGCGCGGCCGTGAGATCTGTAACGGCTTATTTTCCTCTACTGGTTTCCGGGGTATCGGTCGGATTGTTTCCAATGGGTCTGGTTCAGTACCGTCAACTTCCAAGGAATTGTCTGGGTCACGAATAGTAGCCCCATCAAGCGATGCAAAAGACTTCAATCGCTCCGACGAAAGTAATCCACCGAGGTGATCACGTGGTCGTAGGTGAGGAAGTTCGAGGGCGTTGGAGGGTATCGCAGAGTCGAAATCGTCATCCCAGTTATCCTCGGGATCTGGTGACCGGAATCTATCAGGTGCCGGTTTCCCTGATCCGCCGGCTGAGGCATGCCTCGCTTGGAGTCCTGTTTGGGCCGGGTCAAGGCGTGGGTGGCTAGGGGTATTTTGCTCGGTACGACTTGATTTCCTTATCGTCGTGGAGTCTGGAGAGCGAAGAGCCTCGTTCCACTCTTGAACACTTTTGACAGCTTCTTCGTATTCTGTAGGCTTCTTGGGAACGACCGATTCTGAACGGTGAGCGTTGACGATCCAAGGATGTTTGAGTAGCTTTCGAGCCGAGACCCGAAGATTGGGGTCTTTTTGAAAGCATTGCATTAGGAAGTCTTTCACAGCCTGATGAATGTTAGGGATGGAAACAGCATCAAAAGAGAAGGGTTTGATATCAACATACGGGTGACGCTCCTTGAGGCAGTGGAGGGTGATCGTCGTTCACGATCCGAAAGAGTGCTGGCATCGGCTGCAGTTTGTGATACGGAGGTTTCCCATCCAACAATTCGATTACGGTACAGCCAAGGCTCCAGATATCGGACGCTGGGGTGGCTCCTGAGAGTTCAATGACCTCCGGTGCCATCCAATACGGAGTGCCGACGACGCTTGACTCGTGGAGACCAGTTGTACGGCTGGCCACACCGAAATCTGCCAGCTTCACAAGACCTTCCTTGGTGGTAAGGATGTTGGCACCTTTGATGTCCCTATGGATAACACCTTGGTCATGAAGATACAAAAGTCCTTGCAGGACTTGGGACATATACAGCGCCACGAGATTCTCCGGGAACCGGCCGAAGTTTTTAGCAATAGTGTGCAGTGATCCATTTTCACAGTACCTATTTCAATGAGTATGCATGTAAAGAATTGTAGCGATCTGCCAAGGCTTACTCAAGGATAATGTTTAGGGTATCCGGTGTTTTCACAAAGCCGTGATATTTGACAATGTTAGGATGCTGTATGGCGATTAATTTCTCTTCGAACAAGATAAGTTCCAGAAGCTTACATCGAGAGCCTTCAGAAGATCTATTTCAAGCTGCGCGAGAATGGAAGAGTAAGCTGATTAGGTCCCAAAACTGGATATTCATGACGAACTACTGACCATAATGACCCGCAGCTCGCTTTTAGGAAGATCCACCAATTTGATCTGTTTCACTGCCACAGTCTCTCCGGTATTCCAGTTAAGGGCTCGATACACCGACCCAAAGGCACCTTTTCCCAGGCAATCGCCGAGTTGCTTTCAACGCAATTAGCACAGTTCTTCTCTTCTGCTATACAAACCAGCGATAGCTGGTAAACAGCGCACATACGAAATCCTTTAGATCTGAATCCGCATTGGACACGGTTTTCGAAGGCCTGTCGTCTCGTTTCGTAGGGCTGGTTCCTGACCGGGCCAATCGAGCCTTCACTGGAGAAGTCGGGGTGCGGGAAGAAGGCGGGTTGGCATCCCCGCCTTCATTGGAGCGGCTGACCATGTCCTCTGTGAGTTTTCCTTACTAGTTGATAACGCACCCTTTCCGGGCGATTGTGGTGTAGTGTTGTATTGGCTGGAGGGTCTCGTGAGAGACCCGATCCGGTGTCTTCTCCTGATGAGCAGCAGCAGCAGCAGCAATGATGCCGGGGAGGGGATCAAACGCGCGCGGGGATGCGAGCCGCATAGCAGGCTGCACAAACTGGATCGTTCGGTTTAGGGCGATCTCCCACCAGGAGGATATGTGAGAAGGTTTATGCGACTCGAGAGTTCGTTTTTATTTTAGATTGAAAAGTGGGAGGAGTTGGCTGTGATGCTCGATTGTTGTTGTTGTTGTTGTTGTTGCTGTTGTTTTGTCTGGGTGATTGGGCGAGAAGTAAGGCCCGAGGCGCCTGGTTTTTGGAAAACCTGGTTTCATGACATACTTCAAACGCTACTGCAACGGTTGAAGCACCAG
Organism: Talaromyces piceae; assembly: GCA_001657655.1. Classification (NCBI taxonomy): domain Eukaryota; kingdom Fungi; phylum Ascomycota; class Eurotiomycetes; order Eurotiales; family Trichocomaceae; genus Talaromyces; species Talaromyces piceae. The sequence goes on from JNNX01000001.1 coordinate 1,299,140, forward strand.
TTAGTATTATATTTATCTTTCCAATTAAAATGGCCCAGGATTTAGTGCATGATACTCACACAATGTGTTGATCCACGTTCGAGGTTTAGTTTGGTTCGGGAGCAGCGACAAACAGAGCGAAATGCGGTGGTGCTTTTGTGTCTCCGCACCGGTGGGCATGACGCAGCCTCAGCTAGTCAAGCCGCAACGAAGCCAGCCCTAACAGCTGCCGCTATTTGGTCCTTTGGGTTTACTTGCTAGATCGAAAAACACTAAGTTACGCTATTTTGCTTGGTTCTAGATCTTTTATCTATGACATTGGGATTGATTCTACATATTGTACACTGTTAAGCGTCCTTAATTAATGCTTTTCGCGGAGGAGCCGAAATATGTCAGAGACGAGATACAAGCTGCCTGCGATAACGAGCGGCCCTTCGTTAGCAGATTTAGATGCCCAAGTGATTGCACTAGGGATATCTGAGCCGAAAGACTCGACGTTGGCAACCCCGGTAATCGTCCTGATCTCAGTAGCCAGGGCATTTGAGTCGGCGGCTTTCACCCATGGCATGCCCTCGACTGGGCCAAATGCAACAACAGCGACGCTGTCATCCGGGCGGATCAGTGGGCCCAAGATTTCAGGCCAAGGCTTGCCATGCGAAATTGAGATGACCCAGGTGACGCTTTGGCCGTTCTGGCGCAATTTCCGGTCAACAAACTGACCCAGCACGCCGGCTGATTGACCGTTGTGTGCTCCATCCAGCAAGATGGGACTCGTGCGAGGTACTAGCGGCTCGATGCTGAGGAATTGCAAACGGCCCGGCCACTGCACCTTTGAAAGCACTGGAACCAGTTGATCTATGCTTTGTTGCAGGTGAATGTGTTCAGCAGCCTTCTGTAACGCCAGTAGTGCGCAGGCAATATTTGCCTTCTGATGGGGTTCCAGATCAAGGTCCCGGAATACGGTAGCTAGGCCGGGAAATCTGCGAGTTGCCTCGTCCGAGGAGGCCATGGTGGCATCAATCCCAAGCTCCTGGACCCGCGCCCGGAGAACGTGGAGGACCTGAGGCTCGTTGGTCCCGTCGATGACACAGGGGACACCGCTCTTGAGAATGCCCGCCTTTTCGTTTGCAATTGCTTGGATCGAATTGCCTAGAAATGCTTCATGGTCGCGGCCGATTTTGGCAATCACGGATACCAACACGTTTGTCAGGATATTGGTGGCATCCAAGCGGCCCCCCATGCCCACCTCGACGACACCGATCTCGACTCGTTCCTGGTGGAAGATCTCGAACGCGGTTGCAGTCAGAAGCTCGAACTCGGAGGCACCTAGGCCCAATGACTTGTCCCGCTGTTTGACCTGTGATTCGACCTGCCGGAACAAAGATTCTTCTACCGCCTTGTCGTTGATGGTAATGCAGTCCCAGCGGTCCACCAGATGGGGCGAGGTAAACCGACCGCAGCGCACCCCGGCGGCTGCTAGCAAGCCGGAGACATAGGAGGTGATGGAACCCTTGCCATTGGTGCCGGCGACGTGGATGGCTTTCCAGGAGAAGGTCGACTGCTGGACGAGACGAGAGATGCGCGTGAGGCCGAGTTCAATCATTCCTTCCTTTGTTTGGGATTCGTTGATCTGCTAGGAGCATGAGTGAACAGTAGCATCGCTCGAGGACGTAAAGTAAGGACTTGGTCAGAATTGTGTCAATGCATGAGCCAGAAGTGATGGGAATAGAGTTTACCAGCAGTCAAGACGTGTACTCGCCTTGTGCAGACGCCATGGTGTGGGTGAGTCAGCGTGGGGATCTAGAATAAAAATAACTGACTACAGGATAGTTAGTCACTAATGAAAGTCTAGTGTTGATGCACAGTTCTCCGCGGGTCTTGGCGCGGTTCGTTATCAGATGTTTCTGCCTGGCCGATGAGGCCGCAGTGCACGTGATTCGCCGCCCGATCAGGAAATCTTTGTTGCGCGACAAAGAAAAATGAAAGAGAACGCGGATAGTATTCTCTGCACCCAACAAATCGCGCGAAAGACAATCTCTCGACTACGTTATAGAACTTGCTCTCCTCCTTTTCTCACACAGCCGCTTGGATTCCGATCGGCTGCACGACGCTGTCACTTAGACCTGGCTACGAACGATAAAACTCGGGCTTTTTAGTTGACTAGTTAGGGGCGCCAAACCCAACCCCCCCGGTTGTCCGTCCGTTGTCGATCGCCGCAAACCCGGCTCGCCTTCTCCGCTCTCGTCTCCCCTTTGCCTCGCTTCTACATTCACCCTGTTGTTTTTGCTTTGCCGGCGCCGGCTGTATAGTCGCTACACACGATAGGTCGCGTCTGTTCTTGCTTGGGGTTTTATCTACTGCGGTGATTTGGTCCTTGACCCCCCTTTTTTCCCCCGTCTTCGTGATGGGGCTTCCGTAAGTTGCCCCGAGCCGCGACCACACGCGCCGCTCGTCGCGCCGCCAACTGGATCGTAATATTTGATCGCTGACAACGCCATGCAGCATGTACCGTGAGCCCTCACCGGCTGCGCCAAAGTGCGCCCTCAAGAATGACCCCTCTGCGCGTACGCGCTCGTCTATCCGCCGCCGACGTACCGTAAGACAGGTGTTCCCGCGTAGTAGTGGTGACGCTGGTGCTGTTGGTGGTAGCGGTAGCGGATCTCTGCGCTCGTCGCTGCCTCGCGCCTTTTCGGAGGACGCTCGAAACAACGACCAGCGTTTGAGCCAAAACCAGAACCAGTCACCAGATGATGTGGCCCTACTGGAGGCCACACGGAACGGCCTTCATGTGAGCGACTATGCCCGGCGGGATGCCGGCTCTCGACTGCTGCGGGATGCGCTAAGACATAGCCAGCCTGGTCGCCGTCTTCGCATACCGCGCGAGTCGTCCTTGCGATTCGAGATTCCTAGTCCGCCGTGGTCGATGAACGACTTACTGGGCCAAAATTCACAAAGCGATGATGCAAACGCTCCATCACAACAACAGGGCTCAAATGGGCCGTCCTTCACTCCCAGATTTGCACCTGCCTTTGCCTTTCGGCACGAGGGCTCGAGTCAGTCGCAAGCTGCTTCTCACCAGTCATCCCGGCTAGATGGACCAGAGAGGACCAGAGACATCAGGGTGCGTCTTTCCCGCTCGGGAAGCAGCCGCCGCGAAGAGTTTGACCAGCAACGCCCGGCCATCGATGGGCTGGGAGACCGACAACGCAGTGCCAGCCCGGAAGTCGAGCGAGACGATGCTTGGGAGACTCTGCTTACTACAATCACGCCGGACACCAGTCTTCCTAGCGCTGATTCGTCCTTCACTTCTGCCGCCGCCTTGTCGACGAACTCGGCGCGAGCTCCTCCCTCGCCCAGGTCAGCTCCATCCCAGCCGGCGTCGCAAGGGCCGTCAGCTACAGTGCACATGATCCTTGAGCCTTACCCCGAATACCTGAATCCATGCGACTTCCCTGACTATACGACGGGCTCAGACACAGAGCCCGAGTTTGACCCGGATCAGCGTGCTTCTGGGTCGTCGCGCAGCCGCCACCGCCACCGATCTCGTCTGCTTGGTGTTGGATCGACTCAAGATAGCCAGCCGCCGATTCCAAGACTGTCACGGACGTCAACGCTACCATCTATATCTTCCTTGATCGCACAGGACCCTACCTCGGAAATAAACAACATGCATGCCATCCTCGACCGGTTAGTCCATCGCGAAGATGTTCCTGACGAGTGGTGGGCGGCCGCCGGGCTGTCTCGGCTCATTGGTCGAAGGATTGACGATGGTATTGGCAACAATGGCTCACCCAATCTCACAAATGATACACCTGCTCGTGTTCCTGATGAACAATAGTCGATGACGGTGAAATATGGGAGAGGAAGAACAGCTGACCGGATTACTTACTTTCTTTTCTTGTTCCTTTATTTGAAATCTCCTGGTGAGACTGAATACGAATTTTATACGGGTTGATCTGGGAAGCATGAGGGGGGAACGGTGGAACCTCCGGATGGCGTTTTGGCTTGTTTGTTATGTCATTTGTGTGTCTTGTCCTTTTTTACTTCTTTCTTAATCGAAGAGTCCTAGAAAGAGTCCATTCTACTGGGTGCCCTGTTCAGCTTGGGCCGGGTGATATCAGCGGGGGGAGGTGTCGGGAATTTCTGGAGACGCTGATACATCGCGTATGAGTTGGTCAGGCGTGGTATTCGTTTCCTTGAACATATTCTACGCGCCACGATACTTCAAGAATGGAAAGCACTTCCTGGCTGGGTGATTTGCACAGCCACGGTGTCTCATATATTGAATACTTTCATCGAATCGAAACAATGATAGTTAGAATGATAGCTGTGAAGAGATACATCAGTCCCACCGACCCCGCCTGCGCTCGGGTTTGCTCCGACTTCCCCGCAGGGACCATCGACGTCACCTGGGGAAACAACAACAACAGACTTTCTCTCGATAACGTCTCGGCTTGTGTGTCAGACCGTATAGATCAAACCTTATTACATGGTTTGCCAGTCCCGTACCTGAAGCCGTGTGAAAATTGCGCGCGCCGCCGCCCTACTGTACAATGGATGAGCAAGTGGACCGGCTAGTTCAGAAAGTATGGGGTATGTAACTACATTCATTGACCTGTCTGGGCTCTTGATTTGCGATGGATGTTCCTACTACGCAGCTCGAGTATAACAAGGCAAAAGAGGCAGAGTTGACAAAACCTCTCTCGCAGCGACATTTCAGTCGACGCCGACTTCATCGCGGCTCATGATTGCCGTCAGTGGCATCCCCGGATCTGGCAAAACGTCTCTGGCAGGCGTGATGGCACAACGCATTAATGCTCTATACGCCCAACAGCAGCAACAGCAGCAACAACCCCCGAACAATTCGGCACCGCCACCGGCCATCTTCGTACCCATGGACGGATACCATTTAACACGGGCGCAACTGGCAGCCATGCCAGACCCAGAACTAGCAGCAGCACGACGAGGCGCGGCATTCACATTCGACGGGGAAAAATTCTTGCAGTTGGTGAGACGACTACGAGAGCCAGTGGACAGTTCGACAACGCCAACGATATACGCACCGAGCTTTGACCATGCGGTCAAGGACCCGGTCGAGGACGATATCCCCATTGCCGCAACGGCGCGCGTGATTTTCTTTGAAGGCAATTATCTGAGTCTGAACAAGGAGCCCTGGAATACGGCAGCGCGGTTGATGGATGAGCTGTGGTTTGTTGAGGTCGACTTTGAGACTGCTCGACGCCGTCTGATCAAGAGACATGTGCAGGCCGGCATTGCTAGGGATGCAGCCGATGCTGATAGGCGTGCGAGGGAGAATGATCTGGTAAATGGTACCGAGATTGTCGAGCACCGAATGCCCGTACAGGAGATCATTGTTAGCAAAGAGGACAACGCGTGGGAGAGATAAAAGTGATAAATCATGGGCAGGGGGGAGATGATGAGCGTGAAGGCAAATACTTCCCTATGTGACAAACATGGAGCGATAAGCTCGCCTTTTTACCACGCGCCAAGATCCTCTTTATACGATTACTGAAATAGATCATGCTATTGTGATAGAGATATGCGGTAGTTATACTACTGAGGGTAGTAACTACTTCGTTAGCAAATTTTGCAGGGCATCTACAGTCTGATGTTTACCCCGAGTGCCGACCACTGACAGAATCTTCTCGGTTATGTTACTGCGCATGTACATGTGCGTATTTGTGCTTAAGCTTAGAGAGCGGTCTCTACACAGTTGATGTAGTTCATCGTTCTATCAGCCTGGAATATCAATGGTCAAAAGGGATGCCTGAAGAGCGCATCAAATTAAACATAATTTGAACGCCATGCTATTGCTAGGTCGTCCGTTGCGCTATAGTTAGTTGACAGGGTCCGATCATTTTAAAAGTAATAGCCGTTAGACACGCTAAAATGCTATAGTTGATATTCATATATCCTAGTAGGCTGTATAGAAAAAGGCAAGTTTGCTGAATTATTCAGCGCTGCTTAGAAATCGAGAAAATCACGTGACCATACCGCTGCGCGCTAAGCCTGCCACGGCAACGATTAGTTAATTGGCCACAGAACACGAAAATCGCGTCTCCCGGAGCGACGCGTGTCTCGCGAGAGCAAACAGTCAAATACCCACGCCTGCCCCTCCGGCTCTCTTCCTGGTCTCCTGCTTCAACTCTCTGCTTGCAAAGGCTTCTCTTGTCTTCAAGCCAAGTCTCACTTCCTGCACTGGCACTTCTCAGATGGTACTGTTGTCTCTGCTTGTGCTTCTCTATACTTGGTAACAATTACGCCATCGCCACTGCTATTTGACAGGGCCAGAAGACACAGGAGCTTCTGCAGTCTTTTCTTATCTTTGCCTTATTCGAGAACCATTTATAAACGTGCAATACCGCCGCCATGTATGTCTATAAGAGAGGTAAGTTCAACTGCATTGTCTCGACGCAGGATTGCTACGGGTTGTTTCTTTTTGACTCTTTGGCGGTCCTTCCGTTGCCTGCTACGCGTCACGATCGTGGGCTCCAATGCTAACGACAATAGATGGCCGCAAGGAGCGCGTGCAATTCGATAAAATCACGGCTCGTGTCTCGAGATTGTGTTACGGGCTCGATCCCGACCATGTAGATGCCGCTGCCATCACGCAAAAGGTCATCTCTGGTGTCTACCAGGGTGTCACAACCGTGGAGCTCGACAACCTGGTAAGTCTCGCGTGATCTTAGAATAGGGGAGAGGAATAAACAAAAAAGCAACAACCACAGAGAAAAAAAAAAAAAAAGACGCCGTTGCTGATGTCTAATTTCCAGGCTGCCGAAACCGCCGCGTATATGACGGTTACGCATCCCGACTATGCGGTCCTTGCGGCTCGTATCGCCGTCTCTAACCTCCACAAGCAGACGAAAAAGCAGTTTTCGGCCGTGATCGAGGATCTGTACCACTATATCAATCCCAAAAACAACAAGCCGGCCCCCATGATCTCGAAAGATATTTACGAGATCGTGATGAAGCATGCCGAAGAGTTCAACTCGGCCATCGTCTATGACCGTGACTTCAACTACCAATACTTTGGCTTCAAAACGCTTGAACGCTCATATCTACTTCGTATCAATGGCAAGGTTGCCGAGCGTCCCCAGCACATGATCATGCGTGTGGCTGTTGGCATTCACGGAGATAACATTGAGAAAGTGATTGAGACGTACAATCTCATGTCCCAGAAGTACTTCACTCATGCTTCTCCTACCCTGTTTAATGCAGGCACCCCCCAACCCCAGCTTGCATCATGCTTCCTGGTCGACATGAAGGAAGACAGTATCGATGGGATCTACGATACTCTAAAGACCTGTGCTATGATCTCCAAGACTGCAGGCGGCATTGGATTGAACGTCCACCGCATCCGTTCTACTGGCTCATACATTGGCGGAACAAACGGAACCTCGAACGGTCTCGTTCCGATGCTCCGCGTGTTCAACAACACTGCCAGGTATGTCGACCAAGGAGGAAACAAGCGCCCCGGTGCCTTTGCTATCTACCTCGAGCCATGGCACTCGGACGTGTTTGAATTCTTGGATCTCCGCAAGAACCACGGTAAGGAAGAAGTCCGTGCTCGTGATCTCTTCTACGCCTTGTGGACGCCCGACCTGTTCATGCGCCGTGTGGAGGCCAACCAAGACTGGACATTGTTCTGTCCTAATGAAGCCCCCGGCCTGGCCGATGTGTATGGCGAAGAGTTTGATGCCCTGTATGAAAAATACGAGAAGGAGGGCCGTGGGCGCCGCACGGTGAAGGCCCAGAAGCTCTGGTATGCGATCCTCGAAGCTCAGACAGAGACCGGCAACCCTTTTATGCTCTATAAGGATGCTTGCAACAAAAAGAGCAACCAGAAGAACCTTGGCACCATCCGCAGCTCGAACCTTTGCACTGAGATCATCGAATACAGCGCCCCCGACGAGGTCGCTGTTTGCAACTTGGCATCTCTGGCTCTCCCCACCTTTGTGGATTCCGCCCGTGGCGAGTATGATTTTGGCAAATTGCACGAGGTAACGCAGGTTCTTGTTCGTAACTTGAACAAGATCATCGATATCAACTACTACCCCGTGCCAGAAGCCAAGAAGAGCAACTTCCGTCACCGCCCCATTGCTGTAGGCGTCAATGGTCTGGCCGATGCTTTCCTTGCTCTGCGTCTCCCTTTTGACTCGCCAGAGGCCAAGCATCTGAACATCCAGATTTTTGAGACTATCTACCACGGTGCGCTGACCGCATCCGTCCAGCTGGCCAAAGAGTTTGGCACATACGAGACGTACGAAGGATCTCCCGTCTCTCAGGGCATCCTGCAGTATGACATGTGGGACCGGACTCCCACTGATCTGTGGGATTGGGACTCGCTGAAGGCCGAAATCGCCCAGCATGGTGTCCGCAACAGTCTCCTCGTCGCTCCTATGCCGACTGCCAGCACCAGTCAGATTCTGGGCTTCAACGAGTGCTTCGAGCCTTACACGTCGAACATCTATTCCCGACGTGTCCTGGCTGGAGAATTCCAAGTCGTCAACCCATGGTTGTTGAAGGATCTCGTCGACCTTGGTCTATGGTCTGACAACATGAAGAACCGTATCATTGCTGATGGTGGTTCGATTCAGAACATTCCCAACATTCCTGCGGACATCAAAGCGCTCTACAAGACAGTGTGGGAGATTTCGCAACGTAACATCCTTCAGATGGCCGCTGATCGGGGTGCGTTTATCGACCAGTCGCAGTCGCTCAACATCCACATGAAGGAGCCAACCATGGGCAAGATCACCAGTATGCACTTTGCGGGTTGGAAGATGGGTCTCAAGACGGGCATGTACTACTTGCGTACCATGGCCGCCTCGGCACCTATCCAGTTCACCGTCGATCAGGAGCAGCTCAAGGTGGCCGACACCAACGTGGCCCGCGCCAATGGCTCACTCAAAAAGCGTGCCCCGGGCTCTGGTATGGGCAACTCGTACTCTGCCGTACCTCGTCCTATGTATGATCAGAAGCATGTTTCCCCGCTTGGCAACGGCAATGGAATCCCAGACCCTGTCCAGCCTGTGTCTGCCCCTCATAGCAACGGTGTCGCAGCCGAGACTAAAGAAGCCGGGGAGTCTCGTTCTGAAGAAGTCGCCGAGGAAGAAACTGGTGAGTCGGAGCAAGATATCTACGCACAAAAGGTTCTCCAGTGCAGCATCGAAAACAAGGAAGCCTGTGTGATGTGCAGTGGGTAAACGTCGGCGCATGGCTGGTGAATCGATCCTTTGATGTTTGACCTTTTCCTTGTCTCTTTTTCCCCCTTCTCTGTCCATTGTCCTCTTGCATGAATCTTATGCCCCAATAGCCTGTATGTTAAAATGTCCATTTTACATTGTGTGACGTCTACTGTTGTTATATATTTGGTGTTTGTCTGGTTTGTATTTATATGGTAATCAACCTTATCATTTCTAAAGTAATACATGGATACATGTGTATTGTAAATTCAGAGTTCGGTCTGAGAAGGAAAGGATCACGGTTGTGTGGCTCGATACCCATGATGACATTTTTGCCCAAATAAGAAAAAAGCAGATCAAAGATTATATTCCACGGCCGCATGTATGGGTGTTTTGCAGAATGAGACGGGATTGACATCGCTGGAATGCTGTAAGGACGGTTGTCGATTTTTGGTTTTTGGTTTTATTTTTATTTTTTTTTCCCCTCTCTTTGCCTCCTGATAACTAACCGGCTTATGGCAGTTTTTCTGTTTTGCCTGAGGACTTTTGAATACATGTAGGTACAAAGTATCTAATCTTCTTGTTGCGGATGACTAGGGTTTTTGACACCCTCTCCCTGGCCGTAACTAGGACTGAATTAAGCTTGTTACTTTTGTAGAAGAAGAGAAAAAAGGTCACACAGACAAGAGTCATGCAATGGGAAATGACGCGGCCGGCGGCTATTGGCTACGGGACCTCCCCAGCCCACACCTCTCTTAATATTGTCAAAGAAATTACGAATGGTTGCGTTGGTGACACGGTCACGGTGTTGGTGGAATCTGTCGAGTAAGTTCTCTTTATTCTACCTGTCTTCCTTTTGAATTAGTAGTTGTATACGGCATCACCCGTCTACTACTGTACCCAGTTAACTAGGATCACAAGTCTGTGTTGCAATAGACATGCAACCATCTGGTCTGGTCCCCCAAAAAGCCTTGATAAAAGAGGGAAAAAAAAGAAAAGGCCCAAAGGCAGAAAATCAATACGAGTCCCGGCGCCATTCAGGATCCTTATTGTGATTACGATACCCATGAGTTGCTCCATTGTTGGGTCGACCTGTTTCAGCTTTTGTTCTGGGCCTCAAGAATCAGGCTGACATATCCGGCCGCCCAATCGGAGGCGCCTCCTGTTTCGCGAGCCTTGGCGAATTAGAGCCCTCGGAGTGATGGCGGCTGTGGGGCTGTGGCTCCTGGTAAGAAAGGTGCGGTCCAGTGCTGAGTGGCTACTGGTCAGTGCCCCTGGCTGGGGGACCCCCACATCACGCAATAAGCCTAATCCCGGTCGGTTCCTGCAGTGCACGGCAGGCTGGATCTGGGACTGAGACTCTGACCCCGTTCGGTGTTTTTTTTTTTTTATCTTTCAGCCCAGGTCCGGTTGTGAGCTGGCATCTGTATTGCAGCCAGAAATGACGTATCACTCACCTGGCTGACCAGGCGGGAATAGAATCGTCGATGTGTATGAGTGTGTGCTGTCACCGAAAGAAGAAGAGAGGCAAAAGTGGAAACGTGAGGTTTTCTGTTGATCTCATTGGCTCTCCCTGTTGGCGGGTACAGGGCTGCCAGTTCCGCAGACCCACTTGCATGTCTGGACCAATGACAGCCAACATTCCCTTTCAATGCGCACTTGTGCCTGGCCGAGACCAAACTCTGCCAACGGGGATCGGGTGCCCCTGGGCTTAAAACCTCTTTTTCCTCCTCCACCTCTCTCCCTCTCTCTCTTTCTCTCCCTTTACTCACGCCTGTCGCCAGTCACTCTCTCGACGCATCAACGTCTCCCCTTTGGTCTCTCTTTTTTCGATCCTGCTGTGCAGATTTTGCTCTCTCGTTTTCGCAAACTCTGTAGCCAGTCCTTTTTCGAATCGCTCGGCCGATTCCCTGCGTTCCCTCTCTATAAACACCAGCGAACAGTTCGTCAGTCAGTCACTCCGGTCAACGCGACTACCACAAACGCATACATACCTTTGTACACGGCCTACGGCGCACACATCCATATCAGCCATGGCCATCCTCAAGGCTCTCACCATCGCCACCCTTCTGGCCTCGCTCGCTTCGGCCGCCCCGGTGCAGATGCAGCAGAAGCGTGAATTAGTCTATGAGACTGTAACCAAGACCGAGGTGACCACCATCGACACCACCATCACCGTCTATGGCTCGGGAGCGACCCCGGCTGTTCAGGCCCACCACGGCATCACTCAGGCTGCGGCCCAGACCACTGCTGTTCCCAAGGCGCCGGCTCCCTCTCCCAGCACGACCTCGACATCGGTTCCTCCCCCTCCACCGCCGCCTCCTGCTCCCAAGACGTCCACCACCAGCGCTGCCCCCCCGCCTCCGCCGCCGCCTCCGCCTCCTCCAGTCACTACTGCTGCACCGCCTCCTCCCCCTCCTCCCCCGGTTGCTACAACGTCTGCAGCCCCTCCGCCTCCTCCTCCCCCCCCAGCTCCTAGCACCACCACCGCTGCTGCTCCACCACCACCACCACCACCGCAGCCGACTGGTGGTTCCGGTTCCGGTTCTGGACCCTCGGATGGCTCCTCTCACAGCGGGGATGGCACCTTCTACCAGACTGCCACCTCGCTGAGCGCCCCCAGCTTTTGCGACACTGCCAACGACGGCACGTCGGAGAATGTCGTTGCTCTTTCGGCCGCGATCATGACTCAGGAGCTTTGCGGCGCCACAATTACCGTCACCCACGAGGGCAAGACGGCTACCGGAAAAGTGGTAGACAAGTGTCCTGGCTGCACAAGCGGCTCGGTCGACATGTCGGAGCATATGTTTAACGAATTGGCCGACCCGTCAGCTGGCCGCATCCCCATCTCCTGGGTCTTCAATTAGAGTTGTGTGTGTTTGTTTGGTTTTAGTCTTGTTTTTCTCTTCCATTCCTATTCAATCTTCATATATATTTTCTATCTACATATCGAATGTATATGAAGGCGTTTTTAAAAGGATTTTTCTGGGTTTGATGACCCCCATTTTTGTTTGGGAGGGGAGTCTGCAGACATGTCCTGGAAAGACAACTGCCTGTCCTCCTTTCGTATCTTGTACGCTTGCTTGTTTTTGGAAAAGTTCTTCCGTTTGAGACAAGGGCAGGCCAGCAATACGAGCTTTGTCTGCTAGTCAGAAAAGCCTCAGTCAGACAAGCCTCACAATGCAAGTGCTTGGGCTGCTGCGCGAAATCCGAGGGCTGTTGCGCACTCCCGGGGAGATGTCGACATATGCCAGTTGGGACACGGGAAAGTTTTTGGTGTTTTGGTTTGATCAAGACTCTATACGATGAATGAAGAACAACAATGATTGCCTGAATCATACAGAGTCCCTCCGTAGTCAATACAGACTCCGATGAAGTTATACCCCATACAGAGTAGAGAAGTATCATTGTGTACTAATGTGCTCGTCGATTGGTTGTGCGACCATGACGGGCCCGTCGATCATACGCTCGTCCTGTAATACTGTACTTGCTGTGTTCTTTGGCGGGCTCTGCTGTGTGCCTAACGTCCATCTAGACTTGTGCTTGGCCAAGAAGGGCAATGCAAGGTTTTGATCCCGACCAGTTCACCAGCGACGACAAGTCATCGGTACACCCCCTCTCCAGCCGCAGAATTGAGTCGGTGAAGATAACAAGTGCACCCCGTTAATACGTGGTACTCCTGGATAGCACGTACGACTAATAGTGGCTGTGTGAAACCAGTGAAACTGTCAAGACAGACTAAGATCTTCTAAGGTGGAAACTACGTACTAGCACTAATTGGGTCAAGTCTCTATTTATTCGGGCTACTGGATGGCTTGTGCGTCTACTATAATACCCCCCGTCTGTGCTGTACGGCACACGATGCTTTGTAGGGTTGATACTATGGTACAAAGACTTGATGGGAGAGCTGGTTGGAAAAGCGGCCACTCTTCTGGTTCTTCTGGTTCTAGTCTATTGATTTTTTTTTTTTTTTAACATTTAACAACAATGTTGTAGGTGTATACGCTCTACAGTGGCGAAGGTCACGTGGACTCGGCAGCTTTAGCGGTCAATGCGCCTCGTTCCTATTGGCTGAACAAGAAAAAAGCTCACGTCATTGCACAAATCAGGCAATTCGAGGCTTTGGACTGTAGAGCGTCCATCAAGCACACAGTAACGATATCTCGCAACGTACAAAGCACGAATTAGAGAGCAGCGAGGCAGCAAACAAGATGTCCCTAGGGCTAGAGTACACATTCAGCTACCTCCGATCGGAATGTGCAGCCTCCGCCCGCCCGGCGCGCTGGTTCCGGTTCGGCGCTGTGATTGGCTGGGGAGCTTCGCATGCATTCGTCTGCTGGCGGATACACCTTGGCTTCGTGAGAGTGCCAGTATGCGCATGATTGGGCTTGCCTTGTTTTCAGAGGTTGTATCTTGGTTCACCTGCTTTCCTCTCGTAAGTTGATATATCTCAGGTCCAGATGTCTCGGAACAGGTACCGAAGACGCAAAAAGAAAAAATATTTTTTTCGAAAGAAAAGTCAAAAAAACTGGGTGCGCTCAGGCGTCTACATTGTATGGTTCGTGGTTCGTGGGATCCCCACAATTCTTGGTGACTGTCGTTGACGGCCGACTTTTCTCCTCACTCCTTCTCTCCTTCCCTCTCTTCTTCAATTTCTCGCGCCTTGAAAGTCCTCATATTCACATCGATTCTGCATCCATTCGTGCATTTGGGGCTGCTATTCGGCAGCATCCCGCCCGCCCTCAGCCCAAACAGAACAGGCTGGCGACGATGGAGTTTCCGTTCGCATTTGTGACGCCACAGGATTTCCGGACATCGTACTGCGGGGAAACATAGGGAACGGGAATTAGGAAAACACGCAACGGATGAGCAAGACGAGACAGTCGCCATGGCAGACCGTTCCATGCCCACTCTCGTCGTGACGATTGTTTTTTTTGTCCTTGCCTCGGTCTTTGTTGCGCTTCGCTTTGTGTCGCGCGTTGGGATTGTGCGCAATGTCGCCGCACATGATTACCTCATGCTTGCAGCCTGGGTAGGTTTCTACTTTATTTCGTGTGCTTCTGTCGCTGACATGGCGGCGCTGACTTGTTGTTCTTCAAGGTAATCGATTTTGGCTTCGTCTTTGCCATCTGCTTCGGAACTACGCGTGGCCTGGGCTTGCATCAGACCGATGTGTCGCCCTCGTCCGATGTCGCCTTGAATACGGCCGAATATGTGGCCAACATACTTTATGTAAGACTCAGTGGATGAGCTAGCAAATGGATCAGTGCTAAGATAGTTCTAGAACCCCGCGTTGATGACGCTGAAAACGTCCATCCTGATCTTCTTTCTCTCCCTGGCCAAGGCCGACAAGGTCTTTCGATGGGGCATCTACGCCACCATCTTCGTCGTCAACGCCGCTGGCATCGCGCTGACCATGGTCAATGTTTTCCAATGCCGGCCTGTCGGCGCTGCGATCTGGCCACCGAGTCCGGACAGCGATGCACGATGCACCGATATCGTCACCATCTACCTTTCATCCGCGCCCGTCAATCTGATCACCGATATTGCCATTTTCCTGCTTCCCGTACCGACTCTGACCAAGCTTCGCTTGCCGCGGAAGCAGAAGATCATCCTGATCATCACTTTCAGCTTTGGGCTTTTCACGGCTGTGGTCGATGTCATTCGGGTTGCGTACTTGCAGAACGCCGCCACGTCCCGCGTGCGAATGATACAGAGAGAACAATCGGCCGGCCTGACGTCGAAACTCGGCCAGGATTTCTCATGTAAGTTATATAATTGTCTTTATTTTTAAAGGGGCCTGCTGTTGACAGTAGTGCAGGGTACGGTGCGTTCACATTCATGTGGTCTGCGGTCGAAGTCAACACGGGGATGATGTGTGCGTGCGTGCCTGGCCTAAAACCGCTGGCGGCACGTGTTCTGCCCCGGATGATCAAAGGCTCGATGGATACTTTGCCTGCGCAGGGCTCGAGCAGTGTAAATCATGCCAGCGCAATCCAAGCTTCTTTCGAAGCCCCGCAGCGGCAGAGTTTTCGTCCGAGACCGCGCGGGGACCCCAGTGGAGATAGTGGATTGAGTACAGAAACCGAGACAGCAACAGTGCACCCGCCCGTGGGAGGAGCCCCGGAGGACATCATGGACATGTCTGACTTTCTTGCTCAGTCCGGCCCCAGTGACGATCTGGACAGCAGCACGGCGGACCAGAGCTACGGCCCGATGAATGTGACGCGCTTTTTCGACTTTGTCAACGTGAAGAAGCCCAAGAGCATGCTCGCGATGAGCAATAAAGAGTCGATCCCCCCGGTGGCTTTGACGACGATTTTGTTCTTCATGTGGGGACTGGGCTATGGATTCTTGGACGTCTTGAACGACCAGTTTGAGATGATCACCCAACTGAATGTCTGGGGCTTTTTGGGCTTGCATGCTGCGTACTATGGCGGCTACCTAATCTCTCCGCTGGCCGTCGGGCAGTTCCTGCTCCGTCGCGGGGGGTTCAAAGTCACCTTTATCGCCGGCCTCTTCATTTACGCGTGCGGCGCACTTATCTTTTGGCCGTCTGCCGTCTTGACCTCGTTTGTTGCGTTTCTCATCTCCAACTTCATCGTCGGTTGCGGCTTCGGAGTGCTCGAAACAGCGGCGAATCCGTTCATCGCGCTTTGCGGACCGCTCGAGAACGCAGAGGTGCGACTGAACTTCTCCCAGGCGATTCAGGCCTGTGCCAGCGTGGTGTCGGCGGTGCTGGCCAAGAAGGTCTTGTTCCAGTCGGTGCGGGATGCGGCCAGTCTGGTTCGGGTGCAGTGGACGTATCTGGCCATTGCGCTCTTCGATCTGCTGCTAGCGGTGGCGTTTTACTATCTGCCAGTTCCTGAAGCGAGTGACGACGATCTGCGCGCGCTGGCTGACCGGCGCAAGGAGGCCAACTCGGCGCGCGTGCTGGGAATGCCGGTCATCTGGCTGACGTTTGGCCTCGGCGTGTTCTCGCAATTCTGCTACGTCGGCGGCCAGGAAGCCTTCATCACCAGCCTGGCGTCGTACATCCAGGCGCAGACCCCGCAGCCCAGTCTCAGCACGTACGACTACATGTTGATCGGCCGCAGCGTGTTCGCCATTGGCCGGTTTCTTGCCGCGCTGACGCAGTGGTTCCTCAAACCGCGGTGGATCCTGCTTGTGTCGTACTTGGGCCTGATCGTGCTGTCGGCGTTGTGCATGAGGCTGCCGGGCCTCGCCGGGGTCGTCATGGCGTTGTTGGTGTTTCTTTTCGAGAGCGGCATCTTCAGCATCATCTTCGCCATGTCGCTGCGCGGCATGGGCGCCCATACCAAGACCGCCTCGGCCATCATGGCTACCGCGATCGGCGCGGGGTCTATCTTCCCCTTTGCGCAGCGCGCTGCGAGCTTTGCCTACAACACGCGTGACTCGTTTGTCGTGATGGTTGTGCTGTTTGCCGCCGGCGCGCTGTTCCCCCTGTATCTGTCGGTGGTGGGCGCCGCGAAGAGGCAAGTCGACCCGGTGCCGAACGAGTACCTCCGTCGACACCGTTATCATCACCATAATCATCACCGACGGCGCAAGAAGGAAGATGAAAAGAATGAAACCAGTGCTCGTGATACGCTGCCCAAGGAGGAGCACTACTCCCGCGGTGGCGTGTGGTCGCGACCACGAAGCTTGGTTGAGCAGCCGCCGGAAATGGCGCGGACGACGAGTGAGCACGATTTTGCCATATGATTCGGGTGATTTTCAGTCTCTCTTCTTTTTCTTCTCATTCTTCGGTTTTTTTTTTTTATAATGATACCCTGGTTGTTCGGTTTGGGAGGATAACTGTGTGATACGCACCTACATATACATGCACCACGTATATATAATAATTTTCAAGGACATAGATCTATTAATAGACATAAGAATTTCAAATGTTCATAATCTGTTCATGTCATAAGTCTATATCGTAGGTTGAAAATAAGTACAGATGAAGAGGAAATATAAAATAAAACTACCACCAATCACCCAGATCCCGCATGGCCGCAGCAACCTTTTTGAAGCCGGCAATATTGCTTCCGGCAACCAGCGACGGCAGCGCGCCCTCGGCCGACGAGACGTATTCCTTGGCCGTGTCCAGGCCGTTCTGAAAGGTGGCTTCCATGATCTCCTGCAGCCGGCGATCGACTTCGGCCGAGGTCCAGGTGACGCGGGCCGAGTTCTGGGCCATTTCCAGGCCGGACACGGCCACACCACCCAGGTTGGCCGCCTTGCCCGGCGCATACCAGATGGCGGCGGCGCCCTTGTTCGCCTCCCGATGAGCCTCAAAGATGTCGACGGCCTCCTGGGTCGAGCCCATGTTGGATCCCTCGGCAATGAACTTGACGCCCGCGTCGATCAGCGCCTGCGCCTCGGCGCCCGAGACCTCGTTCTGCGTGGCCGACGGCAGCGCAACGTCGACTTTGCCGACGTGCACCCAGGGCCGCGCACCGGCTACGTATGTGAAGCCGGCAAACGCTTCGGTCGAGGCAAGCGAGTCCAGCTGCTTGCGCTCCACTTTCAGAGCCGCGATCTGCTCGATCTGCGCCGGCGTGAAGCCGTGGTGTTGGTCGCCCTGGGCGATCAGCGATCCCTTGCTGTCGGAGAGCGAAACGACCGTGCCGCCCAGCTCGATCACCTTGAGCGCGGCGTACTGTGCGACATTACCCGATCCGGAGATTGCGACGCGCTTGCCGGCAAACGATTCTTTGCCTTGGGTGGCGTATTTGATCATATGCTGGACGTACTGTAGAATAGCTCTTATTAGCAACTAGAGACAAAAAAGAAAAAGAACAGAAAGGAAGAAGCGTACGTAAACAACTCCGTACCCAGTCGCTTCCGGTCGGATCAGGCTGCCACCCCAGGTGAGTCCCTTGCCCGTGAGCACGCCCTCCCACTGATTGCGAATCTTCTTGTACTGGCCAAAGAGATATCCAATCTCGCGGCCCGTGACGCCAATATCACCCGCGGGCACATCAGTGTCGGAGCCAATGTGGCGCGAGAGCTCGGTCATGAAGGCGACGCAGAACTTGCGGATTTCATTGTCGCTTTTGCCTTTGGGGTCGAAATCGGCGCCGCCTTTGCCGCCGCCCATGCTGACTGTTGCTGGTTAGTGTTTTTCTTCTTTGGCAATTCAAGAGTTTCAAGGAGGGAACGTACGGCCGGTTAGGGCATTCTTGAATATCTGTTCAAAACCAAGGAACTTGAGGATCGAGAGGTTGACTTGCGCCAGGTCAGCTTTGATCCTGAGAAGCGGCCATACCGAATCTATAGATTAACACTCACCAGTCGGGTGAAAACGCAGGCCGCCCTTGTACGGTCCCAGCGCCGAGTTGAACTGCACGCGATAGCCGCGGTTGATCTGAAGCTCGCCCTTGTCGTTCTCCCACACTACGCGAAACTGAACGACGCGCTCCGGCACGGCGGCGACCTGGAGGGCTTTGCGGTACTCCGGGTACTTTTCGAAGAGGGACGAGTTTTCGAGCGTGGAAACCAGCTCTGTTAACAAGTTTCCTTGGTCAGATGTGGCAATTCTCGTCCTAGTTCGCGGAAAGGACATACAGACCCTTGTAAGCCTGCTCAAACTCGGGCTCGTGGGGAAGATTCGACATGGTCAATTCTTTTGCTTTTCTGTTATGAAGGTCCCCTCCAGATGTATGA
This sequence comes from Talaromyces piceae, assembly GCA_001657655.1. Classification (NCBI taxonomy): domain Eukaryota; kingdom Fungi; phylum Ascomycota; class Eurotiomycetes; order Eurotiales; family Trichocomaceae; genus Talaromyces; species Talaromyces piceae. The sequence continues at coordinate 1,318,000 of JNNX01000001.1, forward strand.
TATAAAGAAGAGGAAGGAGAACCAGGCGAGAAAAAAGGAGGGAACCGAGGACGGCCCTTTTATGGTCCCTTGGGTCGCACGCAGTGAAAACCATCTCTAATTGCGCGCGGTCATCAAGCGTTGCCGATCCGCTGCGCCGGTGACTGAGATCGGAGCTGGCGGCGACTACTTAACCGGATCGGGACGGCAGATCTTATCAATCAGCGCCCATCAGTGTAAGTTTAGCCGGTTGCCGGTGCTCGCCCCTAGCTCCCCCGCCCCGATTGTCGGCTGCCGATAAGCCAGCCCGCCGGCCCATTGGCTGCCGCGCCTGCGATTACTGATTGTATCAGCTACTGCCAAGTAAAACCGCTTTGTGCACTCGTTTACCGTATTTTGCATTGTTTTGCATTGTTTTGCAAATCCTGTTGTGTTGTATTGCTTCTTGTATGTGTACTTGTACTCGCGACATCTACATATACGGACTATTGCCTACAGCCGACCTGCCAGTTTACGGCGCGTCCACGGGGTCCCAATCTGCCAGCCCTGTTAGCCACCACCATACCTTTGTCTTGACGAATGCACTCACCCGTCACGAGATACTCGTCGAGCCCGTCCAGTGTCTCCATGTCCTCTTCGTCAATGGCGAATCCCTCTATCTGCGCATTCGCTACAATGCGCTCGCGATTGCTGCTCTTGGGCAGCGGCACGTATCCGTGCTGCGCGCTCCACCGCACCATCAGCTGCGCCGGCGTGCACCCGTACTTTTGTGAGAGTGCCTTGACCGTCGGGTGCCCGAACCTATATGCACGGGCAAGCGGCGCATAGGCTTCCACCACGATTTGGTTTTGCTGGCAGAACGTGGTGATGGCCGTGCGCGTGTTGAACGGATGCACTTCGATCTGGTTGACCACCGGGCGCACGCGCGGCTGTGACGCCAGCAATTCCTCGAGATGCTTTACCCCGTAATTGCTCACCCCGGCGGCGCGGATCTCGCCGTCGGCCAGAGAGTCCTCCAGCGCGCGCCAGCATTCCAGTCGCTTCTTGCGCCCGCCATACGGGGAGTGGATCAGGAAGAGGTCGATGTACTCGAGCCCCGAGGCCCGAATGGATTCTTTGATGGACCGCCGTGTGGCATCGTAGCTGACGTTGGAGGCCAGTTTGGACGTGAAAAAGATGTCTTGTCGCCTCAGGCCGTCGGGCCTGTCCTGTTCGTTCTCGAGGAATCGCAACACCGCTCGGCCGACTTCTCGCTCGTTGTGGTACATTTGAGCACTGTCAATTCTAATGTGTTTCGTCAGTCCCGGGGGATCCTCCAACTGGGTACGTGTTCTCCATCATTACCCTCGATATCCAGCCTGACTAATCGGTCAGTCCGTACACCATTTTCGCCGACGACACCATCCAAGACGTACCTCTAACGCATATCTGACCGCATTCTCGGTTTCCCGCCCTGAGGTCAGGTACACACCGAGCTGGATCGCTGGCATCAACACGCCATTGGAAAGCTGAAAAAGATATCAGCATCCCGGTTTACAACGGATCAGCACCCTTTTACACACCGTGACTTTCGACGCGAGGGAGTATGCGCTCGAGGTGGCCATTGTTCTTGGGGCTTCGGCCAAAGGCACAGGCAATCGTGGTCGACGACAGCAGTCCCTCTGCAGCTGGTGCCGAGTGAAGGTGGGGTTGATGACGCAACGTCCCGTGATCTCCGCATTACGTACCGAGTACACAGTATCACCGTAACACGACCCAGACAGACATCGACAGACTACGTCGAGTCGTGCATCAATGTTACTACACTAGGGGCATCGCGGACTTGACGGAGAATCCCGCGGTCCGTCCCAATACGGCGCCGGCAAAAGTCGACGCTGCAGTACACGTCACCAACGCCAACTGTGGCTGCACCAGTGTGGCTGAGCCGATCGCGATCGGCACACTCTAGCCACAGATCACCGATCCGATCTGTGGCTGGTGGCATATAGGCGATCACCGCTGGCCACCTGTTCACAGACCGAGGAAATCCAAGAAACTCTTCTGCCTGTTCGCAACATGGGCACTCGGATTCGACGTGTTCCAGAATTCTCGTCGTTGGGCCCACGTGCTGTGGAACTTGCAGGGCCCAATCGATGCCGAGACAAGGTACTACGAACTACGAACTGGTTGCAAATTTTAGCTTATACTTTCAGCCCCTCGATTAGCTTCTTATACAAAACCTTTTTCTTCCTTTTTTTTTTTTTCTTTTTTTTTTTCTTTTCTTTTCTTTTTCCAAAAAAAGAAACTGCATTCCCCGCATGTGACCACCTCTGTTGGGTCGTACAAAGAACGGTATGCAATCCAGCTCGCGATCGTGCTGCCAGCTCCTATCAACATCAAATTCGAGATATGCTGGCTTCGTGTGGAGGGCAGATCAAGTTACCGGTCACTTCCCCAACTCAACCGCGGTTCTTTTCTCGAGCCGGCCACCTCGTTCAAAGGAGGACTCACCGTCTTTTGCGTCCGGAACGCACAGTCAGAAACTGGGCTAGTGTCGGTTTCTCCGATACCTCAGCAAGAAACACAACCGAGCTCAATTGCTGTGAAACTCTTCCCCAAGTCTCTCGTTAATTATGAGCTGTCTCTCCGGTGGCGAATTTTCTTTTTTCTTTTCTTTTCCGTTTTTTTTTTTTTTTTTTTTTTTTTTTTNCCTTTCTAGCCTTATGCTAGGCTCGTAGCGATTATACTAACCGTTCGCTAAAACCCTAGCGGGCCAGCAAAGTAGACCAAATCAGCCAATCAAATCGGGAGATCTCAGTGGCAAAGTAGTGAACCTTACCCTAAGTCGGGGGAAGTGGAGGCACTTGGGCTCCGTGTGCTAATCAATGACCAAGGCCAGGCAGGGCCTTTGCTTCATTCTCCAGATCGTACTAGCCAGTCAGGGACGTCTCTCTTCGTATGCTCTGTTCCTGTGCAGCGTAAATCTCGAGGCCCGTCGGAGAAAAAAAAAGGGGGGGGGGGAGGGATGGGGGGGGGAAACACGACTGAAGCTACACTTCTGGTCAATGGGATCGCGACCAAGGGATATGCAAGTACCGAGTACATGAAGAAGAAAATGGAGAACAAATGCCGACGTGCATGCACGGATATAGCCTTTATTTGTAGAGTTACATAGTCCGTCTCCTCCAGCCGGGAAAATTTCGCAGAGGAAACTACACATGTACGGGAAGAATCTGTTGGCCAACGCAAATGGCCAGGGAGCACTTGTTTTCGAACCCATCAGCTCATGGAGACGATGAGGCTGGTGGAGCACATGGCTGCCATGCCAGCTGAGCTTTCTGGATGATTCCCCAAGCTCCAACGTGCCCGGCCCTAGCCCAGTAGTACTGTAATTGTACCACACTTCACTCCCCTTTTCGTTTTGTTCTTTTTCCGTTGCAGTAATACCTCCGGCCGGGTCATGTACTTACTATACCGTACCGCCATCCATCGGCGCAGATTCAGCAACAACATAAAGTCAATTGATCGCCTCCCCTCGACCAGCCTCTTGTCCTTCACCCCTTTTCGTCTTCCAGTCTAAATCGCCTTGTCTGGCTGCACCACCGCCTTCATCATACCTTATTCTGTCTTCTTCTGGGACATGCCGACCCTAAACGGTGCACTACTAGTCTTATTTCCAGCTTGTTCTTATTAGGACCGCCCCTCCGTATGCCATTCCTTCCGTGGCGTCTCCGCGCGGCTACACGGGCTTCCCCCGAGAAGAGAAGAAACAGCAACAACTTTCAACCTTTGCGGTTCCTGAATGAAAGCGACATCTAGATCGTCGGGGCTGCACTCGATCGTCCGCCGCCGCCGTCTGCCGCCGTCGGCTGCTGAGCCTAGTCAGGACTTTGTTGTTCCTTCGTTTGCGTCGAGAATACGCCTTGTAGTCCGTCGAGCAAAGGACCTGATCAATCGCAAGTAAACGGCCCCCATTCCGCATCACTCTTCGATTCCGGTTCACCGTTCACCACAAAAAGGGATTTCCACTCCAGGAAGAGGAAAAAAGAGGCGAACAAAAAATAAAAATAGAAAAAAAAAGACAAGGAAAGAGAAGAAAAGTCCACACCCCCCTTGAGCTAGCAAGAGGGGAAAAGAGGGGGGAAAGTATCAAAAGAGAACAAGGGCCCGTTGTTTTACAACGCCGAAGCTACCTAAACGGAAACTTCCCCAAAACTCCTCCACTTCCAGCATCTTTTCCCTCCTTGAACGCCTCCCTCGTCTGCTTCTCCCAGGCTTCCAGACCACCATTTCCAGAACCTCTAGGCTAAGATCTCGTGCATTCTTCACAGCTCCGCAATCGAGAAAAGACAGTCACGGCGAAGACCGCCGGTCGACGAGCAACATATCCGCCGCTTTCACCACTCCAGGATGAGTGGTTCAGAGCACCAGTTCGACCCAGCGACCATGGCCGGCCTATCCGAGGCCTCGCAGGGATCCGATGACTCCAACTTTGACATCTTCGAATGGTATCCGCGATACCAGAACTGCCAGAGGTACTTCCTCGACCATGCCCAGCACAGCGGGCCCGTGCAGGCGCTCTCGGCCTTTCTCAACATCCAGTTACCCTTTCAGAAACAACCTTTCCCCATCTTCAATTCTCACGCAACGTCTGCCGGACCACAGCCAGCTGGATCTGCCGCTGTGCCTACAAATCTACCGCCCTCAGTCTCGTTGATCCCATACATCCGGCGCCTCGTCGCCACCGGGATGGACTTCCCTGGCGTCCTACATGGCTTCTTCGGCGACGACTGGACGGCCGGCGTTGGCTCTCTGCACGAGCACGAGCGCCGCAACTACCTCTTTGCAGCCAAGAGCGGCGGCTGGGCGTCGGTGAAGAAAGACTACGACATGGGCCCATCAGAAACAGTCCCCTTTCTACGGCCGCTGCAAGGGCCCATCGATACCGAACTCGACGCTGCCGAACGGAGCTGGAGCGAATGGCTCGCTATGGAAGACTGGATGGTTGGCCCTCGCTTTCCTGATACGCTTCAGGACTCGTCTTCGCAAGCTTCGCGCCATCGAGCGTCCAGATCATAAGCTCATTGGCCAGTACCAAAAAGCATCATCTGCTTTGGTTCGTTCGTGTGACTCTCGGCTTGATACCAAAAAGAATGCTAAAACAGTCTGTTACGAGAAAAACGAGTTTCATGTAGTCCTGTTTTGCTTGGAAATTGCGGATATCTTTTCCGCCATTTTTTCTTTTTTTTTTTTTTTTTTAAGGGTCCGGCCCGAGGATCAAGTCTCGGTTGTTGGCCGGAAAGGAAAAATCGTTATTTGAACCAGTCGACGAGGATTCAACAGGTGTTAGCATCTTCATAGCGCTATACCTTTCTATAGAACTGACATTTTGTACTTCTTGTTTTTTTTCTTTCCGTCTTCTCCTTTTCTCTTCCAAGTTCTGAAGATTCAGATTCAACTACACTGCCACGTGAGGAGAGGGGGGGGGGNAGAGAAACTTTATCCATTAGTCTCTGTATCTATGGTCCCGTACGTATCAATCAAAACACGGCCCACAAACCATGCGATTCGACGGGCCCAATGGCTTTTGTTCCTCCCATTTCCTTCTCGGCGGTCTGGAAAAAGCAAGTCTGTAGAATGACGTGGACTAGAAGCATTGGTGCAACCAATGACATCTACTACTATGATGGCTCTTTTCCCTCAGATGGGCTCCAGTCAGTCATTTCCCTGAACCAGCCAATCGGCGGTGGTAGATGGGATCTGTGTGGCCGTTGTGTCTTACTGTCTGCGCGCATCTGCCTGTTTAGGGCTGCGCTAGGAGGCTTAAAATTGGGAGACAACGTGCTGGCTAGGACTCGTATGGTCAAAAGTCTGAACGTGGGTTCCGTCTTCTTACTGTTTGGCTTTTTTGTTGCCATGGATGAGGGGGACACTTGACTTGCCTAGGGTTCTCTCTTCGCATGCCTGTGTCGACGCTATTATTGACCTCATTTAAGTTTATACACCTTTTGATTTCAGTAGAGAAAACACTGGCACATGAACCTCAATTATCATTTAGTAAAAGAGTGCCTGGGTAATACACCTCGGCGCCTTGATATACAAAGGACAACTTGGTCAGGCCTTACCCCTTCGTGATGTACGCTGTAACAAATATTATAAACGGCATTTTTAAATAGACTGCACTGCCCCGTACATAGACATGCCAAACTGCCTGCTTGCAAGAAAACTTAAGCAATGTCAAATCGATTCGCCATCAGTTTTGTTCGGACCCTGTTAGAGCGATGGAAGGCTTGAAATGGAGTACATATATATAATCGTTAAATCTGTCCCGCGATCAGTCGTGACCAGGAAAAGAAGAAAGGAAAAAAAAAAAAAAAAACAATAATTTTCCTAAACTAGACCTCATGCGACGCCTAACCAAATCAATTGAACTACCCGCCACAGTATAGTCTTGCAGTGCCCTTACTTACTATTCATGTATCTCTCTCATACCTTGGATATAAGACTCTCTTGGTGAAGCTTCTTCATTGGTTGAAACACCACGATCTCTTGGCCACCCGACCTAAGCATGTGTGTTCCTTCTCATGAGCAACCCTTCCAAATCCACACACAAGAAGAACGTATTATATTACATGTACAACTGAGCACGCATGTTTGACCGAAATCACCATTGGTTCTCGACCGTCGCATCGTGATAGGGTCCAGCGACAGGAGCGCATTCATTACATAAGCAAGACAACATATCACGTGACCTATGTATCGAACAATTGAACAAACCCGACTTCATCGGCCGCATGGACGGTGCACTCGTTTGGCCACTTATACGTTACAGCATTCGCAGCTGTTTTCAATGATATATCACACGCTCTTTACTTATACTGTATGGCATGGTCTCCTTACCTTTCCCGATCCTTCCACGCCTTTTCCTGAATGGCCAATGAGCATGCAATACGTGCAAGAGAAGCTATGGCAGCGCCAATCGATCAATGGAGAAAGCTCCTCCGACAATGTCTAGCTCGCCGCATCGAGGTGGCCGAATTCTGTAACCTAGTCAAAGCTCTGGCCAAACGGGCCCCGTTGGCAGAAGCGTCGCTGGTGGACGTGATTCTCGAGTCGCGCAGTGTTACTAACGGCCGGTATGACCCACTCATACCTCTGTATATCGATGCTCTCACCAAGATTGGCAAGGCCAGAATCGCGTCAGTATTGAACGGCCTCCGGCGACACTCGTCGGTTGGTGACCATGCCCAGTCTGCAGAAGGCGCCAAGAAGCCGACAGCAAGGCTGTCTACCTTGATGACCGACACCCGGATTGTCCAGGATGCCATAGTCCCCATAACGACTCCCGCGCTGTCTTTTAGCAGCCACGAGGTTACTAGCATCTTTACCGAAGTTTCCGAATGGATCCTGGCTCTTGTACGCGCGCATACCAGGAGCCTCGCCCAAGACCAGCAGTCCGGGGGCTTGTTGGACCAGCCAGACGCGCTGGCTTTGTTTGAATCTCTGGGGATCATGCTGATCGCTCTGTCAGCAACTGATAGAGGAGTCGATGCTCTATCATCCGATCTTGCACAGGGTATAGATTCTGCTTTATTCCGTAACTATCTCATGTACTGATCCTACGTCAGGCTTCAAAGTCCCCTTAGGTCATGCTCTTACTGCGTACCTATCCACCTCCGCTGTCATCTCAATGAACTTGCGGACCCGCCTTGACAGTCTCCAAAAGGCGTACCAACTGTACGGAGAGCCGACTCCGAAAGATCTCGACGTCCAGATGATGGACGGTATGGACATGAACGCCCTTCAGTTCGAGGCTTCCGTGATTGACGGCCCCGTCATCAACTCTAGAGCTGGCCTCTATGTGTATATCAATGCTATGGTATGTCTCACCAGACTTTCCAATGCGAAATTCTGACAAGAGCAGCTCGTCGGTCGTCCGCTTGTTGACGACAACATGTTTTTGAACTACCTATCAAACCGCTATGGGGTAAAGATACCGCTGCAACGTTGCTTTGCCTGTTACTGACAGCCTACAGGGCCATTACGAAATGCTTGTTCAAGAGCTCATCACTGCAACATTTGATGTCCTCTCCAATGGGATGTATCGAAATGAATCTGGCCGGAACATGTTTGTTTTTCGCTCGTTTCTGGTCAACAAGCTGCCTCCGTTCCTGGCCGGCATGGCAGCAACATCGATGGACCCAATTCCCATGGAGATGTGTATCGGTCATGCCTTGAATCGGGTCGATCCCAATGCGTTTCCCTCTTTCTCGCAAATGTTTGAAATGCAAGGGAATACAGTGCTGTCGGACGTGCGACAGGAATTCTTATTCTCGTGTGCTCTGCACCGGCTTATCCCGGAGTCCAGTATCGAGCGTTTGTTAGGCGAAAACCCGATGCAAACGCTGCCCGTTGGCGGAAGATATGTCAAAGATGATATCGTGACGCAGATCCACTCCAACCAAGAACGCGCCGATCAACTGATATCTGAGATTGAGTCCATGGAAGGAAATGCTGGTGCCATCGTTGCCGCTGTCACAGAGGTGCGTTCAGACTATGTTTTTACTTTCTTTTCTCTCTCTTTCTTTCCCCCTTTTATTTTTGTCACCTGGTTCCTCTGTTGATCCCAGAGTAATTGGTTCAGGTCATACATACGCTCTGTCATCAGAGAGAAACAGTGACGCTAAAGGGGATATGCAACTCGATATCCCGTCGGCCGCAGGTCCTGGACGTGATGCCCTTGTTTCGCGGTTTCAAAACTATCCTACAGCCTGTGTGCTCCCTCATAGACACGTGGAAGTGGGATGAGGATCAAGGTACGGCCCGATTCCCTTTACTTGTTTTATGTTATAGTAAACCCTTGTAGGTGAAAACCAGCCCGTGTATGACGAGTTCAGCAGCATATTGCACCTGATCCTTGCTTTCAAGTATCGCTACGATCTCAGTCAGTACGATCTGGGCATATCAAACCCCCAGTCGTTTGTGTTGAAGCTTCTCGACAAAGGCTCTACCAGCTTGGCATTGGATCAATTAACAGAGAAACAGAACAAAAACCTTGGCTCGTGGATATCGGCTCTCTTCATCGCTGAAGGGATCAGTGAAGAAACAATGTCTTCATGTAGCCCGCAGGAATTCTACATGCTGGTTGCCACGCTTTTCAGCCAAACGCTGGGCGCTTGCGAGGTTGGAAAGCTTGATTTGGATACTCTAAAAGGAGGGTTTGAATGTGAGTTGCCGCCTCCATCCTGAGCGTGCGGAATTGATACTGACCACTAGCAGACCTCCTTGAACCGTTCCTCCTCCCTTCTCTTGTATTTGCACTGTCATGGTTGGGTAGTTACATTTGGGAATCAGAAAGCAACCCAGCCATCCCGCTGAAGGTGCTCTATGCCCTGATCAAACCAAACTCCATCTCTGGCGAGGCCGAGGCCGTGCACCGTTCCGTGCTCAACATCAGCGCGCGGGCGTTGGAGGAACAACTCAAAGATGTCCGGGCTCGACACCCCGGGCGCACAGATATCAAACCGATTCTGGATGCCCTCGAGCCGTATCTGTCGTTCCAACGTAACGGCAGCAGCCGCCGATCCGAGCTGGACAGCTGGACGTCCCATGCAGGCGGGCTCACCAGCTGCATCCGCAGCACCTTCCACGGTCTGGTGCTGTGGAGTGCCAGCGCAGACATCAACATGTCCCCTCACTCATACACACACCGACAAATACTCGCCGGCATACGACTCCTGACAGCACCTCGCGTGCTGCCGGTCTTGCTTGACGAGCTCAAGGCGCAGGCAGAGTCCAACACGCTCGACCTGGCCCTCGATGTCGCGGCGACGCTGATCTGCGCACCCATGCCCGAGTCGTTTGCCCTAGAGCAGGCAATGTACCACCCGGTCGACACGGACAAGGAGAGCCTCCCGCGCTGCGGCATCCTGACTCTTCGCGGCGCTCTCGCATTGCAGCACGAGAACGTGCCGAAACTATCGGAAAAGGACCCGTTGCGTGCAGAGATCATTGTGCGATTGACGCGCCGCGTCAACTCGCTCCTCAGTATTCCCGCGCACGTTGCTAATCTTGACGTGGGCAATATCATGCAAGACATCAACCTCGACGCCGCCGCCCATGAGCCTATGGATCTCGGCGGCGGTTCAGGTGGCAACGGAGATGAAGTCAACAACGGTGGTGCTGGTGTTGGCGCTGGCGGTGGCAATGGCGGCCACACCGACGACCTGGGAGCGTCCAACGAGAATATAGATCAACTCTTGAACGATGCGGTTGCAGGCGATCGGACCGGGTTGGGCCTCGGCCTAGATGATGGCACCGGCATGGATACCAGTCTGGAGGATATGTTTGATGCGGCGAATATGGGGAATCCCGAACTCCTAACGGATTTGGATATGGATGGAATGTTTTAGGAACTAATTTTTGTTGATAGATCAAATCTGTCTGGCCGTACTCGATAGCATATCCTCTCCCGACATTTGCTGAAATATATCCAGGGCTAATATGATCGTTGATGGCTTGATTACTTTTATTGGATAAATATGATGCTGTGAATAATGTAACACTGGCTATGGCCTAGAAGTTTGTCTAAGAGAAAGGAGTCCTACCTTTTACGCATATCATCATAAGAGAACTCTCTGGAAGAATATATCCAGCGAGGTTCATGTCAGCGTGTCGGGGTGGCATCCAGATTAGTCGCTTTGTATAGAAAGGCAACGAAAAAGAACGATTCCTCTGTACCGGGTTCACTTTTCACCGCAAGATACTATGAGTCTAGCTACTAGGTAGTCAAGCACTTGGAAACGCAAGCATGACACCTCTCAGACAGTCTAGTCTTGACAGCTCGCCCACTCTCCTCGCCGGATATCCAATTACGACCAAAACCGCGCGCCAAGTAGCTATACTTGAATTATTGAAATTATAAAATCCAAAGGGTCAAAGAAAAGGAGGATTGATCCTTGTTCTGTCGAGAAAAAGAAACCAGCATTTCCAAATAGTGAGAATAGGCATAGCTTTTGTTTTTCTCCCCTTTTGTCCCTTTCCTAAGTAAGTTTCCTTCCTACACCGATTTATACTGAGATTTGTTAGCCAAAGTGTACAGGACAAAGAGCACGACCAGGTATCTTCTTTTATTTATTTATTTATTTTTTTTTTCTCCTCTTCTTTCTTTTTTCTCCTCCCAAAAAAGTAAGGTTTCCCTGTGCTCCTCTGTCTGTTGGCTGCAGCTAAAGATAAGACGGGTAGCCAAGTAATTACTATTTACAGTCACTAATAACCCATGTACTGACAGAGTCCCTACTTCAAATAGACTAGTTTGACGTGCAGGGATTAACGAAACTAATACAGATTGCGTATGTACAGAAAAGCGTGCACGAGCATGTATTACTATGCACTTCGTACTCGGTACTCCGTACTGGTGTACCTCTCTGTAGCTGGCCCAGACCCCAGCGGTTGAGTTGCATTCAAAGAAACCAAAGCCAACAAGGCTTGGGAGCTGTTGGTGTCACACTAATCCCACTAAATGTATCCAGTAACCAAACTATCGGGGGTGGCTCATGAATAAGGAAGGTTTGCGAGAAAGTCACACTTTGTTGTATTTAGTAAAGTTTATATTGGCGAACGGTCCTCGTCCCGCTGCCGCGCCTGTTGCCGCCCGGCCCACGCAGGGCGGGTCAATAAACGGTATTGCCGCGTTGGCTATTAGATAAAAACAAGGGAGGGGAGGGGAGCAAACAAAGGGATTATTCGTGCGCTATTACTAGTCCTCTTTGTTGTTGCTAGGGGTAAGCAGAAGTAACAAGTCTCTTGTACGAAAGCGCCGAGTACCAAGTACGCTGGACTCTGTAGATGGAAGTAGTCATAGGTAAATGTCTGTACTCTGGCCGTTGTCATGGCACAGTTAAAACAACAAAAATCAGCCACCACCGCAGACGTTACCTCAACGCCACTCATTTTGTGAGTTCGAGCTAAAGAGGAATTACTCGATACCATGGCATGCCTACCCCGCAGACCGGCACTGACTGAAGGCAGGCCAGCGCTTAGCGGTCCATTGAGATCTAGAGTGTCGTGTCCGAGTCAGAACAGCGCGGGCCTTATTCGAGTCATAAAGCGTTGGTTGCATCGAGTATCGGCGTGGACCGGGACTTTGCGGACACATTGCCGGGCTCCAAACCGTAGGAGAGAGAGCCTGACTCGCAGAGATCCTCCTTCCAAGACTAGGAGAGCCCTTAACCCGAGTGTTGTCCAACTTTTGAGGTTCCCAGCACCGACAGGGCGGGTACCCGGTGGAGTCTTTGCTGACGGGGCTCCCTTCCGATTGGAGTTATCCATATGATCGATCACCCCTCCTCATGAGCCCATTGTTGTCCCCTGAACCTGCGTACGGAGATTGGTCTGCTCAAAGGTTTGACAGGATACTACCTGTGCAGTCTGTAACTCCTTCTGTTCGCAGATACCTTACTTGTGTGAAACTCGGACCTTTCGGAGCACTGCAAGTGCTACCAATACACTAGACACGGAGTAAACGGACGGGGCTCAGCGGAGACGATGGAAGTCGAACTCTATACTACTCGGTACTCCGTACGGCGTCTGCTCTCAGCCTCGGCAATGGCCCCAATAACAGTTGAGTCGATCATGTCGATCCTCAGTGTCCGCGTATGTGAACTCCACGCAGTTGCCATACAACCGGGACCATAACCACGCGCTCGGTGTCGAGCGAGTATGGAGTGATGCAATGCCATGCAGCCTTCGTCGATCACGAGAGCATCGGATCATCTCGAGTTTGGTCAATTTCAGATTCGCGTGATGGACAGACGTAAACCTCATGCTGGATAGTGAAAGGGGAACAGCTCTGGCTTTGCCCACCCCCTATTGCTGAATGATATTGCCGACTTCGCTGTAGACTCGGATTAAAATGATCGTATAACGACACTTGCCAAGTGCTGCCTTCTGAGTGCGCAGGAGACTAAAACACGTACGACAAGTCACAGAGATACACACAGCTCATGTCAACAGCAGCCACACCCACAAGGTCCCGATGCTCCGGCGCACCAGCTTCAGGCATGAGGTCGAAGGCAAGCTCCGCCGCCGAGTGTCTGACTTGCTCGGGGACATGGAGCACTAGTAGCTCAAGTACGGGGCTGGATTCGCGACCCGCAGAGCCGTCCAGACCGGAGGAATTGCCGTCGAAGGATGACTTGTATCATGAATGTCGTCACGCATCTATACGTAATAAAGGGGGCTGATATAGTTCGTGGAGCATGCGTGACGTGCTTGAGAGTGCACAATCGATGCTCGCAGTTTGGCAGCAATGAAGAACCGTGGGTCTGTACGTACATAGTTGCTATACCCGCTTGGCAAAAACAGCTTCCACCACAGTCTGCCTGGGCTCATGGACGCCATCAGGAAAGGGGCCAGTCATGCGCCCCATACTGGGGATGGAGGAGGAGTGGACTACGTAGTACGTAGTTTGAACTGCACGCATTGGGCTAGATGTTTGATATACGCAGCCCGATATGACTACAGTGATAAAGTCGTTCAAGACTGCGGAGACTCATATCATTCAGTTTAAGCATTCCTGATCAGAGAGTCAGCCTACATGTAACACTGAAAGTCCAGGGCAAGACAGATGCCAGTCTATGCGATAAGCACGATGCATTAAGCCCGATCCTGGGCCTGGGCCAGAGACGAAAAAGCTGATGATGTAGAATAGAAATAACAAAAAAATGAAGGCTAACATCGAATAGAGTCTGACGATGGTGTGCTCTCAGTATGCGGGTGCTCGCCGTTTCAATCTCATGCGCTAATTATCCTCTGCTTCTCTACTCTGTTGGACTTTGCTAGAAATATGTGCCATCGAGTTTGACCTTTATTTTGACTGGCAGAGGGAGGAGACTGTGAGGATGTTGAGGCCAAACGGCAAGAGCAACTAGAGTGAAAGCGGTATGGCGGCTCCTTCCCGTCTTCGCGCTCCGTTTCTCACGCGCTCCACAGTTCCCACCAGGAACTGCCCAATCAGCCTGCCGGTTACGTTACTGCGGTATGGTTGTGTACAGAGTACAAGATACAGGGCCCGGGGTACTAGTCCCTATCTATGCATGGATGATGCTGCAATCAAATTAAGAATAGCACTGTCCATGTCGTCTCTCTCTCTCTCTCTCTCTCTCTCCCCCTCTCTCTGTATGGGCTCGATTACGGCATTTTGTGTCCACACTGGCTGTAGATACAAGTAATGCAGACTAGGCATGGGGAACATAAGGTGATCGACCAGATTAGTCAATTAGTCAATTGATTAAGATCCAAGCTTCCACAAACTCGCGCGCATCAGTAAAGAGAAAAAAGAATGAGAGAGGGAGTTGCGAACAGAACTATTGCCGGATCGGCTGCGTTGACCTCCGGTTCCGATATGCCTCGACCAATTCAGAAATGGATGGTACGGATTTGCAGTTTTGGTTGATCCGAGGAACATAGGTCACACATGTATTCTGTAGATGCAATGGTCCTACATAGCAACGTGGGGAAGTAGATCGGAAGCAGAGAAAGAACAAAGTAGGGCAATGAAGGATGGTGCCTGAAGAATATCAATCACAACGGACTGTAGCACTAAAACTGCAAGCGAACTGCATGCTGCGACTGTGATGACTGAGTCGTGAGATGCATCAGCCGTCCTTTCGGGCACCTGGGAAGGAGAGAGAAAAGGCAATTAAGGCGAGATGTGATATAATGTTCCTGAGCTCCGGCAACATCATTGGCGGGATAAATATCTGTGGCTGGCCAATGAGCAAGCTGCGCGGCGTGACGGAATGGGCGGTTTCGAAAGATAGTGCAGACACGTTCTTTAGTCCATCTGTTAGTTTAAGTGGCTAGGTTATTTTAACCGTTAGCTCCCAAATTGTCCCCGTATGCGCGCGATTGTGATTGGCCCATCCGGAGACGCAATCATTTATTCCGATCGGCATCCAATTGGGTCCAGGCTGGAGCTTTCCATCTGCAGCAAGGGCCCCCCATGCTCAGTTGCTTAAATGATTGCAAGCCGATCAGCGAGAGGAAAAGGGCTGTTCTGCCCTGAGATTCGCGGGTCACTTCAGGGCCATGTGACTGTCCCTGTATGCAGGTGGCCCTTTGCCTTGGTGGTCCATATGCTGCGAGCGAATAACTGAATTTTTGACTGCCGCCCTAGGACCGGTGACTCTATATATAACAACAACAATTTGAGCTGAGGAAGACGCTATGCGCCTTGCTGTTTTGAGTTGAAGAATCAGCCCGATTCGAAAGCTCGGTTAGTCCTACGACTCATGGCACTGAGACGTCCTCCGGAGATATGCACGGCGTACTATTGCTCAGAGTACGGCTTATCGATTATGAGCTCGTGATATAATGCTACATTCAGCGAGATTTTGCCCATACATAACCTTCAATACCGATTGAGCATCCCAAGTAAGTTGCGCAATACTTGTCAAGAAGTCGTCCGGTAGGTAAACCTCTTGTAGCTCTATGGAAAAGCGCCAGAAGCCAGTATTCTCAAGAGATGTCCCGTTCCCCTTTGCCAATTTAAGCATAACGACTGACCAGCCAAAGGGGGTCGTTTATTAACCCGCTCTCAAAGCAATTCACAAAACCCGAACCCACAGGAAGAGCCTTACCCTAATAGGGCTGGCATAGAACCGTTCTGATTGCCTGACGTGGAGGGCGGCCAAGACGGCGAACATCGCCAGATGGGGGTTAGACGGTATCATGGCGTGTGTAAACGCCCCGAAGTAAGTAAAAAGAAAAAAAAAAAAAAGAAAAAAAAAGAAAAAATAAAATAGTAGAAAGAAAGGAAAAAGCGACACTTATTTTTTGTTGTCGGGATTTGTGCACGTTGCAGGCTTTGTGATATCGAGTGCATGGCATTATCTATTTTATTCTGCTATTATTCCCTTTACCATTGTCAGTCAGATTTTGAATCGGCCCAGGAGTCACGAAACATGGAGAAATCCGCTTCGCTGTTGGCTGTCAAGACGAGAGTATTGTGCAGATCGTGTCGATGCAAGACATGATCTTGTCAATAATACACTGCACTTATTTGGCTCATTATTATTACTATCATTAGTATGATCACAGGCATGATAACAGCTGGCCAATGTCGAACTGTCCTCTCTGTACGACAGATAATAATTTCGATAGTAATAACGATTTGAGCAGTTATGGAGCAATACTGATAAAGGGTTCGACCGAATCGAAGAGCCGGTTGGCGGACCCGGCAAATTCGCTCGTTCGGTACCCTAGTAAGTATTGACCCCTCCTACCCCGTTGGTCAGGGGGTGATCGGGACTCTACCCTCGATAGCGGAACCAGTCCGTCTTGATATAGCTACGAGCCAAACGGGAAGCCGCGAAAGCATCAACCCAGATTGAAACAACGTCCACATGCGTCGTCGGCGCCGAGGCACCGTAGAAGTGTCAAAGATCCAGATCGGCGAATTTTCGACTGACACAAGCAACAGCTTTACGCGCGCTATTGGGTGCCAACGCCAACGATCTCCTGCGGGCCGCGTCTCACTCAGCACGTCTAGACTACCGCCCTGTCCACCGTACTCCGTAGTCCCATGCCTGTTGTGCTCTTAGTTCTCACATCGGGAAGACAGGAGCTGGGATCCGGCCGCGCTAGTCCCGGAAGACACTAGAGGCAGGAGACAATGCAGTTGTTGGCTGGTTAACTGGTAACCGCAGCTTAGCTGCTTACGACAGACCCACTACATATGGTGCTAACCCGGCTTGGGCACTGCGGTGGTGTCGATCGGGGACCCACTAACAGCCCACAGCCTGCTCCGCGATCCACTCGGAGGAGCTTACTATATTTCTGTGCTACGATTGGTTCAGCGCCTGGAATGGTACAGCTAAAGCTACGCTGCTCTTGCGGTCTTGTCTGCTCCTCCGCAGGAACGAACCATGGTTCATGGGCACATCATCAACCAGCAAGTGATAATAGCAACTAGTAGGTATATCAGTGTTCCTTTCCAGGCCCTGTATTCCAGAATGGCTACCCATTGGCTTGGGAAGCACTGGTAGGGGTGGATCTCACGCTTATATTGTTCCGCGTTCAAGGACGAGTGACGATTGTGATGAGCCAATTTGGGACAGATCCTTTTTCCACTCACTGTCAAAGCTGGATCCATGCACGGCCACTTGCTGTTTTGTAGTCTGGACGATGTAGTCGGGATTTATTGAGCCACCCAACCGCGTCAAGAGTATCACCGAGTCAGTCAGCAATGATAGAGGAATAATGAACCTCTGCGTGCGGAAGCCGGAATATTGGAACCTGTTCTCTGCCCCGGCACGCTCGTGCTGATGGCCGGTTTGTAGTCATTTTCTAAACTAGGTTTCCAACCGTAGTGTCCAGTACTCTAACTACTTACGCAAGCCTGCGCCGTTGACGTATGACCTGTCAGACTTGTGGGATGTGTAGGCAGGACGCTTCAGGGCAGCAAAAGAGGCACCTTCCATACACAGTGACCCTTTGTATTCCATCCATGCCATCTCAATTTCGACAGCACAAACACGGCCAACGACGCGACTGATACAACTAGCTCAACTCCAGTTGACAAGACAACTAATTGCCCGAGTTGGTTAAGGTCCTGGCACGTCTCTTGCCCCTGGACGACAGCGGCAGCTCTCAAAACAGGCTTAGTGTGTCCGACGGACCCATGCTAGTGCCGCACTAGCATCTACTAGTGGACTGTGCTTGCTTGTGCATTGCATTGCCGGGAGTTGTGTTTTTGTTCTTCTGCCGTTTCTCTCTCTCTCTACACTTTTGTTTCTTTATAAGTGTTGATTGTTATGACTCCAGATTACTCCGGTGGCCAGTAATGGTAAGCAGTTAGTATTCGGCCCTGAGGGACATCGGACACCCGGCCGGCCGGACGAGTCGGAACACTACAGCAACGCGTGCAACGAGGGTGTGGCCAACGCCTGATCTCATCCCATAAGACCCCCTAATAACAATACTTCTACTGGCGATCGATATCTTCTGTGCAGTGAAGTAGCGGTATCCCGACACGGCAGACACGGTCGCGGCCGGGTGGGCGTCAGAGCGTCTGTCACGGTAACGCGGTCTCTGCTAGTCCCAGTCGCCCAGGATGTAAACGAGTTAGTCCTCTTAGCAGTGCTACTAATGCACGACCGGGCCAGAAAATAAGGCCCACGAGCTCGAATCCCAAGAATCGAGAGACTAAGCTCGCCTAACCCTGTCTAGTGCCCCGCATCGCCTTGGAACATGACAGTAACGCCGTCTGGCGGCAAAATGAAGGTGATTGCGATTTTTAGTTGTTTTTCCGTTACTTCTTTAGTACGTAGATTGGAGGGAGCGATGTGAACTAAGACGTTGAACTAAGTCGCTAGCTTTCGTTGGTGACGGTGTGACCCCCCACTGGCTAGAACCTCAGGCTGCAAGTTCGCTCTTGCCGGATGTACTCTGTACTAGAACCTATTACTTGACCTGCCGATTCCCTCCTCCTCCTTTCTTTCTCTCACCTATCGACCCTCCTTATCCTCAAACCTCATCCTCCTTCGGTCAACCAGCCCTGGATACACGGTTTCGACATTTTGAACACTTTCTACCTTCCTTGTTGCATGTGTCTTTAAGCCAACCCATTGTTGTCATCATCATCATCGTCGTCATTCTCCATTGCTGCTGGTGGCTATCCGACAGATGGTATAGCCCTATCCGCACCTGCCTATCGAACGCCCTTGCGTACACGGGGGCGATCCCGACCACCCATCCACCCCCTCACGACAGTCCTTTTCCAATTTTACACCGTTTAAGAAATCAGTCAGTCTTTTCTTGGTCGCCTTGGTAGCACTCCTTGGCACTGTCGGGAGCGGTGTTCCTCCAAGCCACCGATATTATTGTTATTATAATCGCTTCACTGCGTTCCGCGATAATCATCCTATCAACCGAGAGAACGTATTTCATCCGGTCAATTCTTCGGTCGCGGAAACGGTCCATTATATCTATCCCACACGCCACGAACACGCAACTCGAGACGCCTTGGGGGACACACGCAACACTCTTCTCAATCCAGTTAGTCGGGTGCACTTGCTCAGTCGCGCAAGGAATCTTTCAATTGCTCCCTGCCACAGTGGTAAGTCGGACTGGTTCTGCGTGAACCTGGCTTTCATTCTGCCGGCCATTGACCTCTTCCCAAAGGGGCCGTGTGTTGACATTCCATGTTTACACTGCCCTTCTTCATGCCCCTAGACGGGGGCATTCCCCGCTCTCCCTCCTCCAGCGCCCTTTCTCACTGGTCACCCTCTCTCTCCTCTCTCATAACATCACCGTCATCTCCAAGTGCTATCGTCCCTGTCGTGGCTGGTAACTGACCAGGAAGAACACAGCGTACGCAGTCTGCCACTAGATCGAACGAAAAAGCGCGAGAAAACACCGCAAACAAACGCCACTATCAGGTTTCAAACCACTGTTCTCTAGTACTAGCTCTGGAAGCATCACTGATGACCATGCTCATTCGGTCTTGTGCGCTTTGATTTGCTCACATCTGCCACCGTGGTCGGCGACCTTAAAATCCACTGTCGTCTGAGAGGCGACTGCACAACCCATCCAAGCATGGAACAATCAGAACAGAACGTTGCCCCGTTGAATATCGTCAAGGGCAAGGCGCGTCCGCCAATCCCTCAATTGAACTTCTCGTCCATCAACCGGACTTCCAGCACAAAACGCAAACACGACGAACGTATGACACCGCCGCTGACGCCGCACGGCTCCCGAGAAGCCATGTCGGAGCGTGTCGACAACGATCGCCCTATCTTTCACAATTATCTTCGCGCATTCTACCCATTTCACCCGTCCAGCGTGGTATCTCCATCAACCGTCACCCTACCTCTCTCCCAGGGCGAGATCATTCTCGTTCACTCGGTTCATATCAATGGCTGGGCCGACGGGACCCTCCTGGAGACCGGCGAACGGGGATGGCTTCCGACCAACTACTGCGAAGCCTATGATCATTTACCGATGCGCCCGCTCCTGAAAGCCCTGACAGACTTCTGGGACATCATCCGAGGAGGATGCGGCACGTCCCTCCGCGATTTTGGAAACCAGGATCTGATGAGGGGCCTTATTGCTGGAGTTCGCTTTCTTTTGGTTTGTCTCACTCGGCCGTTTGTCCTAAGACTGCAATACTGACTAGCTTTGTAGGAAAAGCTAGAATGCCTGACACGAGACACGACTCTAGTCCAACGTTACGAAGGACTTCGCCGAAACCGCAAGGCTCTGCTCGCCGATCTGTCGTCCTTGGTCAAATCGGCCAAGCGGCTGCAAGAAATGGCCAACGGCAACCCGTGCGAGGAAGACGTGGAACAGGTCCTCGACGAAATGCTCCTCAAAGCGTTCAAGATCGTCACCCGGGGCGTCAAGTTTCTTGATGCGTGGAATGAACACGTCGGCCTCACCAGAGCTATCCTCGATCTAGAGCCTCCAGCTTTCGATGATTACGACACTCCCATGCTCACTCCGCCAACCGACACCTTCTCGATTCCTGACCGCACTCCCGAAGCAGTGTCAGAGCGAAGCTGGACTCGCCAGAATACGAGCCGAGCTTCAACATACGCAGACATGTCACCACGGCCACCTAATATAATGGCAGCACATGGGAATCGGGTCTCGGTGTCACATCGAGTATCCTATTCCGGAGGCTCCGTTAACCATCGACATCCTGGACTTGCTTCGGAACGGCTGGTTGCATCGTACGATGCCTTTTTGGGTGTTCTGGGCTCCTTCATCGGCTTGCATTTACAGTCTCGCTCCTCGACCGAGTTGATCTTGACTACACAACAAGCCGTGCAGTCGTGTCACGTGCTGCTGGCTGTTGTTGAATCGATATGGACGCACGATCTGAAACGATCCCTTGATCTGGAACAGGCCAAGGATACTATGTATGAGCTCCTCAATGAACTGGTCTCCGCTGCAAGGGAAGCCTTCCGCCCAAACTCGTCGGACGATGAAGTGGTTTTCATGCCTGATGAAGGAAAGAGACTAGTCGACGCGGCAACCGACTGTGTCCGCGGCGCTGGTAGTTGCATGGCAAAGGCGCTTGGTGTGTTGGAGCAGATTGGCGATTTTGAAACGGAATCCAGCCACTATGAATTATCGCCAAATGCCGAATTCATGAATATGACGCCTCAGCCGGCACCCGAACACAAAGATACTATTCCCGAACCCCAGCAACCATCCTTGCGCCTCCTGCCCCCGCCCATTTCTATTCCCAACACCGAGCACAGCCCAGCTACCCCTGCCCTCACAAACGGTACCACGCCCTCCTCCATGCTTTCGCGCACAGGCCTACCGACAAGCCCCAAGCTGGACGTGGACATGTCCCCAACCACGCCGCTGCTTGCTACTGGACTAAGTCCGTCGGATCAGTCCTACCAGGATCACTGCAACCTGGAAGAATCTCAACATCTGTACCACTATGGCACGAGAGGCACTACGAGCACGGGAAGCTCCTTCACTTACAAAAGCACTATCCGAGACTCCGAAATGAGTGGTGTTTCGCAAACCTCAACCAGGGCAACATCTCCGGATATCGGGGGCCCGAACTCCTTCACACCCTCTCTCAAGGAAAGCCTGAGCCATTCCACCCTAGCTGAAGAGAGTGACGAAACCGAAACGAACATCCTTGAAAAAACCTTTGCCCATGAACTGATGTTCAAAGACGGCCAGGTGGTTGGCGGCAGCATTCGTGCCTTGATCGAGAAGCTCACTGCCCACCAGTCGACCCCTGACGCCTTGTTCGTGTCAACCTTCTACCTTACGTTCCGGCTATTTGCCTCCCCAATCGAGTTTGCGGAAGCCCTTGTTGAACGATATAACTACATTGGGGACACTCCCAAAGCGGCTGGCCCAGTTCGGTTGCGAGTGTACAATGTGTTCAAGCAATGGATTGAGTCGCACTGGCGACATGACTGCGACAATGTTGCGCTTCCGTTCATCATCGACTTCTCGAAGAATCAGCTGATGCAAACATTGCCAAATGCCGGTAAGCGTCTTGTTGAACTTACAGAAAAGGTGTCTACAGTGCATGGTCCTGTTGCACCCCGTCTTGTGTCCTCGATGGGCAAAACAAATACGTCGATCGCTCAGTATGTTCCTCCTGATACGCCGATACCGGCTCCGGTTATCAGTAAGAGCCAGATGAATCTCTTGAAGCAGTGGAAGAGCGGCAACGCTAGTATTGGCATTCTCGATTTTGATCCGCTAGAGCTGGCCAGGCAGATCACGATCAAAGAATCAAGGATTTTTTGCTCTATACTCCCCGAAGAGTTGCTGGCAACAGAATGGATGAAGAAATCCGGCTCACTGGCGGTCAATGTGCGAGCCATGTCTACCCTTTCGACCGACTTGGCCAACCTCGTTGCCGATTCGATCCTCCAAATGGAAGAGCCCAAGAAGCGGGCCGCAGTCATCAAACAATGGGTAAAGATTGGCAATAAATGCCTTGAACTCAACAACTACGATTCGTTGATGGCTATCATCTGTTCATTGAACTCTTCTACTATTGTCCGCCTGAAGCGGACCTGGGAGCTAGTCTCCCAAAAGACCAAAACGACGCTCGAGTCTCTCAAAGGAATTGTCGACGTATCGAGAAACTACTACGTACTTCGTCAGCGCCTTCAAAACTGCGCACCTCCGACTCTTCCTTTCGTGGGCGTCTACCTGACCGATCTGACCTTTGTCGACCACGGCAACCCTGCCGAACGAAACCTCCCTACCGAAGACGGCGGTTTAGCCGTCATTAACTACGACAAGCACGTGAAGACAGCCAAGATTATTAGCGAACTCCAACGTTTCCAGATCCCATATCGGCTTACTGAAGTCCCCGAAGTACAGGCTTGGATGCAGGATCAGTTTGTTCGCGTACGCGCCAACGGCGAGAAAAGTTTCCAGAACTACTACCGTCGATCCCTCGTGCTTGAGCCAAGAGAAATGACTCGCACCGCTACCGACGCTACCGTCTCGGTCAGCAACAGTCGAGAACCTGTTAAAGATAGGTTTGATTTCCTATCATGGGCCCACAGCTCCAAGGCCAAATCTATCATGACAACCAGCTAAGCGAACAATTTTCGTGCACATGTTACTACCATTTCGAGTATTTAATTCTTAGATGCTTCTTTAGCATTTATGATCTTATGAAAAAAAGGGCTCTGTTATCATTGGCGTTATATCGGCTACCTATTTGAAACACCTGGTTTCCGGTCTGTTTTGATGCTTTTTGTCTTCTTTCCGCATCATACCCTGTTGTTATGGATCTACGTTTGAATGCTTTTTACGGGGTGGTGTTCTGTGTTCTTGTACTCTTATGGATTGCTAGGGATGTCCTCTTTTAATATCCTATAGTTTGTGGTTTTTGGGCAGAGAGCGGTTTTACAAAAAGTTTCTCGCACTTGTTCTTTTTGTTCGACAGGGTGAACAATAATCAAAAGAGAACCGGGGCTGGATTACAGCAAAAACGGGAAAAGGAAAAATGTCCATATTGAGTGGGTAACTTTCTTCTGATTTGTATACTCAAACCGAAGCATACATAGATGTATGTTGTATTTTGCCTCGGGGCAACATATTTGACCTGTTTGTTAATTGTATTAGATAGGAAAAGCACTTTTGAGAAAAGAGTTTAATATAGTTTGAGAATCTGTCATTGATACGTGGTAACTATAGCAATACGTGGTTACAGCCATGACAGTAATGTGCGGATAACGTGCATGTTCGTACTCCGTTCCTGGCATGTTCTATAGACAATTAAGGACTCGAGAGAGATGGGTTTCTTATAGGCAGAGTTTCAAGACACAGGTCAACTAGCATTCCATGAGGAACAAAGTATAAGAGGATTGTTGCTACGGAAGCCGAAGCAAAAGCACCGTGCATTGCTTGGGAATGCTGATGATGTCATTCATGCTCCCCCGTTCTACCTACTATTTCTATTGCATGCACGGCAATCCTCAGGTACTCACGTACTATGCGAAAGTTTTGAAGTATGCTATTCAAGAGTATAGAACTGAACAGAATGATTCCAAAAATGAGATTTAGCTAGACGGACGATTCAGCAGTCCATTTTTTGAACGCCTCGACAAAACTGGTCTCCTCGGGAGGAGCCGAATAGCTTGGAAAAGATAAAAAATCGTCGTCCACAATGGGGATCATGGACGGTCGGCCGTGGGCGCATTGGAATGGGAAAGCACAGCGAGAAAGATGTGCGACTAGGTTCTGGCATTCGCCGTGCGACAGGCTGTCGTTGAACATGATGGAGCTTCGGCACGCACGGGAACTGAGTAGGTCGATAATCATCTCAGGACATCCAGCGAGACTGTCGAGCCAGGGAAAAGGGGATGATGACGAGCTTCGGGATGTGGTTGGTAATGAACGGATAGGAGGTATTCTTTCGCCAGCGTGACTCCAGATTTCTCTCCTCAGAAGGTCGGCTAGCAGACTTGGCTCTAGCTTGCACCTTTCTGCGACTCCGATAGGAAGCGTGTTGACTAGAAGTGATAACTTTCCCCCGCTTGTCTTGACGATCTGATAGTGACACCCCCAAGAGGCAAAGAAATCCGAATAGGCGTGAAAGACGTGAGTTTCCTCTTCTTCGATGTCGATTTGTAGAGGTGTCGGAAACTTGTACGTGCGAATTGAACAAGCACCAATAGTACCATTTTGTGACTCTCCTATCGTGAACATTTCGGAGAAAAGCCGTTCAAGACGGCACCTCTCATCTGCTGCATGTTGATCAACGAGAACCAAACTCTTCTGGCCGTTCATTTCAACGTCGCGTGGATCGCCGAGCGGAATCGCAATAAGGATGAATTTGCGGTCGACTTGGCCAATCACGTATGCTTGTGCAAGACTACCCCTGGGGAGTTTACTGTCCTCTCTGGTAATGTTTCTTTCGTAGCTAAAATCTCGCGAAAAGTCTGAAGCTCGATTGGTGTCGTGGGATGCACAGTGGTCCGACAAGACCGGGATTTCTGGGCGAGGAGCCACAGGATTTTCCCGATCTTGCATGATCGTGTCTAACCAATTTGGTCGGTCTTGAGTTGGGGCGGATTTTGGACGAATTGGTACGCTTTGATGACGACTTCTCGTCAAGATACCAGGTGAACATGGTCGGGTGCTTTGCTGGTTGGTGGGAACACTTTCTCTAGTCCGCGAGTCGACGGGTACTGTATCATGTGTACAAGGCTCCGTGCATGGGATGACACTGTCTGCAATTTTGCTGCTAGACAAACCCAGAATTGTCTCATTTGGTCTTTCAGTTGGCGTTGCAGCACAAGAAGCACTGGGGAAATGAGACGACTTTGTGTCCATATAAGGTTCTTTTGATGAAGCTCTCTTGGATCTGCAACTAGCAGTTATCGGCTGGTTATTGATTAAGTCACCATAAGCCTCGGCATTTGCCGATTTGACCCGCGACCAGCCGCTGAAGCTCCTGGGTTCTTTCATCGCTTGCTTCTTGGCGGCTGGATTCTCATACGGAGGCTGTCTATCCTGTTGCGTGCGTCCTTTTTTTGGTGGCCGATAGTGGTGTTGTTGTAAAAATTGAGATAGCATAGCATTCAGCACGCTGATAATGTGCTGTAAAGTGCGGTCTGACTCGATAATTTTCTCGTCTTGTACTGGTAATCCCCAAGAGGCGTTGGCGCCTATTCGTATGAAAAACATGGGCCATCGTGCGCCCGCTCTGGAAGCACTTCTGGGCGTGAATTCCCTGCTTTCCAAATCGGGCAATTTATTGTCATCTTGTATGGTAGAGCCCGAGCCAAAATCAGAGGCAGCAAATATTCTGTTGATTTCATGATATAGTATGTTTGCATTACTATGAGTTGTAAAGACCGGATCATTCCCAATCGAGATGAATTGGTTCAGTTTGGTAGGGCTTGGTAAAAGCGAGACGTATGCCTCGATAGAGAGTTCTGGAGTACTTGCCGACATGTGAACCCATTGATACGACCTACTAGGCGTGACTAATCCTGCCTGTTTGATGATCTTCTGTAGACGTGCGGTATTGGAAGAGGATGTCTCATTGAAATCTGGCGGCAGACGTATGTTCATTACTCGGGCTTTCTCGCTGTCTGCAACGCGCAGTCTTTGTAGACGCTCGTTAGGTAAGATGAGTGCCACCAACATCCTCTTCAAATCGTCCCACTCTTTATCAAGGTCCTCCGATCTCTGCAGAGTTGAGGCGCGGTACTTGAGACGAACAGGCATGTTTCCGAACAGATTATTAACTGAGACCTTGGTGCCCTGACTTCCTCTGATAGCCTGATGCGAAGGAGCCGGGAGCAACCGAGAGACCACCTCGGAGTGATGAAAGGTAATCGTGTTGGTCTGAGGCTGGCCACAGTGCCGTGAAGTGATCGTTAACAGAGACATGGCGGCTAGTGACGCCAAGAATAGCCCTTGACAGCCATACGCCGACTGCCGATCAGCCTTGGATGTATCTTGACGATTATTGTTAACTAGAATCGCACAAGACAAAAAATAGTCAACTTACTATGGGCTTGGGCCAGTCCACTGCCCTGCTCAAACTCGGGTGACGGGATTCCATAGCCATCGTCTTCCACAATGAGTCCGCCCCTTCTAAAGTCGACTACGATGCTGATAGATTGGGCATCAGCATCCAACGCATTTTTCACCAGTTCCAATGCAACCTCATTCAGATGTGTTATCCGCACAGACGAGCGGACCTGGGCAGCAACATCCGGCGGTAATGGCCGGATCGGCATATCACTGTACGACATGGCGTTCCGTATGCAATTTGTTTTGCCTGTGCAGTCACATGTATTTCTGAAAGCCTTAAGATGTCTTGAGATAATGGTCTGAAACCGTGCCGAGTAACACGAGCACCCAATGATTGCTCCATATATGGGTCATCACAAAGAGTCCTCTATGCAAGAAGGCGAAACCCACTGTGACTGAAGCTTCACAGAGTTTGTTTGCTGTCAATCAGCAAAAATGAGAGCGCGCTGCTGGTTATACAATGATCATGGTTGCTCCGACCCATCTTCCCCCATCTCAAGCTATGAGATCCTAAGGGAGTTGTAACTAATTGGTTAGATTGAGCTTGGCTAGTGGTGCGGCACCTCGTGGCACGTCATGAAACTAAGTGGAGCTGTTAGATTGCTCTGACTTTGAACACTCGACGGAGCGATGCGGGCAAATGGTCCAAAGCGAAGCTCACGACAAGAGGCTAGCTTTTCAGACAAAACACTTTTGACTGAGGTATCTGCGGCGGAACATGAGAAGGTGGAAGGACGAGGTGAAGCTGTTTTACTTCTCGGGCAGGCGCAGGCTGTAGGTTGTGGACGGCCCCAGGCAGACCACGCCCAGCACGTAAGCGGACTAGCGGCATGTGCCCTGGTTGAGCTACGTAATTACGCTAAGGCGGCTGCTAAATGAATAGTTACCACTAGATATCCTAGCTGGAGACTCACTAACCTTAACTCCGTATCACCAGCATCCCCTACTACTCGACCCAGCGATACCTGCGAAACGCCCTGGAGCTCGCGAGCACTGGCGATTCATTCAGCTGTCTTTCGCTCCTTTTGGGCTGCCTTCGATTGACACGCCGACCTCTGTCGCTCGCTTCTCTGCTACCTGGCATCATCGACCAAAGCCGTCGTTCGTTGTCGCAACCCAACATCCCATTGCCCTCCTTAGCCGAAAACCACACTGTTCTATCGGAACAGGCGAATTGAAAATCACAATCAAGGCAGACATTTTCTTGACCAAATTACTGTGTACCAACAGGTACCTTATGGGCACTGGCCATGGCCGAGACAACGGACCCTAGTGGTAAGACTCAATAAATCGACGAAACGCAGCCATCAACTAATATGTACCCAAACAGACCGCCATAGTCGCCGCAAGCCCTTCACCAGCTGGATGAAACGGTTGACCAACCGAAAGCACTCATCATCAGACTCCCCTTCCAAGTCAACATCTGGGAAACGAGGCCATAAGGGCAAGGGACAAGACGGCCTGAAGAACAACCCATATCCGCTCTCGGGCACTACTAGGCGGCCGGGGTCGTCGCATAGCTACAACGACACGGTTTCATATGCCGCGTCGAGTATGCAGAATGGGGGACACGGGTCGAGTCAACAGTCACTTCGCATCTCCGTATCTGAACACAACATTTTGGGCCACAGCGCAAAGTCGACTGCCCCCACGCTGTCAACCAACGGCGACACAACGCGCTCCGAGGCTGGTTACTCGAAGGCTGGCACCTTGGCCACAGGGCATGGAGGGGCAACCGGAGGCGGAGAAGGCAGTACCTTTTCATCGCCTGCTCCCTCGGTGCGGTCGCTGACCACAACCTTGACAACCGTACAGTCTACCGCACCTTCGACCCAGATCTATGGAGCTTACAACAACCAGGCGCACAATGGATCGAGCGTTCCGCACGTCAGTTCCTCGCAAAACAATAACCCCAACCAGCAAGTTCAGTTCTCCCACCAATTTCCACCCTCCCCCGCATCTGCCGTGCCACCGCATCTGGCTCCCAATAACCACCCGGCAACATACAGTTCAGCAACAGCCAATAGTCTTCTCACCGACAATGCATCCATACTCACTCTCGCTTCGTCCTCAAAACGCCGGCGCAGGAATTCACTTGACACCAATGCCTCAGTACGAGCACTCGCGCCGTCATCTGTGTTCGGTGGCAGTCGAGAAAGCCTACCTCTGAGCGTGCTTAGCGCGAACGTGGGGGAAGCATCTAATGCCTCGGTCTCCAACGTCCCAGGTGTGTTAGGCCGTCAAAGCTTAGGAGGGCTAGCCAACGCAGAGCGAATGAGCGTCTACTCAGCGTCGGGCACAGTGCCGCTCATCGCCGGCGGAGACCGGGGCAGTCTGATAGCTAGCAAGCAGGGCGACAATGGGAGCATCCGCAGTGGTATACATAGCAATCACACGCGGAATGACAGTGCGGCTGGCAGCATGACAGGGGGTACACCACCTACGAGCGTGCTACCTACCAGCAACAGCAATAGCAATAACAACACGGCCACCACAACCACACCAACGGGCTCAGGTGTCATGCTAGGTCGAGTCAGCCGCCGCAGCTCCACATGGGGTGAAATCTCTGGTGATAGTGAAGAAGATGCTGCGTCTTCGCAAACTGAACAGCAAGGCGCTGTCGAAGCAGGAGATAGCAGCAAAAAGTCTGTCGATCACCCACCCGAAGACTTGGGCTCTTCCAAGGAAATCTAATGTTCAAACATCTGGGAAGAAAGAAAGCGACGATTTTTAGGGGCCTTTTTCGATTCGATCACGCTCATGGGTTTTGTTATGTTAACGTTATGTTTTAACGCAGGCGGAAGGGGCGTTATCTTTTGTTCTTCTTCTTTCTTATTCCAAGACTAGTTCATGACACTCAGTTGGCCAACTGAAATGTTTTCTTTTGTAGCCGTGGACCGCATAGGGGTCACTGATAGGTTAGAGTGCTATGGGATTTATGGGTAACTGAACAAACCTGACATGACACGCGCACAGCCTCTCCTCCGGAAGAACTATTGGCACGTAGATGGTCTGAGTGTGCGATTCCCTCATTGCCTTTTCCCTCCTCATAGCTACCGTCAAGCCTTCTTTAAAGACGGGCGTACCCCTTGATTTCCTTCTCTGAACTGTCCAGTGATGACAGAAACACAATATCAGTTGCACTTCCCATGCTCTTAAATGGTACAATGCTAGAACTGAACACCCGCCCTTTCTCCTAAGACAGTCAACAGAACTTATCCACCTCGCAGTGGTGACACCTCGGTGAAGGTTTGTGCTGAACAAAAGACTATATACCATAGCAGGCAAGGTTCTTCAATGCCAGTTTAGAGCGTCTTATCAAAGCTGTGCAGCGAAAAAAGACCGTTGATCGATGAGAACTACTACATCTGACCCAGCATTTCACCGCCTGCCTAAACGCATCTTTTTCGTCCCATCTATTTGCCTAATTGGGCATTAGGCGGCAGAAAACAGGGTCAAAAACAAAACCATCATATGTGCTAAAACCAGAGGGAAACGAGGAGGTGAATGTTATTGCGCATTCAAGGTATGTTGCGAATATGTAATCTCTTCTGCTTACACATTTACCAGGTACTCTAAGACCAAGACTGTCGGCTGACCTGATAGCAGCTGTGTGCAGAGTAACTAACTGCTTGACCAAGTAACTATAGACTAGCGCAGTGGAGTCGGTGACCTCCCGCAGCAGCTGCCGCCGCCGTAGCTTCAAGACGTCAACAACCACCAACTCACCACCTCAATCGCAGTCTATTCCCGCTGAGAGTCCTTATGCCCGCTGATTGGGCGCGGCAGCAGGAAGATTCACTTGTATCAACTTCTGTCTTTTTGTGAAAACACTTCGGGAAAATGGCCAAGAACATCAAATACCAGCTGCTTTCGCTCCCCACCACCATCGTTCCGTCGCACCACCACGATGACGCTCTGGAGACCATCTCGGCCACCGTGGGCCCGGACGGTGCTGTCTCGCCTTTCCCAATTCCAGAGTTCAAGATCGGCACCCTGGACGCTCTCGTGCAGCAGGCCGAGGAGCTGGGCAAGCTAGACGGTATGTGCCAGGCCGTCGTCGGCAAGGTCGGCGATGCGCTTAAGGGCATCCTCAATGGCGACGAGGACCAGATACAGCGCATGAAGACGGTGAATGACAGTATGTGGTGTAAGCTCTCTTTCCTCGGTGATGCATCTGACTTTGCGTAGAACCGGTGGACCAGTACCTGCGAACGTTTCAGTGGAATAAAGTCAAATACCGGGCAGACAGGTCTATTGGCGAGCTGATCGATCTGCTACACAAGGTTGGCCCGCTCTGCAATGTGGCCAGCAGGGCAGGTACTGACTCGGCATTCTAGGAAGCGGCCAGTATTGATAGCGACATCCGAACCAAATATTCGCAGTACAATCAGGTTAAGAATACGCTGACGGGGCTGCAGCGCAAACAGACGTAAGTGTACTATATTTCCCAAAAAAAAAAAAAAAAAAAAAAAAAAAAACGATTGACACAATCTGTGGAAAAGTGGGAACCTCTCAACGAAATCGCTCGCGTCGATTGTCGACCCGCGCCAACTGGTCCACGAATCCGAATACCTGGAATCGCACCTGATAGCGGTCCCCGCCCAGCAGGTAAAAGAGTTTTTCAAGACGTACGAGACCGTCTCACCCATGGTGGTTCCGCGCTCGGCGAACCTGCTCGCAGCCGACGACGAGTTCAGTCTGTTTGCCGTGACGACATTCAAGAAGCATAGCCAGGAGTTTGTGCACAAGGCACGAGAACACAAGTGGATACCGCGAGACTACAAATACTCTGAGGGCGGCCGTGAGGCAGAAGCCAAGGAGGTCGAGCGAGTTGGTGGCGACGAGCGCAAGCTGTGGGGAGAGACGCTGCGGCTGGGCCGGACTGGCTGGAGTGAGGCTGTCATGGTATGGATTCATGTGCTTGTTCTAAGGGTGTTTGTCGAGACTGTGCTGCGGTATGGACTGCCGCTAGACTTTGTGTCTGCCATTATCCGGGTATGCTCTATCGTTTTCCCACTTGGTTTCTGTCTTTCAAGAGCATTCAGCTAACTCGCACAGGGAACGTCACGCGGCGCTGAGCGCGCAAAGAGGAACCTGGACGACAAGTACAATTACCTTGCCGGCAATGCCTTTGGTCGCGACAAGAAGGGCCGAGTCAAAAAGGACGATCCTAATGAGATGCACGCGGCGGCCGGGGAGGGTGCAGGAGCCGAATACACTGCGTACGTGTACTATGAATTCGAGTTCGAGTGATGAGTTTGCCTTGAGTGTGATATACCATGACCTTGCAATAGCCTACCATCGGATGCGATTTTTCTGCTTCTTAGTCACTTTGCATGATCTCTACATATGTGCAAGTCTTGTGTATGTGTGTCTAAATGAAGACATCAGATATATACTGCTATCATGTAATTGTAACTTTATTTACGGATTGCATTGAATAGACAAGACAACAAGGACGTCAGACTCTCAATCTCTAGTTCTTTTTGGGAGGCAGGTACCCCTTGGAGTCCAGATAGGCGATGATCTGGGCAACGGCTTCTTGGACCGGCACCTCGTGGTTCTTGATGTGTACCTCTGGTTTGAGGGGGGCCTCGTAAGGGGCGCTGATACCAGTGAACTCCTTGATGACGCCCTCCCTGGCCTTCTTGTACAGACCCTTGGGGTCTCTCTGCTCAGCCACCTCAACGGGGACATCGACAAAGACCTCGACAAACGGCAGCCCCGTCTCCTCGCCAGGCGTCGGGACCTCGTGCAGCTGGCGCGCCGTGTCGCGGTCCGAGCGATAAGGCGAAATGAACGAGGTGATCGCAATCGAGGTGCTGTCAGCAAACAGCTTGGCCACCTCGGCAATGCGTCGGATGTTCTCGTTGCGGTCCTTTTCACTAAAGCCCAGGTCCTTGTTCAGCCCGAATCGCACGTTGTCGCCGTCCAGTCGGTAGGCGTGCACCCCGCGCTCCGCCAGCAGCTGGTGCTCCAGTTCGACTGCGATTGTCGACTTGCCCGAGGCTGACAGGCCGGTCAACCAGATGGTAAGGCCTTGTTGGTTGCGCAGAGCGCTGCGCCCAGCGCGCGTCAGCGCACCAGCATGGTAGGTAATGTTCCTTATCGGCGTCAGTAGGGATGAAGAATCAATCGACGATTAACCGTGGGGTTGGGCTAGATTGAGGTGAGTGCTGCGGGAGGGTGCATGCCCCGCTGAGGAGTCACTCACGTTGCCATATTTGAAAATCTGGAACTCTTTAGGGCGTGTCGGATGATTCAACTGCCAGAAAAGAATGTCAGTCGACAGGGAGAATTCTCTGCTGGCAATTGAGGAGGTAAAAAGGAAGTCCGGATGCCGGAAACGGAGGGGGAGGGGGCGGGCAACGGGTCTCGGGGTGGATCTTCAGTACGTAGTGCTAGGGTTTTCAACACATCAGTTGGAATGGGTCAAAGTGGCAGGATTGATGATCTGCACGGTCAATTGTTTGCCCTTTAGTTGGCTGTGAAATCTGCTTACTTGGACGATCTTCAAAAACTTGATCACTAATATTGCCATAGACTACGGAGTTCACAAGGCATAGTGAGGAGGACAGCTGGAAGCCACAGCCAAACAGTTACCATGCGTATTGGCAAGAAGATCGTTGGCTTCTTCACCACCTCTTTGATACGCTTACCTCGTGCTCTCGACAATGCATAAAGTGTTATCATACTACCAACATTAACCCCGCTTAGCTGGTAGATCTTCACCCGTTTGGTTTTGATATACACCTGGCATCTGGTGGTTTGCACCAGTCTCGGTTTGGTTTAGAAAAAGAATACTGTGTACGTTCAGAAGAACAGATAGATTTAGTACAGACGACACCGTTCATGATCGAGAAGTCAAGAGCGTTGTCTCGTTGTCTTTGAGCTTTAAGGGATATAAAGTGTATGTGCGGATGGGCCATTGCAGGACATTGGGATCAACTGAGTTCGATGCCATGTTGGAATTGAGTCTCGAGGGTGTAAAGCTGGACGCACCAAATGTGACTTCTCTTTTCCCTCTCTTACTCTCTTATCTATACCTTTTAAATATCAACCGAGGAATACTATCTCTCCAACGCCACTCTTTGAGTCCTGGCGTAACAACACGAAGCTCATATCTGCACTTCCAACTAATGCAGAGTTGTTCTTGAGCTTCTGGGGGCTTAAGATATGATATATGATGAGGGCAAACTTGCTGTCAGAATCTTGGCTACACCATCTGATTCTATTTGCCTATATGACACGCATTCCATGTGATGTTACTTCAAATATAAGCTCATAAACATCCAACCTTATTGCAGGGCTGCAGGTAGGTTATTATTGTGTATATAGACTTTCAAATACTGATATATTGACTCAGCCCTAAATACTGTGATAATCTAGAAGCAATGCCAACATGAGCCCCGAGAAAGAAAAGATTACGGGTTTGATAACAGGATGCTCTTTGGACTGAATGTGATAGCATGGCTTATCAAGTCCTCGTTTAAAGCGGAGAATAATATGCGAACTCCTGCATTGTAAGTGGTATAAATCTTTCTAACGGTGAATTCTATCTAATTTTCTCCAAGGTTCATCCTGCGAAAATTTCTCGCAATATATTTTTTGAGGATTTCGTTCCCTTTTTACATGACATAGATGCTATTTCTCGTCATGTTGATAGCATATCACTCGGCTCACTGTACTGAATGGCCTGTGAGGTACAAGGCACATGCAGTTACAGGTCTAGTTTTGCTTGTTTAGTGTCCTCTCACTCATTGAGTCCCTTGCAGATCTCACATCAGTCCTTCGTACGTAAATGCCAATGACTTACTGAAACCTCTCCCAGCACAAGACAACACCTCACGGCATACGTGCCCCGATAATGAGACCCTGGGCCATAGCCCAAAATTCCACCAATAATCTCGTGTCTCTCTTACACTCGAGGGCTGAGTTTTTCATATTTCTCTTCTTTGTTTCTTCCTAAATTGGCCAATGCAGAGCATGCTAAATCGACAGAATTGTGGTATGCTGCTTGTGAAATCGGTTACTCGCATTTAACAGTATGAGACTCCGGACGTCTTCTACGTTGCATCTACTGTCTTAGTTAAGGGACGAGTGGATGTCGCCTCGTACAATTACACTTACAACTATGATTGCAGTTGGTTGACACTGCAACGTCTATTACGGAGGTGCATGGTTATCGTGATAAGAATAGCAAGTCTAAAGTGTATGTCGTTGCTTTCATTTGACGAGCATTAACATTAACGCAGAACAATCGTTACTTTTCGATTCTCTTGTTAAAAAGAGATATCCTCTTTCCGGTAGTGGTCCGAAACGATACGATAGAGATATGAAGGCGCATGGCCACCTCTGTGTAATAGTCAGTCTTCGCTCCGAAAAAAAAAAAAAAAAAAAAAAAAAAANTTACAAGTTGGTAATATAAAGATCGACCAACTCAGCCGGCACATAATCGTACAAGGGGTTCTCAACATCAACCTTGTCGACCAGATCTCCGTCCTCGTATGCAACCACATTACTTGCATCGCCATATTCAAGAAGGGACTCGGTATCAAACGGATACACGGGGCTCAGCTTGTAAATACCGCTGACGACCACAACAGGTGTTTGGTGGACTTTGGCTGCTCTGGCAATCACTCTCGTGCCTGCTGCAGCGACTAGGCCGCCGTTTGCCAGGACCGAGTGCGTACCTAGGATGACCTTGTTGACCCGAGACATGATGGCAAATACTGCAGAGTCCGGTATCAGAATGACTGTGATGCCCAGTGCAGTCAACGGTTTCTGGAAGGAATCCACGTTGAGGTTCTCTTCGTCGTTCTCGGTGCTGCCACTGACGCGGCTATGGGTAGCATCATGGTTGTTCGGGTACGATTCGGCATGGATGACTGTGAATTTCCTTTTGGCGGCGGCTTTCAGCAGAAATTTTTGAACTGTGGCGGAGGATGTGTAGGTCAGGATGACTTCGTTCGAGTGGATATGCTCCAGCGCGTAGCCGGCAATCTGATCATCCACTTGACCCAGCTCGTCGATGATCTCGCCGATACCATCTAGCACCTCCGCGCGGATGTCTTTGTGATGACCTTGACCCTGGGGCCGTCCCGACGGCGAAGCCGTGCCGGGAGAGCTCGGTTGAGGTGATGATACTTCTGGATGCTGCAGCAAACTGAACATAGATATAACTGGGGGTGTTTGTGTGGGAACGGACGTCAGAGGCGGCCGTGACGAGGATCTTTCCGAGCCCTCATGGCGGGCGTAGAGCGAATCTTTGTCGTGGACAGGGATAATATGGTCATCTCCCAGGAGACCAACGTTCGAACGAGGCGGGGAATGACTTTCACCGCCATGGGGCGTGAGCGGACGACTGTCTGACTCTGCTTCGCTGGCCATGAACAGATCAGCCTCCCTCTCATCCTCTGCCTCGTCTCTGATCAAGCCGAGCACCCGTCTGACTATGTTTCCAACCACCAGTTCCCGGGGTTGGGCGACCATCAGCCGCCTGCCGACGCTTTGCACTCGCTCTATCAGCTTCGCAGCATCTGTTGTTCGGAAGGCAGAGACAACGCGGAGGAGCAGGTATGCGGTAGCTATGGCGCATGGCCGTGATAGTCGGATCTGGCGGCGTTTCAGCAGTCTGTAAAAGTCAGATCTTGCCCTCTTTCGTTCGCGATCCGGGCAGGGAGTATTTTCTCACGAGACTAGATTGTCAATCGACGTTTCGATCGGCGTGGTTTTCAACGACTTGAGGAAGGATGACAGCCCTGGGGTCAGGGCTGCAGAATTTGAGACCATGCTGCAGTCTCAGGTTTTTACCCCCCGCTTCTTCGTAATCTCAAAAACAGCCAGAACTCGGAGCCCAATGTTTATTCCAGATTCGCACAGTTTCCAGTAAAAGTGCAGCCTCTGAGATCGTAGACGCAGCGATCAAGCCTAACAAAAAAAAAGACGTCGCGGGGCTTGTGTGAGGGACGATCGGCCCGGACAGCAGTCGAACACGCCCCAAAACCTCCTCACTTGGGCCGGGCTCCCCACATCACGGTCATCGGCCTAAACTACTCTGTATTTAGCTAAACCAGCGACTGACTGAACTAAGTTACTGTTCCTCGGCCATCGAGGGAACTTAATGACCGACTAGCAGCGTGTCCTGCCTGCATAGTGCTGCAACTCCTCGTCTCCCAGTCTGACGCAGCGCCTGTCACCCCTCCTCTTCCTCCTCCTCCTCCTCTCCTCGTCTCTTCTCTTCCTTTTCCCCTTCTTTTCCTCTTTTCTCTTCTTCCTCGGATCCCGCCCGATTCCTCACAGGCTTCCCCGAATTTCTCGCCTGTCTGTTGGAGAGGCAGACTGCCTGGTTTTGGCAGAGGACAAGTCATCTTGGCAGTGTCTGGGGCAGCTTATGCAGGAACGTCAGCAGACGCGTTGAGGTTGGTTGCCGGACTCCTCTTCTCCTCTCCTCTCGCACATCACCACATCCCGCTTCACAGAGACCAAAAAAAAAAGAGGAGAAAGATAATAGAGTGTGCTGATCGCGTACAATTCGCCAGAGAGCTGCGTCACGCCATTAGATCATCCCTCATGGCCGTTGCCGAAAGATGAACTCCCTCAATTTCCTCTCTTCGCGGGTGATCGGGCAAACCTCGGGCGCTTCTCCTCTTCGCAATCGCTCGCATTCCCAGGGCGATCTCTCTCGGGCCAACAATCCACGAAATGAGCTAGCAAAGTCTCGTTCGTATAGTGACCAGCAATTGCATCTCAATTTCCCTCATGCCGACAAAGACCAGGACGATCTGGGCTTGGATGGCTTCCACGACAGCACCCCAAACATCACCGAGAAGACGCCGCTCATCTACGAACTGCAAAAGACCGATATAACCTCAAAACAGAGCACGCTATTTTTCGTCTCGTGGCGAATATTCGATGCCATCAGCGGGGCCATCGAGATCATTCTCTCAGCCATAACAGCCCCGGGAGTTTACGTAGCCCAAGCTTTCCGAGACGACGATGGCCACTACTCGCCGATAGTTCCTCTTCGCAAAGCTCGACGATTGATTAACTTTGACAACGATGCACGCCCGAGAACGACATCACCACTCGCCCACGGACACAGTAGCAAAGGTGACACCGAGAAGTCTGGTCCCAGACGAAACGGGTCCTCGAGAAAGCTTAGAAACTCGCCGTCACGATCGTCAATCACGTCGTCCGCATCCGAGTCCGATGGCGATACTTCAGCAGCGACTCCGACAAGGACCGGGGATTCGCGCCATACCCGGTCAAAGTCTCATGATAGCGGTGTCGTTACCGAGGAAAACACCCCCCGCCGGTCAATTCGTATCAAGCTACACAACGAAGATGCATTAAAACGTCAGAACCGGCGGTCCCAAAGTATCGATATGCGATCAAGGACAAAAGCCGAGGCTGCCACTGCCTGTCCCACGTCTGTCGTGGCAGAGAGCCTGAAGTCGCCCATCTCTTCTGCGTCCCATCACAAGCTCACCAAATACCCTCACCTCCCTGCTCCTCCGCGCCCTCTGATCCCAGTCCGCCAGCCTTCGTACTCGATGGGTACCGGTCGTTACAGTGGTCGGACTCCTCAAAAGACGCTTGTTTTAGACCTAGACGAAACCCTTATCCACTCACTAGCGAAAGGTGGCCGCATGTCCAGCGGCCACATGGTCGAAGTCAAGCTCTCTGCTCCGGTAACAGCCGCTACTGCACCAGGAGAGCCTCCAACGGCATTTGGGCCCCAACATCCGATCCTGTACTATGTGCACAAACGACCGCATTGCGATGAGTTCCTGCGCAAAGTGTGCAAATGGTACAAGCTAGTGGTTTTCACTGCAAGCGCCCAGGAATATGCCGACCCGGTCATCGACTGGCTTGAACAGGAACGCAAGTTTTTCCACGCCCGCCTCTACCGACAGCACTGCACTTTGCGCAACGGGGCTTACATCAAGGACTTGAGCTCGGTCGAGCCGGATCTGAGCAAGGTCATGATCTTGGACAATAGTCCGATGAGCTACATTTTCCACGAAGGTATGTGTACTGTCTCGTCCTGTCCTCTTACTCGCAAATACACGCCAACACAGCCTCTGACCCGTACAGATAATGCTATCCCGATCAAAGGCTGGATCAGCGATCCCACCGACAGTGGGCTCCTCAATATTATCCCCATGCTCGAAGCTCTCCAATATGTCACAGACGTGCGCGCATTTCTAGCACTCCGAAGAGGCGAATCCGAGTCATGAAATGGACACTCTGCAGGAATGCAAAGAGACGCTAACGAAATTGATGGCTTTACGGCTTATTTCCGAACGAGAGGCTCCAAGGGCGGAGTAGGTTAGGACGGGATCGCAGTGGGCAACCTGTTGTTGATGATGACGGTTGGTCGTTGATTCTTCTCAGTACGACGGGTGAATATTGCTTTAATAAGAGTGATTTCTGTAAAGATGCATTTTCTTGCCTCTCTTCTTCTTCTCTTTTTCTCTCCAAGCGGTTATCATATCATACCCATATGCATATCTTTTTGTTCGATTGTGCAAGCACTTCATTAGGTCCGTTTTATAAAGTATTTATTTCTCAACTGAATTTTAATATATATCTTTTTTTGGGTGGTTTTCCTTCAACCCTATGTTTCTCGTGTTAACCTTTCAAAAGTGCAGTCCTGAATGGTTCGTTATCTCTACATGTATACTTGGGAGGCCAAAGTACATGAGTGAACTTTGTTTGCAAAAGGAGGTTGCCACCTAACTTGTTTCTTGCCTAATCTGGTATTTATTATTCGTTTCCTTTTTATTTACACAAAATCATATAAACATGATGCAAAAACCTCTAAAGGCCCTTGGCCGCTTTCGCCTCGGCATAGGCTTCCTTCAGCGCGACAATTGCATTGTCAATGTCTTTGCGGTTGGGATCCGTGACGCTGACGCCCATGTGTCCGAATCGGATGTACAAAGGCGCAATCTCCTTGTGCAGGCCGCCGGCGAAGACCACTCCGCGCTTCAAAAGACCTGGTAGGATATCTGGCGCCGTGAGACCTTCCGGCAAACGGATCGCGGTCATGGCGTGGGCCTGATTCTCGGGCTTGGTGGCCAGCTGCGTCAGGCCGAGCTCGGCAACAGCGGCCTTCACCTTGTCCGAAGCCTGGGCATGGATGGCAAAGCGCTTGGAGACGTCTGCGGTAATGCTGGTAAGAGACGTGTGCAGGGCGTGCACCAGCTGGGTAGGCGGGGTGGCAAAGTACGAGGGCTTGCCGGCCTCGTAGTTTTGCATGATGGGTAGCCAGTTGGCAATGGAGGCGTAATATGAAGCAGGCGGCGTCTTACGAGATTTGAAGGTGTTGATTGCCCGGCCCGAGAGCATCAGAATGCTGAGGCCCGGCGGGCAGCCGATAGCCTTCTGGCTCGCGGTCAATACGACGTCCAATCCCCAGGAGTCAAAGGCGATTTCCTCGCAGCCCACACTGCATACGCCGTCGACGACGACGAGGGTCTCGGGGCTGACGCGGCGCACGAGCTCGGCGACGGCCTTGATATCACTGAGCACGCCGGTCGACGTGTCGACGTGCGTGATGGTGATGAGCTTGTAGGACTTCTCCTTCAGGGCCGCCTCGATCTCGGACAGCTGGGGACGATCGCCAATGGGGGCTTTCAGTTGTGTGGCTCGCGCGCCATAGGTTTCGAGAGCGGCGGCGAATGAGTCTCCAAAGTAGCCCGTGTGCAGCACCAGAGCTTCTTCCCCGCGCTCAATGAGGTTACTGGCCACCAGGTCCCATCCCAGAGTGCCGCTGCCGGAGATGACAAACGGCTGGGCGGCGGGGTCTGTGGTCTGGAAGAGCTTGCGCAGGAGAGTCAAGGTCTCGCCAAACGTCTTGACAAAGGCCGGGCCGACATGGCTCTCGCTGTGGGGAGATGGTTAGCACAACCTGCAGTGGCAACTCAATGTGCTAGCCAGTGTTAGGCAATCCAAGAACTCACGCATAATGGGACATGGACTGCAGGACAGCATCATCGAACTCGATGGGCCCTGGGATCAGCAGGGTGTTATGGGCGGCTTGCGAAGACATGATGCTTTGAGTGGTGAGCGATGGTTCGGCAATTGGCGGGAGGGGCCGGTCAATGGGCTTATATTCCAGGTCGTCAGACTCGACAGACTGTCTCTCGGACGAGAACGGAGTGTTTAGCTCGGGCAGCGGCAGACGCTGGTCGAAGTGCCTGGAGATGAGCGACAGGCGGGCAGTCGCGCTGCCCCGCCCGCTGCGTGACGCCAGAGTGAGGGTTGTGTCTGGGGCGGCTCCTCGTTGGCCGCGACTTTCACGTGGTGATCC
The DNA here is from genome assembly GCA_001657655.1 of Talaromyces piceae. Classification (NCBI taxonomy): domain Eukaryota; kingdom Fungi; phylum Ascomycota; class Eurotiomycetes; order Eurotiales; family Trichocomaceae; genus Talaromyces; species Talaromyces piceae. The sequence continues at coordinate 1,358,837 of JNNX01000001.1, forward strand.
GATTGCGGGCGAGTGAAAACGGTGGTTTCGCGAACTTAATGGGCTTTGGCGGTTGACATGAAAGGGGGGTTTCTTCGCCCTTTTTGTTGTTGTTGTTGTTGCTGATATTTCGTGGGTATAGCCGTGTATGTCACGGTACCTAAACTGGTTGCATCGTTCCTGCCTCAACAACGAGAAACTCAACGCGTTTTCAAGGAGAGCGAAAAACGTTCTTTCCCTTTCTATGCTCGGTCTGGTTGCCGGGCCACTCAGCGGCCGCCATCGGTCCCTGCCTAAGGCAGCAAGGCAGAGAGTCTACTGCCTCAGTAGCAATAATAGCATATTACTCTACACTGTACCTCGTAGGGGCTAGGAGACACCATGTTGGACCACATTTTTCTCCATAATATTAATTATACTATTATCTGGTAATTATACAGTTCAAAATGTTATCATCCTGCATTAGGCCGTAAGCCGGTACATGGTACATCACGTGACTAGAGTTCCCCGCGGAAAACGGGCGGCTCCGGAGTCTCTCGACAAGGGAATGAATATACGATGGGGCGGCCTTGATGTGCTGGGATTACGGAAGCACAAGTTGTACTCCGCCCAAGTTACTTGTGTTCACTTTGTCATTAATATTCCCATTGCCGTCCAATTGGCGGCAGCGCGTCAGCAATTACTTCCCAAATGACCACTTGTAGATGGGCAACATTATCTTATCAAGGCGCTAGTCCCGATAGGGGTCCCCGTAGGGCTCAGGGCTCGTGATTGGGTCAGATCCCGCCCCGTCACTGCGGCAGGTGCAGCAGCAACTGCGCAGTATACGTACAGAGCACAAGACACCAACAACGCCAGCACCACTTGCCAAGCTGTTCTGCCCTGCGTCGTCTGGGCATGGGTCAGTAACACTGCCGCTTTTTCGAGATCCAAGATGACCTCGCGCCTGGTGCTGGTCATTGGCGACCTCTTTATCCCTGACAGAGCTCCAGTAAGAAGACAGCCAAGTCTGTCCCGCACCGGCGCAGGCATCCATTGCTAACCAGCTTCCCTTCCTCTAGGATCTACCTGCGCGGGTGAGCATGACCTGAGAAGGACGCCCCGATGGAGTACCGCACGCAAATCATCATTCGGCCGTCTGACAAATGGAAAATAGTTTAAAAAGCTCCTGACCCCAGGAAAGATTGGCCAGATCCTGTGCTTGGGCAATCTCACCGACCGCAACACCTTCGAGTTCTTCCGACAAATCGCCCCGGACCTCCAGCTCGTCAAGGGAGACTTCGATGTCGACTCACCCAATCTCCCTCTCTCCAAAGTCGTGACTCACGGCAGCCTCCGCATCGGCTTCACCCATGGCCACACCATCATTCCGCCGGGCGATGCGGACGCCTTGCTGATTGCCGCGCGCCAGATGGACGTCGACGTCCTGTTGTGGGGAGGCACTCATCGATTCGAGGCGTTTGAGATGGAAGGCCGGTTTTTCATCAACCCCGGAAGCGCGACGGGTGCGTTCACTACTGGCTATTTCCCCGAAGGCGAAGAACCGACGCCAAGCTTCTGCCTGATGGATGTACGTTATCACCTCTCCCAATTTCCCTCCGCGAATTTAGCGAGGTATCGTTGTATGCTCATCGTCGACAGGTCCAAGGAGATGTGCTCGTGCTTTACGTATACCAACTCAAAACCGACGACAGCGGAGCCGTGAGCGTCGCTGTGGAAAAGGTGTCTTTCCGCAAGCAAGGCGTTGAGGCATCTTGAAGTATAGCCTGCTAAAACGGTATTGACATTTGTATCTACATTTCTTTAAAATAATGGACTTATGACTCGGAAGCAGCAAATTCTCAATCCAAGGCATCTATTGTGATGGTATGCCGGTGATAGAAGAAAACTACAACATTAGGCCAGTAATTGTCGGACCGTAAAAACCTCTAACAGTACGATTTATATCCAGATTTATAGAAACATATACAACAATATTTGTAGGTCTTTTGATAACAGACGAGCGCCTAGAATCCGTGATGCTGTGACGGTATATCTGATAAAGGCTGCCCCACCCGCCAGTCACCAGTCCCGAAGCAGCAAGCTAACTTCCGCTTTCGCGGCATCTCGAAGAAGATTGCTTGTTCCTTCTGACCCGATCCTCTTCACGCCTCTACAACCCAGGACGACCCCCTGTTCGCTGAAAGGTAGAAAGAGAGAAGAAATACAAAAAGAGAGACATAAATCAGAGTGACTGGTTTCTCTTTGACGTCTGTGTCGCCTTCGTTCGAAAACTCGACACGGGCTGCCTCTGTCAACAGCAGGGATATTCGCTTTGTTGCGACCCCGGGAGCAATCGACACACCCGGCCGTTTACTTTCTCTTCACACGACACAAAAACAGCCTTAGCAAATCGAGATGGCCACCGAGACAGTGGATGTTCCTGAGGAGCACCTCAAGGCTCAGCAAGAAGGTGCCGACGATGAGGTACGTTAGTTGTCGCGCTATTTGGTATGATGTTTGGGAGACGTTCCAAACATATGCATGCCTTCTTTCCCCAGCAGAAGCAGGCTGTTCCCTTGAGACTTTTGCACATGTGCTCATTGCATATCCGTTCAGTAATGGAAAAAGCGGTTACTAACGCTTTCTGACCAAATTTTAGGAAGAAATCGCCGCCATGAAAAAACGGGTAGCCGAGATGGAATCCGAAGCGGCCAAACTGCGTGAAATGCAAGAGACGCTCGAAGAACAGTCGGAAAGCCTGCGTGAGGACAAAGAAGACATCGACGCCCGGAGTATATTTGTGGGAAATGTCGACTACGGAGCGTCGCCAGAAGAGATTCAGGCACACTTTCAGAGCTGCGGCTCTATCAACCGCGTGACCATTCTTTTGGACAAATTCACTGGTCATCCCAAAGGGTTCGCCTTTCTATCTTTCCGTGACAGACTTGCAAGACTGCTAATAGTTGGACGGGGAAAAACAGATATGCCTATGTGGAATTCGCAGAGCCAAGCCTGGTTGCACAGGCTTTGGTTCTAAATGAAAGTGTCTTTCGGGGACGCAACCTGAAGGTGTGTTGACTCCTGAAAACCCGGACTCACTAGTATATATGTATCTCTGATAATGTATAACAGGTGACGCCGAAACGCACCAACGTTCCAGGCATGGCCCGGGGCCGCGGCCGAGGACGTGGACGTGGATTTGGCCGAGGAGGCTACAATCCTCGAGGATATCGTGGAGGCTATCGTGGTCGGGGTCGTGGTTTTGCTCCTTACTAGATACCCCTTGAAAGAAAACATCAGTCACAGTCAAAAAAAAATTTTTTTTCAAAATAAAAGCTTTGAGCAAAACCACAGGATTGAAGGAAGAGTTCATCACGGGTTCCGTCCATGGCTTTCCTCTTTTTCTTTCCTCCTCTTCTTCTTATTTACATTTCGGGGATTAATTTTTTTTTTATCTTTTCCTTTTTTTCAGATGTCTGTCGGAGTTTAGGATGTATATTAAATCGTCCATGTCTACCTTGTTGCAGGTCAAGTTACATGAGCGAATAAGGATCTTGGGTATATTAGTTTTCTTGGCTATATCAACGTGGTCCGGTGTGATTATGTACGAGTCGGAGACATGAAATATAAGATCTTTCAAATTATCATTGTTATTTCTGTCTGTCACCGCAAAGGTAGTGTACACATGTTAACTCACAGGTGAGATATGGTTATATCCCAATTGATAATGGCGTAAACCCTTGCCGTCCTGGTCTAGTATATGTCTCGACGTAGTCGCGTAGTGGGTGCAGGGCGGGGTTGCCTGATACAGTCGTTGACGGCAAAACTAGCCGCTGTCGCCTGCATGAGCGAGACGGAGAGAAAGAGCCAAACGGCGAGTCACTCCTTAGCCCTCTCCTGTAAATAGTCATCACAAACCTCATCCATTTCCATTCTCCTCACTTGCAGCCATCATAGAATAGTCGTTATTCCTCGACCGACAGACGATCAGACGCGATCCAACTAATCAATCACTGGTTGACGTCTCTTGCTCCAAGCTAGGTCGAGACTAGCTGTGCAGCCCCTCCCCGCCCGTCATTGGTTCGCCCGCCCTCGTTCACTGCAAGCCTGCTCAGCCCCAAACGCTCCGTCGCCATACAAGACAAGAGACCCTGGAAAGTCACCTCTCAATCCGAACAAACAAACCACAACCGCCGTTCCAAAAGACAAGCAGTCCTGTCCAGCATCCCCGGTTGACCTTATTCCGTCCGAGCCGCCGTGCTTCTGCGATCTCCCCCGTCTCCGCGCCCCCTTCTCGAGTGGATGTTTTGAGCAGACATTTTCTCTTCGTCTGGCCCGGCTCCTCGGTCGCATCCCGTTTGCCCAGAAATCACAGAGGGCCGTCAGGATAGTGAAGAATGGGTTCCAATCTGCCAGCGTGAGTGGTCTCTCCATCGCTGATCCCTTTTGTATTCGAGAGTATCTGGATTTACTAATCGCTTATGTTTTGTTTCCGTGCAGTCAGCCAAATCTAAGGCTCACAAGTGAGCATATTCTCCATCTCGCGATATTCCTGAGAGAGGGGTGAAGGGGAAACGAAACCGAAATACTAACTTTTCTTCCTAGTCATCGCCGCCGATGGATTATATAAACGCGATGTCTTTCGTAAGTTACTTTCGCTATTTCTTGTTGTTTGAACTTTGGACTCAGATTGGTATACAGGTTTCCCCGATCCCTTCGCTGTCGCCACAATCGGCGGCGAGCAGACTCACACGACCTCCGTGATAAGAAAGACCTTGAACCCCTACTGGAACGAGACTTTCGATCTGTATGTTTTTGTATCCTTGCTGAAAGTGTTCTGCTGGAGTGATCGGTCACTAATCCGGTGGCGGTGAATTACAGAAAGGTCAACGAGGATAGCATTCTCGCAATTCAGATTTTCGACCAAAAGAAGTTCAAGAAGAAGGACCAGGGTTTTCTAGGCGTCATCAACGTGCGCATTGGCGACGTGATTGACCTTCAAATGGGAGGCGATGGTAATTACAGCCCTAGCATCCGTCAGGTCAATGCTCGCTAACCTTTTTATCTTTCCGTCGCAGAAATGCTCACGCGCGACCTGAAAAAATCGAACGATAATCTAGTCGTACATGGAAAACTCATAATCAACCTGTCCACCAACCTCACTGCGCCGAATCCCAGTCAGAATGGCCTTCACCGACCTCAACCTAATGCTCCGGCAGGCCCGACCACCGTTCCGCAACTACAAAGCACACCGTCCCATGGCCCGAGCCTTGCAGACGGACCAGCTGTATCGCCAGTTGCTGCAGGATCAACGTCGCCATTCCCTCCCACGCGTGCCTCTTCGGGAACTCGTCCAACGAGCGGCTTGTCAGCAACCAACGGAACCCCTCAACCTGCGTCTAACGGACAAACAACACAAGGGTCGAGAACCAACCTGAGCTCCTTTGAGGATAATTTGGGCCGGCTACCCGCGGGCTGGGAACGACGTGAAGATAATTTGGGACGGACATATTATGTTGATCACAATACGAGGACTACGACCTGGAACCGGCCGGCGATGAACTATAGTGAGAGTGCTCAACGCTCGCAACGAGAGGCGAATATGCAGATGGAACGCAGAGCCCACCAGAGCCGAATGCTGCCGGAAGATCGCACGGGCACCAGTTCTCCGAACCCGCAAGAAGCACAGCCAGCAACCACGCCGCCTGCGGGTGGAAGTAGCAGCGCGCAGAATGCTGCCAGCGCGGCCAACGCCGTCTCCATGGCTGCGACTGGAGTCACTACAGCAGGTACTGGTGAGCTTCCGGCCGGTTGGGAACAGAGAACGACCCCGGAGGGACGGCCGTACTTTGTCGACCACAACACCCGGACTACCACCTGGGTTGATCCCCGGCGACAACATTACATTCGAGTATACGGACAGAATGCTACCGGCGGGAACACCACTTTCCAGCAGCAAACCGTTTCACAGCTGGGTCCTCTGCCTAGTGGATGGGAGATGAGACTGACAAACACCGCTCGCGTCTACTTTGTGGATCACAACACCAAGACGACCACATGGGATGACCCTCGGCTACCCTCATCTCTCGACCAGGGTGTGCCACAGTATAAACGAGACTTCCGTCGCAAACTCATCTACTTCCGATCGCAACCCGCGCTACGAATCATGTCTGGGCAGTGCCATATTAAAGTTAGACGCAGTAACATTTTTGAAGATTCATATGCAGAAATTATGCGGCAGAGCGCATCCGATTTGAAGAAGCGTTTGATGATCAAGTTCGATGGCGAAGACGGTTTAGATTACGGTGGACTCTCTCGGTATGTAGCGAAACAACTCTTGTCTTTCTTGTTTATTTTCTGTTTGATTACTGACTCGGCCAGGGAGTACTTTTTCCTTCTATCTCACGAAATGTTCAACCCCTTTTATTGCCTTTTTGAATACTCCGCGCATGATAACTACACGCTTCAGATAAACCCTCACTCTGGTATCAACCCAGAGCATCTGAATTACTTCAAATTTATTGGTCGTGTTGTTGGACTGGCCATCTTCCACCGACGCTTCCTAGATTCCTTCTTCATTGGCGCATTCTACAAAATGATGCTGAGGAAGAAGGTGACGCTGCAGGATATGGAGGGTGTTGATGAGGATTTCCATCGCAACTTAAGCTGGACTCTGTAAGTTGCTTCTAACCTTTTTTTTTTCTATATCTTTGGGTACTCTGGTGCTAACGTGTGTAGCGAAAACGATATTGAAGGCATTGTCGAGCTGACGTTTTCAATCGACGACGAAAAGTTTGGTGAACGAGATACAATTGACTTGATACCCGACGGGAGAAACATTCCTGTCACAAACGAGAATAAGCAAAAATACGTTGAGTAAGTTATGAAACCATGTTAGTTCTGTGAATTCTCTAACGATTGCAGACTTGTCACGGAATGGAAAATTCAGAAACGTGTTGAGCAACAGTTCAATGCCTTCATCACCGGATTCAACGAGCTCATCCCCCAGGACCTGGTGAACGTCTTTGATGAGCGCGAGCTGGAACTGCTGATTGGTGGTATTGCCGATATCGATGTGGATGACTGGAAGAAACACACGGACTATCGTGGATACCAAGAATCAGACGAAGTCATTCAGAACTTCTGGAAAATTATTCGCACCTGGGATGCGGAGCAAAAGTCGCGACTACTACAATTCGCCACTGGCACATCTCGTATTCCGGTAAACGGATTCAAGGATCTGCAAGGTTCAGATGGACCGAGACGGTTCACGATTGAAAAATCGGGAGATCCTTCGGCGCTTCCCAAGTCGCATACATGGTAAGCTTCCTTCTTCATTTGTCTCCTTATTTCTTTTTGTTACCTTGCGTTTGCAGCTTTTTTGCGTGAACATTGACTAATTTGTGACCAGCTTCAACCGACTCGATCTGCCGCCATACAAGACTCACGAAGCTCTGCAGCAGAAGTTGTCTATAGCTGTTGAAGAAACCCTAGGCTTCGGGCAGGAGTAGGGTTACTTCTTTGAAAGCGCGGGGCAAAGTGAGGGAAACGATAGATAGAGGCCCCATTTTTGTTTCGATCAATGTACAAGCCGCAACAAAATGATATATCGAATTGATTGAACTGTCGTCATCATGTGGTTTTGATTCCACCTAGAATGAGTGGCGTACATGCTCCGTGGGTTGACGTCGTCCCCTTTGAACTGTCTGTTTATTATCTGCTGCAATTTCTCTCGTATCGTTCCTAGCCCAATTTGCTTCTTATTACATCTCTATCTATGTTCAGTTTGATCATGTTCTTGATGCCATTGATGCTGTTCTTTACGAAATCTCTCCACCGCACCCTCCTTTTTCTTCATTCATTTATACTGGCAAGCTGTGACGTGTATTATTGACTTTCTCTATTGTTCAATGTGCTGTATGATCAGTGTACAGAAAGACATTGAACTACATGTATTGTGTCCCGCACTGTCTTGATATTTTTTTGTTTTTGGAGGGGTTTGATTCGAATATTATCAGGAGATCTATCGCTTCTACATATACGATTGCAGGTGTTTTGGCGCTTGGCTAATTGATCTGATAATTCGATTTTACTTTTTTCTTTTCCCTTCATATTCAGTAACTGATAACGTAGCCTAGAAGTAGACAGGCTTTCTGAAGGCCGAAGTAGCGTAACTGTTCCTGCTGAACACGTCTAGAAAAAAGCACCCAGCCCCAATGCAACTGCAGCTGCAAGTCCGCCTTGCACATGCATGATTCCTGTTGCTGCTGCCACTGCCGCACCAGACGAAGTTGCTTGGGTGACGGAATCGGTCGAGGAAGTCGAAGACGAGGATGAGTCAGATGTTTCGTTTTCCGACGAGGAAGAAGCGCCAGATGTAGCGGAGGAAGGTGCAGCGGCATTCCCGGCAGTCGCAGTGGCTACATGGCTGCTGCTGCCGGTGGTGGTGGTGGTGGTGGTAGCGTATGCCTTGGCAGCGTTACATAGTGCCACCTTCTTCTGTTGAGCGCCGAAGTGGCCTGAGTCATTGGGGCAATTGTTGTAGCAGCTACACATGGTACACACAGATCACCTCAGTCAGTGTATGTGTAGAGGGGAAAGAGTAGTACAAAGGGATGGGGGACATACGTGAGGACGTTGTTGCTCTGCTCGCACTGGCAGGACCAGTCAGTTGCCTCGCAAGCTTCGAGCTGTGGCGTGGTTGAGGCAAGGCAAGCGTCAAGAATGCTGTGGATAGTAACATCTGTTAGCTGATTGACACATTGAAAAGATATATTGATTGGGGCGAGAGGCAGGATGTTCAATACTTTTGGGCAGCGCATGATGCTGCGGCGGCCATGCCGACGGTCAGGAGAGATGCAAATGCAGTAGCCAGATGCATTGTGATGAGATCTCGTGTTTGTGTGTCTGTTTATTTCTTTGTTTGTGCAGCGGAGAGGGAAAGAGAGAGGCGCAGGGAGGGAGAGACGAGGTCGCGAGAGAAAGAGGACGCTTTATATACGAACCGTATTACCGTCAATCTTTCAAAGTCCTGCGTAATTCCTTTTCAATAGTGCGTACGTACATATACAATCATACGGATCCTGTATTCGTACACATCTGATTACAGGCGTATATTGGCTGCAGGCAACTCATAAGACGCAGTACCCCTTCTTTCCTGATTTGGAAGGCGCCGCACGTGACACCTCGCGTGTTTCTTGATTATTGTATTTGGTAAATACAGAACCTGAAAGGGTGAAATACGGTAAATACAACTAGTGGTGCATCTGGAATGCGACATGCCTTTGTGTGATTCTTCTATGCGTGGATGCCAAATGGTCTGGCCATTTTATTATAGCAGGTAGTTAACTGTATATGGGTACTATCTAACTCACTCTGCGTGTTGACGAATCATACTTATTGTTTTGCGATGTACTTTAGCGTGCCGTGCCGGGCATGGAGCTGCGTGTCGATCACCACGACTCTACGCTGCTCTGTCTATAATTCTCCGATGCCTGCAAACATATAAGAGATCATTGCAATCCCAAAGGTCAGAGAACATAGCCCCCCACCCGGTATCATCATTGTCAACATCGTCAACTGCGCATGCCGTTGTCTCCTACATCTTTATCCATGCTCCTTCAAACTAGGTAGGCATTATTCTGCTTCGAGTTCTGAGCGCAAATAGATCAACGCACTCTATATTTGGGATCTCCCTGAATCCTTCTAGAACTGCAAGCTGCTGGTACCGTTTCAAGGTGGTTGTACCACGTTCACTAATTTTGTCTGATTCAGGACGCTTATGCTTTTGATTTTTGACATATATTCATAAATTCACCAGTCATTGCAGTTTGTAAGACGGTTGGTAGACTCTTGATCAGTGTCCCTCGAAAAAGTGAAAAGGACACGAAAATTCGTAGATCCAGGTTTTTTGGTCGTTGAAATGAGATGTCTGCACCTGCCATGCCAATCTCCATCCATTCATGCTTTTTAGATAGTTTCTAATGTGCTTTTTACGCTCCCTTCTTTCCAGCTTGTGATCTGTCAGAGGCTTGATAACCGTTTCAGTCGCCTGCTTTATCCAGTGCCGTGGAGTACCAGACAGTAGAATATGCCGATGAGAATTGGGAACAGGCAAGCTGGCTCTGTGACTCAAAATATTGACTCGATTTCCCGTGGGGATAAGTAGATGATCGACTACTCTCGTGGCGTGGGTCTCGATCTACAATCGCGATGCTCGGGTGATCGACGCTGCTTGATGATCCTGGGATCTACACTGCTAACCCATACAAAACCGAACCTTTGATCACGAATGACAAATTACCCGATAGTGATAAGGGATCTCAAGTGCATTAGCTTCAGGTGTTGGGTTGGTCAATTTTGTTGTTTTGGTTGTTTGTCAGAAACCGACATGTCTTATATAGGCTCTCTTGCCACGGATTGCCACGGACCAGCTTCCCTTGAGAGGCTTTATGCCATTTAGAGGCCATCTACGTTATCCGCAGTTTCAGTCTTTTATGTTTGCATAAAAATATATATCAGATCTATGATTCAATCATCTAGCACATCACGGTGTCCCAAGCTCATATCTAGCTGGTTCCGCAGATGGCATCTCATGTTTGACCACACTCCCCGTCCCGGAAAGTTCCGTGAACGTGGTAGGGGCCTGGTAAGCATGGTAGTGTCCTTTGTCGTAACAGTTACCACCAAGCTCAGTACTCTTGAATGAGGCTTGATGGCCGTTTCGCCGTCGAAGCAGGAAGATTGCACCAGCTGCGATAAGTGCTACGCCCGCTACACCGCCGACTACACCACCAGCAATGGCCCCGGCGTTTGTAGAGTGAGAAAGGGGAGAAGAAGAGGAAGAAGAAGGCGTTGCGGTTGCGGTTGCAGTTGCGGTTGTTGGTGCTGTGGCCGTTCCCGTTGCTGGAGAGTTGGCAGCACCCGGGTGTGTGGACCCAGTTGCGGATGGTTTGTTTGATGGTGAGGTTGGAACTCCGGTAAAGTTGTGGACAGAGAAGAGTGTTTTGAGGTCTGAATCCTCGAATGCTGCCAGTCGATCACTATGAGTTTGTTAGCTCATCGATTCAGCAACTCACCGCGTCGAAAAAAAAGAGAATGGGCTTACTTTTCCTGATAAAAGTCTAGGATCCGTCTGATGGGCGTGTAAACGGTCTGATTCGACACAAAGGAATCTTTCCATTGAAATGTGCTAATATCGAATATACCGAGACCGTATATAAACGGGTCGGGAGTCTGGAATGCTCCTTTATAGCCCGCATTTGTATCGGTTTTCGTCGTGTCCAATCCTCCGATGGTGAGAATCTGTCCCCCACCGACGGATTCGCAGGTGAACGAATGTCGTGGGTGAACTGCTGGGTAGCTGGCTTGAATCCAGTGGAATCCGGGCAGCGTGAGCACGTAGGCAGAGTCAAAGGGTATGGCTCCTGCACGGGTACCACCTCCCCATCCACCATACAGGAAAATCTCATAGGTATTGTTCGCCGACGCGACCCCGGCGAGACAAAACTCCTGTCGCTGTGTCGGAATGTCGCCCGATACAGGCTGTTCATACCACTTTCCCGTTTCTGGGTCAAATACCTGCACGACGTCCATGGTAATCAACGGCAATCCTCCTTTTTCGATATGATGGCCGCCCACGGAAACTATCACTCCTGAGGGTCCAAAGTTGGGCACAAATTGCATTCGCCCAAATAGCACCGAGCCGTCGTGAATGGATTCCAGGGGCACGCTGGTGTTTGTCAGCTCGTGCGTGGTAAAGTCGTAGGTTGTCAGTCCGTTGGAAGCGAATCCCCCAGTAAGCCCTTTGTGAACCCGTTAGCCACTCTTCTTTTCTTCGACCCTCAAATGAAATTGCTGTCTCATCCCACTTACCACCCAGAGAGTATCCCTTTCCATTGCCGCTCGCGACGTGAGAATCATCCGGGCGGTTGTAGTTATCGCCGAACACGTCCACGGTACTGTTCAAGTTCTTCCATGATTTACTTGACGGCGAATACTCCCAGAGGCCATTCGGTTGAAACGTTGGTTCCCCCAGCTTGGACAGGCGGCCGGCAAAGCCTGTATATAGCACATTCCTTTCCTCGTCGACCCATATCCCGCCGTTACTTAGATTGGGAACTCCGCTGGGTTTGGAGACTGATTCGAGAGCCACTGTTGCGTTCGTCCAGTCCGCGTCGAGGCCGATTGCGATCATGTTTGAGGCTTGAACCAGTCAGTATTATGGTCCCAATTAGAACGCATTCGGTTCGAACGGAAAAGTTGGACGCACAATAATCGTACACAATACTGCCCCCCGAGTTGTATGTGAATTCTCCTCCATCGATATAGACGGTTCTGTTCAACACCGCCGCTGCATACCAAACACAACGTCAGCAACGAGTATAAGCTGTGAGCGTAATATTCTCACAAGTGTGATATCCTCGCCTCAAAAACAACGATCTGTCAACAATGCTAATAGCCTGTCTCGACTGCAGCGTTGGTGTCCAGAGAGCCTGTGCTGACGACACGGCCAGGCAGGCCATGCCCAGTAGCGGCGACCTCATTGTGCAACGGCAATGTATGAGTTTGTATAGCACAGGCAGTCACCAACATACAGAGGACGACGAATGTTTACTCCGGTGGAATATGTTGTTTTTATGAGTACTATAGATTTACACACTGGAAAACCCCCGAATGGGGTAAATACCGCGAAGCATCCCGAAGGAAACGTGCAAGCCAGGTCTTAAATCTTAAATTAAGCCAACCTAGTGGCTGAAGATAATTTTGATTGCACTTCGCTAGGCCTAAACAGGTCACATACCACTCTGTGCGCTACTCTATAATTAGTATGGATTCTCTAGCGCTTTTTCTATGGTCTTCGTATTTCCCCAAACGGAGAACGTTTTAATCTATCAGTGCGGCTGAGGTCTGCCCGAACTGGCTCGCATCCAACCAACTTCACCTCCGGGCCCTGATTGACCAGGCTACCCACAAGGCCTCGCTGACAAAAGCTTTAATCAGCTGTAGATCCAATCATCAGCGTAGAACAGGGTGGCAGATACGAGATGCCTATGCCAGATAGGGTGTCATATCACTAGTTTGTCTCGAGCTAGCAGCACTGCTCGAGTCGGGGCCAACACATGTTCCTCCATGACTATTATACCATTCGACAAATCAGATTGCCCGGCCCGAGTTGGACGTCGCTGGCACCGAAAAAATATGACTTTTCTGGTGCTGAGTACGGCAGGTACAAAGCAGGTACACGATAACGCGTACAGCTAAGGCAAACCAACATCAGTTCTGCCGCTGCATAACCTGGTCCAACCACTTCGTGCCCAAGCCAGTGAACCAGTGACGCCGGCCGGTCATCTTCAGCAAGCCCTCTGCCTTGGCGGTAAACAGAGCTGCACCTTGGACATCGCCGATTTGATGCTTGACAAATCCGATGGACGCATAGACAATCACCAGCCCGAAACCCTTTTCGCGTGGGTTGTTCTCGTACACCCACAGCGCACGCTCCCAGTGCTTAAGCGCCGCGATCCAGTTCCCCTGCACATGCTGGACCCGCGCAAGCCCAAAGTTCAGACGACAGATATCCATGGTCGAGCCGTTGGCGAGCCCGGACAGGCCAATATGTCTGGTCAGATCCCAGTAGAGGTCTTGGGCGCGCCAGTGCTCGCCCTGCTGGAGGGCAGCTTCTGCTAGGGCGAGCTTCAGTCGCAAGACGGGAGGGCTTTTGCGCGCTTCGGGATCGTGAACCGTATCCAGCTTCTCCGAGAGGAGTATCTCTGCCCGGGTGGCATCGCCCAATTCACAAAATGTCGCAGCAAGATGACAGACAAGATCATAGCTTGACGCACTGGCGGTGACTACACCTACTGGGAAGCGTCGTGCCTTGTAGAGTGTTTCCAGGACTTGGCGAGCCTCTTCGAAGCGGCCCTGGAAACGTCGCAGGCGGCCCAGGGCAAAAGCCTTCTTCTGCAGGATAAGCTCTTCCAGCGTTGAGATGTGGTCTCGGTCAACGGGCTGGATTCTCTGCAGCACGGCAAAGGCCATGTCAAAGTCTTCTTTGTTCTGGAGATGGTCTGCCGAAACACAAAGAAGCACTTCTCCATAGAGCGCATTGAGGGCTTTGTCATCCGTAGAGAATCCAGACAACAGGCTGTCGTCAGAGAGCGTTCCTGATAAACGATCAAGATCCGTTTTGCGCGCTAATATCATCATGTGTATATCTTCATCGAGCCTCGGCAAGGTGGCAGCAATCTTCTCCGTCATTTTAACGGCATCTATTCTCCATGCTGTGGAAGATAGCGAGGAGCTAGCTATAAAGGTCGAGACAAGGGAATATTTAACCTCGTCCGGAATTGGGCCATCTGCTTCCAGACCATCATAGATGCTGATTATATGTCGAAGCTGGGGAATGTAGGCTCGGCCAAAGTCGTCGTATCTGAACACCGCAACTCGTTACCAGTGGAGCCCAGACAGGAGAAACAAAGAAGAATACCTCTCGTCAAGAAACCTATCTCGAGGAAAGGCGTGACACACTAGTAGTATCGCCTGAACAATGCGCGACAACGGCGCAGGAAGGCTGTGCTGATATGCCTCCTGCTTGTCCGCATGCAAGGACAACATGTCGCCCTCGTCATCAATTACCAGTGCACCACAAAACACGAGCTTCTTGATCGCAGCATCCAGCCGGTCGACATTCGAGATTATGTCGATCAATTCGCTCTCAATGCCCGACTGCGCAGGTGTCACCTCATGAGGCTCGCCCTCTAAGTTCCACTTTCTGAGTGGACGGCCAGCGCGAACCAGCAAGGAACGTGGAATGCCTGCAGCGCTATCGAGAAAGGCTACTGTTGTTGCAAGCACGACATCATCGCAATTACCGTCGAAGGTCGGCTGGATTTGTCCCAGATCTGGACGTTCGGTGAGCATTAGTGCGTCAGTGCTATTTGTTTGATCCAAAGAAGTATGCAGATCGGCCATGTTGTTGACTTTATGCCTTGGTCTTTTGATGGGATACTGGATGGGAAGAAAAACAAGAAAGGATTCCTTGGCCGCGACAAGGCTAGGTTTTACAGCAGCGGGGAGCGGTAACACGGAGTCAACCCATTGCGACCCAAAAGTGGCTGATAACCGGATTGGAATGAGGCAATGCTGTGCCTGCGCCGTAGAGGCTGGCGGCTCAATCGCTAACCAGGGCCAGCCCCGCTGAGGCTCTCTTCTAGTCGGCCTTGCAGCAAAGCTGATTGGGCGTAGCGCTGGGTACTCCCGCTCCCTTATGGAGTAAGCTTGAGCTTAACATCTTGTATAGCATTGCTTATATAGAGAGATCATAAGACGTATCAGCCTCGATATTGAGGAGCCCTAGGGTTGACTGAAGGGCACAGCTTTCTCATACAATATTCCCAGGTTAAGACGAGGCATCAATATGAAGCATCAAGCGTCAATGTCAACGGAAGAGCGACCAAAATGCAAGTGTCGGCTATGCTTGTTCCGTTCTCGTCGATCTCAGCGACCATAACATCATTACACACGACTTTGAAAGCAAGTTTGGGAGATCTGTGCTGTTGCAGACTCGGTCAATTCTCTGAATTACTACTCTCGTTCTGTGGAAATTGATTTACTGCTGAACTGTATCTGTCGATGCGAGAGACGGGCCCTTGTTTAACAAGAACCGTAGACCCGTCCACGATAGTATAAATGATGATCATGTCTACCATCCTTCATGGTGATCATTATACGGATATACAAAAAGTTGACCAATTGCTCTGTCTGTCATATCCGTAGATCCGAACTTCACAGCCTCCTAGCTTTAAGTCATTCCAAACCTCTGATCCAGGACAGGCTGTGTTTGTTCGTCATGCAATGAGGAAGTACTCACATCAGACGAAGTGACCAGCCTCGGTTTTCCTGGACGATATCGTCTGCAGAGCATACGTGAGCAGTCTGTTGTACGATCGATCGGTTCCATGGCCCGAGGATAGCTAGCTATATTCGTGATGATGCACCATTAAACTTTAGGGATGGGGCAATCCTCGAACAGTATAACAACAAAAAGAAAGCTGGCTAAACTAGTAAGAAAATGGGATATAGTTGCCCCAAAATATAAGCAAATTCTACTCTTTCGTAATAATGAAGCTGACAAAGTCAGCATATGGAATTGTGTCCAACCGTGCATGCATGACCGGTGCACGTAGGTATCTTTTTGGGTGTGCTAAACACCCACTCTACATTGATATTAATATGACAGACGTTTCTTGGTTCGTTTTTCTATTACAAGTCCTATATCTGACTTGTTTGCTCGTATTCCTAGTATAATCGGAAAGGTAATAATGGTTGATTCTCAAGAAATCCCGTAAACCAATCAATGAGCCTACTCAAATGCTATCAACTTGGAGCTGGACATACAGACCAAAGAAGCTCATTTATCAACCCCTAATAACTTCAGTATAAAGGCTTTTGATACAGCAGTAAACCAATTTACAACACGCTGTGACTCGATATTACACATATATACAGATATCGTAGAAGAGCAGAAAAGTCATTGTTTCACCTTCTTCGTCTTCCCCCTCTTATTCCAATCCAGGTTCCGCTTCTTCCCAGCTTGCGCCAGCTTATTACTCGCACGCAGGATCCCCTCATCCTCATCCTCATCCTCATTCTCTTCTTGTCCTTCTTCCTCCTCTTCCTTCTTCTTCTCTTTCGACTCCATCTTGGACTCCTTATCCTTCTCGACGATCTCTGTCGCATTCGGGAAATCAGACGCAGCTAGATGCTGCAACACATACGCAACGCGATCCAGTTCCGCCACGGTAAAATCGCGGCCATCGTCTACTGCTTTTCCGTCGCTGCTGCTAGTCTTTGATTTCTCTTTCTCTTCGTCGCTGTTGAGGCGTTCGCGTAGCTTAACTACTTCTTCGTATAACTGCCGATATTCGAGCATATTGTATCTGAGATTCAGACCGCTGCCGTCCTTTCGAACAATCCGTGCGGCTGTTTCGTTATTAGATCTGTTCTTCTCTGAGCAAGGGAACCAGTCCACGCAGAGCCAGAGGTATAGATCGTCGCTGTAGAAAGGGATCTCATTAGCTGTTGCTTCTGTGCCGACGGCGAGAATCAACGATGCCATGGCCGGTCCGACGGCGCGCAAGGGACCCGTCAGCGTGTCGAGACTTTCTTTTGGAAATGTCTTGTCAATGGCCCCGCAAACCGGTTTCTTGTCAGCAACAGCTTTGTATGCCTTTGCCGTCGTCCTGCGAATGACATCCGGCTTGTTCGTTCTGATCATTCCACCAAGTTGAGGACGGAATCGGCCGCGTCGACTGCAGTCACAATTAGCCTACTTTTAGCAACTACACTCCTCAAATAACCTTTTGGGTAAAGTCTTACAGCTTCCAATCCAACAACTTGATCATCTCATTTTTGTGCATGAAGATCCCGTCGTATTCCTCCCCGGGCTCCAAGACTTGACTCTCGTCCTCGTCCTCGTCCTGCTGCTGCTGCTGCTGCTTCACCCCGCGCTCCCTTACCGTCCGCGGCAACGTTTCGAACCGCCACCGGTCCAATTCCACAAGCGCATCGGCTTGCTTATCAAACACGGGATCGTCGCGGTTCACTTGTTCCGGGTGTTTTCGGTGTCTTCGCGTTGCTGTCGCCAGTAGTTGGCGCTTGCAGCTTTCGCGTAAGGCTGTAGGGTAGCTGGCGAGCAGTTGGGAGAAGGTGGTGCGCGTCATGTCCCATGGCGCGAAGGAGGGGTAAGGCGATGTCATTGTGCCCTGTCCTCCCTCTCCCTCCCTCTCTCTCTCTCTCTCTCTTTTTCTCTCTTTCTCTCAATCTCTACTCACTCGGAGCCCGTTTTGATAAGGTTAGGACCTGACGAAGCTTGATCTGATCAATTGTGAGGCGAATAGTCAACATCAATACGAATTGACTCGAGGTTCACTCAAAACTGATCCTCTAAGCCAGTAAATCAGTTTATTAGGAAAGGGAGCGTTCCAAAAGAGCCTTACATTTTGGCAACAGAAAGGCAAACAGGCTGATCCTTGCTTGTTGGTAATTATAGAGCGGTGTACGGTCCCCACCAATGAGCAGCACGGTAGATATGTCGGCGGTGGAATTTTGCCGTATCTGCAACCAACTTATCAAATTACAAATACAAGTCTACTCCGCTATTCACTTTGCTTTTAAACCGTGGATGCTGTTTAAAAAAGGAAAAATAACATTAAAAACCATAAGTGACTAAACGTCTCGTTATCATAACACTGTGCCAAAACAGTAGATCTATCAGACCCACTCTCTAACAATCCCCAGAAGAAAGTAGACTAACACAACATTTGAAAAGAAAGGAGATTGCCAAGTATGTATATAATCAAGTCATTGCTCTTGGGCCACAATGCTCGGCGAATTTGTATTCATAAGGAACAAAAAGAATTCGTAAACGGATGAAGAAAAAAGCACCTAGAGCAGGTATGCTACTATCATTGCTTGGAGTTGGGATCTTTCTTAGACTTCGATGGTGAATTCGGTGGCCCCTTCACGCGGTCACCCCGGCGACCTTCTTTGCCTCGGTTTAGAGAGACTATTGTGGGTGTCAGAATTCGCTCGCCTTTCTTACCATGACCCCGTTTCAGGCTGGTCATGACATCGGCTTTGGGGTCCGTGCCCGTTGGCGTTGCAGTGCCTTCGTCGTCCTCTACTTCGATATCATCGATTTCCTCATCCTCACGCCCAGCCTCGGATGAACTCAAGTTCAGACTCTCAGAGTCGGAGACGGCGCCAAAGTCGTCCTCGTCGTCACTAACCAAGCTAGGCGCCTGGTTAGATTCCACGGTGTGAGGGCTCAAATCCTCTCCCAAATCCCTCCGGTCCAGGGCGTGAGCTCCATCGAGCTGCAATGGCCCCGGTGTGGTCGAGGAGGAGGGAGGATAGGGAGACACATAAGCATTCGTTTTCGAAGGGGTGGCGACATTGCGAGACAGGTTCAGGCTACGAGTCGTCTCCTGGCCTTTGCTACTGGTCGGCCGTTGGGCTGCCGCCTGAGGCATGGTGGTACGAGCCGGTAACCGCGCACCTTGTGAAGGCAACGGCGTCCGGTTTTCAGTGACAGGTGTTACGCCGTCACCTTCATCGTCCGACTCACTTTCAGACAAATACGTGCTCATGTCCACCGTAGTCTTGGCATCGCCAACAATTTCACCCAGGTCCAGTCCCGAACCCAGGTCAGCCAAGAAGGAAGACAGATGTGGGGCAGCTGGGGATGCAACGAATGAGGATGATGAGTTTGATTCCCGAGAAGCTGGAGTTGTACGCTTTTTGAAAGACGATCCAACTGCGGAATTTGTGGCTGCCTTGTTGTAGTTGTAGCTGCTAGATGAATTGCGTGGAGTCGTCGATTGCCTTGCTTTGTTGTCTTTGAGTGTTCGATCAATGGCAGGCGCCGATCGGATCAAAGGGTGGACGTAGCCAGGAACCGCCGAGCTGGTTGGCGGCGGCGGCGGCGGCTGCTCTGAAGGGCCGCCAACCACGGCGCCAGCCTCGTCTACATCGACTGGTTCTCCGCATGCATCAGCAGCCGCTTCGTGACTGGCAAAGGTACGCGAGTGCGCGATACGACAGTGATTGATGAAGCCTTGGGTGCTGGAGAAATCATATCTTCGGCAATCGATACACACTAACTTCACTGTTTGATTATCACTCTTGCGTTTCATGATCATCGGACCGGCTCTATCCCTAGGCGCTGGGTATCCGGTCGGCAGGGATTGCAATCTCGTACAGACGCTACCTCGCTGCGTACGGGTTGACTTGCCGGCAACATGACTGTAATCGATAGCGTTTCCTCTTGTGGCGCGCCCTTCGGGGTGGCCATGATTGGATACAGGAGTAGCCGGGGTTTCGCCACCGTCAAACCGCGGGTCAGGCAGCAACCATTTGGCGTAGTGGCGAGAATAGGGACCGTCGACAACACCCCAGGGTGCTGGGGATGCAGGCGGCGGGCCGCTTCCGGAGTATGGTATGGCGTGGCCAACGCCACTACTGACAGACGGCGACAGGCCGGAGACAGCCGAGGCTGGGTACGGAATTTCGGCGCACCGACGCAGTTGTTCCAGGGCGACCTGGCATTTGGCGATTTCCTGGTCAATGAGACGAAGTTCGTCATGCTTGAGAAGCACCTCTAGACTCAGTTGCGCGTCCATCGACTGGCGTAAGGCATCGATGTCCATCTTCACTGGTTTTGGCGTGGCTTTGTCCTGTCGAGATGGGTCCTGGCTGTCGACGACGACAGGTCCGGTGGATGATGGCGTAGCCTTGTCGGAGTTCATGCGGGCCGAAGTCGAACAAGCGTTGTCGTCGGGCTTATGTTCGGGCGTCGAGTCTGGATTACTGTTGCCGTCAACGGTTGTTCCGGGCGGGGCAGCGTCAAGACTGTTCAGGCGACGCTTCGTTTGGGGCATTTCGCTGAGGGCAGCGAGCAGCGGGTCGCCATTGTCGCCGTCGTCGCGTTTGCGTTTGAGAGTCGGCGGGAGCATCGGGGCGGTGGGCGCGAGGACGGGCGACTGGCGGGGATTGGGCGCCAGCAGCATTTCGGCCATGACTTTGTTTCCGCCGACGCTGGATGTCCAGGGCAGCAAGCGATAGATACCTTGCGACAGAGCCATAGCGGCGTGTGTCGCAGTTGGCTGAGGGGACGGCTCGGCAGCCCTCTCGGTCACAAATGTGTGTCGGCAGGTGCGCGGATGGTTGAACCCATCTGAGTTCTCTTCTGACGACGTCGGCGCCCGGTGTGGTATGGAAAAGTGTTGATAGGCAATGTGCGATGTTTGGGCGTGATCCGGAAGCGGCCGGGTTGCAGGGCAGCAGCCTGGTCTTGTCAGGTCGCGTCAGGCAAGGCCAGGTCAAGCCTGCGAGTGACTTGCTGCTGGGCGGCGACAAATGGGCGCAGTTTCACGTGCAAACACGAGATGCGCAACGCGAATTCGTATTAGAAGAAATTCGATGGGATAGGTTGGGCGGAATACGTGTTTATCGAATACACGCCGAGGCTTGCGAGGCGAGAAGAAAGAGGGAAGAAAAGGGGGCGAGGAGGAGAGGAAAGGGAGACGAGACTGTGTCGTTGTGTTGAATAAGAAAGACAAGGGAGGAGATGGCGAAACAAAGACGGACGAAACGGCAAGAGCGAACGACCCCAGGCAAAGAGAGCGAGCACGGACGGGCGCACGCAGCGGGAAGGAGGCTACGGGGCAGCCTGTTAGGAGGCGAACAAGACTTAGGGGGGAAGCAGCGCAGGTTCTGGAATTGCCACGGCCCACCGCGGCGAGTGGAGGCAGCAGTGGAGGGGCCAACGAACTAGCGTAGTGTGCGCTTGTGTACCGTGCTGCCGGGAAGGAGCGATGGAAGGTCGCGGAAGGGGAGAGAACGATACAAACACGACAAAGGGGACAAGGAAGAGGGAAGAGGGAAGAGGGAAGAGGGAATTACAAGAGGCAGAGAAGATAAGGAATACTACAAAGTAGAGACAAAGAGAAGAGAAAGGAGAAAGGGGGTTGGGGCCACGAAGAAGAAGCTAGTTAATAAGATCAAGACGTGATTATTTGCCCGAAAAGACCAAACTACTATAATCATGGAATCAGGGCATACGCCTCCGTCCAGCGGCGGCAGCAGCAAAAAGTTGGTGGAACAGACAACAAAACAAGGGAGTCTGGGAATGACGATTAATAATGAGTCGTGCAGTGGAGCCGCCTGGAAAGGGATGACGCTGAGACTGCACTAAGTTCACTGCGATTGGCCTGTTGCTGTCCGGCGATAACTAGCGAGGCTGCTGATTGGCTGTTTTGTCTAGTAGTCTGCATATCCTTCTCAATAGCCAGAGTGTACGTTCATGTACATTCCGTACACACAGTATCGTGCAGGCAACAGAGCTATAGAAAATGTCAGCTTGGATAGAAAACCACAGCATGCAGTCAGCGTTTTATTTTATCTCTTTTTGTTGCTGTTTTCTCTCTGGTGTTACCTATGCTGGCCTCGGAGAGAAATGAGTCACCGTGAGACAAGAAGCGACGGGGATGATGCAAGGCGTCAAGCCCTGTAACTAGCGCAGTGGGGCCAACACACGTCTCGGATCTCCGTATAGTGGGGCGCCTGCACTCACTGGGTCTGGATCCTGACACGTAAGATATAGAGACTCCTACTATATGAGAGTACAGAGGCAGAGTACGGGCCGACTCTGTCTGGTCCTCTGTCTCTATATGTACTCGGTATAGTCCTATTTATATACCTCTGCGCAACTATATCTAGCATGTCTATTCATTTATACCCTGTATGTTCTATCGAAGTTACATATATATATATATATATATTTATCAATATATTCGTATACACCCATACATAACCTGACTAAAGGAGTTTTCACTATCGTACACGCAAGGATCAACCAATTTGGTCAAATCAAAAGGTCGGTGCGACAAGTCCAGAAGACTTCTGTCCTTGCTCGAGGATGAGTGATCAGTTCCGTTCTCAATTGGTCAGCAGTGGCTGTGCCTCGGCCTGGCTTGACCAGGTGTCTCCGTCTCGTGATTGGCTGCGGCTTGCCGTCTGTCTTCCCTCCACAGCCAACACAGCTTCGTTGATACATTTACATGTATAGAATAAACTTCGTACTAATACTCCATATCAGCCCAGATTTCCCGGTTTTCACTCCTGCTATCCATGGAACAGACCATGGATAGAACTGATACTAACAGTAATCTTCTACTAGTTAGGACACAACTCTGTACTCTGTGTTTCAAGAAACATAAATGATGGGGAATGCAAGAACAGTTGTGGTTGCTGCCTACTGTGAGATGCAAGGTGATCGTCACAGTCACACACCAGCCTCGACCATACAGGAATAAAGAGAGCTTGCGGCCCCCAGCCGACAACAAGAGACCCTTTCTAATTTGAATTGATACGAATTCAAACTTCTACTAAACTTTTCTCGAGTATCCGAATCTAACTCGCTTACCTCTAGGAAAATTTCTCGGGGAACCGGCTGGTCGCATGCAAGTCCAATGGCATCATAGATCCTCGTACTTGTGGTCACTGTACCGCGCATACTGATGACCACCATTTTCCCTCCAGTGCGAAATCGATACGAATGTGCTGTGTCGGATGCAGCTTTCGATGTGATATCTCCCTGTTGAGATTGGCCAATCACGGTCCGTCTGTCCGGCCAATATCGCTCGGCGTGTTTCTGATGCATCGGATACTACACCCTGATACACGACAGGTGCCAACTGGATACACCGGTTTCACCAATAGTATTCTGTATTTAGACCTGATTAACATGGGTATTTTGGTAGACTTGTGCATTTTGTACTTTGGGGTTAGGAATGAGACATGATTATATATTCGTCCCGACACTATTGAATACCACGTAGTGCATTTCTCATATTCTTATGGCGGATTATGAATGCAATTTGGCTTCTGATACCAGACAACTTCAGCGGGTGGTAAAGCAGATGGATGGAATATTTTAGCAAAGCAGTAGAGGTTGTCACAACTCATTGTATAGCACATCAGACTATATCTAGCTCCTTCGCAATCTACGTCAGCCCAGCTTCTATGCTATTTTTTGTACAAAATCAAGATCAAACACTAAAATACACCCATGATAGCTCATAAGACATCAAATAACTGTACAGCGTCCCACTGTACCCCAATACAGAAACCCAACCCTCAAGCTTGTCCGGACTCCCGCATCCTCAAGACAAAATTCACAATAACCGCCGCCAGCAGAGCCACGGCAAGTAACGATGGGCCAAAGCGATCATCAAACCCACTCTGTCCCCGTTTCCTTATACTCTGCGCTCTCCAGTGGAAAGCAAACAGCGCATAAATCATAGCCGCCATTGCGATGAACGTGAATAGACCCGCCGAGATACGGCCGACGCGATCGCCAAAGTTCAGCAGGCCAATGGCCAGACCGCCGAGGATAACGGTGAAATTCAACCAGGAGAGGAAGGTCCGTTCATTGGCGAAGAAGACCTTAGGCTCGACACGGGTGGGTAGGGCGATGCGCTTGCCTTATTCATTCCGTTAGTGGAAATGTGGGTTTTTGTTTTTGACGATTGGTGACGGAATTGAATGAGAAATCTACCGGGCGCGGTCTGAAGGAGCGGCTGCGACGACATGGTGTAGCCTGTGATACTCTGTAGAGCTGATTGCTCCAGTCAGCTCAATCCCTGTACAAAGAATAGACGCTGACATCATCTGATGCGATCGATGATTCCGCTTGCCGACATAGTCAATGAAGAGAGCCCGTACCGTACCAGCGAAAAATCTGCCCTAGAATGAATGGTCTTCGTCCAGAGCACCAGATATAATCGGATAGGAAAATACTTTGTCGTCGAGAAAACAGGTTGAGGGCAAGGTTGAGAGCTCTCGACAGCTTTGGAGCCCCGCCCCAGTGCCGCATGAGGCCGGCCATTCACGTGCTATCGCCGCCGCCCGCTATTGGAGCCTCGTCTCCCAGGCTTCTCACTAGCCCAGAAGAGGTTAGTCTGTTATCAGGAGATATGCTGCAGCATCGATGGGGGTATAACCTGGGGAAAGCCAACCTCGATACCGGAGAAGCGCCGCGCGAAGTATAAAGAGTCTAATAGGAGCTGAATTTATGAGCTGCAAGAAACATAGACGGCGAGGAATGAGAACAGTGGCCGCTCCTTGAGATGGACGAATACAGTCACATTGGAAAGACCGTTGTGAGATCAGCGGCCCTGCAGAATACTCGCCGAAACTGATAATATTTAATGATCAGCCTACTATTCTTGTCGTCTATACAGACTCTACCACGCTGTCCAGGGTTATTCCAGAATACAGTGTGACATGCACATGCTGACCTTATATAAGCAACCGAACACGGTTAGCGCGGCGCGGGACTCCGTTCACCGGAGGTTGCGGTGATGATGTTCGCGCGCTGCTGTCATTGAATTTCTAAACAGCTCTCTCGCTCTTCCCCCCTTCGCACTCGTTCCTCTTTCCTTCCCACACCAGCGGCACGAAACATCATATCTTAAGCCACACGACCTCTTCCCCGACAACAATCCGGACATTGTGCTGTAGAAGAGGTAGGTCTTTGTCCATTGTCCCTGAGAAGTCATCTTGGCCCCCTCTGATTTGTCCGTTCCGATTGCCCTATTGACCATCCACCCCGACTTGATGTCCCCCAGTGGATGATGATGCCCTTTGACCCCCACATCTGTTTGATTGTCGCAACAGCACCAGCAATAGCAACATCAAAACTTTGCTAACTTTCATTCGCGCTCCTTTTATCTTCTAGTCCAATCCGGGACATCCATCACGCAACGCCAGGTTCTCGCGCACGCGTCTCTTGTTTTGCTATCGTTCTCCAGCAGATTAACCGCCGGACAATTCGCAAAAGACAAGTTAACTGTTCACTACGCTCAAGATGGCAGTTGAATCTGCCCCTTCGTCATTTGTGCGTCTATCCAAGGGGGCGAAAGAGAAGAGACAAAAGTCACTGTGCTAATAATTTTTGGTGGCCACCAGCCCATCCCGCCCGCTGAGCTCAACAAAATAGCGACTGAGGTTCGTCATTTGAAATCAAAAGCCCGCCCCGTTTGATCGATACCACCTACAAAACCCGCGCCGTGTTATTCAATGGGCCGAAAATCAAAATAAAGAAAAAATAGAAAAAGAAGAATAGGCAAATGAAGAAAACGGTGTTGGGTTTGTTCGGCAGAAGTCAGAAAATTGTCAATGGGTAAAGAGAAAATGTCTTGGCTAACGATGAAATTTGTGCTCCGACGCATAAATAGGCATGTGACGAAGCTCTGAAGGGTTCTGAAGGCTATGACCATTCTCTCGTTGGCTCATGGAACTCGAAAATTATTGTACGTTTTTCTTTCGTTCGTTCCTCATGAATGCAGGAGACGAGGAAAACAAAGGGAGAGGTGGGATTAACAAGGCTACAGGGAGACGTCTTGAAGAAACTTATTGCTGCGACCACCCCCGAGCAAAAAACCACTTCGCCCCCCTACCGCTTCACAGTCAACAGCACCATTGTCCAGCAAGGCGTCATCGATAAAGCCGCCGCCGGCGGATCTGAGGAGGTCGGCAAGCGCGGCATGCACTCCGCCTCTGGCGCCTTCTGGGACGTTAACCGCGACGGCATGTGGACTTTCAAGTACCCCGGCGCCGAGCAGCGTGGCATGGACGTCGTTGTCAGCATTACTTGGTTCGCCATGAGTTAGATTGTTTGGTAGGCGCGACCCCGGTGGGAATCTGAACTTGATATATCAGAGCTGTCTTGTATATCCCCAATTCAATAGGATTTCATCATGTCTATGGCCCTTTATCGCTGACTATAGGGTGGATGCGGATGTGAATGTGGATTTCTCGGTGATGTTGGATTCTTCCCTTCACTGTTTATATTTATCAATTTCTTTGTTCTTATTTATATATCTCTTATATCTATTAGCAATGGTTCAACTGACTTTAAAAAGCATTTGCTGTTTCTGGCGGCACTGTGTGCCTGTACTAATCCTGCCATACTGTGCTCTTATGGCCTTAAAAGACAAAGAAGAACCCCGGCGTTGCAGAGCTTCTTAGAGATTGTTATAGACACCTATCGTGATATCAACGGAAGCAGAATAAGCAAAACAGACGAAACAAATGGGATTTGACAGTGATCCACCCAATCTCGAATAAAATAAGCCAGCAATTCCTCATAAACGCCGACGCCTTGCTATGACAAATACCTTCCTTCAATCAAAACCCAATGGCGTATGAAAGGCATTTCCGAAAAAGAAAAAAAGAAAAAAAGGAAAGGAAAGGAAAAGGATGCGGAAACAAGGAGAAAGGGAAAGCCTGATACTAGGTTGCCAGGTATACGAAAACATTGATCGAAGAGAACAGAAGGTCTACCGCGGCTCAGAGTAGTCATTCAAGGCAACACACACCGCACCCCGATGATGTCCACTGTACTGCCGAATGATGGTACCCGAGGACAACTCCCACAGACGCGCGTAGTGATCACTCGAGACGGTGACGAGATACGCCGAGTCGGCCGAGAACGCGCAGTCCCAGACCCAGCGCTGGTGACCCGATAGAGTCGTTTCGAGGAATAGGGTATGTGTTGACTCGTCCATCGGGGGCCCGTCGGGCTGTGTGGGGAACAATGCTGTTTGTTGTTGGGATTGAAGGGCCGTGTTTGAGCTATGGGATCCGAGCATGCTGAAATCGCTGGCGGCCAGGTCGCTGGATGCGCTTCGTAGTGTGGTGGCTGAGTTTGCTGAGGCGGGTGTGCCGCTGCCATTGCTCATTGTCCCGTTGGGTTTGCTGTTATGATTGTTATTGTTGTTCGGCGTTTTTGATCCTGCTGCGCTGGCTGCGGCGACGGCGGGCGGGTACGTTGGATCGAGATTCCAGATTTTGGCAGTGTGGTCTGCTGAGCAGGTGGCGAGGTGTTTGACATCTGGCGAAAGTAGCACTCGAGTGAGATAGTCCTTATGTGCTTGGAAGGTCGTGACGGGGACGATTCGCGTAACGTTGGCGTCTTGAATCATGCGCCAGATATACACATTGCCCTGAAAAATGCCAATTGCCATATAGATTAGCCATGCGCTCCTCTGAAACACATATCCAATCGACATAGTCGGGTCACTGCTACCTTCTTGTTGCCCGCGCAAAGCAGCGATCCGTCGCTGGCGACGCTGACACTCGATACGGCCACATCGTCTTCCGGGATCAATTGATGGGTACAGACACTGTCACCTAGATCCCAGACGCGCACCGTACCCGCACGATCACCGCTGATCAGTTCTCCTTGATTTGGATGAATCACTACGTCGTTAACGGCCGATTTGTGCACATAGTTTCGCTGCAGACCGCCTGACCGCGTGTCCCAGACCTTGACCGTGCCGTCCTCGGAACTGGTTACCATCCATCGACCTTCGCAGTGAAATGCAACGCCAGTGATGTTGTTTGTGTGACCTTCAAAGTTCATCACCGGGTTCGGGTTCGAGGACTTGATATCGTAAAGTTTGACATTGGTGTGGCCAGCCGCTGCGAGGTATCGTTTGTCTGGGGTAATGCAGAGCCGGTTGACTTGCGAGTCTGGATGTTGCAGTGTCCGTGAACATATCCCTGATAGCGCCTCCCAGAAACTGAAGATATTTGATTGATGGTTAGTGATCCTTCTTTACTGGTTTAAATCCGTAGAGCATGAGCCGATGTTTAACGTACCGGATGGTATGGTCATACCCCGCTGGCAGCCCGTAAAGGTTAGTCATAGCCAATCTGTACAATCACCAAATGCACAAAAGTCATACCTGTACACAAAATCACACTCATTTTCTTTGCGTGAGTTAAGGCTTAGGGGAATTGATAGCGAACAATGGTCGAGGACAGAGCCTTTCGGGCTGGGACGCGGGCTGAGAACCTGAAGAGCCGCTTCTTTTGACCTGGGCTGCTGGAACCCCACTGGCTTGCTTCCGAGGCGGTGAGCCATACTTTCCGTGATCCCGTATATACCTGTTTACACTGCAAACAGCCTTTCTTTCCTTTACTTTTTTACTTGGAGAAATCAACACCTGAAAAGAATAAATCTAGAAGGGACAGCAAAAAAGAGAAAAGAACAAGGGAAAGAGAAAGAGAAATAAGCGCGAAGATAAGAAAAAGAGAAGGACACGACATCACTGATAGTATCGAAAGGTCTAAAGATTGCATTCTCCATCTAAAAGGAACAAACAAGATCGCCCACTATGCTTGCGCTCAAAGCTACCGAGGCGCCAAAACAGAGATAAAAGTAGAATGAAACACTATAAAATTCAAACACCCCTTGTCTATACTCCAACGTGATTTTTGCGCCACCCAAACCTCCTTTTGACCATTCCGTCGCTGTGTTGGCCGTCGTCATTCTTCCCGCGCATTTCGGCCCGACTCCGCAATGCATTCCGGGCCTTGCGACCACCGCAGCAGGCGCAGCAGCACGAAGCCAGCTGGATGATGAAGCCAAGTAGGGTGAAGGCGGAGGCAATCCACATGAATACTAGCATGCGCTTCCCCAGCTCGGCCTTGACGTTCAAGTCGATGACGTTGCTCGTAAAAACATTGGCAAAGATGGCATACATGACCGTGGCAACGGCCGATGCGACAATGGTAAACAGGGCAATAATGAAAGTAAACAACGTCAAGGGCAATGACCACAGAGTGATGAACCTCCGTCGCCGGTGCGGATGAAGAACGTCATTTTTGTGCTGATCAGACGATATGGTTTGCGGCGGCCGCGATGAAGTGCCCAGTGGTGTAATGAAAATGGCGAGGAAGCACAGAATCGTCCCGACCAGAAACAAGCCAAACATCCAGTGAGAAGCAATTTTGGCGATATCAAGAGCATCACCGATTTCTGCGGGGAGGGCGACTATTCAGAACGCTCAATCAGTCTTCAGATCAAGTGTAGAAAATGCAGACAAGGAGGCATACTTGTTGCTCCAGACAGCAGTTCATTCAGCAGAATCGACACTGGATCAAACCAGTACAGCGTCTGAGGGTGGGAGCATGAGGTGATGCCTGTGCCGTCATAACCCTCGCAAAAATTCCACACTCCGACCTGATAGAAATCATGCAGGCCGATCGATCGAGCAATACTGTTGATGAAAACGGCATTCGGGACCGACTCTGGCACGATATCGGAGAGATCGAGTTTCAGGAAGTAGGTGTCGCGAAGCACGGGTTTGTTAGAGATATTGCCGATCAAGACTAGCACAAGAAAGATCCAGGCCAGCAGGTAGACAAGAGCGCGGACAATGCGATGCCATATCACAGTCGAATGTCGTCTCTGGGCCTGTACCGTCCCCGGCTCCCCTTCGGCAGAGGGCGCCATCGAAACGGCACCAGACGGAACGCTGGTCGAACGGGAGGCAGAATTTGTGACGTTTATTTGATAACCTTCACAAATCCGGCCAAAATCGGTTCACTGACTGAAGGTGCAGCTTAACAACCGAGCATGGCGAAATGGAACTAGCTGTGATTTCCCCTGTCTGTACCTGCTCTTGGTTTCTTAAGCAGCAGCTAGCTACTTGTTTACTGCGTCGTGACGAAAAGGCAAAAAAGGGACACGAGGAAAAATTAAGAGCTTGGTTTCATGGTTGCCCAGCGCTGCCGCAGCGAAAAGCCTGGACCAGCCAAGTTCATTAGACAACGGGCTGGGAGCAATATATGGCAATGATGTGCACCTGCACAGTTGGCAGCCCAGTTGAAGTCAGCAGTGGATACGCAGTGAAATCGGTCGGATGATCATGGGCATAATTATCGAGATACCGGCAGTAGCAACAAATGAGATGGGCGGCGGTGGGCCAGGCCGATCCGCAGGCTTCTAGACTAGCAAAGTCTAAGGGTTCTAGCAGGGAACGGAAAGGAATACGTCGTAGCGGCGGGAGTGGCGTTTGCCCAAGCGCGCAGTCCCCGATCCTCAAGCCCCTTCCCCCTTAGCTTGCCTTTCGTCCAGGGCTGCCTCGATGGCACTAGGCCTTATTTGCAGGCTGTTGTTGGGCGTGCTCCTATGGGGCTAGCGGGCTACGCGCCAAATCCTCAGGCCTGGCGTTAGGCTGCAGCGCTGCAGCCCACGGGACCTGACGGCCAGTGGCTGAGTGGCTCAGACAACACGTCATAAGAGTGCGTCTCCTGTGCCGTGTTTGTCTCATTCGGAAGGTTCTCATGACGAAGCAGTGTGATTGCAAGTCCACTCAGGTGCTCGATGGAACAAGGACACGAGGCCTGGCCGCGATAGACAGAAGAAGCCAACGGTAAGGGAAAGGACGGTGATCATGTTGGTTGATGTGACATTAACAGAGACAAGTGGCAGAGGCAAAGAACTAGCTGAAGGACGTAACGCACGATCGGCCGATCGGCGACTCGGCTCTCTAACAGGGCAGGAGCGACCCGCCGGGAGTTAACAACAAATCTGGAAAGATTACGGGGCAGCTCCTGCCGCCAAGCTCCCTTAGCGCATGATCATTTATGGTAACAACATTTTTCCAGGGTAAGACTACACCATACTCGGTTCCCTGCACTCTTCACATCTTTTCCTCTCCTGTTGCTTTTTCTTTCCTTTGCCTGTTAGTTGTTTCTGACCAGCTCGCGCTTTATTCTGTCATTTTGCCTTCAATTCTCTCTTCACTGCTGTTAGCTTGTCTGGCATTATCACAATCACCTCGCGCTTTGGTCTTAAAACATGCGGTCCAAATGGATCGCCCCAGCTGTGCTAGCTGTCGTCTCAGCTGCTGCTGCTGCTGCTGCTGCTTCTGACTCTGCATCGGAGTATACTACTACCGGACCTGGCGGCACGGTCCTCACTCTCTCCGGTACAAGAGATCCCATAGGCATCGATGTCGCGACCGGTTCGGTTACCTATGAATCATTCACGACCACTCGAACCATGCCTACTACGGGAACCATGGCCGCAGTTCCCACCGCATCCCAGAGCAACTCATCCGAGAGCTCTACATCAACAGAGAGCAAGACCGTACTTGTCGGAAGCCAAGGGACGTCGAATGTAACGGGGACGGGTACCGCGACTTCGACTGCTCCATCGGCGACAAACACCCGGCCTTGCAATGGCTATCCCGAGTTCTGCGACCGTAGCTACTCCAACATCACTTATGTGGCCGCTCATAACAGCCCCTTTGACCGGAAGGGCAATCTTGCTTCCAATCAGCAATATCCAGTCACAACCCAGCTGAACGATGGCGTCCGCATGCGTACGGTTGTTCTCCCCTGACGGCCATCGTGTTTTAACTGACAGTGCTTAGTTCAATTCCAAACACACTACCAAAATAACACCATGTATCTGTGCCATACTTCCTGCGACCTGTTGAATGTCGGCACGCTAGAGGCTTACTTCACCACCGTTGTCCAATGGTTACAGCAGAACCCGTATGAGGTGATCACTATCTTGATGGGCAACTTCGACCTCGTTCCAGTGGGCAATTTTACCGGCCCTGTCATCAACTCGGGTTTGTCTAAATATGTATACATGCCGCCCAAGGTCCCAATGAGTTTGGATGATTGGCCACCTCTGTCCAATCTCATTTTAAACAACCAACGAGTTATCCTCTTCATGGATTACCGGGCCAACCAGACCGACGTACCCTACATTCTAGATGAGTTCAGCCAGCTGTGGGAAACACCCTTCTCGCCAACAGACCGTGCCTTTCCTTGTACTGTTCAAAGACCACCGAATCTAGATGCGACTGCTGCGAAGAATCGCTTGTACATGGCCAATCACAATCTCAATTTGCAGGTCGCTTTTGCGGGAGTTGACTTGCTGGTGCCTAACACGGCCATTCTGAATGTGACTAACGGAGTCTCTGGATTTGGTAGTCTTGGTGACATGGCAAGAAACTGCACCAGTAGGTTTTCTCTTCCTTTTCTTTTCTTTTTTTTCTTTTTGTTATTTTTTTCCCCATCATATAACGTGCACTGGGCTTACGGTTCGCTTTACAGAGGACTGGGACCGACCTCCCAATTTCCTTCTGGTGGATTACTATAACCGAGGCAATGTTGATGGGTCCGTTTTCGAGGTTGCCGCGCAGATGAACAATGTCACATATAACGGGCTTTGTTGCGGAGGCGACACCTCTGCGGCGTCCATGGCAAGTCCTAGTGATAGGATCGGGTATGTAATGGCGGTGGTCGTTGTCAGTACCATACTGGCATGGATATAGTTATGCGTATATAAAATTGGGCTTCTATGATACCTCACGTTGCGAGCGAATCTTATTATCAGGCGTTGACGGATAACAGTTCTTGTGTTTAATAAGCATAGTAGAAAACGAATATGATTCATCAATCGATCAATTGGTGCTTGCCAATATCTAACAACATCTTCTTGATCTAACTGGTTGTTGCAATTAGTCCATGTTATCAACGCCCTAAACCCTAAGCGTGTCCCGTTTCTGTCTGTGTCAGCAGCTCCGCCCGGGGAGTCGGCGCCGTCCCGCATCGTCGAAACAACAGACCAGGCGACTCCGGCATCTGATCATTTGAGATCCAGCCACTTCTCCCTCCTCGACCGCCCTCTCACAATTAACGGCACACACCCGGCGATAATAGTGTGAACACTACACGCTCGTGCAGCCAGCCGCCACATGCAATCCTTGGTCGAGTTCAATTGCTAGCGACAACGACCCCGCCTGTCTGTCGATTTCTCCTGCTCCGTGCAATTCATCAAACGCTTTTCTGGCGAAACAATATTACATTTCAAGCGAGCCCACGCGGAAGCGGAACAAGTAGAAGAAAAATCATAGCAGAAAGAACGATTACGAGATGGTCGACATCCTTCCTCTCTCCTCGTTCCCATCATACATCAACCTGCTCCCCTCGGTGCAAACATGCAACATCACCAACCTGCCCGAAAACTACTTTCTGAAGTACTACCTGTACCACGCGCTCACATGGCCACAACTCAGCTTTGTGGCCGTCGTGAGACCCAAAAATGGTTACAGCAATGGCAGCGGTAGAGGAGAGCAGTATCCAAAGGTGGTCGGCTACGTGCTCGCCAAGATGGAGGAGGAGCCCGCGGACGGGCTGCCGCATGGCCACATCACGAGTCTGAGTGTGATGCGCACGCATCGTCGGTTGGGTATTGCCGAGAGATTGATGCGGATGAGCCGTATGTTCCTCTTTTTGTTTATCCATAGTTTGACGATCGGAACGGAATCGGGCATATGCTGACGCAGTTTTTTCCCCTCCGTTTTAGAACGCGCAATGGCCGAATCGCATCGCGCGCATTATGTCTCCCTGCACGTGCGTGTGTCGAATAACGCTGCTTTGCGTTTGTACCGCGACACGCTCGGTTTCGAGGTTGAGAAGGTCGAGAGCAAGTATTATGCCGACGGCGAGGATGCGTATGCCATGCGTCTTGATCTCAAGTCGATGTGGCTGGACTGGACCGAGGCGGATAAGGAGGATGCTGCGGCCGCTGCGGCCGCTGAGAAAAAGGGAAAAGAGAACGGAGATGGTGAGGAGCATGCCGATGAGGGCGAGCCCGTGGGTGAGCTTGGGAAGAAGGAAAAGGGTGAGGAGAAGGAAAAGATGGTTCGTGTTAAGGTGGGCAGGGGTTTGGGAGTTGGGGATCTGGTCGAGAGGAACGAATCTGCCTCTAAAGCGTAGATTTTCTGTGTGTATGTCTAATCGATTCGATGTATTGCATATGCAGCCTGTTCTGGATCGCTAAATAGCATGTGAAGAAAGGAAATAACAAAAGACATAAACATATTTTACTATACATTAACACAGGGTATATCTTTAGCTAAGCAAATTCATCACCTCCTCAAGTCATTATCCCCTTCCAGTTCGAAGGCATGTACCTCAGATTCACTCCGTTGTCGCCTCCGATCCAAACCAGAGAGAGAAGGCCGCCCAATGGGCATGTTAGGATCTGAACGAACAGACGCAGCAGTCGACGTCGATGGCGCTGGATAGCGAGACAATGGGGGGATATCGCTCAACCCTGAAAGCAAATGGCTACTGCTTGTCAGAGTGCCTGTCGACAATGACAGCGAAGAAACCGACGAAGCTGAATCTAGCATGATTTGCGAAGTCGACGCCGAGCTCGTCAACCCCCCTGCAAATTTCCCTTTATTCTTCTTCGCCAGCTTTCGGTATTTTTTCTCTTTCTCTTTGTATTGGAGTTGGTTTTCTTTAATTTTGTTTTTGTTGGCTTTTTGAAGTTCTTTGGCTTTGATTCGCTGTGCGTTTGCCCATGCCTTGGCTGCTTCATGGGGGTTCATGGTAGGAACTGCTGGTGGCGTCGTTGTTTGTTCTGTGACTGTTGCTTTTGATGCTGCTGTTTCATTAACCTCTCTCGGTGTTTGAACTGGATAGCTTGCTAGTCGATGCATCGGGACGCTAGCCAGGCCGCCTCCTGGAGCGGGCATGACCACTTCTTTGTCAGTCCCCAGTTCAAGGTTCGACGGTATCCGATCAACAGGAAGAGACGACGCACCCGGCCTCGGCGGCTGGGGTTGATACTGGTGATGCTGGTTCGGTTGTCGCTGCAGTTTGCGATTCCGTCTGGCTCGCTGCAGCTCCCGAAACTCCTGTTTGGCCCGCCGGTCAGCCTGTCGAAATGCCTCACGCAGAAGCCGGGTCTCCTCTCTCATCGCCATCCGCCTGTACTCGCGCTGTTTCTCATCATTGGGTGAGTCCCATCGTCCCCAGGAACTTCTTCCACCGCTGCTTGCTCTCGGGCCCACTCGACCCAGCAGAAACCGAGAGTCGCGCCGTGTTTGCTGCAGAATCCGGAGATGGCTGCGCAGACTAACCGCGGCGCTGTGCAGGTCACGATGGTGGTAGTCGCCCAGCGACACCAGCTGCGCGCGCATCGCGGCGAGCTCGTCCGGTTCCAGCTCGGTGGTGGTGGATATCGAGTCAATGGTTGAGAGCGAATCGGTCGAGCCGGCGGACACGGATGATATGTTGGACGCTGTCGATAGTCGTCGCGACGGGGCTTCGTTCTGCGAGGGCGATTGCAAATCGTCTGTCTGTCCATATGCATATAGCATGTTAGACGATGCTCGATGACGTCCAATCCCAGCCATGCCTGTAGCCCAGTTCCCGAACCGGTCGCTGGCTTGCTCGAGTTTGCGGGTCCTTGCCAGCGCAGCCTCTTCAAGGCGTCTGCCGCGTGTTATGGCATTGTCTTCAAATCTCCTGCTGTATTGCTCGATCTGGCGAGAGCGAGCTAAAGCGGTCTCCTCGAGTGCTCTGCTGTATTCGTGCGCCTGGGCAGTGAACTTCTCGGCGTATTGCTGTGCCCGTAGGCTAACATGACTAGCCCACGCGACAGGGTTTGTTGACCATGGATATCCCGATGGATATGGGTTTTGGAAGTGCTTCGTCCGCGGCACTGTAGCCTGATGACTGGGCGCTGTTGACGAGCTAGTGGCAGCAGCCGAAACCGCGCGCTGTGTCCCCTGGTCCGCGCTAGGATATAGATTGCGCGGGACAGGTCTCCTCGGTATGCGGTAGACTGGCTGCTGCTCGGTAGACACAGGGATTGGAGCATTGCGAGACAGTGGACGTGATGGCCGACTGTGCGTTAGAGAAGCTTCTGTGGCATGGGGATAGCAGTTGGGACACAGAGGCGACGTGGGCCCACGCTCCAAATCCGCGATGTACACCCACGTTACATACGTTCCGCGAGGGCTGAAAAAATGGTCGTTCCACTCCGTAATGACGGCATCCAGACGCGCCCGTCGCTCGTCGTCCGTCTCCTGCGGGCGATCCTTTCGGTCTCGCTCGATCTCGGCGCGCACACGTCGATGCAGATGCGGCGATAACGCAGCCGGCCCCAGGCCGGCCGGGAACATGAAATTCAGGAACGTATCCCAGTCTTGCTGGCTGAGCTCGGCCGCTCTAGCTCGCCAGCATCGTGGTCTGCGTGGGAAGTCCTTGCCCTGGCTACGGGTGTAGATGGTCAGATGATGGACCAGCGTGTCGCGCTTCTCGTTGTCGGCTGATGGTTCGGGGTAGCCGCGGTCTGCAAAATAGCTTGCAGCTGAAGAGAAATGGGTCGGCTTTGGTGTCGATCTAGAAGTAGCAGAGCTCTCTGCTTGCGGCGAGTCTGTGGCCGTCGTTGTTGTGATTGTGGGCACATGTGATGCTGAACGCGTTCTACGACAGTCGTTGGCAACGCTGTCGTGGATATGCATCTCCGAGAAAGACGCCTCGAGAGATCGGAGACCAGGCCGGACATGCTCACTGACAGAGCCTGTCGAGTTGTTACCATTGCTGACCAGAGCATCACTGACGCCTGTACGTTCAACTGTGACGGCGGCGTTGTCGTTCGTTTGCACCTGTAAAGGGTCAATTGCAGAGTACGGGGGCGGAGGAACATCGTCGCCGCCGTGATCCATTGTGCCAGCGACTTTATATGGAGTTCAGAAGGATGCATCAACACGCTTGCATGCGTGGTCTGATCGAGTTATCGCAGAGCAGTCTATCTGCTTGAGTTTCCCTAGTTGGCGAGTATCAAAGGTATATCAGAGGTCAAAGAACTTCATCAGTTTGGCGAGGTGTCGGCTCGTATCCACATCGATTTGGACACCACCATCGGAAGGAGAGGGCAGCCACCTTTTCGTGCACAAAACCGTCCAATTAGCCTTGATAATATTCCTGAAATCCCACTCGACAAGCTAGATCAGTCTGGGACAAATAAATAATAACAAAGGTGACCGACAGAATGTTGACGGATTAGCTGTTCGAGTCGGCCACAGGCCAATTTAGTGTGGGGAGGAAAACAGCTGACGGGGCCGGTTCGGATATCTGATGTTAACTATTGAATTGTTGGAGCCTTAACTAAACCCAGCGCGGCCCGCGCTGGTGGAGCTTGCCAGCTTTAATTTAAGCAAACCAGACCCGTTCCTTTCGTCCATCGATCGATTGCAGGCACAGCCCACAAGACAATCGGCCAAGCCACCGCTGCACTGGAGAGAGACTGGTTTCATTCGTTGTAGATATGGGAAAAGCCAATTTAGGCAGCCTTTTTTTTTTTTTTTTTGCTCCCTATTTCTCAGTCTGGGATTCAATGTGCGAGGAAATACACCGTGCAAGGCTGACTGCGGAGGAGTTCACTATGTCTCGGCACATTAATTACGTTTGTCCGGGCAACAGTTCGCTAACAATCGATAAAAATAAACATTAGTATCCCACAAGGGCAGGACGGTTAATAGGCTAGGATGTTGGCTACAGGTGGGTAAAATTAACCAACAAATATCGGACACATGCTTTAGCTGTGATAATATATTCAAGCAAAAGGATGAATTTGTTAGAATCTATGTACTGTATCACCAGGCGTCACCCCACCCATCTTCTTCACCCTCGACTTCCTTCGGCCTCGTGTCTATGACCTTAGCCGGTTTCGATGCCCGCGTCGGTGCCGGCGACTTGGACGTGGTGCCAGTAGACCGTGTGGGAAGTGACGCAGAAGAAGCAGGTTTGTTCTTGGATGACAAGAGTGGTTTCTTAGCTTTAGCTTTGGATTGAGCCGCCAGCCACCCCGCAAAGTCCGGCTCGCCCCCGTCGTCATAGGGCACTGCTGCAGGTGCTGGCGCCGCCGCACCAGCAGAAGCTGGGCTGGCTGCGGAGTTGGTAAAGCCGTCGTCGTTGGCCTTGTCTTCGTCCTGGTCCCATGCATCAGCACCCCAGGCATCATCATAGTCCTCTTCTTCTTCCGTATATGCTGTTGTTACTGATGTCGTCGTCGCCGCCACCGTCTGTGCTGCGGTTTCAGAGGCGGCCCGCGTAAGGGGCTGAGCAGCTTTGAGAGTAGAAGCAGCAGCAACAGGAACATGAGCTGGCTGAGGTACGGACGACGGACGCGCCAGTTCGGCCGCAGCCAAAGCATTCCCATTGCTGGTAGCCGGTTGTTCGATTTCTCCACTGGCGGCTGTGAGCTTGTTGGTGAACGATGAAATCGCCCACCCAGCCCACGATGTATCTTTGGACGTCCCAATGCGTGCTGTATTCGTATTGTTTGCTGTAAGGGCATCGCCCGTTGGCGGTAGGACCGAGTCGGCCATGGTGTCGCCATGTTGCCGAACTCTATTCAGAAACAAATCTAGGGTCTTGTTGGCCTGGTCGCGCACCAGCCTGTATTGTTGCATTAGCTAGGATCACGACATGTCAGGGGCATGCTACCTACTTTTCTCGATCTAGTAGCGAAGGACACAAAGCCGGCATGACCTTGCTAGCACAGTCATCTTCTGAGTAGCAGTCCATCGTCGCTGCAAAAGCGAGCAGTCCGGCGTTGCGCGCGTGAACAAAAGGGTCTCGCACAGCACGTGAAAACGCTGCAATCAGCACTTTCGTCCGTGACTACCGTAAAGCATTCCAGTCAGCTCTACGAGCATAACACGATAAGAAGTCCAAGATAAAAACCTACGCCTTTTGAAAGATTCTTGGCGATTTTGCCCAGGCAAATCGTCGTGTTTGTCCGAATGCCGGGCTGTTCATCGTTTGCAGTGCGCGCTAAAAATCGGAGTAGTTCTCCGTTGGCAACTCGGTC
This sequence comes from Talaromyces piceae, assembly GCA_001657655.1. Lineage (NCBI taxonomy): Eukaryota > Fungi > Ascomycota > Eurotiomycetes > Eurotiales > Trichocomaceae > Talaromyces > Talaromyces piceae. The sequence continues at coordinate 1,397,850 of JNNX01000001.1, forward strand.
AGATAGCTTGCTAATGACGGTCAAAACTGCTTTGACAGTCTGCTCTCGAACGACGGGAGCAGCGTCGGTGAATCCAGTCGTCTGTTCGCACCTAGTAAGCATCAAGCTCACGTTGGGAAATCACTCACTCACCATTTGTGGGAAGATCTTATCGGTGACCAGCTTTTGCGAGAAGCGATCTATCATAAGTGGCAAATTGTCTAGTAAGCTGACTCGCAAGGCACGGTCTGGGTTGGCAAACAGTCGAACAATCACTGGAGTTATCCGCGACGCATATTCGTCGTCAGTAAGTTTCGTGCCTATTTTAACCACGGCAGTAAGAACTTTGGGTCCGCCGCCACCGAATTCAACTGATTTTAAGAGCTCGGGCAGCACTTTTAGCTTGAAAAACTCTTCGGGAAAGTCTTCTGAGACTTGTTCCAATTGGCTGGTAAAGGCCTGTTAGAAAACAGTATCAAGATATGAAGTAGACAATACCCACTTGAGAAACTCGTCTCTTTCAGCATCACTCTTGAGCCCAAGACTATCAATGTCATCCGTTAACCGAATCAACGGCGTCTCGAAGAACCCGCCAAGTTTCTTGCCCTGGTCAACAAAGCTGGCAGCGCTTAGTCGTATCTTGGGGTTTGCCGCACATAATCTCCGATAACTCTGATGCATACTTGGTGGCACATTGGTTGTCTTTCCAGCCTGGTCGGCTCCGGAAAAACTTCCATTGAAGACTTCAAATATTAGCGTTCCGAGGCCGTATGCATCTACTGCAGCTAAAGGATTTCGCTTGATAGTCTCCCAGCCGCCTTTGCTGATCTCTGGAGGGGAGTAGCGTGCAGAGTCTGGAACGAGGCTGCCGTACGTCTGCATGTGTGTTAGGAAGGTAGTCTATCTCAAATATCATATTGTGTGGTGTAGTCTACCCACATAAATGATGGCGTCATCATCGTTCATGGAGCTGAGGATGTCAAATCCACCTAGTTTCCACTCTCCACTTTCACTTGTATATAACGAAGAAACCCGAACAGCGCCATGCACGGAGGTAGCGTCTTCATTGATAAATTTGAGAGTCGACTAGGATGTGCGAAAAGCTAGGAGTCAGCAACCCTGTTACCTGTATAATGATGGTCCCTAGTAAGCTTACAGCAACAGTATAGATCCCCCACTTCGCGGTCTCCTCGCTGATACTTCGGCGTTTGACGCTCCATGAAAGCGGCGTTACTCTCTCCGTGACGATGTATATGTGTGATTCAGTCTATATCCTTATGTTGTTACTCAAAATTGTTCGATATAGGCCGAGACTTCTCTTTCAAGCATACCTCTATGGTATCCAGCACCTTCAACACACCCGGATGTCTCAGCGTACGGCATTTGCGCATCGCATTTTTGGCCAGTGGTAGGCGAGATTTGTTTGCATTGACGTCGAATGTGAACACACTGCAATTAGATCCGTCGTCCTAGTAGACATCCAACATCAAAGTTGTCAGCAACTAATTTATCTCACAAGCTCATGATCAGAAATCACTTGAAGCGCAAAGGAAAGAACAAGAGAGAGGAGAAAGAGGCGCACCCGCTTGGTCGCATTATGTAGTGTCCACAGCGTGTCATTTCCATCCACTCTGTCCCCAAGAGAAAAGGGTAAAGAGCTCCCCTTTGCTATCGCCGATGCGACAGCTGACTTCAGAAAATCCATTTACCAAGAAAAAAACCTCCCAAGTGTAGACTCGTACTCCTCGAGTCGTATCGTCCCAAGGATGTCAGTTCGGGACAACTGTTGTGTCTTTGTCGCTGGCAGCCGGGGAAGTGGCGCGGCGCGCGCAGTGCTTTTTATGGAACTCCCCCGCGGTAATGCCTGTGAGAAGAAAGTTATAGATAGTCAACCATAGCTTTTATGGCACGAGCGCAACAAAATACTTCTTTCTGTCCGGAAAGAGATAAATAAATACAAAAAGAGAAGAACAGCAGCAAGTGGTTTATTTCGGTCTGGTTATGCTCAAGGGCGATCCGTGCTTGGCGCGGGCATGGAGAAAGGGCAACTGCACACCCCCCCACTTGTCCTAATTGGTTTTGGGCTGGATCCACACTTAAAAACGGGACATTCGACTTCACGTGTTCGCTTTCCTCTTCAATACCTCTGTCGGTTTGAGTATCTCTCTGTGTGTATCTTGGTAAGTGACTTGCTCATATTTGCTCATATTACTCTTGTTCCATACAGTTTCTCCTATGATGTGAACGTTGGTAAAAGGTCAGACTCAAAAAAAAAACCGGAAGCACAAAAGGATCAGGAGAAGGCGCGTGCATGGCAAATAACTCGAAGGGGCCAACTTCAGCTGCATTCTCCCTGTACCAGCTGTCTCTGTGGGGAAGAAAGCTCTACAGGGAGTTACTTACTACTACTCAATTAGCCCTCCATGAGGCAAGTACTTGACATCTCGAAGCAGAACAATACCTAGACGGAAGTCGAAGGGAGAGCTGTTCGTCTCGAGACTCTTTCATCTCGAGGCTTGGTTCAACAAACTGCTGCTCTGGTATACAAGTACATATCAAAAAGTGAAACGACAATCCGAACCGCCGCATTACTGGGGTTCTCGGCCCCCTGCGCTTCCATGAGGGCTTTCTGTTTTCGTATTCATTCGAAACGAGAACTAATGGCTTCGGCGGACAAGTCTCCTTTTTCCAGGGGTTTTCCGGCACTCAAAGACATGACTGATTGCAGGAGAGATGTGCTGATTTGGGCATCGCGAGGTGTCATTGCCTGCTTCTTCTCTTGCCTTTATGGGCTGTGAGAGTGACGACCAAAATAAAACTGAAAAGACCTGAGGAGATCTGCGAGCTTTCGCTTTTGTTTATGCCTTGTGCTTGTCTATTTATGTCTATGACGTGTTCGCTAATAGAGTCATAGGTGTTCTGAGAAACGGTCTGCCGTTAGGTTTAGCGCTTTTTTAATTTCACGTCACATAGTTGATGAATAAAGGTCTACATCACTGTTTTACAATAGAAATTGCAATCAGTCCCAAATTCCCTATTGGCTAGCTAACTGAAACTACCATTATCTCGAGTGGAAATCGTTTAGTAGTAGTTTTGCCTCCCCTTTGCCCACCTCGAAATGATATCTGTCCACGCCGAACAGAGAGATAGTTTCGATGCGAATACCGAATCCCTAACACTACTTCCTCCAACTCAAAGTGACTCCTTGGTAGAACCCATGCTGGGTTCCCCACCCTAAAGTAAAGGAAACATCACACGCGTACCACCAAATGTAAAGGGGACTGCCCTGTTGAAGAAACATTGCCACAAGAAACTTGGCTGCCTTAACCGAGCATACTGGCTGCAAGTCCCTTTTACATGTTGCCACCCATCTAAAATGAAATTTGAATGAGCAAAGGCAATCATCCACATATCTGACTTGCCCTGTGCATTGAACCCATGGCCACTATATCAATGATCTGATAATATGCTGCAATATCGGTCCGAAGTGACTGGTGGAAGCAGTTCAGCTACAAGCCTGCCTGCGAAGAGTATGTTGAAGTCCTGGGCATCTCTTGACGAGACAAAATGGCCCAATCTTCACTTGGTATCTTCAGATGCCTCCGCGGGTGGGGGGACGGCAGCTGTCGACGGAGGTTGTTGGGCGGGGCCTTGAGGAGCCATTTGTGGCATTGGGCTGAAGTTGTTGGAGGGCCCGCGGTGCTGATGAGGAGGATAATGTTGATTCTGGTGGGGGCTGGAAGCATAGTGAGGCTGCTGTGGGTAGCCACGAGGAGGCCCTAACAGAATAATTAACTCATGAAAACGACATGTACAACCAAGGACTATCACTCACCATGACCAGCTGGTTGCTGCGGCGCATACATTGGCTGTCCATGCTGGCCGGGGTTCATGAACATGACTGGTTGTGGCGGCTGGCCAGGTTGGGAGCCCTGATGCATCATCATAGGCGCACCGCGGCTGGGACTCGGGTAGCCACTGTGTGGTTGCGGTGGGGGTCCAGCATGCTGGGGGTAGGTGTATGATGGATTGGGCGAATACATTTGCATATGAGGATTATACTGGCCGGCCATGCCTTGCGGAACGCCCATGTATGGACCACCTGACGGTTGTTGTACCATCATCGGTGCGGCCATTCCGTTTTGAGGGCTGGCAAATTGAGGGCCCCCGGGATACTGGCGCATATTTCCTGGATGAGCACCACCTTGGTTGCCATAAAACTGAGGCACGGGCTGGCCAAAGGCTAACTGGGCGTGTGAACCCATTGGGGATGGATAGGCATGGGGAAGTCGTGGCGAGGGGAATAAGTGAGAAGTCGAGGCGGATAGTTGCATGCGGTGGGGATCATCATAATGCGGTGCGGGTTGTTGATGAATATGAGGGCCATGAACTGCGGATTGGGCATTCTGGTTGGCCTGCTGCGGATGGAATGGAGCCTGCCCATGAGGGGGAATACTGGGGTTCGACGCCGAGCGACTCTGCGGAGATATTGACGATGAAACCGCCTTGAACATATCGCGATATGTCTTCTCCTCATTTCCGGGAGCAGTATCCCAAGTAGGCGCAGTGCGATATGGGAACGGGATGCCGCCATTCACCGAAAAATTCTTGTCCTTTTGCTCCGCCGCCTCTTTCTTTAGCCGCTCGATGGGAGAGCATTGGTCCTTCAAAGATGGGCGCTCGGCAGGGGGAAGAGGTTTCTTGTTGCCAAAGAAGGCAGAGGGCGTACTAGCGCGAGACACCGAGCGACCACGAGTGCTTGATTGGGGACTTGCAGCCGCTCCAGAGCCGGGTGTGAAGGTACTGGCTGCCGGGTTGGGCTTGAATTCCATTGCACGGACGTTGAATTTGGTGGATGTCGGAGTCTGTAGTTTAGTGTCGACTGAGGGCGCGGCAGGAGGGATCCGTGCATCTTGGATGGGTAGGGGTGCAGGTACAGGCCCGAGAGCGTTCTTCTGTTGGGTCTGTTGGCGGAAGTTGTCTGCGAGGCGATGACTCAGAGTTCCTCGACCGCCATGGTAATTCTGAGACGGTATTCTCGCTCCATGGGGTCCTTGTGGCACGAACGGCTGGCGTCCACGTTGGTTGTTTTGACGATCAGCTGGTGCAGAGGGAGGGACAGGGCCGGTGTTGATTTCGGGGCGAGGCGCCGCAGCTCGAGTCGTTGCGGGTTTTTGTTCCGCCGGAGACGGAGCCTGCGAGGCTGCTCGGGAAGACGTCTTCTCACTGGCTTGACGTTGTGCTTTTTCGACTATCTTTTCTTGTTTGCTGGGGTCCTTAGCCAAGATAGGCACCAGATCTTTGGGAACTGGAGTAGCAAGTTTGAAGTTCTGAGAGAATTTCATCAGCTCATTGAGCTTCACAGTTCGATCGTGAGAGACCTGGTTTCGGCGGCGCTCTTGCAGTTTCAACTTTTCATTGTTGGCAAACTGACGGAATTGATCCAGCACCTCGGTTTCCACATTCGAGGTGGCATTTTCTGCACGACTTGTGCTTGTGGCTGTAGGCAGCGATGTCTTCTTTTCTGCTTGTGTTGATTTTGCTTGGACCTCTGGGTTGGGTGCCTCGGTCGTCTTGGCTGGTGCTGCGTCTCTTGTTGTGGAAGCAGGCTTCGCGAGCTGTGCGGATATGATGGCTGGGTCAGCCGCGGCTGCAGAGTTAGCTGGAGGCTGCTGGGCTGGTGGTCGCCGTGCGGGTGGCGTATACGTATTGGGCTGTCCGGATGGCAATGGAGGGAAAGAGGGTTGTTCGCGGCGAACGCCACTGTATCTCTCTTCTTCGTCATGGCCATCACCCTCAAAAGCCTGGCCACGCTCTTCGCGCAAGTGAGGGTTGTCTGATTGTGCACCCTCAATCTCACGGGCGATACGGGCGGCCATTTTTTCTTCGTCCTTGTAAGTTGGACGGTTTCGGTCAATCCGTGTGGTATAGATGTTCTCGTCATAACTAGTTGTGGCACCGAACAGGCGCTCGTTTGCTTCGAATTGGTCCCAACCTCCAGGCTGAGAGCTTTCAAGTGACATGTCGACACTTGGATCCTCTCCACTGGGCTCCCAACGCTGTAGGTTCCTCTCCCGAATGGTCCGGCCGCCTGAGATATCCGTGTCGGTACGGAATCCGGTTGTAGCCCCTATATGTTTCGTTAAGACACGATTCTGTCGACGACGGATATGCTCTAGCACTTACCATTCGATTCTTTGACCATAGCGTCCGCTGTGGTCACGTTGGCGACGTTGATATCCATGATATCCTTCACGTCAAAGGTCATACTGTGGTCGGGAGCCTCGCCAAGATATGGAGTCGATACATCGCTCAGTCCATTGATGCGGGTACCCTGTTGGGAGTTTGCACGTTGGACCATCTTGAGCAAGAAGGTGGGATTGCTGGAGTCGAGCTTGGAGGAGGAGAATATACCGCTAAACTTCTCACCAGTCTTGGTGGAAACAGTTGCGGGAAGACCCTAAACGGAAGAAGAAATGAGTATATGCGTTCCACGGTTTCCGAAACGCCTGTCGTGGGTATAAACATACGATGAAGCTGGTAATCAAAAATACGAGACGATCATGGGCTTGTTGTTCGGGAGTATTGGATTCTTTTGGTGTCGTCGGTTTCGGCGAAGGCGTCGATCTGCTCTGGGCATTGCTGCCGTTCTGCTGTAACGATGGTCTTTGGGTGATTGGGTTGATGCCTTGGGTCCAGGCTCTCTGTGAATTGGAGCGTCTGTAGGGTGCAAACGGGTTAGCAGTGTTTCTGACTCGCGAGGCGGGCTAGTAGCGGTGGTGCGAGACAAGGTCTATCCGGGCTCGCAATCAATGCGATTGCGGTTTACAGCACAAACCAGGTCTCCGTTTCGAAAGAGTACGTGCAGATTCGTAACCCGCTCTTGGCGCTGTTCCGTTTGCACGATGAACAGTCGGAGTAAATCACGTACCTCTGGCCACTGTCTCCGGGGCTGTTCGACTGTCGTCGACTAGAGTCGGCGCCCTTCAAGCTGGCGTTCGTCCTCAATGACTGGCGGCCATTGCCAGTGTTCTGTGAAAAGGCATTGCTGTTATTACCGGGAGGGCCGTTGGCGGCAGGTGCAGAGTTGACGGAAGCCATCGAGAGAGGTCGCTTCTCTGAAGAAAATGCCGGTATGAGTGGGATCGTTTAATTTTTATCCTCTCTTTCTTCGGTGTCGTTACTCTTCCGTCTGCCTTGCTGTTCTTCTCTCTCCTTTATCGGTTTTTCCTCTCGGGCTTCGTTTCTCTTTTTTGTTGTCGCAAAGAGGAGGGCGGAAGATGGGCGAGGCTACGACACACGCACACTAACCGCCCGCAACCAAAGGAAATTGGAGGCAGTCTCTGAGACGAAGGGGAGGGCACGGAAGAGGAGGACTAGATATCACGGCAGTCGCGGAGGCAGACGGAGCTGCGATGGCACGAGAGAAGAATAAAAACAAATAAAAGAGAATGAGGGTCGAGAAGGGGGAGGGGGATGAGACAGTCGGGCAAGAAGGGCGTCTCAAAAAACAACAAATGGAGATGAGAGGGAGAGTCTGGGTTAGCCGGGCTAGTTGGTCCTAAGATGCTGGGTGAGGCAAGAGCGCCGCCAAAACGGGTTAGCGGTAGAGCAGCTGTCTCAGGCGGGATTAGCGCTACCGGTGCGGAGGGGCTTGTTTCTCTTTGCTGTCAACTCGATATTATTACGACAGCGACCGCTAGCTAGTTCACTCCAGGGTAAGGTAACTCTCTGCTCGGCTTGTCGGTGCGGTGACTTGTGGTCGCTCGCGGTAAGCGGGTGCGCTAGGCCGCTTTTGGACCGACGCCCTCCCGACCTGCTTGCGATTGGCCAATCGCCGTTGAGTATGACCATGTCTTGATAGCGTTTTGAAGCATATACATAAGAAAATGCGTCTTGCAGGACACTGGAAGACACTCTAGTGCTGGAGGTACTGGCCTCTATGAGTGCGTATTGCTGGACGATATATAGTCAGGGTCGGGTGACTGTATGACTTTGTTTTATAGATGTGCATAATCTTAGTCAATTTCAACTTTTTATATCTAGACCTTCTGGTATCGACTGATCATTATCTATACGATGGTCAAGCATTTAATGCCCACTCTTATACCTGTTTACGACATAAGCTCAAATTTTCCTTTCAATTACCTTTCCCTTTTTTTTTGTTCAAAATGGATACGTCATCATGCTACTAGTGCCGCAAGGTACAGAGTATATCATGTAGTATACAAGTCACATCTGTTGGATATATGTCATTTGACGAGCACAACAGCCGCGTTACGACATTCTGAACATATGTAGCTGTAACTACAGGACGTGAAGGGATATCTTTTCTCTTTGGCTACGACATGTAGCAGATGCTGAAGTGGTCATTCGAATGATTTCCTTACTGTACTTTAGGGAACGACAATCTGCGCCGAACAAGTCAAGCTTGTCAGCAATCTTCAAACGCGTTTACAAGTAATCACTAAAGCTGATATACATAACAAGAGAAGGAAATACTCAACATCCGATGCTTTATACAGCCCTTTTCCATTGAGAGTGTTCGGGACACAACCAAATCAGGTCAGATATAAACATGCCTGAAGCGGCCAATCATATTGAATTGACGGATCTCTTCATTTGACACATTCCCGTATCTGCATGTTTGAAAGGGCAAACCAAACAAGGAAGAAAAGAGGGGAAAGAAAAGAAAAAGAAAAAAACTGGTATAGACTGCCTTCAGTAATCTGCTAGGTTATATGTTATAAATCTAACTGAGAGCACAAAATTACATGCCATTAAATTTACAAGGTAGACACTGACAAGAGTGTTAGGGCGTGATCCGATGACACTATGGCTGCTTATTGGCCAAGAGCGACTCCCGTGACCCACCCGTCTCCGCTGTTTTAGGGGCGAGAGGAGCAAGGAACGGCTGGATAGCGAGGCTGGCAGAGTGAAGATCACAAAACACCGAGATTCCTCGCCCACTACCTGTACACGACCTCAGGTGTCGCCAAGCAGTCTCTTGATACCACCCCGGACTTGTTGCTCACCTGTTATCTGTCATAGAAGGAACGTGCTCTCCGTCTATGCAGTCAACACACTCGTTATCTCGACAGTCTCAACGCCCGACTGGAGCCGACTCACCGGCAACTGTGGACAGCAGCGCAGGGGGCAGTATGGCGTCTCAAACATCCGGTCCGCGGAGCTCGTCCGGCTCCTCTCGATCACAGGTTTCAAAGGGCTCCGTGGTAGGTCTATCACTTTCCTTGCTGCTCAGTACTGGTGGCTTTTTCTTTCCTCTTGAGTTGTTCCATCTCTTCACGGCTTCAGGTCTCAGCTAACCCATCGATAAGGCCGACAAGCAACTCTCACAAATAGAGAAGAGTGTAACGCACCTCCTAGTGGCCACAAAACAACTCCTCGAGACTTTGACACAATGGTCGCGCCAACATGCCACCGAGAACGAAGTGTCGGATGTTTATGTGCGACTGGGGTACGAGTTCAACCTAGCTTGCCGCGCCTTCAACGCTATCGGAGTGGACACATCGGATCTTGGGCCCGTGCCTGACCTCCTCCGCACCATTCTCGAAGACACTTTAAGTCAAGATGCCTCCCCCCAGAGCTTGGATAGATACCTACCCCGTATACGCGATATAATAATCAATCTTCTACAAGGCTTGAAGAAAAAGCAAGCTCGGTTGCGCTCCCGACAAACCCGAGACGATAGCAAAGGCACGCCTCCACCGAGGCAAGCGAGCTTAGGAAGTGTAGGAAGCACTCCGGCTGGTCCATCACAGCAAGGACCCGAAGATGCTCTGCCGCAGTCACCCCAAAAGCGCCCTTCTTCGGCCCGTCGATACGGAAGTGGCGGTTCACTGGAAGATCAAGCTACCCCTGCGGTGCATCGTGATCGCGGCGGCAGCTTCGCAGACCGGGAAGCTTCGAAGCGAGATGCTCAACGGGCCATTACTCCGCAGAATGCAGCGTCAGCCACGCCAAACTCGGCACCTCAGAACCATGATGCACAGCCGTCTTTTTCGGATGGGACTTCGGTCTATCCGACTCCGCCTCCACCCCCACCTCCCAAACAGGATGATGCGTTGGGCGCACTACAAAGAAGCGGTGAATTGGAGCGACGTGCGTCACGTCGATTCTCAGCATATCAGATCCAGAAGCACCTTGGAACATCTTCAAACGGAGTCCCTGTCCTTCCCACTCAGACTACTGCTTTGCCCAACAGAGGCCGTGATGTCAGGGAGTCACTGAATGCTGTCCGTTTACGCGGATCCTACGGCCATGGTCGACAAAGGTCCAACAATCGCCAGGAAATATCCCCTACCCGGCCACACCACGGTCGTTCGACATCGGCAATTCCAGAAAACAGTGACGAAAGCCGCTCAAAACTACAGGTTGTGCCACCCGAAAAGGCTGCTCCTAGTGAAGAGCATGGAAGCCCAATGGCGAAAACCCCAGCGGACAAAATCCGGCCGCCGGTTGAGCTGGACGGTCGTGATGTTCCCAATACTATAGCTTCGGTTTCCATAGCTCAGCCGTCCCAGGACACAACACTGGCTGAGCCGTTTGAGCCCGTAAAGAAAACCCCCGATGATGCAACAGCTGTCGCTGCAGAAGGCTCTACGGCACTAGCTACCCCTACGCACATGCAACAGTTCATACCGGACCAGTCTCCTTCTCCAGGCAAAGAGTTGACGCTTTTCTTGCAGTACAAGAGCAAGATCAAAAAGTACGTCATTCCCGAAGGATCTACCGGCTTGACAATTGGGCGACTCCAGCTGGCTTTCATCGAAAAATTTGCGTGGAATACCCATCAGAATGGGGTTGATCTCCCAGAGATTTATATCCAGGACCCTATATCTGGAATACGACACGAACTTGAAGATTTGAGCGATGTCAAGGACCGATCTGTCCTTGTGCTGAACGTTGAAGTGTTAGACGAGGTCAAACGTCATTTCGACGACGGCATTGGAAGCATCCGTCATCTGATCGAAGGGGTCAAGACTGCAGTTGATGGCCAGGAAACGCTCATCCAGCGCGTTTCGGAGCGCCAAATTGATGTTGCCAAAGAGATGGCTCTTTTTGCGGCAACTCCACAACTGTCAAACCGTGTCGACCCATCTAAAGCCAGCGAAAAGCGTGTGCCGATTTCGGGAAGCAGCGACCAAATTGCAGAACTCCAGAACTTGCGGCGTGACCTCGCCGTCCTGCGCCAAACTTACTCTAGCTTTTCTTCTGATATTGCCGCATCTATGAGCAAGATCCGAGCCAAGGCAAGTGATGTGAAGACAGCGGCGGACACAGTGTCGATCCCTTATGAGGGAGATGCCGGGCGTGCTCGCATCAATGCCGGAAAGAAAGAACTGGGAGAAGACTCGGAAAGGCTTGTCGCAAGGGTTGATGATCTTCAAGACTTGGTCGAGGACCTTCGTAAAGATGTTGTCTCTCGCGGTGTGCGACCGTTGCCCCGTCAATTGGAGACTGTTAGTCTGGACCTCAGTTCCGTCACTAAGGATGTCAAGAAGATGCAGGAGTTCTTGAAACGGGAGAAACCAATCTGGACGAAGATTTGGGAGAAAGAGCTTCAGCTTGTCTGTGAGGAGCGCGATCAGTTGACCATGCAAGAAGATCTAGCTGCCGATTTGGAAGACGATCTGGAAAAGGCCGCGCAAACGTTTGCTCTAGTGGAACAAGCCACACGTCAACAGAACGCGCAGAGTCCCCAAGGCGCCCCTGTCCTCCGCAGCGTGTCTCGCAATCTCGCGGTTGACCAGGGTGTCGACCCAATCAAGGCCAAAGATGGGGTTCTCGGTGAAGTGCGTGCACTTCAGCCAAACCACGAGTCGCGTCTGGAAGCTATTGAGCGAGCAGAGAAAGCACGTCAAAAGGAGCTCGAGAGTCGACGCGTCGGACTGTTCCAGAAAGAACTGGGAAAATTTGTTGAGGAAGGAAAGCTGAAGAAGAGCGGAGGCATTGAAGAAACGGAGCGACTTCGCCGTGCCAAAGATGACCGTATCCGCAAAGAGGTATATGAGCGCATGCAAGCAAGGGCGGCCGGACTAGAGCAAGCAGAGAAGCCGGCTTCGCAATCCGCACCAAGCGAAGCAGAGGACACTCCTTCGGTCGCTTCGGAGGGAGACGAAACGACCGCAACACCGCAATCCGGCACTAACGATAGTCCTGTTACGGAGGAACCGGTATCTACGGAAGCTGGCGAATCTGATGCGGAGAGAACTTCAGCGGAAGCTCGTGGTATGTAGTGTTTCTCAGCCAACTTTTAGCTCAGTTGCCTTTTCCCTCAATGCTGTGACTCATCGTGCACTCAGTATCTTCGGGCTCGAGAAAATCATGGTTACCATCTATCTTCTCGGGCTAGGTGATGAGTTAACCACCGCATACAGCCGTTCGACTTGTTCCAATTGCTCGGGTGTCCGAGGTCTATTGGTGTGAAACAGCGAGCTTTTCCTTTATACCCTGCACCGTTCGTTTCATTTCATATAACTGTTAAGAGTGATTGTCATGTTTTTATTTACTACACGCCAGACATGTCTTCTATTTTTGTTTCATTTCATTTTTCCTTTTTTTCTGGTTCTTGATATTCACGATACTTGAGGATACCCTTTTCTTTTCGCCTCTCTTCATTTTTTTTCTTCCTCTTTTTTTTTCCCTCTTCTTTTTCCTGTCCCCATTGATGCCTTTTGACCACATGTGATTCCTCATACTCTTCCCCAGCGATGCTTCGCGACTGCTTTTCTAACTTACCAGAGTACGGGCACAATATGTAGCGCAGCCACATTGGAAGTTCGCATAAGAATTTGTTCGTTATGACTGAAACAGGAAATAAGCGTAGCTTTCTGAGCCGAACAGTTTATGATAAAGTAGATCGATCACATTTGATGTTGGACCTCACTAGGCTGATAAGCTTGATAAGACTAGCAGCACTATAGCAACAGTGGCCCGTGCGGCGATGCATCTGTTTTCCGAGACAACATCAGACGCTGCAGTGAGCATATGCAACATTTTACCCTCATTGCACCTAGATGAGGTGGGCATGATCTGAGAATCTAGTTGATACTTTCACGCCATGGTAAATGGGTTTCAAACAAGTTATTGACGGGAATATGTGGCCGTTCCTATTCCTGACGCTGCTGATTCAGCCTGCCGTGGGACACCAACAATGGAGTCAATACGAAGCAGCAGGGGTCCGCAAGATGACCGACAATGAGGGCGAAAAGTTCTACTTTGACTACTGGGATTTTGGCGATCTGTCACCTTTGGGCAATGTTACCTCTGACCTAGCTGCTCCCGGGATAAGAGAATTGCAGCCAGCGTTGGCGCTGCATTCGAGAAAGGGCTCGGACAGCCCCGATACATCTGAATGGTACTCGATAAATGCAAGACGCGCCTTGGCGAGGTTGATGGGCAGAGACTTCAAATGCCCGACTGGCACAGTCAGCTGTTCCTCCATCGGTCACGCCGACAGCTGCTGCAATGATGGAGACACTTGTGAGATCGTGCAGGATACTGGCCTGGGAACGGTGGGATGCTGCCCGCCCGGCGAGAACTGTGGAGGGAAAGTGGGATCGTGCGCTCAGGGGTATACAAGCTGTCCAAGCCGGCTCGGAGGCGGCTGTTGTATTCCCGGGTATACATGCGTTGCGCAAGGATGTACTTCTTGACCTTTTCTTTTCCTTTTTTCCTTCTTGGTTTTGGCTATTACGTGGGGTGATGTGCTGACTGTGGCCTACTAGGCGTTTACGTATCAACGTACACGGTGACCCGGGAATCTACGACTTTTGTGGCATCTTCGACTATATCAACAGCGTCACTGGCACCGACGACAAGCCACACATCCGTTACAACTTCTACAACAGTTGCCCCCGTACCGCCTGTACGGCCAACTACTGAAACTCCAACCACAATCACATCAGCACCTACCACTAGCGCGACGTCTGCCGGGCCCTCCGTGTGCCCGACGGGCTTCTATGCCTGCTCTGCAGTATATCACGGCGGATGCTGTCGAACGGGTCGCGACTGCGACACCACCTCGTGCCCTGCCACATCTTCTACCACGATAATTGACTCGGACGGCGTCACAGTCGCGGTGCCGACGGGCAGCGCGGCGACGACTGCCTCGGCAGGCTCGTGTGCCACGGGATGGTTTAGTTGTGCCGTGTCTGACGGTGGCGGTTGCTGTCCTAGTGGATTCGCTTGCGCCGAGAGCTGTACAGCAACTGCTCCGGGTACAGCTACAGGAACTGTTGAGAAAGGCGCACCCGGACTCGGCGGGAGGTTTTTTGCGGATGTGAGGCTCTGCAGGTTGTTTGCGGCGGGTGCATGGTGTTTGGCATCGCTGATGTTCTAAAAGCTGCCAGCGTGTTCTTTATAGTATATATATGCGTATGGATGTACATAGAGATTGGTCATATGTGTAGAGTACGACTGAACGATCATCACTATAGTTAACAAGAGAACATAATTATTGTTCTGTAGGCGGAGGCAGTCGCCCCGTGGGGACAACTCCGGCAGTGGGGCCGGAGCCCGTGATTACTGTTTCTCCGAGTCCGTCGGGCGGTCAAGCACTCGCTGACTTCTGTGCTACTGTGTCAGCTTCCCGGTGAGCGCTCGGAGATGCTCTCCTCGTCTCCACTTGCCCGTGCCTGCTTGTACCTTCTCTATCTGTATCGGCTGCTCCCCTCTTTTTTCCCTCCTCGTCTTCCTCGTCGTCTTCGTCATCGCCTCTTTTGCACCCTCTCCTCGCGCCGTGACAACCTGCAGCCGGTGTTTTCTTGGACATCTTGCCTGTGTGAGTGCAATTACCCCATGGTGATGATTATCTGCCGACCTGACCGAAAACGCGCGCTGTGTATATAGCCGGTTATCGGGTAATTCTTGCCAATCGCGACCATGACGACCGAAAAGCCTCTCCCATTCATTTACCAATTTGCCGCCGGCGCGGTTGCCGGCGTGTCTGAAGTGAGTTTCTTCTAGAGACAATTGAGCTGTGTCGGTCCGTGTTTGCTGACGATTTTCCCCTGTCCTCAACTTGCAGATTCTTGTCATGTACGATATCCGTCTCGTCTGCTTCCTAGTCGCACTTCCCGCCGAACTGACTAAAATGATATTTTAGGTACCCACTGGATGTAGTCAAGACGAGAATGTAAGCTATCGGTGCCCTGCAGAGACAAATTAACATCTAGCCTAACATGGTGATTTTCCAGTCAGCTTCAATCCGGTGCCGGCACTGGTGAAGAGGCATACAAAAGCATGTTTGATTGCTTTTCAAAAATCGTCCGCAATGAAGGGTAAGAATTTCCGGCTTCTTTAACCTGGCCAAGTGAAGTCTAACTTCCTGTACGTTGACCAGCGCCTCCCGTCTTTACCGTGGTATCACTGCCCCCATTCTGATGGAGGCTCCCAAGCGTGCGACCAAGTTTGCCGCCAATGACACCTGGGGCTCATTCTACCGCAACCTGTTCGGTGTTGAAAAGACCACCCAGCCGTTGGCTATCCTCACCGGTGCCACGGCGGGAGCCACCGAGGCCTTTGTCGTCGTGCCCTTTGAATTAGTCAAAATCCGGCTGCAGGACAAGGCGCAGGCGCACAAATACAACGGCATGGTGGACGTTGTGACCAAGATCGTCAAGCAGGAAGGCCCGCTGGCGTTGTACAACGGACTGGAATCGACCCTATGGCGCCATATCCTCTGGAACGCGGGTTACTTTGGATGCATTTTCCAGGTGCGCGCGCAGATGCCCCAGGCTGCGCCCGATAACAAGAGCCAAAAGGTCGTGAATGACCTGGTCGCCGGTGCCATTGGTGGCACTGCCGGTACCATACTCAACACGCCTATGGACGTTGTCAAGTCACGCATCCAGAACAGTCCCAAGGTAGCCGGCACGGTACCCAAGTACAACTGGGCCTGGCCCGCCATCTCCACCGTCGCTCGCGAGGAGGGTTTCAGTGCCCTCTACAAAGGCTTCCTGCCCAAGGTGCTCCGACTCGGACCTGGCGGTGGTATCTTGCTGGTCGTCTTCACCGGTGTCATGGACTTTTTCCGCACCCTTCGGGGCGAATAAATCACCAGAAATCTAAAAAGAAAATTACACACACAGAAAAATAAAGGAAACACAAGACTAGACATATCACCTTGCTTGGACTAGCACGATCGATACCCCCTCCTAACGGGAAATGAATGGATTGGCTAATCAGGCGTATTTTCTTCCAAGATCGAAAAAAAGAAAGCCCACAAGCATAAAGCCTATCATGAATTTTCACGCGAGGATGTTCAAATATATGTTTTCTTTTCTGTAGCATCAATGATAAGAGGGATGTATAGTACGTGCTATTGAACCTTTTTCTTTCTTTCTTTTTGCTCGTGGCTTTCCTTTCCAATTCTCCTATTCTCTTTCCTTTTCTTCTATACTCGCGTCTCCGCCCCAGTTTCATTCACGTACGATAGAGCAGTGTGATATATACAGCCTGGATCTCTTTATAAATACTTGAAATTGCGTCATCTATTGATCAAATTTGTAATTATGCAAGGAGAAAATTGGATTGACATCCAATGAGGTAGAATTAGTCTGCATATGCAACACAGCAGGAAACCTAAAAGATCACAATGTTCCAAAAAAAAAAGGAGCAGCAAGAATGAAAAAAAAAATGGCAAACAAAAAGTCATTAAAAATCTCGAAAGAGAATGAAACTGTAGTAATGCATAACCAAAGGGGGACGAACAGACTAAAAAAGAAAAAAAAAAAAAAAATAAGAGGCGAGGTCAGAAAATATAACATATCCGTTGGAAAAGAACATAAAGCAAACATGGACCTCTGAGGGGTATCGATAGACCAGCAAGGCGGCAAAACATTAAGACGAACGAGAAAACATAAATAAGGATCATAGGTTTGGCCAGAATTTACAGGCAAGCCTATGACAAGGAATGCGTGTTGACCGTCTGGTCATGTCAAAGTCAAAAGAAAAGCACGACTGAGATGAAACGAAAAAAAGAAAACAAGTGGCAAACGAACACTGCCAACCAATGCAGTAACATCAAAACAATGCCTTGACAGATTAAAAAATCCCATTCTACGCCCAATCCCGGTCCTCATTTGACGCCGCAGATGCAACCGCTCATTAAGTATTGGGTATATGCCATGTCTAGATATCCATGGAGTATTCGTCTTCCTCCTTGAAGATGCCATTCTGACCAGAGTTGCCCCAAAACTGGGACTGTCCTCCGCTGTTGGTCCCACTGCCACCGCTGTTAAAGGCTGGGCTCAGTTCTTGGGGGCTAAGGCCACCACCGTTCTGGAGGGATTCTCCAGCCAGGTTCGTATGCTTTGGCACTCGAAGCCCACTTCCGGGAGCCCGGCTGTACGTGAAAGTGGCCGGGTCGTTCTTCTCCATAGCGTCGAGAAGCTCGGTCCGCATTCGTTTCTCGTCCTCGGTTTGTTCAAACGGCCACGTACCTCCCAAGCTGGAAATGAGCTCGGCCAATTCGGCTTCTTGCTGCATCTTGACGTGAAGAGCCCACATGAGATCTCTGGTCCAGCTCACGGCACCGTTGAGGATATCACCCTTGTTGGGCCCCTTTTCCTTCTCTTCAATGGGAAGGCCCATCGTGATGTTCCCGGCTGTGGCTCGACGGCCGTTGCCACCGGCCAACAGGGAGGTGGCGTTGGGTGGGCTCATGCTACTGCCATGTGGAGATAGGGTGGAATTGTTCATGAGCTGCTTGCGGACTTTGTCGTCTTCCAGGCGGTGCTGAGGAACCAAGTGTGAGAGATCTTGGATTCGTTCATTGATGTTATCGCGACGTCGGCGCTCCACCATGTTATGGGAAGCCCTGCGGCGCCGACGTTTGGCTTCCTGGGACTCCAGTGCCTGGGCGCTCTGTGCGTCGACCTTGGCTGGAAGAGACGCATGTTTGCCGGACTTGAAGACCTCGGAGATGCCGGCATGGTGGGACTGGTGGTTCGGCGACGCGATAGGGGACTCAATAAACGACTGACCACTTCCTGGTGTACCATCCCATTGATTCGACAGGGTCTTTTGATGACGGTGCTGAAGGTTGCCGGCGCGGATAGGCTGAGACGGGAAACTGCCAGATTCCGGAGTACCCAGGTTCAAGGCACCAATGGCCGGCGTCTTCGGGGTCATCGGGGTCCTCACGTCCGAGGACGACCGGTCCACGGCTTGCAAAGTGGGCCGAGCCTTACCATTCATGTATCCTTGATCAAAGTGGTTTGGTGCACTGAGATGGGAGGGCGTATTCTGAGAATGCTGGTTCAGACCCTGGAACTGATCAAAGTTACCGAAACTGTTTTGCAGAAAAGGGCTGTGCATCGGGGCACCGTCCGGGGTGTGAGAGAACATCTGAGTCATCTGGCTCTGATGACTCATGGACAATCCTTGGTTCTGGCGCTGATCCGGAATGAAGCCCATGCCATCGGTCCGTTGGATTCCATTTTGGCTGTTGAGGTCGAGATCGAGCAGTTCGTCGGTGTCAATCCCGGAGTTGCCCATGTTGTAGCTGGCAGACATATTCTGCTGGGAGCCAAAGGAGTAGGGCATGAACATGCCATTCTGCATGGTCAAGTCTGACGGATCGACGGCGTCGTTGGCGTTGGGGTTGCCAAAATGAGAGTCGAATTGCTGGTTTGCCATCGTGTATTGTGACATCCTGTCCAGCCTTTGATTATGAAAGGTGGTCTCACTTTGTGTATAAGTGGGGAATCGAAAGACAGCAGAAGGGTATAATAATATGTGATCTAAAGAGACTGGCCTCGACCATACAACGGACAGAAGGCCAGATCTCCAACGCGCACCGTGCGAGAACTATCGTTCTTTTTGATAGAACGTGATTGCAGATCAGCAAGCTTGTGGTGATGAGACTTGCTTCGATATCGGACGGCGACAATGTATAGAGTGCGTATTCATTCAGACGCGATAATTCCGAAAGATTTGGAGAAGAGCGCTCTATGCAAGCAGATCTAAGCGCAGCCAAGGTTAGCGTATACTAGAACCGAACGACACGCCGAAAGTAAATCGACAAAGCACCGAGCGCAATGAGACACCAACCTCGAAAAGAGAAATACGCCAGGGGGAGATGTGGTGTGAGAGTTTCTCGCGCGGGAGTGAATTGAAAGCGGGAAACTAGTTGCTGACGTGGTGGGAAAAAGCAGCGAAAGCAGGGTCGAGCCACCGAGCGAGCGTGATGATGGCAGGGAGGCCGAATGAATCGCAAACTGGAACAGACAATGGTGATTCGGTTGGGCGGAAGGAGATTGTCTATATAGGGACGATAGTGTTAGAATTAGAAGTAAGCCCAAGCAGAAAGCAGCACGACGAGGGCGGGGAAGCCAAGGGGCGACGAGCAGGCGGGATGCGCGGTAACACAAACGACGATCTGTCGCTACCCTCGGGCGGGTGGCAGAAAGTCGCCCGGGGGGAGGGGGCGGGTTAGGAGTGTATGTGCGTAATGAAAAAGAAGGACAAGGTGCACGTACTGGAGATGATGATACAGATGACGGAGGTTGGGGGAGCGATGGGAGACGTGGTTCCAAGAGACGCTGGGGAAGAAAGATTAGCAATAGGGGAAGCAAAAGAGATGAAGCAGGAGGAAAAGACCAGAGACAAGAGAGCAGAGAGAAGAGAGGTCGGGCGGGCGGGGGAGAAAGGGCAGGAAGGCGGCAACGAAGGCGGTGAGGGCAACCGACTGGGCGACATTCACCGCCTCAGCGCTTGCCCAGAAATGCCCCGAGCACGACCTGAACACGAACTGTCCAACGAACTGCTTGGGCTAATCCTGACTAGTTACGACTGACTGGCTGCAGTACGATGTCCCAATGCACCAGGTGCACAGACTCACAAAATGCATCGTCTGCTGTCCCGATAGATAATCCGATGACATTCGCAAGCATGAACAGGTGAGATACCCCGGGGCTAGGCAGGCTGATGTGCAATGCGAAAAGAGATGAAGGGAGAAAGCGCGACAAAGCAATATTACTCACCGAAGCTATCGGAGTATATATCTCAAAGCACACAGATATATCCACATATACATATATATATATATATATATATGTGTTTGTGTGTGTGTGTGTGTGTGTGTGTGTGTGTGTCTGTGTGTCTGTCTAATATAGTAAGGTGAGGTCTTATACGAAATGCAATGCAGCGGCTATGTGCATACGCCGCACAGCACAAAGTCAGTAGCACAACAGCTACTTGATTTTTTGCCTGGACACATCGCGTTAGCAAGTTGCAGCTCACCTCGATCAATCAAGAGAAGGAAGAAGCGGGTGAACAAGAGGCATGGATAGATTGTATACATACTGGAACAGGATCGAAGTCACGGTTATATGGTTAGGGCTGGGGACAGCAACGGACCCCACGTGGTCGAGGGATCGATAGGCAGACAAGACGGCAAATAGTTCGCAAGGCAAGAAGCGTTCTCAAGGCGAAGTGGACTCGAAAGTAACTTTGCTCTCAAGATCGATCGTACCCGCAGTGGGCTGCAGGACTATCACCTATCACACAGACAACGCAAGGTACCCGGCACGCAGATTAGAAGTTGTTGGCGGACAACGAGCGAAAGGGACCCAAGATATAGCAGTTTGCGAATACAGAGCGAACACGTAGTTTAGGGGAATCTGGTCTGCAGGGTCCGCGTCCGAGAGGGCAACGCGTCCGCTTTTAAACATTCACAGTCCTGCAGCTCTCATTTGATGCTATGTCATCGAGGTCATGCACGGCGTCGATCGTGCACTACTGGAACAAGGCTTTAATTCTTGGAGGCGGTGGTGGGTGGGCAGTGGGCACACACAACACCAGTGTGTTGGTGTGGGTGGCTTACGTCGTAGACCCAGCTCTGGATCTCTGTACCACTACAGTGTTTTCCTATCGTTTGTGATATCTTTCTTTTATGTTTTTTTGCGCCTTCATATCTTGGAGGAGATGGTGTCTTGCTTAGCGCGACAAGAGGGGCGCCCGCGCTCAAAGCGGAAATAGGGCGCCTCTAGGACCAGGCCAGGGAGGGTGGGGAGGGGGGTTGTGCACGATGTAGTGTGTAGTGTCTATCGCATGAACAGGAAACTTGATCATCGACGGGATTCCAAACCGGGCAAGGATGACTCACGCGGAGGCGCAATCGTAGAATGTATCAGATGGCCCGGCCTTTCGCGCCGGGGTGACCAGGCATCGTGAAAGGACGAGGACACCGGACATGGTAGGGTGGCTGATCCAAGAGCCGGAAAGTGATCTGATTTTTTCCTTTTTTTTTATTTTTATTTTTTTTCTTTTTTCTTTTTTCTTGTGTTTCCATTTTTGGTTTCCTTCTTGACCTTTTGTTGTTTCCTTTCTTTTTATGTTTTAATTATTCCGAAACATGATATGTATACTTTCGTATAGATTGTAATGGCCTGTCTATTGTCACCGTGAACTTGCAGTGGGTATAGGATGATCTGACTAGCGGCCCCAGGAGGGGTGGTGGGGGGACTAAAAAAGACAGAAGAATAGGAAAGTAGACTAGTAGTATTATTGTCATGTTGTAGCCTGTAGCACCAGGACAAAGGAAGCTAAAGCTGATAGGAGCTGGAACTTGTTTTCATATTTCCATCGCTCGTCATTTGGGGCTTGCTAGTGGCCCAGTTGTGTCAGTGTACGAGGGGCGGTGCTACGAGACAAGTAGAGCTTGGGCCGCTTGAGGTCGTACCTCCCCCCAAACCCTATCCGTTCTCCAGCTATCACTCGTTTGGCTGTACTCCAGCATCGAGGCCGACCGACCCAGTATGCTCATACTAGGCGCATACCAAGACGAGCCGGCTGCCCCCTACTCTCGAGAGGACTAGGTCACCACAGCAGCCTTGACCTTTGTCAGATCGAAAAAGATTAGCCAGCCGGGAGCGCACATGGGCCGTGACACCTGCAGGAAGATGGGCGGTTTTATAGATATACTACTAGGTAGCCCTTGCATCTAACCTATCCGATAGTACGTTTCCTCCCCCGCGCGTCCACTGGTTAGTTTTTCCGTATCAGTATGCATGTGTGTGTATGTGTGTATGTATGTATGTATGTATGTATGTATGTATATCGATAGGGACGATACGGAGGGAGGGCGTGTGGTACCCCGGAACTAGGAGTGTATGACGACAATACTCTGCTTGATAAGCTCCTAGGCAGGCAACATCCTGTATCTAGTGTGTGTATATGTGTATACGAGTACATCCTAGGCATCCGGCACAAGCCGCAACATTCTTTGTGTGGAATGCGGCGGAGCATGATAGTGTGCCCTACGCGTAACGCATCCAACGTAATAAGCGGTACTGGGAACTTTACATGTCGGGGGACAGATGACCCGAGCTCCCTCCCACACGGGAACCTGAAAGTACGTACAGAATATATACAGGTGCCATGCCGTTTGTCGTCATACAGTCGGAACATGAACAGGGCATGTTATCTAGACGTGTATACACCATGAAGAGAGAGAAACAATAAGCAAATAGCCTATGATAAGACGGGTCCGAGATGCGACCGAACCGCGGATCGTGCCCGCTGCCCGTCCCGTCAAGGTTCGGCCAGCAAGTGGGCCGGAGATGCACAATAGTTGTTGCATACCACACACACATACACACAGAGCGTGATGATCGGATTCAGATTCTTTGTCCGTATGCTGAATGACTTTGCTTTAAAGCTTGTCCCTTGTCCCCGGCCCGATCTCATCCAGCAGATTGGGAGAAAGGAAACACAAACAAAAGGAAAAATAAAAACAACCCGGCCCAGCCACGAGTTGCCAGGATGGGCCGTCATGACGTTGCGCGTGCAACCCAAGATCCACTCGGTTGTGCCTATCCGGGGAGCCTCGGGGTTGTGGCCGAGGTGATGTTCTTGGGCAAATTGAAGAGCAATAAAAAGAGAATGTTGGTGGAACAATCGAGACTGCATAATTTGTACCGTGACAGCAAGACAGATACGATATACGTACTAGTCAAGCACTAACGAACTAGCTGTGTGCTCCGTATATACATGTAGTAACCAGAACTTATCTTCTCTCTCAGCTCACCAATAGCGATACAGGCTCGCCCGCCCTAGCAGATGCAACGCAGCAAATCCCAGAGCCCGGATCGTCATGACCTTGAAACTAAATCGATCGCCGTTGTTTGTGCATCATGGCCCCGGACGATTAATCAATATTCGGCACCAGGTCCGCCCTCAAGGACGGATCGTCTCAGCCGGATCGAAGCGGCGGCGGCTGTCAAAAAGATAGAGTAAGAGTAATAAAAAATAATAATAATAAAACATACTTTCAGACCAAGCGAAGAAGCAGCTAACGAAAAAGTAGTGCCCTGCTATACTGACAGATTCGCACTTATGGCGTACATAGCGCAGGCTTAAAATCGAGTCCGTCCCCGCGCATCGACGGCTTCTCGCAGCGCGGTCCACCGCCGCTGCCCGATAGGCTGCTTTCTCCTTCCCTTCGCCCCGCTCCTCTTTCTTTCCCCTCACTCACTCACTCACCCTCTTTTGCATGCTTACTATACTATTCTCTTTACGCCCGTCGTTTTAGCTGAGGAGGAGGAGGGGGCCACATCGCTGCTTTGGGCCGTTGCTGCCGAGAACGCCCGCCGAATCGGTGCATCTCCTGCAACCCCGGGGAGATTTCGCTTGCTTGTGTGGCTACGGGTAACTCACCCAGGCAAACCACCCACACGTCGGGTACGTACTTGGCGAGGGCACGGCCATACACATGCGACACAGTCAACTCTGATGCGCGTGGTCAGGGCAATCCGATCCGACCTGGCGCTCAGACCGGTCTCCAGTGATCAGACTCGTGCGCTCTGAAGAACTGATAGCCTGATAGCCTGGTAGCCAGGACCTCATAGTACCGGGTGCAAGCACTCGGCACATTGCATAGAGTAGACGCTAGAACCAAAGTTCCAGCCAATCAGCGTGCCCCAGATGCCGCATGACCGCGGACTGAGCCACACCGCACGCTAGTCTTTATCGGGCTAGAGCTAAACCCCTTGGGGCACAACAACGGCAAGCCCCACTCCCCCAAGAAGCTTCAATCGAGCTCGTTTCCTCTTTGTCAAGCCTGGGATGTGTTTCTTCATCATCACTACTCCTACCACCATCACCGCTAGCCAAGCTAAAATTATCTCTGTCTGACCACACCCTCTATACAGTCCACTGACCTGCGAGAGTTCGTCATAGCGCTCGCCTATCTACCGGACTGGACGGCCCTTGATCGACTCGACTACCGGGTGGGTGTCTCGTCTATCGATCTGCCTGTCTAGCTTTTCACTCCTCTTTCTCTCTCTCGCGAGTCATCTGACCCTTCGGCTCCCTTTTCGCCATATCTGGTATATTTGGCATATTGACCGTTTCCCACCATCTCGACCAGAGCCTGATACGCTTGGCTAGTGGCTCGTCTGCTCTGGCTCTTGTTCTGCTCCGCAATCCGCCATTGTGCCTCGTCCCTCACAACCACCAACCCCGCTCTCTCAACACATCCCCTAACGTTCGTGGCTGTTTTTCTGCGCTCGCCCGCTGATCGGCCCGCTCGGCTCTGTTCCAGCCGTCGTACAGCCCGCTACGTGCCCCACGGCCTTCCCTGCAGCGATCATCCACCCGCCTTCGAATCGGTCTTCCTCCAGCTTCGTCCGTCTCTGATCTAGAACGAACGGCGAGATACATCGTCCCGACTGAGACACCCAAACATCCGCCGCCGCCGCTGTCCTCGTCCGTCCGCCGGGGGTGCGTTCTTGCTTTGGTCTTTCGACGTCTTGCCTTTCGCTCGTCGCCAGTTCTGTCACCTGGTCTCCATCACTTACCCTCCAGGCTGCGCTAGTGCGCACACTACCCTGCAATAGAGACAGTCATCTGCATATGACAAGAGCCAATTCCCGGTCTCGGTTGCTGCCCCCCCTTTAAGCGCCCACATATATCGCTTTCATTCCGCATCGGGCAGTGCTTCAACATCTCGTCAACGTCGCAGACCTTGGCAGCCCGCTGATTCGATCCCATCGTTGGCCGCCTACCCGCAGCCACTCACAATTCATGGCTTCAACCTCGTTTCGCGAGAGCATGAATTCCCTGGGATGGTCGAGACGAGATCCCGATGTCCCTATCCGGACCGACACTTCGACCACACCCATTCTCTCCAGGCTCCAGTCGCTGAACCCGTTCGGCAGAGGCGAGGGCTATGTGCGACTTCCCACCCACGAAACTCCCGGCGCGCCCTTGCCTGCTCCCTCTAGACGAGAGGAGGAGGAAAGCTTTTTTGCCCGTAAGTTTCACACACAACGTGCTTTTCTTCTGCCAGACATCTTCCCCACATATATGCCCTATCTCTGCGTTGCTGTCAACTCGTGACCTCCATCTCCGGCCGACCCACTCTGTCGGCAGCCCGAGTGATGGCACACCCAGTTCCTGCATCTAGCCGGATTCACACACATCGATAGAGAGAACCACAGACAACTAATTCTCGTGTAGTAAGCCGTTGGGACCGCATGCTTGTCTTTGCTGCATGTAACCTTGGAGCGGCCGTCTGCTTCATGCTGTGCTTTGTTATGTGGCCCATCTTGATTGCGAAGCCCCGAAAATTTGCCATCCTGTAAGTCGGATATCCGCTCCTGCACAACTGCGTCATCGGCCCGCGTGGAATGTAGATGGTGAAGATTGCCCCAGTGATGTCATTTCATCCTGACCAGGTCGTTTGACATGTGAAGGTGACTATCATCAACAACTTCTCAGCTCTCATGTGGCTGATGAATGCGCCTTCGCTGGCCTGGACTTGATTCCCCCCTGTCGAGCTTTGGCAAGGCATCTTGTCCGAGGCGTTGCACCATCCACAGCCCTCCTGAGTCTATCTGGTTTGGCATTCCTATTGGATTATGATGCTAACAATTTTCGATTTTATTTTCCTCTTGCAGATGGTCAGTCGGCTCTGTTCTGTTTCTGGCTTCATGGGCTGTGCTCATGGGGCCTTTTTCTTACGCTCGACACCTTCTCTCAGGGCCACGCTTGCCTTTTACTGCCGCCTACTTTGGATCCATTGCGCTCACCTTGTATTTTGCTGTTGGGGTACGTATGCTTCCCAAAAACAAAATCTGCCCGCGTTTGTCTTCCGGCCATTCAAGGCACAAAATTCTTCAAACCTTGGTGCTTTGTCCGTTCGCCTCTTCTCGCAGCTCACGTGGCATTGGAGCGGCGTGACCACCTGACTATTTTCTTTTCAACCCAAACAAAACAAGTAAACTTTGTGTGCCAGCTTTGTACTTTCTCCTATCTTCATTGTCCTTGGTTTTGTGTTCAGTACTTGTTATTGGCTTTGTTAACAACATGCTGACACTTTTTTCTTTTGAATCGGACAATACAGCTCCACAGCAGTTTATTGACCTTGATTGCCGCCATTTTCCAGCTGGTTGCCCTCCTCTGGTATCTAATCAGCTATTTCCCCATGGGCAGCACCGGTCTGCAGTTCATGGGTCGTTTTGGCGTCCAGCGCGTCGCCGCCTGGGTCAGCGGTTGAAGCTTTTCTTTCCAGCCATTACCGCTACAAGAGCAGTTTTGCGTTCCGGCGTTTTGTCGCCTCTCACCTTCATGAAGGTATACTAATACTTAGCGTGTATTTCTAATGGGAAATCTACTTGATAGAATGTAAATGAAATCTTCTATATATGACTTTTGAGAATCTATTCTCTTTTATTTTCTACACTTTTCTTTTCTTTTCTTTTCTTTTCTTTTTTTTTTGGGGGCTTTTTGTTCATCTCATTGGGCATGAGAGGGAACCCCGTTTGTGTCAAGCTGGCTCAGAGTAGTACGACTTGTTTTTTGGGCTATCATACAATATAGAGTCCACACGGAAAAAAAAACTTTTTTCATTGTTTTTGTGTAGGCTGGAAACCTGACTGAAGCTCCAATTCCCCTGTTTGCTCCATCCCGGGCTGTTTGTTACCTGGTCTATCTCCCTCTCATCAATATAGGTTGGATAGCGCCCTCTAAGACCTGATAGCCTGGCACCTCTGCCTCGTATATGCCTGTACCAGATGCGGATCCAGATTGCAGCCATTGTTGCAGCAGGGTATTGCTCTCCTTGGGTTTGACTTCTGGCCGCGAGGTGCCCACGGTGATGTGTGGTACGGCATTAACGCAGGGCCAGGGACCTCGGTCGTTATTGTTGCTGCTGTCGGGCTCCTGCCCGTCTCCGTTGGCGTTGGTATTGTCCGGTAGGAGTCGTATGACAAAGGCCATAATGTCGTCGTTCCAGACAAGCCGCTCAAGGCGGACACGAGTCACCGCCAGTTTCGGTGTCCTTGAAGGGTCACCCGGTTCTCGTTCGTTGAGACGCTGCAGATATCGATCGGTGTAGTGTTTCCAAATGTCCGGGTGTTCCTGGTTGTGCGCACGATGGATCAAGGTGACGTGGAAGCTGGGTTGGATGCGTCGTGACTTGACCAGATGGTTGTACAGCTTGCTCCGATAGACATCACTACCAGGCGGGAATATGGACTTTAGCAAGTCATTGATGGGTGAACTGGGCATTGTGACGCCAAAGTATTCAGTTTTGGTGATGATAACGGCAGGCTCTTGCATCTTGCTAGCCTTTTCAGCTGCCTTTCCGGCCTCTCCATGCTCTTTTGCACTCTTCTTGTTGCTTGAGGTCCAGCTCAAGTCTTGGTCAACGTGGTAATTCGCCAATGCAGCTTCAATCGCGGCATCCATCTCCTCACTGCTTGGGACTCGGTCAACAATGGCAGGGAAGAGCTCATGAAGCGTCTTGATAATGATCTCCAAACTCTCGCGCGAAGAACCGATGTGTAAATTGATGACCTCAAAAAATTTGCTATCTGGCTCGTGCTCCGTATCGACTGGCTCAAATCTGTTCAGAAATCCTTCCATAATCCCAGCGATGGTGTCCAAGCTCTCCGTTGCTGCTCGGATGGTTTGGTGATTGTCACCGCGCGACAACACACGATCTCTGGTCACTCGCCGGATGTCATCAAGCTCCTGAGGATCGTGTACCCATTGGAGCGCGACATATCTTGCGTCCGAAAAGACTTCATCAATGTCGCCCATGAGCTGTTTCCTCTCTCGCTTTTGGTGGTTGTTGCGGTCTGCAATAACGACTGGGCTAAGGGCCATGGCATTCGTCACCTCGAGTACAAATTTCTTGGGCTTATTCTTCTGTTTGGTGATGTTGTCGTTTTGGACATGACCCCACCCAAAGAGGTTCTTCAACGCAAGAGCAACTGTGGTTTTACCGCACCCAATAGACGCAACAGGGACAAGAACAACATTCTGCGTGATGGATTCTCCGCTTTGGTTTTCCATGGCAATAATTTCCGACCCATTCAAGCCACGCTCCTTTAGAAAGCCTTCCCGCATGGATATGATGCCATGATTCTGGTTGTAGAGTTTGGCGAGCTTTGGGTCTTTGGCCAATTGACGCCGAGCATAAAGCAAATACTCTTCGGTAATCTTCTTGTGTTTTCTGATGTTAGGCAACTTTCCTGCAATGACTGCTTTCGTTGCCTCGCGCCATTGACGGTACATCAAGTACGGCTCTTCAAACTTGTACTTGAAAAACCAATCTCGGTAGGGTTGAGATGGACCATCTTGCAACCGGCATCGAACAACAAACCCTTCGGTCTCCCGCCCGTTCCAGGATCCTGTCTCTGCGCATGTGTCCAGAAACTGTTTGACTGCCGATATATCATCAAGCTCAAGAAACTGGGCTTTCTTGAACCCCCATTTGTCTGCAAACTGGTGTACTTCGGAGCTAGGCAAGGTGGCAAACTCGGGAACATTGAAGTTGATGCCGTGGAGATAGATGCCCGCAGCATCCTCCCCGTACGCTAGGACATGTTCCTCGAAATTGTCGTCACAGAGCTCACCGACAGCAGTTGCATTCATCCGTCGTAGTTCGGTAGCCAGTTCTTTCACGGTCTTTCCAACTGTGCTGAGATGCCTCTCGACCCAGCGTTCGCCGGCCTGAGCATGGCTCAACGGGGTATCGCTACGGCTGCCAGTCGAGTGTTTGCTGCACACCAACAGAGTCCCGTCTTCCAAGCCAGACAAAAAGAGGATACAGCCATTTTCCTTTACACTCAGCTCGTAGGGACCCTTGGTCTTCGTTTCAATGTTTCTCCATTGCGTATTGTTGACCTCGTCGACGTTAAAGAACTTATCGTATCCTCGCGTGCATATCTCATATCGTCCGTCCTTCAGCCGTGTGGTGAACAGACCACGAGCATACGTCGGTAGGTCGGGTTTCTTGTAGTCCCAGTCCTGAAATTTCCAGGAATCGACCGAGATTCTGTCTGATCCGGCTACTAGGAAAGTGGACTTGCGGCAGCTAAATGATTTCTTGTCACGTTTGTTGCCCTTCTTAGAGGCTGCCTCGAGGCTGTCGACGAGCTGACGAACTTCGTGAGAGTCTTGTGGCACCATTATGAGAATACAAACAGTTCAATGAATCGCTGGATTGATGAGTCGCTGCTCGGCTGCGAGCCTAAGAACGACCTGGGAACTATCTCTTGAGGCGCGGGGAGTGAAATACAATTTTTCAAGTCTCGAAAAGGGAGGATAGCAGCTGCACTTATAGTGCGCTTAAGCCGCCGCACACCGCAGCTGAGTGAATTTCTAGTAGTGGTTAGGACCCAACGAGCTAAAGAGCACAAGTCAGAGTGAGTCACACGAAGAGAAGGATGTATAAGTCGAAGCTGAGTGAGTGAAGGCGGTACGACCCTTCCCCTTTGGGACGCCGCGGGGCAGGCTGCCGCGAGGCGGAGCTTTTTCTTTTTCTTTTTTTTTTTTTTTCCCCCTTCCTGGCTGGAACAATCATTTTCTGCGCCTCCAGCTTTGTCTACCATAGCCACACCATATTATTGGGGTCTCGTTTCTGCCTTGCCTTTGGCCATTGCTGGGCTCTGTATACCTTGACCCAAGAAATGAGCCGAACGAATCTCTATATTCTCGCGGCGGACAACCCCGCGGCTGTCCTGAGTGCTCTGCAGTCGGACCCCTCGCAAGCATCGTGCCAAGATGAGCATGGATATTCGCTCCTCCACGCAGCTGCATCCTATGGACATATCGACCTCCTTCGTGCGCTCGTCAAAGATTACCACGTCAACCCCAATTTGACCGACGAAGATGGCGAGACTTGTCTGTTCGTGACCGAGACACTAGAGATTGCGAAATGCCTCGTGGAAGAACTCGGCACCGATCCCAAGCACACAAACGACGAAGGCTTGACGGCACAAGAAACAATCGAGAGTGATGGGTCATTTCCAGACATTGCCGCCTATCTTGCGCAAGTCACTGGGAATCCTACATCAGAGGCTGCCGCGCAGTCACAACAAAACGTCCATGCTCCACCCCCTCTTCCTCCCAACATCAATATCAATCTCGGTACTGTCTCCGAACAGGAGATGACTGGTGAAGCTGGAGAGATCGACCCCGAGTTCCGGAGGCGAATTGCTGAGTTGGCCGCCAGGGAGGATTTCCACAGCGAAGAAGGCCAGAACCAGCTGCGAGCGTTGGTCACAGATGCGATCAGGGGCGTGGGCGCGGAGACCCAAGACAGAGACGTTCGACGGAGAACAGAGTGAGGTTTGCCGCAGACAACCTCTTTGAACATATTAACTGCTTATATTCCGGGCGTCCTTTCGAGTAGCTCAATGCGGGCCACATACGATAACAGCCCATTGTCTCATCAGTATTGTCAACCAGCGACTGACATGCACTGGTTGTCTTAGACGAGCTTCAGGCGAAGACCCGCGTCATGCATCTCATGCAATACAATAATTAAGTGCTACTGTACATAGAATTATGCCCATATCGGCGCCCGATATTGGCCTTGTTAGCAGATGATACAAGCTCATGTTTTGGGCGGTAGAGGATTGCGGGATGGCAGAATTGAAGATACCCCACGGGCAGTAGCTGGTCTATTTCACTTCACTTCACGGTAGTTCACACTTACATTCTCCGTGCTGTAAGAAAGTGCTTGATGGACTCCTAGCGAGACCATGGCGTCGCAGTCTATTTCATCTCCGCAGTCTTCAGCCTACTGGCCGGCATCCCCAGCCACTGCGCATGCAGGCCAAGACACTCCTCCGCCGCCGCCGCCGAAGCCTACGAGCCATGAAGCCAGCCGGAGAGGCACGCCTCTCGCTGGTTCTGCAGCGGTCCAGTCGCCTGGTCGTTCACAGCAAGACCAAGGCTCGAATATCCCGGGCGCAGCGTTCACACAACCTTTCGCGTCAACTGAGCCCAACGCGCCAATCGAACCTCCACGGGTCGAGGACGGATGGCTCCCAGACGTTGTCAAGGACAAGTCGTACGTCTGACCGAGCAACTCTATTTACAGAAGATGCAAAAACTGACAAAGACAATGTCGTCATAGAACTACTGATCTCCAAGAGATTCTCTCCAACCCCTCCCTCATATCCGCGCTATCGACGCAACATCCATCCTACCCAGCCTACCAAAAGTATCTCGAAACCCATATCGAAGCCAACAAAGCGCTTGCCCAGCATGTTCTCGAACTAGAATCGCGGGTCGCCAGTCTCCGATCATCCACAGAATCCCTCTTACTTCAAAACCAGTCGCTAGAAGTTTCATGGCGGAAGAAACAAACGGAAATGGATGCCGCATTGGAGCCCTGGTCGCCGAAGGCGCTCTACCAGCGTCTGGCAGCCGCTGTCGCGGAGCAAGAGGCTATCTGCCGTGCGGTTGAGGAGAGTTTTCTCGAGGGTGACCATCAGCATGGTCGAGCCACCGATAAGGAGGTGGCAGATTGGGTCCGACGAATTCGGACAGAGGGCGCCCGGTTGGGAGCGAGAAAGGAGGCGCGTGCACGGTGGGATGAAGGTAGAGTTGGGGGATGGCGGTGACAATGCTTTTTGATTTTCTTCGCGCTCGGCACTGTTTGTAGCGAGGCGTTTTGGAGTTTTTGGAACGTATGATATATGCGAATGTTGTACATAGGGAGCTAGGCGCTACTTGATTATCATGAGGAGACAGTATCAAGAGATTTCGACGCTCAGATAACCATACATGTGGTGCGGCCAGCTATCGAACAGAAACACCATAATATACATGCAAGACAAGATCAGAATAGGAATACATGGTTCATTCGGCATACATAATTAGCAATGTAAGTGATACAAGTGATACATACTCCGTGTATATGAAACCCACCTGAAGCTTCCGCTAGGATCGTCTACCAGCCACGTCTATTATACTTCACTGCGAGCACCGGCAGTTTCAACGGTGGGCAAAACAGGCGAGTCAGCAGCCCAGCCCTCCGTTGCTGTCAGATCCGCGAATCCAATACTCCGGAAAAACGCGGTTCTGCGGCTGCGAGCTGACCATGCCCACCCATCGCTGCGGCGCAGGGGAACATGGTACATATGGAAGCCGATATAGGCAAAAAATATTCCAATCACGCTGCCGGAGATGATATCAAACCCGGCATGGCGGTGGTCGTGGTACCTGCTGCATGCAACAAAAAAGGCCACGCAGATGGGGACGAAAGCGATCACTTGGAGATACACCGGAGGAGCGGCTCCTTGATTCCGCGGAGATGGCGAAGGTAAGGTCGATTGTGGCGAACCGAAGCCCTCTTCTGCGGCTTTGGAGGTCTCAGGACACGCGGTGCCGTTGTTCGCTGAAGCCAGTCCGGCGGCCGCGTTCGCAGCGGGTGGTTTGGCTCCAAACGGTAGAGGGCCAAGGTATGGGAAAGCAACGAAGAATTTGGCGCAGAACCAGAGGGTCAAGTAGACCATGCCAGCAAAAGAGACTGTTATCATGTCAGGGGCAACTCGCAAATGAGGTTGGTGCAAAGCAAGATGTTCGCAGATGTTCGCCCGAACTTACAAGAAGCGTGGCCGCTTGGCCAAGCAGCGAAGCCTGCGTTTCTCAAAAACGAGGCCTGATTTCGGCAAATATCCAAGGTAACATAAGTTGGGGCGCGTGGAAGCACTTGTCCCAAGCCGCTAACAGCATATTTACTGATATCCGAGGTATCTGGATCGCAGCGAGCGAGCATATCAGGACGGGGCTTGCCAATAAGGTCTTTCAGGCCCTGGGTAGCACAGTAAGTTGCAGCCAGCGATAGGCCCAAACCCATCCATCCAGCATTCCACTCCCAGATCTTGCGTCTCCAAATCACGGCGACAGGCGCGCCTTTGAGAGCCCTTGGGCTCGGGACTAGCAAGATGGTAAGCGCGAGTATGACCACGGCGGGGATGACGAGGCCGATGATGACGAGGACTGCAGACGAAACAGTGTCATGCGTTGCCAGTGGCAGCGAAATGCTCGGGTCTTCGAGATAGAACGGTCGTTGACTGGGCTCAAGTGTCCCAAAACCTCCTCCAATGCCCGCGACACCGCTGCGAAACGCGCCGTTAGTCTGTTTCTGGAACATGAAATCAAATTTACCGCATGACGCACATAATAAACACCCAGTCAAGAACATAAGAAGACACAGCAAGCTTTGAAATGCGAACTACCGCATGACGAATCGCCGAGTCTGGTGGCACAGATGGAGACATTCTGCGCGCGACGTCAACTGTCGATGCCGTATACACAGGTAATAATGTGCGTATAACGTACTCTATATGACAAGCCTAGCGCCCTATAGAGACTACATTATATGCTCAATATAGATTCGTGGATACGAAGAGGAGCAGAGACGACCGGGGTATTTGGCACCCGCCTTGATCGACCGAACCACATCGGCGCATGTTGGTTGACCGTGGAAACCCGGCGTTGCTCGGATCTTGGTACTAGCCCGTGTTTGGTTTAGTGGCTGTATACGCAGCAAGTCAGTCGTCTTTAATGGATCTGATTCGCTAGGATCTCATAACTGATGTCGCTGTATCAGATCATGACAGCACGGTGCTACCCTCTGTGGTGATATTTCACTATATTTTCACTATTTGCTTTTGTTGTTTTACTACGAACTTTGCTGTTTCGTTTTCTTTTCTCTGAAGTGAACTCATAGCATGTAACGAAAACATTGTTATAGTCCTCTATTTCCCATCCAAATCCGAGAAGAATTCCCTGCCAAACTCTCCACTACTATCGTTGAAACGCACTTTTTGGTCCATCTCTGCGATTTTCTTGATATCGTCATCACTGAGTTGGAAATCTCCCTCCAAGTTCTGTTTGATACGGGACGGTGTTTTGGATTTTGCCAATACGGAATGGCCAAGGGTGATTCCCCAAGCTTGGATTGTTAGTGATCAACTAAAAGAGTTCTTTTTTTGGCATAGATCAGTGTTCCACTAGAGAAGAGAGGAACTCACCGAGTGCAACCTGTGCTCCGCTCTTGTTGTATTTCTTACCAATCTCAGCCAGGACGGGGCTATCGATCAGTTTCCCCAAATGTTTCGGGCCCGAGTAAGTCTCATTCTGGTTGCCGAATGGCGAATACTGGGTGACATGGATGCCTTTTTCCTTATGCCACTGAGTGAATGCATGCTGTTGCAACCATGGATGGCATTCCATCTGATGAACGGCGGGGACTACAGATGCGTTCTTAAGTAAATGTTCCATCTCTGCCTTGGAGAAATTGGACACGCCGATTGCTTTGACTTTGCCGGTTCCGAGAAGTTTCTCCATTGCCTTGTAGGTCTAGGGATGGTTTAGCACAGTTACCACGAGTCTGGATTATAAATCGGAGACTCACATCAACAAAGTCAATATTCTCAAGAATAAATTTGTCGTTTTGCATCGGGAACCATTCGTCGCCCCGTTTCCAGGCCACCGGCCAATGTATGAGGTATAGATCAATGTAGTCAAGTCCCAAGTCATTCAATGAATCCTGCAACGCCTGGGGCACATCATCCGGGTGGTGTTTATTGTTCCACAGCTTCGTGGTAACAAAGAGCTCGTTGCGAGGCACGCCACTTTCTCTAATCGCCTTGCCAACGGCTTTTTCGGTGCCGTACCTGTGGTGCAAGTAAGTCACTAGGTCCGTTCTCCTTTCCCGACGAATTCCTGAGCATACACTCGTGCAGTATCAATGTGTCTGTATCCGGCTTTAATAGCCTCTTTAACAGCATATTCTTGGGATCCGACATCTTGCCAGGTACCGAACCCAAGAGCCGGGATCTCCGCTCCAGTGTTGAGTTTGCACTTTGTACCAACCATGATGGATCGACGAATAATCAGAGCATCTGTAAGGCTTCGCAGGGTTGCTACTTGGCAGAAACTAGGGTACTGTATTACCGTTATATATGAGTCCCATTTTGTGGCTCATATACGTCAGCCTTACGGATTTAAATGCCGACATGGTGTAGCCGACCCGGTCGCCTTTGCGCCATCAGTTGTGGCGCTCTGGTGAGTCAATCTGCCTGTCTTTATCCAAGATCTTGCACGAATCCTATCAATCACTTGGATAATAGTACAATATAACACTGATGGTTTTTGTAGGGGTTGTCATTTTTTGGAGCTCAAGAATATAGAGGTCCCAAATTCTTTCGTTTTTGTTTGGTGCTTGCTTGTTTGGGGCAAAAGTCACGAGCGATGTCTGTACGTCAACTTGACGTAGTTTCATTGAGGGAATTCTGCTTGGAGCAACTCTGCACTCCTGGCCATGGGATGATGAAACATCTAGATGGTGTGGTAAGATGTCGAATCTAAAGACAGCATTTGTGGTCACCGAAAACAATTGAATTATCTAATATTGACGTCCCATCTTATTTCATTACAGGAGATTTATGGCGAAGCCCAATACTTCTATGACAGTGGTTCAAAGCTACTTCATACATTGACCGCCACTCTGTAGAAGACGTCTAGAAGCATAAAGCACAATATATTGGGTTGCTAAACATCTGATTTTCTTGCTAAATCTCCTCGTGCTATAATATTCTAGTGTTATAGCAGCCTTATCTGGCCAATTAGAGCGCGTTTCAGTACTGTCAAACCCACACTATGTTAGTGGGTTCTCACGTGACCTATGTTCTGCACTAATGAGATTTTTCTCTTTAAGCGTGCAGCCCACAGCTTCGTTTTCTCTCCTCAACATATTCCGCCTGGATGGCGACGCCCTCAATTTGTCTTTCTAATCTTTGAATTTTCAGTTTGTTATTAGCTTTCTCACCATTTTACACCCAGAAGCTGGTCTTCTCTTTCCAATGGACGCTTTCAAGCGTTGTCTTTCGTAAATTTGAAAAAGGTACGACGGAATTATTCCTTTTCCTTTTGTTTTCCCCTTGGGTGATGACCCTATGACACGCTTAGGCATTCCTCAAACTTAATCTTCTATGTGGAATCTGTCTTTTATCAAGTTTCAGCCTTGTCTGACTCACATTTGGAAAAATTGCTCAATGTTTTCAGTATTTCAGTTGAAGTCCCTCAAGTCTAACAGACGATCTGAACAGGTACATACACATTGGGTCTTTCTCTCTTGCATCCCTGAATTATGAGGAAATTTGAACGAACGGGCGGACAGACCGCGTCCTCGGACCCTCACCCATTACATGCAAGGCGTACAAACTTTGCGGGTGTAGGGAATGAGGATTGCTTGTTGAGAATTCGTCAGCTGATCAATGTTGCGCATTGCGGGAGATGGATGTCTACTCTTTTTCGTACTGCGTGCTGACAGAACATTATAGGTACATAAATTTTTTTTCTTTTTTTCTTTTTTTTTTTTTACATTTGGTTTGTCCAAATCTACCAGTTGATGGACGGCATCCATTATATGATGAACAGTTATTCACACTGTTTGACCGGGCGCACAATTGCGTTTCGGAATGAACATTTTACACTGAAAATTCTGATTTAATGAGGTATGTTGACGAGGTCTGAATTCTTTTTGTTCTAACTGACATGACTCAGCCTGACACAAGATGCCATGTCCTATATATACTCGCGCATGTCAACATCTGTTACTTTGAATTCATGGCTGACTTCAAGCGACGGCCTAGTTCGACGTGATTTTGTAGACGAGAAGAGCCCGAGTATGGAGTAAGTTATTGATTTCTTTCTTGGACGCCCTTTCTTCCCTGATGAACAACAAATATTTCGCTGTGTTCTTGCCGAGTTTTTACGTTGAAGAAACCTATTTCACCTTGGAGAACTGACCCTGGAGGATGTTGCATTCATGTTATGCAGTCTAATTAATGGGATGGCCCCATGCTAACGTCCAATTGACAGGCGCTTTACTCGGTATACGATCATATAGGGATAATGAATCTGATTTTTAGTTCTTGATTGGCCTTGGATTCCATTCTCTCGTAAATATAAAAGCCAGTATATCGCGTTACTCCACGTAGAGATTGTGTTTTTTATGCCACCCCTCCAGGCTATCATTACCGTATAGCTTGTGCACTTGTTTCTTGCCCTCGGGCCAGCGCACATAGTCTGGCTTGGAGCTATCCATGATACAGACCATCTCATCAGGCACAGGCAGCTCGGTATCAATAGCCGGCGCAAACGGATGAATCAGTTCCGGCCAATGATGATCCCACAGCCACAGCATTGTGCTACAGTTCGAGCAGAAGCTTCTCTCCGATGAACATTGTACTTCATTCGGTGTTCCACGGTCTTTGATTGCTTTGTATTTTCTGACCGCAAGGCACGCCTGTTAATCTAGGGAAAGAAGGGGAAAGGAAGAAAAAAGAGAAACCGTCTGGCTCACTTGATCAGGTTACTCCCCTGCTTGATCTCCAAAGTATCCGCGATGCCCCCCAGGTTCACGCTGCCGCTGTATCCGCAGACTTTGCGGCAGATGCTGCAGGCGCAGAGTTGATAGGGTACTGGCGTGTGGGATTGTAGGCGGAATTGCACGCCGCCACATTGGCAGCTACCTTCTAGTTCCCTTTTTTTTTTTGTTTAGTCTGATGATGCTCTTGTAAATTCGAGGATACTGATGGGAAGGGTTTACATTGGCATTTTCAAGGCAGGAATTGACGGGAGTACTGGCTTAGTGGTCGACTCTGCTTAACGATAGTAAGTTGTATATCTTAAGTTAATGAAGGTCTCGGTTTTGGATCGACACCAGAAGGCCGACGTGGGGCATTAGCTGTTTAATACTACTCCAGCTGCGGAGGGGGCTTGCAAGTAACATCCCAGAAAACCTGCCTGCTGCGTCATAGATGAATAATCAGGCCACGGTGCGTTTAACCGTCTTACACCAGAATAAAGACCATATAAAACTTCGACCTAGGCAAAAGAGATCCTAGGGTAGTACATGTAATGTTTGTTTAGTTTGCAGTGTTTGCAGTGCCGTCTTCTACCGAACCGGACAAGCCTCGATGCCTTTCTCGATCCTATCACGAAAGCTCCTTCAAGTCAACATTCCGTAATTCTTCTTTTTCTCTGCCTTATAAAATGAGTTTCGGAGCCCCAGGCGGGGGTGCCGTCAATTACAAGCCGACTCCGTAAGTCGACCATACCCACACTCGAGGAAAAGGGCTATTCCTCAGTGTGCATCCGTCGAGAACCTATTCCAACAAAATGATGAGTTCTAATCAAGCGTCTCCAGACCCGAGCGTGGCAGTTTTCCTCTAGATCACGATGGTACGCGATACGATAATCACCTTGGCGACACACCTGTCATATAGTAGCAACTACTCAGACTGAACGAAACGGGACTGGACTGACCGAACATGATGAAACAACTCAGGCGAATGCAAGCATCTAATCGCGGACTATCTAAAGTGTCTCAAGTCGCAAAGAGGGGTCAATGATGAGCAATGTCGATTGCTCGCGAAAGGATACCTGAGTTGCCGGATGGACAAGTGAGTGCTTTTCCCTTTCGGTCTTATCCAACTCCGGATGAATTGACCTAGGGTGTGGTACACTAGGAACCTCATGGCACCTGATGAGTTCAAGAACCTTGGTCTTGAATTCTCGCAGAATGCGGCTGGCAAAGGGACCTCCGGTTCTGCGTCGAATGGCTCGGGTGGTAAACCGGGTCCGACGGATTAATCCAATACTGAAGTATGAAAGAGGGAGGATAGTGTAAATTTGGCATTTTTGGGCGTTTTGAAGCATCTGGGAATGTATTGAATATATATACGTTTTGTACAATACCACTACCATAAAAATGACTCGGATAATATATCAATATTTAAGTCCACTTGTCACTGGGATAAAGCTGGAGTTCATTGGCGCTGGCGGGACGTGGGGAAATGGCTTGGAAGCTGAAAGCTGACCCTAGCGAGTGCTGTTTACCTCCAGATACCTCCAGACCGCAACTCTTTCGCGTTGCGCTCATCGCCAATGCCCGCACCACTATTACAATGAAAATGATCCACCCTGCAACTATACCAACAACATTGTATTCCCCTCGATGTCATCCATAGCCCGACCCCCCGAACCGTGGCTGGTTGCCATCATCTTGGTGGTGCAATCGCGTGCGGGGCCACGATACGTCTTCCACACACCGGCTTCCCCGGACCTCGAGAAACAGCTGGGCCCCAATGCTCGTCGCGGGAATGACTCTGCATCCGACGAAGAAAGCGAATCTAGTTCCGACGAAGACGAGGAGCCGGGTAGCGTACTCGGGGGTGGCGGTGGAGGAGGAGGAAGCGCACCGGGCAGCTCTCGCCAAAACACCGCAAACACCGACGATAATGCCTCGACCGCAACCTCTGCAGGCGGAGATTCGCAGCGTCCCCCGTCACTGAACTCGGGCAGGACGGCGAAAAGAAAGACGGCCAACTCTGAAGGCGGTGGAGGCGACAGTCCGGATTTGACGGCGTCTACTGTTGGCCGAGGAGTTGGTGCTGGATCATGTTTTGATAGCCGAACATCGTGGGACTCGATCTTTGGATTGCCGTCGGACGTGTGGGAGAAACTGCTAAGCCCTTCTCGCACATGGCATAAGCGACGGTTTGAGATTGGCATTAATGACCTAGCCTTTGTCGGATGGCCTGTGTTTGTGCGCGAAGACGGGCACTGGCGGAAAAGGAAGAGAAGGAAACGGAAGAAGCAGAAGAGTGTTTCCAAAAAAAATGAGCCCACCAGCAACAAAGATGCAAAAGATGGCTCTCAAGTTCAAGACTCGGACGACACGATCAAGAATGAAACTCTCAACGATGACGAAGATTCTATCGAGGAAAACCTAGGCCAGCACGATCGTGAAGATGTAATAAACGAACCCGACACCCTCGAAGCCGACAAGGACTCCATGACAATGTTCAACGTCGTATTTGTCTTGTCACCACCGCTTCTCGAGTGTTCGGCCCACTTGAAGGAGATGTACGAGCATGTCACCAAGAAGTTCAGCAAAGCTTTGAAATACGAGCAGGATCAGTCCGACTATGTATGGAAGGAGGCCCAGCATATCTTGCAAATAAAGGAGCGGGCACGGGAGCAAGGTGACCCTGATCTAATCTATAGGTTACAAGTATGGGGCAAGACTGATATCCCGCGCAGATATTCCTGCAGAGCGCCTTCATGACGAGCTGGTCTCCAAATCATCGCTTGCTGCAGCAATCCATTCTGTGTTCGACAAAATATCCAAATCGGACATTGCGTTCGTGTCTCTCAAGTCACGCTCGGCTGATTTCCAGATCCCTCCGGCGACATCCATTGCAGATCTTCCTCCTAGAAGTGACACGTCGTTGACTGGGATGTGGCTTACAACAGCCAATACCGTCACGGCGGAGCACGACACCGGGCTGGAAGCTCCGAACCAAGTGCTAGCAAAGCATTTTGCACTGCTCCTACTCGAGAGTGAGGCGAGTATAGTGGAAGCTTTGAAGGGCAGCGAATTAGCGCCGGCGCTCACGCATTACATCCGATCGTCCAAGCCGAACAAGTCGTTTGCCCAGATATCGGCCCTCTCCGGCATTCCTCTCGATACCATTCACGATCTGGCCCAACATCTGGTCTACTGGAGACGGGCTCGCGCGATACCCCCTTTGCATCAGCGTGATACTTATATTGTCTCTCCCAACTGTGATCTCAGCCAGCTGAAACGAGCGACACAAGCGTATGCGGCTGCATTTCCGACCTTTCCTAGCTTACCCAAGATGCTGTCCGCTCTCAGCCTCGCGCCACGTCCGTTTGCGAGCTTCATTCCGAGCAAGGACCACAAGGAAGCGTACTTTAACATTCTCACGTGGCTGTTGAAAGGGGGCTGGGTCACGCAGCTTCGTTGCTTTGCACGAGTCAAAGTGACGCCGCAGATCAAAATTGCTGTGGAAGAGGCCATGCGGAGAGAGCAGATTGAGAAGTACATGGCGTCAAGCCATCCGTCGAGCGAAGGAGGACAGTCGGACCGAACCGAAACAGGAGGCAATCACAACGGCGAACGATTGTCCTCGTCCTCGTCATCCTCATCATCCGGCAGCCAAGTCAGCGACTCCCTCACGCCGATCCCCGGTCGGCGTGGTTCGGATGATGAGTACAACCACCTGTCGGATTCCTACATGGAACGCAATTCCCACTTGAGCCGGTCATCGCTGATTCTATTTCCGCATCGCGCGTCGCCAATCGAATCTCGATGGCTGGACGAGATATTGCGTCGGTTCCCCGAAAAGGCATCGACAGCGGCATCCTCAGGCACCGAGACGCCGTCCCACACTGCAGGCGACGGCGACGATTCGGCGGTAACCGATTCTCTGAAGAAACACTGGCCAAAGTTTGTCAAGTACTTTAACGGCCACGACGCGCTGGAGAAGATTGCCGTGCGCGAGGGACTCCGGCGAAAGACAGTGTGGCAGCTTCTGCATCGCTGGGGGGTCGGTACCCCGTCTGGGGTAGCGGTCGATCCGCGAGAACGAGTCCTGGTAGCTGTGAGACACTGGTGATGCTTTCCTTCTATTACACTGTGTCCGATGTCTACTTTGGACAGCGGCGCTGGTATGCTCGAGAAACCCGGGTATTTGATCGCGGAACGTAATGAAGCGATTCTAATGGAAGGTTTTACTGTGAACCAAACATCAATCACCTATGCTTGTACTATACAACTCATTTCGAAAAGTTCGCCTCTATAAATATTTGCCATGCACTTGCCAATCCCGGTGATAGTATAGCCTGCCAGATCTAATATGACAGAAGAAGGAAACTGCCCGTTCAGGAGCGCGCACAAACATTTAACCGCACACAGTTGCAGCAGGGTCGCAGCGATCCGACCTTGATGATGTGATTGTCGGCGTTAGTACTGCTTAGTAGATGTGACTAGCGCTGCAACAGGCCGCGTTGGGTTACTAAACTGTCTACTATTATAGCTAATTACTTAGGGGTAGGTGTAATAAGAGTGGCAGGACCCGGATGGGAAGCATGTAATGATGTGTTCCGGTAAAGATCCGATATCCGAGACGAACAGTTCTGGTCGCGTTGTCTGGACCCTGGATCCGACATAGCCAGTACACATACACAATGAAGATCTATGGTATACACACCCACAGAGTCAGAATAGCAACAGAAGAGCAACGGCAACATGTGACGCACCCGTCCATGTACGCAGTACCATCTGATCAACTGTGCTTGCTGTGTGTACTGTCACTCTGTAACGTCCTCCCTAATCGGAGCCGGCTATCTACGGGTGCTGCCGCGATCGATCCGAGTTGCATATAAAATCATAGCTAACTAATATCACATCGTAGACTACTGATCGTGTACGTAGGTACGGAGTAGCGCATCAGTCAGTCACGAATGATCCGGGGAGAAGATGTTGCTAAGGCTTCTCGAAGTCTCAAACGGCGAAAACAGGAGGAAGTAGCACGAAAACGGCTCCGTCGACCCGGGCCCGCGTGTAATATAAAAAAGATGGCTTTTCGTATGGCATGGCATGGCATGGCATGGTCTGGTCTGGTCTGGTCTGGTCTTGGGGCGGGGTTGCGTGCTCCAGCAGCGCAATTGAGGGGGTTCTTGCTGGTGATTCGCGGAGAAAAGCGAAATGTGTGAACTGCATATTACAGTTTGTATATTCCCCGTATAACTCTACATAGATCGCATATGGAGTCGTATCTCATGTGTATACGAGCTCTCTGCTCTTGTGTGGTGGGCTCGGTAAATACATAACAATGCCAAAAATACATGTTCCCGGCATGCGGCGTTACCAGCTGTCCCTATGTCAATAACCGATTGGCAGCTGCTGGGATGTATCATAATGTTAATCCGACAAGCTAAAGTGAAGACTGAATAGTACCTGATGAATTTTTTCAAAGCTACAGGACTACGCCAAACGTTCAGATGTGAATGACTACCAGTTTAGCATGTGTGTCGGATATCTGGCTTCTGGTGCTCTCTCAAGTCTGTACCGTCAATACATGTTGTACAGGTCTCCACAAGCAGCTGTACAATTCCTGAGTAATAATGAATAATAGTAGCCACGTTAAGCTGTTAGTTTTACTATTACTTACCTTAGCATGTTAGCCGCGGGCTTTCGGCAATCCTTAAGCAATAAGAGCAGACCCTAAAAAAAAAAAATATGGGAAGGGAAAAAACGGCTCACTAGGTCCTCGGAGTGGGCTGGCTCACTAAAGAATTCACTAAGTAGTGTGTGTGGTAACCAGGGAATTACTATTGACTAGCTGGGCAACCGGAAGACTTTTTTTTTTTTTTTTTTTTTTTTTTTTTTTTGCGGATTCCACAACCCTCAGTGACCAGACTCGTCTCTCTTACCTGTGACTGTCTCCAAATCTTTCTCCCCTCCTCTTCCTCCCCTCCCACTCTCTCTCCCTCTCTTTCTTTTCCTCACACACTCCCTCAACTCCTCCCCCTCGTGTGCCTGATCTCGTCTGGCCAACCCCGTCTTCTTCATTCAGACTGATACGTCTGTCTGCATTGACACGCTTGGCACTGTGGCATTCTTTTTTCACGCCGCCCCCTCGTGTGTCGGTTTTCCTATAATTCCCGCACACCACCAGCTACCGCGTTGGGGCCAGTCAGCTCTGTTGAAACAGCGTGCCTTGACTCTGCCCACGCATTGTCATCAATAATTTCCTATTGTGACCCCTTTAGGCTTGACGTCTACATTATCTTTTCTTCGTTTCTTTTCACCAGAGACAAGCCTCGGCAGTCGCGTGAGGATAGTCGCTTGTCAAGGGGAGAAGTGATTCCATAAAAAAAAAATCCCAAAAAAAACGTCTAGGTACGGTACCCGCCGGCGAAAAGACCTCACATTGTCAACTCAGCGCCCGGCGTTTTTGATTCCCTTTGCTTCTTCATCGCTCATCGATTTTCCTTCTACAAATTTTCTCTTCCCTTTTTCCTGTTTATTCACTCGGCGATTTCTTTTCCCCTTATATTCTGGTCTCTTGTCTTGCATCTTCCTGCAAGCCCCGCCCTCTTCCTTGGGCTTCTTGTGTCCGCGGCCACGGATACCTCGGGGCGCCCTTCTTATTATCCTCCTCCTTCGTTATCATTGCGACACCCGTCTGCTCAGGCTTGTCTCGGTCACTTGCTTTCCTGCTAATTCCCATCGTGCTCATAGTTCCACGGCCCTCGTCCCCTGTGTCGTCGCCGTCGAATCACGTACGGTCTTAAAGTCGTATTTACAATTCCGCACGGCGGCCACTCTTGGTCCTACTAGCTTACGCGGATGCGAACTCTGGCCTAAAACTTCGCTACGTTTCTCTTTCCATTCCGACCATTGACTCGTGTGGACCAAAACGTACAACCTCGCCGATTATCTGTGACCATCTTCTCTCTGTCGATTTTTTCTTTCTGCCTTCCGAACACAGGAAACATCAAAAGTTCATTTCGCTGTTCGGGAAAAAGGAAAATTTCTCGGGAAGAAAACCAGCATACTCGACGCCTTCGAATTCGTCTGGTGGTGCTGGTAGCTGGGTGGAGCAACGTCCGCTGTCTACCAGTGCACACACTGCGTGTCGCAGACACCTAGATTCTTGAATTTCAGAAAAAAAAAACCTTTGGTCGCCATGGCAGCCACCGCTAG
Source organism: Talaromyces piceae (assembly GCA_001657655.1). Taxonomy (NCBI): domain Eukaryota; kingdom Fungi; phylum Ascomycota; class Eurotiomycetes; order Eurotiales; family Trichocomaceae; genus Talaromyces; species Talaromyces piceae. Next base: position 1,442,698 of record JNNX01000001.1, read on the forward strand.
CAAGACGGAAATGCCGACCTTTTCCTACGCACAGGCAGCAAAGGGGCTGTCTACGACAAATACGGCGCAATCATCCCCGAAACTGCCGACCGAGCGACCGAGCGAGACATCGCATGAGGATGGATCGAGTAAAACTTCAGTATCGAACCAAACCTCAAATACTGTTGTGCCAGACAACCACGCAGAATCCGACAAACCAGAGTCAATCGCCGATCCCGAGTCCAAGTCGACAACAACCGGCTCGTCGAAGAATGTCGTCTCCAATACCTCATCCCCCAGCATAGGCACTGCATCCACGTCGACACTGGCCAAGGAGGACGAGATCCCGGCTATCCAAAACGGAACCTCGGATTCGACCTGGGACAAGCAATCGCAGACTTCGAACCCGACCGACAAGCCAGCCAGCATAGCCGAGAGCAAGGATGGATCGTCAAAACAGTCCGAAAAGTCCGCACAGAAGGAACTCAAGGCCGCTCCCCTTCCCGTGGTCAATATTTGGCAGCAGCGAAAGGAGGCACAGGAGGCCAAGGCCAAGGCCAATGCTGCCGTGCTGAAATCGGTACCACCACCAACCGGAAAGACGACCAGCACAAAGGTCGCCTCACAGGCCAACGGGGACTACTCTGATTCGTCAAAGTCCACCGCCAACAACAAAAAGAAGGATGGTCAGTCGGACCTTGCATCAGGATCACTGGGAAAAGACCGCAAGCGAACCGACACAAAAAAGCCCCACGAAGAAGGTTCGACTTTGCAATCCAGCGGTCTCTCTCAGTGTACAATATTCTCATGGTCAACAGCTAACGCTTGAAGTTGTTTTTACAGGCTCGAAAAAGTCCGGTAATCGTCCCGTTCGCCCGAATGAAGAGGCCTCCCTCCCTCCCGTCGCGGACGCTAGTGCGTGGCCGACTCCCCAGACAGCACTCGGCGATGAGAAACGAAAGGTTGTGGAAAAGAGTGAGAAGACCGACAAGACGGAGAAAGCCCCTGCCACCCGTGGCAAGGAGAAATGGACCCCGGTTCACTACGTCCCGACCGCCGTTTTCAACACTCCTCTGCCTACGAACGCACGACGAGGTGGTCGACCAGCCCGTGGTGGCCGAGACGGTGGCCGAGGTGGCGCTCATACTTCAAGCAACAACGCTTCAACTGATTCCAAAACAGCGGGAACTCAGACTGGCCAGCCACCTGTCAAGCACACAAACGGCCCGGAGCGAGGGCGCAATGATTCCAACACCTCCAGAGCCAATTCGATGCCGGCTCAGGGTCGGAAGCCCGCCAACCTAGATGCGAACACACAGCCGGAACAGAAGCGTGCTCACCATACCGGAGACCGTGCGCGTGTGGATGGCCGCCAGAAAACCTCTGATGAAGCTCATCCTACGCCTAACGGTACTACGACCTCCAATGATGTGGCATCTAAGCCTCATCGTGATAACAGAATGGCCAAGGCTCCCGAATTCACGCCGTCGCAGAATACTCGACCGGGGAACATGCCATCCGAGGGGCAGTCACATCGCCATTCCTCGACGCACGAACGCCGTTTCGATGGCCCCGTCAGATCAGGAGAAGCCAACGGTTTTGTCCCACGCGATCGGGAACACCGAGAATACAACCGTGATAAAGGTGACTATCAGCGAGAACACCCCAAGGAACGAGGTGACTCAAGACCGGAGCGAGGTCGTGGTGGATACAGAGGGCGTGGAGGACACTCGTACGGCGCTGGCTCTCAGAACCAACATTATCAAAACTCGCAACACCCGTTCGTTTCAACCAAGTCGTTCGGAAACAACGATCGTCAACGGTCTCAGCAGCAGGGCTTCCAGAATGGCACGCAGCCCCAGCACACGAACAATCGACTGCCCCTGCGCTCGCCATCTCTACCAAACTCGGCCGGAGTGTACGGCGCCTTTCCTCTACCCGAGATCAACACTGTATACCCTACCTATCAGAACGTGACTCCTGGCCCAATGACCGCGATGCCGTTCCAGCCCTACATGGAGCCATTTGGCCTGATCTCCTTGATTCAGATGCAACTGTGAGTTTGTTCTGCCACCCTCTATATTTTGCTGCTTGGTTTCTTTTGGTTTCCTTCTTCATTCCCTCCTCCTCATAAGACAGTGTATACTGATATATGTAGGGAATATTACTTTTCTGTGGATAATTTGTGCAAAGATCTGTTTCTCCGCAAGCACATGGACTCGCAAGGCTTCGTGCGCCTGGCCTTTATTGCCAGCTTCAAACGGATCAGGAATCTGACCGAGGATTTCGAACTGTTGCGCCACTCGGCTCGTCAGCTGAAGAATGCTGATTACCAGTTTGGTGAGGATGGACAGGACCGTCTGCGCCCCAAGGAGAAGTGGGAACAATGGGTGCTTCCTATGGATCAGCGTGACCCATCTGCTCAGAATGATGGCTCTCCGCCTGCCCAGTTCCATCCAGACGGGGACCGACATCCTGAGACCCTGGCAACACCGGTGACAAACGGGTTTGCCCATCACGGCGGACAAAGCCCCCCAAATGGATTGCTGAACGGTAATCATGAATATACAGCCGCTCGCACAACTTTGTCTTCGAATGCCCCGGAATTCACGCCGTTTGTGCCAAGTGGCCCTCAAAATGAGTTGTTTAATGTAGGTCAAATTCCTATAGGAGCCCCTATGGCCTTTGTCTAAGGTCAATACCTATCTACGAAATTGCTTCGTGTTCATGGATAGTTCTAGCTGACATATGGAGCAGCGGACTGTCCAGTGAATTGACATAGGAGTGTGACCTTTTATGGCCACGTCATCCTGGGCATTTGCGATCATTTTCTTTCTTTTTTATCTTTCCTAAATTATGTTCTCTGCCTTGGCTATTTCTCGTGTCGCCGGTTCAACAACTCCACGAGAGAGAAAAAAATGAAGAATCTTTTAAGGAGTCTCGGAAGCTGAGACCATTTATCAATCGCCTAGCGGTCGCTCTCAATATTCAAGAAACCCGGATGCAGGAAATCTAGGGTTGAGTTCTAAAAATATATGATCATTATGTTACCCAGGAACACAGGCGTTCGGTATGCGATCATGTGGTAATGGCCGAGGTTGTTTAGGCCAAGGTATGACAACGGTTCTTTCCGTTGCAGATTCTACGCGACTGCTTCCGTTATGAGATTGGCTGTTGTGAGAATACTCTATGATGTTTGCGCGGTGAAGTCGGTCGTATCATTTCCTACGAGCGTCTACAGATTTTGAAGAAAGTCAGTCGCTTTTCGGTTACTAGTTGCATCTTTTTCCTTTCGGAGGCGCTCGATTAGCTTATCTGGACTGGCATTCCTCAAAGATGACATGGGATGCATCACAAAATTTGAGGAGTTTCAAGGTCGACTTTTTCGCAGAATCTTCGGTTTACACCATACTATGCCACTTTTCCCACAATCTGTTTTCCACTGTTATTTTTTCTCGTCGCGTTTTCATTTACTTTTTTATTTCTTTTCTCTTTTTTCTTTTCTCTCTACTTTCGGCAGCGCTACAACTACGCATAAAAAAAACTTGAATGACGGTTCCGTTTCCATCTTGAAATTCTTTGCATACTTGACCATTTCGCTTCACCATGCGCTGGGCGTCGGATTTTCTCCACTTCTTTGATTTCTGCTTCCAGTCGCTTGATTCGGTTATCATGGGACCAATGATTTAGGGCATAATAGACAGGCCAGCCTCTTCCCCTTTTTCCGGTTGAGAAACCTCAATTATTGCCTCATATTCATCGGCAAGCAATACCATGAGAACATCAGTCCCGGCGCGACAATCTTTCTCTGGCTGAACCGGTTTATCCGTGACACTATTCTCGCACCGTATTGCCAGATCAAAGTCGTTCAAGGAAAGTTTACCTTTTTTCTCCCTTCTATTCTCGGTACGCGCCAGCAAACGGTTGCATCGTTTTTACTGGCCGTTTTCTCATCTTCAAAATGTGGGCTATTGTTTTTTTCTTTTACTTTCCTCGTTCATGCTTGAGTATTCTTTAGGTTGGTTTTGCATAGCATGAGATACTGCGTTTGTATTCTCTTCCTTGCTAGGTTCTTCAGTCTTCTTCTTTTCGTTTTTCTTCCAGCACTCTGGATTCAATCTTGCTTTCTCTAAGTCTGTACCGCATCAAACTTGTTAAGTTGCGGTAGAAGAGAGTCTACTAGTAACACTAGTCCGGCAGACTGTGATACTTGATTTTGTCCATAGATTCACGCTGTTGCTCTGTTACTCTTCTTTTTCTCCTTTTTTTTTTTTTTTTTTTTTTTTTTTTTTTTTNAATGAGCATGTGGAAGCTGTAAGAGGGTGTGTTCTCACATCTAAGGTGCTTTTGTTCCTGCTATTTTGTCTGTGGTATTTGACGCATAGCTGCCTTGTAAGACTTCGGAAATCTGCATTTGTAGTAGTGACTGGGAAAACAAATCTAAAGCTTTCTATCAACAATGAACAAGATATTGTAAAATTATGGAGTGGTCCCTATGTTGGACATTAGAGAGAGGTATTACCAATGACCTGATAACCATTCCACCTACATTCCGCGGTTGTACAGATCGGCGTGAAATATTTCCGTCCCGAAAACAAGCGCCAAGCCAGCCGGGGTCGGTCTCGACTAAGAGCTCCGTCTGCTGTCCAGCTTTGATGGTCTGCAATCGCACGCAACAACAATCTATATCATTGTTCCCCGCTCCTCTTCTTTTCAAGCCTGCCAGCTATGGAGCTCTCTTCCAGACCGGCATCAAGGCTGCTTCGAGGCTGCAACTACACATCGACAGCAATGACAACGAGAACTAGGGTTCTCTCTCATCTGGCAAGAACAGGCCATGGCCAAGCAATACCTTCTCAGAGACGGGCATTACTATCACGTCGCCATCTAAGCAACTCAGCCTCCCCACGCGCACCACCAGAGACTTCCTTGCTAGGCTTGGCTACTGGCTCTTCGTCACCATCTACCCCCCACACGTACTTTTCGCAACGATCATCGCTTCCCGCGAATACCGTGATCCGCTTTGTCCCGCAACAGACGGCATGGATCGTGGAACGAATGGGGAAGTTTCATCGTATTCTGGAACCTGGGTTGGCGATTCTGATTCCGTTTTTGGACCGAATCGCCTATGTCAAGAGTTTGAAGGAGGCGGCGATAGAGATTCCCAGCCAGAATGCGATTACGGCAGATAACGTGACCTTGGAGCTTGATGGGGTGCTGTATACGAGAGTTTTTGATGCATATAAAGCTAGGTACAGAAATCTTCCTCACTTCCCTCTCAGTTTTGTTGGAAGCGTTGTTCCTAACATCCTTGCAGCTACGGAGTAGAAGACGCCGAATACGCCATCTCTCAGCTCGCTCAAACAACAATGCGTTCCGAGATTGGCCAATTGACACTCGATCATGTCCTCAAAGAACGCGCTACGCTGAACACCAATATCACGCAAGCGATCAACGAAGCGGCGCAAGACTGGGGTGTGGTATGCTTGCGTTACGAAATCAGAGATATTCACGCACCTGAAGGAGTTGTGGCCGCCATGCACCGCCAGGTCACTGCAGAGCGGTCGAAGCGAGCCGAGATCTTGGACTCGGAGGGTCAGCGACAGAGCGCTATCAACATTGCCGAAGGACGGAAACAATCGGTCATCCTGGCCTCGGAAGCCCTGCGCGCTGAGCAGATTAACAGAGCGTCTGGCGAGGCACAAGCTATTCAACTGAAAGCCGAAGCCACGGCTCGAGGGATCGAAGCAGTTGCGAAGGCGATTCAAGACGGCAAGGAGAATGCTCAGAGCGCCGTCAGCCTCAGCGTTGCCGAGAAGTACGTGGATGCGTTTGGCAATCTGGCCAAGGAAGGCACGGCAGTTGTGGTCCCGGGAAATGTTGGTGATATTGGCGGCATGATTGCCAGTGCGCTCTCGGTGTACGGAAAAGTGTCTGAGGGCCAGTCGAAGGCGCTCGCTGCCAAGGCACTTGGAGTCTCTGCGTCAGAAACCCGCCGCGAAGAGTCTGTCAGTCGAGTCAAGGATGGGGAGTCGCGTGTGAATAGCAATGAAGAGCCTTCCAGGCCGGAAGAAAGTGTCAAACACAATGAAGTCGCTGAGAGCGTCCTGGACAGCTTCGACCAGACGACTCAGCAAAAGCGGTAGTGTGAACAAACAAGCATCAAGAGCAGTGACTTGCACATCCTAGGCGTCTTCTTCCTCCCTTCTCTATTGTATCTTTTACTTTTACTTTCTCTATCTCTGACAGCTTTACACCCAATGGCATCTCCGGAGTATGAGGTTTCTGTAGTCAAAGGGTGACCGACAGTTTGTATGGATATGTACGATGTGTGCTACCTTTTTTTTTTCTTTTTACTACTTCCTCCTTTGTACTGTACATAGCGGTAGAAACAAAAGCTATTGACAAATAGGAAGTTGATAAGTAGATTTCTACGTGTTCCAAATACTTTGGTGTCTTGCATATATGGCTAATTAAGCTCTATCAAATGGATCGAAATGCGGGATATAGGTCTGTAGCTCGTGATTGGCCGGTGCCCAGTTGCCCGCAGACACCCAACTTAGCCCGTCCGGTGGGGGAGAAACTGCGACAGTCGCGACTTCTGCGTTGGCCGCTTTGCCTGGGGCGCGACTGTCCCGATCTAACCTGCATCTCCGTCTTTGATCTTGCAATGAGCCCTACCTCTTTGCGGACACCCCTCTACTTCTTTTCTTGGTCTCGTTATTGTCTAATAGGTGTTATTTGCGTTTTCTTCTTCTCTTTTTTCTCTTCTCCTTCTTCTTTTCTTTTTCCCTCTGTTCTTTTGTGAGCGGATTGCTCGCTGGCTGTTTCTCCCAAAACTTCGTTCCCTTGTCGCGCTGGCCCAAAAGGGAGCTGCGATGCGTACTTCTTACCTCTATACACCGATCCAACGTACCCTCTCAGGTTTGTGTTGAAACTGCAGTTTTTATTATCGATTCGGCGCGTATCGGGAGAATCGAACGATTGAACGACAGAAAGGGAGAGAGTGTGAGGAAGGACAGAGCAGAACATTAGAGATACTCCGAGTGGTAGTCGGTCGCGATGCATATAATCAAGCCTGTATGGCTGACGCATGGAGGTCAGTTTTTCTCACTTACTGTCTCCATTTTCATCTTGATTCGTTGACCGTTGACCGTTGTCATATAGGCGAACGGAAAGACTTTGAAGTCTATAGCTGCGATGTCTCGCCAGATGGGAAACGCTTGGTCACGGCAGCCGGAGGTTAGTGGTCCATAAGAGACAACACAGTCACGTTTACGTCTCGCAACAGCACATTGGAGGGTTTCTCACTGACCTGGTTACCACTTCTAGATGGATATGTGCGCATATGGTCGACCGAAGCTATTTACAATGCAGCCGACCCGGCGTATGCGGACAAGCCCAAACAGCTGGCTTCCATGAGCAACCACTCCGGCACCATTCACACTGTACGATTCTCTCCCAATGGGAAATATCTTGCCTCTGGGGCAGACGACAAGATTGTTTGCGTTTATACTCTCGATGCCAACCCGCCATCTCATGCGACTACATTTGGTACTACATCCCCCCCTGTTAACACTATACATTCTACATGATTGTATAACTAATGATCTCGCCTGATATGCTGTATTAGGCTCGGACGAGGCTCCTCCGGTTGAAAACTGGCGAACGATTCGCAGATTAATTGGTCATGATAATGATGTGCAGGACTTGGGATGGTCGTACGACTCGTCCATTCTGGTTTCCGTCGGCCTCGATTCCAAAGTTGTCGTCTGGTCAGGGCACACTTTTGAAAAACTAAAGACTTTGTCTGTGCATCAAAGTCATGTCAAGGGCATCACATTTGACCCGGCAAACAAGTATTTCGCCACGGCCAGCGACGATCGAACCGTGAAAATTTTCCGATTCAGCTCGCCCGCACCCAACTCGACTGCGCACGACCAGCTGAACAACTTCGTCTTGGAAACCAATATTGTTGCACCCTTTCAGAGCTCACCATTGACTGCTTATTTCCGACGCTGTTCGTGGTCTCCAGACGGTCTACATATCGCTGCTGCCAATGCTGTGAATGGGCCGGTTAGCTCGGTGGCTATCATCAACCGTGGAGCATGGGACGGTGATATCAACCTCATCGGACACGAGGCCCCTGTCGAGGTGTGTGCCTTTTCGCCACGACTATACTCAACGCAGCCCATCACGAAATCTAGTGGTGAGCATCACAATTTGGTCACGGTCATTGCTTGTGCGGGAGGTGACAAGTCACTGAGTGTATGGATCACGAGCAACCCACGCCCGATTGTCGTCGCCCAAGATATCTCTGCCAAATCGTTATCTGACTTGGCGTGGACCCCAGACGGTAAATGTCTGTTCGCAACAGCCCTGGATGGGACTATTCTTGCAATTCGTTTTGAAGAGTCCGAGCTGGGTTATCCCATGCCTCTCGAGGAAAATGAAAGGTCTTTGACCAAATTTGGTACAAACAGAAGAGGCGCCGGGATAGCAGAAACCACGGATGGGCTACTTCTAGAAGAAAAGAGTAAGGCTGGAGAGCTGAAAGGTGTTGAGGGCAGGATGGGAGCTCTGATGGGAGATGGTCATGTCTCGACCGACGGCAAAACCAACGGAGCTGCCGCCGCCAATGCCACTGGGTCGCCAGCCCCCGTTGCAACGACAAATCTAACCAATGGCGCTTCGACTGCCCCTGAGAAGCAAAAAGTCCAGACAAACGGTGCCAGTACTCCAGTTTCATCGGAGAATGACAAGGAGAAATCAAAGGACAAGCCAGATCCGTACCAAGCAAAACTGGAAAGGTTGAAACAACGACCAACATACACTAAAGAGGGGAAGAAGCGAATTGCGCCCCTTCTCGTCTCTGGTGCCGGGGCGTCAGAGTCTTCTCTGCCACAGGCACGGCTCATGGCGTCCAGCACTGTCCAACAAGCTGGGGCCGATGCGCCTAAATCTGTGCTTGACTTGTCTAAACCGTTTGATGGATTACCGAAGGGAGGGCTGTCAGCCATGCTTTTTGGGAACAAGCGGAAATTGGCTCAGCTAGAAGGTGATGAAGATAACCAGGCAGAGAAGCGGCTTGCGTCCATTAGTCAAACTGGTGCAACTCCCATCCTCACAGATTCGTCAGAAGGACTACTACCCGCTTCAGCGCAGCCTCCAGTTTCCGGGCAGCAGCCCACGCCAGAGTTTATCCGACCAGCAGTGACAAATCCTTGCATGGCTATCAGTCAACTGCGACTGGCTGTGCCGAAAGTCCGGGCTCAGATACTGCAAGCACTCGACAAAAGCGGGAATCCCACTGAACCGACAGGTGACTCGAAGCAATCTCGAGTAGACATAGTATTTGAGGCACGCAATCCACCAGCGGCCTCTATCACTGGTCGACCTACGGATCGTGAGCCAGTACGAATTACATTAAGCCGCGGCGATCAACCTCTGTGGCAAGATTTCCTTCCACGATCGGTTTTACTCGCAACAGGCAACGTTGGCATGTGGGCTGCCGCTTGTGAAGATGGTTCGGTCTATATATGGACGCCAGCCGGCCGTCGTCTTGTCAGCGCCCTCGTTCTTGAAGCGCAACCGGTCATGCTGGAAAGTCACGGGCCGTGGCTGCTGTGTGTCACCGCCGTTGGGATGTGCTATGTGTGGAACGTCAAATCTCTCTCTTCTCCACACCCACCTGTTTCTCTTCAGCCAGTTTTGGATGCTGCTCTACATGCTCAAACCGCGCAACTTCTTCTTGCACCTGCTATCACTGGCGCTCGCATCAATTCTGAGGGTCGAATTGTCGTGACATTGTCTAATGGTGAAGGTTATATCTACTCCCCGGCTATGTATACCTGGCAAAGAGTTTCGGAAGCCTGGTGGGCCGTTGGAAGCCAGTACTGGAACACGACAGATGCCTCTGTCGGCAATTTGCAAGCACTCAGCAACCAAGGCGGAGATGAGACTAAGACGAAGATCTCGGCAGGCATCATACCGTATCTGGAGCGAAGCACGACTAGCGAAACGCTGCTTCGGGGGCGCGCATACCTACTCCAACGACTTATCAAAGCTTTGTTGTCCCGAGAAGGATACGAGACATTCGAGTCGAGTGTCTCCATTGCCCATCTTGAGAACAGGCTGGCTGCTGCTCTTTCCCTCGGCGCAAAGGAAGAGTTCCGCTTATACCTGTCCATGTATGCCAAACGCATCGGGGCTGAGGGGCTCCGCGGCAAGGTTGAGGAACTTTTGAAGGCTCTTGTAGGCGGCATCTTTGAGGACGAAGATGAGCCTGCGCACAAAGTCTCGGATAATGAAAAGGACGGTCGAAACTGGTTGCAAAGCTCAGACACTCTATGCGGTTGGCCTCGGGATGTTCTACTGAAAGAGGTTATTATTGCTCTAGGTTAGTCGATCGTTTTTGGCTCGATGTTCTAGGAAATTGCTAACACGTGAATAGGCAAATACCGAGATTTGCAACGAGTAACAGTGCCTTATGCAAAGCTACTAGCCGTTGTAGAATCCGAGGTAGCAGAGAGCGACATTATGGAAACATGAATACGTCAAAGGGCAACTTGGAGAATCTGAAACGGCGTTTGTATAGGTACCGGGAGATACTGGATTTAGTTTGGATTGTTCTAGTCTCTTCTTATTATTCTTTCTCTCCCTTTTCTTGCTGTTTGCTGCATGGCGTCTTTCGAGCTGTCTTTCTCTTTATAATTGAGTACGGGGGCGTTTGTTTGTCCAAGGGTCTGGTTCTTGGTCGTGTAATACTATAGTTGATACCTTAACACAATTTGTTTCGTCTCCCCCAGATATCATCGCGTAATTCCTATCCAACTTAATTAAGTGTGGAGGATCCGACTCGCCGAGCAGGTCACAAGTTAGGTACAATCCTTGCAGACCTCCAAATTTCCCGGCAGTGCGGCAGTCAATATTGTCCCTGTGTTGATAACATAGATTACATAAACAATGAAATCAGACTATGCATATGATGCTGGTCATAGTTTACCCCTTTCTCTGGTGTATGTGTTTTGGTTTATCCTGTTCTATTGTTGCGCGCGAGAAATCTTCCTATTCCCGTTCACTAAACGTCCTGATTCGTCAACGTCTTCTTTGTCCGGGCTGGGTAGTCCCAGGCGCTAATACTCTGCCTGGCCGATGACATTCCGTGACAGGCGTCATATGGTCTTGGTGGAGCTACTACTTAATATGTACTATACTACGCGGTAGGAAGAAAAGACATCAGAGAAAACGTGTTCGGCTCCTTATTTGGTTGATAGTCGAATGGAGCTAATACTCGGTGTTGACAAACCGCGATGTCACCGACATTGGAAGATGAGTGCAATCGGCGAGTCTCAATTGCCTCCTGCATGTAATCTTTGGCCCATTTTATATTAATAGTTGTAATTGATGACTAGCTACCATACTGGAGATACGGGTTGTCTGGTCGATTATGGGAGTTGCCATGGAATGCAGGGTTAATTGTGGGGGGGAGAGGGGCATGAGATAATAATGCAATTCCAATACCTAAAATATATAGCATCCAGTCTTGGATCTCACACTTAGATCCATCGTCAGCCAAAAGACACTTTAGCAACGATAGCTAAAATTTCACACAACTTCGACATGTTGCCTCTCCTCTTTTTCTTCCACCACGGCCAGAGCGTCAACACGGAATGGCATTTCGTTTGCGATGCGCACAGGATCGAAGATGTTCTTCGACTGCAGAAAGATCTCGTCAATCTCTTCGAGCGACCGGCCTTTGGTCTCTGGACAAAAGAAGTAGAAGAAGACAAATCCACCAGCACTCAAACAGGCATACACGATATAGTACTTGTTTCCGATGTTGTCAAAGCCGATGGGCGTCACCTCAGCGATCATGAAGTTGAACAACCAGTTAGCAGCAGCACTCATGGCAGCCACCTTGGCTCGAACTTGCAGTGGCGCCATCTCGGCGGCGTACATGAACGGTAACAGAAAGAGACCGATGGGAAAGAATAGGAAAGCCAGGAAGTAAAACAGGAGCGATGCAGATGCAACTGGCTTGATTTCCAAGTGTGACGACAGACCAGCGAGACAAGCCTGGCACATAGCCATTCCCGCTGCCGCAGTGAGGAGCAAACGACGGCGCCCAAATCGGTCAATCAGGAAAACAGCAAGACCAGCGCAGAGCAGCTGCCAGATTTGGAGACAACCGGAGATGATTCGAGCGACTTCCCCGGTGTAGCCAAGTTCAGACTCAAAAATGGTATCTGAGTAGAAAGTAATGATATTGATGCCGGAAAGTTGGCCAATAATGTTGACGGCAATGGCGACCATTGTGCGGTGGAAGTTTCGAGTATCATTGAAGGCAAACGGATTGTGCGACTTATCTGTGCCATGGTCGTCTCGGATTGATTGTCGAATGCTCTCTAAACCAAGAGCAACTGCCTCTGAATCTCCATCAGTGTCTTCCAGCTGCGCCAGAACTTTGGCCGCGCTTTCCATTCGATCCTGGCGGACCAGCCAACGGGGCGATTCCGGCAGGAAAAGCACACAGGAGATGACAACGATACAGAAAATGCTCTGAAAAGCAATAGGGAAGCGCCAGTTGACCGAGTTCTCTTTGACATAATACAGACCGAACTCAACCCATGACGCTAAAACGATACCACCAATGGCAAAGAAGCCCTCCAGAAGGACCATCTGTCCTCTATTCTTGGCGTTCACACTTTCAGAGACGTACATTGGTATGGTTGCAGTGAAGGCGCCAACCCCGAGGCCTTTATAATTGGTACCCAAGTTAGAAACAAAGGCGCCGCTAAGCGGGAGGCAACGGCTAGACATTAACGTACCGGTGATAACTCTTGCGACAATGAGTTGTGCTAAGGCAAAGGGGGTTGCCTGCAAGACGACCCCAACAAGGATGACACAACCGGCCACAAAAATGGTTTTGCGACGACCCAATTTGTCTCCAATGAACATACATGATAAGGCACCCAGGGAACATCCGACTTCATAGATGGCGACAGTTGTGCCTGTGATAGAACGGAAGCAAAATCCTCAGATAAAAATACACAAGGACATGACGACATGGAGCACACATCGAACACTTTGAAATTCAAGCAAACGTACCTTGGATGGTGGAGTTGTGACTCTTCTGCACACCGCTGGTATGAATGGTATCTAATTCGGGAAACGTCGAGACAAAGGTCTCCAGAGTCAACAAGCCATTTGCAACGGCCTGATCGTATCCCTGGAGCATAAAACCGAAGGCCCCGACGACTCCAATAATGAAGGAAAGCGGCCGACCTCGAAGGTTAGCCAGAGCCATTTTCGGGAAAGTCTACAAGGGCCAAGCTTTTTGGCCAAGAACGCAGGGACGCCCTAGTGGCTTATTAACCAAAATGCCAAGCAAAAGATATACCTGGTTACTCACAAGTGAGATTCAGAACTGTGGTAAATGAAGCAAATTGTAAAGAAGCCAGAAGTCAAAGAGGGGGAGTGCTAGGCTTTGGAAGTTGGGAAAGCCCACCCTTACTTGCCTGCCCCCCTTGTCTCTACTTCGGCCAAGTTCCGTTCGCACACCATTAGAGGACAAGAATACTAGTTTCCCATCCATCCGGGGTGCGTGTTCAGCACGGAAGTACTCCGGACAGAGCCGAGAGCCCCTCCAATGATCTAGGATACGCGAAGCCCGAGAAGGGAAAGCCGATGTTTAGATCTGGAGCCAATTGTGGGGTAAGGCATGCATCACTCGAGGCATTGACAAAGAAAGGGAACGCAATACCGTGTTGGCGAGAAAGTCATGGGCCTTGACTCTCTTGCGGACCGACGGCTTGCCCAGCGGCTGCTCGCAGGCTGTCTGACGATGGCTCTTTGGGAGCCCTAGCCTGGTCCTTGTGGCCCTGTTTGGCCTTGCGTTTGTTCATAACATCATCGGCGATCAAACTGGGCGACAGCACGTGCAAGGCACACGTTAAGAGGTAAGAAGCCCTTGGGTTAGCAGTTTTTGGCTGTACACACCATGAATGACACCACAGAGCACTCTGTACGTCGCGAAGGGGACTTGTCGTTAGATTTGAGTTGATGGAGAAGGGAAAGCGGTATTCTTGGCATGACCTTACCTATACCGCCGTAAGTGGTAAGGGCGGTTTCCCCATAAATTCCCGAGCTTCTGCGACGTGACGCAGAATACGCGCTAGTCTGCATTGGGCCCGGCGACCCAGCTCCGCGAAACCTTATGCACGTGACGGCTAAGCTGACTGTTCTCCTGCCTGATGCGGGCCTTTAGGGGCTAGGGTAGCCTAAATCACGTGATGCGGACCAGGCCGGGTCTTGGCGAAGAAAATTTTTCTTTCCTGGCGTTTGTTGACTGTGGCAGCAGTTGAAGACCCATGTCTTCTTCCTTGCCCTCTGTGTATTGGTATAAGAAATATTGGATATTATTTTCGTGTGTTTGTTCTCTATCGCCTTTTCTTGTTTGGTTGGAGTCATACTCCCCCACCAATGCCCCTCTCGCAGCGTCTTCTATGCTGTTGTAGCAACCACTGGTAGCGCCTATTGGAGAGCAGCTACACACACACCCACACACACACATACACGCACCTCGTTCGCTGAGGCTCCCAGACGCAGGCGTCAGTGGCCCTTTTTTCCACGGCCCACACGGCCACCCTCCGTCACCGTGTCGTCCCTCACCTCCCCCGCAGTCTTTTTCTTTTCTCTACCCCTCCGTTGTTCACCACCTGCAGCTGGCTCTGCTTTTGTCCCCCGACTCGCACTCGCTGCCACACAGGCTCCCCCCACTCGCTTCTCGCTCTTTTACCGTTCCTACGCGTCCAGGAAAAAAGGCAAGAAAATGGGCCCAAAGAAAGAGGCCGTGGCTGAAAAAGTCCTCTTGGGCCGACCAGGAAACAACCTGAAAAGCGGCATCGTATGTGAGCACCACTTCCCCCCTTGCAATTGCCTTGTAGCATAGTCTTCCTCTGCACTCGTTCACCTGTATTGCTCAAAAATTTTGAGCCCTTCTTTCTCTTCTTTTCCCTCTTCACTCAACTCAATCCAATTGCTCACATTTCCGGCAGGTTGGTCTGGCCAACGTGGGCAAATCAACGCTTTTCCAAGCCATCACAAAATGCTCCCTTGGAAACCCTGCCAACTTTCCGTATGCCACCATTGATCCAGAAGAAGCCCGTGTCATTGTTCCTGATGAGCGGTATGACTGGCTTTGTGAGCATTACAAACCGAAGTCTCGTGTCCCCGCCAACTTGACTGTCTATGATATCGCCGGTCTCACTCGTGGCGCCTCCACGGGTGCCGGTCTGGGCAACTCGTTCTTGTCGCATATCCGCGCTGTCGATGCCATCTTCCAGGTTGTTCGTTGCTTCGACGATGCTGAAATAATTCACGTCGAGGGTGATGTCGATCCTGTCCGTGATTTGAACATTATCAGCGAAGAGCTACGTCTCAAGGACATTGAGTTCGTCGAGAAGGCCTTCGAAGCGGTCAACAAGCAGACCAGGAGAGGTGGTCAAAGTTTGGAAATGAAGAAGCTTAGGGAAGAAGAAGCCACTATTGCCAAGGTCCTTCAATGGCTGAAGGATGGCAAAGATGTCCGCAAAGGAGATTGGACTCCCAAGGAGGTACGGTTTTGCCTTTTTCTTTTCTGGCTCCCCTTGCCACGTAAAATTCCCCGCAAAAAAAAAAAATGATGAATAAGAGCAATTGCTCGAATATAACCCAGCTCGTCGAACACCTCGTTTTTTCTCACGTTGAGGCTGTCTTGAGATGAAATCCTGTCTGAAAAATTATTGTTTTGCAACTTATACTACTTGCTACACCATTGGCAATTTCGGTGGTCACGCTAACAGCGATGCGCGTTAGGTCGAGGTCATCAACCCTCTGTTCCTCTTAACTGCCAAACCCGTCGTGTACTTGGTCAATCTGAGCGAGAAAGACTACATTCGTCAGAAAAATAAACATCTGCCAAAGATTGCGGAGTGGGTGAAGGAACACGCCACTGGCGACCCCATCATCCCGCTCTCTGTGAGTTTCGAGGAGAGATTGACTCGATTCGAAGACGATGCCGAAGCTGCGGAGGAGTGTAAGAAGCTGGGAACCAAGTCGGCTCTTCCCAAGGTCATTGTTACCATGCGGAATGCTTTGAACCTTGGCAGCTTCTTCACATGCGGTTCCGACGAAGTCCGACAATGGACAATTCGCAAGGGCACTAAGGCACCCCAAGCTGCCGGCGTCATTCATACAGGTAGATTCTACCGCCTCTGTTATTGCAATCATTCCAAACTGACAAGATACCACAGATTTCGAGAAGACGTTCATTCAAGCAATTGTCTTTAACTATAAAACTCTACGAGAGTTCGGCGATGAAGCCTCTACCAAGGCGGCCGGAAAGGTCATGACCAAGGGCAAAGACTATGTCGTCGAAGACGGCGATATTCTTCTCATCAAAGCCGGCGCTGCCAAGGGCTAGTGCATTAAGAACAAGCAGAATGAGTTCTTATTAGCACCTTGAGATGATTCTGGACAGTAACACTTTAGATATGGTCTTGCTAAATGACCAATGCCCTTTCAGTGATATGTGATAATAAATAGCATATTGTCGTAATGACTGGCCTTGGTTACTTTGCATTTAATTTTACTGCGTCGCGTGTAGATGCTGTGCTGTACTCAATACGCGTAAAATGTAGTCGCCCCCGGAGTTTGTCATAAGTCGGATTCTGTTATGTCGGTCCATCAATTGACCCGGGACGCAGTGAGGCGATTATATATTATGATGTACTTAGTTACACGTGTAGATAGACGCGATACTCGAATAATGTATTCATTTGGCTATTGAATTATCCTTCCGACGAACTTTGATCCCAATCTTAATGACAACAACTTTTAGCAAGTACATTACTGTAAGAACCAACGGGTTGATGTGATAAAGGATCTCGTCGAACTAGTTAGGAGCACAAGTTCCCCGCGTCCTAAACTGGCGTCACATGCGGCTGCCCCTCCGCCTCCGATGCTGCTCGATCTCATGCACAGCAGCACAACCTTTGCGCATATCACCAACTTCAACTTGTCTTTAACACATCCACCTTATTGTCGTTTTGGTTTCTCCTTCAATTGATGCCGTTCACGCCTTCATCCTCGCACTTGCAAAAAAACGAACAATCCTTCCGAAGCAGCTTCAACCGAAGGAGGAAAAGTAGCGCAATCCTTACCTTGCCTCTGGGTAGAAACAGAGGCCAAACTCGCCATGTTCAAGAAAGAGTGAGCTCCTGCAACCCAACTACAAAGCTGATGCTGACTCGACTCTGCCCACAGCATCCAACCGGGATCGCGATCCAAAGTGAAATCCTCTGTTCAGCGAGGTCTTCGCGCCAAGTTCATCGAAACCTACCCCGGCTTCGAGCCGTACATTGAGGAAATCATTCCCAAAAAGGCTTCCCTAGAAGCTGTGAAGCTGTTAGTCACTCTCCCTTTTCTTTCTTACGCTTTCAATCACAATTCCCGTTGCTGACAAAAGTTTGCTTTCTTACACGGAAACAGACCAGACCGCGCAACGCTGTACACGATCGACTCGAAACCGCTCTTCTACCAACCCTTTGACGGGCCTCCAATTCCGCACCTGAAACTTATTCACTCGTTCCCAGACGCGCTCCCAAAGATAGGTATTGATCGAGGTGCGATTCGGTTTGTCCTGTCGGGTGCTGCATTGATGGTGCCTGGGTTGACGTCCGCCGGGGGCTCATTGCCGGATAAAGAGCATGCTCTAGATGAAGGCGATGTGGTTGCTGTGACTGCTGAAGGGAAAAATGAAGTGTGTCTGGTGGGTCCGTTGAAGATGGGTACTGAGGAGATGAAAGCGAAGAATAAAGGCATCGCAATGGATGCAGGCCACTATTTGGGTGATGGGCTGTGGAAAATTTCGCTCGACTAGATTTGAATGTTTATTATTATGACACTTGAGTATGAGAAAAGTGCAAATCATTTTCTAGAAACTCATAGAGACGCTATGAGGGAGCCCACGCTGTATGATGCATCAATATACAAAGAAAAAAGAAAAAAATGGTACCAAGAGGTTCAGCAACCACTGGAAACGAGACATGTTTTCCGAGTATCGAGTAAAGCCACTGCAGGATTACGCTGATGACAAGTCATCTATTCCACTACTTCCACCATCCGAGGCCATAGCAGCAGCGTCACCCTCGTCATCTGTCCGAGATGTAATGTGAGACAAATTCGACGATGTACCGCCACTCGTCACAGACGAGATATCGCTGCCTTTCCTGTTACGATGATGAATGCGTCGTGGGGAAAGGGGTGATGGCACCATGGGAACAGGCAGGTTTAGCCCTAAACCTTTCATATTCCTGGCATTTTCATCCCCGCTGCCGGACCTTTGGGTTACGGCTCGTCGTATACCGACGCGATCAATTGTGCGCCGGAGCATTTCTCCCGATCTATCAAGTGCGATAAGAAACCGTGCCAGCTCTGCGCAGAGGTCCCAGTCATTTTTCTGGGAAGCCAGTCCCAGTAGTCGCACTGCATAGTCTTCTGTCCTAGCTTCACTGTCTTCGTCCTCTTCATCGAGAGCTTGGAGTACCAGCAGGTATCCAGCCGCGGTCTTTAAAGACTTGAGCTTTAATGCCTGTTCAAAAAGATTCTTGGGTGGCGGAAGATGGGCGAACAAAGTACGCCAGGACCGAATCTCATTCTTCCGAGTGCATTGCACAACGATGTCAAGGTAAACATCCGTTGGAAGCGAGGCTTGCAAAAATGATATGACAGACGGCAAGAGTGGTTTTGTTGCTTCCGTACTATCGTTTTGTGCGTCGCCCCGACTCTGGCCATCCACTGTATCATCAAGAACGTGATGTAAAAGAATCTCCATGGCATGTGGAAAGTAGGATAGATGCGAGTAATAATGGGATAATGAAAGCGCAGACGGCATGTCAACATTTGCGAGACTATGCCGGAGGAAATAGGGGAGGAATAGATGTGTCTGTGATAGATTGCAAATTAGTATCATGCAAACGACCTTTGATGCTAGAACGGAGGCCTACTCGGATGGCGAATCTCAAAAGTGAAAAGGTAACATCCCGCCTTTGTATCAGTTCGGATTCGACCCCAAGGATGATACCCTTGTTCAAAAGTACTGATAGCGGATAAAAGTCGACCGGGACCGGCAGTGGCTTCGGAACATCATCCCGTTGTAGGATCTCTTGGATATCGCTCCAGGCGACAAGATCACGCCCACTAAACATCCACAAGGAATCCCGGAGAGATAGATTACTTTGAGCAGCCTTCAGCACTATATCGGCCGACGGGCTGGTCGGCACTTGTTCCTCTGCAGGCGGAGCAAAGTTGAACGATAATTGATCTCGCATCAAAACGTAGTATTCCACATCCTGAGCAACAATCCGCATGTCGTATTTTAAATCACCGGTGCTCGACATAGATGGTTGTAGAAGAACAAGATTGCCATCTACCAGCAGCAACACAGAAGCTACTTTCACATCCTGCGATGGATCTCCGTTGTCTATTAAAAAAGTGATCAGCATGTGTAAGCAATAAGGGGGCCAATTCACATACGCATTTGCTCCTCTGGTAAAATCCAGCTGATAGAGCGAACTCTAGTTGGGGCTCGCACGATGCCATAAAATGCTATTTGCCCCACGGGCACCAGAATAACGCCTCCGGGCGTCGAGTTGATGACATAATGGTACAGAATGTTGTCGTAAGTATAGACGAGAAGTGAGTCTTCTCCAGATGGCCCAATGAACACTACCGGTGAAGGGAGATGCTCGGTGTGGAGGATATTGCTATTGTTCAGAGCTAGTTCTCTAGAGTACAACCGAAGCTGCAATTTACGTTAGAACCTTGAGAAGTGTTGCATTGTATGGAATCACCATACCTCATAAGAACCGTTGTTTTCAACAGCTGCAATCAGAATATGACCGTACCAGCACATCCCACCCCTGACTGCAAATGAATTCTCTGCTTTAGAATCTTCAAACGTTTTCCAGCGGCCGCTGCTGACGCTGTAATGTGCCAGTCCCCGTCGACCTGCGATGGAAACATAGCGTCCATCTTGCGATACTACTGCCGCACGAATGGGCCACTGTGCATGAAGATACGCAGGCGGATACTGCGCGTGATGCCAGAGGGAATCCTTCCCAGATATTGTCATGAGGTCAGGCAAATCATGTCCTCGGTAAAGAATGATTTCGGTACCAGTCTGTAAAAGCGCCCTGGCTAGGTTAGCAGCAGAATAGCATCCCGTTAAGGCACTACGCGCTGTTTCCAAGACCCAAAGCCTTCGGTCCTTTGGAGATGATAATATGATATCTGAACCACCTCCTATCCAGCACCCCATTGTCACACCAGTCAGCCAATCTTCGCGGTTCGCCTGGGAAATTGTACGGTCTGCTGCGAAGCTACTTCCACCGACTTTGCCGAAGACGCTCCAATTCGCCCAGCCATGCTTGTAACCGGCAAAAAAGCAGTAACCATCTGGTGAATAACTCATGAATGTGATGTTGCCAGTAGCTGCTAATGATGCTGGAGGCTGCAGTTTATGAGAGAGCATCACGTTTCCAACGTAGTCCTTTGCGGTGTAAACCAGGACCTCGCCATTGGCGCAGCTAACTGCGAGCAAAGAGAACCTTGCGTTCACCGCTGCTTTGACTGCCTTGCTACCATCATCAGTGGGTGTATGAAAACAGTGTCCCGTAAAAAGCTTTGACGCATCTTCCGATCCAGCAGTGTTGTTGCTGTTGCCGTTGCTATTATGGCTCTTTCTTTGGACAGTAAACGCTCGCCCATCACTGGTGACCCATATCAATAAGCTCATAGCTCGATCATAGACCATCTCAACAACCATGACTCTTTTCGATACATCCAAAATACGACTCAAAAGTTCCGACGTCGTCTGGCTGCCGTCATCGTCTGGTGCCCATCGAATACACTGGATTGCAGCTGGTTTGACGGTGGCAACTAGGAGTTCTTTGTCCAAAGCTAATGCCTTGCCTATACCAGATTCCACCATTATGGCCATCCGGAATCGAATGCTGACATCTTTGATACCGTTGAACTCTTCACTTCCAAAGTGGCGCGCAAGTTGCTGACGGCGGTGAGGATTGGAGTGATCAAATTGTTGCTGGTAGACCATAGTGTTTGGATCGGAAGCAATCGTATATGTGAGAAGGTAGCCCTTGGAAGTTTGCACAACAAGGATGGTTGAGTCAGGATGCAGAAGAAGAGCAACGTTTGGCCCATATGTGCCCAGGGAGGCCGAAGAGCGAGTGACGGCGGCCACGACGACGGCAGGCTGGGTTGATATTTTAGCTTAGCGAGAAAGCTCGCACCTTTGAACGACAGCGTACCTTTGTTTGCCAGATCGCCATCGACGACTCAGTCATGGTCGCAAACAAATGGCCCCCTCTGGAGACGCAGAGGCCATTGACGGGTTCGTCGGCCCATGAATTCGACTCCTTCTCCGAGCCCTCCAGTAACGTCCTCCGCTGTTCTCCATCCTCAAGTGGTTCGCTCTGAGAGTCTTTTAGATTGTCCGATGGCGTCCTGGGGATGTTAGGGCCATTGACCGCGTACACACGGGGCACGCCATTTGGCCAATACATCGCTTAGCAGTGAGATGTCGTCACGCGGTAGTGGTCGCGAACACCTGGAGGCATCTCCACTGAACGGAGACCTTACCGAGTCAAAGACAGAATATCAGAGAGCCAGTAATGCCATGTCCCGCGAGTGCTCCTCGCCGCTGCGCCCTCGACATAGAATAGAGTCTGCGAATGGGTTGTGTTGTGTCGAGGTGGCTTGAGGAGCTACCGTAGCGTCCTCGAGGAGCAATGATTCAACGGCGGGAGAATCACGTGCCGATAACCGCGGGAGCCACCGAAGCGTCTAGAGTCTGATTAGACGTCTCGACGTCCCGCTGCGGCTGGGCTTAAAAGCAGCTCCCCGCATTCTCCGGCACAGCTTTTTTTCTGCCTGCAGGCACAGCGTATCAACAATTCCTTCATTTACTATGGTATGTCGCCTTGCGATTTCCCAGACTGACATTCTCTTCTCTCGTGCTGATATGACACATGTAGGCGCCGACTGAATCAAAGAAGCGCTTGGCGCTCGCCATTATCGATTTTCTGGGGTCCAGTTTGAAAGATGGCACTCTGACTGCGGAGGATGCCGACTCTATCGAGATCGCCCAGAACTGCATTGCCGAGACGTTCAAGGTTGATCCGAGTGACGATGCGGCAGTCAAGGATGCCCTCGGCGGCCAGTCACTTGCTAGCATTTATAGTGTCTATGAGAAGCTGAAAAGCAAGACTACCCCAGCTGCTGCTAAGGAGGAAGAGTCCAAGCCCGCAGCGCCACCCAAATCCAACGCAACTCCTGAATCCGACAAGCTGAAGTCAGAAGGAAATGCCGCCATGGGTCGTAAGGAATATGCAGCTGCTATCGAATTGTACACAAAAGCACTCGACATCGCGCCGTCAAATCCCATATATCTCTCGAACCGCGCTGCAGCGTACTCGGCTTCCGGCCAGCATGCCAAGGCTGCCACAGACGCTGAGCTCGCAGTCAATGTTGACCCGCAGTATGCTAGAGCCTGGAGCCGACTGGGCCTTGCACGGTACGAGCTGGGAGATGCCAAAGGTGCCGTGGAAGCGTATGAGAAAGGCATCGAGGCCGAAGGTAACGGTGGAAGCGACGCCATGAAACGCGGTCTCGAGACATCGAAGAAAAAGGTGGAAGAAATGAAACGTGCAGAGTCGGCCCCTCCGGCAGAGGACCTTGATACAGCCTCTGGTGCTTCTAGGGGAGCTGCGGGAGGCATGCCGGATCTGTCTTCTCTAGCTGGTATGTTTGGCGGCGGTAGCGGTGGCGGCGGCGGCGGCGGTATGCCTGATTTGAGCTCTCTCATGAGCAACCCGATGTTCTCAAGCATGGCTCAGAACCTTATGAGCAACCCGGACATGCTCAACAACCTCATGAGCAATCCTCGACTCCGTCAAATGGCCGAAAATTTTGGCAGCGGTGGTGGTATGCCAGACATGTCCTCTCTCATGAGCGATCCGTCGATTGCTGAAATGTAGGTTCCTTCTTACATTCCCCTGATCTGATTACATCAACGGCCTGGCTGACAGTAACATTGTGCAGGGCAAGGAACATGATGGGTGGAGGTGGCGCTGGTCGAGGCGCAGGGGGACAATGATCCTAGCTACTTGAACATCTCTGTATCTCTCACGACTATGAAATATCATCAACCCCCTTTCAGGGCCTAATATTAGCCGATAGAACGTATACTGACCATACCCTCATAATCTGAAAAATCTTATTTGCGAACCCGTCTCGGTAGATTTGCTGGTAAATCTCGTTTTCGTGGCCCTCAAGTGATAAAATATCTATGGTCTACTCAACTCAAGCTAAAGGCTTTTGACACTTCATTGTTCTACCGTATAGTTAGTAACAGCAATATTTACATTACTAGTGATTCAAAAGCAAAAGTGACATAAGACTTGAGAAAAGCTGGGGACATGACAAACTGCGCTGATTTGATCGGCTGCAAAGGCCACGCCATCAGCCTGAGACAAACGAGGAATTGCATGAATAGCTCAACATTTCCAAATTTTTTTCCATCGTGGACAGCGTAAAACGAGGCTGACTTCCAGCCTCCGCATCGTTGCAGACGGTGAGGGGAGATATGGGTGTGAATAATACAAAAAGGATGCTTAGACATCAAATGCAACTGCACAAACATCTCAAAAGCATAGACTGGGAGACGAAACAGGAGAAGGGTAGAAAGAAACGACGAAGAATAATAAAACAGTTAGCATGGCACAATATACTCCAACCCGCCAGTGTCTAGTATGCATGATTAATATAATACAATCAGATGATTAAAGCATAATAGCCAAAGCTGATGACGGCTAGAATGCAGCCTTCTCATCAATTCCCCAGAAAACACTCTGAAGTTAACCTTTGGAGTTCTCTAGATGTAATCCCTCGCCGCCTTCTGTAGCTCGATCATTCTCCAGCCTCTCGTTTCCGGGTTGTTGACATCCTCGGGAATCCTGGTGACACCGATCGCGTATGTGACAAGTTGAACTCGGTCCTCCATACCAGCAGCAAGCTCGTTGGTTTTTGCGTTGCGATATACATGGACTTCTTGAGTACGGCATGTAACCACGAACACAGGAATGTCGCCGGGCTCTAGCATACGGGCATTGGCAATGTCCACGCCTCTAATGTCGACGATGCGACCGTCCGATTTCAGCCCAAGAGTGGTATATTGTTTCGCCAGTGCAGAGTACACCGAATACTGTGCGTCTGACAGCCAGATCTTCAGTGTCTCAGAATCGCCCTTGACATATGCGTCTAGGACTTCTGGCAGAATGTATTCCCGCATCTCTCGAAGAAACGGTTCGAGCTGGAAACTGGGATCCATCTCGCGGAATTTTTTAATGACGCGCGCAGTCTCGTTTTCAGCAAAGAATCCAGCAACACGGTCAGAAATGCTTCGAGCCGTCAAAATGAGGGGGTTTTCGGATTCATTATAGGTGTCCTTAAGGGAGAACAGCCTTTGCATCATTGGATTCGTATCGCGGAAATCACGCCAGGACTCTTTCCAGGCAGCATCCTTGTGCACTGTCAAGTTTGTACCGGCACTGATCATGGTTAGTGAATGTGTGTAAAAAGAAGGTACGACCTTGCCTACTTTGGATCTTCTTCCATCTTCTCAACCTTTCCTGACCGACCGGAACTAGCCATGTTTTGTTCGCGCAACTGTCTTTGGCGTCGGCGCTCCTCCTTGTCAATCCAGCCACCGTAGCGTGAGCTGCTACCATCATCAATTGCATCTTTCACACCGCCGACCGCCGTCTTGTAAGCCTCGGTTTCTCGGACGGGTCGAGTGGCCTTTTCAATGCCCTTTCCCGTCGCTGAAACTCCCTTGCGAATTCCTTTCACAACAGGCGTATCCCATGTCCAGGCTGCTCCTTGTCCAATAGCCTTTCCAGTGGTTTTTAACGCAGATGCAGTGCCTGACGAGGCAGTAGAGGAGGCTGCTTCGTAGGCGGCACGGGCTCGCTTGACCGACTCACTTTCGGTGAACTGATGTGCAGACGATGCAAGAGCTTTGGTAGACTCTTCCCACTCCTTTGACTTTTTGAACTCAGACCGTAGTGTCTCCGTGAATACCTGCCACGGGGTCTTGTCTCCATGAGGCGGTGGAGGAGGGGCCTCCTTTTTCTTGCTTTCAGATTCTCCCTCCTTTGGCCCGTCTTTGTTGCCTTCGCCAGCTGATTCTGGTTCCCCTTCCCGCTTTCCATCCTTTTGATCGCTAGCATGTGATTCATTATCCTTTTTTGCTTCTTTCAAGACTGATGTTGAATGTAGGTTTCGCCTCAGGGATGTTGGGTACCGGTACGGCGCAATCGAGAATGTGGAAGAAGTCGTTGGAGCATGGTTACTGCTTATCGTATATTGAGCCAGGCCCAATAACCTAGGAAGCGTGCTGCCGTGACTGTTCGCGCCTCGCAAAGGCTGACCACGAAGAATCGCGGCTGTTCGCGCAGAACTCGAAGAGAATCTTGCGGCGGAGATCATCATAGGGTATTCTTGGGGAAATGGAATAATACAAGAGGCAAAAATTGCTCTCAGAAGTGCCCCAGACAAGCAGAAGCAGCCCAGCCGAATGAAGGAAAAGAAAGACAAGTGTGGACGAAGTTTCTCAGTTGGCTCTCGGAGGCGAGGCGGAGAAAATGTTCGTCCTAGTCGAAGTCCGATCGTCGCGCCAAGACCCGAAACTCAAAGCCCCCAGCAGAATTTCCGATACCGTCTTCCCTCCGGTAAAACTACTACTAACTCACCACAACGCCTATCCGCATCTCCGTGTTTTCATAATAAAACTGTCATTAGTGCTTTATTTACATGCTCGTCTTATCGCTTCACTGCGTCCTGCGATTATCATAACACCAGGGACACAACGCGAACTGCACTAGCGTCTGGAGTCCGCCTATTCGTCTTGACGCTACCTTTCACGGTTCATATCGGCCATGCCAATGATGAGGGTGAGGCTGTGGAACGCTCTTGAGCAAGCCTTGCCATGGCCCGCTCGAGGAAATCAACCAGTTCTGGCGCGTCTTGGGGGCGTTTTTCAGTTTTCTACGGCATCCACTCCACGTGCGCCTGCGGATTCCTCGAAGAATGCTGCTCGTCAGATGGAAAGCGACGTCTTGAAATCAGGCAGCTCATCCACCACCGAACCCACATCAGCAAGTGCTCAAAAAGGTGTTGTAGGTGTGCGGGAGATCCTTGGTGTCATGGGCAACACCCAAAGGTCACAACAGGGGCAGGCAGGTTATATGGAAGGATTGCGACAGAGACAGGAAAATCTTTATACTCCCTACGGCAACCGGACACCTCCGCACAACCTACATGTCTACGCTCACAAACACAATACTATACTCACACTTACGCGGCCGAATGGTAACCCTATCATGTCTGTCGGATGCGGCACCTTGGGATTCCGCAAATCTCACAGAGGAGGCTACGACCCAGCATTTCAACTCTCATCGCATGTCTTCGCGCAGATCCAAGAAAAGGGCCTCCTACGCGACATCACAGCTCTCACGATCGTTTTCCGTGGCTTTGGGTTCGGCCGCGAAGCTTTCACGAAAGTCCTGTTGGGCAATGAGGGCCGCCATGTCCGACCGCTTGTTACGCGTGTTACAGATGCTACAAGGATCAAGTTCGGTGGCACACGAAGCAGAGCTGTACGCAGACTGGGCTAGAAGAGAATAACAACAAAAGTATCTTTCCGAACTTGTATGACAATCTGCGGTTGAATTTGCAGTATCTTGTGAAGCTGCTAGACGACCTGAGCACGGAATCTGTTGTACGAGTACGATCGGGAGTTTGCATTAGGTTACTTGTATATTATGTTCAGATTAGTAATTCTATGTGGTCAAAAGTATTGCATGTCACTTAAGTCTCGAATTGTGGGCACAGGCGTTCCGGAGATTGTCTAGATGACAACATACGAGTAGTTAAACTATCGAAAGACAGGCTATGCTATCCCAAAAGGGATTAGCGTAACATGTGAACCCGGCTTCCACAGGCATCATCAATACAGCCAGGTCTTGTTTTATCACGCTCCATATCCTTTGCAACACTTCTCTTTTCTTAAGAGACATACAGCAACAGTCTCCTCACTCTTCTCAGTCCTTTGAACGTGTTAATGTTTTGCCAGCAAGTCTGCGCCACCTGTTTAGATCTTGGATAAATTCGCGCCATTAATGCGGAACACCTACAGCGGAAAATACCATCCTGCGACCAACTGCTTAGGCGCAACATAAGAGCTTTCATGCTTCGGTCCCTGGACGTCCGATGCTGTTCGGATGCACCCGCTAAATCCCTTTATTCGTGCCTTCTTTCGAAGCACGATACCAGGACAGTGCATCCCGGTAGAGAACCATGTATGTGCAATCCGGATGTGCCGTCTGCAATTACTTTCTAACCTGTGTCTAGGTCCTCTTGGTTCCCACGACGGAATCGCTACTAGGATCCAAGGACCGAGAATCTGATACATATTACGTTGATCTCGTTTCGTCCGAGGAGTTCCTTGGAAGCCATGTTTTACGGATACCTAGTTCGAGCGGCCCCCTAAACAAGAAAGACTCTACAAACGTGCGCGATGCCCGCTCCAAAGCCAAGCAGGTGACAACCGTGAATGGGCGTACTGTCATTGTCAAGGAAAATCTGGTGTACAGCAACAAGGGTTTGTTTTGGTCTTTGCGGGCTTCTTTTTTCTATATCAACACTGTCTAACTATAGCTCCAGGATTCAGATCGCTTAACCAAGCTCAGCTTCTGACGGACCTCCTCTACTTCACCCCAACAAATGATACACAGACATGGCTCATATATTATATCTCGAAGCCGCTGGTTGGCCTGTTCGAGCCGGTAAGATTAGTGCAAGCTATACCTCCGGGGGTAGTTTCCTCAACAGAACCTTCATCAACAGCAAGTCGAGATATACAAGATGCATCGCCCCATCGCAAGCGCGATATCAAGACATTTGATGAACTCCTTTCTCAATTCCCTATGATTGCGCGGCAGATGCAGCCAGGGCTTGAGAGGCTGTTCCGTGAGTTTGGCAAGGAGCTCGGGAAGCCTCTGCCCCCGCCCCCTTCACAATTGTCGCCATCACCAGTTAAGGAGGATAACTTGCAATTCCCGGATAGCTCGCTTGAGCCAGAACGACTCCCTTTCAGTTCAGACGATTACTTTGAGGATGACGAGGACCTTATGCGCCGCAGTTTAGAGACTGCGGTGACGGCGGCGATCGATCTCTTCCGGCTTGTAGACAAGCAGCAACTTTCATTCTTAGGTGCTTCTACAGATTTAACCGGACCTCTGGTGGAAAGACTCATTGAGCGATATATCGCCCAACAGGCTCA
Source organism: Talaromyces piceae (assembly GCA_001657655.1). NCBI lineage: Eukaryota > Fungi > Ascomycota > Eurotiomycetes > Eurotiales > Trichocomaceae > Talaromyces > Talaromyces piceae. Next base: position 1,471,142 of record JNNX01000001.1, read on the forward strand.
TGAAAACTTGCTATTTCCACGCCTATGCAACTTTCGTCGGTCGGAAGATATCGAACTCGAACGTAGGATTCGGCAAATGGAAAACATCGATGTTTCTCAAGTGGGAATGACCATCGATGGTGGCTACTCTGGTAAACAAGAACTGATTCATCGCCTTAACATGGGTGTGGAGGAGTTCCGAAAGATGAATGCGGCGTCATGTCCACAGGATATGCTAGATACTCTATTAGCGACTATCAAATCAGTCACTGGATCAGTATCGTCAGATCAGGGACTGGAATCCAACTCAGAAAAAACTTGGATGTCGACTTTGACGGTGAACGCGGACGTGCTCGTGTCTTTACTTCTCGTCGTAGTCATAAGATCCCAGGTGCACCACCTTCAAGCGAGGCTTCTCTACATGCAGCATTTCATCTTCGTGGACGATGTCGAGAGTGGTGAAATGGGCTATGCCTTGAGCACTTACGAAGCTGTGCTTACATACCTAGTGAGCGAATCGGCGCCGCTTCGTAAAGCTAGCGCACGCAACAAACGTCTGTGGCAAGCGACCAAGACAGGAAATATTAAAGAGATGAAGTCAATATTGGAGCCCGGTGAAGATTATGAAGAAAGCATAACCGATACAGCTTCCGATTCGGAGCCGGAGTTGCAGGCCAACGATCGAGAAGATACGCAGCCTGGACAACAATCCATTCGCTTCATGGCCGTCAATGGGGGTTCTTCAGAGCAGCAAGAAGAACTAGATCCAGCAGATCCTTCTTCAGACCCGCCTCCGCTCTCTCATGTGTTTCCTTTCCAGACATGGACAAATGGTTCTTCTGGAAGTGTTCCACGACCCAGGAAGAGAGTGTCAATGGACGTCAGTAGCTTGTCAGGGTCATCTGCTGTGTCGCTGCTCTCAAGGACCACAACCATTGCATCAACGTTCAGTGGTCTTGAGGGTGATACTTCCATCGAGACTTTGAGTAAAACACAGGACCCTGCTGGGGACTCAGTGCTAATGATGGCTGTGGAAAGCCACCAGCCTAGGGCATTGAGATACCTCCTTAGCTTGCAAGAATACTATTCTCCGCAAGTAGTTCTTGAAGATACCAACCGAGATGGGACTACTCTTCTGAGTGCGGCTGTACAACACGCCCACACAGAGGTGATTGATATCCTCATCAACTTTCTTTTTTCGGAGGCAGATCAGCGCAGAATAAGGACATATTTGGAAAAAGCAGATACCCGCGGACGGACGGTTGCACACTACTTATTCAGCGCCCCCTACTTGATGTCCAGACTGGGTAACCTCCTGCCCTGGAGAAGGAAAGACAAACATGGACAGACCCCTCTTTTTGCGATCTGCAGATCATACGATCATCCTAACTACCAAACAATGGTCAATGAAGCCCTGACGGCTGCTCAAGAAGCACAAGCAGATGGTCGACCCCTACGGTTAGAGGATCACGTTGACTCGAAAGGCAATACGCTTCTGCATATCGTCAGCGATCCATCCATTACAGCACGGATTCTTCGGGATAGTGACTGCGATCCAAACGCTACGAATGAGAAAAGGTTTACTCCTCTTATGATGGCAAGCAAATATGGCCGCGTAGACCAGATGCGCAGACTACTTGGAGACGCGCGAGTGGACATTCATATCAGAGAGAGCCGTGGTCTGACGGCCGTTGAATTGGCTAAGGATGATGAAGTTCGGAACAAAATCGATGATCTTGTACTGTTCCTAAATCCACCATCGAGCCCTCAGGACACAGCCAACCGGATCACCACTGTAGTTCGGTCGTATTTTGTGGAGGATGCATCGGTGCGGTTCATACTAAAGTCTGGCGCTCAAGTACTCTCCGAGGTCGCTAGTAATGGATCCTCACCTCGTCCGCCTCCCAACACTTATACTATCACGACATGCCGTCGCTCATTCGCCGACTTTGAGAATCTGAGCCAATGTTTGGCGGTCGAGCATCCTGCCTCATACATTCCAGCTTTATCAGAAGCTCGAAATCCCTTTCAAATTCATTCGAAGCCATCACGCGCCGTCCTTCATGACATCCAAGATCGACTAGATCAGTTTCTGAAGACTTTGCTGACGCACCCCACCTTTGCGACCCATGAATTACTCTGGGAATTTTTCCTTGTTCCTGAACTGCAGCCTGATATGATGGTCGACCGATCTCAACGGAAAGCGTCTGTATTATATGAATCTATTTATGATGACTTTGAACCAATCACTTCAGAAGGGATTCGAGATACAGAGCAATTCATATCACATGCTCAAGAGATGGTTCGTGGTGCTCACGCGAACACGCGCAGTGTCATCCGTAGAGGCCACGCTTTGCAACATGCAGCATCTGACTTTGGTGAAGCTGCAGTTCTCTGTGCATCTGCGCTGTCGACGCTGAAAGAGCCCAACGGTACGCTACCGGATCCATATGTGGTTGCTTTTGGTCGGTATGCCGCAGCCGTCGCTACTTCATCCTCAGACTCGTCCCCCCTTCTTCAATTTCTCTCGACAATGACCTCAATACAGAGCACAACCAAGGCGATTTCGAATGCCCTGTCTCGCCCAGGTCGGCTGATCAATGCCCTCGCGTCGACTAAGCGTAACCTGTCGCGATCACGATCATCACTAGTCTCCTCATCCTTACCTCGGAAATTCAACCTCAATCTGCCCGTGCTGGAAGAATCGCGACAAAAAAGCATAAGGGAGCTAGAGCAAAAAATAAGTGATTCGGAAGCACAGGCGTCACGGCTGTCTCGAGAAATAACATGGAATAAAGATGTCGTTGTTGGGGAGCTCGCCGGGTGGACATCATGGCGGGAAAAGGTTGGCCGAGAGGCTATTCGAGCTTTTGTCAAGGCAACCGTAGTCCAAGAAAGAGAGCGTGGACGACGACTAGAACGATGTCTTCGGAGCATCAGAGAAGTTGACTTGCCACCAGAACGCTGAGTGGTAACGTCGATATATGTGTTATAACTACGATAGATGACCTCTATTTAATAATCATTTCTGGCCCGGTTAACATACGGTTCAAGCAAACGTTACTGGAACACAAAAGACAACTTAGCCGGATAAAATTAACGAAATAAATGGCGCTTTGGTATCTACAAACATGAAAAGATAGCTATCCTCTGAGGGGTGCCTAGAGAACGGTGTGCCTACCAAAATCCAGCAGTTTGAAAAAGAGGATAAGAATGGGTCTTTCGCTTCAACGACGCCTAAGTCACACTCACGCTCAGGCAAGTCGAGAGCGTTCAACTTAGCGTTGTGAACTTTGGGTGAGAGGAGCCGTCTCTTGTCGCCTTGCTTCTTGGCTATCACCTCTAACAGCACTGATACTTTCCCCAAGTGACCGACTCTGCTGGCCTGTTTCTATTGGAGGCGTGATAATGACGGGGATACTTATGTGCAATGATGCATCATCAACAACGGGCAAAATCGGTACAGCCCTCTCGCTGGCACAGCCCTCTATTGCACTAGCTTCCTGCTGAACATTGCCTGTGCTTACACGCTTCACAGGGACGAACGCATTGTCGTGTAAGAGATATACCTGCTGTGAAACGCTCCGTCGCGACCCGTCTGTGTCTTCGAGCACGGCAAACTGCAGAGACGACGAGCAGCTCCTACTGAACATGATGGATTCGCGTTCGGATTGGAACGAGGCGCGTTTGGCGAGTGCTTCTTGGTCATCGTCGAATAGATTCTGCGTTTCCTTGTTCCCCGCCGGTTGCGCCTTGTTCTTTTCCTTGTCACGAAACCGTCGAAACCAGCCGCGCCGCGCGATGAAGCTATTGGCGCTGAGGAGGTATAGCGCGAGTCCCCCGACAACAGCGACACCAAATAATACGGCAATGATGATTCCTGCGACACTGACTTTGTTTCCGGAGTCGCGGGCTTGGATGGTCGATGCTGATCTAGGAAGCGTATCGGTCCGGGCCGGAGCTGCGAGGGCACGGGAGCATAGCCCAAGAACGAGAAGTTTAGATGTGGACATAGTAAGGCTCAGTAGTACATGTGTTCAGTCTCCTCAAAGGAAGGAAAGGAAGGGCGTGGGCCAAGGAAATATAACGTCGGTGCCTAAAGTTGAGTCCAAGTATCACTGTCTTCTATGTAGGTACCTAGTGCCAAATTGGACGACCATCGAACAACATTGGAAACAACACTATCTGCGGGGAATCAGCTCCAGGAACTAGTAATACTCGTTTTGAGCAAGATCATCTTGCGCGCCATGTGCTCTCGGATCCAGCCTTGACTATTTAAGACTCTCGCTGACAGCCTTAAACCCTAGACGCTCGACCGGAGAACTGTGCCTGTGCAATTCCCGCAAAAAGGGTTCTACAACATCGCCTCTTTCCGACTTCGGTCTCCCACACTCGGCCGGATGGAAACAATAAATGGGGAGTCAGAAAAGACTATCTATAGGCCCAAGTGGCCAGAGGCGAGTCAGCGGACCATGTGTCTGCTGGCAGAGCTAAACCATCTAAGCATCTGGTCGCCGAAAGCCGCCAATGATGAACACTGCTCGGATTTGGAGGGTGCTGGTCAATTTTTAAATTCACCTCATTGTCCTATTTTTAGCGAAGCTCAGCCTTAGAGAAGAGGCTCTCTCTTATGGGTGTATTCATGGCTATGACCGATCTCAGTCGGCCACCGATGTATGCTTACTCAATGCAACCCTTTATAATTATTCTTTGGCGTTGTTTTGCTGCAGCCTGTTCTTGCAAAACCGCCAATGAGTGTATCTGTTTGATTCTCGTAATCCCCAACACTGCACTGCGAACAGTCAGAGTTTAAGATCGCATGCTAAGGGAGTCTAAAGCCTCGTAAGCGTCCCTCAGCCGCAGCGACTAGCGCCAACACGGAATGCCGGTATCTGAAGTCTCATCGGAGTATTCTGGTTTTGCTTTTCTCCATAGCACTAATACTCTGGATCTCGTCCTGCACTTTAAACAGAAAGCAGTCAGTATGTGCTTACTCCGCACGTGACTGGAGCATAAGAGGTTCCAGATGTTGGTGTCGTGAAGCTTCAGGTGCCAGATACCAGACATAATAAGAATATTACATTGACGTCAACATTGTCAGTCGTTACTGCCTAGTTAGCTGCTGTATATAGCCTGTCCCCTCGCTAGTTCAAATCGACAAGCTTTGCCAACATCTCAATGCTAACCAGAAATCTAGCCATGCCTTCAATGTTTGGAGAAGTGATTATCGATCAATCAAGAACTTGATGGCAACAAAAGTGCGTTGGATACACAGCGTGATCTCTGATTGGACAAGTGACATCACCTCACCACGTCATCTCCGCAAACCTTATTGATCGATCTCTATAAGACAGAGATATTCATCTTCTAACATCCCATTAATCCAGCTGCAACGTTTTCATACCGTTATCCATACCATCAAGCAACACTTTTTTTTTTCTAGTATTTCCATCATGCCTCTGGTTGTCCCCGGAGTTCAAACGTCCTTGACTGGAAACGAGAAGACAGACTGGAAATCCAGGCTGGTCGGCAAGACGCTCACTGACTCTACCAGCAACGAAGTTGTATGTACCCACCCTTCGAGAAACGTAGGACAGTATAGTCTGTACGGTATTGAGGCATTTTGCTAAGCGGGAGAATTGCAGTCGTTTGCCAAAAAGGATTTGCCGCCAAAGCACCGAGTGGTGCAGCCCGATTCAAAAGTCACGCGTGACTATATTGAAGATCGGTATGTATTGCCTGTCATTCTAAATGTTCGAAGTATATGCAGTCAGTTCTTTGAAGTTAGCGTTTTTATGTTGCATCGATAAGTACCGCTAATATTGTATATTGTTCTCGGTCTAGGTTGAATGTCCACGTGGACGAGAATGGCACTGTTCGCGATGTTAATTTTGGGTAGTGTCTAAAACATCTCGATACGTGCATCAACTGTTTCAGTTTGATGATGGTGTCTTTTGGGTTGGATGGCTCGGTCTACTAGGCTCCTTAATATAACGAAACTGTTTCACTTCAAGTCAAGCACAGTGATATCACGTAACACATCAAATATGCTGCGAAAACCCTTTATGAGTATTGTTAGATGTGTCGATTCAAAGAAGAGGATGAAGACTGGTTGACAGGCGTGATCTAGTTGGATCATGTCATTCTTTTAAATTGAGGGTTGGTGAAATTGGTGAATCTTCAGATGGCTGGAGCTGTATGCGTTACGGCGGCTAAGTCACATGTTAGCTAGCCTAGTTCGGCAGTTTCCAAACGCAGCAGGCAGCCAATCATGTCGCGGCGCGAACCAGCCTCCTGGTTTCGGGTTATTAGCCCATCCCAGGCAGCTCCTGGATCCCCACAGGCCCCAAAACAACGACTTGCGGGCAGCTCCTTGACGTCCAACCTTCACCCATTCCCCTCGTTCACTCCGCTCTCTTCCTGACCAGAGTTGTTCTGCCGTGAGAACGAGTACCGACTACGCCATGCAGTTTGTTTTTGCCCGCCGAGGGCGCCGTGTTTTCCAGCGGTTAAACCTCCGCCAGACCGCGGCCCTGTCGACCCGCGCATCTCCTGCCGTGGAACAACCCATTCGACGCGTTTCTCGTCCCTCCAACACTCGCAATGCAACCATTGTCAGAAGCGCATTCTCTTCTCCGATCGCACGTCACATCAATGCCAACCAATGGGCTCGGTGCTATGCTTCCGCAGCCGTCGAGGGCAAGACGGGCCAGAAAGCTGCCGGACGTCCCCGAAAGACGGGAGCTACCGCGAAGAAGGCTGCGAAACCCAAGGCCAAAAAAGCCAAGAAGCCGAAGAAGAAGGCGGTTAAGCCCAAGGTCAAATTGACTGAAGAACAACGCGCAAAGAAGAAGGAAGCTCGAGACAAGCAGAGGGTCAAGGAAGAGATCCAGAGAGCAAGAACGGAATCCCTAGCAGAGTCAGAGCCCAAGTCTGCCTTGGCCCACGCATGGCCTCTTTTCGTGAAAAAACGACTTCATGGCTTCAAGGGAGATATTACTTCTCAGATCTCCACCATTTCTGCCGAATATAAGAATCTGTCGTCGAGCGAACGAGAGGTACGTTATGTTTTCTTTCTTTTCGGTTCTCAACGCAAACCAATGCCTGCTGTGTTCCTAACATACCTTTGTCCCATTCTCTAGGAACTCTCGCGCGAGTTGGAGCAGGCCAATCAGGATAGCGTTAGGGCGTACTCTGAATGGGTGAAATCACACACCCCATTGCAGATCAAGAACGCCAACCTGGCCCGACGGCGGCTGGCTGTGCTCACGGCAAACCGCAAAGCCCCCATTAAACTCCCGCAGATCAAGGATGATCGCCAGGTGAAGCGTCCTCGTCCTGCATTCATCCACTTTTTCATGGAGCGCATCAGCTCGGGCGATCTGAAGCACTTGCCCGGTATTGAAATGAATGCTCAGGCTCGTTCCGAGTATAATAGCCTATCAGCCCAGGAGAAAGAGGTCGGTTATTTCTCTATCGATTGCAGATCCTTCTTTACTGACATGAATTCCAGAAATACGAGAGATTGGCGGAACAAGATCAGGAGAGGTATCGGCAAGAAAGCAGAGAGACATATGGCGAGACATCCTAGACTGGCCGTTTTGTGAGGACGGACCTACTTTTTCAGTTTACTCTGTTTTCCTTGGATGGGAAAGTTCTCACTGGTGCCAATGGAGCCCCTCTTCCGTGATCTGCAGTTTTTCTTTTTCTTTTTTTTTTTTTTTTTTTTTTTTTTTTTTNTGATGTTTGCGCTACGTTTTCTTTTGTCTCGTCCGGCTCCGGACTGTATTTGTAGGCTGTCCTTGTATGGTGGATTGTGTTAAATTCTAGTGTCTTTTCTACTTTGTTTTTTCTTTCCATTCCCTTTCTGTCTCTGTTGTATGCTGGCTTGATGACAGCGAGTGTGTAAGTGGTGAGAGGTATATGATCTAGCGTTGAATATCCGCATTTCTATATTCTCCTCTGGTGCTTAAAGATACCATCAATAGATGTCGATGGCCCGGGGCCATTGAGCATGGACTTTGGCAGTTGAGATATAGCAGTCTATCAACCCCATGTTAGACCACAGCAGAAGTAAACATTGAAGTCCCAGTTGTGCTCGATTAACCTTTTGTACTTGAATATTTGCAACTTGAGAATCGTTCACAAAATGGCATGATCGTGGGTAGAAAACGCCCAGGAAACTCGAGTCAAAAGCACAAATCTGCCAGCATGTTGATTAGCTGAGCCGTACTTCGTTGCCCATGCGACACTATGGTCTTTGGTTACCTTGCATCATTGTAGCGGTGAGGCCACACGCATTGCCACCAGACCCGCTTTTGTCCGGTGACTGGGGTATTGCTATGTTTTTTTGGTTAGCTCATTATTCGACGTTCCTTGCACTATTTAAATTAATTTTGTGTTTCCAGCAGGCGTTATCCGATTTTAATTCTCATTTTTTCTCCGAGAATACTTTGTTAGGTAGACATGCATACAAAATTTGATGCTATGTGGTCAGATCTTGATTTAGTAGTTCAAGTTACTCGGTATAAAGTAACTACCGGATGTCGCTGGCGGGGTAGTAGTGACTCACATGCTCTGTACACGTGAGAACTTTGTACTAAGCATTGTGTTTGTGTCTTCCTTTATGCCTTCTTTAATCCACCCTCTCTCGGAGAGGAGAAAAGCGAGAAGAAGGATTGTAGTTTATTGATTGCAATTCTTCTCATCTTTTGCTGTGTATAATAAGCCAGCCAGACCGTATACCTGCATGCATAATAAGGCTGTCTGATCCACCAGTCGCAAGCCTCCTGATGAGCTGTCCCATATGATTTACTCTCCTCCATGGCCTAGAAGCTCGCCCATCTACTAAACATAGCACTCGCATATGACAAGAGGAAATTGATCAATGAAACGCTCCACGGCTACGCTGACACGTTCTTTATTGGAAGCTCAAAGGATCAATTTGACCGGCGTGGCGCGATGAGCTGTTCTCAGTGGGCTTTTGCTCTTTCAGGAACAGAATCGAGATTGGTTTTGGCTTCTGCCCAATACGAACGGGTAGTCAAGCTGGGCCGGCTGGCGATTTGTTGTCCGAATGGCTCGATGACTCATGCCTGTCCGAGATCTCGCATGGCAAATTGTAATCTGGACTGGGGTTAGTTTAGGCCTGCAGAAAGCACCTGCTCTTTTTCTTTAAGTCAAGTGTTGACTTCTTTGCAGTAGAAAGTTCGTGCGAGAATTGCAATCAATCGCAACGTCTATCTCGAGGGCGACACAAAAATGTAATATATGTTGATGTCTGACGGCTCGATTAGCTTATACCTCTGGACTCTGTACCATGCCCTCACAGGGTATGGCATTGACGCCACAGCCCCGCACTGCGCGAATCATCATGGAGGCGCGCCTGCAACTCACTGCGTCCCGAATGTCGGATCCTTAATCAGACAAACTATCTCCCGCATGTCACACTGGTAAGTGGCCCCCTTTCCGCAAGGCCGATGCGGCAAGAAACACGTTGGGTTGAGTTGTTGCAGACAGAACTATAACTGTGGTACGTACGCAAGGGCGAAAGGGGCAAAAGCGGTCGGCCCCCTCTTTCTTTTCCTCCCCTTTGGTCCGCTTTGATCCTGATCATCGGTATGCTGGCCATTTATCGCCTCTGATGCGGTGAGAGAATCGGAGACCATTACGATTCAAAACCCACGCAGAATCATATCAGGCATCCAAAGATCGAATGTTGGCTAGTTTACGCCAGATAGGAAATCGAGAAGGGTTTAGGTTTGATGTTATTGTAGCTTTTCGCAGCTGTCATCCATCGCCATGCGAGTTAAGCAATCCTTGCGGAACCCATTCGCATATTCTGAACGGAGAACATAGCCGCGGGACCAAGACGACGATAGGAGTCGCAGAAGGGAAAGCTCTAAGTCGCCTTAGCTGAGCAGTGCTGCGATCTACCACATGTTTGCAACTTGACACACACACACACACACACACACACACACACACACACACACACACAGAGAGAGAAAGACAGAGGAGAGCGTACTGAACACTGCTCCTTTAAAAGGATGCGATGGGTATGTAGTTCATGAGGTCCCCTGTGAGAGCTGTATAGCTTTAGCCCGCCTGGGCTGAAAGGACCACGGGTCGGCTCCTTCCTTCCCTGGGAAGAACCCAAACAAACCCCACCTTCCCGCAACACGTTCGCCCGCTACGTAATGGGTCTCGCTACTGTATATCCTGTCGTTCGTAACAGAGTAGTCCGTATCCTGTATAGTCGTGTAGTCTGTATAGTACCTAATTTAGCAGCGGACTAGTCATGTACCATCACCACCACGCTGTTCAGTTGCGAGCCACCTGCAGACCAGTCAGTCATCATCCCGACTCGGTCTGGTAATGCCTGGTTCGCCAGGTGGTCACGGGGGGGGGGGGGGCCCTTTGGGGGTAATGCCGTAATGGGTGGATTCAGCATGCGGCTTATTGTTTGTGCTCTCTTTCTTTTCTCTCCTTCCTCCTCTTACAATTCATACCTGTCCATCACGGACTTCATTGCTACCGGCAGGAGGCTAGCATCTCGCTGCTGCTTGCTTTCGACTTGTGATCCTGATACAGCAGATGGCCGAAGTGGCATTCAGGAATTCATCGCATAGATCGTCGCCGGCAACGCTAAGTTACCAGCCATCATTCATTCTTATTGTCCCGGGTGGCGGCCGCCTAGGCACTAAGGAAGTCCCTATCGATAAGGGAGAAGCAAAGGAACATATTGTACGCATGCCCTCTTATCTTGATTCCCTGAATTCATTGCAATGGCTTTATGTATGGCATGCCAAAGATTGCGTATGCTTGGTCAGACAGATGAAATAACGAGAAGAAAGCTGATCGGTTGACTGGTTTACTCTTCAAAAAGGTTCTCTTGCTTACGACTGGACGCCGACACACCAAGAGCGCGTCGGGGGTGAGAGCGGTGCCTGCGTGATCGCTATCACATCCAGTAGCAGCAGCAGGCTCGGTCCACCCACACACCATCGTCTCCCTGGACGGTTTCTTGCCATCCCAATCACCCTGCAGCGCTGTTCTTGTTGGTTGGACGCGATCCCGCGATCCGTCCCAGCCTCCCCGTCGGAACCGGCCCACTCGACTTAGCGGTTTCTTCCACCAACCCCCCCCCCTCCCGTTTGAGTTATCCGTCAACCGACGAATGAGCGGATTCTCGTCTGCGAGAAGCTTAGTCGAGTATAGGCATAGGGCATCTCCGAAAGAAAGAAAATAGCAAAAAAGAAAACTTCTACACCTGTGCACTCCGACTTTCTGCTGGCTGGACAGAGCGCACAGCCATTATTGGCTAGATACCGCCAACAGGGAATCAATCACATTCCACTTGACGTGCGGGCGCTGCAGATCATCTATTGTCATTGCCCCGGCCAAAACAACATTTTTTTTCCCCTGTTCGTTGACCGCCGTAGCCACCAAGGCTTTCTGAAAAGACCCATCTGGTATGTCCCTTTTCGCCCTTCCTGTCTTCGTCTCCCCGGCTGTACTTTGGTTCTTGTTCAGCTCCCAACCGGTTATGCTTAAACTAAGCTCTAATACTATACGACTATACCAGTTGACAATCGGAAGCCTCGCCCGTTTATCGCTGTCACAATCATCGGCCTTGACAGTCTTTGTTTGCGCCGGCGAGTTTGTCCATGTCAAATCCTACGTTGCCACTTCAAAAGGTCGCTACAGCTATTGAAGCTTGAGACTGGTGATCTTGTGCTCTTAAGACGCTATCCATGGTCCCTTTTCTTTTCGCCGCCTGAGCGAGTTCTCACGACGACCTTCTCTCCACGCTTGATTCAGGTTGAAAATACTTGACTCTGGTTTCTTGGACATGGCGCATTGCACAATGGACGTGATGTGGCGTGATAGCCCCAGGCGAACGTGGCAGAGGGGTAAAACTGACTGCCTTAGTAGCCTAGGTAAGAGCAGGAAGGCTCTGGAGGCATGTGGACAACAGTATGATAGCAGCTCATGCGAATTGGTAAGCCGCAAAGCAGAGACCGTCGAGAAGCCATGGTCTTTATTAATCTATAAGCGCATCCAGCTTCCACTGCACACTCCATCCTACCGACTGGCTCTCCTCAGCGCAATCGCTTTAGCCGACGATCTGTTGTCGGACAGCATCGATCGTATCGGATATGGCAACCCTCCTCCCACATATAACGATGCGATCACCGACCTACCGCCGGAATACTCAACATTACCCGCAAGGGCTGAGGCGAAATCTTGCAGTCCCGAGTTCGCGCCGCCTACAACATGTCGCAGATCGCGTCAGGACCAGAAGCCACCAGTGGCATCACCTCTGGCCAATCTCGACGGTAGTTCTGCCTTCCGTCAGCATGGCAAAAAGCAGAAAGCAAAGCTAGCCGCGAGAAATACTGTCTCGGGCGGTGGCGCACCTGCGGGCAACGGCGACAGTGGCAAAAAGAACGACAATCCACCAGGCGGTGGTGACAATACTGGCGGAAATGGCACTGGTAGCGGAGGAGGAGGTGATAATGGCGGCGGCGGCGGTGATGAGGAGCCCTGGGACGATTGGACCAGCAGTGGCAAGAAGAAGAAAAACAAGAAGAAGGAAGAAGAGGAAGAAAAGAAAAAGAAAGAGGAAGAAGAAGCCGCTGCCGCGAACTCGGGTGCCAACAATCTCAGTTGGGCTGATGAAGTTGACGGTGCAAACGATGATGACGAATGGGCTGGCTTCAATTCAGTCGGGAAAAAGGACAAGAAGAAAAAAGATCTGGTAAGAGCTCCTCTTCGTGATAATGGATTGAATGTTTTGCATCAACTAATATGATTCATTCAGCTTGGCTCAGATTCCGCCGATACCCAAAATAACAATTTCCAGGATATCAGCTTGAACGATGGCGCACCCCAACTCGATTTGAGCTTCGAATCCACCAATAATACATCAGGTGGAGGCGGAGGCGGTATTAGTTTCGGAGGCTGGGGACAAAACTGGAATACTGGTGGCAGCAAATGGGGCTTCAATTCGCTCGATAGCAATGCCAATCCCCCAACCAAGGAAACAAAAGAGGACAACAACCCGTGGAGTATTGGCGGGAAGAAGACCAAAAAGCCGACAACTTTGGGCTTTGACTTTGGGGATTTGGGTGCTCCCGGTGGCGGCGATTCAAAAGACAAAAATGAAGATGACGGCTGGGGTTCTATCCTGGGCAAGAAAGATAAGAAGAAGAAGAATGCTATTGAAGAGCTCGCGGCAGAACCGGAATCTACAGATGATTGGGGAGCATGGGGAGCCAAACCGTCGAAGAAAGAGGACGATCCAGCCACAGGTGGCCCGGAAGCGTGGTCCGCTTGGTCGACCAAGGATAAGAAAAAGAAAGGCACCAAGCCAGGTGAGACTGACGATATCTGGGCCGCACTGACCAAATCTAGTAGCAAAAAGGAAACCGAACCACCTGCACCTGACCCCGAGCCTGTAATTGACAACGTTTGGGGTTCTGTTCCAGCCAAAAAAGATAAGAAGAAATCAGCGAAGAAGACATCAGACGCCGAGCCTACGCAAAGCAATAATCCTGATGTTTGGGCAGCTTTTGAATCTAAAGACAAGAAGGACACAAGCAATACTGGCGAGGCCGAGGGTTCCGCTTGGGGTTGGGGCATTGCTTCCAAGAAGGACAAAGCCAAACCGGAGGAGTCTGCGGCGGATGCTGGAGGTGACAAAGACTGGTTCGGTGGCTGGTCTACCGGTAAAAAGAAGAAAGGTCTGCTGGACGATATTACTTCCTCAGGCACGGATCACCCTCCAGAGCCCGAGCCCGCACCCGCGCCTCCCAAAAACCATGAATTCTGGGATGACTGGGAGAGACTATCGCCACTGCAGCGCCGAAAAAAGGAAAGGGAAGCTATCAAAAAGGGAATCCCCCCTCGTATAGAAATTCCAGAACCAGCCCCTGCTGTCGAGCCGGAGCCGGAGCCCGAGTCTGAACCCGAACCCCAGCCGGAAAAGCCCAAGAACCATGAATTCTGGGACGACTGGGACAAGTGGACGCCGACAATGCGCAAGAAGAAAGAGAAGGAAGCTGTCAAGAAAGGCATACCGCCTCGCATTGAGATTCCTCCTGAACCGGAGCCAGAACCTGTGGTCGTGCCTGATCCAGAACCCGAACCTGAACCCGAACCTGAACCCGAACCTGAACCTGAGCCTGAAAAACCCAAGAACCATGAATTCTGGGATGGTTGGGACAATTGGACACCAACAATGCGCAAGAAGAAAGAGAAGGAAGCCGTCAAGAAAGGCATACCGCCTCGTATAGAAATTCCTCCTGAACCGGAGCCAGAACCTGTGGTCGTGCCTGATCCAGAACCCGAACCCGAACCTGAACCTGAGCCTGAAAAACCCAAGAACCATGAATTCTGGGATGGTTGGGACAATTGGACACCAACAATGCGCAAGAAGAAAGAGAAGGAAGCCGTCAAGAAAGGCATACCGCCTCGTATAGAAATTCCTCCTGAACCGGAGCCAGAACCTGTGGTCGTGCCTGATCCAGAACCCGAACCCGAACCTGAACCTGAGCCTGAAAAACCCAAGAACCATGAATTCTGGGATGGTTGGGACAATTGGACACCAACAATGCGCAAGAAGAAAGAGAAGGAAGCCGTCAAGAAAGGCATACCGCCTCGTATAGAAATTCCTCCTGAACCGGAGCCAGAACCTGTGGTCGTGGTTGATCCCGAGCCCGAACCTGAACCTGAACCTGAGCCTGAAAAACCCAAAAACCATGAATTCTGGGATGGTTGGGACAATTGGACACCAACAATGCGCAAGAAGAAAGAGAAGGAAGCTGTCAAGAAAGGCATACCACCTCGCATTGAGATCCCTCCAGAGCCAGATTCAGCAGAGCCCGAACCTGAATCCGTGGCCGTGGTTGATCCCGAGCCCGAACCTGAACCTGAACCTGAGCCTGAGAAACCCAAAAACCATGAATTCTGGGATGGTTGGGACAATTGGACACCAACAATGCGCAAGAAGAAAGAGAAGGAAGCTGTCAAAAAAAGCATACCGCCTCGTATAGAGATTCCTCCTGACGCCGAACCGGAACCAGAAATCCAGGCTGAACCGGAACCTGAAGTTGAAGTACCGCCTGAACCTGAACCGGAACCAGAGAAACCGAAGAACCATGAGTTCTGGGATGGTTGGGACAGTTGGACACCGGCAATGCGCAAGAAGAAGGAGAAGGAAGCCGTGAAAAAGAACATACCACCGCGCATTGAGATTCCACCCGAACCGGAACCAGCAGAACCAGCACCAGAACCAGTGCTGGAGACTGTTGCTGATCCTGAGCCGGAGCCAGAACCACAACCTGAAAAGCCTAGAAACCACGAGTTCTGGAATGGCTGGGACGATTGGAGCTCTAAAGAGCGCAAAAAGAAGGAAAAGGAGGCAAAAACAAGGGGAATCCCGGAGCGAATAGAAATCCCCCCGGAGCCGGAGCAGTTAGCGGAACCAGAACCAGAACCAGAGCCAGAGCCTGAACCAGCACCGAAGAACCACGAATTCTGGGAAGGTTGGGACTCATGGTCACCGGCAATGCGCAAGAAAAAGGAGAAGGAAGCCGTGAAGAAAAATATCCCCCCGCGAATAGAGATACCTCCGGAGCCAGAGCCTGAACCAATCCAGGAACCAGAACCTCAACCTGTGGTTGAGCCTGAGCCAGAACCAGAGCCAATCCGCAACCATGAGTTCTGGAATGGGTGGGAGAACTGGAGCTCCAAGGAACGTAAAAAGAGAGAGAAGGAAGCCAAAGCAAGGGGAATCCCACCTCGGCAAGAATTACCTGTTGCTGCTCCTGATCCAGAACCCGAGATCGTCGAACCTGAACCTGAACCTGAACCTGAGCCTGAGCCTGAGCCTGAGCCTGAGCCCGAGCCAGAGCCAGCACCGAAGAACCACGAGTTCTGGGAAGGATGGGACTCATGGTCACCGGCAATGCGCAAGAAGAAGGAGAAGGAAGCCGTGAAGAAAAATATCCCACCGCGCATAGAAATCCCTCCGGAGCCGGAGCCGGAGCCTGAACCAATCCAGGAACCAGAACCTCAACCCGTGGTTGAGCCTGAGCCAGAACCAGAGCCAATCCGCAACCATGAGTTTTGGAATGGGTGGGAGAACTGGAGCTCCAAGGAACGTAAAAAGAAAGAGAAGGAAGCCAAAGCAAGGGGAATCCCACCTCGGCAAGAAATCCCTATTATTGACATCCCCCCTGAGGCACCTGAAGTTCCCAGCTTTGAACCAGAAGAGGTTGTAGAGGAGCCTAAGGATGGTTTCTGGGCCGGCTGGGACACGTGGACTTCCTCAGAACGTAAGAA
Source organism: Talaromyces piceae (assembly GCA_001657655.1). Lineage (NCBI taxonomy): Eukaryota > Fungi > Ascomycota > Eurotiomycetes > Eurotiales > Trichocomaceae > Talaromyces > Talaromyces piceae. Next base: position 1,487,471 of record JNNX01000001.1, read on the forward strand.
GAAGGAGAAGGAAGCGAAAAAGAAAGGTATTCCGCCTCGTGGAGAAGCTCCGGTTATGGAGTCCTTGCTAGAAGCTCCACCTCCCCCAGCTCCTACGCCTCCCGCGCAGGGGCTCACGCCAGAGCCAGACTTGGACAATTTCCTAGACGATGACGCCTGGGGTGGCTTTACTACGAAGAAAACCAAGAAAGGTACGCCTCTAGGAACCCTAGAAGTCGAGAATTCGAAACTTTCAAGTTCATTGAACAAGGCAAAAGACGGTTTACTGACTTAATTTAAAGCAGTTGAAGAGGCCCCTGCCAAAACATCTAGGAGTTTCTGGCCATTTGGTACCACAACAACAACTAAAACCAAGCCCAAAGAACAGCTCTCTGAAGATCTACTTCTAGATGTTGGACCTCCGCCAGAAGCGCCAGAAGCACCCCCATTGGCTGAGATAGCCGCGCCAACCGCACCCCCGCCCAAAGCCACGTCTAAGACGACAAGTAAGTCGACGGGCAGACTTTCTGTTGCTGAACGCATCGAAGCTCTGGAGAGACAGAAACGAGAAATTAGAGAACGAGAGAAGAAACTCATCAAAGAGCCGCCGGTTGTCGTTGAAGAGGCTCCTCCACCTCCACCCTCGGTCCCTGAGCCTCCTCCTGAGGACCCGCCATCCAAAAAGAGCGCCAAGGGAAAGTTGACAAAGTCATCGACAGGTAAGAAAGAGGTTGCGAGACAGCCAACACCAGAACCGCTTGAGGAGGAGATATCACGCGATTCCATCCCTGGAAGCTTTCCAGAACCTGACCCCGAACCGGAACCGGAGGCGGAACCGGAGCCAGAGCCAGAGCCAGAGCCAGAACCAGAACCACCTGCTGCTCCACCTGAGCCAGAGAAGGTGCCTAAGAAGAGCAAGAAATCAGCTGGTTTGAAGAAGTCGAAGCCTACGAGACGCGAGCCTTCGCCTAAACAGATGGAAGAACCTCCTGTGGACATTTCCCCTGTAGAAGATGTTCCTGCCGAAGAACCAGCTGTCGATCCTTCCCCTCCCACGCCGCCCCCCGAACCGTCGACAAAGTCTTCTAAGAAGGAGCGTGCAAAGATCGATCGAAGTGCAGGGGGCACATGGGCGCTCTGGGGAGCGGCGCCACCCCCCAAGAAGTCGACAAAAAAGTCGAAAGTAGAGAAAGATGCTCCACCACCTCCCCCTCAAGAGCCGCAGGAGGAACCAAAACCGAAGCCAGACCCAGCAAGGCGTCGTAAAGTGCGCGAACCCCAGAATGATGCAGAGAAATCATCATCTGACAAAGACAAGAACTCAGAGGGCAAGCGTCCCAGTCGAGCTGGTACAGGCTTTTCCAACTTCATCCTTGGTGGTCCTCCGCCTGCTTCGAGAAGCAAGTCTGTCCGAAAATCCGGTACATCGCGGCCGGCATCTCGTCGCCAATCGATCGACGTTGAAGACTCCGGGCTTTTATCCCCACCTCCTGACGAGAAGCCAGAAGTGTCCGATAAAGCCGCCAAATTGATGGGTATGAAACCTTCTAAAGTTGATCGAGAACGATCTGCAACCAAGAAACGACGTAGTATGTTTGGTCTCATATATAAGCATTCCAGCCCGGCTAAAATATTTTGTTTTTAGGCGCCCGTGACCCTTATGCGATCGACGTGGAGGATGAAGATATTGTCATGGTGGATAAAGAGGTTGGCACGGAGACTGCCGAGGAACCTAAGCGCACCAAATCAAAATCAAAATCAAAGCGAAGAGTAGTAAGTTAAATTCGGCACAGCAAGCTTGGCGCCTCTAACATATACGCTTAGTCCAAAGACAAGGGCATTGAGGAGGAGCCCGTCATAATCGACGCTGAACAGAGTCCTCCAAGCGCCGATATTATTTCTGGTCCGGATGATCTGACATTCGTGGAACCAGCCTCCAGGGCATCTAAAGAGCGTCGCCCGAGAAAGACGGCACCCCCTGCCCCAAAGAAAGCCGAGGGTGGAGGGTTGATGAGCTTGTTTGGTTCTTTGAGAAAGCCGACGAAACAAGAACGTCCAGAGCCTCAACGACGGAAGTCTCGATCTCGTCGCGAAGACATGACAGAAACAGAGAAAGAAGATAAGCGTGTCAAGCGTGAGAGACGCCGGTCGCTGAAACCGGAAACTGATGTTGAAGGATTTACGACCGATGCTGGTCCCGTCACTGTGGATGGTGAAGCAACGGATGCAGAGGCTCGCAGAGCAGAACGCCGGGCTCGTCGAAAGGCCGCTGAAGAACAGGCTCGTGAAGCTGAATTTAAAGAAGCAGAAGAACGTCAAGCTCGTAGGGAGAGGGCGCGGGAGAAGCGCCTTCGAGAAGAAGAGGAACGGGAAGCGAAACGGCATGAAGAGAAACGAGCTCGTCGTGCAGCACGAGAGGAGAGACGTGCCAGGGAAGAACAAGAGGCACGAGAAGCACAAATACGTGCCGAGGAAAGGGCCGCTGAGCGACGCGAGAGACGACGAACCCGTGACGCCGGAGATATGAATGGAGGAGTGTCTAGGCGTGTTTCGAAATCAGAGCGACGTCGCTCTGAGCGTCGTCAGGATGATGATCCTTATCGGCCTTCACGCCGCAAGTCAATGGCGCCTGAGCCGCCACAGCCTCCGCGCCAGTATGGGGTCCCAGGAAAAGAAAAAACGTCCTCGTGGGTTAATTCGCAGGTGATGGACCCTCCAGAGGCTCCTCCTATCGTTCCAACAGTTTTGGATATCCCACCAGGTGGGGATAATGGATACGTGAATTCTCTATCCTCCGATGAGGAAGCGAGGCGCCGAATACGCCGCCAGGCACGCCGGCGCTCCAAGTATCCTGGTATGACTGATGAAGAAATTGAAGAAATGCGAGCCACGCGCCGAGAAGCTCGACGGACTGGAAAAAGCAGTTCTGGAAGTGGTGACTATGAGCGCGATCGCAGTAGCAGACCTCGGGAGATGCCGACACGCGCACCTAGTTCCAAGAGAACAAGTTGGTTCAAGAAATTGACAACCCTCTGAAAGCTTACTGAAACAGCTTTTCTCTTAAGAGGGTAACGGAGTATACGATGGATTTTATATGCTATTGCCCGTTCCCGGTGCACTGCAATTATTACGACCGAATGTTTTTGGTGTTGGGAATTAATGTCACTTGACTCCCAACGATGTTTTACGATAGTTTGTTGTTTATATTCCATGTTTTCTTTATGATTTTGACCAATACCCCATTTTGTATAGTTTGTTTTCAGAGGTTCCCATGTCATTCCCTTTACCAGAGAGACTCGAAGGTATATCGGAAATTGGATATTAAGAGACGGGTGTATTGTGTTCCTATCATGTCTCATATTATGATGTTGTCAACTTATGAACTTTTTTACATGTATTGTGTTTCATCAATATCGTTACAACAGAATGACCAATGATTATGTGATACATACCCGTTGACTCTATAATTAGCAATCTTGTTCTATCTAAATGTATCTATCGGTAGTGGATTAAATCGTGCTTGTGGTCCAAGTCTACTACTAACCTAAGCGTAACTTCTCTAATGGGGGGTGGACTGGTAGTGTCTTGCGAAAGTCCAATCCAACACTGTCATCAATTATACTCTTCCGTACCGTGCTCCCTTCTTTTCTTAAGGAACATTCTCCCACTCTCGTATGCACTGAGATATAGACCTATTCCCAACGCAGTCCAGCCTCCTCTTAGCAATCCACCCTTGAAGAGCCCTTTCAAGCCCTCCTTTTCATATATCTGGTAACCCACAGCAAAACTGCTGGGCCGCTTGCCGGAAGCCGTCTTTAAGGCATTATCTTCCCCTGCTGCGAGCATAATCCGCGTTTTGACTACATCAACTGGCGTTGTGACCGTCGCGGCAAACCCGCCTGATATTCCAGCACTCATGGCTGTGATGACTGCTCTTTCTAAAATGGTTTCCTCCTTCCCCAAGGTTTGCCGTCTGCCTTCTTGGGTTTTCAGTTGGCGGTTCCTCCAATGGGACGTGATCCTATCCCTCAGATGCTCGAAAAGGGGGAAATGCATCGCAGTAAAAGGGAGATTTCTGGCGACAAGAGCACCATAACCACGCCACAGATGAGCAGGATTGCTACGAAACTGAGACAGTGCGTGCATTGTTGCGCCAACATTTTTTCCTTTCCCACTGGCTTGCGTAGTGCCGTTGCCCTTGTCGTTGCTGGACATGGTCACCATCTGTGCATTCTGCTTGAGGACCTCCGCGGGCGTGAGAATAAAACATGACACGCACTCTGCGGCGGATGAGGCAATTCCGTGTACAACGGGAGTCGGCAGGGAATGGCTGAAGGGCAGCAGGTTCTTCTCGGGGTGGCTCGACGATTTCGAAGCTGCGTTGAGGGTGTATTTGATGCCTTCGTAGGTTGTGAAGAACGCTCCTGCTATCCGAACATTGCAAAGTTAGAAAAAAAGATCTCAAAAGGAGTAAGTGTCTCGGAGAACCACAAAAAGAAGGAGCAACTTTGAGGTTATATTTACATGACGGTATTGTAGCTATTACCACGCTCCATATACCCTGGTACAATCCTTTAAAAAGGACACCTCGCCGAATTGCACCAGTTGCTGAATCCGTATAAACATTTCTATACTGTGAAGACTGAATGCGCGTTTTGAGCGTATCAAGTGGATAGACTATAAAGTCCACCGTGAAAGCGGCCATAGCGCCAGCCTGCAGGTTTCTATTAGCCCTAAAAAGAGAACATCAAGGAGAAAAATATGACCCATACGCACAAGCCAGATGTCGGTGTTACTGTTGTACATCGTGCTGGAATAAAGTCATTTCTAGGCGATGGCCGCTGAATACTATCCTGATGTCTTGCACAAGTCTAGAGGTTTGAAGTAATAATTGACGATGATATCATAGGTATGTTAGTGGGCCCTGGTGGGGAAGAAGCCGAATCTGATAAGATAAACACTACGCTGCAGGCCATACTTTTTCGGGGAACTGAGAAATAAAAAAAGGGACGCATAACAAGTTGAGGCTAGTTTTGGTAGAGTTTCGTCTCCAATCTAATAACCATTAGGTCTAGGAGCCAGCTACGGACAGCCACAGATACATATTTTCCCCTTCCTACGCCATAGAGTCATGCAAATGCCCATAAGAAATGACCCTCACTGACAAAATAAAGCCAAGAATAGAAAAGGATAAACGGTCATGAAACACTGAAGAATAAAAAAACAAAGAGGCTATCTATTCATTAGCGTCACCAGGGAGCAAGTTGCCCTTAACAGCGAACATTTTGCCGGTTGTCGAAGAAACAAAGCCGTCGATTTGATGAGAGTACTGTTCCACCTGTTTGCTGTTGAGCATGCTTTCCAGCCGACTAGGCTCCTGAGGAAGCTTGAAGAGCCGTTGCCATTCGTCCTCGGGCAACAATGGTTGTTTGAGGGTTGTGCGGCTGGCATTTTCGGCTTTGCGCTTGGCTTGCCAGGCGGCAATCTTTTGTTGCTCACGAGCAAGTGATCTCTGATAGTATTGGAAGTTGTTGTTTTCCGTATGATGAGTTTCGATAGCATCCAAGAGCAAATCGCAGTTCTTTTCCAAAAATGGATCGATGCTCAGGGACAGATTATCGAAGTTAGGGGTGAGAGTATTCGACTGGGCGATCGGGCCATTTTTGAGGTCCGACAGAGATACTGGAAGGTCCAACGGCTCAGACGGGAGGGGAGCAGGTAGTTGGTGAAGGAAAGATGTGAGAAGGTGTGAGTTGTGGATCTGGACGGGCAGCTCGACAAAGATGTCTTGGTAGCGCAACCCCGACTTCTGAAGCCTGATCAAAACCAGTTAGTGAATCGACACAAAATTACTGTCAACATGAACCCTGAGGTAATCAAAAGGCACATACTGCTCCGAAGTGAATTTGTTCTCCTTAAAGGCAGTCATGAATTGCGGGGAAAGGCGGAATGCGCGCAAGCTAAGGCTTCCTTGAGAACTGCGGCTGATATCGTGGACAAGCGCAACAGTTCTCTCATTGAGCTCTTTCTGGTAGAAGTACTGATTCTCAATAACGTTCAGATTGACGAAGTTTCCCATGTTTGCACTGGTGTACCATCCAACATTCTGAGCATCGATATTAACCTCACGAAGCATGCGAATCATTTCAGTTTGGTAAACAGTGTTCGCCTTCGCACGAGGAGCAGCAGCCGCAGCATTTGGGGTCGTGTTGTCGAAGTGAGACTCAGGTGGCACTTCAATGACGGGGAACGGGAATGTGTTCGTGACCTGTAGGGTGCTACCGACGTCCATACCGACGATAGAGCCGGTTGCAACGGTAGGAAAACTCTGCGAGCTGTGTTTGATAATTTTCATCACAACCTTAAGAGTCCGAACCCGTTAGCATATTGATAACGCTTGGCGGTTTGACGGACTCAATGCCGCGACGAGGGGTAGGAGATTTTTTCTTCTGCGTACCAGAGCCTCGACCTGGACGGCCGTGAGGGGCGCTTCTTTTCTGTTGAGTTATTAGTGGACGATCTTAAACGCGCAAGTTAATACCGCAACTTACTCGGCCATTTTGTATGCAGCAGCAGACGGAGAGAGGTTGAGCGAAAGATCGTTGCTTGCTGGGATGGGACTCTGTCGCCGTTGACACTATCCGCTACGATTTGTGTGGGCATGGCGATAATTTGACCGCCTAAGGCCAAAAGCGGGATAGCGTGCCAAGATTTCTAATGCGCAGCACGCTCAATGAAATTGAAAGCAACAAGCACGATTCGAGAAGCTAATCATTATCGTAAGAGAGAGAAAATCAAGATTGCAGTACAAACGAAAGAAACAATCAAAATACAAGTTGGAATTGTCAACAAACTTTCATTACCGCAGCTGGATATATATATAGTCCCAAAGTGGTATAGCGCCGTACAGGCGACAAATACGGAAGGCGCTCTCTAGCTATCTTAATAATTAGTCTCGACGACTTCACTGTTTCTCATCAGTTGTCTCCTGATTGTTGAACTGCAAAGTAAACATATGAGCTCATTAGCCACTCCCTGAATATGCTGGCAAGCGAGACATTCACCTATGGATCACATGAACTCCAACGGCTCCATGTTTCAGGGATATCCGAAGCGACTGTGCAGCCACAGGATGGGCGCTACTGGATAATGTATGTCCACTGCTGAATTATCATGGAAGTTTACTTAAGACCACGTAGATATATCCACGGTGGTGCATGGAGAGATCCAACTATCCTCGCAGACTCATTCAAACATACGGAAGCAGTACTGATGCAACATCCTCTTGTGCAGACTCATGTAGCCGCTTTCGCCTCGATAGACTATCGCTTGAGTCCGCATCCAAGTTTTCCTCAGGATCTCGATGATACCCCTGAAAGTCGACTTCGCTCTGCAAAACACCCAGAACATTTGCAAGATGTACAGGCAGCCCTCAGATTCTTGCAAGACAAGTATGCCTTTGGGGAAAACTATATCCTCGTTGGACACAGTTGCGGAGCAACCCTTGCGCTTCAGACTGTCATGAATGGTGTATATAGGGAACTTCAAAGCTCAACAATACTGAAAGCCAAAGCTATAGTCGGCGTTTGTGGGATCTACGATCTGCGGCTGTTACGAGATGATTTTAAACAATATGACTCTGTCGATGCTTTTATCAAAGGGGCCTTTGGTACTGATGAGGAAGTCTGGGACCGAGTCAGTCCAGCTAGGGTGACTGGCTCGGACGGTGTGGCCTCGGGATGGTCAGCGGGACAAGTGGCTGTTGTAGCAAGCTCGAAGAACGACTCGCTTATCAATCCCCCCCAGGCACAGGCCATGAAAGCAACCCTCGAGGAATGGAAGAGCCTGGACACCGACAGAAAGCTCGTTATTCTTCAGGACCTTCTGGAAGACCACGATGATGTATGGAGCAAGGGCCAAGAACTTGCGAGAGCTATAATAGTTGCGTTGGAGAATTTACCGAAAGAGCCATAGCCGATGGGATGAAGTAGTACCGGGGCAAAATATCAGGTCATGTTTTCGAGTACATGAATTTAAGAAAATCAATAAACTTATCAAAAAAGCTTGTCTTTTTCTGATATGGGTCCCGTACACTACTTGTGTGCAAGCTGAGCCTCGCAGTTACCGAAGGGTCTACAACGAGCAAAGAAAAAGGAGAAGCAATTCAAATATAAGGACCAGAGAACCTCCGCCCGTAATAGTCTAGAGAGATTTAGTCGCCGCACTATCAGTTTAACCAACGCTTTGCTCTAAAAGATCTCGATAATACAACGATGCGGCTTGAATAATAAAGGTATATGTGCAAAACGCCAGTCTTAGTCCGAATTTTTGTTCCGCTGTCAACGCCGTGATATGCTAGTCTTTAATGAAGAGGAATCGAGCAAAATACGAGACTCCACCAGAGTCCAAGTGAATGGGTTAGAGCGAGCTGCTACAGTAGCTTTTAGGCACCCATATCCATGCGTGCATGGGCTTGCTCCCCGGCCCCATGTTCTTTGGCAACGTCTGTCTTGTCGTCGTCGTCGTTCTCATCGTCGAACTCGTACTCATCATCCTCGCTGTCCTCGGCAAAAGAGACATCGACACCAGCAGCGGTGAGGCGTTCCCTCATGTCTTCGCGACGAGCGTCCTGCCAGCGAGCCAAAGCAGCAGTGGCATGTAACTTGAAGCCATAAACGCGAGGCTCGTATCTGCGAATGCTCTTCTCCGGCACGAGGGCAGGATAGACCTGAAACAAGATGTTGTGGAACGAGGTGCCGAAATAAGCACCGTCAATAGATGCATGGCGTGAAGACTTGGGGTTGTAGATATCCTCGCATTTGGCACAGTACAGCTTGACAGTCTTCTGGTTGGGCACGTCGGCCTGGCCCATGGGGAGGAGCGGGTTCTGATCACAGAGAACACGAGGGCACTTTCCAAAGTCGCCTTTTTTGTACTTTTCAAGCTACACAAGCGGAGTAGTCAGTAATTGATACCTAGAATAGAACTGAAGAGGAGATGCCAAACACATACCATCTTTGCGAGTCCACGGGTGGTCACGATGTAACGAGCATGGACGAGGCCGTAAAGGTGACGAGCGGATTTCTCAATTTGCTCGCGAAGATCATCATCGGCATCAAGGTCAAACACGTCGGTGATCAGGTCGAGCGCGTACTGGTAATATTGGACTTCGGTGTTGAGACCGGTCAGGTTGAATCGATCGGTCAGGTAATCCTCGTCAATCTCGCAGAAGTACTCATTTCCGCGAGAGGAAATAAACTGTGGGGTATAAGGACGTTTCAGAGTAAGCTTGGGCTCTTCACGAGGGCGAAACGCAAGAGAAAGAGAGCGAAGATCCTCTACAACATGATAGGAATCTGTGGCGGAAGGTTGAGAACGAGGAGGAGCCATCCTGAAACTATGTTGCAAGCAATGTGATGGGGGAAAGGAAGAGGGGAAATGTTGTTTGCAGTAAAACACAAAAAAAAAAGAAGAAGAATGAAGATGCATAATCAAGCCATGAACCCGTGTCACCTATACTGGGAATGCCTGGGGCAACAACTACAAACAAGCCAGGCTAACTGACGCCTTCCAATTCAGAAACGGACATATGTTCGCTCAAACAATACAGGCGGAATATGCAGTGCAACTTTGGCAGTGGTTGTAGACAGCAATGGCTCAGAAGATGTGTGCACTTACCCAGTCTCTCCAGTAACTGGTATAGTCACTGTCAGTCTCACTGTTGAAATCCTCCATCACGTACTTTTGTAGCGAATCCGTCTTGAATGAAGATTAAGCACCACTTGGTTAACTGGTCAGAAGCCTTTCTGCTGTCCACTCGTCAAAGAGACCAAGTGTGACGAGCTTAGCAAGAACTGTAACTGCAAATCCTTGCAATCTGTTTTCTTTTCTTTTTCTTTTTCTTTGTCTCTTGCAGTGTGGTCGCAGCAGACTGGATGACGGCGGAGATTGCAAACAGAGCTTGCCGCCTTTGAAATGTAGCAGATAGTGTCACTTTAACCAAGTTGAAACACTAATATAGGGTCAGAGAAAATAATGGAATGGGAGGAAGATGAATTTATGCTATCACATCAGCGTGATTATCTTTTTGGCTGCCAATGGCGATATCATCGGTGCAGCCAGTGCGGGGCAAGGCGGTGAACCAGCTGCGCTTCTTGGCTGGCAGAATGTACACACCGCCCAGAGAGATCTACAGCCTCATGATGATAATAATAACCACCATTGATCTTTTTCGATCTTTTTCTTTCCTTTTCTTTTTTTCTAGTCATACCACAAGCATTTAAGTAACATAGAGATGAGATTGGCTGGGATCATATTTAGCCAGCAAAATAAATGTCCACTAACACTTATATACAAAGGGAAAACAAAGGGAACAGACAACATCACGAACAGTCTTTGTCCGTTCTGAACAAGAGATAGAAGCTAGTTCGTTGCCTCGCCTCTGTCTAAACGATATGTCCAGAGTCAATTGCAGTTGGCTATGAAAATAGGTGTATACGAAATAACCAACAGGAAAAGAAAAAAGCTGGAAAAGCTGGAAAAGCTGGTATCAAAAACGAGAGTGGTTGGCAGCATTGTCGCACTGCTCGAGAAATTTGTAAATTCCCTGAACACCTTCATAATCGGAAGAATTCACTTTCCCAATACTTGGTTCAGACAACTCAGCAAAAAATGCGCGATCTCCAAGTTCGCTAATCCCGACACTAGAATATCCCGATGGAGAGGATACCCACGGATTGTTCTCGAATATTCCCACGTCTTCGAAGCTTATATGGTTTGTGTTTCCGGAGCTTTTTGGGGACCCTTGACCGGACATCATGGGCCGCCAATCGAGGTCATCTTGAACAGGAAAATTGGGTTTCTCGTGGATTGTGAAGAGCTCGTATTCAGGAGAAGGAGCCATGCTCGGGGCAAATGGGAAAAGAAGCGCGAGCTCGGTGCCATTGCAGTCTTCAAAGTCTTCGTCTTGGAAGATGCGGCCTCTCTCAACGCCGACTTCGTCGCATAGTCGTTCTACCTGTTCAGCATCACAGCCAGGGAAGCGTACGCGAAGAGTGGATTTGCCTTCAAGAGACACAGCAAGATCGCCTAAAGTCCCAAGACGCTTGAGGTCATTTAGGATAGCGGCGAAGTCTTTCAAAGCTCGTGCAAAATCAATTGACAGCATCTCCATAAGGCTCTCAGAATTGACGGCCACAGGTTTGCCAGCACCCAAAGCAGTAATGGTTGGCGGCAAGTTAAAGTCAATGTAAGAACCTGGGGCGTTGCGCTGAACTTCTGCCATCTTGCGCTGTGCCTTGTCTTGGAGGACAGTCACCGCCTTGAACCGTTTTTCCCCGGTAAGAGGATCAACGCCATCGAATCGGGCTTTCTGGCCAGACAGGAGAAAACCACGCATGGCGACAGATACGTTATTGATGACCTGTGCTGGAGCAGCTGGTCCATGAGAAAAGTACCTGGACCCGCCAAGTCGCCCTGCTCCGATGGTATAACCACCAGCTGTGCGGCCGAGTGTGCCGCCAGTCAAGTTTGGACGGAGCGTTGAAGTAAACGGTGATCGTGTGGTAAGCCGTCCGACGATCTGGCCAATGCGTGAGGGTTCTTTCGAAAGGCGAGGAACGTGGCGCGCGTACGAGCCGATGTATCCGCCTGCTCGTGTAGAGAATTGCCGGCTGCGGGCCTGTCGGATTGCCGCGGCTCGATTAATAGGCTGGCGAAAAGTTACGTGTGCATATGCTGGCTGAAGGCGTGTTGGAAGTTGAGTTGAGTCTGGAAACTTGGCTTTGATAGCCCTGGCCGTCTTCTCGTAGGCAAACCTATTTGATGTAAGACAATGACTCGGATGGCAAACGGGATGGACCAACTTACCTTGCGGCTCTCCAGAGTTTGGGGAGCAGCAAGTGCCCGCTTGATGGCGGCATGGCTGCGTTGATGAATGTCGTAAAACCAAGATAAAGGAAACGAAGTATGGGTTCACTTGGAGAGAAAGAAGAGGAGGGATGATGTCGGGCGATGCCTGATCTATGAGGGGGTCACGCGTGTGGCGGTGCAACCGGTCTAACCCGTTTTCGCCACAGAGCCCTGACGCATGATGGTCATCCCCGCCAATCACAAGTGTCGAAGAGTCAAGATAATCAAGGGTCTCTTACCCTATTTGGAAGCATAATTGGCTGGACTTCCTTAGGAACTTGCAAGATATTGTTGTCGAGCTCGAAAATTAAACAAATGGATCTTTCTCTTGTGTGGTATTGTTTCAGCTTATACTGTACTCAAAAATTGAATTTGAATGACGATCAGCTTCTGTACAACGTAGAATACAACAAGGCAAGATCGGTACACATAAGCACTCAACGTTTCTGCTAGACCTAAGTGTTAATGGCAAAATTTCAATGCTACAAACCCCAAATTATTTGATAGATATAAAGTCATAATACATATGCGCCCCCAGTATCAACTTAAAGTGTCAGCGCTGAGTTTAGGGATGTAATGTAGTGGCTTTGTAGTGGATTTGGCTCTAACCTTTAGCAACAGCATATCCTTTGGAGCAATGGCATAATTTCTTATATTTTTCGCCTGGTAAATGTTCTCGTACTTGAGGTAAGAACTTCCTATCTCGTATCAAAATATGTACTGTGCGGCACTTAGCCGTACGTGAGGCTGGTCTTCTCTGCTTAGAACATCAGACGTATCATTTTGTCATTAGTGTTTGGCAGCTTGCACATTATCCTAGTAGCGTTATTCACCAAAGTTACGGCTGAGGGTCAATGTTTCTAGTTGTATACATTATCCGATCGACGTCATTTATGCTTATATACACAGAAGAGGATCCTCTACTCGTCATCGCCAAAGAAAACCTTGACTGGTAGCCAACCGTCTGTGCACACCTTGAAGCGGTCCTTCAGGTTGCTCAATTGCTCGAGTTCCTCAGGGGTAAGGTCCCAACCATCGAGCTGGAAGTTCTTTTCAATGCGTTCCTTTGAGACTGACTTGGGAATGACGCTCCAGCCCTTCTGCAGACCCCAGACAAGCAAGACCTGTTGAGGAGTCTTTCCTTTCTTCTCAGCAAGCTGCAGGAGGGTCTGGTCCTTGTATAGGGGCGAGTTGGTTGAGCCCAGGCAAGAGTATCCCGTGCTGTGGATACCCTTCGATGTGTTGTATGCAACAAGCTTGGGCGAAGGGTTGTTGGGGTGCAGCTCGATTTGATTAACGGCGGGGACAATCTTGGTGGTGGGAGCGTTCAGGAGAATCTCCAAGTTCTTGATTCCAAAGTTGGATACACCAATGTTGCGAACCTTTCCGGTCGCAGGTAGCTTCTGCAGTTCCTCCCTGCAGTCCGTTAGCCAAACGAACCAAGGAGGACCAAAAAGTATGTTTGTTCCACATACCAGGTCTTAATGAAATTCCAGTCTGGCAGGTGCTTTGACTTGTCATTGGGGTCTGTTGAAGACGGCCAGTGCATGAGATAAAGGTCCACATAATCAACACCTAGGGAAGCCAAAGACGAGTTGATGCCGTCCTGAACACGGTGGTGCCATGTGTTATCAAGCTTGGTAGTGATCCAGATCTGTTCGCGGGGAACTCCAGATTCTTTGATGCCTTCTCCAACCTCCCTCTCGTTTCCATACGCGAGGGCACTGGTGCATAAGAGAAAGAGGTAAGCGATTCTTCATTCGAGCCTAGTCAGGGACAGTCTTGTACTAACGTGTCAATGTGACGATAGCCAGCAAGCAACGCAGCCTTTACTGCTTCGCGAACCTCATTAGGCTTGGATTGCCATGTTCCCAGCCCGACGGCTGGAATCTTGTCGCCTGTGTTCAGGGTGAAGGTTTTCCTAACTCGCATGTCAGTCGCGAGCGCACATCTAAGAAGCGAATATCGGGATAGCGTACTTGGTATGCTGCAGGTCAGACATTTTGCGATATTGAAAAGCTGCAGTAGTAACTCTGTGTGTTGGTCTGCAAGATTGAGCGACTGGAAGCAAAGAGAAAGCGTTTGTCGAAATTGGCAGACAGCGCGCGAGAGGGGACGAAGCGGCGCTTCTTATCAAGGAGGGGAGCATCGTGGGGCACTGCAGCAGACACGCGTCGCTATGCGAACCACCAGTGCCAAAGAAAAAAAAAACCCGCACGAATCGATGGGGCTATGTGGAGTTTAATGGGCGCTGTCCATATCGCAGTGCGTTAAAGCGCTAAAACTGGACCTGTGCGATCTGTCACGTCATTGCTGGAGATAGACATAATTTAATACTAAAAAGATATACAGAGATGAACGCCGTATTTAACCGAGCCGAATTGTCCAGCATTCATCCATCAACAGCACGTAAATCAAGATCCATGGTGGCAACTGATGAGTGGAACCTTTTAGCCTGGCGCAAGGGAACTGCGCACGAAAATCATTTGTTTTATCCTGGCCGATTGACTATCATTTTACTTCTTATGTGAGGCGTGTTGAGAGTTGGCAAAGTAGCAGAGAGGCGTCTATTGCGAGAGCTTGATTGCGGCTTCACCTGCCCGTGCTGGCTTCACCGCCCAGATTTTGCCGCCCTCGTTATCATCTGGCCCCATTCGTTTCCAAAAAGTCAATTTAGAAATTATGTTGATATATCTACTTTAATAGTTAATAGTATTATACGATCACTGAAAAGCTTATTTTATTATGTTCTGATTTAGTTTGAAGCACATAAAGCACAAGGGTCCATTGGGATGGACTAAAGCGCAAGGCAAGGTGGCTAGTTAGGTTACTGACAGCTATGTTACGTAGCAAGTTAGTTAATTAGCTTGATTAACTTTATCAAATTAGGCTAAAAAAAGCGGCAACTGCAACCCGCTTCATCGGCAATGTCCGCTAATTGGACCACCTGGACAATAATTCACCTGACCTTTAGTAAACTGCATTTCTTGCAATTGCGTCGCGACAATGTCCTCCGGTTTTGTCTCCGGAGGAACACTAGACGACCCCGTCGAGCGCGACGATGAATGGCGCCGTGTGCAGCAGGAGCTCGAAGAAGAAAGGCGCCGAAAGGCCGAGCTCGACAAGCAAGATGGCGGGAAGAGCTTGTATGAGGTCTTGCAGCAGAACAAGAGTAAGTGTCCAAAGCCTATGTCTTTCTATTGGCGATTATGCACGTAATCCCATCTTGGAAACGGCCGGTTATCAGGCTAACGTGACAGGGTGACCTCGTTGCTGCGAGTAGTGGCCAAACAAGAGGCATTCGAAGAGTCGATTCGGCTGAAGAACCAGTTTCGATCTTTGGATGAGGATGAAGTCGAGTTTCTCGACTCCGTACTGGAGTTCACTCGGGCTAAAGAAGCCGCTGTGAAGAAAGAAACCGCCGAGCAGCTGGCCGAGTTTCACCGCCAGCGCGAGGAGGCCGAACGGTCTTTGCTGGAGGGCCCATCTCGCGAGAAGGCCGATACTCCTGGCAGCGTCAAGCCTACGGGTGACGAAGAGCAATGGGCTAGATCTGGAAGGAAACGACGGCGGAGCAAGAAGGATTCCCTGTTTCCTACCAAGGTCCGCAAGTCGTCTGCCGGTGAGGAAAGTACTCCTGCGGCAAGCTCCAAAGCCGCGAACGAGACGGTGAAGGGGGGAAATACACCGGCAGCCACGAGTCTTTCCAAAAAGCCAGATCTCTCACCTTCAACAATGGAAACTGCAGCTAGACCTGCTGGAGATGGCAGCGGAGAAGGAAATCAAGCTAAAGACACAAAGCTTACAGCTGAAAACGAAGCGTCTAACCAGAAAACTCAGCCTGCATCGTCTTTGGGATTGGTAGCGTATGGATCGGACGATGATTCTGATTGAGACGAGTGTAGACTGACTGTTCACACTTTCTTCCAAAAATCGGCTCTTTGCCTAGTAAAACCCTTTGGGGATCCAGAAATACTGGATAGTGGTTCTTTTGCGTTATGAAAAAAAATTGTTTTATTATTCCAAAATCTTTTCTACAAAGGTTACGTGTCCTGCTACCAGTCCAATAGCAAATATGTCTCTTGTCCAATCACTCACAATCGTCAAAAGCGGCCAAGGAAACCTGGTTGGATTTCATTATAGGGACTCAATGTCGTACATATCGTGCTCTGGACTTTCAGCAGTCGAATCTAAGCATGTGTCTTCCAACATTGTAATACGCTCAATAACATAGGTATACATATATTATATATATATTTTTTTCTATTTCGTTAAAGAACGTTTTCCCGTTCATTATCTTCAGCAAGCTTCCACCAGCCCAACCAGAATGACGACAGCCGCTAGTATATCAGAGAACGAAGAACGTTCCATAGTTGTAAATTCGACAGAACGCTATCAGAACTTAAGCCCAACAACTACCCGGAATTCATGGACTAAGAAATCACTGGAAAGATCATCTTACCTAAGTCTGTAATTCTAGACATGGGAAGAAGTATATACGGAGGAATTCATGACCGCAGACAAACACTCCCGGGTAAGAACGGTTTTTATAATGATATTAGCTGCACATTGGAGATATATATTCCTATTATATAGTATTATAATTACCACTGACTGAATGGGATTAGACCAAAGAATCTAAGGCCAATAAGGTACTGACAATAAATTCTCTCATCCTGAAATCGTGTAGTTTCAATTAACGAAATATATGGGACACTCTTCTAGTTAACGGCAGATATGGCGCCAAAGAAAAGTATATTTTGTCCCATACACGGGCGTAAGATATATCTAAAAAATCTTGACCTGGAAAGGTGTGCTAGGCAGAGTAGGTATTGCCCAGGATACTGATATAGTCTCCCGGCTCATAACAACTAAGAAAGGTACTATCAAGTAAATATCTTAGTTGCCGTTGCTTACTAGGGTGGCTGGTCGCTATTTATAAAGTATATAACGTCTCACCTTTCAAACTACGGGTTGTTAAAGACCGCCTTATTCAGATGTTAGTATTGTAGTGGATGAGGATAGCTATATCAGCCCAGTCAAAGTCAAAGTTCATGAAAACAGGCATCCAATGTGATATATAAGGTCTCAAAATTTTAGTAACTGTCTTCACGGTTAATAAACAGAGGATAATCTCCACGAATATGGAAAGCAAGAAGTTGGTACTGTGGAGGGCACCTGGGATGGGCAAGGCGTTCGTTAGTCTCCCCTGATTTCACTACAGCTATTGCGCTGCAAGAGATTGATCATAAAAACAATGATTACAGAAGCTCTGATGAAACCTCTCTGTGGTATTCAAGATCCACTGCAGAATCAATTGCAATATTTAGATGCTGGCGAGAGACTTCATGGATACTTTATGTGGTTTACTGCATCCTGATTGGTCCTTCGGCAGAAGTATATTTTCCAGGAGCCCGTGGCCATGCCAATTGCCGCACGTGATTTCTTCTGGTGCCGGTTGCCACTCGATCTTTTTGCCCTCCTGGGGCTCTTGCAACTAAACTACCCACGCCTGCTTGCACCTTCAAGACTCCTATCATTTGGAGTTGTCGGAGCTGTTATGTCATATAATTGCTTTACAGACTGAAGGGGGTTAACATACAAAGCAACGAAAAAAAAGCCTCGCAAAGACGAAACAAAAGCTAGAAAAGAGAGAACGGTTACAGTTTCCGAAGTAATACTCACATATTAGTTGGCCTGCAACAATGGCTCGCCGCGGGGATACGCGCTCACCATCACCTGTAGGCAGCACATATTCTTCGTCGAAGCGAAGCCGCAGAGATGAGGATCGATACGAGCGGAGCAAACATGACGATGGGAGGAGTTATCGTCGATCGCGCAGCCCTAACGTACGTTCATTGCGCTGTTCTTCCTTTGGCAAAGAGCTTGTTTTTTCTGACATGCATTCCTTACAGAGACGCTACCGGGATCGTGACCGTGACCGCGACGGTTATCGGCGTCGAGATCGATCCTTAGATAGACGCGATTGGGATAATATACGTGACGAGGACATTTACAGACCATCCCGACGAGAGCGTTCGCGCGATCGACGCCGCTCTAGAGACCGCGACGATGATCGAAACTATCGCCGCCGGAGCCGTGACAGAGATAGGAGTCGTGAAAGGGATAACCGAAACAGGCGAGATGATTCCCGCGATCGACCGCGAAGGCGCAGGGACGACTCTACTGACTCCAGGCGGAAGCCTAGACGAGATAGCCGAGATCGTGCATTGCCCGACGCGAGGTCTCGAGAGGTATGTGTGGCTACGCGTCTTCAACACCGTTATAGTCGAGCTTACGTACAATCGCAGGACTCCAAGGCGCCAACCCCTGCACCTGCTGCCCAAACCGACGAAGAGAAAAAGGCCGAACGGCTTGCTAAGCTGGAAGCGTGGAAACAGAAACAAGCTGCCGAGCGCGAACGTAAGCAGCGTGAGCTTGCTACAGCTGGAGGGGCGCGTGACATCTTGACTGCAATGGACAAAAAGTCTGGACTTCAGCCGACCACTTCGTCTCCTCAATCACCTGCTGCGCAGACCCAAAGTTCAACTCCCGAAGGCACTCAGGCGGCTGGATATACTGGAAAATTCGACCCTAAGGCTATCGCGAAGAAAGCTAATTCTACTGCATCTGGGCTTTCTCCGCTTGGGAATGACGTTGCTGTACCCGATTCTGCTAGACCTGCTAGTGTAGTTATGGCTAACAAACCTACAGTCGTTGGCAGCAAGGCATCCGGTAAGTTTACTTCCCTACATTTTAGATGTCTTAAGAGTACTGATGCTAATTGTGTTTCAACAGCTCCATTAAAAGCAAGTGGAAACGTTGGCAAGTTTGAAATAGGTTCCAAAACAGCTATTGATGGCGAACGGCCTTCTGCCAAGCGAACGTTGGATTTCGGTGAAGAAGAGTCGACTCGCAAGAAGCTAGAGAGGCTGCCTACGCCGCCACTTGAGGATGCAAAAGAAAACGGTTCTGCACCGGCAGCCGAAGAGGATGAGTCTGACGTGGATATGGAAAATGGAACTGAAGAAGAAAATGCTGCGGCGGCTCGAGTCGCAGCGGAGAAGCGTGAGGCACGTCTACAGAGCGAGCAGCCAGCTGCAGATGGAAAGCCGAACGGTGACGTAGCAATGCCTGATGCAACCGAAGACAACGCTATGAATGGCGTTACAGAGGAGAAGGAAGAGGAAGAAATCGACCCTTTGGACGCATTTATGTCCGGTTTGGCAGAAACTGCTCCTGCAAAGAAAACAAACGGCTTAAAGTTCACTAAATCTAAGCAACAGCAGCCACAGGCGATTTTTGGTGACGAGGACGACGTTGATATTTCCGCTGTCGGCGAGGGCGATGCGGATGAATTTTTGGCAATTGCAAACAAAGCTAAGAAAAAGAAGGACATACCAACGGTTGATCACTCAAAGGTTGAGTACGAACCTTTCCGCAAGAGCTTCTACACCGAGCCTCTTGATATGCAACAAATGACGGAGGAGGAAGTTGCCAGCCTGCGGTTAGAACTTGATGACATCAAAGTTCGTGGCGTTGATTTACCCAAGCCGATCCTCAAATGGTCCCAATGTGGTCTGGGCGTACAAACGCTGGATGTTATCAGGAAGCTCGGCTATGAAACCCCGACTTCGATTCAATGCCAAGCCCTTCCTTCTATAATGTCTGGCAGAGATGTTATTGGTGTTGCCAAAACAGGGTCCGGAAAGACAATCGCGTTCCTTTTGCCCATGTTTCGACATATCAAGGATCAGCGCCCTCTGGAGAATATGGAGGGCCCCATTGGCCTTGTAATGACACCAACAAGAGAATTGGCAACGCAGATACACAAAGACTGCAAACCTTTTTTGAAGGCCCTTAATCTTCGCGCTGTGTGCGCTTACGGTGGCGCTCCTATCAAAGACCAGATCGCCGAGTTGAAGCGTGGGGCAGAAATCGTCGTTTGTACCCCTGGAAGAATGATAGATCTATTAGCCGCCAATGCGGGACGTGTCACCAACCTACGTCGGGTCACATATGTCGTTCTTGACGAGGCCGATCGGATGTTCGATATGGGGTTTGAGCCCCAGGTCATGAAGATCATGGCAAACATTCGACCGTCCCGTCAGACGGTTCTGTTCTCGGCAACATTTCCACGGAACATGGAGGCACTTGCTCGAAAGACGCTAACGAAGCCTGTCGAGATCATTGTTGGTGGAAAGAGCGTGGTTGCACCAGAGATTACCCAGATTGTCGAGGTCCGCAATGAAGACACCAAATTCGTACGGCTTCTCGAGCTTCTTGGAAATATGTACTCCGACGAAGCCAACGACGATGCCAGGACGCTTATCTTTGTGGAACGCCAGGAGTCTGCTGATAGTTTGCTGCGCGAGTTGATGCGTAAAGGCTATCCCTGCATGTCTATTCACGGTGGCAAGGATCAGGTCGATCGGGACTCGACTATTGAGGATTTCAAAGCAGGCATCTTTCCTGTTCTGATTGCTACATCCGTTGCTGCTCGTGGATTAGACGTAAAACAACTCAAGCTTGTTGTCAATTATGATGCGCCGAATCACTTGGAAGACTATGTCCATCGTGCTGGCCGAACCGGGCGTGCTGGTAACACCGGAACGGCAGTGACATTCTTGACCGAAGACCAAGAACGATATGCGGTTGAAATTGCCAAGGCTCTTAGACAGAGCGGCCAGACGGTGCCAGATCCCGTGCAAAAACTAGTCGATTTGTTCTTGGAAAAAGTGAAGGCTGGTAAAGAGAAAGCCTCTGTTTCCGGCTTTGGTGGCAAGGGTCTGGAACGGCTTGACCAGGAACGCGATGCTGCACGGAACCGTGAACGAAAGACATACCGTACGGGTGAAGAAGGCGAAGAAGAAGAGCGCGACGAGACCAAGGAAAAGAAAGGCGAAGACCTGTTCTCCAAAGCTGCATCGTCTGTCCAGTCCGCAGCCGCCCCGATCCCTGGAGTTCCCAAAGGCATTGATCTCGACGGGAAAATCACAGTACACAAGACCGAGAGGCCTGCAACGAAAACTTCTGGTGATCCTCTGGACAAGGTTGGCTCGGCTGTTGCCGATATCCATGCTCGTCTGAACCGTGCCGGCGTGATGAGAACGGGTGTTCCGATCGACAACAAGGGTCCCGATGCCGGTGCCTTTCATGCAACGCTTGAAATCAACGACTTTCCCCGTAAGTTACCTGTTCTCCACCCTCTGATCTGCTGCCTTTTGTTGGTACGAGTACTGACCATTATATGTGCTTACAGAAAAAGCCCGTTGGGCCGTCACCAACCGTACGAACGTTGCCAAAATTCTGGAAGCTACGGGAACGTCGATCACGACGAAAGGAAACTACTATCCGGCAGGCAAGGAGCCAGGGCCAAACGACAGCCCGAAACTTTACATACTGGTCGAAGGCGATACGGAACTGGTTGTTACGAATGCCATGCGCGAGCTTATGCGTTTGTTAAGAGAAGGGACCATTGCCGCCGCCGATAGCGAGGCAAGGGCACCTGCTAGTGGTAGATATAATGTGCTTTAGAATCTACAATGTTACCTGTCTTTTTTATGCTTGAAGACCATTGAACAGGAAAATAATAATGGATTTTGTTTCGTTTGGTTTATTATGGTAGCTAGGCCGGAGACTTCGTATCCAACGTAGGGGTATCCATTTGATTTGCACGACACCGTTTTGGCTCATGGCTTTCTCATATCTGCCTGATGATCAATTTGGCTTGGACTGCCGACAAAGCAATCATCTTCAGCACATCATGTGCCCTGGAGATAGCAAAGACAATGCCGGGTCACTTGGAAAGCTCTCCAATTTGTGCGTTGTTTTGAGGTGGCGTTTTAATTGATCTTGATGTGTAATTGACAAAAGTCAGTCAGGTATGAACTTTGTAAACTTGTAAACTAAAAGGCAAATAAGTGTGGCATATATACGTACCAGGACGTGTAAAGCTCTTTGCGCAGCCGGGATAGGTGCATTTATGTTTTCGGCCGGCATGTGTGAGTTTATGGCTGGACATATTTGATGACTGCACCCCCCGACGATTGAGTCATGAGTTAGAGAATATGCAGGATACGAGGTGGATAGGAAAGTAACGTACATCGCCTGTCTGAAAATTACAACCGGGAAATGTGCATTTAAATGGCTTTTCGCCGGTATGCGTTCTCGAGTGCGTCTTGAGTTCACTGCTGTCGGTGAACGACTTGGCGCAGACATTGCATTTGAACGGCTTATCGCCCCGGTGGCTTCGTTCGTGGCGCTCAAGGGTTGCCTGTCTTGCGAACGCTTTGCCGCACACTGAGCAGTTGAAGTTTTTGTCTATGGTTGACAGTTAGTCATGTCTTGCATGCAATCATGAGGCTTAAAAGGCATCATACAGTTGCTGTGCGTCAGAAAATGTCCCTGAAGCTTCGACTTTTGCGAAAAGGGCTCGTGTGGGCGGTGACAGCCCTCCCAGCTGCAGTAATAACCGCTACCCCGTTTCCCGACAATCGGGTTTGCATGTTCTGCGAGGAGATGCTGCTGAAGTTCTCCGGCCGACGGAAACACGCGGCCACAGGTGGATGGGCCATGATGCCAGCGACAAATATGGGGGTCGTCATCGTCCAGAAACGATTTCGTGACCGGGCTCGTCAAGACTGACGGGGAATTCATGTCCAAGGAGGGCGGACTCTCTGTGGGGGTTGCCAACGGATGGGCGCTGGTGCTCCGTCGAGATGCCGGACGAGCATACTGGGAGACTCTGTGATGCGACTGGCTATGTGCATGACGATGAACGTGACTATGCGATTGCGCTTTTGAGAATTGCTGTAAGCCCGTGTCACCGGAGTTCCTGAGGTAACAGCCCAGGTGCTGGAAGCCGGCATCCGAGCAAGACAGCTCCCTGTCTGTCTGTTGGAAACAGGGCAGTTTTGAGAAACCAGAGGGTGGTGTTGGGATCGTGTGGCTGTTATTCGATGCAAACATGGAAGAAGTGCCGAGCATGCCACTCGCGTCGGGATGGCAAAAGTCCGCGGGTGAGGAAGCGTCAGAGTTCCATATCGCCATGCAGTCATTGGGCGTTTGGTGGTAGTAGTTATTGTGATGTGAATGGAGAGAGGAGTCATGAAACGGCGAAGGCAGAGGTTGGCCCTCGGGATTGAATTGCTGATTGATGGTATGTGGAGGATCGGCTGAACTGGGATCTGTAGGTGGGTGAGTTTGTGGATTGACGCCGGATACCATGAGCATGGAAGCATCATCCCATTGAAGATTTGCTTCATGGAACAGATCAGCGATACTTTGGCTCAGAGTATGGCCATCGCTAAAGCAGCTCTTATCAAAGCAGGCTGGCCCAGTGCTCTCACAGTGCGCTTGCTCGCAATTGGTGTCCGAGCATACAATAGACGAAATATCGCAGTCGACAAAGCCATCGCAAACGGAGGAGCAGTTGAAGGAGCAAGCATCATTCGTGCAGCATGCTTCATCCACGCCGCAATTGATATCGTTGCCATGTTTTGCGTCATCACAGCGCCACTGGTCCGGGGGAAGCATCGGCATCCTCGTCGAAGAGCCGTCGAAAGCGTCCCAGTGACAGCCCAGACAGAGACTGTCTAGATCCGGAGAAGCCGTCATGGTGAAAACTGTTAGGAGCCGGGTCGGGACGACTTGATAGCGGCCCAATGGTGACTTGCGCAACACTGATAGTGAGATGATTTCAGTCAACGTCGGTGAAACCAAGGGCAGCCCTGCGATCATGCGGCACAGTCAGTACAAGGCAAGAAAGACGGAGACAGGCAACACCAACCGTGGTGACTGTGATTGTCTTCACGAACCCGTATACATACAGGACAAGGACAACGTACGATGGGACGTAGTTAGCCCAGGATCACTCCAAGAACGTGTCGATCGCAGCGACTTAAAACACCATCGAGGCCAGAAAATACAAAAAGAGAAAAGAAAGAGATAGAACGAGAGAAGATCGAAGATCTAAGGCCCAAGAAGGAAATTCTAAAAAGGCACAGACACTGACAGCCCACGGACGGAGGGGTTGCTGAGACCGACTGGGTGGACGGAGCAAGACAGACCAGAAGATCTGGGATGGAGATGGGTACCTTGGTGGTGAGCGGGCCACCGCAGTTACACTCAGTCGTCATCCAGGGCGATCCGATCAGAACGCACAACCGGGTTCTTTGCCGTTTCGACACGAGAATGCTGGACGATCCTCTAGCATCTCTGCAGGGTCAACTGTTTTACGCCGTCTACGTGAGCCATCGTCGAGTGGAAAGATTATCATTCGTCCCAGCGAAGAGGAAGAAGGCAGGCAAGAGACGGAAACCGCGAAGGAAAAAGAAGCCGCGAGGAGCCCCACTGGCCGCCGTCCAATCACATTAGAGGCTTTTGTTATCGGACCAATCAGCATCGACTTGGTACTGAGGGCGCTGTCGCTGCGGTAAATATCAGATTTGCACTCTTTGGTGTTGGTCAACAACAAGAAAAACGAATCGATAACGTCCCGATCGACCATAGCCTGAGGCTGATTGAAGCTGTCAGAGGTTATCGAGCAACATGCTGACTTTATCGAGAAAAGATCCGCAGCGCAGAAAACGCTGGAGTAAAGTGGACCCCTGAACAGAACACAAAATGTCAAGATGGTTCCTGGGCTACACAGAAGAACCATGCAATGAGAAGAACAAGCTCCAATCTGACCCAGACGCTGCATGATCAGCCTCCCTGCCCATAACGCTCTCGGGGTTGGGTCAAACGAACTTTTTTTGCGAGATCGGTTTAGCAGTTCAATGTTTCTATAGACAGTTTGAATACAGACACGTGATTGGAGGATAGCCATTGGTGCCCCGCTTATTCTGAGCCTCGCACCATCGATTGCTTTGCGCCGGCATCCATCGCGGAGCTAAAGCTGCGCCGCCGGTCAACGGCCACCTGCATCTATCCGCCATCACCACCACTTCCCACCGCCGTCTTCGTCTCAATGCGTCGGGCGGGTCAGCAACGACGAGAGCTGCACTGCTGATCGACCTTTAGACGGTGCTGATCTTAATGCCAACGTGTCGACTGAAGCTTTCTGCAGCGTTTACCACCGGCCCCCCGCTTCGGCTGCTGCTCTCCCCGCAAGCTAAGTAGTCTGGATGAGGGAGGAGCGATCGTCGTCGGAATACTGCCTATCTCTGCATCCTCACGTTGCACAATGGGAAACATCTGTTCAAGCTCGGCGAACAAGCCTGACGACCCTTTCTCGCGGCCTGGCCGTACCGTGGGCTCGGCCGCAGCTCCTGCAACTGGCCCATCCGGCCGAGCGCCAGTTCCAGCTAAGCGGAAACCACAGGGTCCGGGCAGAACCCTTGGGGGGTCAACAGGTGGAGGAGACGCAGGAGGCACAGGAGATGCAAGAAGCAAGGCCGCAGAGGCTGCTCAGGTATGCATGACCGCGAACCTACGTCACCTTCTGTACTCTCATCGACTCACCTCGTACAGAAACGCGCCGATGCTTTGAGTGCTTCCAGCAAAGGGAAACTGGGGAGTCAGCTGGCGGCTCAGAAAGCCCAAACCCAATCACAAACGTTGAGTGCTGCCAGTCAAGCAGAGCGTGAGAGAAGAGATGCGGATAGCGCGGCCGAGGCCCGGCAGTGGAATTGATGCAATAATCTACCGTCTACGACTCTCGACTGTTAGTCTCCGTTCAACTTGTTTTCGCAGATGAATCAATCAGCCCATCCAACATCCTCCTTGTACACCACTAGAGCCTGTCCTGACTTTTAACAGTTACCAAAACTGACATATCATACAAATCGCAAGAATCACCATCTTCCAGAATTTTTCCTTTTATGTAGTCATTCTCATGCCTCCATTGGCATTAATCACACTGCCAGTGCTCCATCCGGCATCCGCCGTGCACAACATAGCCACCACGCCGGCAATCTCCCGGGTGAACGCTGGTCGTCGGCCGCCCATTTTCTCATGAATCAGCCGGGCTTGCTCCGGATCCAAGTCGGCCAACTCGCGGCTGTCGGGCTCCACTTTGCTCAGCGGCGTATTATCTTGCCAGCCTTGGATGTCTTTCCAGAACTGTTCTCCGGTCAGGAAATACATATCACCAATCACCGGGCCCGGGTTGACAGCGTTAACGGTCGCTCGATCAGCCAGCTCGCGGGCCCAGGTCCGAGTCATCGCCTCCAATGCAGCCTTGGTACCTCCGTAAACCGACTGGCCCTCGAATCCGAGGCTCGACGATACACTCGAGATGTTCACAATGCGCCCTGACCGGTCGTGCGGCAGATAAGGGATGCACGCCTGCGTGAGCAGCAGTGGAGCAAGCACGTTGATCGTGTAATGCCAGTGAAAGTAGTCTGCGTCAATGGGGCCCTTGACAGGATCACCAAGCTTTCTGTCTTGTGAGACGCCAGCGTTGTTGATCAAGATATCGATCTGCAGCGGCTTGTCGCCAAAATGTTCCTTGGCCGCCTCAATGATAACGTTGCTCGCTGTGGCTGCATCGCCAAGGTCGGCTTGGACGATGCTGCAGCGTATCGAATGCTTCTGGGCAAGAGAAGCAGCAAGCTCCTCGGTTCGTGCCCGTGATGAGTCGGATGTGTAGTTGAGCAAAAGCGAGCATCCTTTATCGGCCAGGTTGCGCGCAATAGCTTCGCCGATACCTTGACAAAGCCGGGTATATCAGTATGTATGCAGCTTCCTCCAAACCTAAATCTGATGCTACAGAGACACTACCGACCTCGAGATCCTCCTGTAATGATTGCAAACTTGCCTTCCAACGGGCGCGGCGCTGTGGTTGCCATGATGCAGGTCTGGTTTGGCGGTTTCAGAGAAGACACGAGAAAAGCAGGACTGTCGCTTTTCCACTTAACTACGGATCGATTGTTTCGGTTTCGATTAATTAGAGTATTTATCACCTTTTACAGAGTCTTGAATGAAACCATAAAAAACTAGCCGAAGCGCGGGGCAGATGTAAAAGAGCGGCAATTTTAACCATGAATTTAACCGAGTGCGACATCAAACGAGCCGATCTGGATGTTTGTGATCTTACTAGTGGGGCTTCATCTGAGCTAGGATGGACACATCAATACCAGTCTACAAGAAACAGAAACTATCTGTCAAATGTATCGTTTCAATATCGCACCCTGTGCAACGCAGGCTAAGAAAGTGCCGATTCGTTCTTTCGAAGCCCTAACTTGGGAATTAGCTTCTAATACACTACGACCCACCAGTACCTGAGGAAAAGGAATGTGATTCCTTCGATGCAGGATCTATACTGCTAACTGTGGTAAAAAGAAAAAAACACTAGAGTGACAGAAAGTTCTCAGAGATCGGTCTACGCTACGTAAATCACGGGAATACGGCCATAGGAACTTGAAGCTGGATGTTGGAATTTGATCAAACAAATGAAAACCTCCATAATGTGTACGGCAACATGCATACTCTAACTTGAGTTGCTATCGATGTATACTGCTCCGATATCTTCGACTGTCAACTGGTATTGGCCATAAGGATATCAGCAATTACTTCTCCTTGGTTAGATCAATTTTGGGTACTGTGCGACTTGATATTCTTACGTTCAAACGTCGCAAGTGCTTCCATAAACTACTGTTCGGATTCTTGTCCTAATATGTAGACGGGCCTTTGCCCTATCAGCATAGAACGTCCATATCTGAGGGAAGTTTTCGATAGCTACAAGACAGCTTTATCTTCAGCTACTTATACATACATTGCCTTCACCCTTTAACTATGCTACGGAGTGCATATTTCGGACCCGATGTAGCTAAGCAGACGACAAAATGACGAAGAGGCCTTATCGAATGCCGGTATTAATGGGATGTTGCAAATGACTAATTAGTGCTTCAACATAGCGAGGGAACCCTACAGTCATGTGGCTGTGTGTACTACCTGAATATATACTGAAATTAATATTTAACCAGCATACATGTGTTTACCAGCGCCACGCTGTTGCGTGATCAGTGCAAGTTGCCGAATCTGGTAACTCTTTCCATAATAGCATAACGTTTGGTGATTAGGGCTTCCTCGCCCACCATAAGGAAGGAAGGCGCCCATCAGCCCCCGGAATCTCGTGACAGCAACCTTCAATCTGAACTTTGGAGGAACCGGTGCGGATTGTTCTCGCGCCACAACTTATCATGCGCTACAATCACCTCGATCCCGACCGCTTCTGAGCTATCTATGGCCGCGTTACCGTCGGTACTTCGTATGTTCTTGTCCCTGGCCTGATCAGGCTGTACGACCGGAAGGAGTCTCTTGATTCGGTCTAAGGTCGCTTGGGCTATATCGGTGTTCACATGCACGCTGCGTAGATGACCAGCCTGCGCGGGGTCTTCGTACAAGGCGATTTCTTTCTCGCCTGTCAGTATGCGTGGATCGTGGCAGCAGTCGCCGCCCAGATACACCCAATTCGATGGTCCCACACATGCTAGCAGATTCATATGTCCGAACAAGTGCCCCGGGCTATCAATCAGATAGATGCTTCCATCATCAAAGAGGTCGATGGCCGCAGGGAATAAGATCTCTCCAGAAACAGTTTGCAGAGGGAGCCACTTTTTCCCCGGCACAGCTACTGCTTTCTGTCCTATATGCTCCGTATCAGGGCCGAATCTTGCTTCTGACAATGAAGAAACCTGGAATTCCCACACCCTATCTCTTGGCAGTAGATCTACGTTGAATATCTCTTTTGGATAGTGCGGGGGAGCACCATTATCCAACAAGTGCAAGGTTCCGTGTCCGACAACGAAAGTCGCTCGTTCGAAATCAGCAGGTGTGCCAACGTGATCCCAGTGGACATGGCTCATAATCACGTAGTCAATGTCTTTGGCCGGGTCAAGGCCGCCATTTCTCAAGGACTCAGCCACATCAGGTGAGGTAATCACAGGTTGGCGATTGGCAATATGAGCTTGCATGGCCGGCATGTAGCTCTTTAGGTCTCTCTTGACGCCGAGGTCAAACACAATGTTCGTAATCGTTTGGGTTCCATTAGGCGATTTGGATGGATGTTGGATCAAGAACGACAAGGACGGGACAGTGCTTTTCCTCTCAGGATCCGCATCAGTTACAAACAGACGTTCTGGTAACGTCAGTTGACCTCCTTCCAGTGCCGAGATCTGAACTCTGTTCGATGAAGCCGGGGGAAAGGTGAGGAAAGACATTTTGACGACTTTCCCGGCAATGTTGAACCGCGGTTTTCGTTGTCGGGACCGATAGCTATTAAACACTTCGCGATGTACACCACCTAGGTCTCTCCCGGCTTGTTTTGCATTCATGGCACATGCATAATGATGGTGCTTTTGAGCTCTGGGAGATTTCTCCAACTTGCGGGGTAAAGCGTTGCTCGGCCATCTCGCCGATTCGTGTGCAGCTTCTCCAACATGCAACTTGTATGGTTAGCAACGTGGGGAAGTGACATATTTACGTTCCTGAGATGACAGGTAAAGTAACTCTGTCGCACACTCTTCTGCTTGTAGTTTCGGAGCTGGTACTCATAAGTCTGGATTCAACACTTGATCAAGAATTTTCCTCGTCTACTTGTGTATACATTGAAGCAATGGCGACTTCGGAGAGAACGATCGCTTTTGTAGGTACGTGGTGCCGAAGTTCTAAACCTGATTGCCTCAAATTAAGAATAGTCTCTAGGCCTTGGTGTTATGGGTTATCCCATGGCCCTGAATTTACGGAATAAAATAGGTTCGGACTACACCATCTTGATCTGCGATGTCGCCGCAAATGCGCTCCAAAAGTTTCTGGACGAAACTGCACATGCTGGTCCAGTGAAAGTGGTAGATACAGGGGCCGAAGCAGTTCAAGCAGCGGTATGTATCGATAGGCAGTAAATCTAAGCAAATCCGGGTGGTGCCTTCTGACCCTATGTTTAGGATTTGGTTATTACCATGTTGCCCAGTTCCCCCGCTGTACGAAGCGTCTATCTTGACGATAAGACGGGAATATTGGCTGGGATCAAACGAGCAGCCCAACAGGGAACGGTCGGAGATAAAGTGATAATGGAATGCGGCACTATTGAGACGGCAACCATCCTCGACGTCGCCAAAGCCACCCGTGAGACAATGGCGTCTCTGCCGACCGGTTGGAAAGTAGCATTTGTGGACGCGCCCGTCTCTGGCGGGCCCATGGGTGCACAAGCTGGCACTCTGACCTTCATGGTAGGAGTCGATCGAGTGACAAACCCGGATGGCCAGGTTTTCGCTCGAGTCAAGGCTGCCCTGTCCCACATGGGCAAAGCGGACTGCATCTTCCTGTGCGGTGAGGTGGGTGCGGGTACAGCGTTCAAGGTCATCAACAACTATCTGTCAGCCATTACTAGTTTGGCAGCCTCGGAAGCCCTCAACATTGGCGTGAAGATGGGCCTCGATCCAAAGCTGCTAACGGACGTGATCAACACCAGCGGCGGGCAATGCTGGGTGACTTCGCAGAGCAACCCCGTACCCGGAGTGCATCCCAATGCGCCCGCCAGCAGAGACTATGAAGGCGGATTCAGAATCGAGTTGTGCAAGAAGGTGCTGGGCATGGGCTCCCAGTTGGCCGAAATGGTCGGGGCTCGGACGATACTGGACAAGCCCACGTTGGAGGCCTTTGAAGAGGCTGCCGCAGATGACCGATACAAAGGCAAGGACGCAAGAGTCGTCTACAAGTGGCTGAATGAGTACCAAAAGAAAGAGTAGGCGGGTCGATACAGTCTTAGTTACTAGTTATACCGTCGTCGATCTTATCATTCCCATCATTCAATGTTTTGCTGCTTCGGATCTGGGATCGGTTCCTCGTGCACTCTGTGGGGCCGGACCCTAACCGCTCTCATCTAGTCTTGTTTTTCTTCTTTTTCTTCTTTTTCCCGATATAGAGAGTGTTATACCATTTAGGGGCAATACAGATCGCAGATCACG
Source organism: Talaromyces piceae (assembly GCA_001657655.1). Taxonomy (NCBI): domain Eukaryota; kingdom Fungi; phylum Ascomycota; class Eurotiomycetes; order Eurotiales; family Trichocomaceae; genus Talaromyces; species Talaromyces piceae. The sequence continues at coordinate 1,518,274 of JNNX01000001.1, forward strand.
TACTTTTTCCGATAAGCGCTCAAGGCACGATCGGCGACTATTGATACTCACATCAGCTCATCACGGAGCGGGTGATACAAACCAGGGCCGTGCCACGCAGAATGTGAGGGGTTGTTGAGTTGGAGGGAAGCCCTAAATTCGAGTCGTCATGGGCCATCAGATCTTGAAAGACCCGCTCCATGTACGAGGCGAGGAAGCACGAGCCAGAGAGACAGAGGAAGCACAAACGATCTCTCAAGATGCCACTCTCGACAGGGATAATTTGGAGCCTCCGAAAGCCTTCATGCTGGCTCGCTTTTCTGTTGACTATCCGATGACATGGGTACCGGAGAGTATGTACAACACAAGAAAAGAAAGAAGAAAGCCAATATCGCCGAAACTCAAACCTGTGTTTACGATCTTATACCTGCAATTAGACTAGAGATAGCAGTCTGCCCCTCTCCCCTTCCCCCTTGTGGCGTCTCCAGTGTCACTAGATCGATCGACAATCTCCTGCAGGATTTCCAATATCTTGGCTCGATGTATGAAGATCCGATCCGTGATCTCCGTCTCATAGACTATGACTTCAGACTGGGAACAAAAGACCATAATATCCCGGATATCCGTAGTGCGCTGATGAGACTTTGGCAAAGTCCTCGCATCACAGCTTGTTTGCAGCATTGGCTCTCTCACAGGCTGAGTAACTAGTATCAAAATCGGAGCTTGCACCATGTCAGCCCTTCTTTCACGATTGCGCCGATATGTGCAACAGTCGATGCCACACAAAAGTGGGAGACAAGAAAAGCATGGTTTCGCAGTGGATCGTCTCGCACCGGAATTGCCATCCACGATGAAGGCCCAGCATCTTGATGCTTACAATACACCCTACGTCCTCAGAGACGGCGTCTCCGTCCCGGCCGCTACACATCCCTACGACATTCTCATCAAGGTCGACGCTGCCTCATACTGTCACACCGATTATGTACTCGCCTCTGGCCAGATGACAGCCGTGGAACAACCAACGTTCCCGCATGTCGGCTGTCATGAATACTCAGGGACCGTTGTCGGACTGCCCCCGAAACCCGCTCAAACCGAGTTTAAGATTGGCGACAGAGTTGGGGTTGCCTCTCGCGCATACCATGCATGCGGAAGCTGTGCTGAGTGTCTAGAGGTAAACACACCGACCAGCGACCCTAAAGGCTACTCGGTTCTATGCCCTCACATCAAAACAGTCGGGATCGGCATGGATGGTGGATGGCGGGAGTATGCCATAGCGGACTCGCGCCAGGCTACGCTCATTCCAGAGGGGTTGACGCAGGCTGAGGCAGCGCCATTGATGTGTGCCGGCTTCACCGTATATTCCGCGATTCAAAAACTCGAGCTTTTGCGTGGTCAGCGTCTCGGAATAGTTGGCTGTGGTGGCGGGCTAGGTCATTTAGGGTTACAATATGCGACTGCCATGGGGTTGAAGGTGTACGGGATCGACACCGCAGATTCGGCACTCCAACTCACCAAAGGACTCAACAATATCGCTGGAGCCACCATCGTTGACGGTCGCACGCAAATCGCCGCCGAGGTAATAGCACCTATCGCCGAAGAGGACGGTCAAACGTTTCCCGGTCAATTCGGCCTCGACGGGGTTGTTATCCTTGCAGAGAGCCAAAAGGCCTTCCAGTACGGAGTCGACATGCTCAAAAATCATGGAAAATGTGTAGTGGTTTCGTTCCCCGTCCAAGGCTTTCATGTCTCCTCGATGGATTTGGTGTTTCGAGATATCCGTTTCATGGGTACCGTGATGGGTACAAATAAACAGTTGCGGGAAATGATTCAGTTCTCTGCAAAACACGGTATCAAGCCCGTGCTCAGGACCTTTCCTCTTGAAAAGCTGAACGAACTTGTCGATGAATACAAGGCGGGACATGGAGGGAAGTTGGTGATTGACTTTCACTATAAGGGTTCGTAGCCTGCTACATGTATAGTTGGTTCTACGGATATCATCACCTGTCGCAGGTAATCATGAGTACTATATGCGGGAACAGCGGATACGGAAAACACAACAGGCCTACCATATGTAGGACGAAACACATATATCCAACTAGCTTTTGTATCATAATGTTACATATGTACTGTCGAGTATTTGTCGATAGCATTGTATTCGACTCCATGTATGTACAGAACTGACATGGATCAGTTACCATGATCCAACATATCAGCATAGGTATTCAACGCTGTTCCAATAACATCCACGATTGCCCACGTTTGTGCGCCTTTGAAAATCTGAGCCCACACCCGCAGCACTCCAGCGCTCAGTTGTCTGAGCATGGTCGGGCTTTGCAAAGCTTGCTCATCATCACAACAGACCCCATACTCGGTCTCATCAAGCATGGTCTTGACGAGCCAGCAGATCCTTCTCTCATCATCAGTTACCTCGGGCTGCGGGTTCGGCAAGGCGAGAGCTTCCAGCCATTTGCATAGCAAAAAGGCACACTCCAGGGAGCAAAGCGAATGTTGAATGGACCAAGTAAATGTCTGCGTACGAGAGACTAGTCGAATACCTATTTTTATAGGGATACTCAGCGCGTGGGCCGAATGTAAAACCGCCCGTACAAGCTTGCGCGTTCGCCCTATTCTCGTTGCTAGGCTCTCCCGAAACGACTGCGCGATCTGGACTGGATCGCGAGTGGCCAAGGCATGATGGCCAGGGCCAGCAAAAATGTTGTTCAGCCGGATATATGCCAATCGTAGTAAAGCAGTCGAATTGAAAGCAATCGGTCCGTTGGGGTCGAGTGGGTCAAGTGAAGACTCGGGATTCCGTTTCCAACCCATTTGCCAGTTCCGAAGGGCTTGTTCTAGGGCAGATATTTCTTCAGAGTCAAGGTCTTGATTGGTCTGGTTTTGTGAAGATTGTGAAGATGTACGGCGGCGTGTTATCTGGCGTACAAAGAAAATGTGTTGTATAAGGGCATGAATGAGAACGTAGTTCCCAAGAGATGACGTGTACGAGTGTTTGTCCGCGTCGCCAGGACTTGTCCGCTCAAAAAGGCGATGGAATGCGGTCTGGAAATTTAGTTCTGGATGATCATTCTTCCTTCGAGCTTCTCGCCACCGTACCACGGATGGCGCTTTGAACTCGGCCGCACTGCAAGGCAATGGTAGATCTAGTTCCGCGCTCAGGATCAACGAGGGGATATTGTACACTATACAGTGAAGGTTGAAGAAACAAAAAACGATAAACTTTGTCCGTTTAGTGGTCTCATAACGGATCCAATCTTCCCAAGAGGTTTCGTCGCCCACGAGGGGCGCCATTCTCAGGCCATCCTCTCTGACAAGTGTGGCCAATATACTTTGGATAGCGAGAGCTTGCCGAAGGATCTCTTTGTGTTTGGCCCAAGTAGCCATTGCCATGAGGAGGAACAATGCTTGAGCCGTTTGCATCAGATCTTCACTAGCTTCTTGGTCAGGTGGGAGACCCAATGGCCCAGATAGTGATGGACTATGAGTATGAGTGGCATTGCCAGTTCGAGAAGCATTCTGTAGATCCAAGCCTTCAGTGTTGGGAGTTGAATTGGGCAATTGAGATTGCGACTGTTCTGTATGCGCAGCAACGCGCGTATCGCGTCGCCTGATTCGTTGCATGGCAATATCCTGGCTTGCATGGAAAAGTTCAACGCCCTTCTCTCCTTCGAAACAATACTGCGCTCCAACAGCTGCCATAGCGAGAAGTAGCTCTATCGAACAGTTCTGAACGGACATTGTTTGTACATGCAGGCATGGCATATGCTCGTGGAAACCGTTGACATAGCCTGCTAGGTAACGAGAAAGCGCCAAGCGAGATGGTAGCTGAAATCCGGAAAGAGCAACACTAGAGAACTCGCTGAGTTTTAACGAAATGAGATGTCTGTCTTCGACTGATATATCTGATATTGGCTTTCTTGTGGCATTGGGGTTCTGGTCGCGCAATAGCGGAGATTCCTCTGGTTGTAGCGACGGGAGGCGGGATCCGAACCGCGAGAAGGAGCCTGATTCCTCAAACGCGGTGGCTGCTGGCAGACGCTCCTCATGGTGATCGTGGCGTCTACTTTCCGGCCCATTTATACCGGACTCTGGGGAAAAGAAAGGCATTGGCTGCTCAGCATTAACGAACGAGGGGAAATGATGAGATTCCAAAGGACCATTGTCCAGAAACGCTGCCAGACTGTCGAGCGAGCATTCAAAGTCCAATCCGTAGTTTGTTTCAACTGTAGGGTGCTCATTCAAGTCCGCTTCGGGTACAGGAATCTGCTCGTTCGTTGTTGTAGCTAGAATATCCCGACTGTCTTGCGGAGACGGCAGGAGCCCTTGTAACGCTGCTTGTTCGGCAGCCATCGAGAGGGTCGTTAGCGGCATTGTCTGATCTCCATACAACAATTCGGGAGATTCTGCTGGTGGAAATGCACTGATATGCTCGAAGGTCGTTGCACGCGATTTGGCCGCGGGCTCTTCATTTATGTTCGCCGCTTGGGCGGTACGCTTGCGACGGCCACGTCCACTATGGCTGCTGCCTCTTTCTGCCTGCGAGCTTACTCGCCTATCAGTAGAGTGCGATAGTCTACCATGTCGAATGAGTAGATCACTATATCGGTCAGACTTTGGGCCCTAATATATCAAGTGACAACTTGCCGGCGTGTGAATCGCTGGTCGCACTGGTCGCAGCAAAACGGCTTTTCTTGGGTATCTTTGTGGTTTCAGGAACTGGTCAGCAAGTCTACAGAATAGATGGTCAAGTGCGACGTACGGGTTCTCTCATGTCTTTGCAAATGCTCAAGTCTTGCGAAAAATCGTTGGCAATGATTGCACTGGAAGCGCTTGTGTCGTTTCGGCGGAGCCGGGGAGGAGGGGTCTGGGCCAGACTCAGGTTGCTGGTTGCCCATCGAGTCCTCAATCATGCTCATAGAGAATTACCGCATATGCATCCATGAGAAACGTATGGGAAGAATTGAGGAAGATTTTCGCGAGAATATCGAACATTGGATGTTGGATGAAGTTGGCGCGGAGGACAAGGTCCAAGCTCGGCAGGTGGAGATAAATCCGGGGTAGAACGGCGAGAGCAGTCATTATTGTCTTACGTGAATAACAAAATTTATTTAGGTTTGTTTTGGTACTGATAACCACAGCTTTATGGTCCTTTATCTGGCTTGATAACAGTTGAAAAACCCGAATATTCTCAATTTACACATTGGCCTTCGCTCCCAGTTGTCGGATATGTTCACCCTTGGCTGCCATCTCATCCAACACTTTCTCCGCAATTTTCATAGCTTCCACGCCCGCAGGAACACCGCAATACGTTGTAGCATGTAAGATAGCCTCCCTGACTTCGGTTTCCGTTAACCCATTCCGAATTGCCCCTCTCACATGAACAGCCAGCTCTGGCGATCGGTTCAACGCCATAAGCATCCCGATGTTGATGAGTGACCGCTGTTTGCGTTCCAGTCCTGGTCGAGTCCAGGCGTAACCCCAGCAGAATTCCGTAACTAGTTCTTGTCCAGGACGTGAGAACTCAGTTGATCCGTTGGCAAGAGCGCGATCCACGTAGTCGTCACCAACAACCTCACGCCGAACCTTGAGGCCGTCATCAAAGAGGATTTTGTGAATATCTGGGTGGTTTGGGTTCGTTGACATTTTGTGTGTAAGGTAGACAATTTCCCGGCTCGTTTGGGATCTTTGGATATCAATTTCCGCAAGTACAGTAAACTGTTGTCTTCGAGATTGCGGGCACACTTGGTCAAACAAAAGCCAACTACGATGTTTCAAACTTATCTCTTTCTCTCCTTGCTCCAACTCATTCCATGTCGAATAAATCGGATATACCCCGACACTACCCCAACAGTTAATACTATAGTAGTTCTTCCCCCGCGTGAAATCGCGGTTGGAGAAATGTGGGGCTATGTCATTACGTACGTTTACTTACCCCCATGTGTTACGCTATTCCTGTAACGGCTACTCTTCAAATCGGGATTTGCAATCTATTCCAAATCAGTAAATGCCTCATTTTACAGTTCGCTTAAGCCATCACTTTCCTGACTCGATGTTAACGGTAGCAATGTTATTGCTCTATGATCGCTCGAGCTGATAAGCCAGGCCGAGACGGAGGCTGAATCGTTTACAGAAAACTCATGAAGCCGCCTCTTGCTTGCGTAAAATGTAGATTACGCAAGAAAAAATGTGATCGAACGTACCCTGTATGTTCATACTGCCTCAAGTCGGTTATCCACTCCCTTCTTCTGCGTTGGGTCACTTGCTGAGAACGGATAAGGACACACGAACAATGCGTATATCGTGTCAGCCGAGTAAGAGAAAATGTTCCAGCTCGAGCCGCACCCTTGGTCCAGGCTTCTGGCACAAACAGCCCGACTCGGATAATAGGCTTTGACGGGGTATTCCTTGGATATCCATATTTTCCGGCCTACCCTGCAGGCGACGTTAGTCACGATATAATTATCTCTGATGACTTGCGGACGTTTGTTACCGAAGATAGAAACCTCGGCCGGCCTATATTAGATTTCGTAAAAGAAACAAACCTCTTCTGCATGCCATTCATTCATGGGCAGGACCTTCAAGCCCTACTGTCCGGTGATGTCAACCAGCTATACAGCTCGGAAATCCTGCTTCTTGCATGCGTCAAAATTCTATGCACAGAAGTTGAAGAGCATGCACGTGTTCAGTCCAACTCGCACTATCTGGCAATAAAGACTGCTTTTGTCAGCGCTGAGGTCAACGGCAATCTTACTGTGCGTCTGCTACAAGCATTGGTAGTGCTTTTGATGTTTGAATTTAGTCATGGTATCTACCCTTCCGCATACATCACTCTTGGCACATGTACGCGGTACCTAGCTGCTCTCGGAATCAATCGACCGAGCCTGCCCTCGGAAGAACCCATTGACTGGGTTGATAGTGAGACTCGGAGGCGTCTCTGGTGGGCAGTATACAGCATGGAACGGTAGGTAAATGAGAAATGGCCTATAAGTCTATGTGCTGACGATTCTATCATGAAAATGCAGTATTATCATGCTTGGGTATCCCAAAGGGCCGCTACTCCTAAAAGAGCCAGATCCAAATGAGCTTCTACCATCCGACGACATTTCCTGGGAACAAGCAGTAAGGGTTCTATGATTTGTACTTTAGTCATGGAGCTGACAGCGAACCAAAGTATCCATCGACGGAGGCTCATTTGACACTACTAGCACCGGCCACGGCTGAGATGAGTAGTTTTCGACATGTTGTCCATGCAGCTTATCTGATCGGCCGAGTGCTCCAACATGCCTCTGACCATCACCTCCCAGCTCAAGTCTACAGTGAAAGGGGTATGCAACTTGATCGCACAATCCGAGCATTGATGGCTGCTGTAGAGGTTGAAACGAAATCTGCGATCTTTCTAGTCACCGTACCGCGTGTGATTCTCAACAGGTATGATACGGCCGCCATAGATTCCGTACGCACATAGCCAACCTAGCACAGCGCCGTTTTTCTGCTACAATCTATCTCGGTTCACAACAAAGATGGAGTAACTGCGGCGCAATTAGAGAAATCTCGGGAGTCATCAGCGAAAACTTACGCAGATAGAGTACAGCTTTTTTTCAAAGGCTATCTTGCCAGCGAGTACAACCCTTCGCCATTTTTACTACATTGGGCCTTCCATGTGTTTCAATACTACCAGAAAATATACCGTCGCGAAGGGCACCCGGAAATTCTGCAGCATCTAAAAAATATTGAATTAAGCTTTGAAATTCTGAATCGGAGATGGAAACTTGCAGGTCAGCACTTTTTCTTGCTTTGCTTCGTTGCTTTCCAGTTCTTAGCTCTTCTCATATGTAGTTGATTAACTCTATCTCAGGGGCTTATATGACACTTCTAAACACAATGCAAGGGAAGTAAGTAATCACAAAACTGCGAAAAACATACACAAATCGGTGGGCTGGAAGGTTTCAAGCGTATGTAGTTGGATTTTTCTTCCTTTTATTTTTTTTATTCTTATTTTTATCTTTTAATTTTCTCCTTTTTCAAAGATTCTAGGAAACTCCAATGGTATTCTAGTCCTACAGTAAACATCTGACTGTCATTCTTTGAAAAGAGAAAGAATGATAAAGGAAGTATAACAACGTTACAGAATTTCAAGATACTTATACATGATTGGCAATCACAGTGGCCCTTCAAATGTCGAAATAATCTGATAATCAAGCTTCAAACCAACTGATTCATCCAGTCATCCTATTCACGGAAGTGGACGATAATGACGCTTTTGAAAGCGAGTATCGATTGCGATTCGGAATTCAAGTCAAATATCTTATTATCTCTCCCGAACCCCTTTGATAGAGATACTCTTTCATTTTCTGTCCAATCCCTCCCAGCCTCACTTATGACAAGGACTAGACCATAGCCCACATCTCGCGAGACGAAACTAGCGGCGAGTTGAAGACTTCTATCTTGAACCGAACTCGCTAGTATTAAGAATCAATGGCATATCACACAGGTTGATTGCCTAGAGTTGGAGAAGATCAAACAACTCACAGCAATGGCTTTCAAAGCTGTCTTACATTCGCCTCTTCCAAAGTACCTTCTAATTACCAGCTAATGTATCGCCAAAATAGCCCGTTTCGAATGGGAACTTCCTCGTATTGTATATAAAATAGGAGCATATCAGTTACTTGAGGGCGGTGGACTTGCCCCGCGCTTTCTTAGGTCTATCCACAAGAATGGGTGCGTTATAAGGTTTCTCTTAGAAACAATAGAAGAACATCCTGCTTCCTTCCAGGATCTAGGTATCTGCGAAACAGCTTTGAGAAAACTCCACGAATTAGGGATTATGCATAGGGATGTGAACCGATAAAACTTTCTCGTCACCAAAGAGAGGGTTAGATTACTTGATTGCGAATGCCTAATGGACAATGCTAGCCCCGAGTCAATGTTCAAGGAGTTGGAGAGTGTCCGTGCCGAATCAGTTGAGGAGTCGGGGCGCGGCAGAGGGTCCATGTTCCATGATGATAGCAATGGATATATGTGGCACGTAACGTATTCCCTAGCTTATGTTGTTATATGAAGCTCAGTGTGGCATGCGATCTTTAATTTCGATATCTAGACTATATTGACTGGCTAGGTGAGTAGATACTGGAAGATCCTCTTGTCAAGCGAGGAACCCTTTGCGCGTATAGGGGTGCCTATACAGGTCACCGCTCATGAAGTGACCAGGTGCCAACTTCTTAGTGTAGACACTATATACCACCCTATTGTATCAAATGCAGTAAATATTTTGTAGTGGGATGTATAATGAGAGAGTATATAGACTGTGATCAAAACTTTCTAAATTAAACACTACATACAACAGTCAAATCTATCTACCAATCTATCTGGCAATCTATCTGGCAATCTATCTGACAATCTATCTGATTCATACATCTATACGAATCAATCCAGAGCGAGACATTGTGTTGTAGCTTTTCACTCTCCATCAACCGCAGAAGCACGCGGCAAGTCGTCTTCAAAACTCCACTGTCGACACCATCTCTGCATCATCTCAGACGTGACAGGTCCCATATTTTTCAAGGTAGTGCTGGCTGTCGTCGCTCTGTCCAACGACCATGCTGGCTTATATGATCCTACCTCGCTCGCCATAGCCTTGAAAGTTTCAAGCAACTTGGTGGCTGCGTGGCTTTGTCCACTTTCTGCGCTTGCTTCAACGGCTTCAACCCATGTGGCGAGACTAACTATCTGCAGAGGATGCCCCTTTTGAAGGTAGAAGTCTTGCACGGCTTTTGTTAGATCTTTCCAATGCGCTTCTGATGGATTGAGCAGGTTGAAGTAGCCCGTCATGCCGGAATCGGCTTGCTGATATGTAATCCCGGAGATTTCGAGGACAGCTGATGCAACACCCTCTATAGGCATCCATTGAACAACATCCTGTGAACCGATACTGTCCGGAAGGAGGCCGAGGTGCAATGATGAAGCAATTATGCTAGGCAACCATTCTTGTCTGTTCCATTCACCGATCTCGTTCTGAGACCCTGCTATTTGGCCAACCCGGATTATCTTGGTTGGTATTTCCAGTTTCTGCATTGCGTTGAACAAGATTGCGCTGCTGAGCATTTTGGACTGGCCATATCCGTTCGAGGAAATGCTCAAATCCGGTATATGTGACTCCGGAATCGGATCGCGTTTATTCCAGAGGTCAACGGAACCAATACTGGATAAAAAGACGATAGGCAACTGCTTTCTGGTTTGGCTAGCAAATTTCACCAGGTTTGCTACACCTCGAATTTGCGGTTCAAAAGTTTGCAGAGCATGGTTGAAGTTGACTGACCAAGCGCAATGAACGAAGTAATCCGCAGAATCCAACAGCTGGGCATATATGCCATCCCTGAGTCCCAACTTATCTTTTGATAGATCTGCGTGATAAAATTCTGCTTTAGAGAAGCTGGTGCGAAGTCCTCGAGGTTTGTTTACCAGAGGTTGCGTACTTTTGCCGCCATCTGCCGAACGATTGAGACATATGACCCGCTTAACATCGGGGGAAGACTCCATTTGCTCCAACAAATATGACCCCAGACTTCCTGTAGATCCGGTCAGGACAACTGTCTGCTCTTTACGCTGTGGTGCGGGTCTGTCTTTGGCTGGAGGTTCTGGAAAGGCTTGGATTTGCTCCTGTAACATCGCTTCTAGAGCTCTGGTCTTGTTTATTGTCGACTCCTCTGAGCTTTGGTCGCCCAGAATACGGGAGTAGATATACTCCGAAAGCAATCTGGGTGTCGGGTTCTCATACAGAACACGGGGCGCCATCTTCACTTTCCGACTAGCCTCAGATTCGAGACCGGCGTCCAAAGTCTTGGAAACATTGATAGCTTGCAAAGAATCTAATCCCTGCTGGAAGAGATCGGCGTCTGGGTCGATTTCCGACACACGGAGGTTGCCTTGGAAGATTCTCTTGATAGACTGCATTAAGCTTTCCTGGGACGTAAAGTCCAATTCCGGTATTTCATGCGCATCAGTATCGCTGTACAAAGACTCAATCTCGTCCTTGTACAACTTTAACATCAAGCCCCGTTGAAGCGAGCCCTTTGAGGAGTAAGGGAATGGCTTTTTGGGATTTGACAGAGTCATCATATGGCGCGCAACTTTGCCATGTGCAACAGTTTGGGCATTGACAGTTTCCATAAGCGGCCACAATCGCTCTAGCAGTTCAAGGCGAGACTTGTCATCTTTCGGGAATTCAACGGGTTCCAGGATCATGCCAGCTTGAAATTTTGAGTGTCCGACGACAACAGCCCTCTTAACTTCGGGGTGGGACCCAACAATTGCCTCTATCGTGACTGGATTTAGTTTCTCGCCATTGGAGAAGACAATAACATCATCAACCCGTCCCGCATGTCGCCAGTGGTTGGCCAGAGTGGGATGGCGTTCATAAAGGTCCTTGGTCTCGAATTTTTCCGTTCCGGGAAATGTGTAGAACGGGCCTTGAAGTATAGCTTCCTCGCTATTTCGTACGACGATCTGCTCATATATACCTTCACCCTTTTGCTGATAGTCACAGCCGAAAAGGTCATTGTTATATATGAAATACTGCCACAGTTCCTTCCGTGGCTGCCAGTATACCGGATAAAAGCCGTATCTTGGAGAGTTAGTACAACATAAGAGCATCCACTTGTTAGATACATTATTACTTACTCTGTTGAGGAGATTGCCAATTGAAGTTCAACGCCTGCCTTTACTAGTCGGTCACCAGCTTCGGGGTCCAAGGCACCTAGCGTTCGTCCGTCAACCATATGTCAATTTAGTAGACCGTCAGGATCGCTTACCACCACCAGTAGTCACGTACGCCAGTTTCTTCAGCGGTTCAATGTACTCATCATAATTGCTCATTTCTGCGAGGACTGAAGGGGGAAGGATGACTGCGTCGGCTGAGGATTCTTCAACAGTTGTAATAACTGTCTCAGGCGTGATCGGTTTATCTGCACGAGCGAGCACCATCGGTGCCTCCCAGTATATGGAGAGAGCGAGAAAGACGATAACTCCGAGCGCGTGAAAAAGCGGTGCTAAGACGTAAGTCAGCCAGCGTCATTTCTATATATCCCTCAGATATATGTTGCTCCCTTACTTGTGAGAAGAGCCCGTTTGGCACGGTCGGAGTAACCCTTGGCCAGATGATCATATCCTTGCCAGGTAGCGTGTAAGTGGTAAAAGTCGGACATGGCAATCATCCCATGTTTACCAATGATTGGCTTTGGAGTCCCCGTGCTGCCACTTGTATGTAAAATCATGAATGGATCCCAACGTGCCGCTTCAAAATCCTTAGTGTACGGTATATGCGGCACTTTCTCCTCGTCGAGCAATGTATCTATATCATCGACAACGGCGGATTTCATATTTCGTTCCCGTAGCCATGGCTGGACCATAGCCTCATTCTCGGGAGCATAAACTAACCATTGACAATCCGTAGCTTCAAAGAGTGACAATTGACTTTCTTTATTGTTGCGAGGGGAAATGAACAGGACCTATCTCGCGATGAGGTCAGCGTTGTTTGATTGTATAGCTGTTTTCTCGGTAACGACGCTATGTGCATATCTTCAATCGTTGAGCTGAAAGTAAATGGAAGCACACACCTTGCGTTGGCACTTGACAGCGGCAGCCAGGAAAAGCAGGTAACGGATATCATTTGGCCCTATATAGGCAAAGGTGGGAAACTGGCTATCCGGAGAAGGTCCGGCTCTCTCGATAATCCAACGAGCAAGTCGGTTGATGGAATTAGCAAATCGACCGTAATCTATGTCCATCCACCCTTTTTTAGCATCTGAAGGATGCGGTATCGAGAGACAAAGACGGGATGGGTCTTTGCGAGCTACTTCGTCAATAACGTTGACAAAAATGCGACGTCCGTAGGATGATTTAGCCATTGAGCCATCAGTTTCTTGGCCGTTCATCATTAGTCTTATAAACCAAGGTCGTTCGTTCACGGTGAGAGAATTTTATCTGTTAGTTTAAATGCTGCAGTGATGGATGTGTGAGTAAAATGAAGTACACAGGAGGGGGGGAGGGGGATGAGGATCTTTATAGACACGTCAATCAGGGAAATCCACTTGATCGGAGGAGTGGGATCATGGTGGAAGCGTAAATGTGCTGCTAGCATGTAACCTGGAACTGATTTTAGATTTTTCTTGGGTCCTGAGTACTGGCATAATGCTCCACGAGGGTGATCATTCTGTTTGCTTCACAAAATTTACGGCCCGTTGAATTGCTTCCGTGCATCCCACATATCGGAAAAGGTGGGGGTTACTCGAGGACCTAGGTACGTATAATTACACGCCACCTTTCAGAGGTAAAGGACGGATAGTCGGCACATACCTCAGACATGACATCGATCTCTCATGAGTCCTCGGTGTCATGTCATCGTACTTTTTCCAAGGCCGAGGAGCCGAATACAACTCTATAGTGCCAGCTAGGTACATGGAACAAATCTGGCTGCTGGATGACGATGTGTTCAGAAATTGAGTGCGATAGTTTCGGGCCGATTCTTGCAGATCCCAGGCTCAACCACAGACGAACACCTCCACACCATACTCGTCTGTAAGTCGTCGATACAGATGCCTAATGCTCCTTGTCGGCATATAAGCGGACTTTAGTGCTGTGCGGGACGCTTCGCGGGGCACACCGCGCGGGCTACTGCCATAAGAGGAATAATACAGGTGTTATGATTCTCTAGCGAGTCTACTTTCTTCCTTGATCTGGAAAGATTCGAACCTATTTCTCGGTATTCTGATTCAGCATCTAAAAAACTGTTCCACCTCGGTTCGCACGTCGGTCTCTATCTAATAATCATCAATTCTTTCCACGAGGTGTGACGTAGTCATCGCTAGACAGCAGCATTGTTATATTGCAGGACACAGTTGTCAATGAAGCTGACTGAATTATACGGCCCAATTCTCGTTTCCTCCCAAATATCTATACACTACTCTCGAATCCAAGTCCCGACATTGAGGGTCCTTGCTGGCTCCGTCATATGTAGCAAGGCCGGCCTCACCCAGGACCAGTGTCGTATTGACCCTTTTCGCCATCTCAACGGCCAGGCCAAAGTCCTTTCGCATTAACTGGACTTTGAATCCATCTTTGTAGCCATTGGAAGATGGGGCTTCTGGCGCAACATTGGGCACGGGGCAGAACTTGTCACAAATTGTATTCTGGGCAGTGCCTGCAGCATAGACACGCGCAAGAACGCGTGGGTCAAGGCCAGATCGCATTCCCATGTCAAATGCTTCTGAACATGCGATTGCAATGATTCCCGACAAATAGTTGTTTGATAACTTTGCCGCAAGCCCAAGCGATGGTCCTCCACAAGGAATGATTTGCTTTCCCATCATATACAGCAAGTCCGTTATCCGGAGCAAATTAGGATCATTCTCTGCACACCCCAGAAAAAATGCAATTGTCCCTTTCTTTGCACCAAGGACTCCACCGCTAACGGGTGCATCGTAAAAGGAAGCCGACGGGAAGTTGTGCTTTATGTGATCTTTGACATAGAGGCTGGTCGCGGTGTCAATGGTCGAGCAGTCGATCAGGAGTTTCTTGTTGATATCCGTTGAACAGATTCCCGTTTGCGGATCAAGATATACACTGCGAACATGAGAACCCTCGGGAACCATGGTAAAAACAATGTCCTGAAGACTTTAGCTTTGTCTCTATTGTCCGCGGTGCAGGCATATCTCACCGACTTCTCGGTCACATTTCTGCAACTTTCCTCAGCATAAACTTTGCCAGGAAATTGGCCCACCAAATCATCCACAATGGCTTTTACGACATCGAATACGTGTATTGAAATGTCCGGCGACAGTTTATTTGCGAGGTGGCCTACCATAGGAGCACCCATCGCTCCTAGGCCGATGAATCCGATCGCTGAGTAGTCTGCCATGTTCATCACAACTTCTCAAAGCCCAGCATGAAGGAAAACGCTCCCAGAGAGTGAATAGCGAAGAGAAAATTATTGAATTGGTGTCTGGTGGGGTTCAGATCATACTTTCCCAAAGAGGAAAATCAAGGTTGG
This sequence comes from Talaromyces piceae, assembly GCA_001657655.1. Classification (NCBI taxonomy): domain Eukaryota; kingdom Fungi; phylum Ascomycota; class Eurotiomycetes; order Eurotiales; family Trichocomaceae; genus Talaromyces; species Talaromyces piceae. The sequence continues at coordinate 1,533,311 of JNNX01000001.1, forward strand.
GGTAACGATTCCGTCGGCCTTGGCCAGTTAAGGTTCTCCGAACTTACTGTTCTCGCTTTCTCCAAACACCCCCGAACACGGTCCTTTCCTCCAATGAGAGATTACCTCTATGATATTTCCAAGGTACCCTAATCGGGGTGGTATCTTACACGGACCAAATCAAGGAAGGACCGTGTGGCCATTACAATACTGGTCAACTTGGTCCAGCTTTTATAATAGTCTCTTGACAAGCTACAATCCGAAGCCTTCATTCAAATTTATATGTCGGTTGCGTTAGCTTGCTATGTCTACGATTACCATAAAGCAGACAGCACCTCCTGTGGGTGAACCAGTTGCGCTCGCTGGAGTTGCCGAGCTATATGCCCTCTCAGCTGGCCATTTGACTCTTCCAGAAAAGTTCTTCGTGCATCCAGCTTCCGAAAATACTCGAAGGACAGTGCCCTCACTAGCATTTCTCATTCAACACCATCATCCAGTCACCGGAAAAGTTACTAGGATTGTGTTCGACTTGGGTCTAAGACGTGAGGTCAGGCGATACTCGGAAGCAATACAGCATCACATATCAACGCGACAACCTTTGACAACCGACCCTGATGTCGTGAAAAGTCTAGCAAAAGGGGGCTTAAGCCCCGATGATATCGACTACATCATATATTCTCATGTGAGGGGTCATTTGAATTTCTTAAGCGGAAACGGATATAAACTCACAGGATACAGGTACACTGGGACCATATTGGCGAGCCCCGAGACTTTCAGAAGAGCACCTTTGTAATAGGTCATGGGGCCTGGGACCTGTTCAAGCCGACCACTGCGTCCTCCTTGAGAGGAAGCCACTCCTTTTTCGAACCCGGGATTTTACCACAAGAGAGAACAATTGAGCTGCGCAATCCGGAGAACGCCGCCTTCCAAAACGGAGAGTCTCTTCCAGGAAACCCAGACTTTGAACGTTCTTGGGCGACGATTTCAGAGATGGATATAAAAGTTCTCGACATTTTTGATGACGGTACAGTAAACATTGTTCATGCGCCGGGGCATCTCCCAGGACATATAAATCTGCTGGTCAAGACCAGTTCCGGTGCCCAGATTTATCTAGCGGGTGATGCTTGCCATGATCGGCGAATCATGCGCAAGGAACTAGAGATAGGAGAATGGTTGGATACTGCCGGCCAAGTTTGCTGTATCCATGCCGACCGGAAGAAGGCGGAGGAGACGATTGAAAGGATCAGGCAGTTGGAGAATAACGGGGTGGAGGTTATATTCGCTCATGATATTGAGTGGGAAGAGAACATTAAGAACAAGCCTCGCTTTTGGGGTTCGTAGAAGATAAAGTGTCCGTTCGATCGGTGTCCAATCGGTTCGTTAAATTGAGAATTGATACTCAAAATTATTACCAACAGGAACATCTTGGTCCGTTCCGTACCAGGCATCAAAACAAACTACTGTACTGGGTTTCCCATTATATACTACATGTAAAGTCCATCATTGTATACCCGCCTATGCAATCAGTTTACCATTAAGTTTAGTCTGGTTTCAAATAAACATGAGGTGTTGGCATTGGTACTTTATTCAAATGGAGGTCAGCAAATGATGTCTCTATCGCCCGTGTATGATATTCGAGAGGAAGACCTTTCTCCATAGTCCTTAACCCCGCCTGATGCTAGTAATCGGGAGTATAATCCCCTACGGTGGGGTCATAGCTAATCTATTTTAAACATTCTCATTTCCTACCTGGTTGATACTTCCTTATTCTACAACTACCAGAGAATAGCAAAAGAAAAGCCTTGCAGTATGTCTTCAGAGTTGCTCAAGAACAAATTCATTGCCGAAAACGGAGAGCACGCCTGGAACGATGGCTGGGAAAGTATTTTGGAACTTAGTCCAGAGCTCTTCAAAACCAGCCTCGATCTGCGTGGAGTCCCGAAAAGAGCCGGTCATCGACATCTCAGTCGTAAGACTCAGTCTCTGATTGCCCTGGCCGTTGATAGTGCGGCAACACATCTTTACACGCCCGGTATTCACGAACATATACAGACAGCTCTGAAAGAAGGTGCGACGAGTTCGGAGATAGTCGAGGTTATTGAATTGACGTCTACTCTCGGTATTCACGCCTGCAATATTGGGGTTCCCATACTGGCAGAAGTCCTGAGAGAAGAAAACCACCCAGCGGGCCTAGCGACTCCTTTCAATGCTCGCCAAGAGCAGCTCAAAAATGATTTTACCAAAAACCGCGGATACTGGCATACTTTCTGGGAGGACTTCCTACGGCTTGACCCTGACTTCTTCGAGGCTTACTTGAACTTCTCCTCTGTACCATGGACCAAAAAGACGGAGCACGGTGAGAAAGGAGCCTTGGAACCGAAGGTGTGTTGCTCTCTACTCTCCAAAGAGCAGTATCTTTAACTGTTACGGTGCGGAACAGATCAAAGAGCTAGTCTACTGTGCATTTGATGCTGCGGCGACACACCTCTACGTTCCCGGACTGAAATTACACATGAAGAACGCGTTAGGATACGGAGCTTCGCCGCAGGAGATTATGGAGGTTCTGGAAATTGCCACTGCATTGAGCCTTCATGCGGCGAATGCGGCAATTCCGATCTTGAGAAGGGAACTGGAAAAGAACTGAATGCTCCATATGAGACAATGATTCTAATAACTCGGGTGCCTTCTTTCACTAATAAAGATAGACTTTATTTTCTCCGAGCCAAGACAAACCGTAGTTGTGGATCCTTCCTTTACCCCAAACATTTTCCCCAGCTTTTTACCCCACAGAAAGAATCCTTCTCGGTATATGTTCAGTTACGCGGAGAATAGCCGGGAAACTTAATTTGTTCAAAGTGAGTATTAAGCGAGTATTTAGAGTGGCGAAGGTTGAGGCGGTATGGGGATCAAGGTTCTTGCTACTACCTTCGGCTTGAAATTATGATTTAGCTAGACATGTTTGCGTTGGGGATTTCGCGTGGTGTTCTAGTACATATACCTAGGTAGCATGGATTACCCGGATCCAAAGAAGGTTCACAAGTAAATCAATTGATAGTACACCTTGTTAAAATTATTGGGTGAGCATGGTATATGGTGCCGGTCTCTCTATATCTTGATATATCTGCAACACCATACAGGCAGTGCAATCATGGACGACAAGCAAGACGAGATGCAGATCGAGTACAAAACTGCAAATGGGTCTACAACAAGTGGTACCGGGGAGGAGACTATATCGGCTGAGGAATTCCAGAAAAAAGAGCGTGCGGTGCTGTGGAAGTTGGATTGTTTTATCGCGCCTGTGATGATGCTGTTGATGCTCATTTCGTACCTCGATCGGGGTAATGTATGCATCCTATAGCCTCCGGATGCTTTACTGCCTTGCTGATGCACTCTTGTGGCGAAATAGATTGGTTTCGCGGCCACACAAGGTTTATCTGCGGATATTGGACTGAAAGGAAGTCAACTGAACGTTGGTTGTGCTCAGGTCTAAGACACTCAGGACATTTGTTGACACGGTACAGATATGCGTCTCGATTTTCTATATATTCTATATCCTCGCTGAGGTAAGTTTTAATACCTATGTTGGGGGTTCACGGGCTACGCTGACTTCACTGCATTTTTTCAGTTTCCGACATCTCTTCTGGTCAAGCGCCTGCAATACAACCGTGTCATTCCTTGTATTACTTTTTGTTGGGGCGTTGTCTGTATGTGCACAGGCTTTGTACAGGGCTTTCCCTCTCTCGCCGTTACCAGATTACTCCTTGGGTTTTTCGAAGGATGTCTGTTCCCTGCGATGACACTTTTTCTCTGCGATTGGTATAAACGAGAGGAACTTGCAACCAGGATATCGTTCCTCTTTGGTAAGAAAAACTTGCTTTGCTGTTATTATTAATGGATTTTATTCTCACTGACAAAATTTCGTAGTGGCTTCTGCCCTGTCCGGTGCATTTGGTGGTCTTTTGGCCTATGCAATTCTCTACATGGATGGTGTGGCTGGGATGCATGGATGGAGATGGTACATTGCCCAGATTTTCACTGATCATTTTCTCAAGCCAACTGGCTAATCACAGTGACATAATCTAGGCTCTACATCATCGAGGGTCTTATCACACTTATATGGGCTGGCATCTGTATCTTTGTTGTTCCGAAGGATTTTGAGACAGCCTACTTCCTGAACGAAGAAGACCGGGTCATCATGCGACACCGTGCTGAAGCAACTGCAGCTTATAGTGGCGGACAGGGTCATTATAAGTGGAAGGATATCAAAATGGCAGCCAAAGATATCAAGAGCTGGGTTCACGGTGCCATCCAGATCTGCGTGGTCACGATTTTATACGGTATTTACATTCTATATGCTTTGTATTCGGGTATTTGTTTTCAAACTGAGATCTCCCGCCACAGGTTTTGGTACATTCCTTCCTATCATCCTTAAGGATGGATTCCATTATTCCACGATTCAAGCCCAATATCTTGTGGTTCCTGGTATGAATGCGCCTTCCTCACCTTCTTCACTGGCATCAACGAGCCATTCTAACTCAATCCCAACAAAATCTAGTCAACGTTTGGGGTGCGATCGCGTACGCAGTCGGTGCAGTTTTATCCGATAAATACAAAGCCCGATTCCTCTCCCTTATCATCTCAGCGCCGTTTGGTATAGCAGGCTACGCTATTTTAATTGCGAACAGTCGGCACGAACTCGCGCCTGGTGTGCGTTACTTTGCCACATATCTCATTTCAACGGCATGCTATCTCTGCACTGGTGAGTAGACTGATGATTTCAAATACAACCCAAGTTGGATAAACTTTCTCCTGGCGTCCATATCTGACGGGCTGCGTCCATAGGCACCAACATAGCGTGGCTCTCGGCCAACTGTGCGCCCGACGGAAAAAGAGCGGCGAGTGTGGGAATCCTCTTATCGTTGACGAACATTGGCGGTGTTGTTGCAGGCCAGATTTATCAGACTTCGGCCGCACCTGGCTTCGTTCTGGGCCATTCATGGTCCCTTGGTTGTTTAGGTTTTGCGTGGTGTGGCTGGTGGGTTGTGCTGGCGATATATAAGAAGCGAGAAAGACAGAAAGATAGAATGTTGGTTGAGGGGACCGCTTTTGAAGGGGAGTGGAGCGACAGGGCTCCTGATTTCAGATATCAATTTTAGGAAGATGTCATCGACGCTCGTATTCTGAGAAAAAACAATGATTTCATGCTTTTATTTCATTTTACAAGGTCTCCTGCATTCGACTATCTCCAAGGCAAAACGAAGAAGTTGTTTCTTTCTTAGGCCTCATGCCCAGCCATTTCCTCCAACCTCTCGACGCCACTCCTTAACTCCCTGATCCTCTGCCCTACCCTCTTTCTGACTTCTTCTCTAATTTCGGGCGTTACGGTATCAGGGTCGAAGTTGGGCTCTTCCCCGATGGGACTGGTTAGTTGAATTGAGGGATCTTCATCTTCGGCTGCCGACGCATCTTTTGGAAGCGTATAAGCAGTGTACACATAGAGGAGCTGGTTGAGGTATTCGCGCGCCGACTCCCGATCCGACGCGGCGTAAATGGTGGCGCTGTTCGTGCTGTCGACGGCGATCTCGAACTCGTCTTTGGCGTCATTGTATCTAAGATGAAACCTATAGATTAGCTCATGGGAGTTGTGTGAATGAATAAGCAGACAGGCATACAGTTCTTGCAATTCTTCGACAATCAAATCAGCCTCGCTCTTCCCTCCGGTGGCTTTCAGCTCCGTGAATGCGCGGCTCTGCATAGCCATCGGCGACGCTGCTAATCTATAGAAAGAGGATGACGGCGTAGGTTGAGGGTTTCCCACGAGTAGTGATGCGCTGCCGTTATAGTGTGTGCGTAAACGAGAACAAGTACTGATACCCTTAACGCTCACTCCGGAGAACGGGCGAGCATTCTGGCGAGTTAGAGCCTGCGGTAGGCGCCTTAATGTGCTTGTAGATGCCATCTCTAAGAAGAAAAAGAGATATCAATCAATCTAAGTCTTTCAAATACTCTAGTTGTCCTGTTTATGGAATATCTGGAAAAGCTAAGTTCACTGCTGAAACTGTTCACAGCGCGGTTGGACTGGAGCACGGTATGACGTTGCGGATCCACATTGCCGTATCTAATCGCCACGTGATTTATGGGGCGTCCATATTATTCATTGGCCGACAAAGGGTGGGGCTCCAGGTCTCACCTATTCTAGTTGTAAATAGGAAACGTCCCTGAGTATTAGGTCAATCGATAAAGACTCATTTAATGCTAGTGAAGAAAGAACATATGTGATACAATAAAGAGCAACTAAGCAGGCATTAAATTGTGTCGTCTCATCATCAGTCATTAGTGCATGAAAACGAAAAAGATGTTTTCCGCCGCGAATATCCATCAAAAAACGGGTAAAGTCATATTACAAAAAAAAATAAGATAAAAAAAACGACGAATGGATAAAAGCGACAAATCGTAAACCCATGATTATGTACCAGTTGGTGCTAGTAATCGAAGGAGTAGCCACTGTTATAGGGGTTCCCGTCATAATAATGAGGATCTCCATGGCCGTTGATGTTGATGCTAGCTGCACTGGCGTTCATTGATTGGCTCCGAGACGATCTAGATCCGTTCAGGCTTTGAGTCCGCCTCAGCAATCGCTTCTGATGTCGTTCTTCGCACTTGTTTTCAAATTCTTTATGTTCTTTTCTTTGCTCACGCACTTCCTTCCATTCACCGACTGCCCCTTGAATACCGAGGATAGCCAGGCCGACCGAGGCCACGTTTTTCAGATTCGCTTTCCTCTTCATTTTGAGCTCGTGTTCCTTCGTTATCGCGCCTTCAATAGCAGCTTGCCGTCGTTTCTTTTGGGCTTCAAAGTTCTTTGCCACGCTGTGAGCGGCATGGATAGTCGCTACAGCGGCGAGGCCCGAACTTACGAGCTCCCTACGGAGCAGCTTCTTTTTCTGGCGTTTCTCTTCGTCACTGGATCCAAGGTCAGAATCACTATCGCAATCACTATGGCACACAAGTTTGCCATTAGAAGGGTTCCCTTCATGTGGAGCGCGAGAAGTAGAACGACGAGAAGTCTCTAACTGGGAACGTACATCTCGAGACGGCCTGTGTCTCCGTCTAGACGAACGATAAGAGTCGTCGCCATCATCCTCGGAATCAGAGTAATCAGAATAGCGGGACGACCGGTCCTGCCGGCGATCATCCTTCTTCTTGTCATCGAGCCCCAAGGCCGCTATTCCCTTGCTGATAGCGCGAGACACACTCGAACCACGCCTCTTGGAATCATGATGGCCCCGGTCATCGGAAGAACTGTCCTGAGAATCTGACGGGCTGCGTCCGCGAGACTTGGAGCGCACTCTATCGTAGATCTGCTTGCCCGCCGCGGCGAGGATCCCGGCAGAGGCCATATCCTTGAGAGGTCCTTGGCTCTCGTTGCGTGCTCTGCTCTGGCTCCGGCCTCTCGACCTCGATCTGGACCGTTCACCGTTGACAAAACGGTTGGTGGCCATGCCAGCCAGGACCGATTCAATCACATGCCGGCCGCCGTGTTTGTTTGGGTCACGGTCGATGAGGCCATCGACACCACCGGCGGAGATAGCAGCCGTCAGGATTCGCCTGCCCTTCTCACCGGTCCATGGACCCGGGTCCTTCCGCGAACGGAAAGCTTCCGCAGCGCCAGCAGCAAGGGCAGCCTTGACAGCTTGAGCGACGCGGGCTTCACTCTTGGCACGACGGCCACCTCGACTACGGGAGCGGGAGTCCGAGTACGAACGGTGTTGGCGGGGGCGGCCACGGTCTGCGTAGCGGTCCTCGTAACGGTCCTCATAACGATCACGGGAGCGGTCACGGGAGCGGTCACGGGATCGGTCACGGGCAGATTTGATTCCAAGGGCTCCTCCAATAGCACCCACGGCCTGTTCACTCAGAGACTTGCGTCTGCGAGGACGCGGCGACGGGCTGCGTGAGGAAGAGTAAGATGAGCGTCGTTCGTAGCGATCACCTAAGCGAAAGCGACAGCCCGTTAGCCAGGGAACGCAATGGTAGTCTCCTCATCTTGGTGGAGTCAACTTACTCTTATCGGGGCGGTGCCTGTGCCTCCGGGGCCGGTAAGTATCGCGGCGAACGTAGTCATCGTCATAGTAGTGGTCGCGACCGGCAGAGCGAGCACGACGAGTGCCACTCTCCCGAACGGACACGGCACGGCGCGGTCTTGGATAGCCATAGTAGTACTCGCCCGGGGGGAAATCCCTGGTCACCTCCTCGACCACAGACTCGGAGCTGTCATCAGGACGGTGAGCAGGGCCCAATTCACGGCCGTAGCCGCCCCGGTTGTCCACGTAGGTTTCCTCGACGTAGCCACCCGGACGAGGATACCGATCGCGCTTGACCCTATAGCCCCGGCTATCGCGGGTGTCGTAATACGACATGGTACGGCAGTAGGCAGGCAGGCAGGATACTCGATGTTATCCAAAAGTTGACACAAATCAAATGCTGCAGCCAAACGATAAAATCACGATGTCTGGAGCAGCGAAAGGCGGATAGTGGGATAACCAGAATGAAAAACGGATGCAGGGCGATGGATGGAGACGCCGTCGACAATAAGTAGAGCCGATAAGCAATAGGAGCGATGGTATTAATTTAGGATGATCTCAAGGCGGGGCTGAGTTCTGACTTGGGCCGCGGCGGAGGGGCGAATGAGTGGCGGCGGCAGGCACGACAAGACCCTCAAACAACACCTGACCCTGTCCCTTTTTTCCTCCTCTATTCCTTTCTATAATCTCTCTTTATCTGCCTTAGTCTGTGCTTCCTGTCCGGTTTTTCTTTATTTCAACTGTTCAGCTGTGCCGCACTGCACCTGACGATCACGTTGGTGGCGATACAACTCGATGCACTGCTTCTGCTTCGATTCCGTATGTGGTAGTGGGAAGCCGTGTGGTGTGGTGTGGCGCAGCAGGCAGGCCTGCGCCTTCTTTCACAGGCAAGCGTGGCTGACGAGAATTCTTCTATCGTTCTCCGAGTGATGGTGATGATAACAATATAGATCATATAATAGCTCATAGACAGTTCTTGGCCAAGGTTGCCAAGCAACACAGCCGGGGTCAGGATGGTGAACTCCCACTTATATACGAAAGATAACGGGGTTTGACCGCTACGACGCCGGCTAGCCAGCAGCTACCACTGATTCAGTCTCAATCTTTCCCTAATGACGCAAAGCACCAGCAGAAATGCCAGTTTTTTATCCATCGGATTAACCTAAAGCAGGCGGGAGATGAAGTTGTGTGTTGCTCTGACTGCTCTGCCCAGTCCACGTTCTCCGACTCGAGGGCGGGCGGGGCTGCATGACGTATTCGAGAGCCCAGCCACACATCTGGCCGTCCATGACAGGCCACGCCAGGCCTGGCCGCATAGCGCCGTCTGCAAGATGACAGCACTGGCGTCTCCAGGGGTGTCACCATGTAACTTGACGTCGGCCAGATCTCTGAGAGCATTTGAATTGACTTTGCCAAACTATGGTGCAACCCGTTCCATGGGACTCTCCAAGGGACTTGCCGCTGCTTGTTTGCCAGGGAGGTTGCCGGTTCCGCCAATCAAAGGAGCTCGGCAATATTCTGCACTTTCCTCAACAGACCAATCAGAGCCGCGATTGAAGCAACAGCACTCTGCCTCATATAATGAAGGGAAGGAAGAAAGAGAAGAAAACGGGGAAAAGACGACTAAAAGAAAGTCTGCGTCTCATTCGGGATTTGCGCTCTATATACTCGGCGACTGCATCGCGCTGTCCAGTGTTACTATTACAAGCGACCGTGCCGACGCTCAGTCACGGACAATCTTCAGCTGCTTGAATGCTCGGGCATTTTCCTTGATGGCGACCTCCACGGGCAGACGCTCCATGCTGCTCGCGCCGAAGAAGCCGTGTACTCCCTTGGTCCGGCTGAGCACATACTCGGCATCCTGCGGCTCTGCGATTGGTCCGCCATGACACAGTACGATAATGTCGGGGTTGATCTTGACAGCCGCATCGCGAATGTCCTGGACAATCTTGACACTATCATCAAGCGACAGAGCTGTCTCGGCGCCAATCGTGCCCGAAGTGGTCAGTCCGACATGTGCGACAAGGACATCAGCCCCCGCCCGAACCATGCGTTCTGCCTCGTCCACGTTGAACACATATGGCGTGGTCAAGAAATCCATCTCCCGCGCAACCCGGATCATCTCAACCTCACGATCATAGCCCATCCCAGTTTCTTCGAGGTTCTTTCGAAAGTTGCCGTCGATCAAGCCCACCGTGGGAAAGTTTTGGATACCGGAGAAGCCAATTGCTTTCAGTTCCTGCAGAAATTCCGGCATGCTTCTGAACGGGTCTGTTCCGCATACGCCTGCAAGCACGGGCGTCCGTTGAACAATAGGAAGGATCTCTTTGGCCTACTTTCTCAGTCTTTGGGAGAAAACAGGGGCGCGCAATGAGGGTGCCATGTCATACCATATCAACCACAACAGCGTTTGCATCGCTATAAGGCATTAATCCCGCGAGTGATCCTCTCCCGGCCATGCGGAACCTGCCCGAGTTGTAGATGATGATGAGATCGCTGCCTCCCTGCTCTACGAACTTGGCTGAGAGACCGATGCCTAGTTCAAGACCAGCATTAATTCATTGCCTTGTGCGTTCTGGGGAGCATGGGCACCCACCCGCTCCTGCTCCAACGATGATGCCGCCGTCGGATACAACTTTGCGCAGCCGGCCCAGGATTTCTGAGCGCGATGTCGGTCGAGGCATTTTGTTTTCAATCACAGTGTACAGTCCTGAATTGCCAATTGCACCTTTAGTTGGAAGTCAGGCCAGCAGTTTCGTCATCTGGAAGAAAGCATGGGTACGGCTCTATGTACCCCACTCGACCTCCCTCAATCGCGATGCGGGGCCCAACCGACCACGCAGCTTCTCCGAAGCGGGGGTGATATCATATCGCCGAACTAAACCTTGACGGTTTCAAGCAGCCCAGAAGCTCACCAGACGCCCCTAGAATGAGCCAGCAAATCCCTTTAGTGTCACTGGATACCCAAGAAATAACCACTTTCAACTTCATGCGAACTCTTCCCATTCTAGCGACTCGCATCTGTCTATCAGCAGCCATAAGCTTAGATTCGTATAGTGCCTTTGAGTCGGAGATTCAGACCAAGATCTATGATGCAAAATGGCTCAGCCACATATATTGGTTTTGGGAACCTGCGATACAAAGCTTGATGAGACTCTTTTTCTGCGTGAGCAGATCCTCAACGCCGGTACGGCAAAAGTCATGCTCCTCGACGTTGGGTGCCATCCAGTCGCTAGTGACTTGATCGATGTACCCAGCGCAAAACTGGCAAGCTACGGTCCCAGTAAACTTGCAACAGACGTAACTGCTCTCCCTCGGGCGGAGTATATCAAACGAATGATTGACTACACAACCCTGTTCGTGTCTGATCTGTTCCACGCTGGCCAAGTCCACGGTATCATATCAGCAGGCGGGTCGAGTGGCACCTCTCTGGCGACAGCAGTCATGCGCAATGCCTTACCCGTTGGTGTTCCGAAAATGATGGTGTCCACAATGGCCAGCGGCGATGTCGGGCACCTTGTTGAAGAAACCGACATTACGCTGATGTACAGCGTTGTTGACGTTGCTGGACTCAATACCGTCCTAAGCCAGATCCTCCGGAACGCGGCCGGGGCAATTTTAGGCGCTGCCACCCTATATCACCAAAGTTTAGCCAACGCGCAGACCCGATCGAAGCAGCCCCGGAAGAAAATTGCTATAACAATGTTTGGAGTTACTACGCCCTGCGTGGATGCCATCCGGTCCCATCTCACGAGCAAGTATGGCTATGAAGTCTACGTCTTCCACGCTACGGGCTCCGGTGGCAAGGCAATGGAACGGCTCGTTCGAGAGAAACAAATCGATGCCGTGCTTGACGTGACGACGACCGAGATTGCCGACGAGCTCGTTGGAGGCGTCCTGACCGCGGGGCCCAACAGATTGAAGGCAGCAGCTCAAGCTGGTGTTCCGCAGGTCATCAGTGTGGGAGCTTGTGACATGGTGAATTTCGGTCCCAGAAACACTGTGCCAGCCAAGTTCGGGGACCCAGAGCATAGCCGGCTCCTCTATGAGCACAATCCGGCCGTCACCCTGATGAGGACAAGCCCGGACGAATGCAGACAAATCGCAAGATTTATTGCTGCCAAGTTGCGGGAGCATACTGTCCGACCAGATCTGGTGCGGGTGATCCTGCCTACTGGGGGCATCAGCATGATTTCAACCCCGTCACAGCCGTTTTACGATTCAGCCGCGGATGCAGCACTGTTTGACACGTTAGAGAGTGAGCTCAGGGGAAGCGGACTCTCCGTGCTGCACGATGAGCATGCAATCAATGATCCTGAATTCGCAACCCTAGCTGCCGAATCCTTGGTTGCGCTGATCCAACGTAACGAAGGGAATCCCTGAAAGTCCATGGTCCTTTGAACTAACGTATCATCAGCGTATCATCAGCGTATCATCGGTGACTGGTGAGAGGAATCTATTAACGGTTTTTTCTTTTTGGTTCCTTGGTGTCATTACTACGACCAAAGATCCTTCATTTCTTATTTTTCTCTTTTACTTTGGCAAAAACAAAAAAGGGGCCGAAAATCTATTCGGACAACGTGCAGTACTATATTCGTATGCAACCCAGCGCAGTCAATACAGTCTGAGCACGTAAAATAACAACAGAAAGGACTCGACGTTTTCGTCGCTTATGCATTTAGCAAAATTACATTCGTGTCGAGGAACAATGTTGCTTGGAAAAAGCGTTAGGACAATATAAGCAAAGGAGATTTAATATGGCCGTCAATATCCTCCAACGCCATCAGCGGGTATCTTAAAACAGAAACAAAGCAGAAGGAAAAGGGCTGGATCACGGGGTCGTTGGGAGTTAGGGTTCAGAGACAAAAGGGAGTTTCGTGGTGACTGGTTTGAACAGGACGTGCGCTCAATAACTTTGCGCCGGAGAGGACACGGCCGAAGTGCTCTCGCCATCCGACTCGGCCTGACTGTTTTCTCGGCGCTCATGATCCGAGTTGCTGGGTGGCCATTTTGAGCTTGGTGAGGATGGCTCCTTCACGCTCGTTTTGTGGATGCGCCGATGCTGCTTCATGTTGTCTTTGCGGGTGAAAGCCTTGTTGCAGATCGGACAGTGGACGCTCTTCTCTCCCGTGTGCTTCTTCCCGTGGCGAGCGGCATGGCCGGACGTCGTAAAGGTAGCTGTGCACGAGTGCGACACGGCGTACGGGCAGGCGTATTTGTTTTTCTTTGGTTTTCTGCCCAGATCGGTTGCGCTGCCGGGACTGGCTCGGCCATCATTGCTTCCGAACGAGGGCTCTCGAGAGTGCAATGCGGGTAGAGGGCTAAAGGATGATTCGGCGGGATATGGTTGTTGTTGTTGTTGTTGCTGTTGTTGTTGCTGCTGTCGGTGGTGGTGGTGGTGGTGGTGGTGGTGTTGAGTTTGGAGTTCCATGGTATGAACTGGGCGCGGTGGTGCAGCTGCTGGGCTCTGTCGCTGATGTGTTTGTGAAAAGTGGGATGGCCAGCCAGTCCTAAACTCGGGAGGTCCACGACTCTCGTAACTCGGTGACTGCCGGGGAGGAGGGTCGACATGCTTGCGGACGGCAAAGGAAGGGTGATCATCGTTATTTAGGATTGACCGCATGGTCGATTGTGGACCGCTACTCATCATGAGGTGGTGCGGTCCGAAGGTATCAGACCGAAGGGCAATCATCAGGGTCGGTCAGCTTGGGAGCCGGCCAAACGAATGCTGTTGTTGGCGGCCTTGAATTCGTCAGGCGCGGATGTGATGAGTGGAGTGTCACCGCGCTCTGGTGTATGTGTGACGTTTGTATCCGAAAGCACGCCGGCTGGGTTGAGTCCGCGAGTCAGACCGTCCGAGGGTAGAGAGAGGCACAAGGTACAGATTACTTGATACACGGCCGGAGAGGCAAACCAAACAAGCCGAACAATCGTCCGAGGCCACACCTAGGCAAGATTGGGGTATAGAGAATAGGGCAACTCAAGACCAGAAATAAGGGTAGAGGGAGGTGTGCGGAGATATATGTGCAACGATCAATCACATGCTATGGCACGGAGCTTGTCGACAGGGGGCCAATCAACAAACGATGCGCGACTGATTGAAGAATTAATTGCAAGGCCGCTAATTCATGATTCTACGATTCTATTTAGCATTTCCGGGGACCAGAGTCCCATCCGGAGTACAGGTGTGGCCCTTTTATCTGTCTTTTTAGGTTTGCTAGCCCACCCACCACGCCGAGTGGGTTTCGACCACCAGGCAGGGCGTTGAGATCGTCCGTTGTTCCGGAAATGCTTACTGTGGATCCCAAACATTGTTATTCAGGCGATGCGCTCCAAAGGACCTACCTATCTTCAGGGTTCACACTCGCAAAGTCCCCGTTTCTTACAGTATCATGATGACCATACAACCCAGGGCAGGCAAAGCTGCCGAGCCAAGACAGAGTTCACCCACTAACTACTTAGTCAGCTTGCGATTACAAAGGACTCTGTACTCTGTACAGTAATACCAATACCAAATCATAAAGCCTGACATTAAATGGGAAACAGATGCTGTCGCATAGTAACATTCGGCGTCTTAAACCAAAAGTCGCCTTTCGATAGCTCCGACCGATCGAAGAGTTGGTTTTTTTTTTTTTTTTTTTTTTTTTTTTTTTTTTTTTTTTNGGAGAAGCTAGCCGAAAGCGGCATGGCAACCCTTAAAAGGAAAATTGTCTTGACTAGGGGGGTCCTTAGGGCTTTGTTCGGGCTCCTTTGGGAATGGAGTGGCATGGCCCATGCCGGATTGCTGGATCTTGAGCTTTACGGCCATCTGGAAATATGCTCTGGAACGTTTCAGCCGCTGAGACGGAGCTAAGCCCAACCGTCTTGCCCTTAAACCCTGCTTTTTCCTAGGAATCCGTTACTGATGTACTATGTTGTGCTAGTAGTTGGGGGGTTACAGTGACCCCCCCCCCCCATCTCCCTCGAGAGGATTGCTCGGGCAGAGCTGCCCCGGAACCCGATCAGCCTCGCTAGGTCTTCGAATATAAAAGTCATGCTACAAGTACGACTATGGCTTCTACTCCAGCGTACCCTGTGAGTGTTGACAGGATACAAATGCCCAAGTACGTGCAGAGAATGGCAATCCGAGTCCACGGTGCATAACTAATCACAAACAGCACCAATGATAATGCCGGCCTCGGGTTTCCACTTATACGAAGGTGTCATCTGGTGGAGACCCGCCCCAGCAATCTGAGAGGCAGGAAAAAAGGAAAAACCAGCTCAAGCAGGTCCAACTAGAACGGAACCATAAACTATAAATAGGCTGGGTTAGGAGCCATTGGAACTCGCCGGGCTTTACTTGCGGGACACGATCAAGTTCCTAGTCCAGCAACGCCGACGCTAATTGGCTCTTCAATGCCCAAAACAGAAGTCAGTCAGAACCCTGAAAAGCAAAAAGAGATATAAGAGAGGGAAAAAAGAAAAACGGTCGCCATGTGGGGACTCGGCTGACTTTCTATTTTGGCTTGATCCCCTCTCGCTACTCTCTCTCTCTCTCAAGCCCGCACCAGGTATAGGACGCGTACGTACGTACGTACGTACGTATCGAAACATGCTTATTAAGTCTCTCACAAGCGGACCAAGATAGGATGTGCAACATAGTACAGAACAACCATGCAGCCGCAATGCTAGTTAGTCGGGTAGATTGCATGGCTAACAACTACGTCAAATTTAAGATTATTGCGAAATCAGCTGTCCAATCAACCTGTCAACGCTTCGTATACCAAACTGAAAAGGTTCAAAAGTCTTGGAAGCCGGTAGCAACACGGGGGGAAATTCCCGGCTAGACGGTGGAACACAGTTTCGTCAACCTTCCAGAAGCGCATGCTCCCCGCCCGGACTTTAGCAGTAGCGGGACCACGCACCCAGCGTGTTCTCATGCAGGGACAGTGCCAAACTTTCATGGCTTGTGACGAATAAACGAGGCTGCTAACGGCGACCGGTGTGAAAGAAGAAGTAGCTGATCTGGGCAAGTTACGCGCGTGGCTTGTTCTTGGCGTTTACCCTTTTCTGCCAACTAAGCATCGATTACGGGGTACGCAGCAGCCAATGGGACTATGCCTTATCAGCCATCAGGCGACAGGTTCTTCAACTTGCATGCTCGGATGAATCGTTCCTCTACATGGAGAAGCCGGCGACAGTTACGATTAGATGGCAGCTTGTTGTTGTGACGGGCCTGCGAGTAACCAACCCCCTTTACCTGGCTTGGTGATGTTGGGCCTGATGTTGGGCGAAGCCCTTCGAGAGCCAAGTTACCTGGTCACTGCTTGCGTTTTCCACTAACTCCCCACTAGCGAGCTGTCGTTCAGAAAAAGAGCTGCTGCTGATCTTCTCGTTCCCCGGGTGCAGTCCGCTGGTGGCTACCGGTGGCTAACCGGTGGCTAACTACTCCGAACATGGCAAGATGCGGTCCCGAGTACGCAGCACACCCGACACAGGACGGCACTGCTCATCTAACCTGGTACGAGCGACTAGCACGAAAATCGAATCAAATCAAAATGAAAAGACCGTAATATTGACACACAGAAAGCCAAGCAATCTGTTATCCTCAGCGCGGTGGTTTTTGAAAGTCTATATGGGCACTACTACAACTCTGGGGTTGAGCCAAGCAATTTGTACAGCTAGCTTACCATCCTGTATCCACAACAGGAAAGTCGTGGCGAAACAGCTAGCTGTCCTCGATACTCTAGAAATCCATTCAGAGTACTCGGGACAGGGCCGTCTCATCCCTTGTCGATCGTCCACCGTCCTCTACTCCTGGGTTCTCGGCGCCATCGACTCCTCACAACGATGACCCTATACTCAAGAACACACGTACAAAGAAGGACATGGGCAGCATTTTCCACCCTGAACCGCCTGACCGCCAATGTATCCTTTTCGATCGCAGGCTTGGTCAAGCCAATCTCCGTTCTTCGCTGACGAGATCGCCGGAAATGGTGTGCACTGCAGAATACGGGGTACAGAGTATATAGCTTGAAAATACCACGTACTAGCTTCCTTCCGGAGCGGCCCTTGGGATGATTAAAGGACAGGGTACGCTGTCGCCGCGATGCGATTTGCCCGTCGATCGGACAAAGTCCGATACCAAGCTTCACGTGACCGTCTAGGATCTGCGATTTTGATCATTGGATCCAACCAGGTACAAGGACACCTGAACTTCGTCGCCGTATTGATAACTTTTCCTTAATTCGAGAAGATTATGAGATGTTGTTCATTGTCGCATGGGGCCGAGCGGCGCTTTTAGGGCTAGCAACCTCCTGCCTGCAGGGTTCCGCATCCTGATGTCCAATGAACGCCCGAACATGAACGAATTCCTCTCTCCCCCACGCCGTTTTTCCCAACAACCAAAACATAAGAAGCTTACTCTCATGGCAGGATTAATCCTTCATGGCCAGCCTCACCTGTCATGACATGCTGCTAAAATTCACAGGTGGGAAGTCTTGACGGAGGCGATTTGTCATTACTCCGCTGTCACCAATGTGACCCGGGGTCTTCAACACCTCAGAAACGGTCGCTTCCCCCCTACCTATACAAGGACCAATACCCTAAGTTATCCTGTTTGGGATTAGGTCATGGCAATCAATACCATGATTAACATTTAAAATTTAGATCAGTTGCCCAAGGCGGGATAGATGTGTTGCTTAAGCATACTATCGTTCGCTACAATTGTTCCAACTCGCTTATAGAAAAAGGTTTAGCCCTCAACATTCAGGCCGACGGCGTTCAAACAAGATTTTGCCATCACGCCTGAGATAGCCACGCACACTACTTGCTTCTAGGGCCACTTGGCTCGTCCATGTCAGCTGTCCCAAGTGGGTGGTGGCGCACTTCCAGATGCTCATCAGAATTTGCTCGTGTTGAATCAGCTAACAGCTAAGGCGATATTTGCTCCGCTAAACAAGCTATACTGGTACTTGGTACTCTGTTCAACTCCTCAAGTGACCTTGGCATGAAGTCATGACTTGCAAATAAACCCCAATTGTTCCGTCCAGCAGGCAGAAATATTGGATTTGAAGCCTGCATGATTGGAGGTCCTCTGAAACAAAGCGTGACGGAACTCGCTCCGCTACCAGTTTCCGGCACAGTCCACGGCTGTTGTCCGACACAACTCGCATGCAACTGAAACGAGCACGTTGCTGAAACAAACGATGTTATGACGGCACGCATACTACGGTATATCAATCCCTTGCCTCGTTCTTTCTCCGACAACGAACGAATGCACCAGCAACCCAATCGATCCTTCTAGCAAAAAGGAAATCTACCGCTTCCAAGCTGATGCTCTTTGAAACGCGCTCTCAGCACACTAGCATAACCATCTCGTCATCTTGTGTCTATCCGGAGCAAGGTTCGAATGCGAGGAATACTGTTTGGATTACATTTCCTCTACTCCGTCTTCGTGCTTACATCTCTGCTGATAGGGTCTTGGCTTATCCGGATGCCTTCTTCCTCCATAGTACAAAGTCAACCTTTTACTAGTGACTAGCAAGCCAAGCCATTCGATGTACAGTAACAGGGTTTCAGGGTCGTCTCTTAGTGGAATCTTATGAATACGCTTCATCGCCGGAGCCCCTCTTAAAGTTACCGGCGTACTAGGGTCCTTACCTTTGAGGCCGGTATGCTCAAATGCCCGATCGTCCGCCACCGGTCCTGTCGATCCTGTCCCGTCATTGGCTTAGCGGCCCAGCTCCCTCTGCGATCTGATTGATCCAGACCTACAGTGGTGCCACTCTTAGTAAGCATGCTCTGCTCTTGTTTTCCTTTTCCTCTTTTCCTGATCAAGAATTGGATACTATCTTATTTGTCTTTTTTGGACCCCCCCTCCCCCTCTCCTGGGTCTTCTTCTGTACTGCAAATCTGTCTTGGCGGGTTTGTTACTCACCAACCCCGAAATCCGCAACCGTGAACATTGGATTCCCTGCTTCGTGCTTCGTAAGTTCCATCCAGGGAAGATGTCAGCCACGAGATCCGCTGCTTTCCCAATCGCCTGCCCAATATGACCTCTGTACGAAGCTGTACAAACAAGATTACGTGGGGCCTTTGGTCAAAACCCTGTCTACAAAAGGAGATCTGTGATTTTCAGGTAATGTAATCGATCAACGGTTTACACATATAGTTCCCCTAGCTATCATCTGTTTTGGTTCCCATGCCCTTTCCATTCTATTCAGCTTCCAAAAAAAGAACATCTCGTATTTGTTTCCGTCCGTAACAGATCTATTTCGCGTGATCGGGCCCTACCAGACAAGTTCAAACTTTATGATAATTCACGGAGAAAGAGCCAAAGACCGGGCCATGGCGTATGACTGGACATCTTGGCTAGCCATTGACCTAATCTCCCCCAGACCGGAGGCCCCCGAGATTGTTTCCCTTTGAGGCCTAGCTGTGGACTGCTACAGTAGGCCCCCATCTGACTCGATCTTTCCACCAGGTCCAGGGACTTGAGAACTGGCAAGGAAGAACACGATGGTAACCTTACAACTATGCTATGGAAATTTGCTCACTTAATGTGATGCTGCTATTGTTGCACTGTTTTGCGTCATGCCTCCGGAGGTTGTGGATTACGCCTATTCTTGGCAATGTCTTGGGAACTAGCCTAAAGGCTATGTGTAGTCTAAAAAGGAGGCGACGTTATTGTAGTCGGGCTTCTTTTGACATTGCACCTCATCCTTCAATGACAAATAATTGTCTATGGACAAGAATACTGATATCAGTGAATCTCCCACCGTTTCAAAGTTCCCAATAGCCACATGGCCTCCCCCTCCCTGGTTCTTGCCATAACAGACACGGTATAGGGTTCTCTGCATGTGCTTCTCTGGTGTTGACGGTCCGATCATCGGGCCTCCCCTTTCCTTAAGAGTATATATAGTGTATAGCATACTACTGAAGCAAGGAGCAATAACTCATGAGCATCTGCGGTACATATCGATCAAACTATCTTTATCGGGTAATTCATGCGACTAGTGGGTCGTTTCGTAGAAGTTGCCGCTTAGGCGCATAAGAGCCTGCTCGTATTGAATTGGTCTTGGCACGACAAGGGAAAACAGAGCCTGTACTTTCTGGCTTGGCTGGCTGACGTTCGGGGTACGGAGATAACAGAATACAGCGAGAGCACTCTGTAACTATGGGTCGGGTCGATCGATGGTTATTTCCTTCTGGAATGTTTCACGCCTGCAACTATGCCCGCTTTCGTGCAGTACTCGGATAGTGGTTGGCTAGTAGGAGAGCCTCATGATCACAATTCCACAAGCTTGGAGCCCAGTCCGCAATAATATAATATTTGGGTGACCAGAACCGAAGTGTCGAGGTCGATTTCTAATACGCCACTTGTATTATTTCAGGAATAAGCATATGGGATGAGTCATAGTCTGTTTAGAGCCTTGTAGAACATGTTGTATACTATGTACGTATTTAGTTGATCTCCATTTGATCAAAGTCGACCGCAGATGTTGGAACTATCAAATAGTCACATGATCCTTAATTGACTCGCATCAGCCTATGTTTGACGCACAATCCGCTTTTGTTGGGCTTTCGAATACGTATATAGATGCCTGCATATGCTTATATGCCCTTGGGTTGGCCAAGGGGCCACTACTTGGAGTTGGAAATAAAAAAAAATACATGCGCGCGTGGGTTTTTGACTGACAACAAACCAAGACGTTGAGACAATCATCACCGGGTTCTCACTCCCTCTACTCAGACGGGTTTCACACTCCGTCTGTTCGTTGTACTCCGGTCTCCGATATAAACTTTTGTCCCCGACAATTAGCGACGATGCAGGGGGACAATTGGAGCGAGAGTTGCTGAAGGTCACTAGCCAAGTCCGAATTTTCAATAGAACGGGAAAGGGATGCTGCAGCATGCTTGGACCAAGAAAGAACAAAGACAGCCAGACCAAATAGGAGAAGGAGACGGAGAAGGCGGAGTAGGCGCACTTTGGAAATTTGGCGATAAACCCTGGAAAGGCGAGGTTGTTGACCAAAATGGGTTACTAAACTCTATTTGATTTAGGGCAGCCTTGGTACGGTGTGGATCATCCATGACTCTATGACTGAGAAACTCCAGTGATTACTAAGACTATTGGACAAATGACAAGCCCTGGCGCACTGGATGTCGACCGATATAGAAAATGGTGTTAAGCTTTTGTATAGCAGTGGGGTGTTTATAATTTTTGTGGTTCGAAGCATTTTTCTTTTCTTAAATCCTAGGTGATCAAAAATAGTCTCTTCTTAGTAGACAATATTTCTCGAAATTACCTGTATAAGGCAAGTGGACTTTGCTCAAAGCGTCGGTTGTTTATCTGTTATGTAAATTTACTGATTAATATGTGTTGTAAACCTCTTGTATACGTAAACAGTCAATTTTATAATTAGGTTCGTGCATTGTGTATCGGTTGTTTTTCCTGTATAGCTGTCTCTCACTTCATTTCCTTCTTCCAGTTAGCGACACCTACATCTAGATTGGGCTTCAAGATCCTTCTGAACCTTGGGTGTCTTATAGATTCTTATCTCATCGACCGAACTGTTCGTGGATTAGCGAGGTATTAAGCCTACTCGATCGCACTGGTTTATACCCCCCGGATATTCATTCTCTGAAGGATACGTGGTACTCTTTATTTTTCAGCACGTACTGACTGCATTAGTTGACGCTTCTGGGTTCTTTACATGTATCCAGCCAGTGCCATTCATGTTGAGGACAGGATACATGCTCCTGAAACTTCTATGAGATAAAAATCCTCGTGTATTTCCTCCAGTTCAGTCAAGTAGAGCTTTGCATCCATTGTTGCCAAGGCACAATGTTATGTTGCTTTATGACATCCGAATTGCTATATTGATGGACATTGGAGCCCATGGAGCATCTGAGCTTTCTCCCTCATTATTTTTTTTTTTTTAATCCAGATAGTATATATTGTGCCTGCTCCTAAAAGTCTAAAACATGATTTTTAGATCTCACGTTGTTGTACTACCAGAGAATTCTTTCCAAGATCGCGGTGCTCAAAGATACCCAGCGCTACATGTTAATCCTTGCTAAACTTGTGCTAGCAAATTCTGCTGTTTTCTTATACATGTTGGTCAATCATGCAGTCTCATGCATCCAATATTAAGTCCTCACGCAACTTGGCTCTGTGGTTGAGCTGAGCAACGACTGGAATCTCGAATGTGCTTTTTACATCCCCTTGATTCTTTTCCCCCTTGCTGGGAATATTGAAGGATGGAAACTACGTTTGACTAGTTGGAGACTTTTTGCGTAGCAACGACAAGATTGATCCCATCAGTATGCAATCCGCGAATGTATATGTTGCTAGTATACATAGAGCAATCTGAACCCATTATCCACTGCCACCTAATCCCGATGTACAAAGCCAGACACGATTCGAATACTCTGTAGACATGCAGTACTCACCAATCACCTGTTCTCATGGCAAAACTTCCATGTAGTGCGAGCTCCAGAGCTGTACTACGTCTAGACAGCCATATACACCAGGCACAACAGTGTGTACTATTCAACAACATCCTACAGTACTAGCAAAAGGTCCGAGGTAATGACAAATCTATGAGCTATGACATTGAAGATGTAAAACAGCACTATTTACACTGCAAGTCAAAACGACACATCCACAAAAAGCTAGCTGCTGCTCTGCAGCTCATGTACACAAAACAAGGGCTATCTCAGCGGCAGATAATGCAAGACACAGAATTGCATATTATAGAAAATTGCGGTAGAATAGAGCGTTCCAGTGGGTATAAAAAGAGAGACAGCGTATTGGAGAGCGCTCAACGCGTAGTGGGTGATTGCGGGTAGTGCAAGAAAAGGAAATGGAAAAAGAAGTGGACGCTTCCCAGAAGGGTGTATGCATGCGAATGCAACGGTGAACAGGGGTTTGAAAGGAATAAATAGTACAAGGTAATTACTGTTGTGCTTTCGCCTTAGGAAAGACGCGACGACCATCGGCAGTCATGGGCGCAAAGGAGTGTAGAACTCGATAGCACGTGTAGCCCACTCAAGAGAGTCTGAGGGAGAACGGGAATCTAACTTTTTTTTTTCCTTCTGTCTGAGTGATTTCATGCCATCGTGAGGGCGGGCGGCCGCCGTCCGGACCAGGTGTAGTATTACTGGGTTCCTTCTCCAGAGAGGGTTTACTTCTCAGCATGGATGTTCAGCCAACTCATGTCAGAGTTGATGTTGCTGCGAGGCGGTCGAAAGGTGTCTTGATGGAAAATAGCACTCGATCCCCGTGCTTGTGACTGCGCATCGTTCGGCATAGGATCGCCGTGCATGGTCGGACCATTGCGCGTACTTGGCTGATAGAAGCTTTCTGTATAGTTGCTACTTGATGGGCGGAATCCAGGATGTGACCAATTCAGCGTGTCGTTGATACTGGCTGGTACCCCGGATGAGTAGGTATCTCGACGTTCATGATCATAATCTTCGTCCGAAATCGAACTGGCAGAGTCGGCACTGGATATCTTGGCCGTGTGCCCGTGGTGAGCAAAGCCAGTCCCAACTGTAGGCAAACGCTCGCTGCTGGGGCTCTGTGCCGGGATTCCGAACGGTTGGGTATGTTGCAATCCGTATGTTGAAGCACCCTTTTCGTGTGGCCAGGCATCGCTGCCATAGTCAGACCGAGATTCTTGGGAGATGTCAGATTCAAAGGTGTGGCGATTGTGGTTCATCACGTCGGTGGCCGAAGTGTCTTGGAAGTACTTGCTCCACCCCGCGTTGGTCGTTCTATCTCCACGAGCCTGATTCGGGTCCAAAAAGCGAGTCGCGGTCGGCTGCTGGATATCATTTGTTGGATTGGCATCATTTTGGTGTGGAATGAGTGGTCGACTAATAGCTCGCTTATCAGGCTTTACGACTGGCGTCGCCGACTGGCCGGTGAATTTGCCGGAGATCATGTAGATTGAATCAACCGCAGATGGCACATTACTGCGAGCCATTGGAACAGCAGACTGCGTTAGCGGCTCGATACCTCGATCTTGGAAACTCAATCGGTCTTTGTCATCTTCTCGGAACCCACGGCCGCCCTTTTCGGACAGGTCTTTCTTTCGGTGAAGCCGGCGCAGGATGAGGAGCAAAAAGACCAAGAACAGGGCTATGGCAGCCAGGCCACCCAGAGTCGCACCGATAATGAGGCCGGTGGTTGATGCGCTACCACCGGACGGTGGCGGAGCGGCCGATGTCGTTGCTGCAGCTGCGGAAGTGGTAGTTGATGCGGCTACCGTAGCTGTTGTCGCCGTCGTCGTGGTTGCGGTGGAGGTACTTGCTGTCGAAGTTGAAGAGGTTGAGATGGTACTGGTGGTGCTGGTGCTGGTGTGACCAAGGGGGTGCTGAACCCCCCCGTTTTTCGGGCTACCAAATAAAGCAACGGGGTTAACCCAGCTGTTGTCTGATTGATTGAAAACGGTCACTGGGTTATGCTCGCTTCCGCCGGAAATGACGACCAGACCGTTATCAGATTGGGCGAGCGAGAAGCTGTCGCGTATTGTCGACGGGGCATACGTAGAGTTGTACTCGGGGAGATCCCCCCAGTTACGCTTCTGAGGGCCAGATTGCGGTGCAAAGCTCACTGATTCGCCAGGCCATGCTGGGTTACCACCTGACTCCGTCAAAGCAACGTACGAGACCTCATTGGGCGAGGTGCTCAAGTCGAAAAGCTCCAGGAATCTACTGCCGTCGCTGTTGGACTGGATGGCCACACCAGCGTTAGAGGGAATACCGGCAGCCAGAGAGATTCCGGAGATATCCCAGCCAGAACCGGCACGGTACAGGAAGACTTCGGTATTCTGCGGCGTTCCGCCCACGAACACAGCGGTTCCTTCGTCCCAGGGCAGCAGAGTTGGTTTGACGGCGGCCGGGGCGCCGTTCGAGGAACGAGACTGAATGCCATACGATGGACCGGTGGTGATCTCCAATGTGTTGGTGGACGCATCGGTGTTGCTGTCGGTAGATCCTGCATACACGAGGATCGAAGAGGTACCAGCCAAGTAGATGGCACTGTGGTTGACTCGATTCTGCATCTGACCTGACGGTAGTGAGATGGTCTCCCATGACTTATCGACAAAGGAATATCGTTGGACACCCGTGTAAGTTGCGTTGTCGGATTTTCCTCCCAGGACAAACATGGCCTGATGTTCGGGGTCCCCATCAACGCTGCCCGTCACACACGCAGCGCCGGTGACGGGTTGGCCAGGTTCTAGAGTTGTCCAATTCGCATCTTTCTGCAACGGCAGCTTCATCATTTTCGATGGTGTATAGACATAGAGGGTGTTTTCGTGCACCACTGAACAGTGCCCGTCCAGGGACGCTGGGGGTTTAGGGCTCGACATGGCGAGCAACGCGTGGCTAGCAGATGTCGACTCGAGGTCGTGGAGGGTCGGTCTGTCGGGTGTGTGGCAGGCAAGAATCGTCCTATCGCGCTGGTTCCCCGGGAGAAGCGATACGTGTGGTGTTGAGCTGGCGGAATACTATTGCATGATCCGGCTGGTGGTCTTGATTTCTGTACCTTCGATGTAAGGTGGGACGTAGATGGGCGTCTTCTTCCAAGCAAGCGATCAAGCGAATCACAGAGATGGGTTACCAATGACACCAGGCATCCTTTTCACTTTCACCGAGTTGGAGAGGCGGAATCCCGCCAGCTTAGTGCACTATGATGGCGAATCTCCCAGACTGGAACGACACGTAGCGAGCGTGCAAGATGCGGTGACCGGAAAAATGAATGATGAGACAGAAGCAACAACAGAAACCCGCAGCCGACTCAATTCGCGAACGAGATAGGTCGTGCTGAGCAGGAGAACGCGTGTCTGACGGCCAGGACAGACACCAGCAAGCTGATGAGAAGGAAGGGCTTCAGCCAAGAGGCAAAGTAAGATGCGATGTCAGAAACCAGGGCACCGCAAGAAAGGAATGGAAATGGAAGGGCAGGGATAAACAGGCAGAAAGCAAAGCACGCACAGAGGGAGAGAGGGGGAGAGGAGACAACAGAAGAAGCAGGAGTTGGGATAGACAGCGGACGATGGACGGTCGACGCCGATGACAGGCAGGCAGGAGCAGGAAGGAAACGACCGGGGCGTACCTGCCACCCACCCGCGCATCTGTGCACCTGCCTACACTGCCAGAGACCAAGACAGCCAGAGAGAGAAAGCGAGAGAGCTGATAGAGGGAGGAGGGGGCCCCCCCCCCTAAGGCACTAGGGCACTAGGGCGGTTGGCTTGCGGTACACTATGCGACTACAACACTATCATAGCACTATAACTGGCCGCCTATAGGGAAAATGGCCAATCGCTGCAGAGGAGGACCGCAGCCATCAGATGCGAGGTTGTTGCACGCTAACCCGATAAGGCCTACTGCAAGGCACCAGGGGCCGCGGCGGCCGAGGGTGAAACGCCGGGCCCACCGCTAGCGCCGCTAGCCCAACTGCTGCCCTTCCCGCAGTACTCTGTACTAAACTTCCCAACTGCAGGGCTCGCCCTACCGACAGCGACACAGATGACCGATGCCATCGTTCGCGACGTTCATGTTTACTACGCACGCTTCTACTCAAGATGCAATACAAGTCACGTGGTAGAAGAGTCACACAAGACACAATCATCCCACCTCTTCAAGTATCAGAAAGTCGGC
Source organism: Talaromyces piceae (assembly GCA_001657655.1). Classification (NCBI taxonomy): domain Eukaryota; kingdom Fungi; phylum Ascomycota; class Eurotiomycetes; order Eurotiales; family Trichocomaceae; genus Talaromyces; species Talaromyces piceae. The sequence goes on from JNNX01000001.1 coordinate 1,560,028, forward strand.
GGTGCTCTTCCCAAGTCTTGATGCTTCTTAGCCCGCCTGTGCCCAGCCGGGTTCTGAATATAGCTCGCCCCCTTATCCATGGAACGGCCACCCCCGAGCGAGGAGACTCAAGAACGAGGCTTGTTTCCTTTCCCCCCATCCCCCAGGTCCCCCTTTTCCCTCCCTCTCTCTTTCTTTGCGAACTGCTGGGCAAGTCTGCCCTATCGTACTTCTTGTTGACCCCAGAGTGCGCACGTAATAAAGGTCCCTTCCCTTCTGACCGCGTTGTGCTACTGTTCTAGTGTACGATCGTAGAGATACTGGACTATAGAATTGATAATAATAAATCCGTACGGAGTAAATTACAATTGTACCGAGAGACAAAGACCCCAGACCAGACAGAAAGAAAGCTGAGCCAATCAGCGATTGCAGGTTCGGTCCAGGAGCCGGGGATGGTGCGGCATCCCCTGCTGGTGGGCTGAGAAACCGGTCCAATCATGTCTGAGGCCAGGCCGAGACAGGAAGGTCGGGGTCTGTGATGCCCTATTGCTTGCATCCGGAGTGCATCCCACGCGCATCCCGGTCGGAGGGGCCGGTGAATCCTATATGGGTCGGTGGGGTGTCTGTGCTTTCCGGTTATTTTACAGAGTAATTCAATATGAATGGCCGAAGTATATTCGGCATTATTGATAATCAGTCCAATCTGGAGCAAGAACAGTACAATAGCATAAATGAATAAGTTATTGTTATACAGAAAGCAGGCGAATGAGAACCAGAAACCCAACGCCGGAGATCAGCTGATTCCGGATCCATTGGGCATTGTCCGCCCCGACCTGTCTTTAATCGTTGTTGATTATTCAATTTCTCTCACCACCGTTGCCGATGTGCCAGACGGTTTGACAGGATTACACGGGGCGGTACCACGCCTGCAACAGCCCAACATGTTGTGCAATAGTCAATATTATCCCATAAGCTTGGGCAAATCTGAATTGATCTGCCTGGCCAGAGCGTCTCAGTCTGACCCAGCAATGAGGATTGCTATCAAGTACAAACCGGAATCCAGAGTAGCATTGCCGAACAGCTAATTTGGTCACGACAATTACGTCAGTGGAGCCGTTGGATTCGTTGACGGTGCTCCTCTGAGCAATTGAGGATAAGGGAGACTCGAACAGTGTACAAAAGAAGTTTTGACACGGACCCTTTGCTCCGACTTCTGGCCCTTGCGCCGCACCGGCAACGTCAGCTTCACAATAATGAAGTTTGAGATTCATATACCTTTATCATCATCACACATTTCATTGCATCTGTTTTCCTCGGCAGTTCTCGTTATCCTTTCTTCCATGTTACTTTATTGAACTGTTTCAACCCATTTAGGCGACTTTTGTGAATTCTTTCGCCCCTCCCGCTGACGGGGGCCGTCTGTCATGTTGGAGCCCACCCAGTACTACCCTTGTCGGAACCGCGCCTCAAATAGTCAACCTTACGACGAGCTGAGTACGACTATCACCGACGATTCTTTTGGCTTTCGTCGGGCGCTGGTCTGCTGGCGGGTTGCGGAAAAGGTCTCACGAAACGTGACGCCAGGCATCAATAATAACGAATCCATAATACATGGACGTCAGCCCGAGTTTCCGAGAATTCCGAATGGGGTAAACGATATATTCCTCAGCTTTACACAGATACTCGGATTGGCTAGTTGATCTACGGCGAACGAAATACCAGACATAAACAATGTTACTGATATACCATATCTTCCGATCGTCATACATTGGTCGACAAATGGATGATTTGTTTCGAGATATGAACCCAGGGCGATGCCGCCAACACAGGAAAGTATAGGGGTAGGGGGGCAAATGAAACAGTGGCTGCCCCAATGGCTTTCCAGCCATCCACTCCGTAAGACATGGCCCAGCAGATCTAATAAAAAGTTTTGAGAAGGGCCAAAAGGTGATTCCGAACGTTTGTCCTGTTAGACTAATATGTAACAGTGATTATAATCATGATCCGTGCAATCGATTCGATTAATATCAACAGCTGGCTAGCAGAAGTGGCAGAATGGTTACTATATTACAAACCACACGTTCCAACGTCATGCCGGGAATAGGGGTCGATCGCAAGACATGGCAGTAAATTAATAGGTTCTTGTATGAGAAACGTCGCAACCGCTTGCGCTCAGCCCGACCCATGTTGTTGTTGCTTCCACGCGTGAGCACGTTGTAGCAGCCGCGACAGATTGGCGGCGGATGCGTCGTCGGCCGGGAAAACGTAGTCCATGTATTCCTCGTACCGGTCGTCGTCCAGCTTGCGACGCTTCTTGACCCGGCGAGGCATCTGTTTCTCAATGGCCTCGAGGTCCTCGGCCGAGCCATGCGTCTGTTCAAATGCCTTCCAGGCGTTCAACAATTCAACACGCTACAGACAGGTTAGCAGGTTTCAGCGGGTCGTAATTTCAGGAATACGGGAATAAATGAAACATGCCTCTTCTTTCAATTCCTTCTCCTTCATCACCTTGTTGGCCCGGTCAAAGATTTTGCGTGCCCGTTTCTTGGCTTCCTCACTGACTGGGCGCTCCTCTTCTTCTTCCTCCTCTTCCTCCTCGTCACCCTCCGGAATGTTAATCTCAAACCGAGCGTAGTTGATCCAGACCTTGACGTGATCTGTCTTCTGCAGGAGTCGTTCGTATAGAGTTCGAGTGCGGTCGTACTCTCCTTCGTATTCCTCAAAGTCGATGTACGCTTTCCACACAAGCTCGGGCATGTCCAGAAGCGGTTGTTCGATTCCTAATTCGAAAATACCTCGCGCCCGGTCGAGGTCTTCCAGACCACGTTCCAGTTCGGCGAACTTGATCCAAGCCTGACTATTCGCCGGGTTCCATTCGATGTGCTTCTCGTACAGAGTCCGGCACCGATTGAACTCGAACAGCTGGCGTTCGAGATCGATATATCCCCGGAACAACTTGTCCTTAGGGCACATGCCAATCGCTTGCCCCAGCGTTTTCCGAGCGGTTTGCAAGTCCATTTGGCGAATGTCAAATTGAGCTTTCATTAGCCAGATTTTGGCAAAGGTAAACTTCTTATGCGGAATGAGCTTTAGACATTCCTGGTAGATCTGTCGGGCCCGTTCAATGTCTTTGCTTTCCATCTCTTCCCATAAGGCATAAAAAATCCACAAGTAAATATATCGCCGCCAATGTCGCTTCTCCTGTGATGGTGGTATCTGCGCAATAGCGCGCTCGTAGACATCCCGCACGCGGTCTGCATCGCCTGTCGTCTCTTCCAGCCGTGCAAAATCAAACCACGTGTCATAGTTGCGAGGGTTTTCCTTGACCTGCTCTTCGTATTGCACCCGACGCTTGGCCAAAATCACATCTTCAACGCCTTCTCGATCACCAAACTGCTTCTCAAAGGTCGTGTATGCTTGGTGGAGGGTAGTTGACTTGGAGCGAGGCAGCCGGTCCAGGGCGAACTTGTAGATAGCTCGAGCGCGCTCGTATTCCTTCAGCTTCGCTTCAAACTTGGCGTACGCAATGAAAATCTTCTCGTCCATGAAGTCGTCGCCGAGTGTTTCGATCGCAAGGCCGTAGACTTCTCGAACCAGATCGCTCGTTCCGTATTCCTCCTCAAACCGGGCCCACTTGATCCAGTTCCGAGGCTCGGGGTGGACAATCGTGAAGCGCTGAAAGATGGCTCGGGCGCGGTCGAACTCATTGTATCTCTTCTCGAGCTTGATATAGGCGCTCCATGCTCCCTCGTCGGGCTCCCATGACATCCAACGCTCAAACACTTGGCGGGTTCCCGGAATGTTGCCTAGGGTTTCCTCCATGTAGACATACTTGTACCAGAGTTTGTCGACTCGGGGCAAGATAGTTACGGCCCGGTCAAGCAGGTTGCGCGCGTGGTTGATATTTCTGGTTTTCATTTCGGCCTCGATATACCGAATCCACAAGATCACCGACGTCGAGTCAACATCCAACGCCCGTTCGAAGATGGAGCGTGCCCTCCGGAATTCTTTCTGTTCCAGTTCCCACTGTGCATAGCGCATCCAGTTGTTCATGTTAATACGGTTGCGCCGCACATAGTCCTCAAACTCCTTTCGTTTGCGTCCCTGATACTCGTGTAATTCTTCGAGGTCGGCGAAGCGCTGAGTCGGTGCTTGCAGCGCCGGCTCCTGTCTGTCTACGGCTTCGCGAAGCAGCTGCTCTGCCGAGATCTGAATCGGCGCAGCGGCCTTGTTCTTGACCCGCGGGGGTCCTCGTGAAGACTCCATGGCGATACGTTGTGACCCTTGATCCCTTCTCGATCTAGCCAAAAGGAAAAGCTGTTGTCCTGCAACCCGTACAGAGTTGTGACAGCAGGCTCTCTACCCAACTGCCTCAAAGCAACGAAGGCGAACCAAACAGCAGCGCGCCCAGCGTGACAAGAGACCGACGAAGAGAGAGAGAGGGAGAGGGTAGAGTATGATAGATAACTGCAACAGCTTCCGTTGACAGTCGCGGAATTTCTCAAAGTGGGTCTGCCGTGACGAGCCAAGCTTAGCTCCAGCTATCCAAGTGGCAGTCACGTGACCGGCTAGTTTTATCAGTCGTCAGAAGTCGTCAAAGCTCTTTCATTCTCTAGCGACGCCACTCGACAGCGTTACCTTGCACCTTCCAGCTCGATTCAGTCGTCTGTCGCCCAGGATGTCGGCCGCTGAGGATTTGTTGAAAGATTTTGAGGACTCCGATTTGGAGGACCTCGCAGAAGCGGAGGAGAATGGAGTCCAGGATACGGAAGACGTCCCCGAGCGGATGGAGGAGGCTCAACACGAGGATACTGGAGTAAAGAACGACTTTGAAGTTGCCATGTCGGCGGCAGACGAGCTGTCTCGCTTACACAAAGTTCTCCGCGACCATTACTCGATTCGGTTTCCCGAGCTGGAGACGCTGATTACGAACCCTATCAACTACGCCAAGACTGTTGCTATCCTAAAAAATGGCCCTCTCGATAATATCAAGCAGCTTTCGACCTCGTCCGACAACATGGTCGGTGCTCCGCTGAACGCAATCCTGGACGGACCGTCGTTGATGGTTGTTACGGTCGAGGGCACATCTACGCGCGGACGGGAAATGACCGACTCGGAGCTTGCCACCGTCCTGAGTGTGTGTGAAAAGATTCTTGAACTCGACCGCGAACGAACGGCGCGCATCGAGAGCGTGCAGTCTCGCATGACTGAGATTGCTCCGAATCTAACAGCTCTCCTCGGGTCACACACGGCCGCGCAGTTTCTCAACCAGGCCGGTGGCCTGATGGAACTAGCCAAAATCCCGGCTTGTAACCTCGCTGCCCAGGGTTCAAAGAAACAGGAAGGCCTAGGGTTTGCGACCAATGTCGGGATTCGCCAGCAAGGCTTTCTGTACCATTCTCCGATAATTCAAGACATTCCCAACGATGTCAAGCGCCAGGCAATGCGCATTGTCTCGGCGAAGATGGTACTAGCTGCGCGCGCGGACGCGGCTGGCACCTGCCGGGACGGGTCCATGGGCGAAGAGCTCAAACAACAATGCTACCAACGGCTAGACAAGCTGACCGAGCCGCCACCGAACAAGGGTCCGCGAGCACTGCCGGCACCCGACGACAAGCCGGCGCGGAAACGAGGCGGTCGACGTGCTCGCAAAGCCAAGGAGGCGGTGGCGATGACGGAGATCCGCAAAGCGCAGAACCGGGTCGCCTTTGGCAAGGAAGAACAAGAGGCCGGATATGGTGCGGGCGATTCTTCGGTGGGACTGGGGATGCTCGGCCAGCAGAACGACGGGCGGATTCGCGCGACGCAGATTGACCAGCGCACTCGTGCCAGACTGAGCAAATCCAACAAGGGCTGGGGCGCAGCCACGCCCATCAGCGGCACGGCGACATCGCTGCGTGGGCCTGGAAGCGCCAGTACACTGGGACTGCGCACGTCGGGTGTGGGCACCTCCCTCGGCGCCGGTGCTGGCACCGCCAGCTCTATCGCCTTCACGCCCGTTCAAGGCCTCGAGTTGGTGGACCCCAAAGTGCAGGCCGAGCTCAGCCGCAAACGCAAGGCCGAAGAGGATCGATGGTTCAAAGGTGGCACCTTCACCCAGGTTGGCGGGCAGAGCAAGGACGGCTTCAAGGTGCCCGACATCCCCGCCCGCAAGAGAGTCGACACTGGCGACGGCAAAATGGCGCCGCCACCGCTGCCAGGGAAGTCCTGAAAGAGAGACGGCACATCGCGTAGACTGTGCAAGTTGCATTTGCTTTTAAGGCGTTGGGGGTGAGATCGAGCTCATGACCGGATGATACCAATTCTAGTGTATATGTATGTAGTAATGTACTGAAAGCTATAAACTTGACCACACCACTTTGTGCGCTCCTGCTGAGAACCGACACCAGTCCCTGTCAACTGACGGTCAGACTAGCTAGTTACATTGTACAGAGGTAGTACGTAAACACGGAGGAACATCTCCATGCTGATCTGGTTGTGTCGAGACTGGACGTACCCTGATGTTTCCCGATTCGCACTGAACGATGTGCAGTGCCCATGCGGTCTAGCCATAAGCGGCTAGACCGGATCTGGCGGGGCTGCGCCCGCCTTAAATCTTAGCCGGGGTCGACCCTTAACGTCTTCCTCTATGGACTTAGTGAGCGAACTGATCTTCCTTCTGCTCCGTCTCTTTAGGTAAGTGGTCTAACGTCTCTCATTCTTCTCCCTCTCCGCGCTCGATGCTTCACAGAGTGAGCTCTCGCTGGGAAGCCGCCACGAGGGCATGCTTTGGCCGCAATAAGAGCGAATTCACGATCCGTGGCGTTCGGCCTAGGCAATATCGGATGCTGGAAAATGACGTGCTCAGCGTCGTTCCAAAAAACTCCCCCGGATCCTTTCGACACACCGCCCGAAATGATGGATCCTCTCTGATCAGACCCCATCGGCCGTTGCAATACTGCGGTTTGCTGTGACCCACGTTGCTCCTAATGATTACCTTTTTTTTTTTTTTTTTTTTTTTTTTTTTTTTTTNCAATTTCTGTGGCCTCTTGCGCCAGCCGCGATGGGTCGAACAAAGGTGACATCCGCCCCTGACATGTCGTTCATTTATGGGGCTCCCACGACTGCCATATGCACCTATGCTGTTCCTTTCTACGCTTCAACCTCTCTCTCTTTCCTCTCACCTTCGTCTTCGATCCCTGATCAGTGTCCCTCCTGCTGGCTTCGTGGCAAATCGTGACCGAAAGAAAAGAGAGAGTAAGGCATCATGGCCGCCGTGATTGAAAAGGTACTTGGTGCCAGCGCAACTGCAACCGCAACTGCAACCGCACACGCGCCCACCGTGACATTGAGAGCGCCGACTTCGCTCTTCCATCACAGTCTGGTCACCAAGGACTCGGAGCTGCTCAAGTTCCATGCGGCTGCTGCCCTGCAGCTGCAGTTTGGCGGCCAGCGCCATGAGCAGGTCGCGACCTCGGACGACCGGCTGATTGCTTCGCCGTACAATGAGCCGTTGAATCTGGTAGACTTGAGACGTCTCGACACTCCCCATCAGCTGCTGGCCAAGGCCTTGACCATCCTCAAGCCAATCCGGGACGATTATGCCACCGCGCCCTACGTCGAGTCGTTCAATTGGCAAGCCGTCGTCGACTTCTTGGCCGATCTCTCCGCTGCCGAGGGCTACAGATGGAAGAAGCAACAGTTTTACGTCGTTAGCTTCCGGTCGCAGCTCAAGCCCGTCATCGATGAGCAACGGCTGACCGACCTCGACTTCTATTCACACCAGGAGGCTGTGGCCAGTGGCGGCTTGCTCAAGTACTGGTTCGGCACCAAGAACGAGAAGCACCAGAATCTGGCAACCTGTATGTTAATGATCACGGAACCCCGCAAGAGGAGGACACCCTGCTGACCGTCTCTTAGGTGTCTGGAGAGCGCGCGAGGATGCGCGGGCCGGCGGGACCGGCCCCTGGCACAAGCAAGCCCGCAATGCAGCTCGCGAGATGTACGACAGTATTGTCTTCAAGACAATGAAACTAGTCATTGACGACGACGCTTCCTCGTGGGAGATTAGTGACTGGACGAGTGAGGACGACCACTAGGCGACCTTGTGTCTGTGACGCTGTTACGAATTGTCTGATTTTCTTTTCTTTTCTTGTCGCTTGCTTCGACATCCTTTGCTTGAGAGCATTTCAACGAGCATTGATCCGTCTTTGGCACTGCAGCGCATTTGCATGGATATCCACATACATCGATTGTCACTTTCCATATATTTATATACCATTGCATCGGCTATACATACACCGGCTATCCTCGCCAGCCGCGACGACCAGGACTGCCGCTTTGTTTCTGTGTTTCTCAGTTCACTTGTGCACGGGTTATCTTATGCATCTTGATCCCCACTTCTCGTTGTCTCTGCTGTATTGTATATCTGCACCTGGCACGCCTCCTGTGTTTTCGGTCGGGGACGAGAAACCTCTTCCCAAAGTCTGGCCGCTCCGGATAGAATAGACAGCAATAGAACTATTTTTATTCTCCCTCCACGATGGCCACGCGCTTTACATAAGGGCCCTGTGAGAAACAGTACTGCCCAGGCAGAAATAAAACCAAAAACACGGTTGTCGGAGTTGCCGCTCGGCCTTTGACAGTCTTGAACTGTCTGCGATGTAATCGCACACTGTATGTGCGGCCCCAGACTCGTCGGACTCCGAAGCGGCTGTCTTGTCTCTCATGACCGGGAACAAGAAGGCCCGAATGGAGTACCCATTTTTGGCTCACGGCAGATTTTCTCCCAATAGGATCCAATCCCCCTTGAGAGAACTGACTATTACCAGGCCCCGTACGACTCCCACATTGCAATCGTGGGGCTGGACTATACGGACTTGGTTGGCTTATTTTTTTTCCCATGCGTCGCGGTTGTTCCGTTCCTGTTGTGTTGCGGTGCGGGACCCCGGCAGATTCTGGTGGAGCTCAAGTTTTTCTTCGGTGCCCGCTACCCTGTGCCCCTCTTTGGTAACTATTATCTACTCGTACTTTTTCTCTCTCCTCCTCCAAATCTTTTCCTCTCTTCTATTCATCACTCATTGCCACCCTTTTCTTTCTATACCGCTACCGTGAGTATTTACTATTGAACAGTGAACTGGCACTTCGCGATACCATACAGTAGCTAACTGCCCAGTTCAGCTTTCCCTTTTGACCCCTCTTCCGGACCGCTACAATTCACCATGGCCGCTCCCGCCCACAAGTTCAAGGTCGCCGACATTGTATGTGCTTCGTGCCTTGCTTTCTCTGTCTCTTCATGGGGTGACGAGACCTCGAACTGACTGTACACCCTAGTCTCTGGCTGCCTTTGGCCGCCGCGAGATTGAGCTCGCCGAGGTCGAAATGCCCGGTTTGATGGCCATCCGCCAGAAGTATGCTCAAGACCAGCCCCTGGCCGGTGCTCGCATTGCTGGTTGCCTGCACATGAGTACGCCGATCTCTGCTGTTTGAGTGCATCGCTCTTGATTCTGACTCTCCCGATAGCTATCCAGACTGCTGTCCTCATCGAGACTCTCACTGCTCTGGGTGCCGAGGTCACCTGGACCAGCTGCAACATTTTCTCCACCCAGGACCACGCTGCCGCCGCAATTGCTGCCTCGGGTGTGCCCGTGTAAGTCGTAACAAAGCAACTTTTCAAAAAGACAGTTCAGCTAACGACAGGCGACTTGTAGCTTTGCCTGGAAGGGTGAGACCGAGGAGGAGTACGAATGGTGCTTGGAGCAGCAGCTCACTGCCTTCAAGGACGGCAAGAAGCTCAACCTGATCCTCGACGACGGCGGTGATTTGACTGCCCTCGTTCACAAGAAGTACCCCGAGCAGCTCAAGGACTGCTACGGTATCTCCGAGGAGACCACCACCGGTGTCCACCACCTGTACCGCATGCTCAAGGACGGCAAGCTCCTTGTCCCCGCCATCAATGTCAACGACTCGGTCACCAAGTCCAAGTTCGACAACCTGTACGGCTGCCGTGAATCCCTCATCGATGGTATCAAGCGCGCCACCGATGTGATGATTGCCGGCAAGATCGCCGTCGTCGCCGGTTACGGTGACGTCGGCAAGGGCTGTGCCCAGGCTCTCCACAGCATGGGTGCCCGTGTCATTGTTACCGAGGTTGACCCCATCAACGCTCTCCAGGCTGCCGTCTCCGGCTTCCAGGTCACCACCATGGAAGAGGCTGCCCCCATCGGCCAGATCTTCGTCACCACCACTGGTTGCCGTGACATCCTCGTTGGCCGCCACTTCGAGGCCATGCCCAATGACGCCATTGTCTGCAACATTGGCCACTTTGATATCGAGATTGACGTTGCCTGGTTGAAGGCCAACGCCAAGTCCGTCCAGAACATCAAGCCCCAGGTGGACCGCTACACCATGGCCAGCGGCCGCCACATCATCTTGTTGGCCGAGGGTCGTCTCGTCAACTTGGGCTGTGCTACCGGCCACTCCTCCTTCGTCATGTCCTGCTCCTTCTCCAACCAGGTCTTGGCCCAGATTGCCCTGTACAAGGCCGGCGATGCTGCCTTTGGCTCCAAGTACGTCGAGTTCGGTGACGAGGGCAAGCGCCCCATCGGTGTGTACGTGCTGCCCAAGGCTCTTGATGAGCAGGTCGCCAAGCTTCACCTGGAGCACGTCAACGCCAAGCTCACCACTCTCACGCCTGTCCAGGCTGAGTACCTTGGCTTGAACGCCAACGGTCCCTTCAAGAGCGACATGTAAGCTATTTCCTTTTCTTCCCTATTTGGTTCCACCTATACCATATTCTTGGATTTTGTCATGCTGACTGCTTTGTACAGCTACCGCTACTAGAGTGGATATGATACCCTTTCTTTCTCACCCATCGATTTAGGCGCACGGTGACATATAGACTTCTTTCAACATGAGGTTACGATGTTATGAACAATATTAAAAACACAGCAAGTTCTTGATCAACATAGAACTTATGAGCATTTAGGCCTTCAACGGCGGACTTTGAAACAAAAAGCGGCATATTGGGGGACTCGTTTCTTGCTAAACCTTTTTTCATTTGTTTTTGGTTCTAGGACTGGGGTATCCGACAAATTAGGAAACTAATATACTTGGTTTTTATTGTTCTTAATTCTTGTGTAAAAAGAAACAAATGTAGGAGGCGGTGCAAAATGGTATTCACATTGAATCTATACACTCTCAATAGTGAGAAGGAGCAGCATCCAGTCGACAGTAATACAACGATTCATAGGCATCAGCACCGTCAGAACAATCCGCGAGGCAACATAACACAGATAGTATAGCATAAGGTACAGGATCGTCGCTGATAGATAGCACGGCATGTTCGCGGCAGCGGCAGCAATCAATGTATAGTACTCGAAACAAATTCGCCATGCTTTTTGCTCGGCGGGAGTCTTCGAAGGGAAATTTTCCAGGGCTGTCAGGTGGATGCCGCAGTAGACCAGCGCGACAGCTTAGGGCCAGAATGACTGAGTCTGTACGCGAAGTTATGGATCGACCTCAGTTGAGCTGCCACTCCTGCCAGAACCCAAGCCAAAAGTCGTCGTCCATCGAGAGCAGCGTCTCGCCACTCTCCGGCGCCGGCCATATTTCGGTGCCCAGCATGTTTGGTGGTGGCATCTGCTGATATGCATGCGGTCCACCAGCCACCGCACCAGAAATGGTCGGGTGAGGAAGATGCTGGTGAGCAGCCGTCAGCTGGGACGAGGCAATCGGAGGTTGGCCGTCCGTGGGCACACCAGCCGCTTCCAGACGGAGCGCTTCCAGATATCCCGCTTTGAACCGCCTCGTTCGCGTGGCAAGATCCAGGAGCATGTCGTTTTTCCCGTCTATAAAGAAATGATGTTGGTCTGCTCTACTGTTCTGACATCCTCCCCAGCCGGCCGCGGTTCCGGGATTGACCTGCCGTGCCAGCTCGCTTGCTTGTGTCGTGTTTTCCGTGATCCGATCAAGGATGCCGGCCAGATCAAAATGTCGCCGCGCCTCTCTGTAATCCCAGCCGGGGACTTCTTTGAGGAAGATAAGCTTGCGCACTATGACCAGCACCCGTATGAACGGCTCCCAGGACATCATTGTGATCTGGAAATAGTTCCGCGGATGTATGGCAAAAAAAGTCTCCAAGGCGGCAGTGGCAGCTGACCCAAGCTGCGAGAGATATTCAATGGTTCGATGGTTGAGGGCGGGTGGCCAGTCGGATGGACTGAAATTTGGCCGATTGAGGATGAGAAAGACGGGGATTTCATACAGAAGCATTTCGGCGTAGTGGTAGTGAAGCAGTAGTTGTTCTAAAACCACACCCATGAGCTTGGACAACTCTACTCTATACAATTGATACCCAGGTACTTTACCTTGGATGACTTGGCTCGTCGGCCAGTTCTTTCTCAGACTTTCCAACTGTTTCTGGGCAGCGGTAATGTGTAGGTCAATCGAGGTATAGTATTTCTCCATTTCGATAGGACCACTCGGCACTGCCTGACGCACCGAATTCATCACACACTGAATGCGCACCATCTCCACCGCAAGAAGATCGCTTGGGCTTTGATGTGCTTCCTCCAGAACTTGACAGCATTCTTTGACGTATGGTGTGTACGGCAAAGGCTCCATTCCCAAGGACGAGAAACAGATCCTGCAAAAGCGCGATATCAGTACAACCTATTCCAGAAACGAAAGGTATCAGCATACCATGACGACAAATAAAAACAGCCTAGAAAAGCACGGCGCTCTTCCAGCGACTGTTTCTGGACGTTTACGACACCCTGCAAAAGCGTCCAGATGACGTCCTGAACGGTTTTGTATCGGTCCTGACGAAGTTGATAGTTCAGGCCGAGGTCTGTTGCCAAAGAGGTCGCCATTTGCAGGAGGGTCGTTATTTGCCGGCCACCGTAGAACAAGCCTCGATACCTTCACGATGTTATGTTAGCGCTAAATCGGTTCTTACCGCGCCTTCAGCCCTTCTACTAGAGGTATCTATCAAACGTGTTTCCAAGCTAAGACGTACCAAGTGATGTAGATGAGCATGCCCTGCAACAGGTCCAGAGACTTCTCACCCTCTATGAAAAGTCGATCCGTCAAATGCCGGATTATGTCTTTGCCCCGCTGATTTTGAGGGCCATAGTCTTGATAATGAGACACGGTGTATACCATCTCCGCAAGGAATGGCTTCTTTTCCGCTAGCTCTTTGGCAGTGATCTGGCTCGGTATCAGCACAAAAGGAAAGTACATGCCCATGGAAGCCCTGTAGCATTCTAGGCACACATCCTGCTGTGTCCTCGGCGAGAATCGTTCCGCCTGACCCAGCGTGCGCGGGTCTGGCAGAGGCGACCTGTGCATGTAGCCGGTGCTGCTGGTGGTGGTGGTGATGGGTGGCGCTTGAGAGAACGTCCGGATGGGGTGAGACCGAGGAATGGCATCTGCATAGATTGCGGACGAGGATCTCTTCTGATACAAACTATCGAGTGGCGAGGCCTCCATGGGAGACCCGGCGGACGACGAATTTGTGTCGTCGTTGGTGTCGGTATTTGTTCTGGCATCGTGATCATGCGATTCTTTAAGTAGATTCACAATATCATCCAGCTTTTGTTCCAGCTGAGACACCCGGCTATTCGACCACAGTTAGTGTTCTTTGTTTTCTTTTCCTTTTGCCTGCTTATTGAACGAGCAGAGAGGACAGGCTGCATACGTTTTTCTCGTGCCTGCTTTACGTTTTTTCCTTTCCTTTAACGGTTGGAGAGCGCAGTCTTTCCCCAACCTCGCACATCTACGCAATCACTGGCGTCAACTAGATATTCACAAAACGCAAGAGCACAGACAGGAGTGAAACCGTCCTTGTACTGTTGTTTTCTATCTCGTCTTTTTACCTTTGGCAGCTTTGATTGTCATTATCGCTGGGAATGCATCTAACCTTGGCAATCGCACATGTACGACATGCACGGGGCCCAGCACCTCCACCACGAGGCAGCGATTTTGCTCTGGTGCCGGGTGAAGCTCTATCATTAGACCCGGACAGAGACGCAACAGGTGCTGGAACCGCAGCGTCGCCGGGCCTGCTAGGGTCTCCTCCTCCTCCCTCTTCTCCTCCTCCTCCCCATGTTGGGTCCATTCTCGGCTCCCACCTGAGCTGAAACCACCTGGGCGGAAAAGGAGGCTACTTGTAGTAGGCAAAGTCTCCGACTAGAATATTCGATGTAGCAGCGTGAGCAGCAAGACTTGTCGCACCAATAACGTTATAACCATAAGGAGTTAAAACCTGGCGGAAACGGAGCAGAAAGGCGGCGCGCCGTCTCCTTTCCGCCTTCCCTCTGCGTCATTATATAATCTGTCATGTGACCAGCTTCCTTTGGGGTCCCTGGGATTCTTGGGATTCGGCGTAGCACGACCAGTACCAGGAAAAATGACAGATATTCGATAGAAAGAGGATCAAATAGGTTAGCATCAGGCCCCTTTTCAAGGAGGGTATGGTAGCTGCGGACTGCGCTCTCTCCGATGTGTCTTAGAAATTATTACCCGTTTCGGTAATAATCTGTCCGCTGTCTTGGACGGACTGCGCCGTGGGAGTCGGTATTTCCGACTCCGGGGAGAAACCGCTAGAGTGTTCGGAAATGATTTCTCATGCTTGAGAGTGTTGTAGTTCTTTTGGTATGGATCAGCCTTAGAGGATAAGGAGGGGGGGGGAGGGCAGGGGTAATAGCTCGACATTCCTTGAGGTTGACAAGAATGTATCCGCCGACACGGCTCTCTAGATGTCGGATTCAGCGTACAGTCACTCTGGAAAGCTGCCAAGGAGATTACAACGAATATATGCCTGTAATCAGCTGTTGGGAGGTACCCTTGGATGTCTCTTTTCGATTCACAAATGGGCTACGTAGCCAATGTGAGACTCTGAGTACACCACGAGCAAAAAGTCTCGAAGTTCTCAAGACGATCCCTGATGTAATGGCATTGGATTCATCAACAACTCCATGGTAACTGCAGCTTTAAGGTGCTAGTGATGGAATGCAAATCCTCCAATAGTTTAATGTTTGTCATAATGTTTGTCGCGTCTCCGTCAAGGACTCATAACCGGTGTCAAGGTCAATCGCTCTAGATCTCAAATGCATGGTAAGATGCCCTCTAGTGGTTGGAACCACTTGACTTCCCTGCCACCCTCTAAGCTCTGTCTCCTACGGCTTCCCTTGTATAAGGATCTAGCCCTCGCTGTCAGCAGCGGGCAGGCGAACTTTCAGATCTCAAGAAATTTAGTAACACTGGATGCTCCTTGATTATATCGTCACCCACATTTATGCTAGTTTCCGTGCATAACAGTTTTATATGATCGGTTGCAAGATGGTCTGTCCATCACTTCTACTAAGCCTCGCCACGGTGGCTTGCCTCACCCAAAGCCGCCCTTTACAGCCCGCTGAAGACTCGACGCATAGCTTGTCGAGCTCTCTGACGCCGAGGTCGGCCGAGCCCGTAGGTTTCACACCAAGATCTAATACACATACGGCCAACAAGCTAATGACCTTCCAATAAAGAGATTTAGAAACCCCTTTGATGTTGGCCACTTCCTAAAGAATATAGATACCAAGATCCCCCACAACAAAGATATTCAGAATTGGATAAAGGAAGCAGAACAAAAGGGAGCAATGGCTGGAGACAATTACGATGATGATGATAGTGAAGAGAAAGAGCAGGAGGAGGAGGAAGAGGAGGAAGAGGAGGAGGAAGAGAAGAAGAAAAAGGAGAAGAAGAAGAAGGAGAAGGAAAAAGAAGAGGACGATGATGACGACGGAGACGACGACGACGACGACGACGACGACCATCACCACGGAAATGCAGATCATAAAGACCAACTCAGTAAAGGTAAAATGGCCCAGCCAACTCCCAGTGTGGTACTGCCATTACCTCAGCCGGCCAGACCTGAAATCACACCAGAGGACGCAAGCAACATACCCACCCCCAGTGACGACGTTAAGGGCGAGGTCACCACGGTCTATGTGCCTGTTCCTGTTTTCCCGTCATGGGTGCCAACCTTGGATAATGAAGAAACGTCACAGTCGGAGCCTCCTATCTTTCCTTTCGCAGCCACCACATCAGATACTGGACCGGCAATAAGCTCACCCACACCGACGTCCATCGTGGACAAGTTGATAACAGCTTAGATGGGGCTCCAAGCCGTCAACAACACCGGGTTTAAAAAAGCCCGCGCTGCAATGCTCATAGTCACGGAGGTCATCTTGCCTGTTCGCGGGTTCAGGAAAGCTTAGCTCCGTATGTGATTAGCATGGGCTTTAGAACTACAGGCCGCTACCGAAAGCCCGATCGCAGACTGAGAATTCCAAGGAGCCGATGTCATTCCCGATGGCGCAATGTGATAAGATCACAAATCAGTACGAGGATGTTCTAGCTTGAGGCACTTATTGGTAAAAGTAGCCATATGAAGATCTGCTTTAGTTACCTTGAAACGAGCCATTCAGCGTAAATTTGACAAAATAAGGTTTCTATACACATAAGTAATCGGAATTAGATCTCATGGTGTCCACATCAAGTCTGGATCAAGAGAGACTGCAAATCCGAAAGTGCGGACGGTGGCGCACCAGCCGTGCGTACGTGCTCGGTTTTATCTCGAAAGCCGAAAGGCCACGGCTCATTCGCCTCGGCGGAAGATTGGACTTCGCTGATTGGTGCGCGGTAGTATACGACTACATCATGACTAGAGTCAGACTGTCTCTAAAAATGTACGCAGCAAGTTTTACCATATTTCTTTAATTATTTTTTTTTATTCTAAATAAAGTTTCTTTGGTATTTATAAGGATAAAAGACACCTTGTTCGCATCTGTAGAAATCAAAAAATCACAAGTGGGAAACAGTCGCTCACGAATCGCATCTCTACTACGATCACCCGAGTACGTCATTTCTCACAATGCCTACTCTCGCGGGAAAAGAAGTTGGCCCAACAGGCTATGGTCTCATGCGTAAGTTGCACTGGGGACTCTCTCGCGCTACATCGCAGATTGCTAAGCAAGCACCATAGGTATGACATGGAATCCAGTTCCACCGTCTAAAGAGGTTTGTTTCGAGACCTTGAACACCGCGTTGGAGTTGGGCGCCAACTTGTGGAACGGCGGTGAATTCTACGGAACACCAGAATACAACTCCTGCCACTTGCTAAAAGAGTACTTCACCGAGAACCCGCAAAAGGCAGACCAGGTTGTGCTCAGTATCAAGGGTGGCCTAGCTCGCGGCGCTTTCAGCCCGGACGGTTCGGAAGAGAACATTCGCGCCAGTGTCGATGCGTGTCTCCGTGCTTTGAATGGCACCAAGTCCATCGATATCTTCGAATGTGCCCGACAGGACCCCAATACAACTATCGAGCAAACAGTCACCATCCTAGCGAAGCTTGTCAAAGAAGGGAAGATTGGCGGCATTGGCCTCAGTGAAGTAGATGCCGACACCATCAGAAGAGCGTACGTATGAACGGAAAGCACAGAAGCATACTATTGCAAAAATCAGGCTAATGGCTATGATTGCCACAGTCATAAGGTTCACCCTATTGCTGCTGTGGAAGTAGAGCTGTCTCTGTGGTCGCTGGACATTCTCGAAAATGACGTCGCCAAAACTTGTGCAGAGCTCAACATCCCCGTCGTCGCATATTCTCCGCTTGGCAGAGGCGCTTTGACTGGAGAGATTGCTAGCTCAGCGGATATTCCGGAGGGAGACTTCCGCCACCTTGTTCCCAAATTCCATGGGGAGAACTATGAGCACAATTTGAAGCTTATCAAAGAGATAGTAGCTCTAGCCAAGCGAAAGGGAGTTGCGCCAGCTCAAATCGCGCTTGCCTGGGTCCGCACTTTGAGTAATAAACCCGGCCATCCTCTGATTATTCCTATTCCCGGCGGCACAACAAAAGACAAGGTCATTCAGAATACCACGGGAACGCAGACACTATCCGATGAAGAGCTAGCAGAGCTTGACTCCATTTTGAAAGAGCACGCAGTCAAAGGAACCCGATATTAGGACTAGATCGTTATCTACGGGGCTCTATAACGGTGTATTATACTTCTTCTGGAATCATCAGTTAGTAAATGAATCGCGCTTGTCTTGCAACTTTCAAAGACTAGTATAATAGAAATCAGGTCAAGTGTAGAAGGGGTCAACAAACAACTTCACCCATACTTAGGGAAGCTGTCAGCATTGCAGAATTCACTTTGTTGCTCATCACAATCCAATTGGTGTAAACGAAAACAAGAAAAAAAAAGGGTGACTCACCTACGCCAGAAAGCCAGTCAGCCCTTGCGAGCAGGACAGTATAAGAACTAGAGACTAGACATCAGACCAGACTCTATTTGTCAAAGCTCGAGATAGAAGCGTGATATTTCGAGGAAATATATGAAGAACGTGAACAACCGGCGAATTGTGTGTATTGCAGAACAGAGCGGAGCGTGGGGGAAAGAGGAAAAAAGAGAATTTCGGCCGGCAAGCTTCAACACCTAAGCTTCAATCACGTGCCTCCGCATTGTGCCAGTCTGCCAGTCAGTATCACCCCCAACAAGAATTGACGTCGCCTTACGCTACACCCTCGGTCAGGTACAACTCCGCAAACAACCCTTGGTCCGCCGGGTTTTTGCAGTCCAATCGAACTTGGACCACGCCTTCTGCACATCACAATGGCGGATTCTCCCGGCTCGCCTCTTTCGTCTATCGCGTCCGATGACTTGACGGAGGACATCAAATTGGACAAGGATGGGCAGTCCCCGTCGGCTTCGAGCATGCCGCCATCGAAGAGACGGCGGACTGGTGTTACTTCCTGGGACAACCACACGCCTATCTCGTCCGTGCAAGGCGATATTGTACCAACCTCACCTTCCAGCCCGATTTCGTCGGACACGGACGGCGACATACCCAATTCCCCCTCGCTTCTCGCTTTAATCGGCGGCGGCCAAGATGATGATTACAGTGGACAAAGCGGCGAACAGGTTTCTATCTGTCGCTGGGACGGATGTGAGGCTGGCGATTTAGGAAACATGGACAATCTGGTCAATCACATTCACGAGGACCACATTGGTTCTCGTCAGAAGAAGTATTCTTGCGAATGGATAGATTGTACTCGCAAAGGACAGACTCATGCGAGTGGCTATGCGCTGCGCGCACACATGCGAAGTCATACGAGAGAAAAGCCGTTTTACTGCGCTTTGCCAGGTATACTCACCAGCTTCACACACTCACCACCCCTTCAATGGCCCAAACTACCGGCTAACCGCGTAAACGTCTCTTTTTAGAATGCGACCGAAGCTTTACTCGTTCAGACGCCCTCGCAAAACACATGCGAACTGTACACGAAACCGAGGCTCTTCGCCCCTCCGATCCAGTGCCAAAGAACAGCCAGCTGGGCCAAACCGCGACTCCTGCCAACAAAGTTCAACGGATCAAGCTTAAACTCAACCTCAACAGCAGAGATGATCCCGATCATTCTGTGAATGGGGACGGTGCAAGCAACATTGATGGGGATGAGCCTGAGCTGATCCCAGTTCCCGAGTTTACTCCCGACCTAGGCTTCGACGAGCGTGAGCTCGAATTGCCTCCGAGTCAATTGTACCGGTTACTGCGCCGTCAGGTCCATTGGGCACAGATCGAGTCCGATAAGCTGAAGGAGCAGTGGCAGAAAGTTTGGGTTCCCAAGCGGGAGCAAGCCTGGCGAGAGAAAGAGTCTGTCTTTGAAGATGTCATCGACACCGAGGCTCGTTTGTGCGAAGCTCTTACCAATATCCAGAACGAGAAGGATCTCGCAAATGGACGCTCGGAAAATGGGACAACTGAGCTTGTCCCTCCTTAGAGATACACACCAACTTGTCTTCATTGTTTTCCCATTTATTGTACCCTCATAGTTTAAGGGTCCAGTGATTTTTATTCTGTTATGTTGCACGGCTTGTGGAGGGGGCGTTCAATAGGCTTGATTGATATTATTGACTGTTCACATATATAGTTTATACTGTAATTTCTTTATAGCATAATTTCTCTTCGCCGTTCTATCAAAGCAGGTATATCAGGTTTAGTCGGCTTTCAGCAATCCGAGTAAAATCTTGTATCTCCAACAATCACACTAACTGCAATGGCATCCATCACTTAATCAAAAAAGAGAATATCAGGCCGCACATACGTAGATGATAGACCAATACTGTGTTCAGAAGCTATTGAGTATCTTACCGTTAAGCTTATCCAATGCCTTCTGCATTTCAATTATCTGCACGTACATCATAAATACATTGTAAGAGAATAAACCCGCCTTGTTTCCCAGAACAAAAGGTAAAGAAATAATCTCGAGATCTCGTATAAGGTCCAATCATCTCAGTAAACGCCATTTATGTGCAACAGAAGACCACGTCGCCCTCACATGCGTACGCAAGGAAGTATCAACAGAAAAACCAACAAAAAAACATCACTCATCCCTAGACCGGTTCATATGACGAGGTTGGGAGATTTGACACTCAAAGAATATAAGAAATCAACGCAAATGGGTGCGGCGCAAACTTTTCAATATGAAACTCATGAACGTTTCACGCCTCGCCATGCAATGCAGCACATGTATGATGCAAATACACACTCCAAACTCCGCCGCTTGAGATGCAGTACTGAAATTCGAACTCCTGAAATATTTTTATATGAAGTGGCCCCCGATCCAACTCGATAAAAGCGAGTCCTGATATCAAGTTGCAACGCCTCAGGTTTGGTCAAAGCAAAGAGTGGGGAAAGGGGTTGATATACAAAAGCTCCAGACCGAGGTTCTGAAGCCCACTAGGATCGTGTAAGGAAGGGATGAACCCTTAAATCGAGCATGAGAATATTCTTATGCCCTGTGTCAGTTGTCGGTCAGTCAGCCCGTCTGATCACTGAACGTTGCTGTCAGGATTTGATGACTGAGTGATAGTGATACCCAGTTTCGGCCACATTCTAAATCCATGTCATCTGGCAATGGTTGTGGTATTCCTATTGTTATCCAGAACCCTTTCGTACATAGTCTTCAGTGAATTAAGGTCAGTCTTGCCAGCTGGGAAGCAATTTTTGGCGACATGGTCCCTTGATACTGTCAATAAAAATCTCCGCGGGTTTAGTCTCCGTGTGCACCACTCACCATAGACGGTTTTCCAAACCAGGATAGTTATCTTGACGAAGAAGATGTTTAATGAAATTGCCTATCTTCAGGATGAGACGACGCATCTCGTTGGCTCGATGTTCTTTGTCCGGGTTATTTTTCTTTACGTCCCGCAGCTTCACCAGGAGATGGGCTTTAGGCTCAAAAATGGAATCTTCCATCGTGGAAGTTGCAGCGTTGCTGACACTCCGAGGCCGCGAATGATCCTCATGCACCCCGTTAGTTGCGCTATGTTTGCGGAATTTTTCGTTGTGAAGGCCGCTTTTGGTTCGTACCCCATCAGCCCGTGGCGTGTTAGAACGCTCGATGCTGTCCCGCGATGTGTTCGTGTGAGAACGTGGTCGTGGTCGATCGGAGTCACGGCGAATTTTGCGACCACTTGAAGGGGCTGGACTCGCAGAAACACTGGCTTGACGACGTTGAGCCGACTGCAATTTTCTATTCCGGTGATGGTTTTCCACTGCTCTCTTTGCAGAGGCACTATTGCCATTTGCAGTCTTATCTCGTAAAACCGAAATGAGATAATCCGCTCGGCGAACAAGGTGGACAGCTCCTGGCGATTTCGTTCCCTTTTCTTCCGCATTCGCCCGTTCGTTTTTCTTATCCACACGATGTTCTTCCAAGAAGAATTTATCACCAAGTCCCAGCTCCTGATCATCACGAATCTCGGGCCATGCCCCATAACCATGTCGAGCGATGCCAATACACAGCATTGCATCTTCACGCGCACCCCAGGAGCAAGTATAATCGGCTTTCTTCGAAGCTTCCGGTATACGAAAGCTCCTGATATCAGCCAACCCATCTGTAGCCGCCCGAAGCACACGCATTTCCTCAGGCCGGTCAACAATGGTGTGGGCATTTATACGCTTGACTCCATGAAGGTCAAATAATACCGCCTTCTTTTCCTTCTTGGTAGGGATTTTACCAGATCGCTCCATTTCCGCAAGTTTCTGCCTGTCCTCGTTGACAAGTTCAGATGCCTTGGTAGTTATTTCAAGCAGTGCGGCTTTGACAGTCTCTCTGTCACGTCCAGTAAGGCGGGCTTCTCGAACAATGTCCTCCTCACGATTCTCGAAGTCACCGTATCGTAGAAAAGCTCTCACTAGATGGCGGAGTTCTTTCTCCACTAAAGGACGTTTGGGATCGTCTGGTTCAGAATCGGATCCCTCTGTAGCATCTGCATTGACTTGAACGCGTGCATGACGTTTGGCTTTCCGTTCTTCGCGATCGTCACGAGTATCAGCCGGGGCATTGCGTTTGCGTGGGCGGTTCTGCTCTATAACCTCCTTAAGATAGCGTTCATCTTCTTTGCGCTTCTCCTCAGCCTTGATCTCTTCGAGCTGTTCTTTAGGAATAATATCATCCCAGCTCATCTCATCAACCTTGACGTCCACAAACTCAAACGACTTGAGAAACTCCTCGCCTCCATCACCTCCCAGACCTTCAGCTTGCTCCGTTTTGTGCTCTTCAGCGTTTGCAAGTACAGAATCAATATCAAGCTGTTCGAGCTTCTTTTGGTTCCCTGTTTGCTCAAACATTCGTTGACCACGTCGCTTGAGGATACGCGATATTTCATCCGTGCTGGTAGGCTCCCCTACAGACTGCGCATGCTTTCCCGGAAGGGCATCCTTTTCCGTTAATCCGCGCTGAATGGTGATGAACTCCAGCATCAGCTTATTCCGAGCACGTTCGAGCACTTCCTCCTCAATCGTGTCTTTCGACACCAGACGATATACGCTCACGGGTTTTGTCTGACCAATACGGTGGGCGCGAGCCATAGCTTGAAGATCGGCTTGCGGATTCCAATCCGAGTCAAACAAAATGACAGTATCAGCTGTCATCAGATTGATTCCAAGGCCACCGGCTCGGGTTGACAGAAGGAAGGCAAAATCGGCACTTCCGGGAGCATTGAAATGTTCCATCGCTATGCGACGATTGGTGGCACTGATAGTGCCATCAAGCCTTTGATAAGGATAGGCTCTGTAGCTCAGATACTCTCCCAAAAGATCCAACATCTTCACCATTTGGCTGAAAATGAGCACTCTGTGGCCGTCACGTCTGAGTTTCGCCAGTAATTGATCGAGAAGCATCATTTTACCACTGCTTGTAATCATAGTACGCAAAACGTCCTCTCGGCGGGTAACATCCTCGAGGAGCTTCGCTTCAGCATTCGGGAACATGAAGGGATGGTTGCTAGCCTTTTTCAACTCCATCATGATGTTCAAGAGGGATTGCTTCTGGCCTTTGGCGCCTTCATTTAGAGCTGCATAGTTCTTCGTCAGGATGTTCTTGTAATACTCAAGTTGTATATCTGAAAGTTCAACGCGAATGATCTTCTCAGTTTTGGGGGGTAGATCCCTTTCTACTTTGTCCTTCGTTCGGCGGAGCATGAGCGGTTTCAGGGTATTTTGAAGGTCGGCTAGCTTTTGGGATGCCGCCTCGGAATTCAGATCCATGTCGACCTCGACTTCCACCAGTCCTGGATTGAGAAAGTCCATCAAAGCCGAGAGTTCGGCAAGATTGTTTTGGATCGGAGTGCCCGTGATTAAGAGCCGAGCCGGGGATTTGAAACCGAGAAGGTTGGAGTAGAGGTTTGACTCTCTATTCTTCAAACGGTGTGCTTCATCGACAGCCATGAACTCCCAGGGAATTTGGCGAAGAAAATCGAAGTCCATGTTAGCGTACTCATACGTTGTCAGCATAACGTTGAACTTGGGCTTCCGAGGATTCCCGTCCTTGAGCAGTTCGTATTCCTTGAGAATCGAACGGGCTTTGCTGGAGCCACTGTAAACTACGTAGTTCACGTCTGGTGTCCAGTTGTCAAATGTCTCGGACCAGGAGGGGATGGTTGAAAGAGGGACGACCACAATGAATGGGCCATCCTGTCCTCGGACGTGGCGAAGCCAATTGATAAACGCTATGGTTTGGACGGTCTTCCCCAGACCCATCTCATCGGCAAGCACAACGTTGTGCTTGCGAACCCAATTGTACGCCAAAAAGTTGAGGCCCTTGATTTGAAAATCCTTCAGTTCTCCGTTCTTCAAAAACGATGGCGAACCCGTAATCGACGTATACGAGGTCTTTTCGTCTTTAACACAGGTGACGACTTTGTCTTTGCGATCTAAAAACTTGTCAAGCTCATCTAGCGCGATCTCTTTGACGAGCGTATCACTTTCCCAAGTACACGAGTCGTAGTTCAGGCGTTTCCATTTGACGTAGTACAGATCACCGTCTAATCCCTTTTCATGGCCGATAATCCGGTCGACTTTTCGGTAATCTTCCAATGATTCTACTTCGCGCTCACGATCAAGATTCCATTTTTCTTTGTCTTCCGGTGCGACGTCAGGATCATTGTTCAGATAAAGATCCATCTTGAGTTTATTTTTGAAGTAGTTCTCTAACCTGCGATAGCCGCTGAACTGTCGAAGGTTTTCGCTAGTTTCCCAAGTTGCATGGTAATGTGACTGATCCTGCCACTTTATATAATACTCGCAGTCGGTTATTTTGACAGCGTCGTAGGTGATGTTCGGGTCGACACCATCCTTGAGACGATGGTTAAGGACGCAATCAATGGCCGGGCCACTGCTCTCCTGTTGAAGCGGAGTAGAACCATTGACTACCCATTCCTCAACTTCATCCTCAAAAGGATCATCAGAATCCTCATTATAATTGGCAACCCTCGTAGCATTTCGGCTAGAGAAGCGCACCTCAAGAGGTTGCTGAGAGACAGATGACCGGTTCTGACGACGGCGGGATGTACGGGTTCGAGAGTTGACATACTCATCCGAGTCCGAGTCCGTCAGGGAAGACTGGGTTACTGAACGAGAGGCTCTCTTAGGGACTGGTTGCGAGTTGTTCACGCGCCGGCGCTTAGAGCGTGGCCCTTTCGGCTCGTCGTCGTCATCATCGGACTCGACAAGAGTTTGTCGAAGTTCTGTTCGAGACCGACCACTCCTGCGCAACCCATAGAGCTCTGGGTTTTGCCTCATGTATTGGATCTCGTCGACCTTTGATGGCTTGCGCTTAGTTTCAACGCCGGAGCTGGGGGGCGAAGAAGAAAGAGAACGGTTGCTCTCGCCATCGCTTTCTGATTCCGATTCATCGTAGCTTGCGTTTCTCGTTTCCGAAGGTGCGGAACGGATATTCTCGTCGGCACCCGTGCCGTTAACGCTGACATCGGAGACATCGAACATGTCGCCATCGGCGTCAGCGTCGGTCAAAACAACGTCTTCATGGTCGCTCGTTGGTTCTGAAGATGACATATGACCGTAGCCATTAGCGGATGGCTGGAAAGACTGAGTCCCGGAGGACAGTTCAGCAGTGGCCGGGTACGCCATGCTAGCTGCTAGAGCATACAAAAGTCAGCATTGTAGGTTTGATTGGCACCGGAACACAACAAGATCGTTCCTAGAAGAAGAGTAGCGTCATGCGACCATGAATACGGGTCGACAACAACAGCTTTCGCATGGGAAGAGCGTAGGAACCGGGCATTTGATGGACGGGTTCTCCATGGATGGATGATTTGATGGTAATGACGGAGATGGATGACGTGGTCGGCAGCGAAAAGGGCAGAAACAAGCCCTCCGAAAAGTTCCAGACGACGACAGGAGATACCGATTAATCTCCATTAATCAGAAGAAGCATAAGAGGCCAGGAAAAAGATATCTCATGAGTCGTGGGTGGGTCGATTGTCGGAGTCGAAGTACTCCAGCCAAGCCAGGACGCGTCTGGCAGATCAACAAGGGAAAAAAAAAATAGAAAACTCACCGTCCCGAGCAAGGTGACCCCAAAAAGGGGATTGGGAATATGTCCGTCAATATCTGGATGTAAGTGGTCAGGGCAAATTGGGGTTGTGGGAAGGAAAACCGTGGTCTAAAAGATCTGCGAGGCCGACAGCTGGGTGTTGAGTAGTGGAATGTCAGGGAAGTTAGATGTCGGCGGATGTGGGCGAGGCAGGCACAGCGAGTAGCAAGCCAAGCCGCAGCCTTGGGGCGGGCTACGGCGGCAGACTCGAAGCCGCCTCCTTCAGTGCCTGAGGCACAAAGGCATCAAACATGCGGAACCTTGGACGCTCTCATTGGCTGCTACCGCCTAGTGCCCGTCGATGATGTATCAAGCTTAGCGTACTCACATAAAGGGAAAGGCCTGCCGGTATCACGTGTACTGGGCATGTTTGCCCTGTGTGTTTGGCCTCCGGGCCAGTTAGGGACGAACTTTTGCAGATTAATAAGGGACATTAATACCTGAGGCATCCAACGTGGTGCAGGCTGCGGGAGGGCTCCACTATCATCCCACAACTGTTACGATCAAGTTTTCTTCAGTGCCCCTCATTATTATTGTATGCTTTGAACGCGCTCCTGGTCAATTTTTACTTCGGTAGAGGCGTACTTGTTGCTTTCCTCCTATAAGCACTGTGTCTGCTTCGACCTTGCCGAGTCCGTAAGCGCCTCATTTATGGAGAATACCCTCATCTGTACCCCTCCAAGCTCATGCCACTTACAGAAGCCTGCGACCGTAGCCGGTAAACATCATGGCTGATAAACTTACGAGGTAAGAATTTCTCGTCTCCCGTTCATTCATTGCATTATACAAACTGACTTTATTTGTAGAATTGCCATTGTCAATAGCGACAAGGTTCGTTAAACAGCTTGACTACCCCGCTTGCGGCCATGTCTCGTGAAGTATCTCGCTGACGTTTTCTCTTCTACAGTGCAAACCGAAGGTATTTTTACCACTACCAATAACGACCGTTAGCCTCGATACTGATAACCATAGAAATGTCGCCAAGAGTGCAAGAAGTCTTGTCCAGTGGTTCGCACTGGCAAGCTTTGCATCGAAGTCACCCCGGATTCCAAGATCGCCTTCATTTCTGAACGTCTATGCATCGGATGCGGTATCTGTCCCAAGAAATGTCCATTCGGCGCTATACACATCATCAACTTGCCTACCAATCTTGAGACACAAGTAACACATCGCTATTCCGCCAACAGTTTCAAGCTGCATCGTCTGCCCATGCCTCGCCCTGGACAGGTGCTCGGTCTTGGTATGTACTCCCTTGATACCGACGACGCACACGGCATCTGTACTAATTCATTAAAGTGGGTGCGAACGGTACCGGAAAGAGTACAGCTCTCAAAATTCTCAGCGGCAAATTGAAGCCCAACCTCGGACGCTATGATGATCCCCCTGACTGGCAGGAGATCCTCAAGTATTTCCGTGGATCCGAACTTCAAAGTATGCTATCATGATTTGCAACTTGTTTTTTTATAGTGCTAATACATAATAGACTACTTCACCAAGGTGTTGGAAGATAACCTCAAGGCGGTAGTCAAGCCGCAATATGTCGACCAAATCCCTAAGGCTGTCAAAGGTCCAGTCAAAGAAGTCGGTCCCTTGATTGAGGCGCGCTCGCAGATGGACAACCTGGACCATATCATGGATGTTCTTGGTTCGTCGCTGATCTTGTCCATCCACAGACATGGAAGATATCTAATCAGGGTATAGAACTCAAGCATGTCGAGAACCGTGACATCAATCTCCTTTCTGGTGGAGAGTTGCAGCGATTCGCGCTCGCCTTGGTGTGTGTGCAGCAAGCCGATGTGTGAGTAGTACCCAGTTAATTCACCACTTGATCTTCGTTGCATGCTTCGGATGATCAGAGAGCACCAGGAGACGGAATCTAATTACATTGGGCTCGTAGGTATATGTTTGACGAACCTAGTTCGTACCTCGATATTCGTCAGGTAAGTGATTGTTCGCTTCTAGCTTTCTACTATCGTGGTGAGAACTTTACTAAGGACATTGACAGCGACTTGCTGCTGCGCGTACCATCCGAGAACTTCTGCGACCTGACGACTATGTCATTGTAGTCGAACACGACTTGTCTGTGTTAGACTATCTTTCCGACTTCATTTGCGTTTTATATGGTCGACCCGCTGTTTACGGAGTTGTCACGCTACCCGCCTCGGTTCGTGAAGGTATCAACATCTTCCTTGATGGACACATTCCCACCGAAAACTTGCGTTTCCGTGAGGAATCCTTGACCTTCCGTATCGCCGAAGCCGGCGACGACCTCTTGGTCGATAAGGCTCGCGCATTTAGCTACCCCGCCATGGAAAAGACCATGGGAGATTTCCATCTCAAGATTGATGGCGGGCAATTCACCGACTCCGAGATTCTCGTCTTGGTACGTTTGCTCATACTTAAATGCTGTTCACTTTTCCCATGTTGGCTCTGCCAGCCTATTTATTCCTTCTAGGCTTTGTTATTGCGTTGGCTAACGATTAAAAAAAGATGGGCGAGAACGGTACCGGTAAGACCACGTTCTGCCGGATGCTTGCCGGTGCAGAGAAGCCAGATGGAACCAGGTCGGTGCCGAAGATGAATATCAGCATGAAGCCTCAGAAGATCACGCCCAAATTCCAGGGGACTGTCCGACAGTTGTTCTTCAAGAGAATCAAGGCCGCTTTCCTCAACCCGCAATTTCAGACTGATGTTTACAAGCCTCTCAAGATCGACGACTTCATTGACCAGGAGGTGCAGAATCTGTCAGGTGGTGAATTGCAGCGTGTTGCTATCGTCCTTGCTCTTGGTATTCCTGCAGATATCTATCTCATTGACGAGCCCTCGGCATATCTCGATGCAGAACGTAAGTCACTATGCAAAATCGCTGTGCTGCAAGTGAAAGTGGTGTTAACTATCTTACAGAGCGTGTTACGGCTTCCAGGGTAATCAAGCGCTTCATTATGAACACCAAGAAGACTGCCTTTGTTGTCGAACACGACTTTATCATGGCTACTTACCTTGCTGATCGTGTTATTGTGTTTGACGGCCAACCATCTGTTAACGCCCACGCCAACGTTCCGGAATCGCTTCTCACCGGCTGCAATAGATTCCTTGAGAATTTGGACGTCACGTTCCGCCGCGACCCTAACAGTTACCGTCCTCGGATCAACAAGTACAACAGTCAACTAGACCAGGAACAGAAGTTGAACGGCAACTACGTAAGTCTTTCTACAACAGATCTTTTTTTCATTGTCACTCCGACAACTTCTTCATCTTGCGTCATACTGACTCTGCTTGGCGTAGTTCTTCCTGGAAGAAGAGAATTGAAAAGGGCAACCCCCGTGAGAACTATCGCGATCGTCGTTGGTACGACGGTCACGACTCTTACAAGCGGCGTCACTGGGCACTGGTGAGAAAAAGGGGCGTTCGGTTTGTAGCATTTCCAGGCGTTCGACGACATTCCGGCTCCCGTTCTTGTACCGGTGGCTCATGTGACGAGATCGGTGGAGAGGATGATGACGAGGATGACAAAATCCACCACTTCGCGCAACTACAGCTCTCCATCTCAA
The DNA here is from genome assembly GCA_001657655.1 of Talaromyces piceae. NCBI lineage: Eukaryota > Fungi > Ascomycota > Eurotiomycetes > Eurotiales > Trichocomaceae > Talaromyces > Talaromyces piceae. The sequence goes on from JNNX01000001.1 coordinate 1,589,488, forward strand.
GCCTTTGAATGAAGGTCGTTCTGACCGGTAGTCTTTCTCTTTGTTAAAGCTAGAAGATTGCCCACTATGAATGTCCTCTTCGCATGTGTGAATCATGCGGATACTTGAGAGGCGGCGGTACTTGTTCAACAGACATATGGCTTGTCAAGTCAATTTCCCCCAGAAAGGGTCCCACATGATTGTTTTGCGTCACTCTTCTCATCCATGACCAGTATCCCGACCACGCGTAGTGTGAGGTGCGGGTACTACACCCTGAAAAACGTGTCCAACTAGCTAGCTTACATATTTATATATGTGGCTCTATATCACTCTTTTAAGGTACATGCAATGAATTACTGTCGATTTTTTACCATATAGGCGGCCGCTTTATGTAATTTGGTCTAAGGATGGTGTGTCAGCATTGAACTATATTCCACTCGGTGTAGAAGCAAATCTGCGATCTTATATATAAACATAGCTGCGATTGCCAGTGGATGTAATCATCGAGAAAACGCTGAGTCTTATGTAAACTGAAGTTCAGCGTTAAATATACTCCACAGCCAACACTTGTACGTTTGTCGGCGCAGGATGCATCACTCGAGCTGCATAGCCGCCATGTCGACGACATACTTATCAATACCAGACCGATCGACAATTGACAATGGACGTATGTAGGATGTACATGTAATGATGTCGACAACTGCATGTTTGGCAACATCGATTGATTATTAACTAACTGCTGGGATCTATCGGACTAAATGCAACCGTACTGCTCGCGGTTGATTAGGCTATCGACTCGGTCCAGGAAGAGAGAATTGATCTACGCATTACATTATACGGACGACTTATGCTGAAACAGAGTATTGTGTAATCTTTTCCAAATTGTAGTTTTATTTTCGCAATGATGGAAGACAAGAAAAACATAGCTCCCAGTAGATAGGAAAAATAATCTCTCTCTGGAGGGAAAAGATCGGGATTGATTACTTACACAACCGACCGACTCCTAGAACCAGCTAATCCTCCTCAATCTCGCCTTCCTCACTGCCAGAATGAACGGCCTTTTCCTCCTTTTTGGACTCCTCTTCGGCCGCCGGCGCTGGCGTACGACTGCCAACGGAGCGCCGGTCTCGATCTCTCTCGCGGTCATCGCGTCTGTGCCGTTTGACGCTGCGGCTGGCTACGCTTTCTGCGTCGCTGTCACGTCTACGACGACGGTCGTTACTTACTATGCTACGTGTATCTCCTCCATAGTCCAGCTCGTCCCGACTTCCACGTGGGTCACCGCGTGTCCGATACAGGCGTTCGCGCTCTTCTTCTCGGTCACGGCGTTCGCGATCATAGTGAGCGAAGCCGCGTCGGTCGCGGTCGCGGTCTCGTTCCCGTTCTCTGTCTCGTACCCGATCCCGATCATCTCTTCGTTCACGAATAGGCGATAGACCACTTGCTTTGCGATACGAACGCTCCCGATCGGCCTGGGCTTTGCGGCGGTCCGCTTCGTATGGGTCCGGTTCTGGTGTTCGACTCGGCCTTGCCCGTCGATCAGAGCGATGAGAGCCATTGCGTGAGTCGCGATCAGAGCGGTCGCGATAGTCAGCGCGGCGAGATCCGCGGTCCCTATCACGTTCTCTGTCGAGATCTTCCTCCTTCTCCTTAAGCCGACGCATAAATTTGTCAAAGGCACTTTGACGAAGTTCGTCAGAATCAAGGGCAGAATACTCCTCAAACCTTTCAATTCTTGGCCGGACTGATTCCCACGTATCCCCAAGGCGAACGGGCGGATCCAGATGCTTGATACGAGACCGCAGGGCGTCTACCGCACGGCGTTGATGACGATCGGCAGCATGTTTCTCATCCTCTGTGCGCCGCTGAACCCTCTCCTGGATGCGCTGAAAGATGAGCTGCAGAATATCAGTGTCAATATTGGCCGTTCGGCGGTCAGTGACCATCACAGCCTTGAAGTCATCGAATGTGGTCTTCATGTCGATGTCATACCGTTTGTCCTAGATTGCCTGTTAGCACAGTCCAAAAACAAGCGGGGGTAATTGGGAAGCATACGTCAAGAACATCAAGAACATCATTACGAGGTTCTCGTAGTGATTTCTCCTCTTCTTCCACCATATCCCAGAAAAGATCCAGAGGAGTTGAGCCACTTTGGCCCAGCATTGCTACATACCGAGGATCATCTTTGATCAAGGGGTGAATGTTCATCCATTTACTGCCAGCCTTGATCTTCCCTTGCGAACGTAATTCTTTCAGAAGCTCTATGAAGCTTTCACGATGATGGCGTTCCCTTCGTGCTTTAGCTGCCTTGTGCTGCTGACGCGCATCATTAAATTGTCGCTCTAGAGACTTAATGTGATTCTCAAAGGCAGTCAGGACATCCGATTTGCTCAGGGTCTTAAACTTATCGTCCTCCCGGATTTGCTCGCTGGTATCAAGCGTCTTCTGCACCTCGGCCCACCTGGTATACGGTTCAAGCTGAAGAGTGTTCAGAATCTTCACGAGATCGTCCATTGCGGCTTTGCGGGTAACGGCTTCTTGTTCCATATGAGCCTTCCGGAGCTCAACAATGTACTCCTCGAAGAGCTGGCGGCGTTCGTTCTCATCCTTTGTAGATCTGAAAATAGTTTCACCTTCAATAATAGGACGGATGGTCTTCCACCTGCTATAGTACTTGATTTCTGGGTGGCTTTTCAACATAGTATTGAAGTCTGCGCGAAGTTTAGCGAACCTCTCTTTGGCGCGATCACGTTCCTGCATGCGAACTTCGGCGGCGTGTTTCTCAAAAGCAGCACGTCGATCTTTCGGGTCTTTAAGAGCGCGATACTGGGGATCCTTGATGGTGGCACGCATTGCTTGCTCCCATGTCCAGTCGGGTTGGACGTTACACCTCCGCAAGAGTTTGATGAAGGCGCTTTCGGCCTCTTCAAAGGAGCTGTACTCTGGGTCAGTCTGTTGAGCAGGAACAAAGCCGTTTGTGTCTAGTCCACCAAAACCGATACGGCGGTCAGGGGCAGTGCGATCATGGTCCTCTCGTTCGCGATGCTGTTGCGGATACGAGCTAAACGAGGCGGTTCCGCCAGCGACGAAGGTAGGAGCGCTTTGAAATCTATAAGCTGAATTTTCTTTCAAAAGGGGTCGACTTTTTCAAGGAAGATGCTTACCTAGCAGATGGTGCTGCAGGAGGTTGGGCCTGCGCAAGTGCGGTCTTGTAAATGTCGGGCATCTCCCAAGTACTCTGTTTGCTTTCTGTGTTGTACCAATATTTTCGCCCGCCCTCTGCGGTATACTCCTTCCACGGCTGATTCGACAGCGCACGCTATATATCGCGAAAGACAAGTTAGCAATCTTTAAGGTGACAAAGCAGCGCTGGGCGAGGTCGTTCGTACCTCGACAGGAGTCATGAGCTCCAAGGGTTTCGCCCATTGCGTTGCCTTTGTATGGACATTGTAGTAATACACGCGGCCATCGGCGTTGCGCGCCTCCTGCCACATAGTAGGTCCGGCAGACATATTGCTGGCTGGATTCGTGGCGACTGTGCTGGTGGATGAGAGGTAGGGGGAATGACAGGGAAAAAAGAAAGTCGCACGCGGCAGGCGAGTTGCAAAAAGCAGCAAGAGGTAGTTTAGTTGGGCCACGGCCCGGTGCGCACTAGCCGCATCTGACAACCACCGCGGTCTGCCTGGTTGTGTTTTGGCACGCACGACCTGTCCACCTGCAATTGCTTCTTTCCTCTTTTTGATCTTCTTTTCTAAATAAGATCGTGCTGCAGGTGCTGTACTATTGCTTTCCTGAGCATGAGCAACTGAGACAAGTATGCTGGGTCCTGGCCTCCACCATGGGGAGTTTCTGCGCCATGCAGTTCTCGAGACGGTGGTCCCGCATGCCCCTGATGTCGACATCGAAGCAGCCTTGACTTCTGCTCTTGAAGAGGGAGCTGAGGATCTCAGTTCAGTGCTGAAGACGATACCTCAGCGGTCCCTACTGTTTTTTGGTAGGTGGGCATTTTTTTGAATTCCTGGGTCCTAAACGCCAGTCACACGCAACCGCTAACCATGGGTATGCTTTCAGATGAGACCGTCACAGTGCACGTTGTTTTACGGCTATCGAACTGCTCTGAAAATGCATTGAGGACCCATCTTCCACAATTGAATATCGGTCTGGATGCATTCGTCTTCAATCCAGCGGAGCCTGTCTCAACAGAGCAGGCTCCAATTGCAAAGGATCTGGTTTTCGCGGGAGTTGTCAACGATAAGGAAGAACCGCTAGTTGTTGTCAATATATTTGAAGGAGACGAGGAGAGTGGCAATCATGTCTATGTTATATGGAAAATTCAAGCATTTCTCCGTGCGTTCATTTACCACGTCTTTCCTATCTACTCGGTCTAATGGATTACAGGCCGTCCTCGAATACGTATCCAACACCCTAGCATCTCATTTTCCGCTGCCGCGACTCTGAACGCCACGACAGATATACCAGAACAGTCGCTGCAAGAAGATGACTATCTTCCAAGCACCATTCCGGCATCGAGCAACGTGCTGCAGGCCCTCTCGGCGGACCCATCGCTCAAATCTGTTGCCCCCTACCTCCCGGCATCGAGGCTGCTTCGTGTGATTCCGGCAGCGCAAAAGGAGGCGCCAGTGTACAACATATGGCAGCAAAGCCAGAACCCCATTCGTATTGTGCCAGCTGCAAGTGCCCGGATACGCTGTTCTCGGCTTAACACCTATTCGAGCCGGCCCACGACGATGGCCAGCCTCGATTTGGAAGCGACACCGTTCGTCGGGTGTGACATCGTCTTTGACAAAGTGGACGTGATTCTTTGTGATGGTCATGCTGAAAATCTGTCCAGCGTATCCGAGCTACAGCCACCCATTGTGCTGCGGCCCCGGGACGACGTTACCCTCATGTACAAACTCATTCCCGAGTACGGGCCGGAGTCCTATTTCTCGACGACGGCGCTGGTCAGCACGCTTGACATATCCCTGGAGGGCGTGATCAAGCTGTCCAAGGACTGTCAGCCGCGGATCATTATGCAATGGCGCACTAATGTCGATTTTTCTACACCGCTGAACCCTACATTTGGCGGGCCTAGCCAGACTCTACAACGCAACAACCGGCCAGCCAGTCTGCCGGTGGCGCCTGGCTCATCATCTACAGGGACGACCAACCGCAGCTCCTATCGAGAACGGGCACACTCGGTCACCCAGGGAGGCGTCACCGTCTCATTTGCCGGCCCTGCGACCGTCAACCTTGGCCAGCCGTTTCAGTGGAATGTGTTTGTCGTCAATCGGTCCATGGCCCCTCGCAAATTTGCGATGATGGCAATTTCCCGGCGGAAACGACTCGATCCTCGTAAACATGTGGCCCGACCTTCATCGTCATCGGTGTCGAGCCGGAAGGAAGACCGGCTGGCCGAAGCGGTCACGGACGAGAGCATCATCCATGCGCTGCAGAAGAATGCGGTCGGACAGGATGCAGAGTTGATCTGTTTGAGCACTGATATCCGGATAGGGTAAGACCAAGTTTCTGTTCTCTTCCTCGTCCCTTTTGTTTTCCTTCTTCTTCCCTTTGCTGTAAATCGTACTTGACATGAGTTACACAAGCTTACCCCGTGTATAGTCCGTTGCTTCCGGGAACCTGCCATTCAGCCGAGCTGATGTTTCTCCCCTTGGCGATCGGATCGCTCCATCTCGAGGCGGTCCGGCTGGTCGATATGAACAGCAACGAGACCATCGATATCCGCGACCTTCCGGACATTGTGGCTCTCGAGGGACGCGCGTCTTAAAGTAATGGATACGATACTCGCTTGATATGATGTCTCCCACACCGAGCACGGCGGGCTCCGTGTTGGGGCTTGTGATGTGTAGTAATGTTTGCCATGGGAACGATGTATTAGACATGAATAGATATGAATGTAACATATGATTTTACCGCATCTATGGAGGAAAAAAAAAACCTTCAAAAACAAGATATACATGGCCAGCAAATGTAACGAGCGCAAGACGAGTCGATGATACATGTCGAGGTGTGCCAAGAATCGCACAGGTCATGCGGGGGCAGGCCCATGAGTGGCCAGCCAGCCGTTTTTTTTGGCCCGTCACAGCCTCAGTTCACGCTGGTTCTCGACTGGGGGTAACTTGAGACATTTCATTCCTTCTTTTCCTTCTACACCTCTCTGTCTCCCTTCTCCTGCCCTCAAACAAAAGGATCATCTCCTGGCCCTTTTCTAGAAGATTCACTGCTGGGGTGCGAGAAAAGCCATCGCGTCCCCACCGGGCGTCACTCTCTCCTGAGAATCGACCAACTAGTCAGTCCCTGGCCACCGTGCCCAGCCTTCTTTGCGTCATACTGAGGTGCTCCCTCTTCCCGACCGCTTAAACGGGTCCATTCAACTTTTCGCTTGATCGGATCGTCATACGCCCACAGCCAACATGACCTTTACTATGTTCGACAGAATCGATACTGCTCGCCGGCGAGCGTTGAATGGACTGAATCGCAGATACATCTACGGTCGCTTGGTAAGAACTACTCCATTCTCTTCTCTGCAGCTCTGCCGCCGCGGCGATCCGCCAGCACCAGAATGCTAACGTACGTACCTATTCCGCCAGCCTCTACTTCACACCATCATATTCCTCATCGAGCTGGCTGTCACCATGAGACTCGCGGCCAAGTTCAACTCGTACTATGCCGAGAAACCAGGTATGCGGAGATGAAATGGGGCACCGTTTTGAGATGGCAAGTTGGCTAACGAACGATTGATGGGCCTGCAGTGTTGACCACCATGGTGACCAACGCCGTACGTATTTGTCTTTCCCGACTCGCAGGGTGTTTCTACCTTGTTGCTGAGCCATACTAACTGCCATTGCGAACAGGTTCTCGGTGGAATAGCAGATACAGTGGCACAGACCATCACTGCGTTCAGGGCTCGCCTTGCGCAACGCTCGGCCGACTCGGAAAGCGGAATCATTTCGATTGAGATGCCCGACTTCGACAAGGAGAAGCCTTCGCAATGGGGGGAATATGGGAGTCTGAGGACCCGGCCTCCTCCCTTCGACTTTGAGCGATTGACCAGGTTCATGGCATACGGTTTCTTCATGGCCCCCATTCAGTTCCAGTGGTTCGGTTTCCTGTCGCGTGCCTTTCCTCTGACGAAGAAGTCTGCTACCGTCCCAGCCCTGAAAAGGGTAGCAGTCGATCAGTTGATCTTCGCGCCATTCGGTAAGAGAGAAGCACGCTTTTATCACGGCTGTAGACGCTAATCACATCCAGGTCTGTTCTGCTTCTTCACCTTCATGACTCTTGCCGAAGGTGGCGGCCGAAGGGCGCTGACCAACAAGCTCCGAGACGTGTATATCCCGACCCTTAAGGCCAACTTTATTTTGTGGCCTGCGGTCCAGGTGCTCAACTTCCGCGTGGTGCCTATCCAGTTCCAGATAGTATGCAACTCCAACCCAACTGTCCTCTGGGAGGTTTGTGCTAATTGTGTTCACTAGCCCTTTGTTTCGTCTGTTGGTATCGCGTGGACTGCCTATCTCTCTCTCACCAATTCCGCCGAAGAAGAGTAAATTTTCTGGTTTTTGCTCTATACAGTTGATAAAGATCGCTGATCACTCAACGAACGCCCCTCTCGGCCCCTAGCTTTCTCATTTTTCTCCTGTTCATTTCTTTAATTAATTTTTTTTTGTTAGTTTGTTTCTGGGCATCTGGTCTTGAATCTTATGGGGTCTTGTTTTTCTTGCTTTGTTGTTCTTTTTCCAAAGAACCTACATGTGTCGGCGCAATCGAGAACCTGGCGTTGGCTGATGGCTTTTCCTGTCGTTTTCGGTCTCGGCTTTTGTCTGTTCTGTACTCTATCTGGAAGGCTATATTGCATACAGCTGCGGAAAGAAATGTTACAACCTGCTCTACAGTACTTGTGTTGTTTAGGGTCTTCAAATCACAACCGGTCCTCGGATCCTTTTTTTCGTTTTCATAACTTGCATATGTTGATCGCTCGGCACGATAATACTTGTCTCCGTTTGCCTCGGTCCTGGCGTGTTAGCCACTAGCCAATCACCTAGACTTTATAACCATCTTCTTGCAACAAGGGAAAGTAATTAGGGCGCTGGTAAGGCGTGTCCCGATCCGCTCCGTGCTGGGACTCTGGCTGTCTCGCTGTAGCAGACTGACATCAGTCCCGCATCAGCCCGAACGCGGCGAAGCACCAGATCCCTCACCGAAGCCCCACCAAACGTATAACAACATCTGCTGTTGCCCCGCCTTGGTCCTTTGCGCTGACCAAGAAGACAACATTCCTATCCTTCATTGTTGTGTGCGTTCTTCCTTCTCAAAGAGTCCTGCTGCGTGTCCATCGTGAGTGCTACTGTGCAGCCAAAAAAGGTGAGCCGTCAAGACCGGAACGCGGCGTTGACTACTTTGACGTCATTCATCTTGCTCCATGTTGCTAACACGACCCGGTCGACCTAGCTTTATTCTCCGTGTCTTCTTTTCATATATTCACCATGTCGCTCTCCAACAAACTCGCCATCACTGATGTCGACCTCAAGGACAAGCGGGTCCTCATCCGAGTATGTCAATTGACCCCAGAAACTTCCGCCCACCTCCTTCTTCCATGGAGCGGCAAGTTCCCTTGGTAATCGTAGCTTACCAAACCCTCGTCAGGTCGACTTCAACGTGCCTCTAGACGCCGACAAGAAGATCACCAACAACCAACGCATCGTCGGTGCTTTGCCGACCATCAAGTACGCCATTGACAATGGCGCAAAGGCCGTCATCCTGATGTCTCATCTGGGCCGCCCCGACGGCAAGGTCAACCCCAAGTACAGCTTGCAGCCCGTCGTGGCCGAGCTCGAGAAGTTGCTGGGTCGCAGCGTCGTGTTCACCAAGGACTCTGTGGGCCCCGAGGTCGAAGAGACCGTCAACAAGGCTTCCGGGGGCCAGGTGATCCTGCTGGAGAATCTGCGATTCCACGCTGAGGAGGAAGGGAGCTCCAAGGACGAACAGGGCAACAAAGTCAAGGCTGATAAGGAGAAGGTGGCGGAATTCCGCAAGGGGCTTACTGCGCTTGGTGATATCTACATCAGTGAGTTTACCTTTTACGGCGCTGGCTTGTAAGCGTCCCACTCATTTCTAATTTCCGCGCCCAGACGATGCTTTCGGCACCGCACACCGTGCCCACAGCTCAATGGTCGGCGTTGAGCTGCCCCAAAAGGCTTCCGGTTTCCTAGTCAAGAAAGAGCTCGAGTACTTTGCCAAGGCTCTCGAGAGCCCCCAACGTCCCTTCCTCGCCATCCTGGGAGGTTCCAAGGTCTCTGACAAGATCCTGCTGATCGACAACCTTTTGCCCAAGGTTAACAGCCTGATCATCACCGGCGGCATGGCTTTCACTTTCAAGAAGACCCTTGAAAACGTCAAGATCGGCAACAGCTTGTTCGACGAGGCTGGCAGCAAGATCGTCGCCGACGTGATTGAGAAGGCCAAGAAGCACAACGTCAAGGTCATCCTGCCCGTGGACTACGTCACCGGCAACAAGTTCGGTGCCGATGCTGAAGTCGGATACGCTACCGACGAGACCGGCATTCCTGATGGCTGCCTCGGTCTGGATGTTGGCGAGAAGAGCGTTGAACTGTACAAGACCGCTATTGCGGAAGCCAAGACAATCCTCTGGAACGGTCCCCCCGGTGTCTTTGAACTGGCACCGTTCGCCAAGGGCACCAAGTCCACCTTGGATGCTGCGGTCGATGCGGCTCAGTCGGGTACCATTGTCATCATTGGCGGTGGCGACACGGCCACCGTTGCCGCCAAGTATGGAGTGGAAGATAAGCTGAGCCACGTGTCTACCGGAGGTGGTGCTTCTTTGGAACTCCTGGAGGGCAAGGAACTCCCCGGTGTTGCTGCTCTGTCAAGTAAGTAGATGATTTCGTGTCCTTTTGTCTATTAGCAAATCAATATGCAAGTGGTGTTATCTGTAATATCGAGTTCATATTTTTCATGTAAAAGAAGCAATATTCTTTTCGAAACCAGGAAAAAGTTTCAGTAAGCAGATTTAGGAAGTACAATTTTCTGATTCTTCGGTGCTCAGAGAAAAGTATATCAAACCTTTAGACGGGCGATATCTGAATATATATTGCTACTCGATATTCGAAAACAATTGGCCCAGACTAGTACACTGTAACCGTGATAACTCTTCCGTCCCCGTGAACATCAACTGTAACGGCTGGTCAATATTTATTAAGCTCATTATTATCGTGTTCTTTTAAAGGAGTCGGCTACTTTGCAGCCATGGGGAAATTGATGGTAATGATGTAAAGATCTAATACTTCGTTTCCCGCTGAGTCGCAAAATGGTATCAAGTTATCCATTGACTTATTCTATAGCACCCTGTTTTCTTTTGCGGGAGCCCTTGTCCTCATTGCGATTTCCTGTTTCTTTCAACCTGGGATAGTTCCCATCTATTTGGCACCTTCGACTTTCTTTATCTCCTCTCTGCAACGAAGAAAGCACCATTAGCAACAGGTAAACATATAACCGGAAAAGAAAGCGTGGCACATACCTCAACTGCTTGGAAAAGTCCTCACTCTCGTCATCATCGTCCCAACTCTCTTCCCAGAGGTGTGTGTTGGCGCCGTTGGCTGTTGTTGAGCCCTGCGCTTGTTCAGTTTCGTCTTGTCTCCAGTCTGCGTTCAACCGTTAACTTAGAACGTCTTATCCTCAAAATCCTCAAAAGCCGGGTCCTCGTAGGGAAGATTGCGTGCAGTCTATCGATCATAGAGCACACACGCAGGCTGGAAGCTAGAACTCACCCTCAACTGGAAAGTCTTCAAACTCGTCATCCTCCTCCAGTACAGGCGGAGTCTGCTTCTGCTGAGTGGGCTGCTGCGAGGCGTTGTTGCCGGCTGTGTTCGGATTCGACATTGCGGCGGGGATGGGGTCAGCAGTCCAGAGAGGGAGCGGGCTGGAGGTATGTTTGGAGCGCGTTGATTGAGGCCGAGCAAGAAGTGGCGGAGGATGAAGCTGGAGTGTATGTGCCCGTTTGTATTGCAAATCGACCGGGTGGAAGAAGGGGAGAGATGGGCGCTTTGTTGGGCAGGGTGATTGACTGGATGGTTAGAACAAGCATTACAATCCGTACAGTTGATAATGCCATGTCGTCAGGCGATGCTCCTATTGCGGCAGGCGGTCAGCCGGGGGCTGTGGCTCAGCAGCTGTGGCTGGCGCCTGCCTCGCCTGCCAACAAAGAATCGCCAGTTCCAGCCTGTTGGGCTCTTTTTTTTTGCTTGGTTTGGCGCCCAGCGAGTCTTTCTTTCTTTTCTTTTAATTTTCTTTTATCTTTTTTTAAAGGATCATTTACTTGTCCTTTCATGGCTACGACGGACTCTGTGTGTTACTTCCGACACATGTCTTGGCACCGATAATTTCAGTACGAGCAAAGTTGCCCTGACCCATAGCTTAGCTACCTATTGCCATCGGAGTTGGAACGGCCGGAGAAGTGACAGACGGCGGCGGGTTCAGCAGCCGTTCGCCATCAAACTGTGTTGTCCGACGAATCATCTTACTGTTGATATTATGGTGCCATCCGTTGCAATTCCTTCTCTGTGAAGGACAAATTTACGTTCTCGTGGCTGCAGCGTTGTCGAGGCCTTGCATTCAGCCGCTCCCGTCATAACGAAGTTCCCTGTCGGCGGTCCAGATCCGGAGCTCGGCGGCTATCTGCAGCTAATGCTATCTTCCTCCGCCCGTTTTATTTGCTGCCAATTAGTTCGACAAGGCTTTCTCTCTTCATCCTGTGCCTGGTCGTCATTGGGCTGTGCTTTTCTTGTTTAATCTCGCTGCACAATACAGGGCCAAGCAGCTCCCACATGTAACTAACTAGAAACTAGACACGCTCTTGCCTTTTCGAGTTAAATTTGTCTGCTCTGCTCAAAGCTTCAACAGGTTGAACCTTTTTTTTCTTTTCCCCTCATTCTCTCTCTCCGGTTATTATTAATAGCCTGATCGATCTGGGAGTGCTGGTTATATATCGTCTCAAGGGCTAGGCTGGCTCTGTGTCCAGTCGACAGAAGCTGCCAAAAATGATGCGCGTGGGATCTTGGCTGTATGGCCGCAAGTCGGGCAATCCATCTTTACAATCGCTCGAATCGACTGCGCAAGTTCACGACCGTACGTCTTTAATTTTCCTGGGTCCAATACCAGTTCCTTACCATTTTGCTTTTCTGTTGCCTGCGCTAACTTTCCCTGAAATAGTTGAACATGCGATGGCTGGTAGGTTGCTCCGGATGCACATCTATGGGGCCCATACAGAAGCTGATAGATATTAACTACAGCCGCCACTTTGATTCTCAACGATGATGTCGACGGGGCTGAAGCAGGCCTGCACGAGGGTGATTCAACCTTCCACAAGGTCTGTTGTCCGCCATGTCGATCGAGTATGGCATATACTAACAAACCCGCAGACTGGCAAGGGTGTTGTTGGCTTCATTCGCGCTACCCTGGGCTTCGAACAGGATATAATGCGTGAAGGTGAGTAGAACAAGATGACTTGTGGTTCCAGCTTCTAAGTACGGGGCTAACAAATCAAGATCAGCCGCCGAGCGCCTCGCAGATGCCGAGAACAGTGCATATAACGATCAACAGAAAACAGCGCATACCGCGAGTGCCCCAAACGCTTTTCATTCACAGATATACGACGCAGGCACCGAGTATGTCCTGTGTCAGGCCATGGTGCAGATTATGGCGGCCGTTGTAGGCGTCTTGAACGAAAGCCTCACGGAAAGTCTCAAAGGGTTCTACAAAATGCGAAAAGCATACATGGCCCTGGAAGGCATTCTCCGGATGGAAGAGAGATATCTGCAACGAAATCCTTCGAAGAAATCATCATCAGCCCCTTCTTCGATTCATAGTTCCAATCAGGATCTGGCTCACAGTGCCTCGCAGCTCAGTATAGCAGAGAAAAGCCACACGCCATCCGGCGCAGGTTCCCCTGCTACTCCACTAGGTGAAACCTTTAGCCATGGCCCCGAGTCGGCCGAGTTTAGCCACCCTCTGGACGCTTTTATACATTCGGCGGCCAGCTTATGCTTCGGCATGCTTCTCCTGATTCTCTCCATGATTCCTCCTACTTTCAGTCGCCTGCTTGCCATCATTGGCTTCCGGGGTGATAAGGAACGCGGCCTTCGCATGCTTTGGCAAGCTAGCAAGTTTGATAGCTTGGTCGGGGCTATCGCTGCATTTGCAATTCTGGGGTATTACAATGGCTTTGTTCGGTTTTGTGATATTATTCCGGATGCTACGACAGACGATGAACTTGAAGTTGAAGGGTACCCTGTCGAGCGACTAACACCATTGCTAGAGAAGATGCGTAAACGGTACCCCAACAGTCAGCTCTGGCTGCTTGAAGAGTCTCGCATGAAAGGTGCAAACCGGGATCTGGAATCCGCGCTAGATATGTTGAAGCACTGCGAAAAGAGCCCGCTCAAGCAGGTAGAAGGGCTCCAAACTTTTGAGAAGAGTCTGGACGCAATGTACCTGCACCGGTATGAGGAGTGTGCCGAATCTTTTATCCATGTAAGTGAGAAGAACACGAGAAAGGCAAAAAAAAAAAAAAGAAAGAAAAGGATATTTCCCCAATTCGAAACCATACTGATTCGAACGCCCAGTGTGTCGATCTCAATTCCTGGTCCCCAGCTCTGTACTATTATATCGCTGGAGCTGCCTATCTAGTCTTATACCGACAAACATCTGCTACCAACCAAGCAGACGCTGCAGCCTATGCCCAGAAAGCCAGAGAAAATCTGCGCAAGGCACCCACGCTGGCAGGAAAGAAACGCCTGATGGCCCGTCAGCTCCCATTCGATGTTTTCGTTACCCGTAAAGTGGCCAAGTGGGAAGCAAGAGCCAAGGAATGGAAGGTTGACCTCGTCGACGCGGTCGGGGTCGATCCGATTGAGGAGATGATATTTTTCTGGAACGGCTACAACCGCATGCGAGAAGAAGGGCTAGAGCAATCCCTCCACAACCTCCACTGGTTCGAGAGCAAGGCTAACAAGACGTGGCACAAAGAAGCTGAGGACGAGAAAGCCATCCTCTCCTTACTCCGAGCAGGAGTCTTGCGCGCAATGCGCAAACACCGAGCTGCCAAGGAAATCCTGAAGCACAAAGTCCTCTCTCATGACCGAGCCGTTTTCAAGGGCCATCTACGTGATGACTGGGTGCTGCCTGTGGCTCATTTTGAGCTTGCTTCGAATCTTTGGATGGAGCGGCCTAGCTACGTTGCAACCCACAGTCGGAGCGATTACGCCTTGAAGACCACTATCTCCCGGACATCGACGGAAGACGGAGGTCAACCGAAAGATGAAGAGGAAATTGAGCGCAAGAAAGTCCGGGAATGCGAAGAGCATCTTGAGAAAGCAGCCAAGTGGGAATCGTACGACCTTGATACTCGGGTTGGTCTCAAGGTCACGGCCGCCAGAGAGGCTGTTCGCAAGTGGCATCTGGCTCACCCTGCACCAACTTCTGGGTGAGCTTGTCTTTCTTATGCGATCTTATCTGATTCGAATTTTGTGAGAGATAGATTTATAGTTGTTATTGGTTTTCGCTCTCGCTCTATACTTGGGATGCATGCGAGACGATCAGTGTATTACATATGCATGTCACATGTAAATGATTGATGATAGAATTCAATATGGAATTAACTACTCCTATATACCTAGTATTTTATCTTATGAATGGCGAGTGATTACACTGCATCAGTCTAGCGTCTACTCTAGCTCATAATGTCGTTTACTCATCCTATTATGTCCGGCTAACTACAAAACATCTAGTTCTGTACAATTGACCATACCAGCCGCAACAGGTATGTAAAACAACACGACATACCAGCTCTATTCATGCACACCAGAATACATATGTAGATACGATGAAACTAACTCGGATAAACCGAACCTCTCGACCACTTCCCTCTCGCCCGGATCGTCTTGCCGTACACATAAAACAGAAAAGGGATGGGAATCAACGCAACCGAGATAAAGCCAAGCGTGCTGGCTGCCCAATCGATACCCAAATTATGATACATTGCATCAGTGAACAGTGGGAACGCGGCAGCAAAACAACTGCGCATAAAAGTATTCGCGGCAACGGCCGAAGCCGCGGCAGTTGAGAAGGTGTCAACAAGATAGTTCAGCGCTGCTTGGATGATAGTGAAGAAGCCCGTGCCCATGCCGACAGCGCCGATGAGCGGGGCGATCCAGTGGATGTCGCGACTGGATGTCCAGGCGAAGATGAACATGCCTGCGGCAAAGGAGACGGAGCCGACCATCATGGGCGGCAGGCGAGCTTCGGGGACGGGAAAGTTGTTGTTTGCCTGGAACCGTTTGATATAGAACCGCTGATTGAGGATGTTGATGGTAGCGCCAATGAGGATTCCGATCAGGAGTGCCAGGAAGGGCAATGCGCCAACGACCTGGTCCCAGCCTCTTTCCTCTTGGAATTCGATGGGGAACGCAGCCAGGTTCAGGTACAGAATGCCGTAGACAAACGAGGCGTACAAGGCCACGGCGAAGCAGATGGGTGTGCACAGCAGCTCAAACGGTCGGACGAGGTATTTGTTGCACATCTCCTTCAGATTGACGTCCCATTCCTCGTGTTTGGCATGAAGTGCCCAGTTGCCTGTCTCGTATCGAAGCCGTCGTGCTTTGTAGACAAGTAAAGTGGGCGGGTATGTTTCGTCAAGAAAGATAACGTCCAGAATCAGAATGAACATCATATAGATCCCGGTAATCTGTTTTACACAAGATCACAATCAACACCACCAGAACGATTTCACAAAGATCAGAGAAAAGCCAACTCACATATTCTGTCCACCTCCACCGCAGATAGCTCTGAACAATCGCGCCGCCGACAATGGGACCAAGAATCGGCCCACCAACCACGGCCATTGCATACCCGACTATAGCAGCGCCTCGGTCTTCTGGGGACCAGATATCACCCAGCACTCCTCCGGTGTTCGTTACAGGCGCCGCTCCAAAGAAACCAGCAAAGAACCGCGTTAGCAACACTGTCTGGATATCCTTTGCTGTCGCCGTACCGAAGGAGAACACAGCGGCAACGAAGTACGGCGTCAGGACGGCGGCTTTGCGTCCGTATAGCTCTGATAGGGGCGCCCATACCAGAGGCCCAAAACCGAAGCCAAGTAGAAGAAGTGTCAGGCCGAGCAGGCTAACTTCTGTGCCCACATGAAATTCGGCGCTGATCTGTGATATACCGGGAGTGTAGCTGTGACAATTATTAAAAATAGAAACTCATCGAGAAGATTGAATAAGAACAGCGTACACTGCACTTGCCCAAGTAGCACCTAAATTCCCCCACCCGCCAACAGGCCCTGTTAGCTGGACACTGGAATAACTGAGCTGTCTCTATAAAAATCCTCTTACCCATCGTAGTCAACCCATACAACACGGTAGTAACGCATTTCTTAGCGAACCCCCAATTGCGCGGATAATAAGGATCATCTGGCCCGTCAAAGTCGACCAGTACATCCGGAGAGGTCCTTGTATCCGAGAGCGGATGGGTGAACTTTGCAACCTGACCGGGCTCGCGACTTCGGATTCTGGAAAGGATAGACTGGGTGCGCTGATTCAGTGCGGAAGCAGTCGAACCGGCCGTGGTTTCTTTTTCGAGGGTTACAGCATTGTTGAGTTCTAATTCTGCGTTGGCGTTCTGAATATAAATACTATTGCCCCGGCTTCGGCTTCGGCGTTGTATATAGGAATTCTCGCGTGACATTGTCGTCGATGGTAGTACATGTAGAGTCCGGTCTCTATATGGAATCACATAGATCGACGCAAAACGTTTATATGACCTGTTATGTAACGAAACGAATAGTCCCAAAGATTGAATGACAAAGAAATTGTTGAAAAACAGGCTAGCATAACAAAGAGTAAATAAAGAAGGTCATCAACATCAGATACAATTACCGTAACAGCAGCCGTAGAAAAAGTGTTGACAAAACCTAGATGTTGATGCGGGGCGACAGCTATTTAACTATCAATGACGGAGCCTCGAGCGGAGTCATCAATCGCACCCAACCCTTTAGCGTACAGATATGATCTACAAATATTCTTTTCTCTATTGTCATGATTATTATTAGGATATATTTGCTTACTGGCGCAATTCTCATTACGAGTTATCTGCGGGCTTGTGCGTGAAGCGAATTGGCGAAAATTCCAACCTGCGCTGGCTGCTTGGATGCCGTGATGCCGGTTAGCCGGTATGTTCTCTGGATTTGGATCGTCTTATGTCAGGCCAGAAGCTCGGTGGAGTTTATTGAGTGGATCACTGGAACACAAACGTCGACATACAACTTGAGACGGGAAGGATATGTAATCTCACTACAAACTCTCCCCATACTTTGATTGCAGTCTCGCTGCATGAAAGATTGAACTATGAGGTCACCAACATGACCCGCCCCGCCTTCGCTGATTCGCTGCAATGTGTAGTGTAGCTTATCACAATGGACCAATAGAGTATTAGAGGCTGCTTCCGTAATCGTGCGCTTGCAGAGACACTGTCCAATCAGAGACACCAATGTAAGCTTAACTGCTGCAATGTTATACATATTCGATCAACAAGCAGAAATCTTTCGTATAAGCTGTTCCTTGTACCAATGCAGGCTATCTAATCAATGACTATTGTTGATTCAGCTTCTTTTTCTACCAACCAATGTTCTTCCCGGTCGCAGGGTTGAGAAACATATTTGTTAGTCTGTGTGGGGATACCCAAATGAATTGTCTCGACTCGAATCATCAACGAGCGGAGATACATGTATATATGAACGGCCTGGCCACAATACAGCCTGATTTTATTTTACCAATTAAAGGTTGTGAAATCAGAATGCTAACGAGAAAAACAGACACCCATGAATCATCTACCTAAGCTCCTGGAATAATTTTACCGCCCAGCCCGAGTTCAAAACATATGATCGACGCTAATACATGAAAAGATCCAACAAGATCATCACCACTGTAACGAAAGCCCCCCTCAGATGTTGATAAGTAAGCTATTATCGAAATCGTCCTCTACAGCTCCAAACTCCCAATCTCCCCGCTGAATCCGGCTTACTCGGTCAAGTTCGGCCTGGTATTCACGACGAAGATGCTCCAATGTCACAATCGCCCGCTGAGGCCCTGGCCGTTGCTTCTTGTTTCCAGCAGCTGGCTGGCTGGCATCAGCCGAGCCGGTACCGGCGCTGTGTCGTTGGACAGAGGGACTCGCAGGACCATCGTCCATGAAAACGTCTTCGTCATCGTGCTTCGCTTCCGCGGCACTAGGGGTGAAATCCAGCTCGACAAGGATGTAAGCCTCGTCCTTGTCGACACACGCCAAGAGGTTGATCAACGATAGCAGCTCGTGCCGGATCTTCTTGCTCTCGAGATCGTCCTCCTCTACCAGTCGCCTAGATTCGTCGTCATCTATTCTACCACGTCGAGCCAAGGCAATTTGCGTAAGCGGGGTGTCTCGTGCATTTCGAAGTCGTTGCACTGTCTGATATCCCAATTCGGCAGCGCCTCGGAGATCATTGCGTGCAATACGATAGGCATGCAAGACACGGTGATAATCCGGAGTATCGTTTTCCTCCCACCATTGTTCATCTGAATCTAGGGAAGAGCTGAACGAGGACTGCTTCCTGGCGAGCGACAACAGGCATTCATCAATATGAGATGAAAGGTTGGGAATAATACCAAGAGGAAGATGAAGAAGCTGCTCGAGACCAGACACTCCCGGCCCATACGCTAATAGAATAGCTGTAATCAGAGAGGAAAGTGCTGACTTTTGCAAGGGCCCATTAGTGTAGCGAGCGAGGGCTGAATACGCCTTGTCAAACTGGCACGTTCTCAGCGACGCATAGAACAGGCGAGACAGAACATCGGTCCGGATATTGAGATACTCTGGATCATCTTGAGAATACTCTCTATCGGCCTCTAAAGCCTGTAACGCATAGGAGGCAAAGTCGGCTACATGTGAGAAAGAGCGAGCCTTCTCGAAAACACTAAGAATGTGTTGAAAGTATTTTGGGAGGCCGTTATTGAAGTTATCTGCGTCTAGGATATCAAGCAGACCAGACGACATCTCGCTCAAGTCGCCAAGGGCTCTTCCAGAGGCTATCGACTAGTCAGTAAATCACTTAACATCAGTTGTATGGAAGAGTTCAATCCTCACAAAGTAGGAAAGCAGCCTTTTGGAAGTACAGTGCTGCATCATCAAATTCCGATTTGGCCACAAGCAACCGGCCTTTAACATAGCTTGACCAGGCATTACTAGGCTGGAAGCGCAAAAAGTCACTCGCGAGTTCGATATTGCCGTTGGCAATCAGGTCACATTGTATGTGAACCAAAACATTAGGAAGCACCACGTCCCCGGGGCGAACAATCCACGACAGAACATCCCGTATCCCTCGAGTGAGGTTGAAGGATTGAGGAAGGTTGATATTCGGTCGCGGCCTTATGTTGGCAACAAAGAAATCTTCCAGAATAGACTTGACCGCGCCAACTTCTTTCTTCGTACCTTCATGCTCGGCATCATGGTGTCCTCGATTTGGCGGGATGCGGGTATTTGAGCTAAGCCAATAAAGTAATTCGTACTCTTTCAGATAGCTTATGAGCAGCGGGAACAATTCTGATGCATCAAACGATGAACCTGGTTTTTGGTTTACTTCTCCTCCAATGAAGACGACCAAAATGAGAAGGTCACGCAGGATCTGCCGAGTATAGCTGATGGTTTCTTGTGACCCATTCGTCATAGCTCGGATACCAAACGCCGTGAAAAGTAGTTCCGAATTCTTAGCGGTAAACCCCATGGGCAGCGTATCCAGAATAGCATGGAATGGCTCGCTTTGCAGTTTGTTAATGTTCAGCTTTTCGTTCATTGAGGCGCAAAGAAAATTGAATGTCTCATCCGACACCTGCTCTCCCAACTCTGTCCTATCAATGAAGCCTCCTAGTCGCTCCGTGGATGACAGCAAAGGCTCCAGGAATAGTTCGCTTTGTAGAGCTTGCTCAACCGATCGTAGCGCTGTAGCAGGAAGACGTTTTCTAAAATCCCCAGCAACCTTGATGAGATGACTAGGCTCGTAATACAGGTTACTAATCTCGTTCTCGAGCTTCCGATGTCTCCAGCGATCTGCGATTTTGGGTAGTTCGCTTTGCAGTTCCGTGACTGAGTTGTGGAGTAGAAGCTCCGTAGCGCTGCACTCTCTTATCAGCGTACAGGTGTCGGTGGTGACCACCCATGGAAGGTCGCTGTAGAGATCATAGGCCAGAGATACAGGCTCGAGTCTTCGACCGTTGACCTCTTGGGCAATCTGCCAAAACTGACGCCACTTGTGGTCAGTATCTGTTCGATATTTGGAGTAGTCTAGATCATCATCAGCAAACTTGCGTAACGACACGGATGCTGCAATTGTCGAGCAGAGGCGTTCTTGCAGGGGTGCATTGCGTTTCGGGAAATCCAAAGAAGAGCGCGGCTTCAAGGCTTCTTGATACGAAACAAGCGCAGTCTCTAATACTTCTGGCGTGTAACGGCCTGGATAAAATATGAACTTGAGCCACTTTTCTGTCGGATCCACAGTGTCTGATAAGATCAAGGGAGGAGCTGGTTCATTCCGTCGCGTGTCCCATGCCGTCGACGTCCAATTCGTAGACCAGTCTTCCTCCAAGCTCTCGAAATCAAAGTGTAATGTGTATAGTTGGTACAAATCGTTGTTGCGCCAAAGAACCCAAAGTTCCATTCGTCTTCCTTCCTCCATTGGCCGCACCTGAAAGTCGGCAACGCTCCAGAACATGTTTCCAGATGTGTCGGGGTCCAGGGGTCGGAGGACGGCCTGCGGGAACAGATCCTCGATGGTAAGAGGTGCAGTTAACCCGCCTTTGACAGCCCAAAACTTGAATCGCCCCTCTTCATGAGGAGTGTACGTGGCGACATAGTAACGATATCCCCCATCCAGGGCCCTTTCGGCATTGAACACTCGGAGAAAAGCAGTGTCTGCCGGATTCAAAAAATATGCCGTCGAATCCTGCTGCTGCTTCGGTATCTCGCGGTCCAAAAGGTCTTTCGTGCCAACCAATCTGTTTGTCGCGAGATTCCAAACCTTGAGTGTGTGATTCAGACAGACCGCGAACACGTACGTTTGGTCTGACGTCGTTGCTATCGCATTCGGTGTATTCGGGTCTAGACTGTGGCCATTGTACGTTATCCGATGTTGGGTGCTCCAGGGCACGAGACCACGTAGTGATGCTCCCCATGACTTTTCGTCAAAGGTGATCTGCGACCAATGCGATCCTACAGATAAATCGAGATTAAAAACATATCAGTAGCATAGAGCCTAAATGGACCTACCATCATCCCCAGCTCGTCTGGTCAGTCTCAAGAGAGCTCCATTCTCGAGTGAGATAAACAGTTCCGTAGTGTTGCTAGCGTGCAAACGATGAGATTGTGTGAAAGCTAAAGGCGAAGGTACGAATGACTTGCACCAATCCTGTACATTTTCATCGATAGATGATACACGGCGGAAGAATTCTGGTCGAAGACTCAGCGTGTACAGGCGCCTGGAAGTCGTCAAAACAAAGACATTCAACACCTCGTGGTCTTCGGTATCAGCGAGTGCCACGCCAGATGGTATTATCGGCTCTTGAAAGTCAAAGCGGAGAACAAGATTCGCATCAAATTGATCCACGACGCTTTTGGATATGTCCACTGATTGAATCTCCAAAACTTTGCTATCATTGACTACCCTCCAGAGGAACGTACGCGGGTAAGCCTTTCGATGGCGAAAATAGAGGGATCCTTGCGTAGCTAAATATCGTCGTGCAAAATCGTCTTCATCTCTGATTTTTGATACATCTTGAGCTGCCACTGACGAGAGAGACAACCTAGCCTGTCGCTGCGAATTTTCCGGCGTAGGAATTTGTATGTCGACGGCGTTGCTCGCAGCGGCCGGTCGCACGTCGACTCTAGTTTCCTTGTAAATTCTAGCCATTGTCGGCTTGTGTTGATTCTTAGGGACGTGCTATGTTCGAAGAGGTGATTCAGGAGAAGGCTGCCATGCTCGTCTGAGCTCGTGGGCGGCGCGCAACGGTTGTTTTTGCTGCCGGAGAGGCTTGATAGCGGAGAGGAGCTTTCGACAAAGCTCTCAAACATCAGCAAACGCCCCGGCGCTAGCGCGCTTCCGACTAACGCCAAGCTTTAACCTTTTTTACTATTCTCTTATTGTAATCTTCATTTTCATACGTATATTTATTCCTACGACGGACGTCATCTTAGCAACAACGGGTTTACTTTACTCGTGATGATCATGAATTTTGACATATGCTCATACATAGTACCGCCGGATTGCTCCTGTGCCATGCGAAAACAATACCGAGAAAGCAACATAACTATACACAGGTCGTGAGAAGGGTCACCGAGAATCATAGACTCAAATAGTAATACCCTTGCATTACTCATTTTCGAGATCTTTAGGACTGGGGTCGCCGATACCATCTTCTTTGATCGCGAATAGACAGTCGCTTTCAGGCAGACAAGGGCTATCGTAGATCTTGCATATCCGGGTTTCCCCACGGCCTTTCTTCAAGCTCAGTCGAGTTGTGCTTGCATGGGCAATAATATTCCCTCCGATCGGTTTCTTTGGGTCTGGGTTGAACATCGAACTTGGCCCACCGTCAACTTGAGAGACCACTTGGTTAGTAATAACCACTGCAATTCCAAACTCATCAGCAAGGCGCTGCAACGTTCGCAGGAACTTGGCAAGATGTGTCTGGCGGTTGGACAGTTCACCACGCCCATTAAAGTCTGTCCGATATAAGGCAGTCGCAGAGTCGACGACCAGCAACGAGAAGCGTGTTTCGCACATCATCTGCGACGCTTGATTGAGGAGTTGAAGCTGGTGATCCGAGTTGTAGGCCCGAGCATAGGCAACGTTATCCAGGACCTCTTCTCCAACGAGGCCATACCGTTGTGCAACAGCCAACAGCCTCACTGGACGGAACGTGCCTTCAGTATCGATGTAAAGGCATTTTCCTTCGCCCCCACCCATGTCGAATGGAAGTTGGCACGTAACAGCAAGAGTATGACACAGCTGGCTTTTCCCCGTTCTGAACTCACCAAAAATCTCTGTAATCGATCCAGTCTCAATTCCGCCAGCTAGCAGAGTATCCAGCTGCTTCGATCCGGTTGTTATTGAGATAAGTTCGCTTCGCCTAGCATGCAATTCTGTGGCGGTGGTGAAGCCCATGGGGACCAGCTTCGAAGCTATAGGTTCTTATGAGCTTGATGTATCGCTAAGTAAATCAAATTGTGGTCATTTTCACCTTCGGCCAAAATCCTGGTGGCTTTTTGTTCCGATATGCCCTTAATTTGCTCCAGTACTCGTCTCGGACTGAATGAGTGATATCAGCACTGCTAGATGAGCGACCAATATTGGCAAAGACACTTACGTGTACGCAACCGCTTCGACTGTGTGAAACCCTCCATCGATAATAAGCTTGACATCCCTCGCTGTAAGACCAGCAACGCCCTGTACGAACAGTTAGGGTTGGAATTCCCAAATACTCGTCACGTGGCGGGGTTGATGCTGGATGGGCGTACCTCGAGAGCAGAGATGGGCGTGGGAGCACCGGGTCCTGGAAGTCCTCCATCATCATACTCCATCTGGGGTTCGGCATCGGCAGTCATCTTTATGTCAACGAATTCTTATCACTCTCTCCGACGAGGCTGGAGACGTAATGAAGGCCCCGTAATTGCGTCGCTGAAGGAACAGCTCAGTTCAGTCTACCGAAGTGTGCGTCCTTGCAGAAACGAAGGTCC
The DNA here is from genome assembly GCA_001657655.1 of Talaromyces piceae. Classification (NCBI taxonomy): domain Eukaryota; kingdom Fungi; phylum Ascomycota; class Eurotiomycetes; order Eurotiales; family Trichocomaceae; genus Talaromyces; species Talaromyces piceae. The sequence goes on from JNNX01000001.1 coordinate 1,613,323, forward strand.
ACTGACCGCGTCTGAATCTCAAATGAGGGCGTGATCTCCTTTGATAAGTGTCTTCCAGCGTCGCAAAATGTCGATGCAGTCAACCACAAGCACAGTGGCGGCGTTGCTCGTATGTTGATAAGCCCAAAGACGCGTCAGGCAGCACGCGTGGTCACGTGGCTGTGCAGCGCCAGCTCCGGCGCTCTGATTGGCTCGATATTTCACGTTCAGCGGTATCATAAATGGCGATTGCCAAGCAATTGTTATAAAATTCTGTAATTGTCTTTCGCATTTGAACCAAGTAAGCACTACAGCTTGCATTGTATGTGCTTCAAGATCATGCAGTTCTGTTTTTTGGTGTTACCCGAGTTGATTTTACCAGGCGGCAAGTATATATATATTACCTAGTACGGAACGTAGTGAAGCGATTATCGATAACAAATTTGAAATTTATGCGTAGTTGGTTTAATTGCTCGCCCTGGACGTTCAAGCAAAATCCATACCTTGCTTGTCATCCTGCCAATAGCGAGTTCCAACCACTTTGAAGCAACAGGATTCTTAGTAGAAAATCAGGCACCAACTCTCCAATATGACTAGTTCCATCCACAAGCTTGGTCAAAGCGGGGAATACGTATAACGGCTCTGCTAACTAGATCGAGAAGCTCGAGGAGGCGACGGGCTAGGCGACACACTTATCCTTGACGAATCGACATTGTGAGAGAGCATTGCATGGTGTTGAGGCGTCTGCTGTCCCAGGGCGTAAACGCCCTCAACTCGGACACCAGTCTCGAGCGCTCGAGCGCCGAATGGGACATCGTCAACCCTAAATTGCTGTCTCCATATCGTGTTGTTCCGCCGTGCCTCTTCAGTAGAGGCTCGAGTATACAGGCGAGCCTTCCATCGTCGGTGCCATGTCATAGCAGACCCCAATGCGATGACAACAACCTAAATCGTTTAGCCGCGTTATCAGACTCATGAGGGAGTTAAAGAAGCTAAATACCATCGCGCAAGCAAGGACCTGTGTTTAACACTATAGTCAGCGCATGATATACCAAAATTTGATTAATACCTACGAAGACCATCTTCTCCCACGACTGCCATCCTTCCCAAATTGCCATGATGATGGAGCCTGAATCACCAGAGAACTTAAGTATGTGACGGACTAATGAAATCGAATAGCAAGATGTGTCAATCGAGAAATGAAAAGGAAGAAATACGAGGAGGAAAAGGAATGAAGCAAAGATTCTCAAATCCCTTTCAAGTTATCGCGCTCTTTCCACCTAGGCGTGGCCTCAGCGCCCGTCCTTGCCAAATGCTAAGTAATTCATGCGCGCCGCAACGGTATACTCCGCTCAGAAACCAGAATTTCCATATTATTATGACATCAACCCTGGTCTGTTAACCTGTGACCAGATGCGCCGTGGTACAAAGGAGTACCACCAGAAGCTCTAACTGTACAAAATCGCAAATAAGAATGGAATAAAAAAAAAATAGAAGACATTGTCATCGCAGCATGTTGCAGTGCAGATATATCTAGAGTCTGACCGTCAAACGAACAGTCGACTATTGTGCACATGAATCCAGTCCATAAACTGGTGACAGATGATTAAAACAACTAAGTAGAGAAAACACAACGGTCGAAGAAAAAAATGCTACATGAACTCTCAGGTTTCCGTTGTGGGTGATTCAGGCTGAAGGCTCCCAAGCTCCGCTCCTTGGCCGCTTTGGCCTCTCCTCCGGCCAGGGAGACGGAAGCCTAGATGCGTTGACGAGGATCGATTGTTGTTAGCAGTTGAATCAGAGTTATCGCCAAAGCGGGCAAAAAGGCCTTTCTTCTTTGGCTTAATGTCGTCGCCACCTAGGCCGACGTCCTCAAATCTTTCCTCTTCCATGGATTGCGGACGTCCAAGTGTGTCCTCGACATAGAGACTCCCGTTTTGATTAGAGACGCGGGAGTCGAACGAGGTGCGAGAGGGGAGGCCGTCGGGCTGGGCGACTGGAGACTTGGCAGAGATATCCTGAGGGACTCACGGATTAGTAAAGCACTCGGACGCAATTTGTGCCTATGGAATGGTTGCGCACAAAAGACCGTCGGTAAGAGTCAAATGACTCTCTACTTATAGAAAACGGCTCGTTCTCATCGACAAGATTGCGATGCTTTGAAGACCCAGGGGAACTGGGGTATCTGCGCCAGAGACTCTGCTTCTCGGGAGGAGAGGGCTACCCAATGCGCATGATTAGCCATTGGGGCGATTTAAACCATTGAGTTGATAGAGACATAATGATCATACCGGAAGATAGACACCACTGTCATTGACCACTGGCACGAATGTATTGTCAGCTTCTCCGTCTCGGATGATGCGGGGTTGGAGTACTGAAACGTACCACAGAGTTTGTACTCGTTTGGTACTTCTTCTCTGCTCTTGCGGAAATCCAGAGGACCACTGCGCTGGCTGTCGACAGATAATCGAGTCTGCGTAGTGGCATTGTTTTCTTTGCCTTCATTCTCTGGCACCGTGGGCTTTCGGCCCAGCAGATTGCGAAGTTGAGGCATAGTGAACTAGTGAACTAGTGGCGATGGGATGCGATATCGATAACGGAAGGAGCGGAAAGAGGAAGACCAGTTCAATCGCCGGCAGAAACGGTTAGAGAGAACCAAAGAAGATATATCTCGACGAACTGAAAACTGATTGTGTAGTGTTATTCAACCAAAGACGTTTTTTGCCTGCCCCCGGAGATGGTTAACCGGACTAAGATTCAATGCAATGCAGTCTACTCGAAGGGAACAGGACCTGCACGATCGGTGCACAACCCGACGATCAGCGGGGAAGCTTGGCAGAAGCAACCTGCGGTGGCTTGTCAACCGGCCTGATTACGTCGAGGTGCAGCCCAATCGCCTGTTAGCGATCGCTCTGGGGAGCATTGATTCGGAATTCATGAGGGGTCGCAGATTCTGAAGTGCTGCAGGTTGGCTATGCGATGACGTTTCCTTTCGCATTTTAGCAGTTCTACAATTAAGCTGTGCCATTGTGTTATTCTCCAGGTTGGAGGCAAGCTGTGTCTGGAATTTACCGTTACCTCGGCACGTTGAAGGCGGCTTTTCGGCTTTACTTTTTTTTTGTAAGAATCGCTTACTTTACCTTTCACCGGCTCATGGACCTAGGTCTGCAATTGATATGTTTGAGCATATATTTGAAGTTGAGCAAACCGTTTGTATCGTGAATAGTATTGACTGTTTAGCCTGACTCATATAAGTCGCTAATCAATAAGTATTGCGTATCTGTGACGGATATCCTAGTGGAAGGGCAACTGTCGGCAGGAAACCTTGCCCGGCTCACGCCAACGGGTGAGCGTGTCTGGTTCGAATCGTGGAGCTGTCGCCGTAACTCGTCGGATAACCACGATTGTTGCGCGGCATTAAGCAATGGAGATGACCCCTCAGGGAAGCAATTCTGCAAGGAACTCTCCACTCTGCGATGGCGGTGCCAGATTGCACCTCCTCGTGCAAGGCAACTTGCTATTGGGTTGTTCGACTGCATTCTCTTCTTTTTTTCCTCTTTTTTATTATTTAGGTTTTCTTTCCTCAGTTTCTTCTCTTTTTGTTTTTTTGGGTCTTTAGTATGTGCGGGTCTGCCTAATCCCTATTGGACAGTACCACCTCTAGCGGTCGGCCGTGGTTCACCGCCTGCGGAAGACTTCTCGCATTCTGCCAGAAAAAAATTCCAGCGAGTTTAATCCTGATAACGCTGATTGTTGTCTCCTCCCTTCTGAGCCCGACAATTCTTCCAATATTTCACAGTCACCATGCCGGGAATCAAACGGGGCGTCGACTCGGCTAATGACCGAGGCGGCAAGCGTGCCAAAGTCAAAGATGCCACGTCTTCGGCAGCAAATGGAAGCAAAAAGAATTATGTGCCTCTAGCCGCGCAGAAAAAGGACATCACACGAGAGTCGCGCAAGACGAGCAAGGACAAGAAGCTGGCCAAATTGACCCAGGCAAAAAATGGGGCTAAAAAGGCATCGAAACAAAAGTCTGTGGAAGAAGAGGCGGATGACAGTGACGAGGAGGACTTGACTCTGGACTCCGCAGACGACTCGGATATTGAGATGGACTCCGAAATCCAGGAGCAGGAGCAAGAATCCTCCGGGTCTGAAGATGAAGATGCCGTGGCATCGTCAGGGAACGGAAACCAATCAAATAACACCGGGAACGGTGAGAATAGTACGCAAATGCTGCCCTGCTGCGGACCCAACCACTAAAAAGGGTTCACTGATTGACAACGCTTTATATACAGAAAGCTCTTCCCGAGAGTCTCATGCCAAACAAAAAGCACTTGCTCAAGAACGCAAAGCCGCCAAGCCCAATGCCGATATCATTGCACGATCGAAGAAACTATGGGAACGCCTCCGTCGCAAGTCCCACGTGCCTCTCGATGAGCGCAAGCAGTTGGTCGCCGAACTCTACCAAATTATCACTAGCCGAGTCCACGATTTTGTCTTCAAGCATGACTCCGTACGAGTGATTCAGACCGCATTGAAGTATGCCAGTCCGGATCAGCGTAAGCTCATTGCGCGCGAACTCCAAGGCAGTTACAAAGATCTCGCTGAGAGCCGGTATGCCAAATTTTTGCTGGGTAAATTGCTCGTTCACGGAGACAACGAGATCCGAGACATGATTGTTCCTGAGTTCTATGGGCACGTGAAGCGCCTGATCAAACATCCCGAGGCGTCATGGATTCTTGACGACATTTACCGGACCGTCGCTACAAAGCAGCAAAAAGCACATATGCTTCGGGAGTGGTATGGCCCAGAGTTTGCCATCTTCAAGGACAATAGCATCAATGCCGAGGTTTCGGCAGAGCTCTCTCAAATTATCGCCGAGAGCCCTGAGAAGAAGTCTCCGATCATGCATCATTTGTATGAGCTCATCAATCAGCTGGTGCAGAAGAAGGCCACCGGCTTCACAATGCTACATGACGCAATGCTACAATATTTCCTTAATACCAAACCAGGCAGCTCGGATGCAAGCGAGTTCATTGAGCTGATCAAAGGAGACGAAGAAGGCGATCTGGCCAAGAACTTGGCCTTTACCCCCTCTGGTGCTAGGCTGACATGTTTGTGCCTTGCTTACTCTACTGCTAAGGATCGCAAGGTACTTTTACGATTCTACCGGGATACAATCAAATTGATGGCCGGCGATGTGTATGCGCATATGGTCATCCTGACCGCTTTCGAAGTGGTTGACGATACCAGGCTTAGTTCCAAAACAATATTTCCAGAGTTACTCAGTCAAGATGCAGCCGAGTCAGCTCGCAATGAAGAGTTGTTGATGCAAGTGAACGACCTCAATGCTCGGGTTCCGGTGTTGTACCCGTTTGCAGGTGACAAAGTCAAATGGCTGCTTCCGCCCCAGGATCAAGACCTACTCCAGGAGATTTTCAACATTCGCAAGGAAACGTCCAAGAAAGATCCCTCCGTACGCCGCCAGGAACTCGTCAAAGCGGCGAGTCCGACCCTTCTCGAGTTCATTGCTTCCTGTGCCGAGTCGTTGTTTCAGACAAGTTTCGGCTGCCAGTTCCTGTTGGAGGTTCTTTTTGGTGCTGAGGGCAACAAAGAAGCCGCTCTCAATGCTGTTGCAGTTGCAGCTAAGTCCAAGGCTGAGGTTCAAGATTCGCCCTTTGTCGGCCGTCTGCTCAAGTCCCTTGTGCAGGGCGGCAGATTTAATAGCGCCGAGGGCAAGATTGAAAAAGTGAACCCGCCGCTGGGATTCCATACGTTGCTCTACGAAAATATCAAGGACGACATCGTGTCCTGGGCGACTGGCTCGCAGACATTTGTTGTTGTCGCACTTACGGAGTCAGACGATTTTGCGGAGAAGGATGAATTACTCAAGGTATTGAAAAAGAACAAGAAGGTGTTAGAAAAGGTAGCCAAGGCCTCGCCTGAGGCTTCATCGAAGCAGTCAAAGAAAGCTGGCCCGGCGAGCAGTGGCGCCAAACTACTCTTGACGAAGATATAATGAACTTGCGCGTTCAGGGAAAAGCATGGTTTTAATGTCACATAGGCATTCGCATAGATAAAACATAGCGACGAGAGATTTGCTGTTCTGTTAAGCCACGTATGGGAACTTGCACTAGGAGAAACCCGTCAGAAAAACCGAATTACGCCCATGGGAGAATCCCTGGTTTAACATCGATTTCGACGCATCTCTTCCGATTGGTTGACGGCATGATCAGCGGTAAATAAATCAATAAAAAAGTTGTAGCAACTCGTTAACTAACTATTGTAATTATTTACCTGTACAGAGCCCAATCGTAAGATTAAGTGCGATGTGTGCCGAGGCCTGTGGGCAGAGAGCCAAGTGAGGCAAGTAAGGTAAGGCGACCCCTGAGGAAGGAGCGAGCCCCTTCGTCGATTGGTCTCCATCTCTGTTCCAAACAGGAACATCCATTCTTACCTGTGAATAATATCATCTGTTCTGCTGAGGAACTACTCTGCTAAGTGCAGCACCATTACAACTTCTTACGACTTTAATTTCGTTAATATTATTCGGTGGAGCACAGGTGATGCTTCGACCCTTTCCTCGGGCGACGGATCGTTCCCGCTTTGAGGCCAGCTCAGGGACGCCTTTTTTCGTCTTCGCTGCTGGGGGCCGCTCAAAACACCCGCGCTGCTGGTCCTTTCTCTGACCCCTGCCTGCACGTCCTGCCACTCAAAGAGGCTCTCGCCGGTGGCCAATCACCTCGAAATTGTCCTATTGTACGTGTCTCTTGCCGGACAGTGGGTTATGCGATCCAACTGACCGCCGCTGGTAGGCGCAACACGCTCACTGACTTGCGTCAGGATATGTCGATGTGCGGAAAAGCATGCGTTTGTAACGGCTCGCAGAGGTGACGGATTGGCTCCATATTTTCCTTTTTCTCTGCCGTGAACGCAATTTGAGCGCGGCCGACCAATCGTGGCCGAATTGCCCTTCATATCCCTAGCTGCTATCTGGGCAACACACCCTTCACCATGGCGACAAAACACTACAGTGCCCAGTCTACCTTCATCCCGAATCGCTTTGATTCAAGCGAGCGCAAACGGCAGGTCTTTGAGCAAGCTACGCAGGCTCCCCCGGAGGCGCCTGTGGAAACGCCTCCGTCACCGACGCTGACCAACCCTGACATGATCCTCCCCTGCGAGAGTGAGCGCGAGTCGTCCACACCGTCTCCTCCTTTCCGTTTCGCCTCGACCGACAGACACGTGTCCAATAATGGCCAATTCCTACCACCAAGCTACCAAGGATCCGACCTGAGCCACCAGGGAGACTTCGGCGCACCAACTGGCGGAATGGGGTTAGCCCCTAATCGCCCTCCTCGACCGCGATGGACGTACGAGGGCCATTCGCCTAGTCGGCCATTGTCTGACATTGGTGAAGAGGATGTACAAGCCCTGTCCCCTGCCCTCGGGGGCAGCTTCCCCAGAAGTGTCCAACGTGCGCCAGAGGGGGAAACCGATTCCTGCAGTACCGCGTCGAGCTCAACAATTAGCGCGGGCAGTGGGCAATTGAACCGGGCAGCGCAAGAGAAGCATTCAGATGGAGCTCGGCCGGATTCCAAGCGCAATAGCTATGCGAGCCAGAACAGTATAGAGACCGCACGGGCCCAGACAAGCGATGCATTGGTTTCAGGCGAATCTTCTCTCGAAGAAAGCTCGTCCGCAATTCTCAGCAGCGAAGCAGAGCGAATCTTGGAAAACGCTAAGAAGCGTTTGACGGTAAGTCTTTGAGTGCTGCCAACATAAGCAAAAGGAGCTCACTAAATGGTCAACAGCTTATGGAAGGAAACCTCAACCGAGCTCGCTCTTCAATTCGTCTGACGCCTTCGCCATCACTACATTTGTCATCGCCTCAACCCTCTGGCTCTCTACTTCCGGCTCGAAATCTCCAGCCAGCAGGAGAGCTTTACCGGTCCATTTCGCAGACTGACCGCCGGAGCTCCCTCTATCGCCCTCGCTCCTCTTATATCGCTCCACAAGATTCCGGTCATGCTAGAGGTAATAGTGAAACGAATCTGCCAACGGCCACAGATCCACACCATTCCACTTTGCAACAGTCACGATCTTTGAGCGCGTTAGCAACATTTAGTGCCTCGCGGAGCGATGGAGATGAGTACACTTTCCCGTATCGCTCGACGGGCGCAACCGGTAACAGTCTATCAGCGTCTGGGTCTCACCATCCGAGGCTGAACTCACTTCGTGAAGGTGATTTTCAAAGACATAGCTATGTTGGCTCGGAGTCTGACCGCGAAGAATCTGCGGGACTGGGTATATCGACACCGAAGAGAACAACGAAGATGTCGTCGATGGAAGACTTCAACACTGCTTACCCGATGGAGAAACCGCCATCTCGGGCGCAGTCCCAGTTGCAAGTTCGTGATCTCAAAGACCAGGCGGCAGGGCTAAGGACCAAGGTTGCGTTGCTTAAAGTAAAGACACAGGAGGACAACCTTCGGCGCCGAAGTTTGCATAGTTTGCGTACGCCGAGCCCATTCACAGCTGCTGAACAGTGGTACACCAGCGCAATGGAACACCAACAAGGAAGCCCCAACTTCAGTAGTAATGCTGGTTACGGCTGGGTCGCAGATAACTCGATCCAGCATGAAAATTCTCACAACCAGGCGGCTGAAGAGGATGGACATTATACTGAGAGTTCTTCAGGTGGTGCGGCAGAACATAGTTCGTATGTCGGACACCGGGCGCCTGATTACAACTACGACGTCAGAGACGACAACCAGTCGGTGTACGAAAGCAGTTACGAAGATGCCGAGGAAGGTGACTACGAGGAGGAAATCGATCGGGAAGCATTGGACAGAATCCTGAATGAACCGTTCGATGACGAAGATGATTTTTATGACTTCCCCACTGAATCTGCACCTGAAGCAACCCCTCATGAAGAGCGCGAAGATGCCTTTGATTACGAAAACTTCTACCTCCACAGTGCCCTCGGTACCTACTCACAATCAATGCGGCGACGACGCAGCAGCTATAGCTCGACAGGCTCGACAGAAACGACTAGGCCAGCTCACGAACAACGACAACGACACGGCCGCAGTGGTAGTGGAGACTCTGTGTCTACACTGGCAACCTTCGCCACAGCTACTGAAAATGTATATTCTGACTATGAGGACGACAGCGAAGAGGATGATCAGCGTGGCATTGATGAGGCACTAGGATGGGACGAAAACGAAGATGGTAGGCGAAATACCATTGATAGTCTCTTCTGTCACACTACTAACACCTACTCAGATGTAGCCACCCCTGTTCAAAGTCGAAGAGCAACGGTAGTGGGCAGGCCCGACGAATCACAGAACCAGGGAGCTAAGGTGATTCACGGGAATGGAATGTTGACGCCGCCGAGGTCATCAACTCGCGATCAACCGAGTCCAGCAACTCCAGTGAACGCGTTCATGTCGTCGCTTTCAAACTCCAGTTCCCGACCGCCATCAAGCCTTAACTCTGATGATACCCGCATTTTAGAGCAACTCTTTGACAGCCTGGGCAAAGTCTGCGCTGAGTTGCAGGAGCTGACAATGCCTAGCAACGACGCCGCGGAATCCGAGGCTGATCCAAAACATATCCGCACATTGCGCAGGAGACTCGACGCAGCTCGACGTGCGCTGGACGGTCAACTTGATTGAAGCATTTACAACTCTTGTTTCTTTCACTGGACACAATTTTTTGTCTTTGTTTTGTGTGTATATGAATCGCCCATTCTCTTGATACCCTTTCAGATGATATCATATGTTTTTTCAGCAAGATGATTTCTTCCGTACACTCGGCTGTAAAGATGATTCACGAAACCCTCACTGTATTAGATTAAGATTTAATTACTTATACGGCGGCGTCGCATGAATAATGCAACAAATAATAATTGATGATGTGCAGCGTCAAAGCAAAGCACGATTAATATTAGAGCCAACCAGACTAGCGCGGAAGGCTTGCAGCTTTGTGCCCCACCAACCCAAGAGTTTAATCAGGGGGACTGACTAAAGCAGACAACATCGTTGCCTTAATGTGGTTGTTCAACCTTAACAGAAAGAACGTTCGACCTGGAGATATATAACCGTTTTTCTTTTGTCAATTGAAATACTGGTGGTCCCGCAGTTAGTATCATTGTCCAGAGCAACACATACCATAACAGACTTTGTACGCTGCCCCGCCCTAGGCTCCTTTCGGGGTTCAGTCATCCCAACTGCAATATAGCTACGGAGCAAAACCTACTATAATCGCTTCACTGCGCTCCGCGAAAACACGGAAGTTGCCCAAAGGGAAAAAGAGAGAGAAGAAGGAAAGAAAAGAGAGACATAGAAAGAGAATATAATGAATCCTATTGAAACCACGCCGCAAAAGGCCCCTTCATCACCACACCCGGGCTTCTCGGCATCTCCATCAGCACAGAATGTTCTGCAACAACAACAATCAACGCAGCAACATCAGCAGCCACAGCAGCAACAACAACGACCGAAACGCCTTCTTATTTTCCAAGAAACTAAGTCCTCAGCTCTTGACACGGCGTATGCACCGGTTAATGCGCTGGGTCTTCCCATAGCGGGACCGGGTCCTTATTTCCCGGGTTGTTCGACGACAGTGTCCAATCTGCCTTTGAAGGTGATCAAGTCGTTTACCGAGATTTTTAATGCTCCGCGGTATAAGCATTGGTAAACTCACACCCCTTTTCCTTCCCCTTTAGAGAAAAAAGAACGAGAGAAAAGAAAGAGACAAAACAATGGGACATGGTGCTATGTAGCATACTAATGACTAAATAGGGCCGTCGTTGCCGCTGGACCTTACCATGATGCCAGCGAGGATGGGAAATTCTACGCTGTTGTTTTGGAGCAAATCAAGGATTAGCCGTCGGATGGTACGAGCAAATGAGCACGCAATATTATATGAGTGAGAATAGGTCTCTGCCCTTGTCTTGTGTAGTTGGCAATGATACTGTTTACTTTGAGCGGTTGCAGTTATCGTCTGTATACCATGTAGAAAGTCTAAAAACTCGATGAGGAATATTTGGAGATGAAAAGTTGGACGGAAGGGAACAGGTACTATGTTAAGAGACTCCTATTAAGTGTATTGTAATGATAAACCATGCCTCATTGCCGAACATGCATCGAATTCAAGATTCAATCTTCGGATACCACTGAGCAGTGTAGTATTCCAAAAAAGTGGTCCTTTTATTTCCTTTGGAGGGAGGTGTTTGAAGGGATATCTAACCAGTTAAATAGTACAAGGTATCTTGTTAGAGACTAAAAACATACATACATGACTAGTTGCTGTGTCACACGTGTTATAGTTATTGCATGCAGCTTGCAGCTGCCCCGCAACCCACACTGCGCATACCAAGCAATTGCTATCCCGACTCCTCTAGTTCTATCTACGACATGTATGGCTTATATAACTCCTTGATCAGAACTCTCTTGGCGGTGAATGTCATCAGGACAAACATCAATATGCTCACAGCATCTAGAGTTACATGTAGATATAATAATTTCGACACAATGCTGAAAGACATATTTGCCTGAACTTCGTTCGCAATCTTTGAGCACAGGCAGAATTAAAACTGATATTCAAACGCTGATAATAACAGGCTGAGCCTAACTGATAAGGATCACAGTTCATCTAATTACGGAAATACAAAAATACCACATAGCCACCCATTCATTTTTTGGTCAATGTCACAAGAGCTCAGAAGGACCATACAGTGACTGAAGGGTTTGCAGCGATAATGAGCTGAGCGAGATTGGACGAAACTAAAAATAGTTTTCAAGAACGAAAATGAAGAAAAAGAAGACGAAAAGGGGGGGTCGACATTTAAAAGAAGATCGTGATCGTTATTTCATAAAACCATGGTATTCAGATCATGCATCATCGTAACAATGCGAGCCTAGACAGTCGAAGGAGGCAAAAGTAGCTTTGACGCGAATTTCAACTCCAGTGAGCGAGAGTCTGTCACGTCAAACTCGGCATTTCGACGCTGTTCGAGGTACATGGCTGCTTTTTATTAGATTTCGAACAGAGCAAAAGTGGAATCTAAGCAAACTCACGAGACAGTTGGATGCTGTCGAACCATACAGCAGCATTAGGGTCACTATTCTCCGCAGCCTTGAGAAGGCCGGTTTCGGGGTCGACAACGGTTCTCGGAGGAAGACTGCGCATCCGCAGGAGCATGTGAAGGATGTCGGAGAACCTCCCGCCTTGGTTTGCGTATTGCTGCGGTCGTTTATCAAGGGGCCACTACCCGATGAACATAAGCGGCTGCGGCAAATAATAGAAAAAAGAGACAACCGAGACTCACCCGTGCTGCAAATGCTTCATCCTCCCAGGTTGTAAACAACCAGCAAGCACGCTCAACACAGTTGAGAAGGATGATAGAAACCAAGAAAGTCTCAAACCAGCCACTCTGATGGCGCTGGAGCAGACGACGTTCCAACTCGTTCATTACAAGCTTACTGAGCTGGCCGGCCCGTTTCTCGACAGCACCTCTCAGCTGGCTGCACAGCAGGTTATACGTTTCTGGATTGACGCTGCGGTCAATCGGCACCCGACCGTCATCAGTCGCGGGAGCCAGAGTGTCGGTCGCAGTTGGTGGTAGATTGGAATTGAAAAAGAGCTTCCATTCCATCTCCGAGTCCACGAGCACGTGGGTTGAGAACCAAAGCTCCAGTGCACGCTCAAGGAGCAGGTCCTGAGGAGTTTTAGCTCTCAATGTGCATTCGATGTGCATACCGGGTAGGAAGCCTTACCTTTTTATCTTCAGCCAGCTGCGAAGCCAGGCCGAGAGTTTGCTTCATGAAATTGGACCGTTCCGCTTCGATGAAAGAGGGCGCCATCCTTTTCAAATAGACTTCCACTTTGCCTGGAAGGTCGTCTCCATCATTATCCAGCATGTATAGTTCCTGGGCCGACCCTGAGAATTGGCCGTCTTCAACCAACGCTTGCAGCTGAGGATCAATAGTTGATATACTGGCTTTGTGGCCAATGCTACCCGAAAAAGTTGCAAAAAACAGACTGTCGTCAAAATGAGTAGCCTCAATGCGGCCAAGATAGTGTTCGAAAGTGCATTGGCCTTTGGTCGCGTTGACGTCGTGGAACGCTAGGGTTGTATGGAGCCCTATATCAGATTAGCCGGAGAAGCGATCTAGCGGGCAGGAACGCTGTGTTTTGGACTTTCTTACCAGCACTGTAGAGTTCAAACTCATCCACGAGGCGAGTCCGGATACATGGTTGTTTCCAAAGCCGGGCACTCTCCACAGATGCACATGTGTTACAGGGGCTATCTCCAGAGCACTGTTCACTTATTAGACCCCAAGCCCGCCAAGTATATAAGACAACCACAACTTACTGGTTTCTTGAGCATGCGGCATCGGATGCAGGCGCCTCTCTTGCGCACTTCCTGGACTTCCTTTCGCCGATCGGCACTGAACCTCCCACGGACCTTTGGCTTTGTCGGCTTGGCGGATGTACCACCAAAGTCATTGACAAAGCCCTTTGCCTGGGTGTTAGGGTTCATTGCTATTGGTCTCGGATACGAGGCGGCGCGCTGGGTGGCCGCCAAAGACGGATCAGATGCTTGCAGACTCTCGAGCAGAAACTGATCTGTACTTGATAGCTGATGGTCAGTCCAGCTGGAGCCAACCTTTGGCAAGCCATCATGCAGTGATCCGGAGTCGTTATCCATGGCGAGAGTCTGAGAGGCCATTTCGCTGGCAGAAGCCGCAATCAGTGACAACTGCGAGGAGGACTGTGCCTCGGTGGTGACCACGTCGACCGACAGACCCTCGTTCTGCGTCATCGACGGCGAGTTGGACGCTGGCTGCTCGCCATGGACGGATGGGGTCGGGGTCATGGACGCAGCAGCGGCCACTGTCGTTTCAGGCGATCAGCAACGTACAGATAAGCATTGCATTCATACACAATTTTGAGCGCTCACCTCCTGCCAAGACGGCTTCGTTTGTTAAATCTTCGTGCGTTTGGAAAGCCTCCGCCTCTAGAGCAGGATCAATCATCACCGTTTTACCGCCAACCGTCATGGTCTGGGTATATTTCGGGCCGCGTTTTGTCTGGTCGGACGCGCCCACCTGCCTCGACGCCTCGGCAAGCACGTTGAGACCGTCAAAAGCCGGTCGTGTCGAGTAAGGCAAATCGTTGCTTTTCCCTTTCTGAAGTCTTGCGAGCACGGCTGCCTTGTTGGGGTCGTTGTCGTCTAGGGCAGGCAGGTCATGGATGCGCATTACGACGGATTGGCGGACAGGCATAGAGATAGCCTGGCATTTTTTGACCAGGTGGTTGATCAAGCTATCGATGCGTCCCTTTGGAAACTTTTCGCCGCACGCTTTGCAGGTGTGCTGGTACCTGTTACTCGCGTCCTCCAGTTTCGCGCCCCGGTTAAAAAATTCGAGAATTAACTGGTTGGGCTTACGACCCATGATGAGGACCGGAAGCAATGGCCTGGCAGTGGCGGAAGAACAGAGCACAGTCAGTACGAGCCATCCAAAGACCTCATGTTGAAGCAGAGGTTGGTTTGTGCAAAGGAAAAGAAAGGAGAATGTGCCTTACGCAGAGTACAAGAACGCGACAAGCCTCACACGGATGCGGGTGGGGGGAGCGGCAAGACGAGAAATCACAATGACGGAGTGGCGTGACGCAGTAAGGGTCAGGCAGAGTGGTGAAGAGGAGCTGACAGGAGACGCCTCGAGCAGGACAGACCTGATCCTCTGTCTGGCGATGAGAGAGCCTGGGGTGAAGAAGAGGTGTTTGGCCAGAGGAAGCGAAGATGGAAAGAATAATGTTATGATTATTTGACGGGCAGATTGAAGCGCAGGCGACGGCAAAAAAAGGTAGGGGCGGTCTGTGAGTGGACTGGCCGCTGCTCACCGCACCGGCGCCCGTCCAGGCGGTGATGGCGCGTCCGGCACCGCCTTCGTTTTGGGGATAGTCTCGGTGGCCCACGCAGGTCCTTCCGAGCGCCCATCTTCATTGTCCGGAAACGTCCGCCTTGCTCCATCACGTCCGACGCCCGGTCTCTGGGACGAGCCTCACTGCTGCACGTTTTTTGCTTTCTCGAGGTGGGTGGTCGGTGGTCTCGGTCCTGTGTGGCCAGAGTCTGGCTAGAGCGTGCACGCGATGCTGTGGTTGTACAAACAAAGCCTCTGGTTTGATCTAGCCTGTCTATTTTCCTGCTTACGGGCTCCTACAACTACAACTGAGTCGTCGATGCAAGAGTTGGAGAAGTGTGCTTTGATAAGTTGTCTGACTATCTTGGTGCCTGCTTATCTAGCATACACGATGCTCCGGCGGTCGCCACGGCACCCCCAGAATTGCAAAGATTCGTCTCTCGTTGCGTCCTTCGATTAGGCTGCCGTTCGTCGTCTTTACCTGGTTTGGCCCGCGAAGAATGTCCTTATACAGGCCCCTCTGGTTAAGACATAGTCCCTTTTTCCGGGCCAGTAGCCGCATACTTCGGTTGAAGATATCGTTTCCTGTGAAATACAGCAGAGCCGCTCCGATCTCATCGCCTGGCACATAAAGCAGATCCATTCTACGCCACACGTCCTTGCCTGGAAGAGCCGATGCTCCATGCCACTTGGCTCCATCCTCCCGCGACGTGACCGCCAAGCCTGCTTTTAAGAATCCTTGTTTGATCAGTCTTGGCACTACATGATCGAGCATCAAGGCTCTGATCGACTCCGAAGTGCCTTTCGGTTTCGTGACCAGGAGGTCAATATCCCCGCAATCTGCTGCTCCGCGTCGATAGGAGCCCGCGACTATGACTTCCATCCCGGGATCTATCGAGTGAACGGCATCGCGAACGATCTTCCCATGCATGGCAACCTCATCTCGAGGAATTCGTTGCTGGAAATCGTAATATCGATCGACTCCTATTTGCTGATTTGTAGTCAGGTTAGCTTTCGTTTTGAGGTCCTCGAGCGATCTGTAGCCTTTGGTGATCCATTTGGTAGCCTGCGCGAAGCCCACACCGTAGACTCCTAAAAACAGCTGCAACGCTTTGTCTTCTGGAGTAGCATCGGTGTTTTCCAACCGTCGTAAGCGGTCGGTAGTCACGATTTCCTCAATCTTATCTGCCAAACGACTCCCGATGCCAGGTATAGTAAGAGCCTCCATTCTTGTACTGATCTTAGTGGTCTGTTTCCTTAGAGCAGCAATTGCTTTGCGATAAGCTATTGCACGCCAGTTATCGGCCGTTTTGTTGTAGTAGTCCCCCATCTTCTGGAGTATCTCGATGGTCCGCTTGTTTGGATTGTCTTCAGCAGTAGCTGCGTCATGCTTCTGCATGCAAGTAAACCTCCTTTGCCAATCGGGAACAGCTACAACCGAAGTAGCCTCCTCACTGACTGAAGTGTGCGTAGAGGATGCGGAGTATACTATGCCTTCGTCGTCGTTCTCATCAAGAGGCTGCAAGCTGTTATTTCAGGGTCCAGCATAGCATTTATCACAGTCTAGCTTACCAGATCGTTCACTGCTTTGACTTCTTGCATAATAGCATCTAGCACATCATGATCGGGAGTTGATTCTGGAAATTTTGCGGATACATTGTCGGCTTGTACAAAAGCAGCTGCCGGCAAGTCTTCGACTTGACTTGGTGTGGGTGAGCGCCGATTATGGCGCCGCGGAATTTTGATGGGCAGCGAACACGGTTTCTCTGTTGGAGTAGCGGGAGAATCATCCTTGGGCTTCTTTCCAGGTATCCCATCCACCCTAAAACGAGCTTGCGTGACGCTTAGGAGTGTTCCGAACCGGAGACAGTCAGATGGATAGTCCTGATTGACTATCACCGGGTTATGCTGTAACTGCCTCTAAGCAATCAAGATCCAGGTACTGAGTACATGAGTTGAAACTTACAGAGAGCTGGTCAGGGGAAAGCACTTTGCGAATCTCCTCAAAATTGAGCCCCTTATCGACGATAATATGAGTAACATGCGTCGTCCAAAACTGCGCCCAAACAGCCCCGTATTCTTGTGATCTCTGGATCCGCAATCTGCGAGCCGGTGCAACGCCGTTGTTCGGTATGAAGAAGAATGTAAGACCCCTAAAGATCTGCTTCGACTCTGGGATTTTTTTCAAGGACTCTGTACGACATTTTTTTAGTGGCTTTTTATGTCCGAGACCCGACGAACAGGCTGATCGTTTCATATTATTTCGGCTGAGCCCCTGGTCTTTGCTTGACTGATTGCTAGATCTCCGGGAGCACCTTTCTTTCTCAGCCTTTAGCTGTGTGTCTGAGAACTCAGGGACAGTTGAAGCTCGAGTGAGAATTGGAGGATTCTCTTTTCGTACCGAACGCTTTGTCGGATTCGCTGGAGAACTGAGAGTCCTTAAAGGTGTTGGAAAGACCGCCTCCTTGACCTCAGCATCGTCGCTCAGCTGGTCAAGTCCTTCCAGCTCCTGGAAAAAGCTGAACTTATCCAAAGTCATCTCTGTAGGCTTCCATCGAGCTGAACGCACATGATATCCAGGTTGAGAGGAGCCATCAGTACTGCTGCCTAAAACAGTAAGGTCCCAAGATATTAGCTTCAACGAGCGTAATGCAAAGCAGACGGTGTATCAACGAACCACGTGATCCTCTCCCAGGACGTTACGTGGACACTTAATAGCCTTTGAATAATGTAATATAGAGGTAATTGCGCGTAGGTTGTATAAATTTCGAGGTCTGAAGTTGAGACCGGATCAAAGACGGCGGGTGATTTCATTTGGTACTCCCAAACAGGACTAGCCGTGAAATGCTCTTAAGTCGAATGATCATGATTGGTGTAACCATATAAAATCAAATTCAACCATGTAACGACAATACCGCATACTATGCCTCAAACGTATTATTCTCTCGAGTGTCGGGTTGCAAAGTAAACACGTCGCAAGGATTATATGCATAGGCTCGCAGGGTACAGGGACTAACAAAATATTGTGGTCCGCGATAAAGTATGGTATTACTGAGTTTTCTAGCCCTTCCAGACTTGATAACGGCAACCGTTCTATAGCTATAACTTCCCCTCCATCTCGTACTGTTCAAGTATAGCCTCAACTGCGCATTTGAATTCGCTACAAAGGAGATCTTTAGCTCGAGCTACAGTATCTCATCAACACATATGAGGAATAAGTTGCCAGTGCGCTCGTCAGCGCGACTTTTTTCCCCCCCAAACACCTTGCATCTGGTGTACTGGTGGTGGTCAGTTTGCCCTTGTACAATGAATGATCTCGATGTACATTAGCCTCTGACGCTGTTGAGTTGTATCCTCTTGATTATGACACCAATAACTTATTTTATCTTCAAAAATGGGCATTGTTTTCGGGTGTGCAGCAAGGCAGCTGCGATATGATTGTTGTATAGTTCAATAAAGACGGGCCAATTCACTTACAAAGGATAGTCTCAAAGAATAGATCAGGATACTGGCCCATGTAGCGAAATTACACGGAAATCGCATCTAACAGGGACTTGAACAGCTTATACTCGCAAGTATATACTGGGTCGTGATACTACATATATGGTTGTGGATCTGAGCGGAAGCTGTGCGGCTTGCGGCAAGAACTATCAAGCTTGGGACATGCGCTAAACGGCAACAAGTAATCCCGGCGGCTTCACTATTGCCTCTTTACGAACCAGTCAACAACACCACCACCACGACATTTTCCAACAATGCTTGCGACAGAGTCGCGTCTATTTTCTCTTTTACGGGATAGTCGGTGCTTTCGCTGTCAACTCCAGGCGTCCACAGGCCCTCTAATTAGTCTCCGCCATGCCAGCAACAAAAGCGCAGCGTCGTCACAACCACCATCGCAGCAGTCGCAGTCCCAGCCCGAGATAGCACCCCTTTTGCTCGACCGACCACTTGGCCTTCCTTACCCTCCATTACCTGGGCAGAATACTGGGATTGATCAGCGATCGTTGAGAGAACGTCGTGATGACTTTGTCGACCGCGAGAAACATATTGCACGACGAAACGAGCTGTAAGAACCTACTTTCTGCTGTTTTTGTTCTTTGGTGGGACACATGCTGCGGGGTTTGGTGGCATAGCTTGCTGACTTGTTTGTCGCCGCGACTAGAAAGAAAGAATTCATCAAGCCCTACTTTCGAGAATGGACCAATCTCCGGTATAACGAGGGCAAAACCTTCAAGGCAAACCCGCGATTGTTCAAAAGAGATCTGGCACTCTATTTCCCCAACCTCTACGGCATCACGCTCGCATCCCATGGCAAACCAAAGGACACGACAACGGTCATGAGGGGAAAAGTTTCGGTGGTAAGCTTGTTTTCCAGTCTGTGGGCCGAACAGCAAGTCGCTACATTCACCGATGCGAAACATAACCCGGGTCTGTTCGAGGCGCTTGCGACCGACAAAATGTCCGTTGCACAGCGGATATCGATCAATCTGGAAGAGAGCGCGATGAAAGCGTGGCTAGTCAAGATGTTCATGTGGAGGATGCGACGGCAGCTGCCTGCTGAACAGCACGATCGTTATTTTCTAGTGCAGAGGGGCATGACCTCTACAATCAAGGAATCAATCGGGATGCTTAATAGCAAAGTTGGCTACGTCTATCTTCTAGACGATGCCGGACACATTCGATGGGCTGGAAGTGGATCGGCAGAGCCTGAGGAGCAGCAATCCCTGAATGCTGGCCTCCTGAAACTGATACGTGAGAGGAGCGTCTCAGCATCATCAGGCGTCTTCACGAAAGAGAAAGCGCCAGGCAAGTCTAAGCCTAGGGTTATTACGCCTTAAGACATAACGTCATGTTTGTGATCTTGTAAAATTAGAAAAACTGCTAGTTATAACAATCGCAGCTATACAGACAATGTACCATAGTGTAACCACGTCCATAAAGTTATATGCCCAATACATATTTCCAAAATAACAAACAAAGAACAATGCCGCTTCAAATTTAGGTCAATCGGACCATCGAATTGCAGACGCCGGGCCCCATTCCCAATACAATAGACATGTAGAAGACTTCAACGCAGAGGAAAGAAAAAGGGAAAAAAGAGAACAAGGCATAAACCGAGATCCAGCTCGATGCCGTATAATTATTAGCTGAAGAAGAAAAGCATGAGACAGCAGAACCCAATGAAAACGCCAAGAATGATGCCATCTCGCCTCCGTTTGGCACCGATCTTTCCGATCAACGAGTTCATGCCGGGGATCTGTCCGGCGGCACCGACGATGCGCCTATTGATGCTGGCTAGCGTTTCCCCTTGCAACCCGAAATTCTCATTGACGGCGTAGGCCTGAGAAAGAACCCTATCCATCATGTTATGGCTATTGTCGAGGCGGCCTCGTTCTTCGAGCATATACTCGGCCTCCGCAGCATGTGGGTTGGAAGATCGGTAGGCATCGATGTCAGAGCGAACGTTTGACAAAAGGTTTGCGCGGTCGCGGGCTTCAGCTATAGTCGACGAAAGGCGCTGCATTTCCCGGCGGTGTTCCACGAGCACTTCGCGATGGCGCACAAGGTAGTTTTGTTTCAGTCCGGAGGAGGTGAGACTTGCTTCCGAATCGAGAAGACGGGAGAGTTGGTTGATCAAAGATTCGCGCTAATCACGATAATCGTCGTCATTAGATATCCCATTCCCGGAAGTTTTATATACGAGATGTACTGATCTCTTCTACCGTACCTTTTCGAGAAATTCCCGGATTTGGTTTTCAACCCTTAATTGTTCTTCTGATGGCTTGGGAGGGAGCTGTGACATCGAGGCATATTGCGAGTACGTATGAAAAAGGCTCTCGGTCTACACCCGTGAATGAGAAACGAAGTTAATTAGCACTGATCAGGATTATTAGGGTATCGCAGTTGTGTTTGTACCTGGGTCTCGAGCGACCTTGCCTGCTGGCGGAGCTGAGCCCATCCGCCGCCAGTAGATGTAGTCATTGTGAGACGGAATGGAGCCGTGACCCAGAAAATGAGGAGACGCCGTCAAGATCGCAAAAACAATATCATACAAAAGATCTCTTAGGCTGTCAAAGAAAACAGCGGCAAATCATGGTCTGGGATATCACCATATGGGTCCAGGCAAACATAACCTAATGACATATTGCCGAGGACGGTCTCACTAGCCACAGGGCGAAGCTCACGTGACATGACCGTCACTGACTAAGCCGGAACCTGTCGATCCAAACAGGACTAGCGTGGCCACGGTCAAGTTTCGCGAGAAGCCCTAGTCCCACAACCCGCAAAAATCGACGTTTGTGCTGCTATCTTCAATCCTCCAACTCGACAATCAACGACAAACGACTCGCAGCCGCACAACATGGTATGTTTCGGACCCGGATATAATCCCTTCCAAAGCACGGGAATTCTCCTCTTCATGGCGACCGAAAAAGATGCTGATTGATTTTGTTTCCTATTATAGTCGAGCGCCAAGGTCAAGACCAACCAGCTCTGGGGAAAGAGCAAGGACGATCTCCAGAAGCAACTCGAAGAGTTGAAGACTGAACTCGGCCAGCTCCGTGTTCAGAAGATCGCCCAGGGTGCTTCTTCTAAGCTGAACAGAATGTACGTTGTTGATTCGTCGATTGTGATATCCGAAAGTCTGCAATGCCCGAATAATCGAAGGGGGGGGAGTGACTCCGGGGGGAAAGCACCACGGAAAAAGAACACCAGGCAGAGGGAAGCAGAGACAAGAGGGAGGGGAAGGGTGTACAACCTGATGGACCCGCGCAACCCCCGGAAGAACCTACCTTTTTCGAGATATTCGGCTACAGACTATTCTACACAGAAGTGTGCGAGAGAGCAGGGGACTAACCTGTTTGATGATTCACAGCCACGATGTTCGCAAGTCGATCGCCCGCATCTTGACCGTCATCAAGGCCAACCAGCGTGCTCAACTCCGCCTCTTCTACAAGAACAAGAAGTACCTGCCTCTTGATCTCCGACCGAAGCACACCCGTGCCATCCGTCGACGACTCACCAAGCACGAGGCTTCCCTCATCACCGAGAAGCAGCGCAAGAAGAACGTGCACTTCCCCCAGCGCAAGTATGCTGTGAAGGTAGGATCCTCTTTTTCTCTCTATTTAGGCATTCTTGCTCGGTATACTAATTTCCGTTCTTATAGGCTTAAAATGGTGTGATTCATGACTGGTCTTTCGGAGAAGGCGTGGGTTGGTTTGTCACTGGTTGTTGTTTTCTGATTCCCGTCGACGATTCTATTTTATTTCATGGGTTGTTCTTTACTCCCCTTTTTTCTTCCAATGGGTCGATCGATCGTCACAAGAAAAATAAAAAAGAGCGGGAAAAACTGTGTATCTTACAACATTAAAAATAAGATGCAGACACTTTCATATTTCCATAGCCCAACTCCAGAGCAAATGGGAATGATTGACATGACATAACTACTTCTGCTTCATTAACCGGCTTGGCACTAGATGTTAACACTCTTTCATTAATTTGACGAAGTCTCGGTGATAGATTTTTTTATTAGTTGAGATAGGTATCGAGCAATCGAACAACCAGCCAGTCCTTAAATTTTCTATATACATGCCACATTCCAGATTTTCAATCATGTTTTCATTGCCTCCCTTTCTGACCCTGTCCATCTCCATTTAAAGATGGTGGCCCGTTCTCGAACGTCCACATTCCGCCACAAAGACAGTTTCGAATAAGTTGCATGCGCAGAATCAGCCTGTAGTACTGTGCAGTTCTCGGAGTCGAAGGCTCCCCCGAAACTTCGCAGCACCGAATGCAACGCCGATGGTTTGTGGTAGTCAATGCAGATTCCTTATTAGGCTGAGATGCGCCTGATTCAGCAGCCGCCCCATTATTGTTATTGATGTTGAGTTTGGTCACACGCAACGGCGTTTTTCTTAGTATGTCCACTTGCTGAGCTCGTCGGAGGGATTCGGTGCGTCGACCCGTGGACACTCCCAACCAGCTGAAGTCGGTCAGGTACATGGCCATCTGGTCGATTTGGGGTTTCGTGCCTGGGATAATCTGTTTGAATAGTGTGCTAACGGCAGGGATCAGGACGGCGGGGATGCGAGAGTTGATCAGGAGTTCTTTTTCCGGTGTACGGCGTTCGTTGTCTTCAAAGCCCGCGCCCTGGTACGCGAACCGAACAGCGTTGTCGACTTCGCTCAGGAATTTCTCGTAGATGCTAATCGGCGCTGGGCAGTTGTTGATCATTTGGAAGAACTCGGTGTAATACGCACGGGCATCGCCCGTGAGAGCGAACATTGTGTGACCAGTAGACAATCCGCGCAACCCTCGACAGATATAATGGAGGAAGGCCCGGGACATGCTAGAGAGGACGAGTGTAAGAGAGAGCGATGACGTCGATTTCACTGTTCTGTTATAAGTACGGAATCACTTGCAAAACGCCAAAAGAGATTTTGCCTTACATTTTTGCGCAAAAGCCTCCTGGTCATCCAGAACCGGCTCAAAATCTTGGGATAGGTGTAATAGGTCATCCAGCACGTAAAGAATAAAGTCCAGAGCCCATTTCGTATTACCATGAACCATCCGTAGGACATCTGCCCCACAGTCAGTATAGAGTATACCGGCACATACTCAAAGGCATACCTTGATCATAAGGCTCCTGGTCCTTGAAGGTCTTGCTGTATGTGAGAAAGTATACAAATAGAATGGATGCATGTCGCAGGTTGAGAATCGACCACGCAACAGATGACGATAAACTTCGAGGTGTGACATGACTTTGAAAGCCAAGGGTAGCCTGCATGCTTAGGCAACGTGGAACATACTGGTGCTGCATAAGCTTATCTGGTTCAGTAGTAAAGTTGCAGTGAATGGGCAGCGCTCGATATACTTCGTTGACGAAGGCATTCTGGGCGTCTGTCTCTTAGAGTCAGCATGGATCTCTGTACCTTGTACCGCGCAAAGAAGGGCCTACCAGGTGCGATATTGCGCTTGATGACTGTGAAAACATCATCAGTGCTATATTCACTGGCACAGCCACGGCAGAATGCAAGCGCCAGGGCTGCAATTCCAGCAGAATACTTGTCTAGCGATACAGTTAACAGTCGGTCCGGCGACCTTTGCATGGCGCAGACACGGATCAAACATACTCTCATCGTATAGGCCATCTCCTGCGTGGAAGGAATGTTCCATATGTCTAAGACGGGCTTTCCACTCGCCATCGAGAACGACGGCAATACAACCATTGGGAGAGAAGCAAGTGTGGAGGCCCGCGACATCGAGAGGGTAATGGAAGCCAGCTTGTGACATGCTAGTCACTGTATTAGGGTCATCAGCTCCAACAAAAGTAACCATAGTTTTTGGATTGTAAAAGGATATGGAGCTATCGTCGTATGTCACCGCGAGGACATTGCCAAATTCGATTTGATCGACAGACACTATGTATCGATCAGAGCTGATATCCTCTAGTCGCCGGGTTTCTAGTTTTGACTGTTCGTTTCGAATCACAGTCAGTGTACAGTCTCCATATACAATCGGATGATCCAGGGTCCGCTGTACCTTGTGGTGAGAAATAGTTTTTTTTTGAACCAGTTCCTCGAAGACCGGATGAAGGCTCAAAGCTGTGCTTTCTAATTGCCATCTGACCATGATAGAAGACGGCGGAGCCTGATTTCGCACATCAGGGCCGTTAGTTTGTATGGGGCTGGAATAAATTGCAAGCATCCAGGTACCCGACATGGAACCGCCGGCATTGTCTGGTTGGCCAGCAATGATAGCCAGACTGGTTAATTGGTAGAGAGAGTTCTCGTACGGTATCGAGTCTTCTCCTGTACTTCCAGACTCGGTTTTGCCGGTCTTGAAAATCCTGCCCGGGTTCTCGATTTTGCTGTGGGTGATATTGAACGCTGGAACGGGGAAAGTTAGCGCGCCGGGGGCTTGTTTGGTCTGATTCTGGTCCCAATGCGATGGGGTCCAGGTGATATCGATTCGATATAGGCTGATCTTTTCCTGAAGAGAATGGGTTGCTACAAGGATACCATCTACAGGAGGTTTGTTAGTCATGCTCTCCTGGGGCAAACGGTGGACGGGGAGCCCAATTGCATACTCGAAGTAGCCAGAAAAGCGGCGTGTGTCAGAACGCGATCAGATTGGCTGATGGTCTTCAGCTCAGCGGTGATTTCGGTCCACCGATTGTCCGGGTTTTGGTAAACCAGCTTGATGATCCCGGCCCTCGTCACGCACAACAGAGCCGATTTGCCCGCAGGGTGGTATGGACCGATCGGTTTGCGCTGGAAAGGAGAATAGTTCCATCGACCGTTCAACTTGGCCGCCTGGTTGAAAGCTGGCACCTATAGCACATATATTAGGTCATGTGGGACTTCACTTGTTCTATGGTGTTGCTTGAGACGTACGGAGCGACTCAGATTCAGCCACATAGTTCCCACGATTTGTGCATTGTCGTCAGAAGGGTCAAGCACAGTTTGGCGGCTGACGGCGACATTGTTCAGAGCAGTGGAGATGGAGAATATTGAGATCCGGCCAGCTGTATCGAAGATGGCTAAATCGCTTCCTGTTTCATTCCAAGTCAAATGGGCCAGCGGCTGCCCACCGTGCACGTCTGCCACCTGATTGAGAGGATACTCTTCGCTCAGGACCCATTTGCCGTCGGAAGGATTGCACAGCATATGACGAACGGTGACTTTCAGGCCGTCCTGAGAGATGTACGCAATGCAGCCTAATCTGGACCAAGCAATCTTCCTGCACCACCGTCAGTCGGGGAAGAGCTTGGTAGCGCCCGGACTCGAACATACTGACAGCAGCCCAAGACCCGCATCTCATCAAGCCGCTGAGCGAGACCCTTGGGAGGGCGTGGCGCCGGTAAGCCTAGATCTAGAGAGGCAGGATCCCCAAAGAGATCGTCGACATCGAGGCCTTGATCCATGATCAGAGGCATTACACAGGGTCCGGAGATTGCCCAAGTAGGAAACCGAATTTGGATAGGCTTAATAGTACAGCAGTCCGAGGAGCAGAACCAGGAAATAGTTCATGATCATTCACCTCGACCGAGATGAAGCGTGTGCTATAGAGACGGTTGGCTAGTTTTTTGGTAATATAAGTGTGTGCAAGCTCCAGGCCAGGATCCCGGATGGCGAGCAGGTGATCTTATTGGTACCTGGGAAAGAAACACCACAGTCCGGCCATTCAAACCGTGCTAAACACCTCTGTCGCTCACAACTTGCAGTCAAATCGTCGATTATATTCGTACATTCACAGTTCAACCGCTGAATCCAGCACGCTTTGCCTGCTTGCTCTTTGATGATGCTTGTGGAAGCCGCGGCCTGCACTATCCCCGATGGGACGATCACGGGATTGCGCTAGAGTATGGCTTCCGTCCAATCACGGTATCCACGTGGAGCGTTTCACGTGACCTTGAGCCGGTATCCCGGACAACCAGCGACCAATGACCGGGCGCCTAGGGCATGCTGGATCTTTTCTTCATTCTGCAGATCTTGAGCAGAACAACATCCATCAAGCTCAATCTACATAGATTACTGTTATACTGATCAGAAACTCTACCTGCACCTTTTGTGGCTGTATCAATCGATCAACCAATCATGTCCTTGTTTCTGTTCGGCGCGGCCAGAGCGCGTGGATAACAACAATAACAAGCAAAACATGAGCACAGGTTACTAGGCAAAACACGAGCTGAAACGGCGGCTACTAACTTTGTATTATAACCAATAGAAATCGCCACAGAATGCCCATACACAGGCATCGAACCGTCGTGCATAGCCGAACCATCATAGCATCAAGACCAATTAGGATGAGATAATTTCCCTGTACTGTAGCTGGTATCTATACAGTATATACTCCTTGCAATGCACCCTCTCGGCTTAGCCGGACTGGGGCCTGCATCCCACTCTGAATCGGAACTAATTAGCAGCAAAGCTACGTGCCACATCAATATAGCATAGCATACCTCACTAAGTACCTCACTAGCCAGATAACCCAAGTCAAATCTCAGCGAGCGGGTCAAAATAAACAAGAGACGACGACACGGCCCGTCATCTCGTCTTCTCTCTGTCCTTCCCTCTCGCCTGGGACGTAACGTACTGAACACAGTCGCAGTCTCTCTCCCGCGTTCGATGCACGCGACAACCGCCAAGTTGTCAACCGATCGTCCTGCACCCAGTTAATTATCCGCCATTCTCCTTCCTCTTCTTTTCTGCCCCATCTCGCCGTCCTCCTTTCCTCTTTCTCACTCTTCTCCCACGTCCACTCATTGGATTTTTACAACCATTTCCCCTATCCCTTGGTCCATTGTGTGCACCTTATTTTTTTTTTTTTTTTCTTTTTCTTTTCATTTTAATCTTCTGGCGAATTTCGATGTTCTCCTGAATATTTTTTCTTCCACCTCTTCCTCTTTGCTTTCCCTTCCCCTCTAGAAAGTCGCCAGTTGCAGAAGGGCCAACACCGCCCACGGTCGCTTTTTGCTCATCCGTTTCCGTCATGGACGAGCCCAACGCCATCGACGTACCTCTACCCACGCCTACAGTGCTAGAGAACGACCTGTCAGACTACAGCTTGCTGTCATATGCTACAGATGACTCCGACCTGAGTTCAGCTCCTGTGTCGCCGCAGACGCCGCCGGGCTTCTATCCCTCGCCGCCGCCCACGGACGACCAGCACCAGCAGCAGCAACAGCAGCGGGAGGAGCAGAGTAGTCAGCGCCAAGACGAGCCGGCCAGAAAGAGACGCCGAGTGGACCCCCCGCCGCGCTTCACGCGACATCTCGACCTGAACGACCCAACCAAGTCGCAGCAAGACCAGATCAACCTGTTGGTCAAGACCATCAGGAAGCACCGAAAGGTTGTCGTTATTGCTGGTGCAGGCATTTCCACATCGGCCGGAAGTAAGTACAGCGGCTATAAGTCGCCTTGTTGAAAGATGTCTAGCGCGTTGCTAATCTGCCTGTCGCAGTCCCCGACTTCCGTTCCTCCAATGGCCTATTCAAATCGGTGCAGAAAAAGCACAAACTCAAGACGTCCGGCAAGCAACTGTTCGACGCCGCTGTCTACCGGGATGATTCGCTTACAGCCTCCTTCCATGAAATGGTCCGCACTCTGTCCAAAGAGGCTGCCGAATCAACCCCAACTGCCTTCCACCACATGCTAGCGCGCATGGCCCAAGATAACCGCCTCTTGCGCCTTTATACGCAGAACATTGACTGCATTGAGTCCTCGATGCCGCCGCTGGCCACCCAGGTTCCTCTGGGTCCAAAGGGCCCCTGGCCCCGCTGCATTCAGCTGCACGGCAGTCTGCAGAAGATGGTCTGCCAAAAATGCCGCCATCTCACTGAATTTGACGGCAGCCTGTTCGAGGGGCCCGACGCCCCGGCCTGCCCGGCCTGCACCGAGACCGACGACTTGCGCACGACCACCGGCCAGCGAAGCCACGGTGTGGGCAAGATGCGGCCTCGCATTGTCCTGTACAACGAACACAACCCCGACGAGGAGGCCATTGCCTCGGTAATGAACTCCGACATCCGTTCGCGCCCAGACGCGGTCATCGTTGTTGGCACCAGCCTGAAGATTCCCGGCGTGCGCCGCCTCGTCAAGAGTCTATGCAAGGTCGTCCGCGGCCGGCGGAATGGTGTAGCCATGTGGATCAACAACGAACCCCCGACTGGTAAAGAATTCGAGGATTGCTGGGACTTGATTGTCCAGGGCAACTGTGAGGAAGTAGCTCGGCTTGCAGGTCTGAAGAAATGGAATGATGACACTCCAGATACCTTTGAAGAGTGCGAAGCCGCCGAGGTCGAACGTTTGAAGAAACAGGGCCAGGTTGCCGTGGTGGTTGAGACCCCGAAGAAGAAATTCAAGACTCTTGATACCGGCATCCTCACCCCCACCTCGAATAATGATGAGAGCGGAGCCGAGCTTGCACACAAGAACTCAGCCGGTGCGGTCCTTAACCCGGCAAGCAAAGGGAAGAGTCTTGCCGATATGCTGGCTGCCAGCAAGACGAACAACAAGAAACCAGCCCTCACAAAGAAGTCGTCGAAGAACGCGTCGAAGAAGCCTCGTGCTACCAAGCAACAGGCATCCAAAATCACAGAATTCAGCAAGGTCACCAAGGGCCCACAGACTTCCAGCCTGGAAAAACAATTCAAGACAGAGCTCGGCGACAATGCCAAGGCAATCAACATTGTTCCTGAGCATGGCGCGCGCAACATTCTTACCCCCATGTTTCCAAATCTGGCTGGTGAGATCTACGAAGTAGCGGCTAAGTCCCATCAAGCCTACCAAGATTGTCATGAAAATTCAATTACCCCTAGGCAAACGGCGAACGATGTGGCGTGACGATATGGTGGTCAATTGCTTTTCTGGCGCTGAACGTGCGACCATGATCTACGTTTCTTGAGTGCAATCTGTATAATAATTCAACAGTCTTACTCCACATCGACTGGTTGGGCACATGACGATGATACCAGGATAGACCGATGAATCCGGAGTACCCGGATGGCGTTTGTGGGTTAGGTACTTTGTTACTGAGGCGTCATTGTTGGTTTAGGGAATTATTTTAATGTTAATCGGTAGATGCATCTTTGCTGCTTGTGAGGGGTGGAGCCTGGTGTTTGAGCAGGCCGGCCACGGGCTGAGGCGTTGGCTACATAGTATCATTTTTCATTACGATCAAATCTACCACTGCGTCTATCGCTTATATCATTTGCAATCAGTATTGCATGATGTTACTCGCTCATGGTAGAGTGTCCAGATTTTGGGTTGGTCAATATTGAACTCGATTACAGTTGTATCAACTGATACAATTTTATGCCGCTGGATCGGACCGTGGAGTCGCTAGTTCTACAAATAAGAAGTCAACGCTAGTCAAGCGGTGTTATCTAGCCCAGCATGCTCATCAATTTTATGGTTGAAATGAATACAAGAGCGCATCCTCGTGAGACGCTACTCCCAATAAAAAAGCCCCATGAACAGCCTGCTCCAGAACATGAAGCTAACAATTGCCCAACCGAGCCACGTCGATCTTAGCATGCCCAGCATAGTCGACTACGGTAGACTATAGTAAGGGCCGACGAGCAGGGCGAGAACGCCTTCGCGAGAATCAAAGGGAAACGAGACCAAGCAAAAGAAAACAAAAGAAAGGAATGTTTATCCCAACATGATCACTCAAAAACTAGAGAGATCTTGCCGGTGCCTCTCTTCCAGCCAAGTTGACAGCATGAAGGTTGATATATGGTCAGACTACAGGAAGGCGATAAATTGCCCCTCGCTAAGAACATGGCGGCAAGGAGATAAGGCGCTTCTGTTGCGAAACGAGATACCTCATATATTTCAGCAACCTAATAAGTACGTTAAGGGCGCCTTCGTATTTCACAAGGTTTACTTTTGCCCTCGCCTAATAGTGATAATTGTGCGCTCGCTTACAATGATGATTAGTGAACATATGCCGAAATTGACTCAGCAGGCACAGCTATCACAAGCTGAGGCACCATTCCTTGTACACAGTTCTGGAATTTGGCATAGTGAACGTAAAATTCGAGATGTTTGGGTGCGCTTATTTATAAGATTCCTGTTCCCCTCTTCAGTCTCCCCTGCTTGCAGCCCTAAAGATCCGTGATTCTCTCGGCTTCAACCTGTCAACAATGGCCGTCGCATACCACAACGGCAGAGTACACACTGTTACACAAGGAGCTGCTGAAGCGTTCATCGTGGAGGATGGCAAGTTCGCCGCTGTGGGGACTACAAAGGATATCCTAGACACCGCCACACGCAATGGCCTGGTTCGGTTTGACCTGCGCGGCCGCTTCGTGATGCCGGGCATCCACGACGCCCATGTGCACTTGTTGGCGGGCGGAATTGCGTATCTCAGCAGGGTCAGTCTGCCTGGGGATACCACGGTCGACAATCTTGCGGAGCGAATGCGCGACGGCCAGTGCATGTGTGCCTACCAACATGATTTCCAGGACTGGGTCGTGGGGGAAACGTTTGCAATCCCAGAGTATGACCGCGCCGTGCTCGACCGCGAGTTTCCTGACACGCCTGTATACATTTACGGCGGCGCCGGCCACAGCGCGTACCTGAACACGGCGGCCCTGCTCAGGTCTGGATACGACATCCAGAGTGAGCCGGATGCGCCGGGGGCTGTGTTCCGGCGACGCCCGGACGGGAGTTTGACTGGAGAGGTGGCTGAGTTGGGCGCGACCAAGGCTGCGCTGACCAAGGGAAACCCTAATCTGGAGCATGCCAAACGAGCTATTCAGATTGCGGTGCACCGTCTACATCGCGCTGGTGTCACCTCGTGTCAGGAAGCAGCGACCAACAATGTCATTCTGGATGCTCTCCGCGACCTCGATGAGAACAATTGCCTGCGTATCGATGTTGCCGCGCACTCATCGTATGCGCCAGCGTTCCTTGGAAAAGAAGATATGAGTTCGCTCAAGGCGCTGGTCGAGCGAGCTCCGCGGCTGGCAACGCGTCATGTAAGGACGAAGTTTGTTAAGATCCTACTAGATGGTGTGCCACTGCCGCCGTTGTTTTCCAGTGCTGGCCTGGATGAGGCGGGCAAGATTGACCGGAGCAAGATTTTGGTTGACGATGTTGTTGAAGCTGTGCAGCGGTTTGATGCGTCGGGGGTCACGGTCAAGATGCATGCTACAGGGCAAGGCAGCACGAGGTTGGCGTTGGATGCGATTCAGGCGGCGAGAGCAAAGTCTGATACAAGCAATGTCAGGCATGAGGTTGCACACTGCAACGGTGTCCATCCTGGTAAGTGATTTCTTTGGTCCCCTTTCTCTTCTTCTTCTTCTTCTTCTTCTCCTGTATTGCATATGTACAGATTGCAATACTAACGAGAACTGATTAGACGACTTTGAGCGCTTTGCTACGCAAAACGTCACCGCAGAGCTCTCGCCAGCCGCTTTCTTCGATCATCCTGTTACCAGCGCCAGCAACGGTGCGATGAACTGGGACTTTGTTACCTTTCTCGACTCGGGCGTACACCCAGTCACAGTTGGCTCGGACTGGGGCTCGCGTGGAGACCCGTGTTTGTTTCCGACTGTCCACGACGTTGCGCGACGCATCGGCGACTGGGCTGTCTCCAGGGGCAGTAGCGAGAGCAGGGAAAAGGCCGGGGCTCGAAAAGTCCTGGAGCTTCTGACCAAGAACGGCGCCGCAGCTGTTGGGCTGGATGCAGTCAGTGGCAGCATTGAAGTCGGCAAACGCGCAAATTTCATTATGCTGGACAGAGACCTAGTCGACGATGAGCAGTACGTAGCAGACTTTGCCAACGTGAAGGTGCTGAAGACGTGGTTCGAGGGTGAACTCGTCTGGGATGCCGAAATGGTAATGGACTAGATGCAACATCTCACTGTCAGAATCCTACGTGAAAGAACAACCCCGGTTCTATGCGACGACTCTGCCGGAACTCGTTCTCTATCTCGAGATATTTTTTTTTTTTGGCTTCGTTGTCTCCACATCTCTTTTGAAGTTATTGGTCTACACCAAGCAAATAAAGCTCTACTCACCTTTGTAACATCATATTGTCAAGTATAGGCTCAGTTTCAGGCAGCTTGCTGCAAAATTGATTGATGATGCTAAACACTAGCTGTCGGCCGGTTGACAGACACCAAGGAAGAGTTCTTATGGTGGTGAAGACGCAGATGCCCCTGATTAATATATATTGGAGATGTACCAGCGGCATACATGGGTCTAAAGTATCTTATAAGAATGCATTAATGCAGTGACAGTGTCTGAGATGTATATTGGTTCTGATAGTTAATTGGTGAAACTCTGTTCGGCTGATACATATATATATATATTTATATAGGACTATAAGAAATAATAATATAAGAATATAGGAGTAAGAGTTACATATTTTGAGAAACCTCTCTTTTCTTAAATTCTAATAAGGCTGTAGTAGAGCCTGTCATGACAGTGTAATTTCTGACATTTCACAGTCTGCAGTCCTCTTTCCACTCTTACCGAAATCTTGAGTAGGGGCGCGGCGATCGAGGCAACCGCCATGAAATCTGCCTTCTTCCTTCCCTTATCCTTGCCCACAGACATCCAACCCCTGCTACGAAGCTGTATCAACTTACAACATGCCTCCAGCCTATTTTAATCGATCGTATGATATTAGTCTTCCGGACAAGCTTATGTCTCAGCAGCGGCTGTCCAAGAAGATTTTGGACGACATCTCGACAGCCACAGAGTATAAAGAAATCTCCTATGGTTCGGTATCACCAACTGATGGGAAAATACTCTACGATTTACTTGTTGAGGATCCTCTTGCTGAACGGCATGGTGTAAGGTATTACACCCCTATTATCAAGTCTGTCAGAGGGTCCCGCTAACAATGGCGCAATCTGCTGCTAGGCTGGCCTACTACTCGGCAGATCAGGTTTTTCGAGTCAGATTATGCCAACCAAAATTTACGACGTCCATCAGCGTTGGGCGGTTAGTTCTTCCATGATCTGGGCAATGGGTGGTCTCTCGAACCAACAGGAGGTTCTCCTACTTGCTGAAGATCCGGCACTAGGATATTCCCTTCTCAAATTGACTGAAGCTTACCTACTAATAGTACTTTCTAGAGTTTGAAGATTTCACAGGGATCTACGCCGGTTCTGCCAAAGAACCAGATTGGGTTATGCGTCCAGACTCGGCTCAATTTCCAAGAGTTGTGATAGAATCTGGATGGAGCGAATCGTTTCAGAATCTACTTAGATTTAAGGACCTCTGGATGAATGGAAACACGGAGTTCAGGTTTTAATCTTGCTTAAATGGAGTAGACTCAGCCATGGCAGAGTCAAGAGGTGGGTAGTAAAATGGGAGCGTGGACCAGGTGATGTTAATAGCCCTCCAGTCTCTATGCTGAGTAAGCTTTAGTCCAAGTTGATTCAAATGCTGATATCCAGATTTTAGCCAATATTCCCCCAGCCTCTGCCCGGTTCTCCCCAGCCCGACCATATCGAAATCGCAAAGGGTCAACTTTTTGGGGAGCAGTTAGTTACCGGCCAAAATCCACATACAATCCTCAGACTCGAGCTCCAACACCTCCGAGACTTCGCCAGAGAGATCTTAACAAAAAGAATGGGGTTGGCATAGAATGTGTCAGAACGATTTGGCAATTGGCCTGTGCAGCAAAAGTACGCTTAGAATAATCGGCCACTGCTGCTTATGTCGGGCCAACACCCTATAAGTAAGCCTGTGAGATGCACAACCCTCACAGAATGTGGATTGTACTCGCATGAGTTACGCGCTCTCTGTGAAGTTTCAGACCCTCCAGCCAGACAGAGAGGCAGCGAATCTCACTGTATCCCTTCCGATCACTATCGAGAATCTTGAAATTGCTTCCATTTGCTCCTATCATCTTCTTGTTTGTCGGTAATAACGGGATCGACTAGCTACCAAAAATTACTTACCTTTACGGCATCCAGTACCAAGGCATCCAGTCTTTGGTCACAAACGGTGGTGAGATAAAACATTACGCACTCTACTATGCCCAGACTGGCCCTTGAAGGGTCACAGCTTCACCCTACTTTGAGAGATCTATCAAACTCTTGCTACTTCAACCGGAAAGCAAGTTTTCTCTGTCCAGCTGACTATCTGTTCTTACCCAATTGATTTTTCAAAACCTCAATATCAACAAACACCATAACCCGAACACTCTTTCTCAAAGGGTATATTTTTTTTATTGAACCTAAAATTCAGTTGGCATTACTGTATCAACAATAATGTCTGCTCCACACCAGCAATCTCACCCAAGTAGACATAAGCAATGGCTATGACAGCGATATCAGACAGACAGCCACCCTGCAAACCCCCTTAAGCAGCTGAAAAGCGACCATCAGATAAAAGACCGAGTCCTCGCCACATACGAGCTCAACAACAACGGCCTATTATTCTCTATCGATGTCACTGGCTTAGAAACAGCCTGGCATCTACATATACCGCGGCCAAGTCCATGATATTTAAGCCTTCGCCCGATAACCTTCGCCCCATAATAAAAGAGGTGATGGTGTACGCAGTGATCAAAATCCCATAGAGTGTTTTATGTCTATCATTTGTTTTAAAGAAAGTTCCGTGCCCAATGTTCAGACAGCTCTACCCCAAGTAGTTATCTGACTTACGAGGTCAAGTCTAGTAGAAGCGGCGGGGAAAAGTCTTTTAAGCCCATGTGTGAATGAGATAAAACACTCAGCCTGGCTTTCTGCCGGCTGTTTCCCCTTTAGGTATGGTGCTTCCGGACACTCGCTGCTCTGGTCATTGTTCCTCGTCGCCCAGTTAGTTCATCCGGTAGTTCTTACAATATGACCAGCTTCGGCAATTAGTTCGGCGCGTCTTTGTATCATTAGGTTGATGATATTTTTTCTCCTTTACCGTGGTCCTGGTATTAACGATTCACGGAGCTTTTTCGTCTCGTCTCGATTTACCCCGCCTACGTCTCGTACAGTCCGGCACCTTTTGCTTAGAAGGATAGAGCTTTCGGGGATCGACTCCAATACAATATCAAAGACACAATATGCCTCCGCGGAAATCTACATCATCCATACCGCCAGCCGACGGCGAGGAAGGCAGCTCGGCCTTGCAGAGCACCGAGCAGCAATTGAAAGCGCAGGAGGGAGTCAGTGTCGAGGTACAACTCTCAGCTGTTTCTCATCAAAAGGTGGAATAGAGTCCTATGCTAACTATGGGGATTTTCTACCTCCCGCGTGATGAAGGACCTCCTTCTCCCTCGCTCCGTCACGCAACGCCTGGCCAAAAACGTTCTGCCGCCTAACACGACGATTCAAAAAGATGCCCTGCTGGCGATTCAAAAGGCGGCTACTGTTTTCGTTTCGTATCTCTCTTCACAGTAGGACCCCCTCTGTTCTCAAAACATACTCATATAATGGATATAGGGCTGATGGTTGATTCCAGTGCAAACGACGCAACGCTCAAGCGAACCATTGCGCCATCTGACGTGCTCTCCGTCCTCTCCGAGCTCGAATTTGAGTCGCTGCACCCTCGTCTCCAGCGCGAACTAGACGCGCACACTGCGGCACAGAGCGACAAGAAACGGGCGAATAAAGAAAAGAAAGAAGCGGCAACGGCATCGGAGGAGGGCAATGCGGGGAATACGGCAATGGACGTTTCGTCAGCACCGGGCAACGCAGGGGCGAAGAAGAGCAAAAAGGCTCCTAATGAGCATGATGAAACCGCTACAACACACGGAACGAAGCGAGTGAAACGGGATAGCGACAAGGGTGGGCCGGCGACCGCGGATGATACCGAGGTTGAAGAAGAGCATGATGACGACGAGACCGAGGAGGATGATCATGAGGAAGAGGAGGAAGAAGAAGAAGAAGAAGAAGAAGAAGAGGAAGAGGAAGATGACGATAGTGATGGAGGTGACGAGACGCAAGAGGCAGAGGATCTTGACCGGGTTGAAGACCTCGATCAAAGAGATCGTCAAGCAGAGGAAAATAGTAGTGACAGTGAAGAAGACGAAGATGGCCCGGCGGCGCAGCTGCGGTCGAACATGGGGCTAGGCTAGGTTAGGAGCGTCTGTATGATAATAAGTAAGAAGTGTCTTGGGTAGAGTGAGTGATGAGATGGCATGATTAATGGATAAATGAGAGTATGGATGTTCGCTGCGTTGCAATAATGTATGAATTGGTCGCTACCAGTTCTGATTCTAAAGGAGCTTTTGAACAAAAAGAGACAAACGCCGTGAAGCCCGTTTTTAGGTATCCAGTCCGAACGAAAACAACATTGTGGATATATATATCTACTCAACCATCTCGTCCCCAACACCGGACTCGCCGTTGCCCCAGAGTCCTTCAATCTTGAACTCCTTGGCCCATTCCGACACGATCTCCTTGGTGTCTGCACCGACAGTGCCAGCATCTCCGGCAGCAGAACCATCGGTCGAGACACCCACGACGGGCAGCGTTGGCGGCTCAACCCAGCCCTGGATTCGCCCATCGCGCCAGTCGTTGATCACAGCCATAGCCGCGCTCTGAATATTGGGCACACCGCCTTTGCCCAAACGACCGCGTTTCCGCGCGACCTGGATGAGAAAATCTGTCGTCTTGTCGCCGTTGGACGGGAACAGCGGCGGGATGCCGTACAGATCCAGCATTTTCTGGAACAGGGCCTCGGTGCTGGAGAGACGCTTGAGCAGGAGGTTGACCGCGGGGACCGGGTCGGTGATTTGTTTCGGAGGCACGGCGTTAAGCAGGACGAGACGGGCCTCGTCATTCTCCTTCTTCGATGCCTTTTTGCTGTTGGATGTGTTCGGAAAGACGATACCGGGCGAGTCGATCAGCTTGAGCTTGCTGTCCAGCTTGACCTCGCGCAGACTCGTGGTCACCCCGGCTTCGGCACCGGTTGGACACGCGCTGCTCTGGCCGCGGTTCAGACGCGCGGTGAGCGCGTTGATGACGGACGATTTACCTACGTTGGGGTACCCGATCACGCCCACGGAGATGGCCCGCTTCAATTGCGAGGTGTGTGCATAAGACTTGAGTGCTTTGAAGAGCGTCTCCGACGTGCCCTTGACGGTCAATTGCTTGTGATCGAAGCTGTGAGCGTTGGGCGCGCCATTGGAAGCCTTGAGAGGCAGCGTGGGGAAATATCGCCGAAGATAGATCAGCCAGGCTTTGAGCACCGGCGGAGGCACGAGGTCGATCTTGTTCAGGATCAGGATCAGCCGCTTGGAGCCGCCATCGGCAGCCATGATCTCGCGTTCGACATCTCTTGATCGCGTTCCCTGCGGATCTCTGGCGTCGAGAACGTACAGGATCACGTCGGCCGCAGTGGCAACTTGCTTGAAGACCCTGTCGAAGGCTCGCCGTGAGTTCTCCTTTGATTTGACTTGCGATGCCAGCGTCGGGATATCCTTTTGATTGAGAAGCGCGCTACCAGCTCCTTCTTCAACGTCTGCGTCCATGTCGTCGGCGATATCGTCCATTTCGTCGTCATCTTCGTGATCGTCGTCGTCATCGTCGTCGTCCTCATTGTCTTCAAATTCTGCTGCCCTCGCGCGCGCAGACGCAAGCAGA
This sequence comes from Talaromyces piceae, assembly GCA_001657655.1. NCBI lineage: Eukaryota > Fungi > Ascomycota > Eurotiomycetes > Eurotiales > Trichocomaceae > Talaromyces > Talaromyces piceae. Next base: position 1,651,288 of record JNNX01000001.1, read on the forward strand.
GCAGCCATGGGATTCGACTCATCGCCTCCCTCGTCCATTTGATCGTCATCATCCTCAAGGTCAAGATCGATATCACCATTGTCACCATTAATATCCAGATCCTCTTCGTTGTCTTGCTCGACACCAGCCGCCATCCGCTCAGCCTTTCGACGCTCACGCGCTTCTTCCCGCGCACGCTGCAGCTCTTCTTGTTTGGCGCGCTTCTTCTCCTCGATTTCGGCGAGTAATTTATCCTTATAAGGAAATAGATTGGGTATGCCAGGGTCCTTCTTGACTTTGGAGCGCCATGTTGGATCCTATCAGAGAGATTAGCCCGCAAGAACATAGGACCTTTGTATGTGGGTTATCCGGAAGGAAATCGATCTGGTTTCCCTACCTTCTTCGCTAGTTTCCTTAATTTCCGCTGCTTCGCTGCGCTGGCCTTTTCAATCTTGTGGCGAAGACGTACGGGCGTCCGTTTGGACTTTTTTCCTGTTGTACCACCAAGCTTATCAGTTATGTTCCTTTTTACATATGTATTTCTTTTTTTCACCGCCTCGAGGTTTGAACGACAAACAACGACGAGAATCCACGTACCCAATTTGACCATTATCCGCTTAACTCAAAGCAAGAACCAAATTAATAGAAGGGGAAAGGAAAAGGACACAATAAATTCAAATAACGAGCAGAACCGGTATCAGAAACCTGAAAGTTCTGGTCCGAGTGAAAAAAGGTGCAAGTTGTGGAGGGCCAAGATTTGCGCCGCGCTAAGATAAGGAACATCCGTATCGCCGAGCCCCGAGTCGGCTTTGCTATCCCCTCGATACTATTTTTACTGTATACAGTTTGGTCTTTTCGCAGGACTCGTCTGTCAATACGCTCTTTTTCTTTAATCCGTTTTTCTTCTCTCTCTCATTCTGTGTATCTGTGATTTTTAATAGAGAATATAACGGGCATAACATGTCTGCTAGTACCGCCGGCCATGGGTCGTACTCTGCCCCGCCGCAGTTGCTCTCTTTTGATGGCCTCTTGTTTGATTTTGACGGCACCATTATAGATTCTACAGAGGGTGAGTGGACTGCGGTCTAATGGATGTCAGTATCGTGATATGGCTGACGTGGGTTACAGCAATCGTTAAACACTGGCATGAGTTAGTAGCGATCCTGGTTCAGGCTGTTCCCCAAAAAAGCTAAGAAATTTGTTGGCGCAGATTGGGCAGAGAACTAGGTGTAGACCCCCAAGTTATTCTGGCCTCTTCACATGGCAGGAGGAGTATCGATACCCTGGCCTTGTATGACCCTAGCAAAGCCAACTGGGAATGTAAGTAAGAAAGAGAAATCGAGAAGAAAAGACGTCCTAGGCAAACAAAAACAAAGCATAACATACGAGGTCTGCAGATGTTAGCAAGATTGAAGGCGCCCTTCCCCGCAACTACGGCCAGGACGCCACAGAGATCCCCGGTGCGCGCGATCTTCTCAACCAGCTGGAAGCTGCCGGTGCGCCTTGGGCAGTTGTCACGTCTGGCACCCGGGCGCTGGTCACCGGGTGGCTGGAAGTCCTCAAGCTGGCCCACCCCAAGTTTCTGGTGGTGGCGGAAGACGTCGAACAAGGCAAGCCGGACCCCCAGTGTTACCTACTGGGCCGCTCGCGGTTGAACCTGGGAGACTCAAAGAGCATGTTGGTGGTGGAAGATGCTCCTTCGGGCATCAAAGCCGGCAAGGCTGCTGGATTCCAGGTGCTTGCACTGGAGACGACTCACACGATCCAACAATTGAAAGATGCAGGTGCCGATTGGATCGTTAGAAATTTGCAAAGCGTGGCACTCAAGTCAACGGAAAACGGCAAAGTGGAGATAGAAATCAGAGATGCTCTGCAATAGGAAGGTTAATCTGGCCAGAAAGATGAGCTGCAGCAGATCCTTCATGCTTGTGGGAGGCTGGAAATGATTCGCGGGATGGGCCTTGCATCGTGCATCCCCAATCTGTTGGTGAGGTGAGACCGTGCCACCGGCTTTTAGCTATCATGTGGATACAAAATGAGATAGAGAAGATAAACAGAGAAGGGAAACTGAATAGAGTAGGGCAACCACTTATTTCCTCGGCACTTGAATTCGCCGTTGGTACGAAGGCCAACCAAAAAAAAGATCATAGTCGGTGAATTGTAAAAGAATACCCGGCCGTAGCAACAGAGCTGTTGAGGGTGACGAAAGGGCTGAAGCATGATCTGCCGGTGGAGACACGACGCCCTATCTGAGCGCGACCTAGACTTGTCTAGCTTCAGGACAAGCTTAGGCCAACGTCTCACGTCTCACAATGCGGCGTTTCCTTGTTTCGCTGCACGTCGACGGTGGCTTTCTGGTCACAGCGTTACTGCAACTGCCGATCCTACCAGCAAAAGGAAAGGGCTACCAGAGTCAGAGTCAGAGTCAGAGGCAGAAGCACGATGTCGACGTTGGTAATGTGATGTGAGCAAACTTCAAGAGGTTGTTGGTGTGGGGGACGAAATCGAAATAAGGTAGCCTTGGCCAGTAATTTTTTTTGCTTTCATCTCTCCAAATTGTTGGAGGAAGAGGGGGAAAAGAAAGAGTGATGATTTGACTATGCACCGGCAAAGGTTGCCGGCCAGTGTCGCCGGCTAGACAGCAGCCGGAGTACAGAAGTTTGGTTGGACTCCTGCCGTGAAAATCACCAAGGAAGAAAAAAGCTGATTGGTAGGATACGTGCCTAGCTCGCAACAGAAATTGCTGGCTGATGGTGGACTGCGGTTGGGCCGATAGATTGCGACAACGATGAGCGGTTGGTGATGGGTGGCCTGGGCTAGCCCGGTCGATGAACAGCAGCAGGAGCAGCAAGGGTGCATCACGTTGACCCCTCGAGACCCGCCCGAGCTCAGACACGAAGCAGCCAAGGCGGCTTTTCGTACGAATTGGACCGTCTCCGAGTCAAGAACGAGACTGACAGGTTTGGCGGTTCCTGAGGACCGTACGAGGTATGTTTCGTATGATGGATGCGGCACTACGGAAGTGGAAGATTCACCCGGATGCTTGCTCCCTGTACGACAGTGAATATACATGTTATGGGACTTGGAGAGGAGACGAATGACCAAAGCAGTGGTCAACCTAGTGCCGCGGCTGAGAGCTGCACGTATGGCCGTCAGTACTCCGTACGGTGGGCAAAGTTACCCGCTGACAACTTTGTGGCTGCAAACGGCGTCGATCTACCGGACCAATGAGACGATTGTTTTACTCGGCGCTTCCGTGGTTGAAAGACGTATACGAGTCGGGTCAGCATATCCTGATGTGTATTGTGATGTGTATCACGGTCACGGATCAACGGAGCCATCTTCAATCGCCATTGCAGTGGACGACAATGAGGGAGACCAAGAAAGTAGATCAGTTGATCCCGAGTCATGTTTTGAAAAGTCGTTTTCAAGATTATTGACTGCCGGCCTAAGAGAAGGTAGACGAAGATGACGGTGGTCCATGCTTCCAAGCCCAGGACGGATGATCTTCAAGCCCAACCAGAGTGCTGGGAACAAGGAAAGAGTGATTGGAATCTGCCCTGGGCGACGAATGAGCTGATCTGCTTCTCCTTTTGGCGAGAATCGAGACGATCCGATCCGCATCTGCAATCCGTTCCGTTTACAGCGTAGAGAGGATAAGATCTAGGGTAATAGCCTGTTACAGTTGGTGCTCCGACTGGATTGTGTCCATCGGAGGGGCTGTCAGCTATGTCAAGTGCCAAGCCATTGGGACAGCCACAGTTGATGTAGACGACAGAAAGCTGACAGACAGGAGAGCTCTGGGCACACGGAACAAGACTAGCGAGTGGAATTTCCGATCTGATGCAGGAGCACAGAGCTCAGTGCTTGTCGAGGGATTGACGGGACTCAATGGATAGAGAAAGAGGGAGAGACCACGCCAACCAGGAGGATGGCTGCGGAGTTGCTGGCAAATAGTCTGGCGAGCTACACCCACAGGCGGTTAAAACAAGGAGGAAAGTCACGATCGCACCCGGCCTGGACCCTAACCATCGGGACCTGAGACCTGAGGACGAAAAAAGCAAAAAAGAGGGGAAAAAAAAAGGACAGTAAGAAAACAAAAGCAAAGAGAGGCGCTTATCCTATTGCTATGATTGGTGAGGCCAAATCCACTGCTCACCAAGATCGCTGGAGAGTGACTGCTGATACGTGAGCACGGCGTTGCTTGACCCAGGGGGAGTGGCGGATCATTTCCTTTGCAAGATTTGACACAAACACCAGAGCGCCAAAGAAACGTAAGATAGATCTCGTGACGGACTCCAACAGATCCAAAAATCAGAGTGAAAGCATCAAATTTTCTCGCCCCTTTTCGCTTTGAGGAGGTCTGATTCATGATCGACGACCGGCGTCTGACAAGAGTTCGAGTTCAGGCAAGAGAGAGTTCGCGACGCGCGTGGCTGTTCTGGCGCCTGTCAGGCCCAAAGCGTGGTCGAGTTGCCAAGCAGCCCGGCCAAGGCAGGAACTGTAACATACCCAACAGAACAGGTACGATACCGAGGACGGAGCACAGGACCCTGGCAACTTACAAAGCCAGGGCAAGTCACACCGTGATTCATGAGATACCGCGGCCGTACGGTAGTCCCGGGCGACACGCCAATGATAGGGGCAGCCGTCCGAAGTTACGCAGTGATTACCGTACTGCAGGGGGCCGGCAGCAGCAGCCATGACAAATAACCGGCCATCCAACTGATAGACTCGGTGCAGAGCGCGGCGCTGTGTGGCACGCGCTGACAGGTGACAGGACGAACCTTCCGATCACAGACCCTACCAGACAACAAAAAAACAGTCTGACAGATTCATGGATGCGCAGAGTGAATGCGGTGACTATGTCCTAATGTAGTAATATGATGGTAGTCTAGCATTGCAAGTCGCCCGATCAGGCAGCTGGCTACTCCATTAGTTGGAGTCCGGGCGATCGCGGGGGAACGAAAAAAAAGGAAACCAAAAAGCATGTGGCAATCCTTTTGACAGCCTAAATGGGACTTCAAGAAGGAAGGGGGGGGGGAGGGGACAGTCGGGGGGGCCGCAGCCCAACGAGGCCGCCAACAGCCTAACTGATTATGAACTGTTGTTCTGAAAACAGGGCGTGAGTTTGTGAGACTGGGATTTGGTTAGTTACCGAGTACAACAAAGTGCTGTGTCAGTGCGATCGGCTGGCGCTGTCCTAACCATGTTAGCGGCAAAGCCAAGCGGGATCGACGCTGATCTGAGCGACTATTGATATTTAGCTCGACTTGCAGGGATCTGCCATTCGTCAGCGACTCAGCATATGCCCAATTCGCCGGCCAGGATCAAGTAGGTAACAAGCAACTGCGCGCTCTAGCCTCTGTATTCTTCCATCATCATATCTGTGAGAAAGGGGGAGAAGTCTGTATCGATTCGAGGAACGGGAAGAGCCCGCGGGGCATAGGACACCTTGGAACCCGTGCCGTCGTCAGGGATCAGAAGGTCAGAACGCTTCCGCTCACGTGAACGGTCGAGGAGGAACTTTGGAAGTCGAGCTGGAGCGGGGAAGCCGAGCTTCCTCCGTCATCACCGGAAAATCAGCTAATTACTCCGGGGCCCGGATCTCAGAGAACATTAAGGGACGAAACAAACCCTCTCTGAACAGCAGAAAGCGACCTGTTTCCTTTTCATTGGGCAAACCCGGCGGAAAACAGGGCAAGAAACGAAACCAGCAAAGCAGGGTAAATTTAAAGGGCAGGGCTCCTGGGTACCCTGTGTGTTGATAGGTTCGCGGCAATCAGGTGGGTCAGCACTAATGCAGGAACGATTCCGCCAGAGCCAGACGGGAGCTCCCGGCGGCCAATCAGGGGCGCCACCGGGTCTCCTTGTCGATGCTCTCCGCTTGTTGCCAGCCAGGACTGTGCGCGACCGCCGCTGCGAAGGCAGCGTACGGGATCATCTAAGCTTACTTGACGACCTTCTGATATGCAAATCCTGTGCGACCATGACAATCAACAGCCCGTCTAATCCCATTCAGGTTGTATTTTGGAGTATTAGTTTTTTTTTTTCCTCTCCTCTTTTTGGCCACAGCGGCAACCGGTGTCTGGACTGCTGGGGGACTCGAACGAGAACAGCCTTGCATGATGAGGGTCGACGCGTTGATTGGCGCACTGGATCATGCAGCCGGCTACAGCTGTGCACAGTCGACTGTGCATCCAGAATAGCGTACTGGCTGTAGTCTGTACAGAGTACCGGGTATTCTGTACAGAACAGGAGGTACAGAGTACATACTCGGTACTTACATGATGCAGCACAACAGGAATGGCACCGCGGTACCGATACCGCGCTGCGCGGAAGACGCCGTGACCCTTCCTTCCGCGCTCCTGCTGCCGCTGCGACTTCCTCGGTCGGACAACTCTTGCAACCGGTATGTTCATCCGAATATGCCGGGTTTTGCGCTATCAAAAAGGCACTTTGCAGGCACTACGTATACTGTACAAACGGCTTGGGGCGGTTTTTCCCAGGACAAATGAAGTAGTCGGTGCAGAGGACGATGGTGATGTGCATGTCCTGCAGGAGGATCATTTTAGGTGTGTTAATGCGTTGCTCAGACTGGCAGACTCGTGGCAGCGTCACATCATCGACGGGATCTGCCACTGGCCCATGCGCTGCCCCTAGCTGTGCCCGCTGTACAGAGTACAGCGTATACGTACAGAACCATTTAGGGGATCTTTCCATACAGGAGTCTGTCTGTAACAACCAACACACCGGCCAGCTGCCGGCGTCGGGAATGGGATCGCCACCCAGATTTCAGACCACCGGGTGGCTCTGACTTGTAGTACATGAAATTACTCCGTAGGGGAAACACGAAATACATCAAGGATCAAATTCGTACAAATCTGGACTAGGATTAGCATGCTGGACATCTCGGAGGGCCCATATCGGATCAGATCACATTTCTTTTGGCATCGCCAGACCCGTTCGATTGGGTCGCGAAAAGGAAGAAAAAGGGGACTGGTGGCCAACAGACCAATCAGCGGCACGCGGGTGTCGGGGAAAGGCAGCCACTCAACGCTCGGGCTCGCCCCGCGCGGACTCCACCTTTGGCGCGCGCTCTTTCTTTGGTATCGAATCGGCGAGCAGCAGCGGGTGAGTGCCGGCGCCCAAAAGGAAGGGGCGATGGGGCCGGGTGTGTGTGCGTGAGTGCCAGAGCCTATTTTTCTTCCTTCCTTCCTTCCTTTTTTTTTTTGTTGTGTCTCCTCACCCTTTTTTGGTGCCTGTTCCTTCCTCTCGACCCAATTACGAATGGATAACACTCCGTCCTGGATGCTTTCGAGGGCGGTGCGCCTGGTACAGTACGGTATAATACGTTGTAATTCTACCGAGTACAAAGTCTCGGATGTCTGTAGCCTGTAGGAAATCTATCACTCCCCGTAGAGCATATTGAAGCCTCTGAAGAAGCTGCATAAACACAGCCGTTAGGACGTACAGAGACATCCTGACACCACCTCGCTCCTGTTTTCTCTGGGTATCTGTAAGCACACTGGCTGCAGCAGCTTTGTGCTACCCATTGTTTCCTCCCTCTTACCCTCCATGGTCTAAGTCGCACAACACGGTATTGTCCCGTAATACGCCCCGCCCACACCAGGTAACGAGGTGACGGGGTGACGACCAGCCAGCCAAGCCACCACTCGCGGGCCGGACTGGGCCCATCACGCCGGCCCAAGCAAGTCCACCTCAGGTCTGTCTTGTCTGTCTCTCTTTCTCACTCTGTGTCGCTCGCTCTGCTCACTCCTCCTTCACCTGTCGTCGTTCCTTCGGTGTGTTTTTTTTCTGTTGTCAATTAGTCCTTCTCTCTTTCTCTCTTTTTTCTTTTTTTTTTTTCTTTTCCGTTTCTCCTCACCATCACTTCGTCGCCGTCACCGGCTTCGCATCAGGGATTTTGCACTTAACCGCTTGCGTCCCACTGTCACTCTTTTCCTCTTTTTGAGTCTTTGCTTGCCTGTACATTGCCCTTCGAGCCTCTTTCTTTAATTCTGCTGCCCTCCGCCGACCTAACAAAGAGAACAAACAAAACGAGAATTCGACTACTCTCGCTGTCACCCTCGGCCCGGCTCCTCCCCCACGCTCATTGACCAATTGTCACATCCTCGACTATATCTTGTTTATTGTGTCGTTGGTGTGTCTTGATAATTATCATCATTACCGCCACCCTCACTATCCCTCGCTTTTAGTTGCTCATGCGATAGAGAGCTTGGGTGACCCAGCTGCCCGTTGTGCAGTTGTCCTCCTCCAAGAAAACCCCCCGGACCCGCGAACTCCGCTCTTCTTTCCACCGCTTCCCTCCCCCGAATCCCGCCTGGGATCCTGTTAGTTGTCTGCCATTGTCCGAACTGTCCGGACAATGAACTACTTGCCTCATTCATTTCCATATGGCGGCCATGCGGGCATCCCAATCGAGCAGCCGGTGGGCTGCGGTCCGCCCATGGCTCATCCCGCCATGACCGGCTCGATCGATGGTTTTTTGCTTGCTCGTCACCCCTACGATATGATCGATTACAGCCACATGCCCATCATGGATGACTACGAAGAGTATACGGAGAACCTGTCAAGACCGCGCCTGACCAAAGATCAAGTCGACACCCTCGAGGCCCAGTTCCAGGCTCACCCGAAGCCTAACAGCAACACCAAGCGCCAACTAGCTGTGCAGACGAATCTCAGTCTGCCGCGTGTAGCGGTTCGCCTCCCTCTGCCTTCCCCTCTAATTACCCTGGTTATGATGTTTAGCTGACATCTTTTCTTTCAACAGAACTGGTTCCAAAACCGGCGCGCCAAAGCAAAGCAGCAAAAACGACAGGAAGAGTTCGAACGCATTCAACGAGAAGCCGGCAAAAAGGAAGACCAAGGCCAAGCCAAGGAGAAGAATGCTTCCGACGAGGACAACCGCGGTCGGAAAACCCCACTTCAGGAGAAGAACGACAGGGAACAGACTTCAACCCCTAAACAGTCGTCTGGAAGCAACGATCGACAGCAGTCGTCGGCGCGCTCCTCTTCCCATCAGAAGCATACCAAGACGGGCAGCGACGTGACCCGCGAGAAAACATTTGCCTCGTTGCAAAGGGCTCTCAATGCTGCCGTTGCGGCTCGCGAGCACTTCCCGAGCGATGTGGACCGGAACGCGCCTACTGGCCCAACGGAGCTCCCGTTGGATGCATCAACGGCCAATCTGTCTGCAACCAGCAGCGTCTCGCAGAACTCCCTCAACACGGCCGCGTCAGAATGGAACAGCCGAGACTCGTCTCTGGCTTGGACGCCGTCTCAAAGCCCTGAGGAGAACTTTGGTTTTGCAAACATTAACGCCGTTTCCTATGCCTCTTCGGATAGTACCCTGGCAGCCTCGCAGCTGGAACAATCCCAGCATTCCGAGATGGCTTCCTCGAACAGCTTCAATAATCTCACTTCGCAGGCTCAGTCGTGGTCGGCTCAAGTGCCCGGAGGTATGGACAACATGGGCGACATGGCTAATGCTCCAGACTCGGTGTATGCGCCGTTCTCGTATAGCTCATTGCGACTACCATCAGAGTCTGTGCCTAGGCGCGGTTCCTCTTGCGAAGAACTCGCGGAATCGATTGGTAGCATTGGAATCAACACATCGCTCCCAACCAGAGCGGACGGTGGTAGTGGTATGTGGCGGCGTCCAGAGAAGGAATTGGACATTGCTGCGCGTCGAAAGCGCCCTCGACCTGCTGCAATTGGGACTAGCTCTCGTATAGCTGTTGGTCCTTCGCCCATGTCATCTGGCACGCGCCTTCCCAGCTATGGAAACGCCGCACAATCTCTTCGACACGCCAAGTCTTCTCACGCTTTGGGCTCGCGGTATGCCGGCGTTCGAAAGATGTCTGTTCCGCAGCGGTCGCCGCTTGGATTTTCAACCTTTGCCGATGCTGCTGGTGGATCTGAACCCAAACGCCGGCTGCACTCCTCTGCCTCGGTTGGCAATCTGGCGCCCCCGACGCCGCTCACTCCGGAAGACTTGCAGCACATGCTGCCTGCCACGCCGCGGGATGGAGGGTTCGACATACAAGCGCCGCGGCTCCCCGAAGGGCAAATCTTTTCCACCACTCAGCCGATGCAGCTCAACGTTGCGTCACCACCCGAGACTCCCTTGAACCTGGACATGTTTTCAGCGGTTCAATATCAAGGTCTCGTACCGCCCATGTCCGCTCCAGCTCAATATGCATCGTTTGCCGAGTATTCGCCCATCTCGAACGGACCGCTGACTGGGGTCAGCTGGGCAGTGTCGACGCCCGACACCTCTACCTTCCCAGTCGGTCTCCACGCTTCACAACCGCCGCCGTACATCTATGAACAGGATGGTGATGACAGCAAGTCAGAAATCAAATGGGCACTGGGCGAGGATGGGACGATATTTGGGTCTGGCAAGGACTCTGCCTCGCCGATGGCGATGGCGCTTGACGACGACGCGAACATGACACAATTCCACATTCAGGAGTTCCCCGAGCAGCAAGAAGCACATCGGTCTGCGGCACAGCAACTGCCGTCTTCGCAAAAACCAAAAAACTACACCTTTTCAAACCAAACCCCGAGCAACTTTACATCCCCCGCACCTTTTAATACTAATTTTTAATCTGATCGACGATGTACACCGATAATAACCTTTTCTTGATTCTAACTCTTCACTCTATACTTTCACTCTTTATACTACTTTTACCTATTTTCTATTATTTTCTTGCACTCTGTTATTCTTCTTGACTGAAGGAAGTTGCATATATTGACTTTGACAAGACTCCTTACGTGTTCTATACGAGCTCTCTTTATCACATAATGCGTTCATTTACTTATTTAACAGTCCTATTTCCTTTTCCATTCTTCTTTTTCTTTTTCTTTATTTTTTCCCCTTCAATTGATTTGCTGAATTTTATACCTGTCTCTCTCTATCTGTATTGGTAGATATAGCCGTGTTCATCTGTGTTCTACTCCTGCAAATACGTTGACCTGACGGCAGGCGGGTAATAATATACAGTGTATTCTCGTGCACATGCAATATGACCGTACAGACTGACACAGACAGTCAGTGAACAGTAATTACACTTACGTACAGCTCGGTATAACCCTCGGGAGGATACTTGTAGTGTGTAGTTGTACGTACATTCTCGTTACATAGCACATGTGGAAATGCGGGTGGAGCGGGAAACCACGTGGGGACATGGTTGGCCAAACCTTGTTTAGTCTATTTAACTTCGTTACTATGATCGAACTTTCTTTGGTTTGACACCACACTGCAACGCTACTTCCCACCCCCTCTTTTGTGTTTCTCCCATTCTTGCGTTGTCAATTGCCGAGTACACTAATGATCAAAGGGGGTATCAATCAACATCAACCACAATGATTTCGATCAAGTTGATCGCGCTGGCCCTGTGCGCCGCAGCAACAACATCAGCAGCAGCCAATAGCAAACCAGCGCCGACTTCTCCACACGCTTATACCGAATATTCCACTGTGACTGGCTTCTTTTTGCAGGACGAGCCGGACACTGATCCGACGACCTTTGACTACGTATTTCTCTCCTTCTTTTTGCTATCATACATACAATGCTAGATTAAAAAGATACTAACGAAAGCAATGAATAGACAACAGTCAACTTTGGCCTGATCAACCGCACCTACCCCTCCGACACGCCCTGGTCCCTCGCCCATCTGACGCAGTGGGAGCGGTTCTATCACGAGGTCGAGCGCTTGAATCGCCAGCAGAATGGAGTGACATACAAGGTGCTCTTCTTGGGTCGTCATGGCGAAGGCTGGCATAACTCTGCAGAGTCCTACTACGGCACGCCTGCCTGGAATGTACCGGTTTACCCCCTGGCCCCCGTCCGATTCCTCCAAAGCAAAAGGAAAAGAAAATTACCGAAGAGCTAATGAGTGAAAAAGTGCTACTGGGCCGAGTTGAACGGCAACGACAGCGCAACCTGGACAGACCCGCACCTGACGGCCAAGGGCATCGCACAAGCCCAGGTCGCGCACGATTTCTGGAAATCGCGGCTATCGCGAGAGGACGACGGCCAGCGCATGCACGCGCCCGACGCGTACTTTGTCAGTCCGCTGACACGCTGTCTGCAGACCTTCAACACCACTTTCTTTGGCATCATCAACAACAACCGCAACAGCAGCACGTCATCGACGACGCTGCCCCTGGTCCTGGAGAGCCTCCGTGAGGAAATCTCGATTCACACGTGTGACCGACGCTCGAACGCGTCCGTTTTGCACGACACGTGGTCCGATCTCGTCAACTTCGAGCCCGGTTTTACCGAGTGCGATGAGTTGTGGAATGGGGTCACGGGCGAGAGTGCTTCGAGTCAGGATGTGCGTTCCCACCGCGCTTTTGACCAGATTTGGTCCGCCTCGACGCCCGATCAGCTGTTCATCTCGGCTACTACGCATTCGGGCCATATCACCTCGATGTTGAGGGTGCTGGGCCATCGCGAGTTTGGCTTGACCACTGGGGCCGTCATTCCCGTCCTAGTGAGGGCCGAGTTGAAGCAACATGAGAAACCGACGACGACGCAGGCCTGGCAGACCAGTGCGCACTGTACGGTGCCGCCGGTGTCCTCTGCTTCGGCGGCCGGGTGCGTGTGTCCGTCCGGCGTAACGGTGACGACGCCGTTGGTTCCTACAGGCTGTTTTTAGACAGTTTTTAACCAGCATCTACGTTGTCATAATATACTCTCTGGAACATGACAGAGCCAATCATTATCAATTTCACTCGTAGATCGGTCGTAACACGGACAACGAACGATAATATGCACAAGAAGAGTAAAAAAGAGAAGATAAAAAGATAGAAGAGAAATAAAAAAAAATAGAGACGAGTTCAGACCCGATCGCCAGCCTATATATGCAAGATGCCCATCCTCATGCCTCGTTTGCAGCACTCACACGAAACGACCAGTCAAGGCAAATTACGATTAGTCGATACCAAGTCAAGACCAAATCAAGGGGTATATAAAGTTCAAGAAAGAAACGAAAACAGGACGGAATCGGAACTGGAATCAGAAATAAGAACAGGTTGAGCAGAGGCATAACGAAGAACAGTAAAAATAAGAATAAGATAGAAAAATAAAAATAATAAACATAAAAATAAAAAACAACAAAAGAAATGTTAATAGCTGGACCACCCTCCTAGAGGACTCCCTGATTGCCCCTGCTGTGGCTGGCCGGGCTGCATACCGCCGCCCGCGGGAGACGGCCAGTTCGGCACACCCACGCCGCCGCCCATGTTCATGCCTATGCTCGCTGGCTGGCCGGGCATGAATTGCTGCCCGGCATTTTGCGACTGCGCATACATCGACCGCGGATTAGGCACATTTGTATAAGCGACGCCGGCCTGGTATCCCATTGACGGCATGCCAGCCTGGCCCATCTGCTGCGGCATTTGCAACCCTTGCGGCATTGCTTGCGTTGGCCGCGCCTGATTATGCGGTGACTGCGACGGATGCTGCTGTTGCTGGCCCTGCGGCAAAGGAGAGGGGCTTTGTTGTGGCAGTTGACTGGCATACTGCGGCATCCCCAAGTGCGGAGAGGCTGCCATGGGGGACGGCTGTGGTTGTGGTGGAGGGTGTCCCCACATCTGCTGCTGCTGTTGCTGCTGTGATTGTTGCTGTTGCTGTTGGTGTTGGTGTTGGTGTTGTTGCTGGGACTGTGGCTGCGGCGTCTGGTATCCATACGCCGGTGCCTGCGAGGCTGCTGACGACGGGAGTGCCGGATTGGACGTGCGCGAGTGCAGTGCGTCTGGACGCAAGCCCTGAACAGCGGCATTGGCGAGCGGCGACTGGGCAACATGAGGCCCAGGCTGTGCTTGGGGGGTAAAGCCGCCTTGCTGGGACGGCGCCATCATGGAAGTCGCCTGCTGGCTGAGCACGCTACGATGCTGCGGAAGATGCATTTGGCCCATCATCCCACCGCCCGAAGCCATCTGGGGTGACTGCAATGGCTGGGACACCGAAGCGGCTGCCACATCGCCCTGTCCCAGTTGCGGAGACGAGGTCGGCACCTCGCGCGGTGTGTGGTAGAATTCGTCCAGCCCTCTCTGCCGAAAGGCTCGCTGTGAGTTTAGAACCTTGTTGAACTCTGCCGTGTGCGTTGCTTGGTTGCTGATCTCGGCAGCCGAGCTAGGCTGGGTTCGGTCTTGGTACGCTTGCCCAGTCAACTCCTGTCGCGGCCGGGGCATGGAACTGTACTCGCGCAATCGGGGATCTTCGGCCGTAGGCGCCAAATGTATCATGGGCAGCGGTGCCAGGGTGGCCGCCTGAGTCATCCCCGACGGTAGACGGGGCATGCCTTCGATCGCTGTGGTATAGACAATATCGCCATGTCCGAGGCCAGGCAGCGCACCAGCATTTGCTGCAGCTTCAGCCGCGGCCGCGTCGCGCGCCTTGGCAGCCCCCGGCCGTTTCTCGCCAGCTAGATCTTCTTCGGTGAAGCCCTGCTTGATCGCCTTGCTTTCCCAGTAATCGTCGCGAACGCGCCGGCCATCACGGATCACGCGACTGCCGAACTGGCGGAACATGGAGCGCGCCGTGACGATGGCTATCTGACGGGAACGATAGGAATACGGCAGGATGTCTTGTTGGATGAGGTCGTCTTTTTCGACCTGGCTGGCGATGATCTTATGGAGCGATCGATTCTTATTGAAGAGCAGATACGAGTCGCGGTATCCAAGCACCCGAGCGCATTCGGTTGCGAGCATGAACAGCTTGTCACCGCGACCAGGGACGCGAAAGGTGCGACACCGGTACACGCGGTTGTCCTTCAAGTACCCGAGCTGATCGACTTTCTTCTCGCCAGCCTCATCCCACTCCTTGGGCAGGTACTCGTCCTGGCCTTCGTTCAGAGTGTCGGTGGTATGGTCACGAACTGTCGGCAAGGCTTTGACCAAAGTTTTTGTCGGCGTCGTCTTTGAGGGCGGCGACGCTTGTGGCGGGGAGATGGGGTTCTGCGTCGGCGGCAGGTGGTGCGATTGCATTTGGGGCGTGGTCTGGACGGCCTGGACCTGGCCTGGAGCGGCTGGGATGGGATGGTTAGAAAGATAAGATCCAGGAAGGGTGACGGTATTAGGCGCACGAGGAGTCTTTGGCGGTCGCCCGCGTTTTCGACGGTTTTGATCGTCTGCAGGCCAGAGTGCTCTTGTCAGGGCGGGCGCTTGATTGTAGGGTGGAGAAGAAAGGATTGGCAGGAAGATTCTGACATACCATCATCGTGGTCCCCCTCTGCACCGCCATCGGCATACTGATCGGGAGACCGACTTCGCTTGACTCCGCGGGGACTGCTATTCCCTGGCGCACCTGCGCTGCCAGGAAGCGTGGTCGTGGTGGTTGCTGCTGCTGTGAGCGCGGTATATTAGTAATGATACTGCGCAGCCGAAACGGTTGAGGAGAGGTTGCAAGAAAACAGCAGCGCGTGATGTGGATGAACACGACTCGGGTAGTCGATCGTGGCGCACAACAGGGATGAAAGACTAGATAGATCGGAAGAAAGACAGCACGAGTGGTACGTACCGGATGAGTTGAGAGCGGCAGGATTGATGGTGCCGGAGCCATCTATGATCTCGGCGCCCAAGCCATTGAGCGACGCCGACACCGAATGCGATGCGCTATACATGGCGACACGATCGTGAGCTGAGTGGGACGGGCGTGTAAGTGTGTATGTGTCTCGCGTTGGCCGACGCGGTTGGCAGCGGACTGGGGTGGGAACAAAAGAGCGGCGCGCGCGCGCGAACGGATGAGGTTGAGCGAGCGCGACCGCCGGTCAATCAAACCACGACGGCGACGAAACCGAACACGCGCTGCAACGGTCTGTTTGGACAGGACAAGTAACGAACAAACGAGCAGACAGGCTGCGGGCGTCGCATGCAGGCCAGGGCTGATGGATTTGGAGAAGAGGGGAGGGAGGGGGGATGTGGCGCACAACGCCGAGAGCCGCACCGCCACAGACACGACGGAAGACGCAAGACGCAAGATTGCGGCTGGGAGCGCGTGTCACGGGACCGACGCGAGTAGTACCCTTTTGGGTGCACTCGAAGCTGCGGGCAACTGGGAAAGGTAGCCTGGCAGGGCCGGCAAGCCCAGGACGTTCTCTGCTAGGGGAGCACACCCCAACAGGCGGCCAGTCGGGTCGCAGCGCGCGAAGACGGCAAATCGCCTGGCAGCACAGACGCAGCAGCGCGTGTGTGCGTGCGTCGGGGGTAGGGCAGAGAGGGACCGCCGCTTAAGTTAGATAAAGCTTGGATGGGGATGAGATGGGGGGAGTCTGGGTTGGTTTGGGATGGATTGTTGGATGTGCGCTGTCTTGACTTGCGCTGGCTCTGCTTGCTGCCGTCGTCGGGGCGGTGTCGGTGGATGCAAGGTTTAGTGAGGTGAGCAGCGGGTGGAGGAGGTGAGGAGGGAAGAGGAGCGGGAGTGGGGGACAGATTTGTTTTGAGGCGCCCCAATCCTGCCTGCCCGTCGCCAGGCTAGCCTTAGTCCAGCTTAGAACGGTTTACTCTAGCCGTCGGCACGGAAAAAGAGCCGGAGCGAGAGCAGCAGCAAACACGACAGCAGACCGTGAAACGGAAGGGGCGATGGGGCGGGCGCTCTTTCCCGGCAGATAGGGAACGAAACAGTAGAGCAGTCGAGGAGGGAGGAGCAAGGACCGGAAGGCACGAGGGGGGAAGCGCGCTGCTGGACTTGGTACAGAGTATGTGACAGCCGTCCGTACCATACATCCACGAGTACACAGGACCAAACACAGCCAATGCGGCATGTACGACTGCCACGGTTGCCTCAAGTTCTTCGCGGCGGGAGGGCGGAGCGCCACGGCTGCGTGATTGGCTCACCCCGACAACCCCGGTCGATCCGGAAGGAGCGGGCGGCGAGAAACTTAGTCGCTGTTCGATACGATTTGGCAGTGATGAGGACCAGGTCAACCAGAATGCGACAATGATAGTGGTAATAGCGGTCGTAACAGTACTCTCTGGATGTGACTGTTATGGGAAGAACCAAAGAAGCAAAAAAGTAAATAAATAGACGTCTTGGCCGGGTGACGAGTGGCGTCGCGCAAGACAGGATACTGAAGATAGCCTGGGCAGGAGGATGATGACACGGAAGACGAGCTAAAAAGGGAGGGGACGCGGATGGCGAGCAAGTTGAAGAAAATCCGCAGCGGCAGATCGCCTCCACGCGGTCGATATCGATAACGCAAGACATTCCAGTGACTTCGTGTCACTCGTAGCGTCAGGACCCTACTATTCCGGACTGGGCACCGCGAAGCACAACTACTCTTGTTCTTACGTACAGTACCGACTCGACAGAATCCCTACCGACCCAGGAGTCAGAGAATCATGGTGAATGCCGATGTCCCTGTTTCTGGTAGACTTCCCCCTTTTCGGGCCGGCCGGGCGCTGACTGCCTGGCCAGTTCCTCTGCTCGCTCTGCGGGGCAGGCATCATCTAATCAAATTTGGCAGATTTCGTCGACAGAGACAATTTCCCCGCGCGACGAGTCCGTCCTAGACTGCGGAGGAAGACTGTCGTCTGGACTCGGTTTGTGGGCGCAGAAAGCCACAGTCACCGTCGCAGTCGCAGTCGCCTCACATCAGGCGCTGCTGATTGGCCGATCACTCACTCGGTCCGTGCGCGCCGTGCTGATCCGCTAGCCGCATTAGGTTCTTCCATATATCTCAAATACCGAACCAGTTAGTACTATGCTAGGCTCCCGAGCACTCTGCAGGAGTCTAGAGTAAACGAAGGTCCCAAAGATAGTATATATGTTATGGCCATTACCATTATCATTACAATTATCATTAGCTCTGCAAAGGCAAGATGCCACTACAACCACTACAATGAGAGCTGTGCCAAAACGGTCGCTGACAGACTAAGCAGGATGACCGATTTTTGGAAAACACAAAGAAGGCGGGGTTGTGTCCATTCCGGGACGCTGCTGAGCGTCACGAGATCGCGCTACCCCGCCAATGCATTCCAGTGTTTTGCATAGAATCGAAATATCCCGGGAAGAATTAGAGAAGAAGGATAAAAGAAAGGATAAAATGAAAAAAAAAGAAAGAAAAGAAAAGAAAAGAAAAGAAAAGAAAAGAAAAGAAAAGAAAAGAGAGAAAATAAGAGGCAGGTGTTGCGATTGTTGGAGAGGACAAGAGGCTCGCAAACAGGTCCACCAGGATGATTGCTGTTTCGGGAAGTAGGAGGGCACTCGGATATGCTCTCACAACATCCGGGTCGAGAGCGTGCAGCGTCTTTTGGTCCGGCGTCGCACAATGCCACCCACTGTATGGACCTCACGCTTGAGCAGTCGTCGTACTTGCCGTATATACGAACACACACAATCAATTAGTGTGCGGTATAGCTCTTGCCAGTGCTGGGCGGTATCTACGGCTGGCCAGTCGCTCCTGCCGTACAAAAGTACTACAAAAACCAGCCGGTCACGGGCATAAACTTGTTCGTCCATCAACCCTCAACTGCAGTGTCTCTCATTTTCACCTTGAGAATACCGTCATTACATCATACGGGAAGAATACTGCTCGCCGCCTGTGCTCCGTACGGATTGACCCGAGACAATCCCCATCGGCCCCCCTCCCGTCTCGACGATGGAGTCGATTAACGGAGCCTGCGCGACAACGACCAACTATCCGGCCAATCCGCGTTGTCTTTGCCCTCCTGACGCTTATCCTCGTGATCGACTCAGGTCGAACCTTGCAGCAGCTATCAAACTGTCCAGTAGATCTCTCTTCCGCTCTGTCCCTGCCTTGATCTTTGGCAGTTTAGCCCACTTTCAGTAACTGCCGTCGCAGGGCAATAATATGATACAGAAAAAAGAGCACTCGAAGAGAGCACCCATGCGGATGGCGACTTTGGTTCTGCCCAGCTTAATCTCGCTAACCCGGTCCTGTCTAGACTCGCGTCTGCTGGAGAAGGTGCAAAAGGTCACAAGTGACCAATGTCTCAAACCCTGTTCATCATTCCGTTCCGTTTCGGGCCATTCAAACCCGTATCGAGCAATGGGTTGTCTTGTTCTTGACCGTTGAGTGTGTCAAGAAAGTATGTGCTAAAACTGTTTGGGGCGAGATGTGACGAGATTTGGCCCCTGGCAGGTCTTGCAATTCCAGCGCCCACGGGCACGCAGGCCATATTGGAATCCTGCCCCGAACAGAACGTTGGTGAGGATCTTACAAAACCAACCCTGGCACTAACATCCGGTATAAAGGTTCTGTTTCCCAGTTATAATAGTAGGTAGCATTCTTGATGATGGTCAAAACCGAGTCTATAAATGGGAACGGGCCATACGCTTCGATCCTAAGGTGTCTTTATCTACCTTGACCCTGGTCGTCTCTTCTCCTCGTATGATACTGCCAGTACAGACACTCTAGAAACAGCACCATATCAAGCCAGCTATCTGTCGCCGTTAGCTACATCAGTTATCAAACAGGCATTTGTCTATCAGTAGCCACGATTCCTTTCGTTCAGGATAAAGAAGCAAACAAAAACCGGCCGCGCCAATACTAAACTCCTTGGCCTTCCTTGCAGCACGCTAAATCGACTGGCCCCGGACGATATCCTATCTACTGATTCAGCTGACTCTATGAGAGACCAGGTAGATCTAACCATGTGATTCGCCAACACGCTTTTTCGCGAGAAACCAGCCCATGTTTCGAAATCCTCATAACAAAAGTAGAAATTAAGATGACGAACCAATCAATTTCCTCTCTTCCTCCCTTCCTCGCTCGCTCTCTCCAGAAGCGTGCCCTTGTTGACTCAGAGATAATTTCTGTTTTTGGGTCCTTGTTTGTGCGACATACATACGCCTGGTCGATGAGCTAGGGACAAGTCATGCGCCGCCGTGCATACATAACGCATAAACATAACACATATTAAACAACATCCACACGATTTGAAATACAACCGGCACCTTGCTAGTTCATATCGGCCAGGGATTGAATGCAGGCGCTGATCGACTGCTAAATCTAATGTCAGTAGCCTGCGAGTAGACATGTAGACAATTCGAATATGACTAGAAGTGGCCGGCTTTTACCTTTTTTTCCTTTCCCTCAGCAGCAGTCTGATGGTGAGCTGTTGCAAAATCTGCGTATTTTTTTTTTATCAAAATGGATCAAATAAGTATTTGTCAGGTATATCCAACCCTGGTACATGTATTCATGCATATGTTCATGTATATACTTGTATATCAAAGCAAAGGACACTCTAACTTATCAAGATGCAATACCCCAATTACAAAGCGCCACCGATGCATCCATAAATCTAACAAGTTAACGTCATATTGTCCTTTTAACGAACATAGTAATTCATCATCACAGGTCATTACAGAGCCAGATCCTCATCGTCCCAGCCCAACTGTTCGTAAATCGATTTCTCGGGGGTTTCCTGTGCGGGTTTTTCCTGACGACGAGGCATCCCTCGCTTCTTCACGGGGGTATCGTCGATCAGTAGTGGGGTTGTTGGTGATGAGGGAAGCGCCTTTGATATCGTTGTCATATTAGACGTCGACATCATCGCGGTTGGGGCGGGTAATCTGCTGATTCTAGGAGGTGTTTCGTGTATCGTTGGTGTAGTGATAGTTGTAGGATTCGTAGTGGTATTGTTGTTAATGTTGTTGATTGTGTCTGGTGGCAAACGTAGGTCGTCGTCGTGAGTCATGATAGACCTGCGGATGGGCACTGGTGTGGATATGGATATTTCGTGGTCTGGGTTGTTGATGTCGTCGCTTGTCTGATCTGTCATAGCTGCCTCTGTACTTGTAGTGGCTGGTGGTGGCAGCGGCAACGTAGGAACTTTAAACAGCGTTCGTGCGTATTGTGTAGCATTTGCTGTTGGCGTTTCCACCACCACGTCGCTCAGGCTCAGACTGCCCAATGGATCTGACAGTTTTGACGCCCCTCGGGATGGGGTCTCGTTGATGGCGTTCACTTCACGGTGTCTAGTATCGACCGAGCTCGACGTTGCAGGGCCCATGGCCGATTGAGGGGCCAGAGAGGCCTCGCGTCCTAGGGCCGCGGACGTGCCCAAGGTGTCTTCCTTTGGCGCGCCCGAGCGTCGCGATATTCCTCGTGTAGGCGGATGGGGAAGATACGAGGTACCAACGTCCTTCTTCCGCGACGCTTTCGGCGTCGCCATGACCTGGACACCCTGCCCTTGAGGGTTGCGTACCGGATTTCTGGGTTTCCGTGCACTCAACGACGTCCGCTTTTCGGCCTGCTCGGCGAGCTCTTTAGCAACGAGCTCGCGGTTCGGTTTCCGCAAGGCGCTGATGGCCGCATCCAGCTCCTTCTTCTGCTCCATCAGCATGCCCATCTTCTTGATCTTGCTCTCGTGCTGTTTCGCGACTGCGTTCAGGTCGACTTCGCGCTTGTCGACCCGTCGCGCTGCCTGGATCCCGCCGCGGACGCTGTTGCCCACTGGCGGGAGTGACGGTTCCAACGAATCCGCTCTGGTTTCTTGTAGTGCGGGAGTGGTGCTAGATCGCATTAACGATGGATGGTGGCGTGTTCGTTGAGATGCAGCCGTTTGTTCGTCAGTCAGAACTCTTTGTAGTGTGCGTCGTGGCTTTAGTAGCTGTGTTCGTCTATCCACAGCCCCGGTGTAGTGCTGTGCTGTTTTGGAAGAAGAGTTCTTGGAAACTCGCTTCGACTCGGGAGTCGGGCGGGACGGCGAGGGCTCAGCTGCAGCGCCACCCAACTTCTTTCTGATGGCTTTGCATTGTTCAGGTAGACGCGACGCATAAAATGGAATGATGACTTCATTGCAAAAGTCCCGTAAAGCGTCGCTCTCTATTGCCTTCCCAGACAGGTGACTATCGGCCGTGTCCTTGACGGTTTCAGCAACGACATTGTTCTCGTCGGCGCTCACTGCATGCCAGATGCACAGTCGGTCTAGCAGAAGCTCGAGCAGCACGTTCAAGTCTTCTCCCTTTTTGGCCTTCTCTCGTTTGGTCCTGGAGCCAGCCTCATCCTTTGCGTTGTTGATATCCGGAGTTGATGGAGGCGATATTGTATTTTGCAGGTAGAGAGCCTCTAAAATAAGCAGAATCTGAAGCTGCGTCTCCCTTAGTCGCAAGTCCAACACAAGTCGTTTGATATCGTCGTCTTTGGACACTTGCGCTGCGTGCTGCCCGCGGTCAACCAGTTGCCGCGACCGCCAGCATTGTTTGATAAACACGTCCTCCCCCGGGTACAGTCCATTCCTACCCAGTTTCTTCTTCCTGCTTCTGCGCTTTTTGGGGCGTTCGTCTTCGGAAAGCACGAGGACTATGTTTTGGAGGATTGTAGGCAGGCCCTCGCGGTACTTTGTATCCATCTTTTTAACGGAAAGGATGGATTCTTTGTAGAATGCTAACAAGTCCAAACAACCACCACTCCCTTTTGGAATCGAGTTTTGAAATGTATTGCGACTTCTAGTCAGAGGTCCTTTGGCAAAGTATGCAACCGAGGTCTATACCCGTGGTCAGGTCAGTCTGCCATAGAGAAGCTTGTAGGTTGACACAAACCTTGGCTATATAGAGTGCATCCAAATACTGCAGCCGCAGACTATCCAGTATCGCCTCTGTAGATGGTGCTGCTCCATCGTTCATCCCCGTCTCGGGCTGTGGCAATGGGACCTGCTCCTCCGGTGGCGCATGCACGTAAGCCTGCAACTCCGAAACAAACACATCGTCGTCTGCCGGCTGTGTACGCTTATGGCTCTGTCCAGTATCTTCCCGAAGACCCCCGAACGAGAGGCTAACATCCAGCCTCACCTTTTTCAAACACGTACTGTAAGTGTCCCCGGGGTCCGGCACTTTTGCTGCCTCCCTCCAGTCCGCAGCGATTTGACCAGCAGCAACACTAGCAGTAGCCCCCTTCACCGGGCGCGCCGCCGTTGAATTCCCAAACCGACATCGCTTCGCAGTAACCCGGACCTCGCCCTCATCGATATGCGGTTGCAGTTTCGTCAGAGCGTATATGCGTTTCTTGACCTGTTCAACCACATATAGCGCGCCGCTCGACGTGAGCCGGGCGGTCAGCACGAGCGGTTCCCCTGTAGTGTTGTCTGGCCCGGTCGTGAAATCATCGTCGTTTGAGAAAACATCTCCCAAGAGCTTACTGTTGCTAACAAAAACGTTTCCGGACTGTATCGCCGTCATCGAATCGAGCCAGGTCAAGGGCAGAGCGGAGCGCGGCAGGAGCTCGATGGGAGAGAGATTGAACTCGTTGTCGGACAGCGACGATGCATGGCCCTGTCCACGTTAGGAACTACACAAACAACAATGTGAGAGCATCCAACCTTGATTGAAATGATCGTATCCGACGGTCCATCAGTGTCGACCTGCGAGAATTTTCGTTTCCGTGACTGCTCCTGCTGATGTTGGTGCTCGTGCTGGGCGGGGAAGACGCCGCGGATGGCGTTCAGAGAGGCCTGACTCGTCGACTCGAGAACTCCCGAGAACCCGCGTGAAGCCATTTAACGCGACATCAGACAGGGCATTGTGGGTTGCATAACGTTCTCTGGGGCAAGCGAAAGGGAAAAAAAAAAAGCGAGTCGCGTGTGGTTATGCGTAAATTGACGACGGCGCGTGTCGTAGCGAACGTGAGTGCATAACCAATTACTGCAAAACTAATTAAAAGCGGCGCGTCGCAGCCCAGACCGCTCCAACTACGTCAGCTCTAACCCGTTAAATACCTGCAGCCTAACATTCTACAAGTCTAATATTTTGGTCTTGACACTGCTACGAATTGCAAACAAGATTTCACACAATTGTGTATTAGTCAAGTCTCTAGCCCAAAATTATGAAGCAAAAATGTTGAGACTTCTGCTCCGCAAAAACGCCGTTCGTCCATATGCCAATGATGAAGTGGTATCACATGTTGAATTTTTCGCCGCCGACCCGCGTTCAAAAATCAAGCGAAAAACAATTATAACAGCTTTTTCTTTTATGTCTATAGCATCAGGCGCTTTGAGTTGTTGAAAACAAAGCGTGTCATCAGATCATCACGAAAAATAAGAGAACACACAAGACACAAGTCATTAACTATAGTTAAAGCAATGCTTTGAACCTGCTTAGAACTTGAGAGCCTTGGGCTTCTCCCACGAGAAGTTCTGGTTGGTGAAGTGGCCGTTCTTCGCCGTCTGGAAGTAGATCGGCTTGGCCAGGTCGAGCTCGCGCACAATGACACCAGGGCGCAGATCGAAGTTGTCCTTGATGATCTGGACGAGCTCTTCCGAAGTCTTGCTGGAGGTGCCGTAGGTCTCGACGAAGATAGAGAGAGGCTCAGCAACACCAATGGCGTACGACAGCTGGACGAGCGCACGGCGAGCCAGCTTGGCGTGGACCAGGGACTTGGCGATCCAGCGGGCAACGTAGGCGGCCGAGCGGTCGACCTTGGAGTAGTCCTTTCCGGAGAAAGCACCACCACCGTGAGCACCCCAGCCTCCCTGTTTCGATATTAGCATCCATTTCTCACGTCTCCTGTCTATATCATGGAAGTGAGAAAAAAAACTTACGTAGGTGTCGACAATGATCTTACGTCCGGTCAAACCGGCGTCACCCTGGGGGCCACCAATGATGAAGAGACCCGAGGGCTGGAGGTGGAAGACGGTCTTGTCATCCAAGAGCTCGGCCGGAATGGTCTTCTTGATGATCTTCTCAAGGAGCTCCTTGCGGACGGTCTCGGTGGTAACGTCTGGGCTGTGCTGGGCCGAGATGACGACGGTGTCGACACGGAGGGGCTTGACGGCACCGTTGTCGTGGGCATACTCAATGGTGACCTGGGTCTTGGTATCCGGGCGCACCCAAGGGACGGTGCCGTTGAGACGGCCCTCCTTCAGGGCGCGGTTGAGCTTGTGGGAGAGCAAGAGCGTAAGGGGAAGAAGCTCGGGGGTCTCGTCGGTGGCATAGCCAAACATGATACCCTGGTCACCGGCACCGAGCTTCTCAAGGGCCTCGTCATAGTGCAGACCCTGGGCAATGTCTGGAGACTGCTGCTCAATGGCGACCAGAACGTTGCAAGTCTTGTAGTCGAAACCCTTGTCCGAGGAATCGTATCCGATATCCTTGACGGCATCACGAATGATCTTCTGGTAGTCAAGACGGGCCTTGGTGGTGATCTCGCCGAAAACCATGATCATACCTGCGATATGTGAGAGGCGGGTTGATAACGCTGGGGAGTTACAAAAACATACCAGTCTTGGTTGCAGTTTCACAAGCAACCTAAAGCGACGCGCCGGTTAGCCTTTTCTTCTGTCGCGCTGACCCAGGCGACGGCTGGCAATTTTTTTTTTTTTTTTTTAATTTTTTTTTTCTTACCTTGGAAAGGGGGTCCTCGGCCAAGCAGGCATCGAGCACGGCATCAGAAATCTGATCGCTATCCAATTGATCAGTTGAGGGTTCCTTCGGAAGCGCCAGCGGCGTCTCAGCAGAATAACAAGAACTCACGCCATCTTGTCAGGGTGACCCTCACCGACCGACTCAGAGGTGAAGAGGAAAGTCCCCGACGAAGAACCGTTGGTGCTGCCCATTGTGACTGTGTGTTGTGAAGGAAGAGAGGAAAAGGGTACGAGACAAGACAAGAGAGAGAGAAAAGGGTCTGATTGGGAGAGGTGTAGTTTACAGAGTCGATGGCTGATGGAGAAGTGGAAAGGAAGAGAGGAGAAAGTCTGGCGGTGGTGGGGGATTTTATCTACTGCGCTTTTTCTCCGAGCACGGAGTCCGAAGAGATGGCGCCATCTGCTGGTCTCCGGCCGATGCCCCGCATTGCCCTGGCTCTCTTGTCCCTCGTGTATTCGCTTTTTCTTTTTGCCCGCAAACAATTGCCCGCAAGGTGATTACTGTCATGGAGTTCTATTTTTATTATACCGGTCTGTTTCATTTAGACAGTCAGCAACCACTGCGGCGCTGAGACGCAGCAAAACGCGCTCTGCGGGCCTCGTCCCGTGACTTGCGGCGAACTTTCCTCCCCGGCGCAATAACTTTTTTTTCCCCTCCGCATCGACAACATCAAGAGTCCGCCATCACGAACGGATCATTATCTTGCGACCGTGCTGGATGCCTCGATCTTCATGAATTGATTTGATCTTCATTTTCGTGGTGATCTGATCTGACCCCACGCCCCACATCTGCTCCCACTCGCTGCTGGCCATGTCGAAATTTGGAGTGCTGGTGATGGGCCCCGCAGGGGCGGGCAAGACGACTTTTTGCAACGCCATCATCCAGCATTTGCAGAATACGCGTCGCAGCTGCTTCTACGTCAATCTGGACCCGGCTGCCGAGACCTTCCAGTACGAACCCGATCTCGACATCCGCGAGCTGATCACCCTCGAAGATGCCATGGAAGAGCTGGAGCTGGGCCCCAATGGCGGGCTCATCTACTGCTTCGAGTTTCTTATGCAGAATCTCGACTTTCTTACAGAGGCCTTGGAACCCATCAGTGACGAATACCTGATCATCTTCGACATGCCCGGCCAGATAGAGCTGTACACGCACATTCCACTGCTCCCGACTTTGACCAACTTCCTCAGCCGCCAGGGCCCGCTGAATATCTCGTTGTGCGCTACCTACCTGCTTGAGAGCACCTTTGTCATCGACAAGGCAAAGTTCTTTGCAGGCACTCTGAGCGCCATGTCCGCCATGATCTTGCTTGAAATGCCACACATCAACATTCTTAGCAAAATGGATCAGATCAAGGACATGGTCGGCCGCCGCCAGCTGAAGCGGTTCACCAACGTCGATGTCGAGCTGCTCAATGAAGGCGTTGGCGAGACAAATGCAGATGATTCGGGCCAAGACCCGCTAGCCAAAGATGCGCTGATGAGTGGCGGATCGTTCCACCGGTTGAACAAAGCTGTTGGCCAGCTGATTGACGACTTCAGCATGGTCTCATTTCTGCAGCTTGACGCACAGGATGAAGACAGCGTTGGTGCCATCCTGAGCCATATCGACGATGCCATTCAGTTCCACGAAGCGCAGGAACCACGCGAGCCAAACGACGAGCAAGAAGTGGACTGGGAGGACCCAGACATATGAGACATGCACAGTGCGGTCCTTTTATACGAGAAGCGCTTGCATACGATTGTGTACAGGCAAGCCTCAAAGATTTAAAGAGCAGAGGACGTCAGTAGAGGCCGATAGCACGGCAAAATGCGCCAGACCCGGTTAGGGCGGGGCCCCTTTTGGATCGCTTATGGCGCCGGTTCCCAGCAACGCTTTTGGCAAGTCGAAGTTAGAATCGACCATGAGGAGATAGTACTTACTACTTGTACATCTGTACCGCATCTTGGGAACATGAAGCAAATACTGATATTCGGTATCAAGACATACGCCACATGCTCTTCTATCTAATGAGATTTGTGTGTGTTTACACTCATACAACTCAACAAACATGTTAGATATGGATTTGATTATGAGTCGACACGCGTAGTTAACCAATCCTTTCGTTCAGAAAAGATCGGCTATTCTTCTTCTCCCCTTTCCAGTCCTTACCACAACCCTCGCCCACCACGCTGACGGCCACCAGCAGCCATATTACTGGACTGCCTCGAACCCTCAGCCTTGGTCATGAATTCCTCAACAAAACCCTGGACAATCCCAAGTGCCCAACCAGCTTCTTCCATTGCCCTGGCCACACCAACGTTGTAAACATATAAACCCAACCCAAGCGCACTAGCCCAAAAGGCCAGCCTAAACACCAACATAACCCAAAACATCACAATCCGACGCGCGTAATCCAGGATGCGCAGCGACAGGTATAGCACAATCACCATAACGCAGAACGACACGAGATCGGTCGTGGAGAAGGCGACCAGGCTCGAGAGCGGCCGGAGCACGTACGGCTCGAGCAAGTCCGTGTGCATGTTGAAGATTTTGTTGATGGTTGACTGCGGAACGAAGGAGAAAACGGTATTTCGCGCGAAGGCGCCAGAGTAGTCGCGGATGTAAGGGAGGATAGTTTCTGTGTTGGGTTTTGCTGGTCAGCTCGAAGAACAGTAGGTGAGCTAGGCATGGAGGAGGGGATCCTTACCCTGCAGGTACGCCATCTTGTTGGCTGTTGATTTGTAGATTGCCCAAATTTCCAACTAGGTCGCAGAGGAACGGAGAGGGATAAGTGCTCTCTGGATATTGCTTTTCAGAGATGCAAGAGAGAATGGCCTTCTGCTGCGCTCCTGGGAGTCCTTATGACTGTGTCAAAATGCAAAATAAAATGGCGCTCAAGACTTGTGGCGCGTTGCAATTCGGCACTTGCATCAAAGCTTCACAGCACAAAGCTACACACACAAAGACAGTCAGGTTTGTCTTTCGCACATCTTCTCTAGAGTATTGTGCATAAATAATGAAGGTATTTATCCTACATGCGAACAAAAGAAGGTGGAAGGGAGTGAATGCTGATGACGGCGTCGGAGGGTTTATTTGTCAATGCCAAGCCTGGCACCGCGACTGTCTTATCTTATCGCGACCTCTCGCTTTCACCTTATCAAGCAATAGATAATCTCAATTCACCTTATACTTTGGGATCTCAACAAAGGTTTCCATTCAGCAAAACATCCTTCAATTCACACCCAGGCTTTGTGCAAAAACCAATATTATTATATAAAGATAGTGTAAGCTTCCAGCAGAAAAAACATTGCCTTTAGGGCTGGGATATAAAATGCCCTACATGGAGTACTTGGTATTGAATGATCTTTATCAACACCCTCTCAGTAAGTCTCTCTAATCTTATATGAGCACTATGTCACATATTCATAGCAATAAGTAGACTAAGTCAATCTAAACTACGGTGCAATCAAAGCTTCAGCGTCTTATTTGTTCCATTAATCAATTGACGGATGAAACCCTGCGGTTCCGCCGATATGAACTGGCAGAAAAGAAAGGCGGTTAACTGTGTGAGAAGAGATAAGTATACGGTATTTCTGCTAGGGTCAATATGGTTGTCTGATGCTGGAGCCTATATAAGGATGGTGGAGCGTCGCAGCACCTCAGCGGCCTAGCTGTCGAGCGTTTGGCATCCTGAACCTTGACGGACGGAAATTGGGTGCGGCTCACACAGCTGGGTATATCCAGATCTCTCATGTCATATCAAATAAGCCTTGTTTTATCCAATATGCAATCGTTTACTTTCACCTAATGAAGTGCTGACGCGCGCTGAGGCACAACGTCTCGCCGGAGTGTATCCGGAGCCAGGGAGAATCAAAGCAATATCCATATGTGCCCTTTTCAAAGAGATGTCCGTCTTTTGTAAGTGTGGATCTACTACACAGCTTTTGGAAGCTCAGTGTCTTTATGACACTCGACGAATTTAAAACGATGTTCTTGTGCCCGACGTAGATGGCTGGCGCACTGAAGAGGTTTTCCTTGGGCAATTGTGGCTAAAAATGGGATATGAGAGCAAGATGTGAATCCAGGGCAATCCCTCAGCGCCTACGACAGGTCGAACAGAACCCGGTGACTTATTCGTAGGTACGAACTTGTCACGCAACCTCATGTCTAGCTGACTGCCATCAGCTAATCATTCTTCGTAGGCAACAACATACAAGGTCCGCTCTACGATAGGGCCATCCAGGTGACCCAGCACATGTATTACAGACGTATCACAGCTGACCAGACATGCAATGCAGGCCCTGCCAAGTCCTTGACAAGGCTCAAATTTATATACATGGAAACATGCATTTCGTGTGCTCAAGACTGTCCAAATAAAACCAGGTCTAATGGGCCTCAATGTTACTGGAACCAGCCTTATTTGTAAAGTTAGTATCCCTCTATTGAGCTGGGTTGGTCTCTACAATTTATCATCATTCGCATTCAACTCTGGTGCGTAAAGCCTTTGAATACAGGATGGAATCTGTTATGTTGGTTCATAAAGAGCGTCACGGCTTAGTCTAAAACTCTACGGTCTCAGTACACTTGTCTGTATAGCAAAAGCCCTGCTATCACATTTGCTGACCTGGTTAAAAGCAGTTCTATCTGCGGCATAAGCTAAATTCTGCTGATTACCGTCCACTCAGACACGCATGGCTTCACGACTGCGAATGTAGTCCTGTCGCTCGAGGGCCCAATCCGGACTCAAAACCGACAACGGAAGCGGCTGGTTAGTAGTCTGAGACAGCACATCAGGGTCTAATGTACGGATCTTTGCCCCTTGGGGAAGATGCAGCTCTTCCTCCTTGGGAAGACCTTCTGATTCCAGGCGCTTCATAATCTCCAAATTGGGAGGGTCCGCCGCCCTACGCAGTGATTCCCAGAACTCCTGGTCAGACATTTCCCACAAGGCGGCTTCCTTGATAGCTCCTCTGCCGAGTATTTCTTTTATCAAGTTGCCGGCCCTTTTGGACATATCCACGTGGGCTCTGTTTGCCCAAACATCCCTGTCTGAGGCCATATAAGCCCTTGCTAGCGTCAAGGCCAGTCGCTGGTCATCCAGCACGAGCAGTCTCTGTGGAGCGGATACGTCAGGAAATGCCTTTAAAGAAGCAAAGGTTTTCCGGGCATCTTCAAGTGCAAGTTTTCCAAAAGCCACTGAATCTCGCAGAGCATAGTCCAACCGATCAGCACATAGGTGAGGCGAGGGCATCTCCACCAAGGGATAAAGCTCTTCGTTTAGCGGCTCCAGGCCTGTAAATCCATGTTCGGCAAGGATTCGTGGCAATGGGGTCATCTCGATATACCGTGCTTTGTGGACTTCATGAAAACTCTCCTCGCCAGGCTTGGAGACCATCCAGTCAAGAACATGGCTGAGTACGGTGTGGCTGACGTCGTGGAGAAGAGCAGCCACCTGCTCTTCAATGCTTGCGCCGACTTTGCGTACCAGCAGAAATGCGCCCACAGAATGCTCGTATCTGGTCACTTTGGGTGTCAGGCCAAGCAGCCCTGTGACGCCGTGTTGACAAACACCTGTCAATCGAAGAAGCGTAGATGAACGAAGCAATTTCACCAAGATCGGCTCTGAGACTGTATGTTCGCCGTACAGCTCATCTCGAATGAGGAGCGTGCTCTCGGACACTGACTCGATGGTCTGGAAGAATCCCACTTTGCGCGAAGATCCGGGCGAATCCAATGGAGTCATTATGTACAACAACAACTGCGATGTTGCTGCTGTTAACAGAAGATGATGTAGCTATATCTAATCGATGTTATGCTTGAGTATGACGACAGTTGAGCCAGCTGAACGAANGGGGGGGGGGGGGGGGGGGGGGGGGGGGGGGGTGAACGTAGTCGGCCAAAGCAGCTCTTTAGTGACCAGATTTTTCTTGAATGCTACAGAGAGCTCAAGGGTAGATTTGTTATTGTAAATGTGATTGGAAATATATATGCGTAAGTCTAAGTTATTGTAGAGGTTGTCCAAAATAATCCTGATGTTGGATGTGGGGTCATCAAGTCAGCACTGGAGCTCACTAAAACCTGACTAGCACAGGGCATGAACTTTATCTATGTAAACTAATCCGTCCATAGATCTATTGACTAAATAGTCCTCTTGATAGTCACATCACTTAAGAACTCCTGTTATAGTTAGCGATACAGGATATTTCGACATAAATCAACACACACGAATTATTCCAGCATGCCAGTGGCTGCAAATATGGGTTTGCGTTCGTCCAGAGCACTCCGCCACTAAACTGGGCATTGTGGGCTGCTATATCGTCTCGGACAGAGCCATCTTTGCTGGTCGAGAGGAAGACTCACCTTACTAGGACGCAGCTTATTCCTAATCTGTGCGAGAGATGGTGGGCTGTTTCTTCTTTTTCATCTACGACACCACATCTCAGAAATCTTTCATGAGCTGACAATGGGGGACAATAATTATGGGATGCTCAGGGGGGAAAGATATCTAAAAGGACTACGACAGCAAATACCTCGCATATCGCCGCCCTTCTCGGCCCTATCCACCAGAAACTGGCCTGGGCTGGCAACGGATCATCACTTCTATACACAGAAGACGGTAAATCACCGCAAATGCCAGCCCATTTCAATACGTAAAGGAACACCCAGAAAGTAGTCATGAACCTCATCTTCAAAACGGTCCTCTCGAAGAAATGCCTATCAGCTCATCCGTCAAATACAGTAGTTAGATGGGGACTTGAAGACCAAAGGACATCAAGAAGCTGCTGCACGATCTATGGCTGTGCTGGATAACGACTAACCCAGACAACGGGAACGCAAGAAGCATGATTCGAAAACCGTGTGATGGGTTTGACTCACTCAATATTTCCAAACGACGCATATTAAAATGATATCAAACTCACCTCATAAAATTGTCGAGGCTGTTTTAAATGTTCGTATATATACATGACCGATGCCTCCCGTAAATGTAATAAATCCCACCCAGAACAACAATCAAGGACTAAACGCCAATATATACAATTTCCATGGCATTAGCTGCGTCAGAATTAAAGAATAAAAAACCGACAAACTGCAGCTGCTTTTCAGGTGATAGGTCCCTAGTCAAATCGCGCAAATGGGTATTCAAACTCAGAAAACAGCCTGGACCATAACAAATCCAGTCGAATGTCAAGAGAATTCGTGCAAGAAATAGAACCGAGCAGCAGATGGGGCAAAAAAAAGGCAAAGAAAAACAAAGGGGGGACAAACATAGTATCCAAAGCAAACGCCGATCGAATGGCGGTTCCGGTGCCATCAACGCTGGAAGATGCATCATGCTTATACATACATACATATATATATATATAGAACCGATTGTGTATAGTGTACAGAATCATTGATTCATTCATCCCATGAGACTTTTCACTTTTTCGCGTTCAGCCATGATCTCGGCTTCAAGGCGGCGAGTCTGACGGAGAGCTTCATCTCTGTGATAATGGTTAGCACCAGGGTGTTCAGTTATGGAAGAGAAAAGGAAAAAAAAAAAAACTTGCCTGTCTGATTGAAGCTCTGCAACACCGATTTGGGCCTTGTTCATGCGTTGGACAACTTCCTCCATTTCGAAATCGGCATCGCGTAGGGCCTTTTCCAGTTCCTTCACGCGAAGCTCGAGGCGCTCGGCTTGGATCACCTGGCTCAATGGGACCCCATCTCCAGACGTGGTAACGTCAAGACGCGGGGACCGCGATCCCGAGAATGGCGTAGCCGGCGGCTTGGGGGACAAAGACACCGGGGTCTTTATTCCCATCTTGGCGCGCATGAGCTGCGCGTTGTGGCTTTCTTTAAGCGACCGGATTTCCTCCTCGTGCTTGGCCATTGCATCTTCGGACTGGTGCTGGGCATCCATCAGCGTCTCCTCCAGACTCTTCAGCTTGCTTTGCATCTCGTTGATGCGATGGGCAGACATCTTCTGCTCCCGCTCTCCCTGAGCAATAGCGTCTGCAAGGCGTTGACGGAGAGCATTGTTGGTGTCGAGTTGGTTCCGAACCTGGGTAGCCAAGCCTTCGGTGCGGCTGGCCGATGCACTGAGCTCCTGCTCCTCGGCCGGCGACTGCGGTGCATTGGCCTCGGCGTACTCCATGTCGGCCTGCAACTGTTGATAAGCAGCCTCGAGGGAAGAAGAGGTAGCCTGCACGTTAGCGAGCCCGTCGTTGGAGGTCGAGAACTCGTCTGGCACAGCGATGTCGTGCTCCTGGAGGAGCATGCGCAGAGAGGTGGTCTCTTGCTCAGCACGGTCCAGATCCATTTTGAGACCAGCCAGGCCTTTTTCACACTGCCATTTCTGGTCCAAGGCGTCATCGGCCCGACGACGAAGGTGGTTGATTTCTTCTCGCAGATTTCGGACTTCCCGCTGGTATCCCAGTTTTCGCGGCGAGGTAGCGTCTTGAGCTTTGTTCAGCTCCAGCTCCAAGACCTTGATCCGTTTTTCGTTCTCGCGGGCTTGCCAGGCTTGTCGGTCGAGGAGGCTCTTCAGAGCTTTGTGCAAGGCATCCCGCTGCGCTTCAACATCCTTGACGCGGTCGACCAGTGACTCCCGGGATTCACCCGAGAGACCACCGGACTGGGCATAGCTGGACCTCTTGTTCATCGGACGCGCCAAGGAGTTCGACCTGGACAAAGCGACCATCGAATTGCGTTTCGAGCTGAAACCGTCCTCGTAGATGGCCTGGATCCGACCGCCTCGCTGAGACGACATGGAGGGGACCACCTCATCACGGAGATGATCACGTTCATTCCGGAGCTGTTCGAGTTCAACTCGCATGGCCGTGAGCAAGTCTTCGAAATTGTCTTTGAGCTGTCTCTCTTCGAGCAGTTTCCGCCGAGTATCCTCCAAGGCCATCTCCAGCTCTTTGTTCTTGGAAGCCAAGTTCGATGCATCGACCCGCTGGGTGCGGAACTACCTGGGGTTAGAGCAGCGGATCTCGTGAACCAAAGGGGGCCTTTCAGTCTCACCTGTTGCACTTGGTTTTCCAGAATCTGGACGTGGGCTTCACACGCGGTCCGCTTCGATCGTTCTTCCTGCCATCGCTGGGTCAGGTCAACTTTTAGCTGGGCCCGTTCCTGTTCGGCAGACCGTTTGATCCGGTCGATATCCTCGATTTTACCGCCATCGGTGCCCGTCCGGATCGAACTGGTGCCCGAGTCCGAGAAGTAGTCGCTTGTTCGCCGGTTGGCGTCCGTGTGGGATTCCAGCTGGAACCTCTCGACCAAGTCCTCGAGTTCCATCTCCCGTCGGATGGAGCCGGCCAGCTCGGAGCTGATCTCACGCAGCTCGGCTTCCAGCTCAGAGATCTTGTTCATCAGGTCACCGCCAGAGGGGCCGCTGAGGGACCCATTCCGGACGGGCGGCATTGGGAAGCCGTGGATGTTTGGCTCGTTCATCGGGACCGCGCCGTTCTTGCCCGAGTATGGGGAGCCATTGTTGAAGGGCGGCGGGAGCGGTGATGGCAACGGCGAGCGACCAGCATCACTGATCTCGGTGCTGGACGACTCGGCCCCCGGGGAGGCAGCGGCGGTCTTCCACCCAAAGAAGGATGTGATCTTACTTCCAGGGGTCTTGGGCTGCTTGTCTGCTGGACCGTGGGGCATCGTTGGTGGGATGGCATCGAGAGGTAGAGGAGGAGGCCTGCTCGCGGGTGGCTGCAAAGCCATAGTCTCAGACCTCTTATGGTTCTGAGGCGGCGGCGACCTCAGCAGCGGGATGATCGGTTCGCTAGCAAGACGGGAATGAATCGGCGTGCCATGCGGCAGATAGTCGCCCTCGCTCTGTGTTTCTAATTCGAGATCACGGTAGGTTCGTGAGGTGTCAATGGGAAACGGTATGAATGGAGATTGGCCCCGAGGGTATCTGAGGCCGAGTACATTAGCGCGATGATAAACCAACCACGGGGCCGGGCGGAAAACAATGAGAACAGGATCCTTTGATGTCACGCCAACCGACTGTTTCACGATGGACAAGAAAGGGCCTCAAGGGGAAACGAGGGAGGGGAGGGGGCAAGAGAGGAAAAAGATCTGGTAATCGAATCGAGGAGCCAAGGGTAGGTCGAACAAAAGGAAGACAGTGGTTTGGCCTTACTGGTCCAGGTCCCGAGGGAGAAAAGGAAAGGGCAGGTTCTCGTCAACGGTTTCGAGATGCCGGGGAGAGTCGAATTGGCTCGCACTGAGTTGGGATATGGAAGTTTGCGAAGGAGCTGGCGAGTGCCTGGGGGTGATCACAGGAGAAGCATTGCTGGGCAGTGGTTTCCTGCGGACAGCACCAGTCAACGGAGGAGAAGTAGTGCTATTGGGTAGGGACTGGCCAGAGTTGACGGCGTTTCTTTGACGGCGGAGAAAGGAGGAGGAGAAGCCTCCGGAAGCAGCAGCGATTGGCGGTGGACTGGCGCTCGCCATGCTTGATGGGCTAGTCTGTGAGAAGAAAGAATAATAATAACGCAGAGCGTATATTATTCCTTAGGGATATCGATCAACAAGGACAGACGGCCACTGCCAGAGATCACGGCGCAGTGGTGGAAACCCACTGCAACCTTCTTCAGAGTTCAAACAGACGGAACTAATTAATCAGGTCCTAGGGATCGGCATGTCACTGATAGTCGACGAGCACGGGGCGAGGCGAACACGCGCCAAGGGTTAGCAGCGACCGGTTTGGACGCTGAACAGACGAAACAGAAAAAGGAGAATGGCGCGAGCGCGACTAGAGGTTGCAGGGACCGGGGACGCCAACGTGGTGAGAGTAGCAAGACAGTAGGCTCTTCTCGGAGGAAGTAGTTGGAGCGAGTCCCATTGGGCCCCGGTGGAGACGCCCGCGGCACAGAGCACACACAAAAAAAAGCAGCTAGTTCCTTAGTTCCTTAGTTGACTTTCTTGGTCCCAAGTCGAGATCCCAAGCCCCAAGGCTGTTGTTGCGCCGGGGCCAGCAGTAGCCCCCAGGGAGGGGGCTGGCGAATGGCTGGACAAGGAGGCCAGGGGACGATCAACGCCCATCCCTCTTTGGGCGTTCGAAACGGACCAAGTGGCAGTTGCAGCAACTGCATGTTAAATTTGTTGCCCTGGACAGCCACAGATGACGTCCCGGGTGATACAGCATCAGTTTGCTGCGCGAGGTGCAACCACAGCGGCCGTTAGCCCAACCATGCATGACTAGACCGGCCCCGGCAGCGCGTTGGAGTTACAACGGCGCTGGTGCGTTGAGGTCTTGGGACTTTGTGTACGTAGTATATCCTATGTAAGCGATGAAGCCGGACTGCTGCCATGTGTGTCCTTTTTTTTTTTTTTTCTCGGCCGGCCCGAGCACATCAGTTGGGCTGTCGACGAGCCTTTTCCCGACCTTTTTACCGCTGGGGATCGGCTGTGAGGGATGCCAATAGTTCGAGAGTCGACTCGGCAGAGCCGGGACGGAGCGCACGCCAGAGACGAACGGCCCAAGTATCCATCTTGAACGGAAAAATATTATTGAACTTCAGAGAATGAAAGGCTGGGAAGGTCGAATGATTGGACCAGCCGGCGAGTGACGCGGGGCTCACGATCAGCCACGGCGCGCCAGAGTAGGGAGAACGAAGTGGGCTGGGGGAGAGGGGAGAGGGGAGAGGGGAGAGATCCGAGGTTTCACGGTCGCCTTTCTCAGGGGTAGTTGGCGGTTACCACTTCGATTGTCCCCGGTTGCCGCACTGCCAACCCTCGCTAAGCTCGATTGGGTACGCGGCCAGGAGACTGGCTGCCCAGAACGAACTAGGGCGAGCTGTCCCAGCCAATCGCCACACTGCGAGGAGAAGCACTAATCCGTGTGCGGCGGTTCAGCAATAAGAAACAGGCCGAGTGGCCCAGCGAGCGAGCCGGTCTGGGGCCGGTGATTGGCTGGTGAGCGCGCCCTGTCCAGATCGGGAAGCGGCCCAGAGCGGCTAGTCTCTGGCCACTAGGGGACTAGGCTCCCTTACTAGCCTGAGGCATACGCAAGCCCCCGTGTGGATCTCCCCTGAACTTTCTAAATGCACGTACAACTACTCTGCACTCTGTCCAAGAGTATATGCCGATCGAGAGAAAGGAGAGAGAGGCGCTGTGAAATACAACATCGCACAAGCGATCTGCCGTGTCTACAGTCTGTACGTACGAAACACTCCGTATGGCACGGACAGGCTCTAAAAAGAGGGCTCCATGCTCGGTAGCGAGGCATGGGCATTGCTCGATGCACATCGATAAGAGACCGTACTAACCAACAACGTAACGACAAAACTGCTTTGGCTTTGAACAAAGTCTATTCGATGAGGAGTACAGAGTCCAGATCATGGAGACATGAGACTCAGGGGTGACATGGACATTCTCGGCGAGCTGCAGCACGTCGAGTGTTTGGCAGTGATGTTGATTTGGCAGAATAACCGTCAAGCGAGACACTAGTTACCGTCCGGAGTTGCTCATAATCAGCATCTGCAGCTATGAGGGCCAACTAAACGCGCGAAAAAGAAAATAGACCGGCACCGTTGACTTGCCCTCAGAAGCTCGATACTGTTTCAGAACCTGTTCTCCAGGGAGGAATCTAGACTGCTCTATGGGCGCCTACCAGCAGGCTAGACACAAGTAGAGAATAGTACTCCGGATGCAGGACCGGGGCTTTGCCTGTTCGATGTTGCTGTGGGGTGCTGTCATGAGTCCCCGTTCTCTACTTTTCCCTGGCCGTAGCTCCAAGTAGACAATAGTAAGGGCGAAGAGGCACACAGCATGGACATCAAAGGACGATACTCGGATTCCATGTCTCAGCCACGCCTAGCACTTTGTATCCTGTAGTCTATACAGCTTGTACACCAAAAAAAAACTCGCCGCTATCTAGATGCAGAAAAAGAAAAGAAAAAATATAAAAAAGAAAAGAAAAAACAAAAGATCCTTCTATAAGCTTAACAAAATGCCAATCCTCTGAAACATAACCAATATCTATACGTCGACGGGGTTGCAAAGGGGTATAGATCCCGACATATCCAGTATATATGCAAAAAAAAAAAAAAAAAAAAAAAAAAAAAAAAAAACAAAAGCCCTTCCCAGTGATGACAGTGACTTCCTAGGTGTCTTCCAACTCAAAATTGTTCCAAATCAAACTCCAGAAATAGCATGGATGCGAAGACGTCCTTATGAACCTAATAAGGGATAAAGTCGAAATTCATCCGATCTGTTTTCGCTCGGTCAGTAAAGCAGCGGAGGCAAGGTCCACATATTGACATACCCAAGTAATGACTCCAGTCTTCGTCCGGCCGTTTATCCTCGTCGGCCCAATAGATCTCTAGGAAATTCAGCGACTGAAGAACATTCGGAATCCGCGTCGTGTCGTGCAAAGACAGGAACAGCTGCTTGAAAGCGTCCCGGTCTGCGCCGAGAGCCTCACAGCCCGCCGTGAACAGCGGCGTGGTCAGCATAACCCAGGGGCTCAGGCCACTTCTCGGAACAATCTGCGATGTCGATGCGAGAATTTGCTTGACCGAATACTGCACTTCAGGTGATGCAGCCGGCACCTTTCGGATCCGACGATGGATGTGAATCAAAGCCGTGTGCTGAAAGGCTGCGTTGCAGAGCATGAATTCTCGGATGTAGTCCTCGGACAGCCTCTCCGCTACGCCCGGGTAGAAAATCAGTTGATCGCCGCCGCCGGAGTACCGATCGATGAGGCCCAGGACGTGCTTTTCCAACTTGGACGCTTGCTCCTCCACCTCTTCGTCTGCGTCTTCGTTACCACTACTTTTCAGCCTTGACGTGGCGTTGTTCTGGTGTCGTTGCCAGGCTATGACTCCAATCTCTCGGAAGATATCCGCTAATTGGACGGTAAAGCCCCAGTAATCGTCCAGATAATCTGGACCATCAAACACCAAGTTATCCCGGGGCCGCGAGTGGAACTCGTTCTCGCCGATAGGAGGACCGTTGCCGTTCAAAGCGGACAGGGCCACGATGGATCGGTACCACCGTTCGAGATACTTGCGGAAGGCAGTATTTGGCGTGGAGGATGTCTGCGTCGTCGTCATCAAGGCTTTGGCCCCTTCTACATGTGCTCTCCATGTGTTGGGCTGGATGGCCCCGGAATGGATCTCGGCCAGACAGAGGGTGCGCGCCGTGGCCAACAACGCATCCGAGCCCTTGCGTGCTGGATCCTGGAGCTCGACGCGGAAGTGTTCCAGGCTGCGGGCCATCAGGCGAGCTATATCTGGGGCGGTCTTGACCATTTCTGAGTGGTTGTTGAGCGCCTCCAGGTGGATGGCGGACAGGGCCATGGTTGCATAGAGAAGCGAGGGTGTTTGCAACGCCATGGGAACGATCATTTTGCAAATCTCCTGTTGCATTCCCGGGTGACATGACGTGACTTGCGATGCATCCTGTATGAAATGCTGCAAAAGCTTCTTTTGAGAAGGCGATAACGACGAAAACGGGTCGATCGGTCGGACCAGCGGTAATTCGGGAGACGAGGAGGACGACGGGGGCGATACTGGGGTCATCGACTCCAGGCCAGCCACTTTATTATTCTTGACGGTGGTATAGACGAATTCCCCCGGTGAATACTCTGCAATGATTGCAGCTGTCAGAGAAGAACAAAAGAAAAGAAAAGAAAAGAAAGAAAGAAAGAAAGAAAGAAAGAAAGAAAGAAAGAAAGCAGTTCCCATATGTCCTTGGCCCAGCCTCATTCAAAAGGGCAAAATCACGAACCTAATCTCTGCATGCCTCCAGGCCCTACACAAGCACCGAATCTCGACCGTGAAAAAGCCCGGCCTCCCCACTGCAGTTGCATTGCATATTTACATTGAGCTCCGGCCGCCTGGCATCGACCGCCTGGTTGCATTAGTTGCGGAGAAGCGGTCAGATTGAGCCAACCTCGTGCTTACATTCAGGATGCTGCTCGTCACATTTTTGCCTGCGAGCCTTGCATCTCTTGCAACCAGTAAAAGACCGCGACATTGGGTATCTGTTTCTGTTCGGTGTTTTCTTCTTTCTCAATTATGGATGGCTGTAGACGAATGTTGAACCCAAATAGCGATGGCGAAGGAAGGAAGGAAGAAAAAAAAAATTGTTTGTGCCGGCTTATCCGACCGTTGCGATAAGAGCCGTTGGCCGGTTGAGCGACACAGGCGGGAAAGACGTGAGCGTGAGAGAAGTAATATACAGAAGTAAACTCAAGAGCAAGTATTAGAAAGAAAAATGAAAAAGATCAGTCGTCACCACCATCAAACCAACAGCAGGAGAAAAAGGATAGAAAAGCAAAACGAGGAACAGGAATAGAGTTGAGAGGAAGAGGGGTCGTTCGTCATTGCAAAAAGGATGATTTAACTAAAGGCACTATAGAAGGAGGGACCAAAGGAGCCTAGACGCAGTAGGCTTAGCGCCCACGACGACCGCCCAGAACGACCAGAAGCATTTTGCCATGCCTGCCCGCCCCACTGCGATCGGCACTGATCGAACAATTTGCCGCCACCAATAGGAGATTCATTTCCTTTGCCTTTTTTTCTTTCTTTTCTTTCTTGCTCTCTTCCTTTATGAGGCCAATGATACCTACCAAGGATACTTACCAAGGATACTTACCAAGGATACTGACGACGGAACGAAGAATATGGAATATGCGTCTTTCGGGCTAAAAGTATGGGCATAGTGGAAACTATGCTTCTTCGATTAGGGTAGCCCTGTATTCTGTACGCTAGTTACGAATTTTACGCCTCCCGTTATTTGAGGTGCAGGTGAGGGTTTTTTTTTTTTTTTCTGGAACGGTCCATACACTGTTAAAATAATAGAGTGTACCATACTTGGCACTGCGCCGGGTGATCTCATAGTATGCGGTGCAATGGCCACAAGTGCCCACCTCTTGGCCATGGTGCAAGCTGCTCGACTATTCTCCCGACCGCTGGACCGTATTGAGACCATTTCTGGGTTGAGTGTGATAACAGAACCCATTAATCAGGTGCAGAGCATGCAACATACATGTCATTCCACACGGGTCCCTGGGCTCGGACGCGGCATCCAACAATCCCAAAACAGTAATGAGGTGGCAACCGTCCGGTGTCTCGGCAACTGAACCAATCGGCCGAGTCGAGTATTTAAGGTTTTGCGTCATCCCTTAGTACAGTACTAATATCAGTAATAATATTGCGACTCTTTATCAGTT
Organism: Talaromyces piceae; assembly: GCA_001657655.1. NCBI lineage: Eukaryota > Fungi > Ascomycota > Eurotiomycetes > Eurotiales > Trichocomaceae > Talaromyces > Talaromyces piceae. The sequence goes on from JNNX01000001.1 coordinate 1,692,783, forward strand.
ATATGTTGGGCATGCTGCGTCCCATTTTTCAGGAGCATGGTTCACTATTGACTTTTTAACCGAGAATACGGGGTCGATCAACACCAGGTCGCTGAAGATCGTCGCATGACGGGGTGTTGGTTCTGATACAGGTGGAATTCTGAGCTCTACATGCTCACCGCACATGTACAAAGGACCACAGCTCTTCAAACAGTAGACATAATCAAGGCAACGAGCCATATCGAATGGTATATGCAACATACAATGACAGAAAACAAATTTATGTAAATAGGGGGGCGGGGAAGTTTTGACAGGAGGCGGAAACAAAACAGGTAGAAAGAAAATGAGATGATGATGGCCCTAATTATTCAAACGAATACCGGAGCCATTCGCCGACCGCCCGCAGACTCTCCCATCGCACCGCCTCGTCCCGGTCCGCCATCAGTTCCATGACCCGGGCTTTCAAGCCCAATTTTTCTAACTGACTGCGCCGCTCGGGCACCTCTTTCACGAGATTGCCGACGTCATTGCATGCAATCGCCAGCACCTGCTTGTCGTTGTCCCAGCTCTTGGACAGGATTTCGGCCAGCTTCCTCGGCAGGGCTCCCCGTTCCTCTTCCACAATCCGACGAGCGTTTTCACGCCAGAATGTCGGGTTGCGGTGGGGCGGCGACCAGCGCAGATGGCCGGACTGGACTTCGGCCGCGTACTCGTCAAAGGTGGTCTGTGTCTTTGTATATTCGTCCAGCATTTCAGACAGCGCATTGAGGTCCTCAAGGAGATCAGGGTCGGTAAGATGGCGCCCGCTGAGGTTGGACAGCAACGCCGGAAGCCGGACAATCACAGCGACGGGCAAGAGGGTGGTGCGGTTAGCCGTGAGGAGGTTGTTCAGAGTGGCAAGCAGAAGACGAGTGGTCTTTTCCTTGGGCGAAAGTCGCAGAAGCTGTGTGTATAGTTCGATCACGTCATGTTCCCTGCCACCGTGTCAGCTGGAGAGAACGGGCAAGGTGGAAAACAGAGCATACGAGTGCAGTTCCTCGCCAACAAGACTCCCTTCAAAGGATAGCTGCCAGATGACCAACAAGACGTGGTACAGAAGTTGCAGCCCCACGCCACCGCCAACGCTGATGTCGGTGGTCCGGGCGCTGTTCGTGGCCGCCAGTGTCGTTGACGCTGTGTCTTTGCCTGCCGCAGCCGTACGGAGAATGTCCATCAGCGTATCGACCGTTTCTCGACGCTGTTTCCAGAACAGCTCTCTCGCCCTCTTGTTGCACAGCAAGGCCGAGAACCCTTGCACCCCGATGTCCTGGAGTCCGCTGTCTGGGTTCTTGGTCAAGACAGATAGATAGGTATATAGCTGCGGTAGAGCTTCTTCCTCCCGAGTAGATGCTTGGGAAGACGAGGCAAGCGCTGTGGAGACTAGGCTGGTCAAGAACGAAGCTGTGAGGAGGGGTATGGGGTCCTCCGGGTTGTTGGAATGGCGTAGGAGGGGCAAGAATGCCTTGTATGGCTGGGGGTGCTCGATCAGCGCCGACGCGAGCGCAGGAACATCTACACAGAAACAATCAGCACCTCTGGTGACAAAACAAACCAAAGCTGGTGGCACAAAGAGCTCTCACCAGAGATCAGATCACCGGATAGGACCAGTATATACTGTACTATATCAGTGCGCTTGAACGCCAGCTCGAGCACGCTCTTCGTGTCCGAGCTGCCGGCAAGGAGCGCCGTGTACCCCGTCACATCGGCCTCGACAGTCTGCTTGCGCTGTTCCCTCCGGACCTTGTCGACAGCTTTAATCTTGCGCAAGTGGTCGTCGGTGATGTTGCCAGCCCGCACAGCACCCTCCCAGGGGATAGGTCGCGCGCGGATGTTGTTCTGCAGGGAGCTGAGGTAAGTGGGCGGCTCGAGCGACATCGCGGTCGACCAGGAGCGGGAGACTAGCGGGAAGAGGAGTCAGTCTTGCCTGGCCGTGCCTGGTTCGAGGTCCTGGAAGCTGGGCGCCAGAGTAAAGAGCAAGTGGGTGAAGCTGTGATGTTGACGGTGTCGGCGTCGGCGTAGGTGCAGGTGCAGGTGTAGGTGCGGGTGACGATGATGTCGTGGCCGGCCTGCTTAGCGTGCGGGCGGTTGCTATAGGCTAGCTCGGCCAACTAGTGCCACGCGTGCCCGAGAATCGCATGAGCCCGTTGGCGCTCAGCCGCATCCAGCAAAATCCATTGGACCTGATCGATGGAGATCATCATCGCTCCTCAATAATCTGGTCTATCTGGCATCTCGCGACCACACCACCATTGCCGCTGCTGCCTCGGCTACTTTGCTATTGTTCCGACACAGCATCTCGCCGGCAGTCCTCGAACGGATGGCCTCTTGTGCCTGGCCAAACCCCGATCTTCGTGTGACGACCACTCGTTCTCCGACTGGTGCCTGAAACGAATACAGATCTCCCCGGACGGGCGCGACGTCTATGGTTTCATCCCAAAGCCCCCGCGCTCGCCCACGTCCGCAGTCTTGCTCGCCGTGACCTCAAAATGCCATCCAATGAGCCAAAGGCCAAGTCGAAATGGGGAGTGGGCTCTTTCCTCCAACAGGCCGTGTCCGGCGTTGAATCCCGTCTCGATGTGATACTGGCAAACGATGAAGATGTGCCTGCTGCCAGCAAGGCTACCAAGGACGGCGACACTGTATCGCAGCCAAACACAATTACTGCTGCCGCTAAACAATCCGATGCAGGTAGGCATGCCATGACCAAATCGTTTGTTTTAGTCCCGGCTCTGGTGGGTTGACTTGGCTAACTTGTCGGGGGAAAAAAAAAAGTCTCGCGAAGTTCGTCCAATTCTCGCAAGAATGATCGGCTGCAAGAGCGCCTGGCCAGGGCCATGGCTAAATCTCAGACCTCTGCGACAGTCGGCAGTCCCCGATCGTCCATAGAGGTCTCCTCTCGCTCATCAACTCCTTTGCCTGCAAGTGACAAGCGGCCCAGTCTGGAGAGCACACGCGCCAGCCTGGAGGGGAACGTGGTATCGAACGGCACCCCCAGACCCAGCCAGGACTCTGATGCGCCCTCTCAGGGTTCCAAAGATGTAGCAACCAGTGACACCAAAACCGAACAACAAGAGGCGGGCGACACTCTGCCCGAGCAGACCTCAGACAATCCAGAGCCGCCGACATCAATAGAAGTGTTAGAAGAAGACGGAGTGGATGATATCGGGACACAAAACCCCGAACTGGATGAATTGCGAGCGGAACACAAAGCCGCCGAATCCCGATGGCAGGAGGAAATGCATGAGTATATCGAAAAGATCGACGCTCTACAATCAAAACTGAAATACCTGGCGAAAGAAGCTGCCGATTCAGCTCGAGAAGCTGCCTCGGCGGCAGCTCCAGGTAGCGTTGAAAAGCAACTGTCGGAAAAGGATGAACGTATCGCACTTTTACTTGAAGAGGGCCAGAATCTGGCGAAAACCGAGCTGGATAATCGGTCCGTTATCAAAAAACTTCGACAGCAGATTGCAGATAACAACAAGCAAGAGAATGAAACAAAACGGCGCATGACCAAGTTCGAAAGGGATTTAGCCAACGCGGAAGCCAGAGCGAAACGAGCAGAAGCATCGGAAAAGCGGACTCAGGAATCATTGAATTCACAGTCCAAAGTTACAAAAGAGCTTGAAAAGGTGACAGCAGAACGACAGACTTTGGCAGCAACAGTGGACGAGCTTAAGAACCAACTCGAAAGAGCCATTGCTCGTGCCGAGGCGGCCGAATCCAAGGCTCAAGCCGAAGCTCTCGAGAAATCGAACCGGCGAGTTGCCGACCTCGAGGGCGACTTATCAAGTGCGCGGATCGAGAAGGAGCTGAGCGAAGAGAAACTAAAGAGAGAAATCCGAGATCTTAGGGATAGTCTGGAGAGAGAGAAGGAAAGCGCCCGCGTATTGGAGGCAGAGCTCAAAGGCGAACAGTCCGTCCTGGAAAGCAAAATGGAGAGCTTGCGCGCACGAGCCGAAGAGGCTTCCTCAAGTGCCGCCGGCGATGCACAGGCAAAATTACTCCGCCAGATAGAAACTCTACAGACACAGTATGCTGTTGCCAGTGAGAACTGGCAAGGGATCGAGAGCTCCCTACTGTCCAGATTGACTGCGGTGGAAAAGGAGCGGGACGAGATTGCCCGCAAAGAGGCAGATCTGCGGCGAAAAGCCCGAGAAGTGGTAAGTCGATTGGCCACCATTACTTGAAAATCAATCTAACGAGATGTTCTACTAGAATATAAAAGCTAGGAAGGCGGATGAAGAGCTTGATTCTGCCAGAGACACTATCAGAGAACTAGAGCATACCCTGCAGGAAACGCGGCAGCAGGTGCAGAAACTGCGTGAAAGAGTGCAAAAGTCGGACGAAGAGTTTGACTCCCTTCGAAAAGAGGCCGCCGCCAAGGAGAAAGCTATCGAGACCCAATGGTCCCAGAAGCTAGAAGAAGAACGATCCAGATGGCGAGACCAAGTCGCGTCTCCGCCGCCTTTTCTTCAAGAGCCCCGAACTGCGTCACCTGTGGCCTCCAGTCGTAGATCGACCGGCCTATCAGGCGGTCTCGACCCTGTCGTTGTTGACAGCCGCCCACTCAGTCGACGTTCATCCACCCTTCCAGCTCACGCAGACATTCTCACCCCTTCACGGACGAACTCATTCCCATCGTTCCAAGGTATTGGATCTCCGCACCCGTCCATTGGCGCTCCAAATCCCAATCTACTAGGTGCCCCACCAATCAATGCTCTAGAACCAGACGAATACTACAGCCCTTCTCCCGTCACGCCATCGGCTTATGGAGCACAAACAAACGCCTCTCGAGGACACGGAATCAACGAAATCATATCCGTTTCCACAGTTGGGGCTGGGCCGTCGGTGCAACTGGTCGAGCGAATGAGCGCAACAGTCCGGCGTCTCGAGAGCGAGCGAGCCGCCACCAAAGATGAGTTGGAACGCATTACCTCCCAGCGGGACGAAGCCAGACAAGAGGTTGTTGAACTCATGCGTGAGATAGAAGAGAAGCGCAGGGCAGATAAGCGAATCGAAGAACTCGAGGCCCAAGTCACTCAGCTAGACGAGCGTTATGAGACCACTCTTGAACTCCTTGGTGAGAAGAGCGAGCAGGTCGAAGAACTCCAGGCGGACATTGCCGATCTCAAGAAAATATATCGCGAACTTGTCGACAGTACAATGAAGTGATACACAGTGGGCATGGCCTTTTCCGGCTCGGAATTTATAGCAGAACGCAGGCGAGGTGATTATATTTAGCATAACCTGTAAATATACCAATTTGTTTTCTTTTTGTTTCCCGCAAATATCGAACCCGAGGGAACTTCAGTGTTATTATGTGAAGGGATATTTCGATTTATTTTTTTTTTAAGAGATAGGTGTTCATTAGAGTTTGGGTATCAACTATTGTGTGTATCTTTTCATGGCAATTCAATGCCCTCGCGTTCTGCAGTCTGCAGAATATATTTCCGGACCTTGATGAAAGATAGCATTAGAACGAAGTCATCCCCTGTCTTAGCAATGCAAAGAAAAACACCTACCTTTGTATCTGGAGCTAAGTCTATAGCCAACTTCCCATCAGCATCCTTCTTTTCTAGATCTGCTCCAGCTTTCATCAATAGGATTGCAGCATCCCCATGACCTTCCGAAATGGCATGATGGAGTGCTGTGAGTCCGTCCACATCGGTTGCATTAATAGGGCTTTTCCCTTCATCGAGTAAAAGCTTCATGATCGGAGTAGATCCAACAGCCGCAGCACGATGGAGCGCTAATTGTCCCCGTTTGTCCTTGACCCGCGCACTGCATTTGTGGGCGATGAGAGTTTTGACAGTTGACAGGTTGGCTTTGGAAGCGGCAAAATGAAGAGCATTCTGTCCGGGACGAGTTAGACAACTCTTTTGGAGATGGCTCGGCGCTTATATATGTGTGTATTTCTGTTATGGGTTTCTGACGAGCTCACCTGTCCAGAGATACTCTTGATATTTACGTCGGCGTCCTTTCGCAACAAGAGCTCGACGATCGGGTCACCTTCTGCGTTCTTTAGGCTGGCAGCGATCATTAGGGGTGTCCAGCCTGATCCATCCTGTGTTGTCTGACTGTCAGAATAGTATGTAAGTCAAGAGAGAGAGAGAGAGAGGCAATATACTGACTGTGACGTCTGGATCAAAATATTTGTTTGCTACCAATAGCTCGACAATCGGAAGTCGGTTGTATGCGGCAGCCCAGTGAATCGGTAAACGCTCATCGTCATCTTTCAGAGAGGCAAGCTTTGGGTTTGCCTTTGAAACAAGATGTCAAGATCAGTCTTCTCCAAGATACGTCAGATAAATAGAGCTGCTCACATTTAGCAGTGATTCCACCACCGAAGCTTGTAGGCGGTTAGTCAGCAAGAAGCTCGCTCGCCACTAGTTTACTTATGAAAGTCGGAGTGTTGATTAACGTACTTTTCCCCTCTCGAGAAGCCTCGTGGATTTGGAATTTGGCATTCTTGTCGGTGTCCATGAGGTTTGAAAACTCCGTTTCTCGTTCGTCGCCAACCTAGATCGATCTATCACTGAGAACCAAGTGGGTGGTGAGGGGAGAGGCAACAATCAGATGCGGACTAAGCTCATGCGGAACTAGTGAAGTGGCCCGAGCTTCCTCAAAAGTTCGCGCACCCGCCGACTTTCGAGCCTCTGACAACCAACTTCATTTGTCTCCAATCTCCAACATTCATCTCTTAACCACTTGTCAAGCGCGTGTTGTCGTAAGCAGAGAAGGCTGTCACAACTTATTGAAACCAGGATCTTTCCATAAACCGACTCACACAAACAGCCCGACAAAGACGGCCGCGGGTCGATCCCAGCTGAAGTATGGACATCTTACCCTCGCAGCTGCCAGCCGACCAGGCTGTGCGCAAGTCGGCCAAAAGAACGATTGAACTCTTTGGATCGGATTATTTGATGGCCACGCCGGCGACCTCGACGGATGGCTCAATCGGCATCTCGTACCGACGGAAAGCCGAGTACGAGGACGTTAAAGAACTCCCGCGCGCTCTGGCAGAGAAACAGGCAAAGGCGGCCGCGTCTCGTACGAAACGGCCAAAGATACCGAATCAAGGACAGAACCAGGAGAGAGCAGATGGCACATCCACTGCCTTGATCAAAGGGTCGTCGGGTGGACCATCGACTGAAAGTCACAGCAAGAGTCTCATCACGCGTCCGTCTGCCACGCCACAACAGAAACCGGACTGGCATGCCCCCTGGAAGTTGATGAGAGTTATTTCGGGACACTTGGGCTGGGTACGAGCTTTGGCTGTTGAGCCCAATAACGAATGGTTTGCTAGTGGTGCCGGAGATCGGACTATCAAAATCTGGAATCTAGCGACAGGCTCCCTCCGCCTCACGTTGACTGGCCACATATCTACAGTTCGCGGTCTAGCTGTCTCGCCTCGTCATCCTTATCTTTTCTCCTGTGGCGAGGATAAGATGGTGAAATGCTGGGATCTAGAAGCCAACAAAGTTATTCGACACTATCATGGTCATCTAAGCGGAGTCTACACGCTCGCTTTGCATCCCAATCTGGACATTCTCGTTACAGGAGGACGGGATGGCGTCGCACGAGTCTGGGATATGCGGACACGCAGCAATATTCATGTGCTAAGTGGTCATAAAGGAACCGTTGCGGACGTCAAATGCCAGGAAGCCGATCCGCAGGTTATCTCTGCATCCCTCGATTCGACTGTTCGTCTGTGGGATCTTGCAGCCGGAAAATCTATGGGGGTTCTAACGCATCACAAAAAGGGTGTTAGAAGCCTTGCTGTTCATCCCAAGGAGTTCACATTTGCAAGCGCCAGTACGGGAAGCATCAAGCAGTGGAAATGTCCCGAAGGCGCGTTCATGCAGAATTTTGAGGGTCAAAACTCCGTCATCAACTCTATTTCAGTAAACGAAGATAATGTGTTGTTCTCAGGAGGAGACAACGGAAGCATGTCATTCTGGGACTGGAAGACCGGCTATCGCTTCCAGTCCCTGGATACTACAGCCCAGCCCGGTTCGTTGGATGCCGAGGCCGGTATCATGTCGTCTACTTTTGACCGCACCGGCCTGCGTCTGATTGTCGGTGAAGCCGATAAGACGATTAAGATCTGGAAGCCGGATGACGAAGCCACACCAGAATCACACCCTCTGGATTGGAAGCCGACTCTTGGAAGACAGCGATATTGATTCACGGTGAACGTACAGCTGTAATAGTGTGATTTTTAGTATCTGCATGAATTGGGAGTTCTCGGCGTTTTGCGAGGCTTTGGGTTCGCGTCATATTTCGAGGGTTTATTTGTTCTCTGATACCTCTTGTAACTACTTCGATCAGGCTAAATATCAGTATGATGTATACATTTCATCTATGCCACACGAACAACACTGAGGTTCTTCTCTATCTAACTGTAACTTTGCTTCACAAGTAGATTTGTGTGAATGTGCTAAGGGTATCCTTCTATAAAAAATTCCAAAAAAAGAATCCAACTCCAGGAATAATGCCTATTTTCGCATCAACTGATACCTTACTGGTCGAAGCCCAGTCCCAGCCCCTTAGCTTCAGAGTCATCTCTGAAAGCAGACTTGACCTCTTCAGCAGCTATGCGCAGTCTAACCTTGCTGCTTCGGTCCCCACGGGACCTCACGCTGGTTCCTAATTCGAGAGCAACGACCCCGGAGTTCATCAATCCCATGGCGGCAAAGCCCATGGCACGCACCCTTGCACCGGGGTTACTACCTAATAGGTATTCCTTAATGCTCGAGCCTGCAGTACCAGCAATAGCTACCGCTGCATCGGCGAGCCGCCGCGCTTCGTCGAGGACATCGCCCAGTGTGGATTCTGATATACCTGTTCGACGAACACGGGCCAATAATGCGGCCAAGAATAGTTTTCCCGACAATGGAAGGCACCGAAGAGATTGCTGGAGCGGCGTCGAAGTGGCTTCCTGGATGGCTTGTTTGATGGTGGCAATGGTGACACGGGGATTCGTGGGAGCTAGCTTGTTCTGCGGACTCTCGCTTTTGATGGTTGATAGCTTGTTGTCCTTTTTCTGATTTCGCTCTCGACGCGTACTGGTTTTGCTTGGCGTCGGGGGAAGGGATTCGTTATCATTCTCTTCTTCATTGTGCATGCCGTTTACGGCGTTGGCTCTGGCTGCGGATTCGCTTTCCTGTTCAGCAATTTCAACCGCTCGACGGCAAATATCGAGAGCTCGTCGGGCATCTCCACTAACAGCTGCGACCTTGCGACTGGCGAATTGTATAGCGTCTGGGTCAACGATGTTTCCTGGAACATTGGCCAAGCGCGAAGAAATGATCTCCATCAGGTCTGTATGTTTATAACCTGGAAAGGTGATTCGAGTGAGCCCCAAACGACTGGATATTTTGTTACTCAGCGTCCTTTCAGGAAGATCCATGGTGTTTGCAACTGCAAGGACGATGAGACGCGAATGACGAAGCGCGGGCCAATTGAAAAAGTTATACATGACCGACTGGTTTTTCGTTACCAATTGGTCGAGCTCGTCCATCAAGACAACACAAGGCACTCGACGGGGAGAAGGATGCGTGAACTCTCTTTCCAGTAGATCCAGTGCGTGGGATGGAGACACCCGATCGCCTTTCAGTGCTTCCCAGAGCAAGGAATACGACTGATGGGGATCAGTTACTTTCATTCCATTGATCTCGACGAAAATGAAATCATCCATCTCTTCAGCAAGAACTGAGTTGTTAAGTTGAGCAACAACTTCCCTGACGGTGGCGGTTTTGCCTGTACCCGGGGTCCCCGATATGTAAATGCAAGCACCAGTGCCTTCACTAATGGCAGAACTCAAGTGAGAGTATACTGTTTCGAACTCTGTGTTGCGACATGGTAATGATGTTGGCACGCTGGAGACGTGCAGTAAAGCTCGTGCCTGGCGATACGGAGACGAAAGGAAGTGCGATGGATCGAGGACACGGGTTCCAAGCGGAGTAAATTCGAGAGGTTTCTTGACAACAATTCTGTTGCAAGGAAAAATCAGTTGAATGCTAAACGTGTGCCATTGAACAGGTTGAGTGTGCTCTGGGGGAAAATTACCGTTTACTAGTTGGGGTCGTAAGGATTTTCCGCTTCGATTGAGGAGTAACATTGAGTGCAGTCATGCGTTGCTTTTTTCTAGGAGTTATGGGTGCTTTCGGATCGTCCTTCGTGTCGATATACTAACAAGTAAGGTCAGCATCGAACGATTGCCCGACAATCAGTAACGCTCACATCTTCGTCTGCAGCCTTGCGCTTTTTGGCAGCCTTGAGACCAGTTTTGATCAGCTCAATAAGCCTGTATACACTTTCTTCATCTCCCTTGTATACGTCTTCCCAGATGAACTCCTCGGTATATTTCCCTTGAAGCTGGTTGACGCCCCTTCGACAAACAATGCATTTGTGGTATTCGGCTAATGCGGCTTTGTCTTTGGGGGGGCCCCCGTTGGGGTACTTGGCAAAGAAAGCATCCTTTGACATAACCTTGCCTCGTCCATTTATCGATGTCAACGGATTGATATTGAAATCCACAGTCAGATACTGCTCGTTGGGCAAAGCGTCTGCTCTTTTCTTGTTCTTGGTTGACAGAAATTCTTCGGGCGAAGCGAACCACATGATGTTGGCCGACTTGACCGTTTCATCTTCATCATCCTCATCCTCTTCTTCCAGGAACTCAGTTATAATCCCGACCCAATCCTTGCCCGCTTCGGGGGATTTCAGTAACACCACATGGCCTAATCTGCACTCGAAGTTGCCCATGCGAGCTGCGATAATTCGCCTCTTCTTTGCAGCTGGCCGTGTCGATCGTCTCCGGGGCGTTTGAGAGTCCTGATCCTCTTGGTCCGCTTGCTGTTCCGCATCTGTATTCTCATGCCCGGTTATCTCGTCCTCATATATCCACCGCCAGGGATGGTCGTCATCACCCAATTCGTCGTCGGAATCATCGTGGACGAGAGCGCCCTTGGTGAGCCATTGTTTGGCTTTTTCTCTGGTTTCCTGCGCGCTCCGAGAGGTAGACCGACGGCTCGGACGCTGCATTTTGGCCGTGGTCGTTGTTTGCTGTGTTGATAATCAGCGGTGATCGAGATCGTTGGCAGTAAGGATCCGCCACAAGATCTTAACAGAAGTTCAAGCTTAAAACCAATTTTGCCTGTTTCGGCCAGGGACGCGGGTTTCGCGACGCGTCTAGCGTCGGTCATCAGAAGAGGTTAGCGTCCCCTACCTGTCAACAAAGAACGCTAATCCAAATTAGGAACATCGTTGCCAAATTGGAACACAGAGCCCTGGAATGTCACGGTCACTATAATCGACAGAATGGAAAGGCTATCTACCTTGAATTACTCTTTAGTCGCATAATATTAAGCCTAAGCTGTATAATCTACCGTGGGTTATTCATTCTTTCTACATCGTACTTTCAAATTCTGGCTGGGCTTACAATGCCGTTTATCAGTGAAACCATTTGCCATCCTTTTGTTTTGGTACTTTGCATTAGAAGTTGTATCTGGTGCTTCTTGGGCTTAACACCAATATCAGAAGAGAGTCAATACTTTTCAAGCAAGACTTGGTAGGATGTCCAATGTTGGATAGGATGTCTTGCCTGAATTTGACGTTTGCCTTGTAAGCTTCCGAATGGCAACGCTGAGTTTTGTGGGCAGGAAATTTTCCAGGGTTTTGCTTAGATAGCTCTCCTCCTACCCTCATGAAATGTGAACATATTGTTCTTGATATCGGCAATTCTTCGACCAGAAAGGAGCCATGCTCTAAAAGATGCAATGTTATCGAGTATACCATTGAGTATCGATTTCGCACGATCCGGACGCTCGCTTGTTATCAAGAGTCAGAACAGCGAGTAAGAGCGATGGGTGCCTTCGGTGAAAGACCAGTAAGTTTACAAATCCTATATAGTGGAGCTATACTAGTCCAGCTTAGTTTAAGAGACTCATCATTGGAATTACATGTAGAAGTCTTACCCAAGACGGCGGAAACAGTCTTTAGAGAGCGCTCGTCTCAAGATGACTGATGGATTCAGAAAGACAATAGAAAAAGAATAGGACGCTCACAAAAGGAAAGGCGAGAATAGAAGACGAGGTAGCTGGGTCAACTTTAAGAGATGCACGCAAAGAGCGAGGTCCGCAGAGGTGAGCCCCTACAGGAGAAAGTGTTTGGGGAACTTAGTCACATGCATCATCTACATACGTACAGTCCGGGCTTACACGTATCTACAATCTTTAGTATAAGCTTAGGTTCGATCAATAGCTAATGTTGGCCAATGGCTAGTCGGGGACAATAGGGCGCAATTAAGGCGGATACTGGAAACGAGTTTGGATCAGACTGGTTGCTATCTGATGATAACCTCTAACACTTCCGCCAGGCAACTAATGTTAGGAGACAGATGCGAGTTATCAATTTGACGTCCATTGTCATAGCAGTATAAACCAATAAGTAAGAAGAATAGTCTCCCCTCTGCTGCTATTGCTCACCGCCGGAGACGTCGCGTTTGTCCGGTCAAAGCAGATTAGGCTCTCTCTTTGATGTCGCGTTTGTCGTCCCCGCCTTCCTTCTCAATACCTTCCCGTGACTTTTCTCTCTCTCCGCCCTCTTTCCGATCCTATTAACTATTTCACTTCCTTTTCAATTTCTCTATCTCCATTTTCTTTGACTGTTGCATCATAAGAATCCTGTCTCGTTACATGTTCTGGTGGGTTAACTAGTTATCCCCCACAAGACAGTAAAGCGCTGTGTTTGCGTCTGTGCTACTTCGGACAAATCCCGTCAGCTACCCGGTGATATGGAGTAAGGCTCTTTCTCTTAGCGATCTGCTCTTATTTGCTTACCTGATCTAGCTACGAGCAATCGTCGGCGGCAGGTGCGTACTTCTCGAGAATGATGCACTTCGCTTTTTTGAGGGCTAACAGAAGACACAGAGTGGGAGATACCGCTCGCCTTTGGCGCAAGTGGAGTGACTTCACCGCGTCAAACTGCCATTGAGGATGAGTCCCATTTCTCTGTCGGCCTTACTGAGAGAAAGGCCAACGTGTCTCCTCCAGGCGACGTCGTCCCCTTCACCACCGTCAAAGTGCCCGAGGCGCCGCGCAAGTATTCAGCACCGAAACAGGACGTCAAGACCGGCAAACCTTTTAAGTGCTTCAACATATCCCCTCGAGACTTAAAATCGGCACATGCTGAGGCCAAAAATACACTAGCTGGAGGAAGTAAAGGTCCCCATCTGGCTTCGTTTGCGCTCCTGTTAACTATTCCAGGTACCTTCATACTGCCAGACGTGTATGGCAGCTACCGACCACGGTAAGAACAATTCTAAGTGTGGACAAAGAGGTTCTGATTACCTGTTCGCAGTGTGGTAAACGAAGGGAGAACCTTCCTGGGATTGAAGGAATCCGGTAGAGACCTCGACATCTTCATCGAAATCTCTCGCCGGAGCAACGCCTATGTGAAGAAGCCAAACGACCACGAAAATGTCTGTATTAGGACAGTTACATGATACCCGATTACTAACTATAATGTAGACTATTCGCATATTTGGATCCCGTCAGAATGTACAATCCGCGAGAAGCTTGCTGACGAACCTGTTTAAACGCTGTACGACGGCGGCCGCCATCAGTGCAGGCAAAGCAACAAAGACCTATCTCCAAATGCAAGCCAATATCGTCCCTGTCCCAAGTATTTCCACAGCTCAGCAGCTGAAGAACGAACCTCTCCTTCATACGCTCAGGAGAGCCCCCAACCAGAATCCCGAAGCGAACCGTTACCATCAAGTAAGTAATAACACTTCACCTTTTCTGATGACATGTCGCAGTTGATAGTGTGCAAGATGGTGTTCCTCTGGCCTAGTGAGAAGGCCTCAGCTCGCCAAATACTGGGTCCCGATCTCGAAAAACTGGACTTTTTACGCTTGTGGTACAGATGTTTCATATACCTTTCTAAAGAAAGCGAAGACGCCATTTGCGTGTCTGGCCCAAAGAAAGAGATACTCCAGCAGGCAATCACAGTTATGGAGACAAAGTGGCAGGAACTCACTGCTTCATCTACCATGAAGATCAAGCTGTATCTTCTTGACTTGCCTGTGGGTAACAAATTAGTGAGCAGGATAGTAATGCAGCCAATCGAACATCTGGCCCAGCCTTGCTTCCATCTGACCGCTTCCCACCAAGCCAATGGTGACAGGGTAGGACACTTGGATGAGATGCTGCAATTCCGGAGAGACTCAGATTTACGCTCAGCGGTCAAGAAATCCCTTTGTTGTGTGCCCCTAATCCAGGGTACTTTGAGTATGCGTGTCAACTTCGGGTCTCTGTTGTTTGAACGCTACCGCAAACCCCACGATCCGCAGAACGGATACTCGATTGCGGAGTTTGAAGAAATGATTTCACATGAGTTGACCAGGGGTCGACTAGTGCCTCCGTGAGTGAAAATGCTATAGCAAATCACGCTAGAGATGCAAACCACTGATCAAGATACCAACTAGTCCCGATATTGTCTTGGAGGTTCTTGTCAACCGAATTCACAAGGCAAACCATTTGTTTGATGTGGAAGAGCGGCCATTTGAAACTTTCTCCGGAAGGTCTCTACACCACACTGTAAAAGTTGAGTTTGACGCGATAGACAATGAGTTTTTGCAACTCGAGGTAGGATTCAGGGCTCTAGGTGGACGGCACGAGAGAACCAAGTCGCGCTGGATACAGTCTCAAACCAAAGAGGACTTTGCGGAAAACACGCCGCTATTGCAAGCAAATATGCTTGGTGCCAAAGGGTACAAAGGGGATCTGTAGTTTTAACGCGTTTTCAAAAATTGTGTACTGATAGATTGCAGGGTCGATTGGCAATTCGAAATCAAAGAACGAAAGGTCCTCGATGCACAACAGAAGAGTCAAGCTATGAGCGAATTTGACCATCAGGTTCGTCTTAGAGACGATGTCATGGAGGAAGAGTTCTTCGCAAAGCCAAATCGCCGAGCGATGTTACCAGATGGATTTCCTGTCAATCGCCTCGTCGAAAAGGCAGCTCTTCAGTACCGAATCAAAGGCACGGAGTATATCCTAGAGGTAGCCCGCTTTGACGTTTACGTCAAACAGCCGAATACAGGATCATCAAACATGATTTTTGAACCACCTGTGTCGTTTTGGGGGTTGTTTATCTATGGGA
This sequence comes from Talaromyces piceae, assembly GCA_001657655.1. NCBI lineage: Eukaryota > Fungi > Ascomycota > Eurotiomycetes > Eurotiales > Trichocomaceae > Talaromyces > Talaromyces piceae. Next base: position 1,707,972 of record JNNX01000001.1, read on the forward strand.
TGAACTGGGATGAGAACCTGGCGAAACTCGCCGGAGCAAGGGAAGTCCAACAGTTGGGATTTGGCTCCGTCTTTGATCTTTTTTTCAGCAAGAAAGTCGATGACGGGAGCAAGGCCGGTTTCCAGGGCTTCATTAAAGTGGTCAGAGAACTTGTCTCCATTCTTGAGGAGCAAAGTTTGTAGGACTGTCTGCTTTCGAATGAAACATCATGTAGGGGCTTCATTCTGAAACTTGTAACTCCCGAAACGAGTATGACAGATATGAGAGCATGCTTATGTGAGGTCCGTTGCTGGGGACTAACCATTGCTGCTGTTCATTAGTGTAGAGGCAATCGAGATTGAAATAAGCTGTTAACAAGCGATTTGTGCCATGTAATTTTCGCTTAGGGAGAGGAGAATGATGGCATCGTCGACACCCAACTCCATCCCTGGATAGCTACAATCGGATACAACTACTATGCAAACAGGACGCTCTGAGAACCACCTTCCGTATGTACGTTGCTTTAAATTCTCGGGTGACGCACGTACAACCGTTTGTTCCCTTTGTCTCTTCTTATTTATTACAACCCTGCCATATCAAACAACGGTTGTTATGAGATAAGGTATCACATGGCTTATCGAATCATACAGAGCAGCTGGCTTTTCTGGTCAAGCGGTGAAGGAATGTAGACCTCCTCTGTTGAGTGGTGATACTAGCGTGAGTACCAGCTCCCCAGGTGGTTTACATAACATCTTAACCGTACGATTCGTATTCACTCTTGAAAATCCTATTCCTGTCAATCCCGAAGGTACTTCATACAAGGATGTGACTATGATTGAATAGCTCTAATAGCACCCTGAGTTTTGACTTTCCGAGACAATGGTTGGTGCTATCTTTTGTGTGATTAAGAATGTTATATATGTCTAACCAGCTGAAGAGGGAACGGCCTCACCGCTGACGACTTTTTGTCGAAGTGCTGTTTAAGTAGACTGTTAGCCAAGGCTCTTTGAATAGAATCATTCATAGCATACCGTCTTCGATGACTCTGAGATTGGCACTTTTTCCTTGGAGGATCTTTTCCAAGTCGGTCAAATTCGTTTCTAGGTCCTTGACCTTTGCGTTATAAAATTCGGTGGCTTTGGCGGCAGTCTGGAAAGCGTTAGATTCCACAAGACAAAGCAGCTAACAAGGAAGTTTTCATAAACCGAGAGGATTGGGGGACCCTACTTTCTCAACATAGAAACCTGTCCCAACATCCACAATAACCTTTTCCCGATCCGCCAATTTCCCCTTGACATACAACGAGCTTGTCAACGGCACCAAGATATTATCACCCCCAGCACCAGGCGCATTCTTCCGTCCAACGACACCATCATTGATCGTTCGTACGCAATCGCGGAACTTGGACTGTGCCGCGCGCAGTTTCGCGTGCGAGTTGGTAAGGTGTTCGAGTTCAGAACTCAGACGGGATTGGAGAGTACGAAGTTGGGGGACGGATAGGGTGTTTACATCGACTGGCCAAAACAGCGGACGTTGAGTGTTAGCACTTTAGCTACTTCTTCTCTTATATATATATATATATGTGTGTGTATGGGTTTTTGAACCTCATCATGGGGCGTAGGAAAGACTTACCGGAGCCTGGTGGAGGACCTCCAGAGGATGATGCGGGGGATGCCATTTTTTGGTGTTGTTGATGTTGTACGGCGTCGCCGCCTGACTGGCCCGGAGTAGCGGATACCCTGTCTGCTGGGCTGCGGCAGGCAATTCTGTGTCAAAAATCAGATAAAAAAAAGGCGAACGGCAATGTTCTTATGGTCCCTTGAATTGCGTCGTTATCGACCACTGTGTGTGGATGTTGGTGGTTGCCGCCGTTCCGCATCGAACTCGATTTTAGCTGCGGGCCGCACATCGGGAGTGGGGAATGCTATGCATACATGCTAGCTTCGACGAGTTATGGATGAACGATGGATTGAGATTCTATTCGAGTGTGTTTGATTTCTTCTTACATAAATGAAGTAAAACCTTTGGTATATGCAGAGGCTAATTGTACAAGGATATAAACAGCTGAATCATATAGTACATAAGAGTAGTACACCTAATCACAGCCTTTTCAGCAACGCCCGCAGGTATTCCGTCAGACTCGCGATGCTGACATTCTCGCGCAGATTGTCTGATTGTCGACAGTGCACTTCAACTTCTTGGTTGGCTTTCCATGCCTTGCCAACAACGATAACAACAGGGAATCCAATCAGATCTGCGTCTTTGAGCTTCCAGCCAATCTGCTTTGCGCGATCATCAAGAATCACATCTTGTGTGTCGGGTGCTGGCTTGAGAAGGTCATAGATGGTCTCGGCTTCCGAATCGAGACCTTTGGCTGGTATTATGATGATTTCAAAAGGTGCGATTGCTCTGGGCCAATTGAGACCCTGGGCGTCGGAGCGTGTATCGGCAATTGCAGAGATCATGCGTGAGACGCCGATGCCGTGGCATCCCATTTGCATTGGTACTACATGCGCCCCTTTCTCAGCGCTGCCGGCTCTTGATGGGTCTACTGGGACAGTGGCTCCTAGAATTTTGCTGTATCGGGTCCCTAGGTGGAATGTATGGCCCATCTCGATCGCGTTGTGCGTGCGCAACATCCCCGTGGTGCATTTTGGACATTTGTCACCGTCCACGACTCGTGTGAGGTCAAGACCGACTGTTGTCCCAGGGAAGGTATCAAGCATCGAGAACTGAACGGGGTGCTTGGCTGGCTCAAAAGCTTCGGGCAAACCACTCAAAGGCGGGTGACCGTATGAAACAACTTGGGAATCAAACAGATCTAGTATTTTATATTGCTGCTGTTCTTTGTTCTGTTGATCACTAGATTTGTTGTTTGTCAAATTGCGGAACCACACAGGAGCTGCATTTTCCACACTGGTGTCTAAATCAACACCAGCTGCCCTGGCTAGCGCTTTGACGGCATGGGAGTTGATTTCTCTTTCGACAGGCTCTCCTTCTATCATTGAATCGGACTCGGTTTGTGCCTTATCAGAGCCCTGGACTGAGTATTTCGGATACCATGCCCTGACCAGCGTTTTTCTATCACGGGAGATGGCAGTCCAGAGCCCTGTTGCTATGGCCGGGGGACTCTGAGCACCAACACCGGTACTAGAAGGCTCGGCCGCGCTGATTCTGCTGATTCTGCTGTTCGACAAATCGCGACCGTTCGAGACTTCCTCGTTATACACGTAATCGCAGCCAGAGCAGCTGATTAGGGTATCTTCTCCTTTTCCGCTAAGAAGATGGAATTCATGGCTCAGGTTACCACCCATACTACCCGAGTCGGCAGTGGCAACTAGATAGGGAACTTTCAGCGTGTCAAAAATCCGCTTGTATGCTTCCCGCACTGTGTCGTAGGTGATGAGTGCATCTTCTGTGTTGTAGTCAAAGGTGTACAGGTCCTTCATGATGAACTCTCGCCCACGCAAAAGGCCCTGTCGTGGCCGTGCTTCGTCCCGATATTTTCTCGCTGTGCAGAGTATTAGCTCAAGAGCATGGACAGCACCACGTTAGGAGCTTACAGATCTGATAAACCCTCAAAGGCAATTCTTTGAATGAGGTTACCAGGCCAGATACCAAGGTAGTGATTTCCTCCTCATGCGTAGGCGTGAGAAGAAACCGGGATTCTTTCCTATCCTGAAGTCGGAAAAACTGCATTCAAAGAATATTAGGACGTGTATCTTTAACCAAGGTCGAGATACATGTTTACGTACCTCCGATCCGCTTTTTAGGCGGCCGCTTCTCTCCCAAAGCTCCTGTGACGACAATGATGACAGTGACAGTTTAGATGCACCTAACACTTGGTAAGAGCCTTAAGCAATGCTACTGAGCATGAAAGCCATTGCATACCTATGGACTGCATATGTGTATCAATGAGTTTCTCCAGCTTGTTCTGTACGCGCAGTCCTAGTGGAAGCATGTGAAAAATGCCCGAATATGCCTGGCGAAGGAATCCCGCTCTGATCAATAGATCATTTCCATCCTCTAAAAAGATTACGTTTTGAGAATCAATGGACCAGCATCAAGGGCTAAAACGTACCCTTTCCTGTCCCAGCAACTTTCCGTTCAATACCCCCCGTGGGCAGCCAAAAGTTAGACGTCCTGTTGCGTCCATCATGCTGTATTTATAGTAAGCAAGACAATCATCATACAATCTAAGGCAATCACTAGGGGTTTCAATACATGAAACTGGCGTGGGAAAGTTAGAGAAGCATATCGCGGGCACGTATTGCGCAGGAGGTCAGAGCTCCGACTTCGAAGAAGCCCGAATCTGGTGGACATCTATTGAATTCGAAAGACAATCTCGAGAGAGCATCAAAAAGCGCCGCCTGGGGGTTTGCAAGAGCGGAAACTTCAATTGATTTTGTCACGTCAACATCGTCTTGCTTCCATCGAGAAGCCGTAAGGCGCTAAGCTCTTTCTAGTGGCCCGAGCTCCTATCGATACGGGCCGGGTGGCTGCGAAACTATTCTCCGGCGGCATCGCTGGGGTAATTTTTGATCTACCCGGCAGAAAAAAAAAAAAAAATTGATTGCAACGATAAAACTAAAACAACAATATCTGCGAATTACTTACTCGCTCAATCTATGGTCACGGAGTGTCGACCATGGCAAAAAACAAGAGAAAATCATCTGCAGTGGCAGAAAACCCTGCAGCAACAAGCAATTCCAAAGATGCCTCTGACGAAAATTTCATCTCGTTTGACGCCGGCACGCTTGCCAGTCTTACCCAAAACATTGAGGCTAGATTGAAGGGAGACAAGAAGAATACGACAAACAACCAGGGAAAATTCGACAAGAATGGAGCTAAAGAACACAAATCTCCGGCGCCGAAGCCGAACAGAAAAGGCAAAGCAGAGAAATCCACGGACAACAAAAACAGTCGTCCTGTTCAAAATTCATTACAAGGCAAGAAGCGGGATCACAATGGCGCTGTGATCGAAAAGACCGAAAAGGCAGACAAGGCTAGAAATCCTCAAAAGAGTGAAGCTCAAGATGATGCTCGCGATGACGACGATGTGCTCCGGAAAGAAATATTGGCATTGGGTGGCAGCAAAGAGGACTTTGACCTTTTGGCTGGTGTTGAATCGGACTCGGAGGTGGAAGACACTCCAAAGAACAAGTCTGATCTGAATGAGGATGCTTTGCGGAAAGAACTTTCCAAACTCCTAGAAGGCTCTGGCCAATACCAAGCCGAGATTCCGGACAACGAAGTTGCGGAAGAGGAGGAAGACGCAGCAGCTTCGGTGGACGACGTTAGTGATGATGATGGTGATTTGCAAAGCGAGGTGGATGAAGAAAGTGGATCTACTTCGGACATGGCGTCGACCGCTGGTGATACCAGTAAAAAAAGCATTGCCGATCCACAGCCAAACACCTTTCCCAAGGAGTACTCGCGCCTGGTAAGGTTTCCCACGAGCCTCGTTAGTATGCATTCCCGCTGACTGGACCACGTGCAGACGGTGATGCCCAGATCCGACTGGTACAATACCGAGTTGCCCTCATTACCTCACTCCAAGGCCAACGGACTACCCAAGTTTCTGTTAGAGCGAGTTAAGAAGCACGCGGTTTCATTACTGGAGCAAGAGAATCAACTATATGCGCAAATTCAGCAAAAGTCCTCGTCCTCTTCTCACAAGTTCTACTCCACCATCATGACCTCTGGAACACTCAGTGACAAGATATCTGCACTAACGCTGGCTGTGCAAGAATCACCAATCCACAACATCAAGTCTCTGGAAAACCTGGTAGCTCTGTCGAAGAAGCGAAGCCGAGCGCAGGCAGTCGATGTCCTGCGGTCGCTCAAGGACTTATTTGCACAAGGGACCCTTTTGCCTGGCGACCGGAAGCTCAAAGCGTTTGTCAACCATGGCAGCCTTGTGGACGCTTTCGAAAAAGCCGGGTTCAAATGGACTGAGAACGACCCCCTTCCTGGAGATTTGCGTCCGGCACATCTGATTGTCTGGGCCTTTGAAGACTATCTCAAGGAGCAATTCTTCGAGGTTCTGAAGGTCTTAGAGACATGGTGTAACGATGAGATTGAATTCTCACGTACACGTGCTGTCACTTATGTCTATGAACTGCTCAAGGAGAAGCCGGAACAAGAGGCGAATTTGCTGCGTCTTCTGGTTAACAAGCTGGGTGATCCCGGAAAGAAAATTGCATCGAGGGCGTCATATCTATTGCTGCAGCTCGGCCAGGCGCATCCGTTGATGAAGCCTACGCTTATCACGGCTGTGGAAGAATTCCTCTTCCGGCCGGGCCAAGGGCAGCAGGCGAAGTATTACGCTATCATTACCCTGAACCAGACTATTCTCAGCACTAAGGAGGAGCAGGTTGCTCTTCAGCTCCTTGATATTTACTTCTCACTCTTCGTGACGCTTCTGAAGCCTGCTGACAAGACGAAGCAAGGGAAGACGACGCAAAAGCGTCAAAAGCCCGCGAAAGCGGAACAATCCGAACATGATGACCAGTTCAAGGAGAAATTGATATCGGCAATTTTATCCGGAGTCAACAGAGCATATCCATTTACGACTTCAGATAGTGATCGGTATGTATGCAGTCCGTGATTAAACTATCTTTGCTAACAATAGCTTTTTGGTAGTGTCTCGAAACACATCGATACTTTGTTCCGCATTACACACTCGTCCAATTTCAACACAAGCATCCAAGCTCTGATGCTTATCCAGCAGCTCAGCGCTGCGCACCAGATTGCGACTGATCGCTTCTACCGAACTCTTTACGAGTCTCTACTTGATCCGCGAGTCGCTACATCTTCCAAACAATCACTCTATCTCAACCTTTTGTACAAGTCCTTGAAGGATGACAACAATGTGAAGCGAGTAAAGGCTTTTGTGAAGCGACTTGTCCAGGTCCTTGGACTGCACCAACCTTCCTTCATCTGCGGCGTGTTCTTCCTTATCCGGGAACTGGAGAAGACTTACCCTAGCTTGAGTTCGTTGGTCGACCAAGCCGAGGCTGATGACAGTGACGAGGAAGAAGTGTTTGTGGATGTGCCTGATGAGGACGAGCAGCAGCCAGTAGAGGCCATCGAGATCGGCGATACCAAGAAAAAGAAAAATGGCTACGATGCTCGCAAGAGAGACCCGCAGCATAGCAATGCCGATAAGAGCTGCTTATGGGAAATTGTACGTGTGGCATTCATGTGTGCAATAACAAGCTGTCGCTGACATATTCCAGATGCCGTATCTAGCACATTTCCATCCTTCCGTATCAGTTTCGGCGGATCATATCCTGACGCATACGCCGTTGACAGGCAAGCCTGATTTGACTATTCATACTCTTACACACTTCTTGGACCGATTTATCTATCGCAATGCTAAGGCGTCCGTGGGCCTACGTGGTTCGTCTATCATGCAGCCTCTTGCCGGATCAGAAGGCCGCGATCTGTTGGTTAATGCCAGTGGCCTGGCGAGCCGGACACACAACGAGCCACTCAACTCCGAAGCATTCTGGCGTAAACGGGCCGAGGACATCGCGGCCGAAGACGTCTTTTTCCATGAGTACTTCAACCGGCTGGGTAAAGACAAGCAAGGCAAGAAGAGCAAGGGACCAAGGAAAGCTGGTGGTGATGGAAAGGGAGAAGATGAGAGCGACAATGAGTCGGAAATATGGCAGGCGTTGGTCGAGTCACGACCTGAATTGGAAGGTGACGATGACGATGACCTGGATATGGATGACCTTGAGTCTGCATTTGATGAGGAAGAAGATGAGGATAGTGACGGCGGAGTGATCTTCAATGATGCCTCCAATGACGAGGACGAAGGAGAACTGGCCGAGGCAGACGAGATCGAAGATGCAGCGACTGCGCCCAAGACTGCAAAGGCCAGAGCGTCTGACGACGGAGAGGATGACGGGGATTCATTCGATATGGACGCATCTGACGAGGAAGCATTCCGCGATAGCGACGAAGATGTGCCGTCAGATATCGAGCTGAGCGGCGTGGAAGTGCCCCCGTCCCCATCAGACAAGGACGCCAAGGACGCCAAGGACAGTCGACAGAAGAGACGAAAGCTGCGACACTTGCCTATGTTTGCCTCTGTTGATGACTACGCGGCATTATTGGCCGGTGAGGATGATGGCCACGTGTAGCTGTGTATATTACCACTATAGAACGACGGTAGTTGCCAAAATGTAAATGTGAATAATCACGTGATCTACTGTGAAGTCACTGTTATCGATAAGCTATTGTCGCATAGGTGACGTCAAGCTGCAGCCGCTTCCGGCGAGACACCTGAGAAGTCTGTTCGTAACAAGGTTACTTTCCAGACGAACATCCAGTGACAGGCCCAATGTTACATGGAGCTCGAATGACAGATTTAAGTCAGGTGATGGTATAATTACTGCACTCTTTGTAGTTGTCGTTTCCTTCTGACTTACCGGAATATAGAGAAGATTGCTGTGCTTTTGCGGCGGCTATGGCGGGCGGTGGCTATCCAATCAGCGCGACCAGATCAAAGCACTACTGCTGACTAAAAGCAGAGCCTTGCGAGCAGCCACGGTGGCCGGTGCGCCACCCGTGGCTGCATTCGATCGATGGATCCGGTGGCACACGAGTACCCTGAGTATGAAAGTACATTATGAATGAAGAAGACGACACAAAATTCTCGTGGGCGCCTTTTTTAGAATAAAAGTTGCGTCAATATCGACAAATTTTGCCGCACAATTGTTTCTTGGCTTGCGATCGATTGTACCTGCCCAAAGAAGTATCCAATGCAACTCAAACTCTACAGAGACCCATGATTGGACGGTATCAAGAGGCGGCGGAGTCATTGGTGCGGGCTGTCCGTATTGGAAAATGTTCTGCGCGGCCCCTGAATGGTCTGATTTACAGTGTGGCGGCGCTTGGCACCTAATAAACTCCAGGATCCCGGAGGCTTTACAGGGCTCCCCCACACTTCTGAGTTTTTACAACCCAGCCAAGAAAAGGCTTGAAATCTCTACCGCGCATCTGCGCTCAGGGCAATCCCGCAAAAAAAGCAAAGTCTGTAACGTGCATACGCTGCCCTAGACCAATTCAATCGCCTGAGTCGAACAGAGCACGTATTGCAATGCCACAATGGAAGCAACAGCAAGGAGCAAGCGCGCTTCCTGGGTTGGGTTTCTAGAAGGATTCGTATGTTCTCGCCGAAAACGTGCAGCGGAGACCACCTTACTTTGCGCTAGCCCATGAGGGGGCTAGCGCTGCACGATTACATGCGGTGCGGCAGCGCTGGCCCCATTGGTGCATCCCCGGGGAAGCTGGCTATTTTCTCATCCATCGCCCCCAGCACGCCATTGCCAGTCCATACAGTCCCCCCTCTCGGCTGTGTTTTTGCCTTCTAGAAGCAAACAGGGAACCGCCAAAGTGAAGCTAACACGGGAAAAATCTGTCAATTTAACCTCATTGTGAGTTATTGCGCCATTCATCAATATACGGAGAAAATTCTCTGTCCAACATTAACCCCCCACCACGTGTCTTTTGAGACCCTCGGAAGACAATCGCTTCTTGTGGCCGAAATCCTGTGACAACCCTGGCTCTTTTGTCCCCGACGGCTGTCACGACAGCTCGAGGCACTTTCGTGTCGCATTGACGTGGATACAGTCTTTGCGTATGCGCATCTGCTCCACTCATTAAACTCTTCGATTTATGGATTTATGCGATGCTGACCAGATTTGCGAACATTAGTTGGACCGGGCTGGGCCTAGGAACTAGTTACGTGCCTACAATCTCCCTGGTCAGTCCTTTATTATCCAGCCCTGTTCCTCCCCACTTTTATTTTTTCCTTCTTCTTCTTCTTCTTCTTCTTGCGATGAACACTTGTATCGTTGCTGTCCTTACTTACACGCGAAGTTAGAAGCAGCAGCAGCTCTCATCTTGTTCGACTGTCAACAGCATCACCGAGGAGAGTTACATGCATCCGGAACGTCACCTTACCCGTTCATTGTCTTCAGTGCTTGCCTCGCTCCTGCAAAAGGAGTACATTCGCCAGATAAAATGGCGCTGAATGCCGATTCCGTCGGGAACCGGCCCAAGGATGTCGAGAATGGCGAGACTCCCTCTGACTACGAGGAAGAGAAGTTCTCGCGCCGCGGCAGTCGTGTAGCGGCTGTGCATGACGATGATCGCGCATCCATAGGCAAGCAACTGGCTCTGGAGGCTGAAGATGCGATCAAGTACCGTACCTGCAGCTGGCAAAAGGTGGGCTTCTGTCGCATTGAATTGAAGCATGGCCTAAAACTAATCACGTCTTATCACTGACAATAGACCGCCGCCCTGCTGTTCTCCGAGTACATTTGTCTTGCCATCATGTCGTTCCCGTGGTCGTATTCGATTTTGGGGCTGGTGCCCGCCATCATCTTGACGGTGTTTATCGCTGCCGTGGTCTTGTACACGTCGCTTGTTCTGTGGTATTTCCATCGTTCTTAATCCGTACTAGGCTAGGAACATGCTAAACTCTGGATAGGAAATTCTGTTTGCGCCACCCGGAGATTCGCGACGTGTGTGATATCGGCCAGTATTTATTTTGGGACTCCAAGATCGCCTGGTGGGCTACCGCGATCATGTTCCTGCTCAACAACACCTTTATCCAGGTATGGCAAGCTGCATCGATTACAGCCTCCCGTTCTCTGTATCGCAAGCTGACACCGCGTAGGGTTTGCACATTTTGACCGGTGCTAAGTATCTCAACACCATGACCGGACACTCCACTTGCACAATCGTGTTTTCTGTCGTCACCGGCATCGTTTCCTGGGTATTTTCGTTGCCGAGAACCTTTGACGGCCTGTCCAAGATGGCCACTCTCTCGGCTTTCTTCACTTTTATCTCGGTCCTGCTCTCCACTATTTTTGCTGGCATCGAGGCGCACCCGACCGGCTATGACCCCGCCACGTTGGGAGAGCCTTTGGTTACCGCCTTTCCGGTAAAGGGAACCACCTACGTGAACGCCATGAGTGCGTTTTTGAACATTAGCTACACGTTTATCGGTCAAATCACTCTTCCTAGTTTCATCGCCGAGATGAAGGAGCCCAGGGATTTCTGGAAATCCGTTGTTGCCGTTACCATTGCCGAGGTGTTTGTCTTCACCATCGTTGGAGCCGTGTGCTATGTCTACATCGGAAATCAGTACATGACTGCTCCTGCCTTTGGTTCTTTAGGGAATGAGGTCTACAAGAAGGTGGCCTTCTCATTTATGATTCCTACCTTGATCTTCCTTGGTGTTCTCTATGCCTCCGTCTCTGCTCGTTTTGTCTTCTTGCGCGTGTTTGATGGCACCCGCCACAAGTCCAACCATACCGTTCTCGGATGGAGTGCATGGGGTGGAATTCTAGCTATACTGTGGGCCCTCGCCTTCGTCGTGGCAGAGGTCATTCCCTTCTTCTCGGACTTGCTCTCCATCATGAGCTCGCTCTTCGACTCCTTCTTTGGGTTCATCTTCTGGGGTGTCGCCTACATCCGCATGCGAAGTGCCGACTATGGCCCTGACTTCTACAAGACCCGGGGCATTCGCGGCTGGGTAGGCTTCCTGGTCAACATATTCCTCATCTTGGTCGGCTTCTACTTCTTGACCGCCGGTACTTATGTAAGTGAACTTTAACCCGGTTTCGTTTGGGTGACTGCTAACCAAAGCCCAGGCCTCTGTTCAGAGCGTCATAATCAACTACCAAGCAGGGACATTCGGCGAACCGTTTTCGTGCGCTGACAACGGCCTTTAATGTTCTAGATCTCGGCTGGGCCTGATATATCTCAATTTTGCTCAAGATCATAAATCTGCCGTTCTCTTTATTGCTGTTCTACCCATTCTTCGAGATCTTATTCATGTAAAGCTTAAAATTCTACTTCAACCTACCGAAACAAAAGCATTCAAGAGTAAACCATGAGACAAAAACCGTCCTACTTTTCCAAGGCAGAATTGAGAGTCAACTGCTGTAACTGATATAGGGCTCGGCGTCGGGAAACGTTATCTCCATGTGACTTTTCCGTTATCAGGCTCGGAGACGACCCACCCGTACTTGCCCGCCTCCGCAATCAACAACGGGCTTGACCTCGATTCCTCTTCCTTTTTTTTTTTCTTCTTTTGTATAACAAGCACATAGCGGAGAGAAGAAGATAAAAATGTCAGGAGGAGCGAGATATCCCAGTCGAGGACTGAAGCTTCTCTGCACGGCTCGTCAGTTGCCCACGTCCGTGGTCAATGGCGCCCGCTCGCCAGCCCTATCACTTCGTTCCCTGCCGGGCACGGAGACCGGCACCGGCGTCCGAGGTGTCTCTTCTTCAGCTCCAGCTTCCTCGAAATACAGTGTGCGTCGGGCAGCTCGCCCGGTATATGTCAATGGCCAGCCCGCAACAAGCATTAGACATGCCTCGTCTCAATCGGCCCTGAAGAAGACACAGCTGTATGACCTCCACGTCGCTCGTGGCGCCAAAATGGTGCCGTTTGCCGGCTACGACATGCCGTTGCAATACACCGACTTGTCGCATTCGGAGAGCCACCATTGGACGAGAGAAAAGGCCAGTTTGTTCGACGTTAGCCATATGTGAGTTTCCTTCTTCACTTTTGTCCATTCGCCATAAGATTATGAATCAACAACTAATCTAACGTCTTCGGCCAGGGTACAACACCACTTGTCCGGCCCCGGAGCGCTGCCACTGTTGATGAAAGTCACGCCGTCGGCACTAGACACCCTGGAAAACAACCAATCGACACTATCGTGCCTTTTAGAAGAAGGCACGGGTGGAATTGTCGACGATACTGTCATTACCAGGCTGGCGCCGGAGTCGTTTTACTTTGTCACCAACGCCGGTCGTCGGGAAGAGGACCTGGTCTTTTTGAGTGCCGAGATCGATGCGTACCGCAAGGAGCACGGTGCTGACAGTATCAACTGGGAGATCCTGAGTGACCGGGCCTTGGTTGCGCTACAAGGGCCCTTGGCAGCTTCAGTGCTGCAGTCCTTTGTCTACACAGGAACCGACGTTGACCAACAAGACCCCGACCTCAGCACACTGTACTTTGGCCAGTCGCGCGAGCTGTACCTCCGGCTACCCGACGGTTCCAAAACAGCTCACAAGCTTCTCATTTCGCGCACGGGATACACGGGAGAAGACGGTTTTGAGATCTCCATCCCAACCGAGGGCGCACCCTCTCTGCCTGCTCAGGTCACCGAACTCCTCCTCTCGCAACCAGACCAAGTACGTCTCGCCGGGCTGGCAGCACGCGACTCCCTCCGTCTCGAAGCCGGCATGTGCTTGTACGGCCACGACATCTCCACAGCACAGACACCACCCATGGCCGCACTGGGCTGGGTCGTCGGCCGCAACCGCCGCGACGCATCCTCGCCGTCTGCGCAATTTAACGGGTCCAGCACGATCCTGGCGCAACTGGCGTCGCCCGCCAAAACGCTGTCGCAACGACGCATTGGTCTCGTTGTCGAAAAGGGCTCACCGGCCCGCGAGGGCGCCTTGATTGTCGATCCCGCCAACGACAATGCGCAGATCGGCGTCGTCACCTCGGGCCTCCCCAGTCCGTCTCTCGGCGGCACAAACATCGCCATGGGCTATATCAAGCAAGGCTTTCACAAAAAGGGCACCGAGGTTGCCGTACTGGTTCGTAACAAGGTCCGCAAGGCCACCGTGACACCGATGCCGTTTGTGCCGAGTAAATTCCACCGACCTGCTTGATCTTTTTTTCTCTGCTGCCAACTCTTTTCTTATCTCATTTGTTTTCTTGTCCTGTAACGCCGGTTCTGTTTTTGAACAAAAAATTTACCGTATTGACCATTCAACATCATATGGGGCCAAGCCGTTCACGATATCAACAATTCAAACAACCATCACTATATATTTTTGTCATTTCTGGTACTTAGTAAATCCTATAATGGAAGCTTCAGAGACGAGTATATTGCATCTAGATGTATTTCGTGCACTTTTATCACATCATCATTATGAGTAAACATGTCAAACGAACTTGGGCCCCATCGGCCATTTTTGAGACGGTTGTGTATTCCGCGGAATTTTTTAAACATGCATATTCCAATCTTAAATTACCCACCAGCTATGCCGGCGAGTTCCACATACCAGGCGATTACACATGTGACATAAGAATTACGAACAAAAGTAAATGAGGAACGGCGTGCACGCAGATCTCTAAGCGCACGTTTGCCGATTGGCACGCGGCTTTCCTTCGATCGGTCCACTACCGTAGTACATAGTAGTCGCATATTTCCGAGTCATGTACTCTGAACTACTATCGCAATTGGCACATACATAATGTTTTAACACTCTAGTTGATCAACTATAGCTATCAATTCTCAGTCTCTTTGACAAATTAAGGAGGAAAAAAAAAAAAAGAAAAAGTAAAAGAGTAGAATACATGAAGAATCAAAGCAATGGCAACCAACGCCGGCCCCATTTATTGCAGCGCGCACAGCAAACCGGACCATCCGATTACAGATCTATCTCCACACAGATGGCGCTGTGAAGATTGGTTAAGCATGTAGTATTAAAAGAGAAAGGAAAGAAAAGAACAGACAAAAGTTTAAAAAAATGGGTATCAACACGAATGGTAACCCCATGACCCTACATAATTGAGGTAGAAGTCCACGGAACAAGAGACAAAAGAGAATCTGGACATTGGTTGTACAGCCACTCCAGGCAGAGAAAAGAATCGTCCTGCGGAGCAAGTCTTCAAAGACTCATTTAGGAGAGTTGTTCTAAGCTTCCTCAACGACCACAGAGTTGCGGCGCGAGTTTGCACGCGAGTTGGCGCGCGAGTTGGCGCGGGAGCCTTGGCGACTGCCCATGGCCTGGTGCAAACGGATGTTCTGTTGAGAACGAACGATGGAGTTGCGGGCCGAGCCTGTAACGTAAGATGGGCGGCGACCATCCTGTTCCGCGCGAGCATCCGACAGCTGCTGGGCAAATGGAGAGCGCTTGCGAAGCGTCGGTCCCTTCCAGTAAATGACGTAAACGGCAATCACGAGGAGGAAGGAAATACAGACTGCAATCAACATCAGTATCTGATTCAGACTGGAAAATGCAAAGGAAAGCATGACTTACATAGAATGGTGACTGCATATTGAATGTGATATCGGCCACCAATGTTCTCGAAGAAGGGGGTGGCCGGGATAGTCAGAACACCAGCCAGGAAATCACGAGACCAACCGTTACCACCGGTCGCAGAGGCAGAGTACGGACCATAGGCACAGATCATATAGTCGATGGTGGCCATGTAGATAGCGTAGTTAGCAATACCGATAATGGCGGAGAAGATCATCGATCCGATCCAGTGGATCGGAGGTCCCTGGGAAGTCCAAGCAAAACCAATCAGACCAATTGGAAGGCAGGGAGCAGTGTACAGCAGCCACCACAAGCGAGACTCGTACTGGGCGACTTCCGAGTCTGGCTTTTCCTTGCGTTCCCGGATGTTGCGCTTGATAGCGGGGAAGAAAGAGAACCAGGCGATGAAATAGCCGATGAGAAGGGGAATGAACGACAGACCGGTGGTGACGGCGTCGAAGCCCCACTGTGCATACACCAGAGCCATGGACTGGATGAACATGAAAATCAGAGCATCGCTGAAGCCACTGAGCAGAGACAGGGTCAAGACAATGGGCTCGGTCAGGAACATGCGGAAGGGACGAATCCAGGTCAAGAGGACCTCCTTGAACGAGAAACGCTCACGGAAAGGCACGAGTTCGTTGGGACCGTAAACGTTCGGGTTCTGGCCGGTCTTGCGCATCTTCTGGGCGATCTTGTCCATCATGACGGTGGTGCGAGTCTCGGGGACCATGAATAGGTGCATCAACTGCACGACGACGCCAAAGATGAGCTGGATCCACATGCACCAGCGCCAGTGGAGGTACTTTTGGCAGAAACCGCCAACAACGGGACCCAGCACGGAACCACCAACAGACGAGAAGACCACAAAAGCGACGGCGTACTGCTGGGTGTCGGCCTCCCACATGTCGGCGATCATACCAAGCGTGACAGAACCACCGGCAGAGGAGAGACCACCGAGAGCACGGCCCACCATGATGGTGGCAAAGTTCTGGGCAAGGGCGACGGGCAGCTGGAAGACGTTGACCAAGAACAGAGAGGCTTGGAGGATGGGCTTCCGGCCGAGCTCTTCACTCCAGGGCGCCCACAGCTCACAACCGAAGGCGTACAGGACCAGGAAGATCATGGCACCACAGCGGGCAGCCTGCATGGAGACATCGAACTCCTCGGCGATGCCTTCGAGCGCGTTCGAATACAAACTGGTGTTGAAATTCATGGAGATCTGGACCAAGAAGATGACGGTCAAGATGGTCCATTTCTTCCACTCAGGATACGAGTATCCCAATTGGTCGTAGCACTCCTCTTCAGTCAGCTCCTGCTTGTCCTGAGACGAGGACTGCTCAAGCTGGTGCGTCTCGGTGGTGCCATTCCAGTGAGCGTGACGAGCAGCCTTCTCCGGCTCGACCGGGAGGGCGCTGACATCCTGAGTGGCAGACGAGGACTCCGAGTCCTGAGTCTTCTCCACCGATGGCTCGGTTGGAGGAGGGGTCTGGTCAGACGGCGCGGGCATTTTTTGACTGGTGAGACTGCTGCTACCGGGACTTTCGGTTCAAATGCGAGCAGACAAAGAGGAACCAGTGAAGAATGGGAGAGCAAGAATTGAAAGGCGTCTTGGGTAGCGAAGTCAGCATGCAGATCTCGACAAGCAGCGAGGGTAAGAGTAGTGCCAGTAGGGAAAAGAAGGCAATGGAGTGAGCGAGGTGGACAGAGAAGCTTGAAAATGAGAGAGAGGAAGAGAGTATGATGGCTGGCGAAGGGGTAGAGGAAGGGAAGAGAAGAGGGAAAGAGCACGAGACCGCTCTGGTCCGCGTGGGAAGGTGCAACTGGGTTCTGCTGGGTGTGAGCAGGGAAGGTGTTGGTAGGGAAGGAGCAGGGGAGCACGCAGCAACGAGGAGAAACACACAAAATAGACGAATACGGAAGGTGAGAGGTCTCTCTGCTCTTACCAAATAGGAAGGCGCACGCAGGGCAATGACGTTCGGCTCCAAACAGCCCGGCTGGGAGACAACGTCGATTGTTACCTGAGGCGGACACAATGAAGGATATGGAGAGAACAGGGAGTAGGCGAGGAGGGAGAGAGAAGTGAACAATAGTCGAAATAGAGAAGAGACAGAGAAAAGAAAATTGAGAGATACAGGCGGGGGTGGATCTACTCATATATCATTGCTGGCCGCATGCGACCCATAGCTTTTTTTTTTTTTTTTTTTTTTTTCCTTCCTGTCTCCCAGTCTTGCGTATACTCTGTAACTACTCCGTATGTACCGTACTTTAACTGGGCCCGGGGCCCCAGCATCCCAGGGCTGTTGACTCTGGGTGGCAGAGCGTTACTCCATAACTGAGGTTAGCTTAGCACAATACCGGCGAACCCACTCCGGCTCGCAAATAAAATCCTTTTGCCCCCCCCCGGGGGATTTAAAGGTTGCTGGGGGCGAGTGCTCAGTAGGCTGTAAATTACGCCTGATTACGTGCATCTGGTAACGTGGTAACGCGAGGTGATCGCCCGGCCAGGCACGGCCGCGTCGGCGACGATTGGCCCCCCGAAGATGCAGGCGGGCCCCACAGGCGTTCAGGGCTCGTACGGGGCCCGTACGGTTTAGGGCTGGTCGGCCATTGACCCGCCCAAGCGCTCGACTCGGCCTTCTGCGCCAACGGGGTGTTGCAAAAACCGTCGTCTGCGCAAATTGCTGCTGGGCCCAAGGATGCGACAATCGCGCCGCATTGGGAACTGTGCTGGCCCGGTGTGCGGATCGGTTGCACTGCGCAGTACGCAGTGCGCACTGGAATGTCCGAACGCAGCGTTGCTTACATGTTCTTTCCCTACTCGGCAGCCTGGGTGAGTCGGGTGCTCCCCGTCCAGGCCTTCAGTCAGACATCACACCGTTATGCCGGTAGAGCGCGTCTGGAGACGAAGAGAGATCCCAACTTTGTGTTGTTCCCTGGCCAGGAGACCAGCCGAGAAAAATGTTGAGAGAGCAAGGTGGTCGAGCACCAGGCAAGCTCGGCATGCGCCGGGCTTGGTTACACGGTAACTTTGGCGCTCGGCAGCCCGAGCGACTCGGCACACAGTGCTAACCATGACGGCATCAACAAGGTACCGCGCCCTGCCTATCCCGGAGCGGGCTCGCGTGGCGCCTTCGGCCCACCGCACATATGTTTTCTGTTCAAACTTTGTTTCTGTTCTGTTTCCCCTTTGTTTTATTTCCCTTTCACCGAAATTCTGATAGTACATACAAGTCAAAATGTGCGTAAGACTGCCGTTGCGAATTATCGGTATTGTCCATATACGTAAGGAGGAACCGTCAGAGTCGGTATTAGCCGACGCTGTTGCTCTGTTCCGGTATAGTCAACGCCGCTGGCCATTTTCGGCCAGTTCGTGCAGCAGGGACCGCCACCCACGCAAAAACAGACGTCATGGCTGCGCACCTCACCCTGATCGAACAACAAAACAAATTAACTTCATACTAGATCATCAAGTTTTGATAAATGGCCGCATTATTGTTAGTTGCCAACTGATTACGGGCTGCAGTAACAAGGAAGAGGGGGGGAAAAACACAGTTGTCATTGTAAAATTTCGTATCTGGGTAAATCTCCCTATGACCCTCTGCGCTCTGCAGGTTAGGTTTGACCCAGTATTCGTTGTTACACCGTGGATGTTCTCCGGCTGTCCCCAGCCAGAACGCACGCTAACCCGCTGTCTTCTGGTTAAGTTACCTTACTAGCGGTATCGGACATACCGAGCATCGACACTGCAGCTGCAGCTGCAGCACGGCAGAAAAGGCAAACAGAACAAAAAAAAAAAAAAGAAAAAGTATGGAGAACCCATGGGGAACACAAGTCACGTTTCACTCCTCTCCAACATTCCCACCCCGGTCAATCTGCTTTGGGAGTCCAATCCATGGATAACACAGTCCAATATACTCTGTCCATTCAGTCCTCTCCCATCCTTAACCTAAGCGACAATGGCCGGAATTCTGGAATCGCTGAAGCCCGGCGCTCCTGTCCGGCGCAAGGGATGTCGGCATCATCCCTTGCTCATCTACTCCATACTCTATACGAGACAACGGCAAAAAAGGGAAAGCAAAACAAAATCAACATGGAGAAAAGCTTAAATTGGCAGCCGGAATTTGAAGGAAAGCAGGTGTCTTTCGCATGGCGACGATCTGTGCCATGTGGAGATGATCTGGAATAGTCCTGTGGACGGAGTACAGAGGATTCGAGTACGATGTGACAGTTGATGTCTGACAGTGCCAGATGACCGGAACCATAATGTAGACCACACAATACCGGAAAGCACACGCCCAGGGTGACTTGAGAGCAACAATAATGCCGCATCGTTCCATCATCCATCCAGGCTTGTTCCGGACTCTGCACTCCCGTACCACTGTAGAAATCTGGGCGTGGGAGGCTGGCATTTACCGCTGTTTCTAGCTTCCAACGGATGCGTACATCCTGCATACCTCGTCCCACGTCCAGCCCTCAGTCGAGCAATACTGCTGCCGCCGGGACTTCCGTACTGCGGTCGTACAAAAGAATCCTTCGAAGTTTCTGTTGCTTCTAGTGGCAGCCGATCACACGCCTAGCTGACTGATATTCGGCGAGCGCTCTGTCAAGTTGGGCTGCCAACGGACTGCTGCCTGGTCATACAGGCATCAATGCCTTTCGAGGACAGACGGGTGTGCCGCGGCAGATATCTTGTCAAAGGGGCCCCCTACCAAGATTCCAAGCCATCAGGTTGGATTTTGAGGATTCGTTCCCTCGCTCAGAACTGCTTAGTCGATACTGGACTAGATCACAATAATACCTGGTAGTCTCTGTATTGCATGACGTGCCAAGCCCATGGCGCGAGGTGTCGATCCTTTATGCAGCAATCGTCTAACATTACCGAGTGCTGCGTATGAGAGCTGCATGGCCGTCGAACAACTGCTGCGTTGAAAGACTCTCCAGAGCAACAATTGCTAATCAGTTCGCTAGCCAACCCAGAATTTTTCTCTTTTGCGTATACTGTCAAACCTAAACTAAAACAATACGTTCTCCATCCACCGTTTTCTCATTTTGGTTGTTTTGTTTTGTTTTTTAACCCTCTTTTCATTTCATCGCATCGGTTTCTGGGGCTGAAACCAACATCTTCGGAGCTCGATAACCGTTCGTTGGCTAATCGTTCCATCACTAGTCTGATCGCTCCACTCATCAACAAAGTCGGATGACCTCTTCGCAAGGTTAGTAAACAAGCTAAACATCCTGGCTAGACATACGGGGCAAAAATAGCCAGGCTGAAAATGGCGTCGGAGGCGTTTTTTGCCTCGATTGGCTGGATGATCGACATCCGGGGGTGATCACTGGAGAACAAGAAAAAGTATAAAATCAGGCAGGATGATGTCGGGCTAGGGCCGAAGCCACGCAAGCGCTAGTCAGGATATTGTATGCCGACTAGCGGATGTCCACGGCCATGTCTCATGTGTTTATATCTTTCTAATCTGATTTGACTGTGTTACTGTAGGACACGGTATATATTTGGTTTTCTACAACGCTCTGTTGATAGCACGACGGATAGAGACTAAACACAGACAACGTACGACAGAAACTCACGAATCAGAGATCCTCCTGGCTGCAATTGCACTCCGAAAGACCATACACTACTCTCATCTTCCAATCTTCCTCTGGAGGCCAATCTGATGCACTGTGAAACAACAGAAGCCCGAATCCTCATTCAGGGGAACTCTACAGCTGTCAAGCTACTCCCAGCTAACCTGGGGAACGTTACATTCCGCTCCCGCACGACCCCATACCAGATGGTCCACAGGCTCGGCAGACCGGGCCATCGCTGCGTACATGGAAGAAAAATTTTAGTCCATAGTTACAGACTACATAGTACAGAAAATAGACTATGTACAACTCCGTAACCTCCAAGTTACTCGGTTCCTGCGGATCTCCCTCGGTAACTACGTAAGTACGCTTTGGTCCCCGGACATCTAGCCTCATGTTCGGGGATAAGAAAACAGCGTTGAAACGATTACTAAACGTCCTGGGATTTTGACTCAAGGCCTCCTAGGTGTTGACCCCTTTCTTCTGGAATTTACTCTGTGCCTCTGTACATCGACGCTTTACAATGCACAGCGTAGTGTAACTCGGTTGCGGGAGTCGTTCAAATTCTAATAATAGCAGCAGGTAGAAAAGGGCCGTAGCCCTCATGCTATGAACCTGAGGTTACATGCGCATATGTTGTGAGTAATCCAGGAGTAGTATAAGGTACAAATGGGAGAAGACATGACTCGAACACATGAGCCCACAAGCCTTTGTCGTGCCCTCTCGATCAAGAACCGGTCATCCTTCTGGCATCCTCCCAGCGAGGCTTTCATTCATTGAAGCTCCCATTTCCTGCGACTGAACCTTGGGCCAAGATCTGTGTGATTCGCTTGCACCGTAGTCGTAAGTCAACATCTGCACAGCATTGTTCCCCCCCCTTTTCGTTGAATGTACCTGTACCGTCACGGAAACAATCAAGGATTGTTCGCTGCTTCTTCTTTGAAAGGCGTCCCGTCCCGTGCATGTGCTCGGCCCGTAAATCAAAAACTTTCCCAAGGATGAGTATAGCTGTTTGGCTTGGAGACGTTGTCGAGCGGAGAGAGATATAGCCACCACAGAGATGATAACAGGTATTTCTTTTGGTTGGCAAGGATTTTATAGAGTAGTGACGGGATAGCACTCCTATTTTCTCCCATATACAGAGGTGAGGTCGGTCAGGCTGTGCTTTGTCGGAGCATTGTTTGAATCTAGTGATAACTGCAACGTACATTGTTCGTGGACCATCCCCTTTCCCGAATTGTATGTTCCGGTATGGTCAGTATTGGGGGGACCGGTCATGGCCACCCCGGCCAAGCATAATCTGGAAGAGCCCAAGCAGAAGACAGGGTTGGTCAAAACTACTCTGCATACAGCCGAGGTATATTCTTGC
Source organism: Talaromyces piceae (assembly GCA_001657655.1). Taxonomy (NCBI): domain Eukaryota; kingdom Fungi; phylum Ascomycota; class Eurotiomycetes; order Eurotiales; family Trichocomaceae; genus Talaromyces; species Talaromyces piceae. The sequence goes on from JNNX01000001.1 coordinate 1,729,999, forward strand.
AGTAATAGAATCTGTTTATACACAGTACCTGGTTGATTTGCTATACTTTTCTCCTGTTACATTCAGCCTTCCTTTGAGACCTTGGTATAAGAAAATGAAATGCAGATGACCCTTCACAGTAATAGACACTCATTCTGGGATTGTACTGCCACAGGAACCGTGCACAGAGGTATGAAATATCTGCCTCTCTAATTTTTCGCTGGCTGAAAGAACTTTTGACCTGTCTAACTTTCAACATATATTCTGGAAATGGGACTCCTAGGAATAAAGTAGCAGTAGATTACACCGCGCCGTTTACCTAGGCTCATGCTTTACACCCAGCTCAACTGTGTGTCTATCATGTCAAAACCTGGCTCGTATGTGTCGAGGAAGTTGCACGTCTGGGATTCTACTCGACCCCGGTTCTTTTCAAAGGATGCACCCGGAACGGATTCAAATGATACTAGACTCTACTTATCAGCTGAATAGCTTATTTTCATGTTCCCCTTTCGTCACCAAAGGCTTGAACTAACGACGACATCTGGACAATACTATTATTGGGCCCGCAAGGAAGTTTTATATCTTCAATGTAAGCATATTATCGCAAACACTACGTTTTCACCCTTGACATAGACTCCTAGATCACAAATATATGACTGTCGAGACTGGGGTCCTCGAGCTAAAGCTGACAATATCGTACAAAGCGCATGTACAGAGTATAGACCCGTGGATTGCGCGAGTTTGTGGATGCTAGTACAAACGGAGCTCGCTCCCAATGATTGATTGTCCGTGTGAGAGCTGAGGATCATAAAGCTCACCCATAGTTACGTACTCGAATGGCAAAGAATGTCGACCCAGCCAATTGAATGTCGTTTGCTGAAATGTACAAGATTTTACATGTATATGGATATTATCAACAGATTCGTGTTCTTCTCGCAAATAATAGAAAGGCCGACCAGTGAGGGGAATTATTAAATATTCACATCTATATAACAATCAAAAACATTATTCATGACAAGTATTGCAGAGCCCACAATTCCTTGCAGACCGATTGTGTCTTTTTTTTTTTCCACAATTTTTTTGTTATTTTTGACCTCTTTTTTGTCTGTTTTTCTTTTTCAAGCTTTGTCAAAACAATCATGCAGTACCAACCCCGATCTTGGAGCTGTTCGTTTTCCGTTCCCCGTCACCCTTCTGGGTGGCCAGGAACTTCTTGAACATCTGCGCAATGTCGCTCTCACTCTTACTGCCCTGCGCCGAGTCCTCGCCGCCGTTCTTCTCCGTGATCAGGTTCTTGAGCCACTTGTTCTCCAGCTCGAGTTCGGAGACACGGGCTTCGAGCGCGTTGTTCCTTTCATTGGCTTCCTTGACCGAGAGCTCGAGGGCCTGCTCGCGCTGCTTCTTTTTAATGCGGAACCGGGCGCTAGCGGCTGTGTTCCGTCGACGCTTGTCTTCTTCTGCGGCAGCACGGGCGGCCTCGTCGAGGTTCTTGGAGTCGTGCGATTGCTTGCGCTTGGCGCCTGTGGAGCCCGCTGCGGCGGGGGTGGACGCAATGGAAGACGCGCCGGACCTGGCCGGCGTGTGTTTCTCCAGAGTGTGGTTCTTGAAGGCCGAGTCGTCAATGCGCGGGACCACCGGGAACGTCGTGGTCATCGGCACATTATTGTGGTTGTTGTTTTGGTTGTCATGGTGGTTGTTCGAAGCAGAGTTAAAGTCCGCCGAGTACTCGGGTATATTGTTCAGGTCTGATATTGACAGCATTGTCAGCACACTGCTTTGCTCTGCCGATGGATGATTGCACGTCTCATATTTGCGCAAAAGCCACAAAAGAAAACTTCAGGAACAAAAAGCATCATGACAGAAACAGGGGAAGACAGGATATCGACCACTCCAGGAGGACGCAGTGCCCCCCCCGCTTCAGTCGAGATAGGACGGTCAACGTCACGTGAAATGTCGTGATCTCCAAACTTGATGACGGCACGGAAAGAAGCCAATTAGGAAGCGCCAAGCGCCCCCCCCCCACCCCCCAAGATCCAGACAGCACTAGGGTTGCAGTACCTGGCAAAGTGGCTGGCGAATGAATAGAAAGGAAAAAAACTTTGACTAGTGACAAAAGGCAAGGGTATGGCTGCTCTTCTAGTCTCACAGCGCCAAAAGTGAAAGATTGTAGGACACTGAAAGACGAAAGACGGTGAAGGGGGCATATTGAAGGGTGCTCGTAGTGGGTGGGAAGTGCGTCGCATAGAACCAAGATACCGCGCATCCTCCAGCAGCAGGGAACAGCATGGCGCTCATGCTGTAAACATGGGCAATCATGAGAAGTAGATCATGCGACCACACAGCTGGTCGGCTTCTCAAATACAAGAGTCGAATCAAGCGTATGCCCGCCAGACGCAATGAATCTCAAACCAATGCGCTGCGTGTAGAGCAGGAAAAGAAAAGGGTTGTCACTCACCACCCAATAGATCCATGTAGTTCATATCGCTCTGCTTATCCTGCTTCTGGCCATCGACCTTGTCGTCCGCGGCGGGGTTGTATGCGAGGGGCATGCTCATGTCGCCAAAGTGGCCAAAGTCGAGAAACTCGGTATTGGTGAAGAGCTCGAGCTCGGCATCGATGTTGAAGGTGTCATTCTGTTGCTGCTGCAGCGATTGGTCATACGGCGACGGGATGGTGTTGAGGTCTTCGAGGTACTGGGCGAAATTGGGGGCCCGGCGGCCACCGTAACCCGACATGATGGGCGATTGTGTCGGTGAGTGCGTGTGTGTCTTGTGACGAGCGATAGATTCGCTGGCGAGAAGAGATCGAGCGAAGGGAGAAAAAGGGAACAGGGTCGATTCCAGAACGGGGTGACTGCTTCGGGCGTTATTCCCACCCTCGCTTGGAACTGGAACGGTGGAAGCGCCTTGTGCGGCACCGGAGCGGTAGCGAGACCCGCAGTCGACGGCGACGAAATTCTCGATCGCAGCAAGGCGAGAGTGACGATGCCGTAGTATACTCGTGCTGGTGGACGTAGGATTCCGGGGGGGGGGAGAGAAGATGATGGATCTGGGAGGAGAGGCAGAGAGCAGAGGAGAAGGAAGAGGGAAAGAAGAGGGAGGGAAGTACGATGAACGGTCGAGGCGTGCGTCGGGTGTGGGCAAAGGCGACCCGTGTCGGGACGACGATTCCAGTATTCCTGCTCAATCGCGATCGGGACGGGCGTGTGGGTGGGGACGGCCGGCTGCAGGCGATTTAAGCGTGCAGCCCGCTACCGGGTGACTAATTGCGTGTGTAAAGCCGGCGATGGGACGTTGCGGCGTGGAATCCGGCGTCTTGTCATCGCTGGCTGTACTCTCTCCTCTGCTCTCTCTCTTCACTGGCAGTTTTCTCACTACTTTTTCATTCTACTGATTCCCTATATATTACATCATAGCCAGAGAACGTAATCTCGGAGTCTCGTGGGGAGCAAGGCGGACCGCAAACCTGCATTGGAAATTGCCACAGGGAACAGCGAAAAAGGCTGGTCCTCTGAACACGCCGAGGGTCGGAGCAGTGCCGAGCGTTGCAGCTGCTCACTAATCGCCCAACCAGCCTGGGTAACCCCGCCTGGTCGGCCGTTTGCACTGTTTGGCTGTTTGGCTGCTTGGCTGTTTGGCTGCTTGGTCTCGTATTTGTTATTAGGCTAATCGCCCGTGCCGCGGAACCCCCCACGCGCGCTTTCCGCCGTTCGTTCGTCGGTTCCTCATGATGGCCATTATCGAGGGTTATTATAATTTGTCAGATAGTTCTCGGATAGTTCCAGAACTTAACAAGACATAGTGGTACGATGTAGTTACTCGGTAGATGTTCATATAGGGTACTTGCGCTACGCACGAGCCGGAAACTCTCGAGGAAACCTGTACTACGGCTGCCATCTCGACTCCCGACCGGATCACGTGCCGATTCACCCACCGTTCTTGTCCACACGATGGCCGCTGTGCCCCGCCGCTGCTCGTAGCTGAACGCTGAGGCTGCTTCTGGTTATGACCAATCCGGCTGGGTCCTTAATACTGGTCCCTATATGATGGATGCAACGTGGTGATTTGTGTTCTGATCGTAGCTAGTTTCTCGTTAGATGTCGTGATCGCTTTTTTCCAGTTCTGTACTCTCCAAGCACATGGTACCAATCCGACTGGCAGACACTGCGGTTCATTATTTTTGTGTATCGACCGCCGTCGCCGCCGATAATATTCATCACCCTGTCACCATCCTCTCCGCTCGTGTGGAATCGGGGCGCGTGCATTGCGTCAGTTGATTTCGGCGGTTGTCGTTGGCTGCTCTCGAGAGCGTTGAGCATGTGCGATCACCACAGTCTTGATGTTGGTTGATAAAAATGAAATAGCCAAGGAGTGCTTTCCTGTGTTTTGTCTATTGCCTGTTTGGCTTTGCAGACGCACGGCACAATCTGGCACTCCGCACCTGGACGGCCACCCTGTTATCTCCACGTGATCTTATCGCATCGCGCCGTCGCGGTCCCGGACAACTTCCATTTCAGCGCAACAACAACAACAAACCAGGGAAAGAAAAGAAGAACAAAACAAAACAAAACCCTTATATAATGCTGACCAGCTAGTCACCAAACAATGGCAAAGACCAAAGCCGTCCGCGCCCTGACCACGGCCAGTCTCCCCTACGATCTCCGCATCCCGAGCAACACGGCCGCGCTCGTGCGGACACTCGGGAAACTCTCTCGGCAGTCTCTGCTCGACCTCGTCCTGCTCTGGCTCTCCAAACCCAATGTGCAGCGCTTTCCACCCTTCCTAGCCAAGGATCTAGCAGCAAGCAACGTCGGTGAGACTGATGAAGACACAAGTCCGTACCCGGCCGAACCCAGCATCGACGATGTCCGTCTCGCATACGAACAATTCCAAGCGCGCAAGGGCGGTAAACGAGAAGTCCTTGATCGCATTCTCGAGGGCGACTGGCGCCATGGCATCACTCTGGCGCAGCTCGCCATGGCCGACATCCGGTACTTGGAAGACCATCCGGCGGCGCAGAAATGGACCGCCTTTCGTCTGGTACTGGCAGCCGGCAAGAAGCAACAGAAGACCACCAGCACCGACCACCGCCCAGAAGAGTTGTCCGCGTGCTTGCCTCGGCTGCATGCGGCCACGTTCCTATCCAACCTACAGCGCGAGATCTCGCCGCTGGTCAAGGCCCATTATCACCTAGCCAAATCCAAGTCGTTTCCCCTAACCTTCTTGCGCATCTTCGTTACCGACTCGCCGTACCAGCTTCCGCGGCACAACCCGGCCGTGTATCTGGACTCGTCGAGAGTGATTCACATTGCCTTTCCGGATAGCAGCCCTTTCATCTACACATCGGCGATAACGGCCTCCACCAGTAGGAACGCTCCGAGCGCCGCACCCATTGGGACCGATTCACGCGCGCTGCGAAGCGTCGTCGGGAACGCCATTGCCAGAGCCCTCTCGAAACAGCACGAGCGGTACGAGCTAGAGGCAACATCCCTAACCACCAAAAGCCTCGCCACGCTGCTCGCGCTCCGCGGACCGGGACGCACCAACATGGCCAACGGCGCCTTCAGCATCTTTGCCGATGCCGTCATCGAAGGAACCCCAATCGATCCCCGGCGACCCGACACAGTCTCACCCGATGAATACTCGGAAATTGCAGATCCTCACCGAAACCAAGCCAAGAACGAAGAAAGCGACAGTGCCGCAACAGACGCATCAAAGCGAAAACCGCCGGCAACCAGCGACTCCAACGACTCGCCCGCCACCAAGAAACGCAAGCTCGTCGTTTCTGCCCGCTTCGGCTCATCGGGCACCCCGGCATCCGCCGCGGCCCTGGACCGACTGGATGCGCGCCTGCTCGACCGTCTCGACGAGACGGACGCCTCTCACCTCGATGAGCACGCGGACCACAGCGACAACGAACTCGAGGTCGAAGGCTATCTGGAGAGCGGCGAGTATGCGATGGGCCTGAGCCTGACGGGCACCAATGTCATTGCGGGGCTGCGCAAGCTGGCAGAGCTCGGCCTCATTGATCCTAGTCGGATGCCTTCGTGGATGACCGGCGAAGAGGGCGTCAGTTCACTGGTCGCGCGACGCGGCCAGAGAATTGTCCCTACGAAAAGGTAATCTGGAAAACGATACAAACTTTGGTCATGCTATGATAACGGGGCGTTTTCTCTTCCACGGTTTGGATTCAACTCGATTTCGCTGTTTTATATAATGATACCCACTGCCGTCACGTCACGGCCATTCAATAGAAAAAAAAAATTTTAGGAAACAAAAATTTCAAGTCAATGAAAGCTGAAACCAAGTAGCTCAAGGGTATTCAAACATCAATGAACCTCAACATGAACGCCACCGCCGTACCCGCCAATCTTGCGCCAAGAGATACAAAGAAACAACCAGAGTGAACAGACCGTTTCAGTAGGGATAGTATCTGGAACCGTACCGTCCACGGCCCAGATGACGATAAACCCAAGGCCGGTGATAAGTCGAATAATCCCGTTGACCAGACAAGCCAACCTCCGCAGCCACATTGACATAGCCGTCTCCGCTGATCGTGCGCGCACCTTGCAACAGAGATTCGGCATCAAAGTCGCTTGCATCCGATACCCATTCCGAACGACTGGGATTCTCCTCTTAGCTTGATTCGAGAGCAAAAGAAAGATCCTAATGCTTGACTCACCAATAAACACACTCTACTTTCTTCTTGCCCGATGTCGCAGCCCACCGGTCAAAACAGGTTTTGTGTATGTTGTTACCACAGGCTGCTTTGCACCAGACAACCTGCTCGTTCTGTGCGTCAAATTCCATGAAACAGATGGGGCAATCACCCTCGATTGGCTTGCGTTTCCCAGGGCTATCTGTATCGGCAGAGCCTGCGCCAATTGGTTCTATCGGTGGCGCATTCTCAAAAATCTCTTGCAGCTCCTGTAGCCTGAATTAGCTATCGCTCTTGGAATCTATGGGCCGTTTTTTGACATACAGATGAGAGAAAGGCCAACTGATACTGTAGATCTTCCCGGGCTTTCAGCACATTGACAAGGACCTAGGTATATTCGACTTAGCTACTGTCAAGACAATCGACCCTAATATACCATACGTAGATGATGTGTTTGCACTGATTTCCCTTTTTGGCATCAGGACATGAGCACCTGGGCTCAGCGGAAATGGTGACTGTATACAGATTCCCAGTCGTCCCAATCATATCGACGTTCTCTTCTGGAACATCTAGTGTGCCTCCGCGCGTGCGACGGAGCACGAACATCCTGGACGTCTTGTCAGCTGCGTACAGTTTAGAAGATCCCGAACAACCTACTTTTGATTCCTTGCTCGGTCGAGCTTCTCGAGATAAGAGAGTGGCGCATGGGTCCGGAATTTCCTTGCCCTTCGCTCACCATTTGAGTTTGGAGAAGAGTAAGCCTTCCCCTTCTTCGATTTGATCACAACGACATCGTGGTTGTCACTGTCATCCGTGTCGCCAGTCAAGTCAATCACGGGCTGGGATTTACTGATGGACCTTTGTCCCTTTGATGAGAGATGATCATGCCTGCCCAAATGGGGCTTCATTGAATGCGACTTGGTCGGAGTGCTATGTCCCGGGCGACGCGCGCGTCTTGTCTCCATGATGTCTGTAGCTTTTGTGAAACCTCACTGAAAAGGCGAAAAATCGCCCAGTAGCCAACAAATAATCTATCTCATTTATTCAAAGAAACAGTCGTCCAGCAGGAGTAAAAGCAAGAGTTGCTGAATATTCCAGATATTAAAGGAAGCAGTAGTTGCCAGTGGCGGATGAGATGCCGTCTGTGGGTGGGCCAACGAAATGCCCGGGTAGCCAATCAGCGGCGTCCAGACCATGTCCCTCCAAACATCAGCGTCCATGCACATCATCGATCCGTACACCGTACAGGACGGCAACCAAGCCTTTACTAATATCATTGCAAACGTGCAGCAACAGAGAGTTTGCAATTCTGTAAGTGGTTTTGAAAAGCTTCTTTTTCCCTTCTGTCTCTGCAACGCCATGTCGAACCAACCGTTTCGCATAATGCAACGGTTGATGGACTGTGAGATTGTTGAGTGCTAAGCTAGTACTGACATTAAGGGTAGGGACAGATAGACACATCAGTATTGCCTTCATAATACCTACTAGTCTGCTTTGGTACTGCAAACTAGCACCGGTTCGGGGCTTTCTGGTAGGAGACAGCAGAAAAAGTCACCCCGTTGACGCAGCTACTGGCCAAAGTGATCCAAGGACATCGTGTAGCTTGACAGCGCTGTACCTACTGTATGGCACGGCCACGTGCTCAATCTGGGGCCGACGGGCCGAAAGAGCCTCATGCAGTGTCTCTCAAAGGTTAGCAGTCTTTGTGCCCCCCAGCAGCCTATGCTCACATCGATGACTAAATTCTATATGGGTAGTTCTAAGGTATTTCCCTCTCCATCCTCGTGGAAATCGGGTGTTGAGCATGATTCAGACTATCCCGGCCTTCACTATCAAATCAGCATCCCCTGTCAGCAGAGGACTCGAGGATATCCCCCAAGGCTTCACTGGCGTATCCATCGAACGAATTTGACAGCCAGTTCATACTCAGTCCCAATGTAAGTCGTCCTTGCTCCATTTACATGTACTAGCTAATGGGTGCAAGGTTTCCCTGCCTCCCGGTTTTGGGTCAGCCTACGTTGGAGAAACATTTGCCTGCTCGTTATGTGTGAACAACGAGCTACCATCTCACGAAACCAGCAAAGTGGTAAGCTCGGTTCGAGTGGTAGCCGAAATGCAAACCCCGTCACAGATGTTGCCACTCGACTTGAAACCTAGCGACGATGACGGAGCACAACCGGAAGATGGGCTCGGCCAGGGCCAGTCCTTTCAGAAAATCATCCAGTTCGATCTCAAAGAAGAAGGGAACCATATCCTTGCAGTCAATGTCAGTTATACGGAGACGCTCATGGCCGATGCCAGCCATGCCGCAGGTGGCCGAGTCCGCACATTCCGCAAACTCTACCAGTTCATCGCCCAACCGTGCCTCAGTGTTCGCACCAAGGCGTCGGAGCTGCCGCCCCTGGAGATCGATAACAAGACCCTAGGGCCGTATGGCAAGAGCCGTCTTCTTCGGTATGCGCTGGAAGCACAACTCGAGAATGTCGGAGACGGGACCGTGGTTGTCGAGGTATGTGTTATTTTACGATCTCATCCAATCTGACCCCAACGGGAAACCGGTTCCGGTATTCTAAACTAACGCCTAACTGGCTTTGAAATAGAAAACCACGCTGAATGCCAAACCGCCCTTCAAGGCACAGTCGCTAAACTGGGATGTGGAACGAGTCGACAAGGTCGAGGTCGAGCGGCCGTTCATGAATCCGCGGGACATTCTTCAGGTGGCGTTCCTAATCGAGCAGGAGGCTGGGCAGTCGGACGGGCTGGAGAGTCTCCAAAAGGACCTCAAGCGGGATGGACGGGCGACGCTGGGACAACTGTCGATTGAATGGCGGAGCGCAATGGGCGACCGGGGTTTTCTCACGACGGGTAATTTGCTGACAAGAAAGCGGTCGTAGGTGGATGGAGACTTAGGTACGGAGATACGAAGTGAAAGATTTTTTTGAGGCGAATTATACACTTTCGAGCTTCGTAGAGTCACGAGAGGCATCCTGCTTCATCCATTTTCATCCATTTTCATCGACAAAAGCTATGTGTTCTACGTACACTGAACCTAAAAACCAATTGGTAATAATAGCGATAAATCACGGGACCAGATATCTAAAAGAATTAACTTTGTGAACCTCTCCAATGAGAAGGCACGCGCGGAGGGTGTTCGTCATCAGACGGGATGCGTTCTTCCACGTCCCAATCTCTGTGGCTGGAACGAGCTTAGGCTTTCCCCGTCCAGTACCGCGGTTCTGGTCAAGGTTTGCCCGTGGAAAGGAATTATCTTTAGACATTCCATCCCCTTATGACGCAGGAATCTGCACCATGAACATCGACAGAATACAGAGTGCTCCGTACGAAATTAGCTATAAATATATATCTTGGCTATAATCAATAAAGAAAAACACTCGACGTTTCAGGGTTGCAACACTAACTTGCAGTTGCACAAGGCTGAAACACCCCCGGGCGAGGAACATGCTCATTTTCCTTGACGATTGCACGAAAAATATACGTAAAAAACAAAGAAATTGCAAGACAATTACACAGCAAGAAGAAAAAAAGGCGAAAAAGAAGGAAAGAAAAGAAAACAACGCAACAAGCGACGATTGAACAGCTGAGATTTGCTGTGTAGGGCCTCTTGTTGCGCGCGACGGAAGTGATTATCAATTATAATAATATAATCTATCTCGGGGGCCGGTGGGACTCGAAACTTGAACCAATGAAATTGCATAGGGGTATCGAACCCGGGCTCTGATTGGGCAATCCGCGGCTCCTCGACCCAGCGTGGAAGAAGGTCGTTCCATGCAGCAGGAGCAGCGCTAGTCCACTTTTGGACTAGCACAGTCACTCCTGTACGCAAACGAAAGGATCCACCGGCGCCTTACCCGAAGCAGATTCAGGCAGCCCAAGCTCCCCCCGCCAGCTCCACCATTGGCAAGACATTCTCAGACGCTTCTATATTATTGAGTATGTATCAGTATATGATTCGAGGCAGCTCTTGAACAATCGGTTGTTTCAATAACTATCACAGGAACAGCAGTTTCGGAAACGTAGTATGCTGGTAGCTGCTGTTGTACCGTGCTGTCTTTATGCTCCCAGGTCGAGCCATCACCAATCGACCGATCGTGCAGTGTAACATGAGTGATCTGGCCGAGATAGGCGCATCAATGCCAATGAATATGTTGGTGGGAACAAGAATGCGGTGTGGACAGCCTGGCTGACTGAGCAGAGGAGGGGGAAAAAAAGAGAGAGATTGTGGCTCCTTGCTCATGCTGCAGCCCATATGCGAGAGCTAAGCAGTTGAACTGCTTTGTGGCTTGGTTTAAAAGATTTCAAGTTTTTTTCTTTCTTTCTTTCTTTTTTTTTTTTTTTTTTTTTTTTTTTTTTTTTTTTTTTNTTTTTTTATTCATTCTCTTAGGTCGAGGAGCCGTCTTTACAGACAAAGTGCCTACAGAGTACGTACAGAGATACTCCATCTGTCAGTGCGCTACAAGAGTTCATCCTTCCGTGGAAGAATAAGGGGATAGGAATAGGTAGCTCCAGTGTTGCTCCCGAGTTCAGGCGTTCCTGCATCAGGGCCAAATCCGAACTGCGTAGTCGCCCCCGCCCAACCGGGCCTAGCGCCCCGGTGCGTGTGTCTTGCGTTCTGGGCGGAGCGAACCTCCCGTAAGTTCCCTCACTAACTCGCGCTGTTTCTGGAGTCGGGACTGAGCAGCTGCCCCCAGAAGCACGGCTGCCTCCTCTCACGCTCTCTTTTCTCTTCTTTCCCTCGTCTCTCTCCGTCCCTTTGGACGTTTGTTGTTATTGCAATTCGCCTATTCTATCGATACTTGGAATCGGATATCTCGTCTTTGCTGCTATCGTTCCTTCTGTGCTCGCCCGGCCGCGTTTGCACCAAAGCCACAGCCCCTGTCCGCCACCACCCCCCCAAAGTTGCGGTGCGTCTAATCATCATCTTTGTCCGTCTAAGCAACCCCGCGACGGATCCTCTTCCACAAACCCCCCCCCCTAAAATTAACTCACTAAACCACTAAACCACGCACATTATCCACATAACCCCCCTCCTGCCCCCATTGCGATAGAGAAACCATCTTTTAAAAATGTTCCTCTCACCCTGTCCGCCATTGATTTCGCTCTAACGTGCTCAGACCAATCCGCTTCACTTTGTCAAACAGCCTCTAGTCTGTGACTAGCAATTCCATTGGCGCGGGAAACGGACGTCACGAAGAAGAACAAGAAAAAAACAGTGAGACGGGTTCAAAGGGCATAGAAAGGGAAGGACGGAATAGAAAGGAAGAACGGAGGGAAAAAAAAAAGGAAGAACGAAGGAAGGAGAATCACAAGCCAATGCGCGCTCACACCGGCCACGTCCGTCGCCCACCGCAAGGATGCCACTAACAACACCCTCCGAATCTTCAAGCCCGCTCGCCGACTTCTTCTGGATCGCCGGTCTCGACGGCAAGGAAGTCGAGGACACCTACTGGAGACTGCACAACGAATATGTGAGCAACCGAGAAAGAGACAGTGCTCCGGGGCCCGCTGTTTCAGACACCATTGAGGAGGGCTCGGAGCATGAGGAGGCAGACGACAGTGCCCTCTTGAGAGGGAGTCGCCGGAGCTCGCAGAACCGACTATCCAAGCTGTCAAACGATGCCCATCTGTCCATCCAGTCCGTCGATTCCGGCAAGACGGCGGAGTTCCAGAGTCCAGGGAGCAACCGCAGCAGTATGACTATCCGTGCCGGTGGCGGCAGCACCGCCGACACCACCGGCCTACTCGAACTTCCCAATGGCGAATTCGACTTTGATAAGGCCCTGCTCAAGTTCGCGTCGGAACGCGAGTCGTTCTTGTCCGACCTGAGCCTCAGTGCCGGCGCCATCACCCCGGCCCGTCCCAAGCCGCGAGCTAAAATGCAAAAGATCGTGTCTGAGGAGAAACCCGCGAATCCACTCAAGTCAGGCATCGGCAGTGTCCGGCGGCACATGTCGTTTAGGGACATGAACAGCATGAAGAGACAGCCATCGGTGGCCCGCCAAGGTACGAAAGCATTTCCTGGTAGGCTAAACTTGAGAGACATGTCTGATTTGTATTGTTACAACCCATCTAGCCTCTGTCCGCACATCTCGACGAATGAGCAACTATAACTCAGTCATACCCGCCCCTCAGCCGATTGACACTTCGCCCTCCATGCACCCCCTGAAGCGGAGGTTTGAGCCGGTCTTGTTGGATCGATACCCGCAGAAGGGAGTGACCGAAGAAGGTGTCGAGCGGGGAACGTTTCCCGATTACGTTCCTATGTTCGCCTTTCCCAACGATATCAACATCGTCTCTTCCGACCAGAAACCGCGCTCAACCTGGCATGGGTTCATTATGACCACCGGTGACGGTAGCAAACTGCACGGCGTGTGTCTCATTCTGTGGATCCCCCTCGGCCAGAAAGCCGCCGAGGCTCTTGAAGAGTGCTGTGAGGAGTGGCGCAAGGATAACATGACCGATGAAGAACGAGAGCTCGCCGCCAGCCTGGGAGGAAGACTGGCCGAGGAGCGCGCCAAGCTGTCCTCCCTGCTGGCCCGCTTACCTACCGTCCCGTCTGGCTCTGACGAACGAGAAAAGTTGGAGGATGATATCAGCGCCGTGGAAGAGAAAATCGGCCTGATGACCGACCTCCTCCGACCCGTGCGTCACGGGGCCGCCTCGAAAATTGAGGGTCTGACCGACGACACTGGCTTCTGGATCCCTCGGGCGTACGGCATCATGGGAAAGAATGCGTCCATGACCTCGTTCTGGAAAGAATGGCTCAAGGCTGTCTCTGTTCCTAGGGCTAACAGCGGTGTCTTGCGAGTACCAGCTAGCTCTCCGACCGTGGGTATCTGGCAGCCCCTGGAACGTTATGTCATGAATCTCTGCATGGAAGCCTTTAGTCCGCTATCTTCCAAGACACAGGTTGAGCTATCTGTGCGAGAGCTGCGTCTTTTCGCCCGCAAGGAAGCCCCTAACGAGCTTCCGGGTTCTCGAAACGTGAGTTCACCTCGTTCTTGCTTCGTTCATCATAGCCAGTAAACAATGGGACACCCGCTGACATGTTGCAGACTGACTTGTACGCCCTCTTCCGCTCCCTCTCTATATCCAACATCATAATCCTGTTTGAGGTAAGCTTTTTCCTTTTTTTCCGTGCCCCAACAGATACCTTCGGTTCTTCGGTTTGGGCTGGCTGACCTTCTTTTTCAAATAGTACGCTTTAGCGGAATCCCGAATTATCTTTCTCTCATCTCACACATCGATGCTGTATCTGGCCACAAGGGCTCTTGTGGACCTTTTGTTTCCCTTCACATGGACGGGAATCCTCATTCCGGTCTTGCCCGCTCGTCTCATACAAGCCCTGGAAGCGCCATGCCCGTATATTGTCGGAATCGAGAGGCGGTACGAAAAAGTTGAGCTGCCTTCAGACAACTTTGTCCTGGTTGATCTTGACTCGGATACCATTGAAAGTGACGTTAACCCAACGCCGCTCCCTCGCCATCAGCGCAAGAAATTGTTGTCCCTACTTCAGCTTGCTGCTCCCCACCATACCAGGTTTGGCGTACGACCGGGCCCTCCGTCGTACGCCATCGAGGCGTACCCGTTTGATACGTTTCCGTGTGAAAATGGTCCGATCATACAGTCCAAGGCCGGTTCGACACACCTGTCACGCTATGTAAGCCTGAACTCGAGTTCTTTTGGCAATGATCAGGGTCGATCACCACCTGCACAGACGCCCATCTACAATGCCTTCTTACATGCGCGCGACGAACAAGCGCCCTCACGAGGTTACTCGCGCGGAACGGAGCGACCAGGTACAAGCTCAACGTCGAAAACAGGATCACCGCCATCACCAAGGGCTAGCTCCCCATCATCCGGACATTTTCCCCCTCCGCTACCGGCCACTCCGGTATCCCGGAACGATTCAGGCATGGCTTTGCAAGCATCTCTGCGTGAGAAGAGATCCGGTCATTTTGACGCTTCCTCACGACGCAGTTCCTCTTTTGGTGCGGAAAGAAGAGGTGTGCCACGGCGACCAAGCGTTCCGTTTCTCGGCCATGCTTCGAATTTGTCTGTAACGACATTGAACACTGAGCACGGTGGCACGTCAACTTATGCACCATCTGTTTACGCTACGTCAACGATTGCCGCGTCCACGATCGTGCCCCATGCCGTCACACAGCCGGTGTTTAACACGGACAGTACCTGCTGGGTGGAAGGGCACTGCATGCAGCTTCTACCGCGAGATGACAAGGTCACGTGTACCATCTGTGATGAAAAGGCCGATGAACAAATGTACAAATGCACTGGATGCAAGACATATGCTCATGGACGATGCCTCTCTGTGATATGCCTCGTTTGCCCTGCCGCCTTTCATCCTGAGCAGATCCGGGCAGCTTTTGTGCGCTGTTTCGCTAGCCTGTTGTATACGTATAAGAAGTATATGGTACCAGCGACCAAGGAACAGAAAAAGTCGGGCTTGACGTATTCTTTCAATATGGATGCGTTTATGAAGAGTCTGCCTCATGAGCACGCTGAATTCATAGAGGTCCTCCAACAGACCCAAGGTATGTTTCGGATGCGGAGATGTGGCTGCTTGATATGCAGTACTAACAAAACGAAACTGCAGCGTTCAACGAGTTTATCAGCGAACGCGAGAGGGTTGACCCGAAGGCAAAGGACCCGGCCATTGTCTTGTTCGACGAAATCATTCTGTCGAAACGGAACCGCGGCCGATCCTCTCTCTTTTCCGGACGCATGGCGACCGATTTCCTGTCGAACACAGCAGACCATCTCTGGCGGTCCGCAGCAGCGACTTCGTTTCCACCGACGAATAGGGTACAACAAAGCATGTCAGCTGATTATTCTGAGATGATTAAAAGAGGTTAGTACCTTCCTTGTATGCTTTGTGACCAAGTCGCTGACCTGTGATGTGGTAATCAGCGCCGGCCAAGCTCGACCACTCATATATGAAGGAGCCGCGTATGGTCCAAGGGGTGCCTCGGATCTCCAAGACTGCAAACAACGCAAGAAGGAAGCCTCTGCCCAAGCTAATGAATGGGCTAGCTATTTCACCTCCGTAGGCCCCAATATGTCTTACCACCGCGTGGACTACAACGACTGTGGAGTTCCCTATCGGTTTATCCCCGCATCCCATCCCAACCCCCGATATGACTTCACTATTCGAGGAAAATCAATTCTCCTCTCCCCCAGGTTGTCGTTCTAGCTTTGAAACCCTTCCACAGTCTCGCACTGAACCGTATCTTTTTCCTCTTCTTTTCACCTTGTTCTTTTGTTTAGCCGCTTGTTTGCTTGATGAGTTGCATTCTGGAGAAGCGGTCGATGATACCCACACCCTCTTGTTCGCGCAAACACAGTCACCACCCGTCGCCTTTTCTGCTTGACGAATTGCTCGAAATGGCGTACAGTACATATCAGAATCCTCTCGATGAATATAATGATGATAGGGACCTTATCCCTCACGTTGTCTTGACGAAGAAACCGACTGGCTGAACGGCCCCTTTTACCTTTTTCGGCTACCCGAGCAGTATGTTGTTTACATAGGGCTTATGCTCCTGATGTGGACAGCGATCTCCCACTACTCCCTACCAACGTTCGAATACCCCGTGGGCAGCTGCCCCTTTCTCTTCTTGTCTTTTCTTTTCTTTTCTTTTCTTCATAGCCTCTGTCCGTTGCATTTATCATAGAATGTGCTTTGTTTGTGCTTTTAATCGCTTGTCTTAGTCTTGGCATCTCATTCTGTCGTATCTTGGTTGTCTAGAAGGGAACATCTACGGTTTGTCATGCCATGTTTTGTAAGAGATGTGTGTTTGATTACCAATGCGTTGCACCCTTTCTCCTCTTCCTTTTGGTTTATTCTCTGCATAAAAGTGATTTCGGGGCTACTAGCTGTTGATTAGAGACACGATAGACGTCCATTGCTACGTAGATGAACTGGTTTATGCATGCTTTAATCGTAGTATTAAGAACATTTCCATAAGAGGAAACACAGGTCGTTGAGCGTCCTGTCGTTTGATTGGCGGAAGAACTAAAGCCGGAACACGCAGTGGGCCCGCCTCGCAGCAAACCCGGGGAAATAACGCCCCGTCGAGGCTATCACTAAATCGCTGACACCTCGCTCCTCTAGAGACTTAGTACCTCTACTGTTAACTACTACTACGGCTACTACTGCTGCTGCTACGCTACCAGCCCTTCCCAGGTTTCATGGATGGCCGGTAACCCTGGAGCCTGCACAGCCCTTAGCTCCCAGATATCCCTCCCCCTGCGCTTTTTCATATTAGCATCATCATCATCTTCAGGCTAACCTTTTTTCCCGGATAAATCGGTCCTTGCAAGTTGCCTCCCGGCTGCTACTCCACGGATTCCTCCCCCCTCTCCCCACACTGGGCATCATTAAGTACTTTCCCCCCTTAGTGTTCTTTCTACTGTTCCATATACCGTAATCGGTATACCTGGTCTTTTCCGGCCAATCATCGGCCGTGGATCCAGGTAAAACACGTCAAACAAGAAGGGAAGAGAGAAGTCGAGTGAAGTCGGAGGTATTCCCGAGGGGCCCTAATCATCCGCCCAACCCAGTGACCGGGCATTTATCACATACATCACACATTACATACCGCAATAACATTTCTAGGCCAACGCTCGGGGTCGGTTTCAACAGTCTCGGTTCTCCGGTCTGGCTGTATCTTCCTTTTGTTCCTTCTCGGAAATAGCCTTTATTCATCTCAGATTCTGCTTCGGTGTTCCGTGTCTCAACCGAGGAATTCCCGGCGGCGCTTTTGATCTGCTTATAGGGTGGAAAAAGGGCACATGCACCAGTTGTTGCAGAGGCAGAGGTGGTCCAGTTATCGCTTAGTTTTACTCTCCAAATCAGCTTCCGGGACTTTATATGACCCGACATATTCGGCATATACAGGACAGAGTGGTGTCGAGGAGTATCATTTTCCGGTGATCCGCTATTGTCCCAGCTAGGCAGAGAACAACAAAAGATAAAAGAAGCGTGGTGAGAACGGGGAGTCTGTCAAGCATGCTCCAGCCGAGATATTGTCGATAGTGCTGCTCTCTCCTTCCCCGTGATAATCTCGTTTGCCTGTCTATGGCGACTGTGGTGGATACTCTGGTCTCCACGCCTCTTGTCCCTTCGACCGGGGGCATCGAAAATGGCGGCGGACTCGAGCGTCCCTTGTCGGACACAAAGCGAACGGTGGTAATTGTGTACAGCCCGGGGCAAGAAGGAATCCTCCAGGTCGTTGCCGAAGTGCTCGGAAAGGCCTGGACGACGGTCTCGGTCCTATCGACGGTAGTGTCTGGAAGCGACGCAGTCGTGCTGGGCATGCTGGCCGGTGATTTTGAAAAAACCATGTCCGAAGGTCTCGGCGACCCTTCGAAAATGTTGCTGATCAACACCCACTGCATCGATGACGGCTCCTTCCCCGCTGATTGGCTGTCCGAAGGCTGCCACTATGAGTTCTTATATTCAACATCCCCCTTCTTCCGGCGGGATCTCGCCCGCTTCCTCTCGTTGATTTTGGGCCAGCGTCGGCCACATGATGATCTGGCAACGAAACAACGCACGAATTTCATTTCAACCACTTTTCCCGACGTGCGTGCCGCCTTGCCGAACCTGGATATTTTGTCCGTCGGGTCAGATGCAGTTGAGCTTCGTGTTGACCTGCTCGAAGAACCAAGTCCGAATGGACAGCGCAACTCGGTGCCCAGCCTAAGATATGTCGGCCAACAGGTGATGCTTTTGCGGCAGCATACCGAATTGCCCATCATCTTCACGACGCGCTGTGTCAAAGAAAACGGCAAATTTCCGATGGATGACCCAACGCTATTCCACAAATATCTCCGACGTGCGATCCAATGGGGGATCGAGTATATTGACGTCGAGCTATGGCTTCCGGAAAGCATCCGCAAAGACCTGTCTGTGCACCGCGGCAACAGTATCATCATGTCAGCATTTCACGACTTTTCCGGCACGTGGAAATGGACCTCCCCAGCAGCCCAGGAGCTGTTCAAGGAGGGAGCTCGGTATGCAGACATTGTCAAGATGATTGCCATGGTCCACACGATCGAAGAGAACTACGAGCTGGAGTATTTCCGGTCGACCATCAAGGCCGAGTATCCGTATCCGCTCTTGTCGGCCGTCAACATGGGCCAGACCGGCCAGCTGTCCCGCGCACTCAACACGGTATTCTCGCCCATCACACACCCACTACTACCGATGATCGCTGCGCCGGGCCAGCTGACGGCAGCCGAGATCAACAAGGCTCTGCACATCATGGGACAGTTACCCAAACGGCACATGTACGCGATCGGCACCGTCCGGTCGACACCTCAGTCCATGTTTATGGAGAAATGCTTCAACGAACTAGGCCTCCCCCACAGCTTCAGCAGCATCGACCGCGGACCGCGAGGATCGATCGAGTCGGTCGTCCAGCAGCCCAATTTTGGAGGCGCCTATGTCAACCCGCCGTTGACCAGTTCGGCGCCGTACATTCCCCGCAAAAGCGATGCAGCCTGCGCCATCGGCTCGATAGACACAGTCACCGTGTTGCATGGGACAGACGGACAGCGCCAGTTGACCGGCGAGAACACGACGTGGAAGGGCATCCGGGCGACACTGACCCGAGACTACGTCCCGTCGGCGTACCGTGGCCGGGCCGTGATTGTACTCTCGGGCTCGGAAAGCGACGCGGCAGCAGCCATCTTTGCGCTGCGCAGCCTGGACGTCGGCACCATATACACCGTCGGGTTCAGAGCCTCGGGTCCCCTAGCGGCGGGTCTAGAGCCGTTCACCTCCCTCCAATCGGTCAAGCTGGTCGAGCAACCATTCGTGATAGTGTCGGCTCTACCGCCGGAGAAGTCACTCCTAGTGCAGCCCCTTCTACGCCATTATCGTAGCAACGGCCACTCATCGCCGCCGTCGACCCGAGGCAAAGTGTTTCTGGACTTGACCCAGGGGCCCCGCAAGGGTGATCCGCTGGGCGTCGCTGCCAGTGCCGGCTGGACCGCGTATGGCATGGACGATGTCAATGCGTGGACGACAGTAGAGACTCTGCGCGCACTGGTTGGGCAGAATGTTCCCTTTGACTTTGTCCGTATGGCTGCAGGGCATGGGTTGTATTAGATCGAGAATAGACCGACAGCGTTTGAGCATCTTCTCCATGTTTTGGTTTCGCCCCCTTATGAAAGACTGCGTTTTGTTCATTCTCCTTTGATATGAGTTGATGTATGTAGCAAGCATCCTCGCTTTAAGTAAAACAAAAGTCACTCGGTAGCGCGGCCTCCGCATCCCTGCGCGACTGTGGCCGGCCAGTCGCGAAATTTCTTCAGATAGGTTTGTGTCAGACTAGACCTAGCAGACAAGGTGCTAAGTACACAAGGGTATAGCCAAGTATCAGTCACTTATAATACTATACTAACTACCTGGTCACTCTGTATATTAACTGCCATGTGATTCGAAATTGGACGGTTGTGTTGATAATATCCGCCGCTGGGCCGAGCCTGTCGTTTCTTCAGGGGGCCATCTATTCCCCATCCGATCACCAAATAACACCGATTAAGTTAACCTACAGAAAAGTTATGTAGCACTGCATACGAAGTACATGCTCACAGCTGCACTTCACCTATTAACCGAGATAAACAGCACAAGGGCACTAGAAGTTTAATCACGTCGTATTCGATTGGCTTCCCCATGGGGTGGCACACCGCGTAGTTTAGCTGCTGGGAATTTGGGAATTCCGACAATCCAGAGATTTAATCTATTTCGGGGAGTTATAGAAGCTGTAGTTAACCCTCTAGTTTCTTATGAGCTCGCCTACAGTGACGAATTGGTTCTAGACTTTAGCAAACAAATTAAATTCGGTTCTCATGAATCGGACTTGGTTAGCTAGGGCTCACGGCCGCTCCGGTTATTATTAAAGGATCGGCACGAGTAACTTTGTTGAGTTAGCTGTCATCTTATGTCGGAGCCTTTCAACAGACAGCTATCCGGTAGAGTTTGCTTGGGATTGATTCCACTGGGGCGTGAAAACGTCTCAAAGACTGGAGTCACGGATTCTGGTGATTGACATGATAATGCACCCATGCTACTGGAAAACCATACAGAGCGCCAGGGAAGCTGCAGGAGGGGACGAAGTAAATAAACAGGAGAAAAACTTGCGCGTGGCCTTAAAATTACCCGTGAGGCCGAAGAAGCCGGGGAACGTGCAGGCTTCCCCCCGCATTTCTGCTCCCCCATTCGGCAATTTGTCCGCCGGTCACTTGCCTGTCTCTTCTCTTTCTCTTCCTTCTTCTCAGTTCTGTTGCCCATTGCTGCTGTTCAATTCTGTTTCATAGTTTCGTGTTCTGTCCGGAAGGGGGTGCCGCTAGTATTTCTTTCTCACTTGATGCCCGGTCGAGGGATATAACCATGTTAGTATCGCGGACGCTGCTGTGATGGCGCCGTTGGACGTGCAATTGAACAGTATTGCAATCTGAATCATCACATCTACAACGCCCAATGCATCGAGGGCCCAGCGTCGGCCGTAGTCAAACATCGTCTGACCAGCAGGTATCTTGACAAAGGACGACGACAACGCCATGTCTCGTCCCCAGGTTAGCATCGACCGCATCACGCCGCGCCGGATCGCGACTGAACCGCGCGAGTCGATGAACTGCAAGTCCTGTCGCAAAAGGAAGGTTGGTCATCCTAGATCTTTCCCAGCTTTCGGACAGGAAAAGAAGTTTCTGGTGGGCTAATCCCTGACTAGATCAAGTGCAATCGCCTGCGGCCGAGCTGCGAGGCGTGCAAGGTCTTCCAGTGTCCGTGTATATATGGTAAGAAGGCCTAAGTATCTCTATAAATCGATATCAAGAGATGTGTACTGACAACCCAGATGCCGTGCCCAAAAAACGGGGTCCCAAAACAGACGTCCTGGAGGCGCTTTTAAAACGCGTTGATGGCCTAGAAAAACGTCTGCAGGAGGAAAAGTCATTGGAGATCCCAGTGACAGACGTTGCCATATCTACAAATACAACCACTACTACCACCAGTTCGACTGTTTCTACCACAAGTAAGCAAGAAGGCTTGGCAGATGTGGGAGAAAGGCGAAACACAATTGCTTCTTTTCAGGGTTCGATTCCTGCAATCAACAAAGGAGAAGATATATCACCCCTATCTTTTCAAGACCGCCGGAGCTCACTTGGATATCTGCCGTCGTATGGGAATGATACCCGTAATAACAACGGCTTCGACAATACGCCAAACGGAGTCCGTCATCAACAGAACAGCATTCTGCCAGAAGCTGTTCTGGACACCTTCTTCTCCAGGATTCACGGACGGCCATTCTACATTCTAGACGAATCAAGTACACGGCAGAAGCACCGGCTGGGGCAATTACCGTCCCATCTGGCTATGGCGATATACGCGCTCACAATCAGGTAGGAAGCCAACTCCGCCAGTCTCGACGGACTGTGCTTACCTCTAGGCTCTTAGATATACCAATCCTCTTGGGAATCCCGAAGGTCTGTTACGCCCGGGCCTCGACTATGCATTGCAAGCGCGAAGAGAAGTGGATGCGGACAATCCAACCATTGAAAATCTCCAAACTTTGTTGCTCCTTTCTACGGTTTTCTTCGCGTATGGATTGGGGAAGAAAACTTACATGACGTTGTGTATGGGGACTTGGCTCACTAGTCTCGGATCACTGCTAACTTCTCGTAGCAAGCTGCACGGCGATGATTTTCGCCCTTGACCTAAACCGCGAGCCTCCTCCAAATTCAAGTCTGTCCCAAACAGAGAAAGAAACGAGGCGACGCATTTTCTGGTCATGCTATATCATGGATCGCTTCGCAGCTTGCGGTTCGAAGCGACCGTGTCTGATATCTGATCATTCAATCTTACTACGCTTACCGGCCGGCTCTTCGTCGAACAATGGCCTGTACGTCGAAGGGGAAATGTTCAACAATTCCGGTCCTAATATCACATTCGTGTCCGATTCACGCAAAAAGGGCCAGGGAGCAATGCCCCTGCTAATTGACATCAACCGCATTCTGGGTATCACTAGCCGGTACCTTGCAGCAGGAGGCGTCAAGGGTGACTCTCATTTTCCATGGCATTCGCTATCGAACCTCTCGAAAATCCGCCAAGAGCTGGACATTTGGGCGGCTGGGATGCAGGAGATCTTCGTCTCTATTGACTCTCTTTTCAACCACCCAGAGAGCACCGTTCTTCTTCTGAGCAAACTTATATATCATCTTATCCACTGCCTAATATATCGCCCCTTCTTACCTGTCGACCTTGTAGAACTTCGCGGCACAGGACAGCACCAGTCGTGGCAGATCGAGGCCACCAACTTGTGTTTTGCGCATTCAAACGCAATTGCCGAGCTTGTCGAGTTCGGCCGGAGCTCGCCGTTGATCGAGTGGCCCGCGTTTATCAGCTATTGCGTCTGTACTGCAGGAACAGTACACGTGCATGGCGTGCATTACAAGGGACTCGAAGGCGAGGTGTTCTCGTCCAGTGCTGATTTTCTGGCCAAGGAAATGCAGCAACTCTCCTGGCTCCGGCTCTGTTGGGCTGGGGTCCAGCATCAGCGAGAAATGCTGCAGTCTATCTACACTTTCCACACTGAGCTTGTACGGAATGTCGCCAATAGTGCAGTGCGATTCTCGCCAGTCTTTCATCTGGAAGACTTTTTTGATCGGTATTCCGGCTTGGCAATTGACGGCTCCCACGTCAGGCTTGTAGATGAGCTGCCTGACGTTGGCATCGACAGGTAAAAACCGGCCTTTTGCTTTCTTGTTCATCTTTAGCTGACCTTTCCCTAGTTTATTGCGGAGTCCTCTGGATAGTTATTCCCTTTATACCGCCACGCAGGCTACGGCCGCAGGTATGCCTACGTTTCGTACTCAGCAGCAGCATCTTAACCCCCGTCGAGCGCTGGACGGTCCAGAGTTTACGGCTTCCCATCACATCTTACCTAGGAAGTCTGAATCCTTTTCCAATAGCAAAAAACAGGAGACAACGACAAAGGTAGGGTTTACCCATATACCGAATCCGCAGTATCCTCCAACCCTCTTCGCGCAAACAAACTCGCCACCATTCGCAACCCTACAGCGCAGCCCACAGATTTCCAACGCATTCTCCCCGACTCTTGGCCTTTCGCCCTCGGGATTCCTTGCAGAGACTCTTGCCGCTGCGTCAGCAACCACGCCCACCCCCGGACAAACGCCCCAATACGCCACATTCCCATTTGAAGCGCCATCTCAAGCTCAAAATGGCCTCCCCCACCACCCGGGAAACAACGCCATGGTACAGACACCTGGGGGGCAATCACATACCAGCGGCGGTGGCTCCCACGCGACCGTCAGTGAGGGTAGCGGCGGTGGCAGAGGGCCGGGTTCTGCATCCGCTGAAAACGACCCGTTTCTGACTCTCCTGGAGCAGTTGGCCGAGAATGAAAACTCGCAGGGCGGACCAAGCGAGCTCGACTATTTCCTAAGCGGGGGAATCGATATCTCAACAGCGGCTCCTGGGCACACCACGTTTGCGAGGCTGGAACAGACTGACGACAAAAATGTGCTAGAGACGAATACCAAGGATTCCGTCATGACTTCTTAAATATGTTTGGTAAAACTTTCAAAAGTACTTTAGATACCCGTGTGAATTATACTAGTACTCTGCACATGATCAATACTATATACGTAGTATAAACTTCAAATACGATGTGTCTGGCAACTAGTAGTTCGGTTTAAGCTCTTCTAGAAGGTTCATTTAGAGGTTCTTGGCACCCTGTCCTCTACCGCGGACTCCGCAGATTCGATCGATAGATTTCTCTTTGCGCCTTGACTAAAATATAATCGGTTCTCTACGTTCCGGGATTCCAAAACCAGATGAAATCACATTCTAGCTTTTTTGTAACTTATTGCATCCTCCTCGCAACCAGCACTTTGTTCATACTTGCATCAGGCTGTCCCACACGCGACTCCACAGCCGACAACACATGTTCACTACTGCAGCAATTCGACAGCAACAATAATTCCAACCTCGATCAGATCGCACAGGAATACATGATTTATCACTACCGTCGCGCAGCGTCACCGCTAGCTTCCATCGTACCACGCGCGTCTAGGATCCCCCTGTCATCGTCGACCACCTCGCGATCGCCTACGTTCCGTGACACCATGTCCTCTTCCTCCTACTCAACCGCGCCGCAACCTGACAAGGGCGAATCGCAACATGTGCCAGAAGTAAAAAGCAACAACAACAGCAACAGCAATGATGATAACCCATCCTCATCAGAAACTTCAACATCAACATCAACACCACAACTCGCTCTTCCGGACGCCTCGTCAGACAACACACAGAAACTCGACGTTAGCGGGCAGGGCGGCAGCACTGTGACGCTAGACCACCTAGGTCCCATCGTGGTCAATCAAGACGGAACGATGAGCCGAATCTCGAACTGGCATCAGATGACAGAGGCAGAGCAGAAAAACACCCTGCGTGTGCTCGGGAAGAGGAATCAGCAGCGGTTGCGGGCTTTGAGGGACGCTGGTGTTGAGGGGTCACCGTAGTTTTACCTGGTATCTTTGATACCTTCTCATTTTCGTTTTCTTGCGTTACTTTCTACTGGGTCCATCATAAGGGTTCAGAATGTATGCATGTTATATCAAACAATGCTTAAATGTACTATTACTGATACATCAGTATTTCCAAAGTTCTGATGTTATGGATGCCACTCCGTATCAGTTCGACGGCTCTTTTCGTCCTGTGATGACAAAGAATGCTTGTTGTCAATGAACCGCGGCGCAAAGAAACAGTCGTTATCCTCAAAGTAAAGGTAGTGGCACATCTCACGCGAGACGCGCTGGTCCAGCTTTTTGGACTGGATATTGACAGGTTGCTCGGGCTGTCGCCCTAATCGCCAGTTCTCAGTTCTGCTTCGCACTCATAGGTCTAGAGAGAGAAAACCTGGTTCATTTGAGATATCCACTTTGTTATTATTGCTCATGGTACAATCTTCAGGTCAGTGTATGTAGACAGCTGTTTGTGCAGCCTTTGTTAATCAAGACTCTACGATGACGGCGTAGCACATGGTAGAATAACAGTCATCTGATACCACACGTGGGGAATATCCTGCAGCTTAACGTCATCGCCGGCCCCTTCCGTAACAGTACCGAAAAACCGTATCGCAGCCAAGCAAACGCCCAGCAACACGTGCGTAATTACCGTTACGCGGCACTCGGGCGCTGATGGGGGGGAGAAACCCCGCTTTTCGGCATTCCAGTTCAATGATGTTTCCCTTCTAGAAACATCATCTTGCATTTAAACATCTACACACAGTACAGACACCCACCTTGACAATATTCAGTGGTATCAATCAGATCATCCATTGTTATTTCGCATTATGCCCGACCACGAGCCCGAGCCCAAGCGCTTCGAACCCAAAGTTCCCGTGCAGCTGGATCCGCCCAAGGATGACCCTATCACAGTAGAGGAGCTCTCGAAATGCGACGGTGCGTGATAAAAGAAACTCTGTTTGTGGATGGCCAAGTCTACAAATACTCGTAATGCTGATCGTGTGCTCTCGATTCAGGAACGGACCCGAACCGCCCGACGCTCGTTGCAATCAAAGGTACCGTCTTCGACGTGAGCAAAAACGCTGCATATGCTCCGGGCGGGCAGTATCATGGTGCGACTACCCCGCCCCTCTTCTGCTGTTCCTGTTCAGTCGTTCGCATACTTACAGGACGTGGCTTCATAATAAATAGTGTTCGCTGGCAAAGACCCCTCTCGCGCATTGGCTTCGTCGTCACTAAAGGTCGAAGACTGCAGGCCGGATTGGTACGATCTAGAGGACAAGGAAAAGACTGTTTTGGACGAGTGGTTTCTCTTCTTCAGCAAGAGGTATAATATTGTCGGAAAGGTGCAGGGGGCGTCCAACACTTGAAAAAGAGGATTCTGACTACCAATTGAAAATATAAAAACGATAAAAACTTTGGAATATCAGGAAAGGGTCCAACTGATGATTGATAATCCTCGATCAAATAGAGATGTTATATACGCGTAACGCCATAAATACAATGCAGTAAAACTTTTCCTCCTTCACAAATCAGGCTTTGCCGCCCTTCCGCTGTCTTCGTTGCTGGCGTTTCCGTGCAATGATCCTGTTCCTCTTAGCAAGCTTGTTTCGCTCATCGTCGTCCTCGCCGCCTTCAGCTTCCGTCTTCTTATTATCGGTCTTGGGCGCCTTTGCGCCGCGGCCACCACGAGATCCTTCTCTGCCGCCGCGGCTATCAGGACGCTTTCGTTTAGTTCCTCGTTTGTTTTCCTGCACATCGTCTTCATCGTTGTCGAATTGCTTGTTACGCGTCCTCTCCTGAAACTCCTTCCGCCGCTTCACGACCTGGGCGTTCTCAATGGCAAACTCAATGACAAGCCTCTTCTTTTTCTCGACCTCGCCGTCAACGGCTTTGGCCTCCACGACATGTCCATTAAGCCACCGTAATCCCATCAGCGCGTGGCGATGATTATAGTATTCGATGAATCCGTATCCACGACTCCGGCCCGCGCCGCTCTTCTCTTCGATCTTGCCGCCGTCTCGTCCTTCGAAGACAATCTTAGTCTGCTTCACAATGCCCTTGCCCTTTTGTCGTCGTCGCATATCCTCATCTCTGGTCTCATCCGACCCGCGATTCAACTCTTCATAGGACAGAGGCTGGCGACGACCTTCTTTGACGTCCTTGGCAAACCCAACCACGGCTTCTCGGGCCAGTGCCTTGAGATCTTTTGAAGTTACCGAGCGGGGAATGTTGCGGACAGAGAGACGGGTGAGACTCAGGTGTAGCGTAGGGTTAGTCTTGATCAGGTTCTGGCGTTGCTTCAAGCTATCTTCTCTCATCTTGATCTCGGATGGCGCAAGCTTCTGGTACAGCGGTGAGTTGGAAGGAATGGTACCCTCGTTGAGAAGAAAAAGCCGTCGCTTGTCCTGGTCCTGTGCAGAGCGCCGCGACACGCCTTCGTCTCTCAATTTGTTGGCCTGCGATTTGGAAACGGCGCGGGACACGTTCAGCACTCTGTCTTCCATGGTATATTTTCCGGTTGGGTCGAGCAGGTCATTTTGTAGCACCGACTGCTTTATATTGGTGGTTGACTTTTTGGGATGACGATGGTCTTCGTCCTGCGTCTGCGTTGGCGCGCTCTGGACGCATGCAATCGCATCCTCAGGTTTCCAGAAACAAACAAAACCTGTTCCCCTTGGGCGCTCAGTCTCCGGGTCCATAACGATCCGAGCATATCGAACAGGGCCAAATTGCCTGAAGTGTTCGTAGAGTGTCTCATCTGTGCTAGTGAAGGGTAGATTGCGTATGAAAACAGTCGAAGCATTTCGTTCATCCTCGGCATCTTCTTGGTTCTCGTCATCTTCGTCTTCATTCTCGTCTTCGTCTTCGTCATCAATCTCCTCCTCATCTTCCTCTCCCTCCTTATGATCGTCAACGTCTGAGCTTGTTCCAGTGGAACCCTCGTCGTCCTCGGGTTTAACCGTGCCATCGGCTTCCACCGCATTGGCGTCGGGGTCAGCAACATCGGTTTCCTTCTGCGTCACTTTCTCCCACACACTCTTGTCAACTGCCCAATCGACCGCTAGAGTCCTTCCATCGACCTCTTTTCCATTCACAGCATTAAGCGCCTTTTCCGCGTTCTTCTTGCCGCGTAACACAACAAACCCAAAGCCTGCCTGCTCTGTGCCCTTCTTCGGAACGACTGCATGCTTGACCTTGCCAAAACTGCGGAAAAGATTCGCCAGCTGCTCCGGTTCCTTGATAGACCAGGGCAAATTTCGCACAATTAGCTTGGGAGGCTGATTCTGTTCTCTCTCTCTCGCTCGTTCTTCCTTGCGCTGAGCCGCTTCCGCAGAAGGTACACTTTTGCCGATACTTTCATCAATCTCGCGCTTCCGCGGCTGTGCAACTTCTACTTTGATTTTCTTTCCTTCGAACTCGGCTCCGTTCAATTCCTCCAGGGCCCGCTGGGCATCTTCAACGTCGGCAAAAGTGACGAATCCATAGCCCTTGGACTGTTTGGTCGCAGGATCAACAACAACGGTGGCATGGCGCAGCACATATGATTGCGAGAAAAACTCGGTCAGGCTTTCGGTCGTCGCTGTGGCCGGGAGCGAGCGCACGAAAAGCTCTCTTCTCATCTGTGATTTCGCTGGAGCCGCTTCCGAAGCGGGCAGCGCTGCTGTAGCACTTGTGTCAACATCTTTCTGTGGCGAACCCATCCTTAGATTCTTTCTTTTATTCCAAATTCCCGTCTTCTGCTGAATTAGAAGACGTGAATTGGAAAGAGCGGGAAAAAAATAACGGCAGAAAAGCGGACGTTTTCTGATAAGCGCTGGGCGGTGAGCGGCGGAGGTTCTTGGCACAGCCTCTACATCTCGAGGTCGTCCCTTGTTCAACCAGGAAAACCCTTCCTCCAAATAAAACCTCTATAATGGACCCTGCCGGAGGAGATTCTCACAGCGAGAAAACATCCCAGGCGGCAGGTAAAGTGCAACAGCCAAAGCCACAGGCCCTGCCAAATCGCGCTGGCCCGTCAGCTATCCTAGTATCGTCACGCCAGAAAGGCAACCCCATTCTCAACCATGTAAAGCTGGTGCCTTGGGAGTATGCCGATATCCCAGCAGACTATGTTTTGGGAGCTACAACGTGTGCGCTGTTTTTAAGTCTGAAGTACCATCGGCTACACCCAGAATACATCTACTCGCGCATAAAGCTGCTCGCTGGCAAATACAATCTACGCGTTCTGCTGATCATGGTAGACATTCCAAACCATGAGGAAACACTAAAAGAGCTCTCGAAAACGTCGGTGGTTAACAACCTGACCCTCATTCTATGCTGGTCGGCCCCGGAAGCTGCTCACTATCTAGAATTGTTCAAATCGTCAGAACATGCACAGCCGACGGCTATTCGCACCCAACAGGCGCAGTCCTACAAGGAGAGCCTGGTTGAGTTTGTCACAGTGCCACGGAGCATTAACAAGTCCGACGCTGCCAGCTTGATCTCCACGTTTGGCAGTCTCCAGGCTGCGATTAACGCCCAACCAGAACAGATCAGTGCAGTCCCCGGCTGGGGCGACAAGAAGGTTCGACAGTGGAGCAAGGCTGTCCGGGAAGATTTTCGAGTCGAGTCATCTAAGAAGAGAGCAGCTCCTCCTTTGCGGCAGGAGAGCCAGACAGAAACGGCATTTGACCGGGACGAGTCCGTCTCAGATATAGAAGACGATGAGAGAGAGCTGATGCTTGCTTCGGTTCGGCGTGCAAGCCAAGAGCGGATAGAAGGAGCGCCAGCTGAGAGCTCAAAAGCTACCTTGACATCGAGCCAGATTGACAGTAGCATGAGCGATGGCATCGCCCAAGCCCTGGCCAAGTTGCGCAAAGAGGACGGATGAAAGGCGCTTGCTGCTTTTGCGAAATATTGCTACCTGTAAGCGGCATGTTCGATAGCCTGTATCAAGCGAGCGAGCTCCTGGAAACACCCATACAAGCGTCCCTACGACTACAGTCACAGCTGAAGATACAGAAGTTCGTCTGGTACGGTATGGGTTTGTCGAACACCGGGCTTGCTGTGCACGAGACCCGCATACCATATCCAAGACCTTACCCCAGGATACGGTGTCTAGACCGTCTGTATATATAGTCACATTCAGTCATATAGTTATGATCATGTATAATAAAGGTATAGTCAAGTCGTGTATAGCAAATACAAGGGCATCACGTGCGCCGCCATCCCGAAACGGCAACCGGGCAGCCGCTCGGCATTGGGCTGCGTCCAACTTTGTCTCCTTCTGGTGCGGGACCTCCTCACCCATAGCTGTAAAGTAGCTGGCTGGCTTCAATCACCCTCCGATCGTCGCGCTTGAGGGCGCCTAGATCATGTCCGAGTGATTTGATTAGTAAAAACTATGGTGAAATACGATCGTGAATCGCGAATCAGCTCTCAGCGTAGTTTGACCACCTGGCCGCCGGCCAGTAACCGGTGCTTCGGTTGGTCCACCCCCACCTTTTCCTTCACTTCCCCGGATCTTGACCTACGTACGTGAATGGAAGCTTACATGCGGTGATTAAGACCAACACACGACCCGGATCCGGCAATGGGACCATGGGGACAGGGGCCCATGCTGCTGGTGATTCTCCCGCTGAGGGACCGATTGGGCATGAGGATGAGCAGCAACTCCCGGTGCCGGCTCAGCCCGTGTCGTCGTCCTCGTCCTCATCGTCGTCGTCGCAGAGCTTCGAGTTCGTGCTCGTAAACGACCAGGGCTCTAGGCGACAGGTCCGGCGCCATGCAATGCGGCAGTATATGCGCCAACGCCGGCTTGACGGTATCGCTCGGTTGGCTTCGTCGCGGGCCCCGATGCCGGGTTGGCTTCCTGCTGCTGATCCGCCTTGTGAGTCTGTGATACAAGAGGACGCGGAGCATGAGGATGAAAATTCGAAAAGCCACGCGCGTGCAATTATTCCACTATGCACAAAGCAATTTGAAAATCGATACCGCCTCAATCTACCCAATTCTCGGGGCTCTAGTCCTGTGTCTCTCTACTCTCCAGGTGCTGGTGGGATGCGAGATCCATTCAACAGTTATCCAATGCCTATCAGCGAACAAGACCATAGATTGATCAATCACTGTACGCCAGCTCTGATTCATGATCTGTTCTGTTGCTCACTCATACAGATGTGGTGACGTATCCGGCAATGATGTATAAACTATCCAGCCCACTGCAGAAGAACCCGATGATGGAGATCTTCCACGAATTTGCGCTTAAAGACCGACTGCCATTCCAGGCTATGCTGGCCATAGCGTCTAAACACCTAGCCAGTGTCGAGGGACAGTCGGACTCTCTTCAGAGTCTGGGGCATAAGACCCAGACCTTGCAGTTGATCAACAGGACGATACGTGACACGAATGATGAGCAGCTTGATAACTTTATCTACGCAGTAGCCTCGATGGCCGTGATTGAGGTGGGACTTGGCACGGGGAAGATATAAAAGGCACGCGTGCTGACTGATGACGTAGAAATGGTCCAAGGACCCTTCGATTGAAAGAATGCACATCAAGGGGCTCGCCCTCTTGATCCGCAGAAGAGGGGGCATGCGAGCGTTAAAGGCAGAGAAGCCCTTCCTGGAGCAGATCATTTACTGGTAACCTTGACTTGGGCACTACCGCAGCAAGACGCCATGCTAATGAGCCATAGGGTTGATTTCAGCTGCGCGGCCAAGGCAATTGTTGGCGCTAGTCTGCCCTGGACTGGACAGATTCCCGACGCATATCCAGGCCAAATACGTTCCTGGTCTCCGGGGATGCAGCCAAATATTACCGCAACAGAATGGGAAGAAATTGACTATATACGAGCGTGCGAGGACTTTCTCGGCTTTTTCCGCACGCTCTATGCTGCGCAACAGGCTCTGCTCAAAGCACCTTACCGAGCCCCTTCAGTCACTGGTCGTCGCCCGGGATTCACTTTCAACAGCTCATCGCAGCTCTACTGCATCCTAACGACACTGCCCGACTACGATCACGGCATCCGCGATATACGGTTCATTGACGAGTACACCTGCCTGGCGTGCTTGCTGTATCTCAACGTCGCCTTGTTCGACTGCTACAATAAGCAGCAAAACTTCGACTCATACTTGATCTGGTTCGAAAGTGAAATACAGCAACTGACCGCCGAGCCCAGCGTGTCGTCTTTCATGTGGATTTTCCTCGACAACGGCGGATTCGCTCAAGGCGAAGCGGGAGATGCAGGCGAGCGGAACTGGCTTGTATCACGGATGTTACGCGTGGCCAAGCGTCTGGAATGGAGCCGCCAGGGCGCGCTGTGGGAGTACCTGCGGTCGGTGCTCATCAACTTTGTGTGCACGCAACAGGAATGCGGACTGGGTGCAGACGATATCGGAGAAGAAGAAATCATCGCCCGGCAGAAAAGGCTGGAACAAGGAGAGCTCCATTTGTGGGATGAGACCTGGATGCGGCGAGAGATCCTAGGCAATCTGTACAAGGAGTTGGATGGAAAGTTGGACGCCTAATCGGTGCTTGCCTCTCAATACCGAGTCGGTCCCGATCGGTCTGGTATAAGGTTCTGTACAGTGGAGAGACTGCAGCCACCACAGGCACACATCACATGATTCCGCATCATTATCAGCATCAGCATATAGCTAATCTAGAATAATTACTGGTTAATCAGAGTCTAGAGCATGCGGGATAACAACATTGATACAGGACCACATTGATCTGTCAAACACCGTGGACAACCATAATCGGCCGGCAATATTGTCGATCATATCTATATCAGGAATAATGAAAGTTGCATTCAGACAATGTGGGTGGTCAGCCCAGCAGTTCTGCCCCACCAATTAATGTATATGATACCCGCCGCTAGAGACTAATTAGGCAAAGTTACCAGGCACATGGCTCAAAGCTGAACCTGAACCAGACATTGAGCAAAGTTTAGTTGGCTTTCTTGGTAGAGGAAGATAAGATCTGAGAGCTGGCTGGCTCGCTGGCTTCGCTAGCTGACTCATTCGGAGGCTCTCTGCGTGTCCGTCCCAAGACACGGTTCTGCATACAGCCTGGTTTGACAAGAGTACATCCTCCCGGTTTTCTTTTTCAGCTGGACAGTCCGCCCCTCGGTTTGGCTGTCATCTGAATGGAGGATCACAAAGTCGAGGATGCTTTTGTTTGGAATATGAGGATTCCATTGCAAGCATCGAGCAGAAATTCTTCCTTATGTAGTCATGCAAATAAAAATCATAAAAGAATATTGATTACTCATGCACTTTCGGAGTAACTAACTAATCTGCACAGCTGTAGTGGGCAATTATTGTGCACCTGAAGATGCCGAAAAGCACGGCCTAGGAACTAGTTTCGGCTGGGGTTAAACTTTGCCATGCCCACTCTCCCGTTACTTGTCATGAGGCTGGCAGATGCCCAGATCCTTTTTTTTTTTCTCCTCCTTCAACAGTTTTTCACTTGGCATGTTTTGTGAAAGAGGCGTTCTCTTGCCTGTCTATTTACCTATACTTCATAGCCGCTGGGGTGTTATTGCTGTCGACAACAAGCCACAGCAGTTATTCAAGACAGAAATAGCGGGCGAAAGCGAGACGAGAAAGGGAGGAATTGGCTCAATACAACATGCAACGACACTTACAGGTGCTTCGCAGCGCCGTGCTCGTCTCCCTACTCGCGTCCAACGCGCTTGCCACCATCATCTCAACGTTCTCAGATCACACATGCAAAGACAGCCTCGATGAACTCGATGGGCCCGACGGGTACCCCAACGGAGAATGTTCGCAATTACGATCCCAAGGGCTTTTTGGCAGTTTCCAGTTGATGCAACTGGATAACGGGTGCGGTGGTACGTTCATACCCGCTTTCGGTAAATAGGTTGATGGATTCGAGCTGACGGGGTCTACCAGTGACAATTTATCATAAGAATTCCATTCCCGGTTCGCCGTGCTCAGACGAAGCGCCGATCCTGGCGGAAATCGGCGTCTGCTACAACTCGTCATGGATATATTATAGCATCGATAATTGTGTACGGCCATCGCCGTCGGCCACACGGAGTAGTACAAGTACTGCGACAGGAACATCGTCATCGTCATCATCATTGGGCAGTACCGCCACGGCTACCCATGCTGGTGCGGCGATGAGCACAGCCAACGCTGCATCTGCTTCCGCATCTGCTTCTGACTCTGCTTCCTACGATTCCTACGACGAAAAGAAATCGACAAACGTCGGCGCCGTCGTGGGTGGCATCGTCGGCGGCGTGGTCGGCCTGGCCCTAATCGGACTGGCCGCCTGGTTCCTATGGCTCCGCAACGGACGCTCACGTGCCGCTGCTCGCATACCATCTCCGCCGGCAGATTACTTTTACAAGGACGCAACAACTGGCGGCGGTTATGACGACTTCGGCAAAGTGGCTGTCGGCGCAAAGCATTTTCCGCAGGCTCATGAACTGCAGACGAGTGCCAACAGTGTCGAGATGCCGTCGGCGGGGTCTTCGAACATGTACGAAATGTCGACTACGGAAACAAAGTATTATGCGGAATTGCCGGGGCATGGCCAGTGATATTCTTTCTTTCTTTTTCTTTTTCTTTTTTTTTTTTCCTTTCTCTTTATTTTTGGGGTTTTATACATTTCCACAGGGTAGCGAATTTAATCTTTCGTTTTGGTTTTTCTCTTCTTCTTTCATTTCAAATCATTTAGAGAGGCATATGGTATTATCAAATGGTATAATTGCAGTCGTATTTCAGGTTGCACAGGAACTAGAGTGCTCATCCGGCTCTACAGTATCTACGGCGTTCTCCGTACATGCTTGCTGACGACGCTTGCTTACTGTTTGTTTGTCAGACCCCAGACAAGTTCTCGACAGTGGCCGAGGTTAGGGACACCGTGCCAAGATCCGCTTAAAGTTCAGCCCCACTAATCAACCTTAAAGATCCAGGGCCCATATTCCTAATCGGGGCAGACCCACTACGTAAGCTATCGACGAAAATCAGGGAGTATTGCTATGCAGATGATTCTTTCTCTATATACTTATTTTGACATTGTACTGTGTCTGAAAATACAGTCTATTGATGTTGACATTAGATTCATATTTAATCCATCACATACTGTTCACTGTCTTTCCGTCACCAAATTGGGTAAACACAAATGCGAGAAAACCAGACCGAACTTGATAAGAAACAAGCCTGAAAGCTCGAGGTGAAACATCACCCATAAATGCAGGATTCCAGACCCCATCGGAAAGCCGAACGGAACTGTCAGAACGGTTGATCAGCCCCCAGATATTCCCCCATTTGTAGATCATTCGTGTCGCCATGTTAATCAATCTGGAACGCCGAAGAGGGCCGGACAACGCCGGTTCTCGACGTCCTCTGGGGAGAAGAGAAAAGGGAAAGGATTTTCCATATAGCACGACTATAAAAGGGACGTTTCTTGTCTGGTTGACGATCTGTACTCGCCTTCTTATCAAAAACTCCGATTGCCTACGATAAGATAGAAAAAACAGCATCACAATGCACTCCGTCCCCACCCTCTCGTCCTTGGTGGCCACGCTGGCCCTGCTGTCGCAGACGACAACAGCGTCGCCGCGCTCTACATCTCCCCTGCTCGCCCGCGACGGAAGCTGCTCGGTGGTCGAGCACGTCACCCACACCTTCTACGGCTACCCGGACAACTCGCCCCCAGGCCCGGCAATCGCCTACACCGACTGCGGCCGCGATGAGGCCGGCGGCACAGGCACCTTTGACGACCCGCTCACTTTCGCCACGGCCTCTGGCGAATTCGAGCGGTGCGAGGTCATCTACGCGCCCTATCTGAAGAAATACCTCCGTTACGAGGACGAATGTGCTCAGTGTAACGAGGACTGGGGCAGCGGCATCTGGCACGTCGATACCTGGACGGGCAGCAGTTCGGTCAATGGCGGCGACAACCAGATCCAGTGCGAGAATGAGTTGACCCCGGATGCGCAGAGCATCATTCGAAACCCATCAAGCGATCTGGAGGTTGACGGTGAGTTTTTCTTTTGCTTTGCTTTTGCTTTTGCTTTTGCTTTTGCTTTTGCTTTTGCTTTTGCTTTTGCTTTCTTAGTTCCTGTTTGTATTTTCAAAGTACGCGATATGCTGATCTGTTTCTTCTTAGATACTCCACTGTATGAGAATGGCTCGTGCAACACGGGCAGCACCTACACCGACTACGACGCCTACTCGTACTGCTAGCACGGCTTCGACCTCGATCAACTACAACGGGTGACAAATGAGTACATGAGCACAGGAGAGCAAGGGTAGCAGCTGTAAATAATCATCATTCTATGGCCATAACAAAAAGGGTATTCAAACTTCATCAGCACTCCGCATTCCAGTAAACCGATTTTTCAAGTGTCCGTGCAGAACGTAAAAAAGTAACCATCATATGTGCAATTCTTCCTTTTCTTTTGTCTTTTTCATGATAGGAACAAGAACAATACGTCGGTATAAATAAAAGAAAAAGGGCGGAAAAGGCAGAACGGGAAAAAGGGAAAAACAGAAGAGAGATCAATCGTGCGTCGGCTTGTCGCATCCGATCCTGCCCAGCAGTGCTTTTCGGTCACTATCGCCCAGCACCCGGCCGCCGCCGCGACGGGAGCGCACTGACGAGCCGTTGGCCCGACGCCACGAGCTCTCGGAGCCAGAGCTGCGCTCGGCCACGATCTCGCCGCCTTCGGTTTCCGGGTTTTCGAGCTCTTCCTCCTCGTCTTCGTCGTCGCTGCGTGAGTCCTCGGCGTTGCCCGACCGGACAAAGTTGACGGCGACCTTGACGATCATGGTGAACCACAGGAGCGAAAGGCCGAGCAGGAACAAGAGGAGTGACAAAAAGATCCACTTGATGGTCAGGTTCATGCAGAACGGCCCGTCCTCGCTGAGATAGGGGCCAAACAGATGGGCGACTCGGTCCGGGTATGGGTTGGTGGTGTACATCTCGGCCGTCTTGCCCGAGTAGCAGCCATACGGCATCACCGCCGGCACGTTCTGATAGATCGACCAGCAGAGGATGGGGAACACCACATGGCGAGTGACGAACCACGCCACGAGGAAGGTGACAAAGGCAACGTTGCACAGCGTTTCGAAACCGTAGTACTTGAAGATTTTGGCAATCTGGCCGTCCTGTCAGATCTTTTTTTTTCTTCTTTCTTTGTTTCGTTGTATTGGGGTGTCTTGGAATGCACACTCACCGGAAGAAGGAAATCGACAATGTCCATCAGCGACAGCACCACGTTCGACACATTGTAGAATCGGTAGATATACGCAGAGCCCAAGAGCATGCTGGTGACGCAATGGTGGGTGAACATCTGGGCATAGTCCTTGCGGCGCTCTTCGATATTGACGGTGAAGATCTGCTGAATCCAAAAGGCCAGCTGCGTGAGGAGGTACCATTTCATCTCGCCCGACGCACCGGCCCGCGGCCAGTCGGTCCAGAGTGCTCGGAAGTCGCCCCAGTAGGCCGAGTTCTTCCACAAGTACTGCCGTCCCAAGTCAGTTGGTTGCACCGCAGCGAGCGAGTGCCCCGATCGGGGATACATACAATGCCATAGCTCCAATAGGTACTGTCATACACCACCAGCCAGGCCTGCTCGGCAAACCGCAGCGAGGCCTTCTTCTTGAGCCCGGTGGCCTTGGCCAGCGGGCGGAAGATCCAGTCGATGAAAATGGCCCGCACGGCGGTAAAGGCGAGCACGGCGCTGATGACAAAGTAGACGTCGTCGCGGCCTTGGGTGTACAGGCCGGTCTGGGGCTGGTAGTAGGACAATTGGAAGAACGGGGTGGTGAAGGACTGCACGGAGGGGTACAGGTTGTGGGCGGCCAGCAAGGTGGAGAGGATAGTCAGCGAGATGCCTGCAAATACTCCAATTAGACACTCGCAGTTTCAATGGAGAGCTGCTGTGACAAGCACCCTCGGAACCAGAATCCGTTATAGACCTACCAATCTGGTTCTGCACCACCCACTCGCGAAAGGTTGCTTCCTTCTGCACGGGCCGCGGCGTGCGGGCGCTGGGAGGTGAGACGCAGGCGTTGAGCTGGTCGATAGCCTCGGGCGCCTGCTGGGACCGCGAGAGATGCTTGGCCATGGCGCTCTTGGGGGGGTTGGGGAGGGAGGGAAGCTGCAGAGGCGGGCGTCTCTTGTCTGGTCTGGTAAACAGGAAGTGAGAGGTCGCCTGCTGCTATCTGAGAGGGAGGGGAGTAGGGCAGCAAGCACAGAATCGAGCCGAAGCAGCACCAGCACCAGCAGCACCAGATGTTCTCTGGTGGTCGGTTTCAGTTTGCTCTGTTTGGGTTTTGCTGCGGCGAGGGTCCAGCCAATCAGCGGCGGGCAGCAAGCGGCGGGTCAGGAACGACGCCGACAAATAACGGAGCGGGAATGGACGACGACACAGAAAGAGGCTCCAACAGGTACCGTCAGCCAGGAACACACTGCAGCATGCAAAGCCAACCAGCCTATGTGGACGTGGATGGATCTGCGGATACGACACAGTCGTCGGGGAGCGTGACTGACTGGGAATGTTGGGGGTGAATGGAAGAAGAAGAGACAGAAGCGAACAAAAGGAAGAGTCGAAGACGATAAACGGCGACAGAAAGCACTGAGCTCGCAACCGCTCGCAACGGGAGCCGATCTACAGCGCCGGTGCGCTCACCGCCCAGCAGAGGATGCCAGCCGCCGCCATTGATTTCATCGCCTCCACAGGCGTCTCCGCCGTCGCCTTTTGTTGGGAGCGAATCAACCGGTGCTCGGGCACGATGATGGGCAATCGACTTTGCGCACTGGGCTACCGTTGTTGGCTGGACTGAACCCTATCTCCACGCGTGATACAGGTGCAGAGAGCAACATTGGTACATTGGTTAGTTACCGGAGGACGGCAGGCGGCCTACGGAGGTCCAGTGCGATCGAGGGTCTACCCCGCTCCGCCCTCCGCCCGCCGCCCTGCAATTTACAGAGGATGCAACTGTGTGCCGTCGATCCTCTCGCTGCTCACGAGAGTCGTCACCATACACCGTCGGTCATCTATGCTATAGTTGTATTCCCGACTCCATGCACCTCGAGATCTATGCATTCTATGTATATACAGC
Source organism: Talaromyces piceae (assembly GCA_001657655.1). Taxonomy (NCBI): domain Eukaryota; kingdom Fungi; phylum Ascomycota; class Eurotiomycetes; order Eurotiales; family Trichocomaceae; genus Talaromyces; species Talaromyces piceae. The sequence goes on from JNNX01000001.1 coordinate 1,769,310, forward strand.
TATGCCGGATTCTCTCGCTCCAACCCCTCTGTGAGCCGGTCGACATACTCGCCGACACTGACCCCGAGCTGAGCCATGTCGACCCCTCGTCCGCCCATGGCGCGCGACATGGCGCGCACCACGTCCTCGTCCTCCCAGACGGCGTCCGAACTCTCCATCGCGACCGCGGTTTGCCAGTACCAGTCGTCGCGCGCCTTGAGCGTCTTGTCGCGCACCATCGCGTTGCGTGCCACGCTGACCCCGTGCAGCCGCTGGTTGGCCGTTGTGAGGGCCGCCGTCGCTGCCGTCACCAGCTGGTCGATCTGCTCGGCCGGCGACGGCGGACTGAAAAAGAACCGATGTGTCGCCGACACGTAAATCAGCCCCGCGCAGACGCTGTCAAAGAGCGCAAACCCCAGCGGCCGCGCAACGCTCATCGCGTGGAAGAGGCTCGTCGGCGGCCGCTGTCCCGCCCGCACCGCGGCAGACGCCGCCGCGAGCGGGTCGTACGCTCCCATAATGTAGACATCCAGCCCGGCCAGCATCAATCCAGCAGCTGTAAACCAGTTGCGCCACCGGCCGGCGTCTGGACCAGCCAGCGGCGCCGAGGTGGCCACGCCCAGCACCAGCAGATGCAGCAGATGCGGCACCACGCTGTGCCAGGGCAGGTAGTAGACCAAGTACGGGACCAGCGACTCGCCCGGTGCTCCGCAAAACTGGCACGAGACGAGCGCCTCCGGTCCGTAACGCAAGTAGATCTTTCGTGCCGCCGTCGACGTCAAGCTCGACCGCAGCAGCTTATCGTAGTCGGTCAGCGTTTGGCCCGGTCGGAAGCGGGCCAGCCGCGCAAAGACAACATCCGTGGGCGTCGTGATACGCGACCCCGTCTGTGAGAAGATATTGGGCGCCGGTGCATGCGGATTAAAAGGCACGCTGAGGATGAGAGAGACGACGATGGCGCCGAACAAGACGTTCAGGGCACGGCTGGCCCGCGACGGAACCGGGCGCGGAGGCGGGCGATGGGCGAGCTGGACGCGGAGCGTACGGTACGCGTTGATAGCTCGGGGGAGCAGTACTGGAGCGAAGAAAATCAGGAGAGACTTGATGCTGCTTTGTTGGTCAGCTTTTCAAGGTTTGCATCTTGATCGAGTGTTGGTAGAGAAGACTTGCGTTCCCCAGGAGAACAACGACAGCATCGCCTGCGCCATGCTTACGACATGTGCATTCTAGATGTTGCCAGAGTCAATAATATCCAGCAATGCTGTCCTTGAAGGTACCGGCTGCGCTGGCAATCAGTTGCACGACGTGTGGTAGAGGCAAAGGGTGGGTTTAAAGAGTAAACTAAAGCGCAAGCTGTCAACGGAACGCTGGCCACAATCGGAGCCGGACCCACTACAGTGGACAGAGTCATTCACGTGTCTCTTTGTGCTTACTATGACACTGGAAACGACGACTGGGATATGTGCTCAAGAAAAGTCAATTTTCCCCTATATATGCATATCGCCCTTGCCAGTTTTCCAAGACTGAAATTTCAAAAAAACACAAAGGAGCTCAAAAGTCATGGCCCGGTCCACAGCGGGATGTGATTATGTACAATTATAAGCGAGTGTAGCGCCTGACGTAGACGGAACATACAGAAATACAGCAAATCCTCAGCAAACACCAACGCAACTGTTTAGACTCCAAGCAGAAAACGCAATACCCCAGGTTCACGCTTGTTGCATCTTCGGCTGTCACACATAGTTGGAGTACGCCGGGTGGTGGGCAGCATTCGGCACCGTCAATTCCGGCTCGACGCCGCTGCTGTACTTGGACGAGGACGCATCCGTGCGATCCTTGACCGGACTCGAAATCTTCAGCGGAAATCGAGTGCCCTGTTGGCGCGTTGACAGGGTCCGGTTGATGTTGCCGTTGTTGCTAGAGGCTCGGAAGCTGGGCAGCGACCCGTTTCGAGACGGACTCAGTTGGAACGACCGTTGGCTGGCTTTCTGGTCGACGACTTTGTCGGCCACGGCCCCGTAAGCCCGGACCTGGCGTGCGGTCACCGAGTTAGCTGAGTCGGCGAAGACGAACCCCTAGGAGATGTTAGCCTAGTTAGTTTTGGGGGTGTGTTACATTCAATACGTACGGCAATGAAGTTGACAATGCCCAGGGTCATGGAGAGAATGCCGGCAGACGCTACGATCCGCCACATCGACAGCCCGAGGTGCTTCTGGCTGTAGTCGTTGTTGTTCAGGTTTCCCAGCACCGACACGCCCAGCACGATCATGACAAACGCCAACGGCCCAAACCCGGCATTTGGGCCCAGCTGAGGGCAGTGCCGGTCCAGAAAACCTCCAAAAAGCGGCAGCTCCGTAATGATCAGGAAGACTAGGCTCAAATGAAAAAGAGAAAAGTAAGTTTAGAGCTATGGCAAATGGCTGGAGCATCACAGAGCACTTACGGCTGAAGCTCGCGGTGACAACATGCGTAACAGCTTCGAAAAAGAAGAAGTTGTTGTTCAGAGTGATCTTGACCAGCATGACAACACTGGCGGCGATGATATCGAGGAACGCTATGATGTTGATTCCCCGAAGCACATTGAGAATCACGTAACCTGGACCAGCCAGGGATCCCTTGAACAAGGCAGTCACAGCCATGGGCTTTGCAACCTTTGCCAGAGGAATCTGAAAAGTTTACGCAAGGATAGAAAAGACAGTAGTCGTCCAATGTCAAACGAAGACTACCCAAAAATAACGAAGGAGAGAGATCAACACGATCCAGCCAGCAGGATAACGTGGATAAAGTAGAGGGGGAAAACGATTAGGCACACAGAGAAAAGAAAGACCCGACAGACGAGACCAAGCTGACGGAGCAGCGTGGGTTAAGAGCACACTCAAGAAGGAGAGGGCCACGATGGGGTTGTCATGCAGCGACAACAAAGGCCGATTGAGGCCCAACAATCCATGAAGCGCAACAGCAGAGGCTGATGAAACACGACGGCCATTGTCTGCAGACAATGCTGGCCATTCATTGCATTGCCGCGAACAATGCAGGGCTATACAGAACCATGGCTCTCCATGGCCGGCACGACGCTGCACAGCGATGAGTCATTGGCTGTCTCCCTTTGTGTTGCTATACTTGATTCTATTAATAAGACTGAAGCAAGCTAGCCGGTGAACAGGAAGAACTGCATCGCGCATCGAGTGGTGGAGGATGCTTCGTTGTCAGGCTGGATGAAACAGCGACCGGTCACGCTGATTGGCTGCGCCGCGGTGTAAGCGCCAGGAGTTCGCGAGCCCACAATGAGCTGTTTCATTATTCAGAGGTGAAGATAACAATAGAAGGGGAAGAAGACTAAAAAGGTCCGAAGATGATAGTCGGCTTTTGGATCAGCCTGCCTGGCTCCTAATACATCGGACGCATAGTACCAGAGGTGACATGCTTATAGATGGTCCTGATTTCTAAAAATACACATGCCGGTCGCAGCCTGTTTCAGCGAACTCTGTCGATTTGGCCAGATTATGACTTTGTTGGCGTGAAATCTGTATCGAGGCAGAAACGGCCAATGCAGATATCAGTCTCACATAACCATCACTGTCAAATAATCCATCCAGGATTTGCGTAGGCGGCCTGACTGTAGGATGTAGACGGGAACCTAGAAAGCGAGGGACGAAGACAGAACAGGCACCGAGTGGGGCTGCTCCGGAACATATTTAACGGGCTCAGCACCACCTTCCCTTCTGCTCTGCCAAATCTTCCGCTCAAGCCGTTTGCTCGCCCGGTTACACCACCTCTTGCCGAGACTATAGCAGAAAACACTCACAGCGAGTGAAAGCAGAAGAGTAAAACGAAAAGCAAAAAACTCTAATCACAATGACTCGTGGTAATCAACGGGAAAACGACCGCAAGAAGAACCTGGAGAAGGCGGCCAAGATGGTGTGTAGGACCTCTGGTTTGTTTTTTTTTCTCGGCTCTCCCTTCAACACTAACCGCCACTCGTTACCATTAGAAAAGCAAAAACACCATGTCTGGCGCGGAGTACGCTCGTGAGAAGGAAAGGGTCGCTGCCATCATGCAAGAAAAGCAGCGAAAAGGTAATTAATCCCGGCTTGTCAGTTCTGAATCGACTCTAGATTGATTCGTCTACGATCGATTTGCCTGCGTTTCTGGAAGAGGAACAAAACAAAGAGACAAAAACAAAAGGTAACAAGGAACGCGGCTGGGAATGATTTCTGACTTTATATGCTCTGTGTACAGCGTTGGAGAAAAAGGCCGCCGAGGCTTCCGCGAATGGCGGGAAGAAAAAGTGACACGCAGCAGCAGCCTGCCAACAGAGATGCTCGCATCTTCCCCATCGTCGATTTGCTGGTTCCCTTCTCCACCGTCACAGGGAGTCTTCTTGCCTTTCTCTGCAGCCCGTCTTGAGTCTCGTACCGAGTAGAACTGTCGTCCCAGACGCGCCCGCTAGCCGCATGTCTTCTCACATGACTCCCTTTTCGGACCATCTGCCCATGAGCGGTCGTCCTGCCGGTTTGGACACTCTATATATATGGATCGTACACACTCTAAGAAGCCTGTCATGTGTCGAGTGGGAGGATAGACCGTTTTCCTTGGTTTTAGCGTTGGCGTCTTTCCTTCTTTGCGATATACCGTTGTTGCCATTACATCAATATAAAAACTTTGTTATTTGTGCGCGGTCGTAATCCTGATACTTAATCGGTATTCGTCGTCGCCATGTTTGTGTTTCGTGCGGCCTGCTGCCGTCCCTCGTAGAGTCCGGTATAGTAGCCTGCAAAGTACCACGACATCATGAGGTTTTTCAGCGCAGGGTCTTGGACTATATCATGTTTAGCAGCCAATCACACAGTGGTCGAATGAAAGCTCCGTCGCAAAGCTCACCTTGTCCGAGCATCGCGCTGGGCATGGCCGGAGCTGCTGCTGCTGCTGCTGCTGCTGCTGGCTGTGAAGCCGGAGCCGCCGTAGACTGCTATGAAACAAACATTAGCACCCTGCAGAACGCGTGATTCGTGTTGTTCGGTTTAACAAACTTACCTGTGCCTCATTTTCGGCCTTTCCGTCAGCCTCGTCGTTACGGCTCTGGGCAGTCGCATTCTCCGCCGTCTCCATGAGCTCGCCAGTCCCATCGTAGCCTTCGTCCTCGGCCCGCTTCAAGACCTGCTCAACATCCTCGCCGCGCGCGTGGATGCTGTGATATGTCTGTAGGGCAGAATGTCAGTTTGTGGTTTACATGCAAGAAAGCAGGTGATTAGGTGTGCATGAAGAAGATAGATCAGTATGCAAATGTATATAATCACCTCACTGCGTTTCTCAATAAAGATATATATATATGAATGCGGATCCATACCTTGTACTCCTGAACAGCGTCATCCCACGACCGCACCAGCGCGGAGTCATCCCAAATTTCCTCGTGCGACAAAGCGCCCGAGCTCTTCTTCTTTCCCATGAGATCAAACAAACATAAAAGAAGTGTTATATTGTTCAAAGGTGGTTGAAAGGAGCAGATGTTTAAATGTTTCTGTTGTGGAGTTGCGGCCCGTCCGCGCTGGGTTTAGCTTTCCGTCTTCCTTCCATTTAGAAAAAAAAAAAAAAAAAAAAAAAAAAAAAAAAAATTTAAGNTCCGTTCCGCAGATAAAACCAAGTTCAACTCTCGCAACGTCGTTGATTGTCAAAAGCAAGGAAAATGGCACCAGAAAAGAAAGAGAAAAAGCGCAAAGGTAAATGCTACAATGAATTGATTATCTTCCTGTATGCGTGAAGAATTCCAATTAACCTATCCTGCCGTCTAGCTGCGCCTGCCCCAACTGTTCCACCAACGAAAAAGTCCAAGAAGGTCTCTGCCGACGAACAACCAGCAGACGCGCCGCCGGCCAAGTCAATTCTGAAAAAGGAGAAAAAATCCACAGAGGCGAATGGAGTTTCTAATTCCAAGGCAAACGGCGAGCCGGCTCGTCGCAAGGCTGCTGCGGCTCGCAAGCGTGCAAGCGACTTTTTGAGTGACGACGATGAAGACGTCGAGAAATCTGATGCCGAACCTACCGAAACAAACCGATCCGCGAAGAAGCAGGCTGAGGATGAAAAGAAAAAGACAAAGGGCGAGAACAAGAAGAGCAAAAAGGTCAAGGTAGTAGAAGAACCGGTTGCAGAGGCAGTTTCGGAAGAAGAAGAAGGAGAAGAAGAGCAAAGCGACAATGACGACGAGATCGACGATCAGACTGCGGATCTTATCAAGGGATTTGAGAGTAGCGGGGACGAAGAAGACCCGTCCGACGACGAGGGGCTCGAATCCGGCAAGCCTGTGCCACGCATCCCAGACTCCAAGAAGACCAAGAGGAAGATCCAGAAGAAGCTCAAAAACAACGAAGAGCCCGAGACTCCAGGCACGGTTTACGTTGGGTAAGGACAGCTTCAATCTGGAATTTCTACCATGCACATGCTAACAATCACCAGACGAATTCCGCACGGCTTCTATGAGCACCAAATGCGCGCCTACTTTTCGCAGTTCGGGGACATCACCCGTCTACGCCTTTCCCGTAACCGAGCCACCGGCAGCTCCAAGCACTACGCCTTTATCGAGTTTGCTTCTGTCACCGTTGCCAAGATTGTTGCCGAGACTATGAACAATTACTTGATGTACGGCCATATCCTTAAATGCAAGTATGTTCCGCAAGAGCAGCAGCACCCGGAGCTGTGGAAGGGGGCCAACCGGCGATTCAAGGCAGTGCCGTGGAACAAGATTGAAAAGCAACGGCTGGACCGTGGGAAGACGCGTGACAAGTGGGCGAAGAGCATCCAAGCGGAAGAAAAGCGCCGTCGTGCCAAGGCAGAAAAGCTAAAGGCTCTCGGCTATGAATTCGAACTGCCCGCTCTGGAGAGTGTCGACAGTGTGCCGGTGCAAGAAGCTCCTGCTGCTGTCGAAGACGGCTCGGGAGCTGCACCCAAGGCGATTGAGCCTGCTGCTGATGATGGCGAAGAGAACAGGACTCCTAAAAAGTTGACAAAAGTGACCAAAGAAGAAGCGACTCCAACAAGCAAAGTCGAAACCGCAGACAAACCGACGCCGTCGTCCGTTAAGTCCGAGGGCAAGAAGACGAAGAAGTCTCCCGGAAAGGCCAAAAAGGCCAAAGCCTGAGCGCTGTCGAGGAATACTGGGGGTTTGGGGGGGTTTTTTTTTTTTTGGATAGACGAGGTACTCATTAACAATGTCCAGCAATTTTGCCTGTGTATTTGTGTACGTATTCCATATCAAACGGCTATGAAAAGTCTGAAACAGTTTCAATATCCTCCCTTTGAATCACGGCTTTGAAGTTGACTACATAACACCTCCCAATGTAACATTGACAAGAAAGTCGATCGGACATTTATCGTGGCTGTTCCATAACATTATATCCATACACCGCCTCAGCAAGCATCCGTAATTTCATGGGCATTTTACTATTCCGATAATGCTCAACAATGGCATCCTTCTCCACAGGCATCCAAAGGTTTGACCAGCATAGGCTCGGTGACGACGCTCGCCATTCACAGTCAGCGCGCTTCTGTGCGTTCCACCAATATGGCAGTACGGTACTCCTTGGTTTTGTTTCGCTCTCGCGGGACTCGTATGACCCTGCTTCTGCTGTTGATGGTAGAGGTGCTCGCGCCGGACGGTTGCTCTCTGACAAAGACGACAAAGACGACGAGGAGAAGCAAGATATCGATGAAGGCGACGACGAAGACGACGATGATGCAGGACGCGAAGGAGACGACGAAAGTCGAGAGGACCGGGCGCCGCCGGACTCGGCAAGATCTAAAAAATCGTGGAAATCTCGAAGGGCATACTGGAACGCGATCTTATCCTTGGCGCCATCTAGTGTAGGACTTGTCTCGGTATCATGGTCCTTGTTCGAAGTGCTTGGTGCCACACTATGTTTTACCGCGTATCGCCCGCGCAGGTAGCCCCGGTATATCCGCTCGTCTTCGACTCGTAGGCGGTACGCGTCGATGAGCTGATTCATGGCGTCTTCTTCGGAGAGACCGTCGAGGTATCTATTTGTGTCTGTGTCTGGTTGTGTTCCGTTTGTAGGGTTGTTGCTTTTGGCTTTGTCGGGTTTTGTGTCTCTTTGCCCTGCTGCTGCTACTGCTGCTTCATTTCCTGCTGTCACAGGAAGAGGTACACAGACAGCTTGATGTCCGTTTCTCCAGTCACTGCGTTGACAGGCTCGTGAGCAATAGAGCCGGGCTCGACAGCGCGAGCAGCGTTTCAGTTTCTGGGTTGCTGGGGGATTCCAGGGCTCGCGCTTTTTACAAAAGGTACATGTGCGGTTGGGGTTGCCTTTGAGGTGCTGCTGCTGTTGGCTGTTGCCGTTTCTGAGCATGGACAGTTTGCTGTTTATGATGTCCATGATGATGATGATGATGTCTGGTTCGGTTCAGATGGTCAATGATCAGAGGATACAAGACAGAAAATTACACCAAGTTTAGTCGATTATCATTCTGTCAAACTGATCTATTCTCCTTGCCTGGCGTATGGATTTTCGTAGGCTCCACTATCAACAGACTGTTCTTTTCTTCTGCCTTTTCCTCCAAGTGCGAGAGTGCAAAGCTGCGGATGATGGGGCGAAGTGGGTGTCGGCGACACAGCTTGCGTCATGTATCACTTAACTAGCATCCTGTGCAGTATATATAGGAGTATATATACAACATAGGTCGACTACCCCTACCAATGACAGTCATCGACCAGTCCTTCCGTAAGCGAAGTGGTTGGGCTTGGAAGGAAAAAGAACTCGGCATGAGACAGAAACATTCCTATTGGCACGTGAGACAAACTGAGGGAAAAAAAAAAAAAAAAGAGAGAGAGAAAAAAAAAAGGGCTGAGCTGGGAGCCTGAGCGGAAGGTGGGTTACTGGCTAAGATGCCCTAGAGCTTATGACTACGACTAAGCAGGCCAAAGTGGACACTGGAACACAAAGAAAACGGCTTGAACACAGGGAGAAGGAAAAGCCCAAGCAGAAAGAGAGAGGGAAAACCAAAAAGTACGGCTATTCCCTCTGGAAACGAGACCCACTTCACGAATAACAAATGGGCGTAGGAATACAGAGTATCCGATCAACACTGCGGAGTCCGGCCGTGTTGATATGTTCAGGAAAATAGTTAGCTGCATACTCGCAATGATGTCTGAACAGCAGCTAAGTGGGTAAGGCACGTCGCTGGGGCCCGTCGGGAGGAGTGAAATCTGGGGTAAGGCGCAAAAGCGGATGAGCCACTAAACCATGTTAGTTGGTCAATTAGTTAAGTTAGGGACCGATCAGTTTCTCAGTCGGGTCAAGAATGAGCGTTGCACAAGCCATGCCTCAGCAGTAATGGTAATGTCTCGGCGTTATTCTGGCTCTGGGGTGAAGCATGCGGCACAATGCATGGTCATCGAGGATCAATCGTCAATCCAACCCGAACCCTGTCAACGGAACTGGCCGGGCTTGAACCCAGATCAGACCGCCCTTTTTTGGTTTCCAGTTGCCAGCGTAGCGAACGGAGTACCTATATGAGGAAGCATTCGCAATGCTGCTAGGCCAGTCTCAGTCCCATCCTAGTATCAACCCAGCCCGGCTGTATTGCAACTTCTCGGCCACGGCCATTTCTGCGAAAACTTGGGGGAAAAAACCTGGCGGCAAGGGTGAAACTAACGCAGTCACGCGGTTAAGGACCAGTTTCTCTTCCGTAACAGTAAATGCAGAGTTCGTCCAATCGAGGCCGAACTATTAACTCGTTGGCCGTGGGCTCCGGCGTAGACGAGGAGGCTAAATCACATTTGGGCAAAGCATCACGTGTGGTGAATAACCCCACAATCCACACAGTCCGAGGCCCCGTCTCGGGCAGCGACATCCGATGGCCCTTGGATGCAGGGGCAACTTCAGAGCCTTGATTGGGGGTTGGCTGGCCGATGCAGTGGGAGTAGTGTATGTTGGTGTAGGACTGTCGTTCAAGGCACAATCAGATCACCGACTCTGAGCAACGAGAGCGAAGAGTTGGCAAGCACGAAACGAAGAGATAAGAGGAAAGAGCAGGCATGGACTAGCACTGTGTTTGCAGGGTTTGCATTTATCTCTCTATCGGGAATAGCGGCCCACCACCGGCAAAATTTCAACTAGGCTAACCAAACAGGCAGACCTCTCGTTCTTTCTCTCTTTTTCTTCTTTCAAGCAACTCCTGGCTCAAAGGATCGCATTCAAAGCTCACACACAGAGTGTATTCCCATACCTCTTAACACGCTTTGGGAGAAAGTCCCCGGACATCCTGCCCCTGGTTCTTCGGAAACAGGGCTTTTGTCAGGCACTGCGGAAACGCGCCGCCATAAAAGCAATTCGATAGCGGCTGACGCCTCTGTTTCTCCCTTTGACCCCTTTCGACCCTTGCGACACTTGCTTCTACAGGTGGAAACAATGGCTTTGGTCGGGTGTTGAAGAGGGGAATTATCGGGGTTGCTTTTCGTCGAGGTTCTATAGTCATGCGATTGCCTGTTCTTCTCGGAGAACAGGTAACTCAATGGGGCTCATTCTTGAGGCGAGGAGTTCTGCTTGATCTTTTATTCTTTTTTTTTTCCCCAAGTCTGTAGCTTATGGAAAGCGGTGTCGGGATCTAGTTGAGATGACAGTCTCGATTGGTCCTACGCAGAAGCTCTGTCGAAAGAGTCGGACTTTACTTTCAGCTAGAACTGTTCGATATGCCTCGAGTTCGTGTGATGATATAACCAATCATAGAGTCAAGCACAGAGGATCCGGCCATCGTGCAAGGACCGTTGAAGACTCGATTGTAAAAATATCTGATGAACCATATTACTTTAATGAAAATTTCTACCGATTACTACAATTCGTTCCTTTTGAACGTGACCGCTTCACCACAGATGTAGTATCCATTACATTTTCCGCATTATACCCAGTACTTTTCTCGAACAGCCCATCCGTAAATTGGGATCCCTTTTCCCATTTCTACAGTTCTTTCTTGGGCTCGCCGCCAGCTGGGACAGCCTGTACTCGTTTGCCCGGCTGTCCGCATTTTTGGACCACCACCGCCACCAGGTCACCCGCCAGCGATATCACCGTAGCACACACGCTGCCCCAAACTTGGATGCTCACCGTTCCCAGCGGCGCCCGTGGGAAGGACAGCACCCATTCAACCGGGTACGGGAGCCAACCAGGCGGGAGATCGAACATTGGGGTTTTCGAGTAATAGAATTGTAGAAAGATTTTGAACCCGTTCGTGCTCAACCAGCGGGATGTTTTAATTTTCCACTCGAACGATGCCTTTTGCGCCCCGATCGACCGGTCTGTATACGCGATGATTAGCATTGACCGAAGTAGAGAGAGACACAGAGAGAGAGAGAGATTGTGTGTGTGTGTGTGTGTGTGTGTGTGTGTGTGTGTGTGTGTGTGTGTGTGTGGAGACTGACTCATTGTTTCATAATCCTCCAAGGTTTTGTCATGGCGGCGCCTCAACTTTGCCCACTTGGCAAATTCATCCTGGGAGCTCGTGGCATTCATTTCGCGTTTGAGTTGCACCACGTCTCGCTTGAGTTCCTTCTGTTTGTGGGCGTCTGCGAGTAGAGACCTGTTGAATTGGGTGTACAGGGTCCATAACTGTTATCACAATCACTGGATTAGTTCAAGGATGCTGTGCCGGCCGGAGGTCTGTCAGGTATATCACGCACCAGATTGTCTACCGTGCTCGCACCGATCGTGTTGACGAGGTAGATGACCAAATGCACCAAGAAAACGAGTAGAATGAGGGAGATCATGTTTGGCATTGGCTTGTTGCGGGGCCCTTCTTGATGCGAGGTGTTGGTTGGGACCGATTCTCAGGCAGTCTAAAAAGACAGAACAGATCGCATAACCGGGTTAAATAGGGGACGGGGAGCCTGTGTAACGACGAGGTGTAGGCTTTGCGAGAATTTGCATTCGGACGTCCGTGGATTTGCCTTATTCGGGGGCTCGGTGTCGGCCACAAAGCTCAACCAAGGTGATGAGGCCTCATTGCAGCAGAACGAAACTGTTGTGTGATGAGCTGGACGGAGATGACGTCTCCGGTTTAACTCCGGTTAGCTTTGTCCCTCGTGCATAGTCCACCGTAGCCTGTCTGCGGGGCCGGAAGAACCCAGCGGCGATCGCCCTCAGTAACGACACACGACCTGTACACTTCTGATGTATAATATACTGAGCAGCGAATCTGTCGAGCGGACAAAAGACGGTTTCGAATACTCGTTGCATGCACTGCCGGGCCGTTGCGGCTCCTTCACTGTGTCATGAGAGTAAATGTCCTCCCCGTCAGCTGCAGAGATCTATGGGTCCTTGGCTGAGATATTCAGTACTAGGGAATCTCATGAATGTCTTGAGATTGAGATACTGCGTCCAGGTCAAGGGCCGCTTCTGAGAGATGGCTCATCTATTGGTATCACCAAAAAGGCCCTTGTCGGAAGCTTTGTCGTTGCGCGAGAACGCTTCATGCAGCATCTCGAACATGCAAAGGGTGACTACTCTCTAGCCTCAGTCGAGGGTCAAGAAACTTGCGCTGTTGCGACCGAGATTATTCTGTTATTCGACTGCGAACACACCACTGCATGCAATTGGAGGAAGCAGAGAATGGCAGCTTCGATCAACAAATATATAATCGAAAGACCTACTGTACAACGCGCATTACTCGATTTACTGGAACGAGAACTAAGTCTGGTCACGAGCTTTGTCTGTTCCCCCCTGCACAGACATACAAAATCGCCTACTCTTTGGCAGCATCGACTATGGCTCATGACCCAGCGAATAGAATTGCAAGACAGTCTGCAAGAGGATGTGTTTCGTTCAACGGCAGCCATGCAAAGCTTCCTACTTGCAGAGTGGGAGATTGCCTGCAAGGCAGGGGAGCGGCACTCGAAGAATTACTATGCGTTTAGCTACATGCGTCAGCTTCATTCAAACATATCAAGACTCTCGGGGCGGATACTTGACAATACCGCCGTTGGCCAAGAGTCCTTCTTGCGGCAGAAGCTTGCAGTCACACTTGTGGAGCCAATGCTCAAATGGTGTTTGTCAAATCCAAAGGATGTATCTGGCTGGATGTTTCTGTTCTATCTACTGGACCACGGAGATCCGCCAGAGCATTCGGATCTGAGGCGCTTGAGAGAAATAGCAATGCAGCGCACCCTGCATTTTGCAATTCACATCACTACATGGGACGGCGAAAGTCTGTGGACTTTTGTAGATCTAATGATGAAAAGATTTGGGACAGCTGTTTTGCCCCAAAACCCAAGCCGAAGCGAGGACTGGATAGAAGTAACTGACGAATCGGAAGCAAGCGCCACGCATGATACGAAGCCTATGCACAGGTGTCCACGATGGAAAACTAGAAAGGAAAAAACAACTACCTACTATCGGACATACTACAACCAAAGGTGACAGCCAAACGATCTGAATATACGTTTTCTCCCTTATCAAAATACTATGGACCACCAAGCGATACCCAGACTACCCTATATTGCAATTCAACCCAATAAAAACCCAATAAAATCTGCAAGAAACCAACGTCCCGAGACATTAAGCACATGAAAGCCCTCATATTCCTCATGGAGCAGACAAATAGATTATTCACCACAGCAAGTCTCCTTCTAAGCGAGACCACCGACCAGAGGCCCAATAAGGGGAAGGCTTGACAACATGTTGGGCTTTGTAGCCGGGCTAGGCGCTGCCGAACTGGGTTTCTGAGCTGATGGTTTGGCGCTGGCAGAGGGCTTGTTGGAAGCAGCAGCAGCAGTAGTGGTAGGGACCGTGGTGGCCACACCAGGGGTGGGACGAGGGCCAGCAGTGGTAGGAGTAGCCTTGGAAGAAGCAGCCTGTCAGTGCTGGTCAATCACATATCCACAGCACCGAAGTTTGACTTATATACAAGTGCCGTTTTTGGGGGGAGGGGGTTGGGGGTTGGGGGTTGTTCAGCCGATAACACAACATACCTTTGCAGCAAGTGAAAGGGCCTCTTTCATGTCTTCCATGTATTCTTCCTCAGTGTCGGCATGGGGTGTTGTCTCCTCGGCGGCTTGTTGCTGGCTGTTGTGTTGTTTCATTGGCATGCCGGGCATACCAGCAATACCATCGATATTCGGTTGAGACGGAGCCGGTAGAGCATGGGCGACCATAGCCAGCACGGTGAAGACGGCAAAGAGGTACTGAATGAGATTGAATCGGGCCATTTTTCGAGACCGAGAATGAGGCTTGTCCAAGAGAGAGTGAACTTCTTAATCTTTGCTATGTACTAGAAATATCGAGACAGAATCACCGACTATTAAAAGGAAAATTATCAAGAACAAAAAGAGAAAATCCCAAAACTTTTTCGATACAGGCGGTCCTGGGTGTCACCATTGCTTTTATACACTTCTACTGATCTTCTGAATTCTCCTCTGAGTTCCGTCTCATCCCTGTAGGGAAAGCGCACGATAAGATAGTTTGTCTAATGCTGATCGACATGTTTCTCAAGCGAAAGGTGTTTTACGGTGCATGGGAGCAGGACACTGGAATCCTTCTCCGGCCAAGAATGGAGGGGATTTTCTGCTGAGAACTGTCTCCCCTTCAGTTAGGACCACATAGTTGAGTGTAGATGATCTACAGATTGGGGGAAGCCGGGGGAGGTCATTGCAGATGATCGTCGATTCCAGCTATCGATGGATAAAGTATCCGGTGATGCCGCGGTGTGCTTATATCTGTGTTCAGCCACCGCAGACAATCTTTCATGTCATACATACAGGGACGAGCCATTGATTCTTTAAGAACTCGACACATTCGTGGCGCGTCAAAAAAGTCAAGCCTTTCACGAGCAGAACGCGAATGTCCTTCCTGTTGTGGCATGCCCCTGGAGTGATATTCCCTGTCTTGTCTAAACACTCACGAATGGCATTCCTGTGATGAACCAAGGGGGTGGCCGGTCAGATACTCAACCCACACACACACACCCCAGCCTCACCACCCGCAACACAAAGTAATGTACTACGTCAGTCACTACGTACAACTCATAAGAGCCATCAATCCCTTGCTTTAGATGGCTTTTTATTTTCCCCCATTGGGGCCTCAACAATGGCAGGTGGTTTGAGTCTAGGTAGAGATGGGAGGGGGGACACAAAGAACCGAACCGGGAGATGCCTACGAATCGGACTTTGTGCTTATTATTACTCGTCCACAATAATGTATCTCCCTCTTTTGACACGTACGGCCTCATGGATTTAAGACTAACGCAACACGAGTGAAGAATTGCCAGGAAAAAAAAATTCTTTCTTCCTAGTCAATTGTCTCGATTTTGGCACAATTTTGACCTCGAACCGTCATTGGGAATGGACAGATGAGACTTCGATAGTGCCGATTATTTCGGTCCAGTACCTTACCTACGTAGTGATCAACCAACCCACGCGGCTAAACAAGCAGATATCACGCATTGCTATATCATTTGTGTCGTCACGAGGGTCTTGATCGCAGCGGGGAGAGAAAAAAAACAAGAAGGGGTATGCCGAAGCATCGGGCAAGATTATGACCGTATTGATTGCAAGGACGGAGGATGTGAGCGATCACGCAATGCATCTCGAGCTCTGTTGGAAATTGGTCAATTGGTAGAAATCAATATATCTGTACACATGATACTTGTGAAGATAAGAACAAAATGACCTCGTTGAATTGTATGCTATAAGCGAACCCGGCCAGCGCACAGAGCAGAAGCATCAAAGTCGTCGGGATTAGAACAAGCAAATTCCTCAATCTCGGTCCTGATTGTCTAAATTTGCAGATGAAACAGCTGAAACCATTTGAACAGATATCAAACGGCCCGTTCGTCCACAAGGGTATGAAGACCTGGAATGTTTTATGTAAAGGAGAAGAGAAAGAAGAAGAAGAAAATTCCGCCCGCGACGTGGAGCTCGGGGAGGATTATGGGCGTGGGTGGAGCGAAGCTTATGTCATCAATCTGTTCGGCGGCGGCCCAGCTCCAGCTTAACCTGACACTACAAGGATTCTACTGTTCGGTGGGCTGCCTCTCTTATGTATTTATTCACTCTTGTTCTTGACTGCGTAGGCTACATAACTCAACTGGTATCGACAAAGCTAAGACATGGAAAATTTATCAATTACATGGAAGAGTTCTCTTAGAACCGGGCCAGGACCTTTTCTTGGACGTCACCCTTGGCCCAATCACTGGACTTTTTGCTTAGGACAGAACGGGCTTGTTCGGCGGTGAATCCCTTGGCTTCGACGGCGGGATTGTATCCTAAGCCTGTGATCTTGGCGACCTCTTGGGAGGAGACAGGAGTTGCTTCTTTGCCATCTGCCCGCTTGTAAACGGTGACCACAACAGCACCGCCCAAGCCCAGGTTATGCTGGAGAGCCGATGCAGTGCCCTTGATGAGACGGTTGTTGGCCCAGCCGCGCAGATGCCAGACCAGCTCAGCGCACTGAGCAAGTCCGGTCGCGCCCAATGGGTGGCCCTTGGAAATGAGACCACCAGAAGGGTTGATGACCATCTTTCCTCCGTAGGTGATGTCGCCTTTGCGCACCATTTCATGAGCCTTGCCTGGTTCTGACAATTCAAGGGCATCGATGGTGATCATCTCATTAGCCGAGAAGCAGTCGTGTAGTTCGCACACCTTGATGTCCTTCACATTCACATTGGCTTCGGCGGCGGCGGTGCGGGCGGCATGACGACTCATCTGGAAGCCCATGAGATCAATAGAGCTGCGGTCATAGACAGATACGTCATCGGTAGCCATTGTCTGGCCGGCAATAAGGATGGCGCGCTCCTTCAGGTGAGGGCGGGCGTCGAGGAACGCCTGCGACACGACCACCGCCGCGGCGCTACCGTCCGAGGTCGGGCAGCACTGCAACTTGGTCAAGGGCTCGTGGATCATGGGCGCTTTCAGAACTTGTTCTAGGGTGTATTCGTCCTGGAATTGTGAATAGGGATTCCGCTTTGAGTGTTCGTGGTTTATACGCGCAATTTCGGCAAAGTCTTCTGCCTTGGCTCCGTACCTGATCAAACACACGAAAATCGTTAGCAGGAACTAAGGTCTTTGCCATCATGGGGACGCTGCGGACTTTTCCATGTATTCGCGACCGGCATTGCCAAACATCTGGGCAGCGCCTGGAGCGTTTGTGATCCCCCGGGTCTCGGCCATCATCATTCCGAACAGTCCGGTCGGGTTTTCTCTGTCATTGAAATACGACTGCAGACTTCCGGGGCTCATCTTTTCGAAGCCGACGACGAGAACACAGTCAGCTGCACCGTTTGATACCATAGTGCGAGCCAGCGCCAGTCCAGAAGACCCCGTGGAGCAGTTGTTGTTGACGTTGTAGATGGGGATCTTGGTCAAACCGAACTGGTAAAAGACGCGTTGGCCGCAGGTGCTGTCTCCGTACACGTAGCAGGCGACGCCCTGCTCGACATCATCGTAGGTAATCTGTGCATCAAGCATGGCCTTGACACCAGCTTCGAACCCCATCTCATGGTAGTCGACCTTGCCGCGGGGCTTGATGAACTTGGTCATGCCCACGCCAAGGACGTAGGCCGGATTTGTTTGTTTCTTGCCCATTATGCCGGTTATGTCTGGGTATACGTGAGCTGATCCCGGTTTTGCTAAGATTCGCGAGTATATAGCCTGGAATCCCGGTCGATGGTTATAGGTCGAGAATCGCAACAAGACAAAACAAAGGTGGTGTGCTCGTAGTAAATATAAACCAGGGTCCACGGAAGCCGGCAGACTTTCCAGCTGGTCTTTTGCGGGGAAGCTTGGACCGAGGTCCACCACCGCGCGGCCACTCGGCTCGGTTCGAGGTCGTTTGTCGGTCGTCCGAACCCAAAAACACGATACAGCGATCACAGATGGAAGTAGACGCTGGTTGCTTCTGCCTGGTGTTATTGAATGCATATAATGTTGCGAAGAAGAGCTACACGGGGTCATTAATCTGCCGAGAAGACGGCATGTGAATGCACTGTAGAGTGTGGTCCCAACTATTTGATTGCACTGGGTTTGTTCTGAAATGATATTACCGTAATGTACCGAAAATGAGCACAGTGCCTGACCGTGAGTGGTTCGGCCGCTTCACGTGCTGTACCATAGCCGTAATATGCTCCGACAGCATCCGTTCAACTGGCTACATGCGCAGTCAGTCGGACTATACGGAGCTGTCAAGGTGAAATAGCCTTGATACTTGGGATGCAGGAGTAGGATGCATCGGTAACAGCTTCTAACTAGGTAGACAGGCGGAACAGAACACATCAGGACAGAGATACTAGTCGCTTTCTGGACCACGCGCGATTAGCACATGTGCAATACCCAGTCCATAGTCCACAAATACTATTGTGTATGCTGGAGCGTGGTCAACTGGAGGTGGCATATTGCACTCTTCGACATAGATTTGACAACCGGTAGAGGATTCTCGATAGAGTCTCAATGTTACATGGGAGGGAAGAGCTATATATATTATGTGTGTACATGTCTCTTCAGGACCCCTTCCATGTCATCACACACTCCTTGCGTATCTGTTGGCACTTATATCCCGTAGCCTCTCCTGCTACCCCCTATGTCGTACTAGCACTACTCATGCCTGTTGAACTCTTTGTTAAGGCAATACAAGTATACAAGCTAGACCAAGGAAGGCAAAGCCGCTCCGAATGCGGAAGACAGACATCGGAATCGTTGCCTTGTGGCCTGAACATCATATCCAGAAAGTTTTTATGAACATCGAGAGGTTACTTAATAAATCAAAGACCCAAGATAACAAAATCAGAGTCAAGACCAACTTGCTTGATTGCCTCGGATATACTTTAATTTGTGCCCAAAAGCTAGCCTCATGTCGAACCAGAATGGCCGATATATCGCCGTTCACTATGTCTCGGCTACGATATGCGCAGTGCGGTACAGAGTACTAGGTACCCCGTGCTAACTAACCGAGTTTCCCAACTATGGCCACCCAGAATGCACCCTAACAGACGGCGCTACTCACCCCGAAGAATACATCATTTGCATGCAACGCACGGCTTAAAAACTTGTTAACACTCTGTTCTGGCAAATGATAACGCGCCTGGCGGGCCGGAGGATAGTGGTGCGAGTCCGAGTCCCTGGGCCCGAAACGGTTAGGACTGAGAGCGGATAAGACCCATAGATAGAGCGCCCTCAAGCGGCCGCTAATTCGTAGAAGGGGATGGTGGGGGGGAGATGTGCGGGCTCTGATTGGCTGTACCGCTCAGTCTACATAAACGACGACGTCACTGGGCGCGTTCCAAGAATCTGGACTATGATTGGCCAGACAGTAGCCAAGTGGAGCACGGACTTCCTTTGGGGGAAAAGCGCCCAGAAGAGTTCGGGTCGTCGAGAGACGCCCGAAGCGGACTCGCCAGCTCGACCCTCCACGCGCCTCGGAGAGCATAGTTGCTATGCTCTTGTTCTCCATCCATGGATGGTGATGCGCATTTACTCTTGCTCCTCCAACAGTCTCCGTGCTGAATATACTTTGGCGCGCCTATCCCTCCCTCTCTAAGCCTGGCCCAGGCCTCGATTGCAATAGCTTACCAGGTTGCGCCCCACACGAGGTACGTCAGGCCTTTACTTGGATGTCCCATTCTCGTTCCCCCTCCTCGTGGCTATTGCTCTTTTCTCCTGCTTCGAGTTTGCTATCGACAGCTCTCGATGCTTCTTTCTGGTCCTGTTTGGCTCCAACTCATAATGATCATGAAGGGAATCCGATCGATCAAGGCTATTGTCAAGCTGACATCCGGGTCGTAACGCCGGCAGACAGTACTCCGTTTGCCGCCATTCTTCCTCTCGCCACAGTATTCGTGATTCATACAACCACCGACCTTTGGCTAATCATAAGCATATCTCTAGAACTGACGATTTTCAAACTTGGTCATTGTTTCTTGTCTTCAGCCGCCTGCTGGACCGTTTCTGACCGCCGTCAGAGCGTCGCCCGTGATCTCCGTCCCATCTCACTGCCAACCTGAGAAGGAACGTATCCCTCCGAGCTCTGACCTACGTTATCTTTCTTGCGTTTCGATCCTTTTATCTTAGAATCCCAAGGCCCCACCGGGGACCGTTCTTTTCAGGGTCTTTTTAAGGCCACTTATTGCCCGCCAACGGGTTGCCGCGACAGACTCGGTGATACATCGTGGGACGCCAAACGGTCCATCTCGCAGGCTGAGAGACCGCTTCGCGTTCCATCGGGTTCCCAGCCCACAGCAATCTTGCTAAACCCACCCACAATACTTCGACGTCGTCACTGAAGTTTACAATTCGACCACTCCTGTGGCCTGATATGAGTGCCGGGTATGACTATGAACGACAACTCTGGCCACGCACACCTTTCTCCCACAGCATCTACTCGAGCTGCACCTACCGTCATGTCATCGTCGAACCAATGGATTCTCGACGCCAAAAAGCGCAACCGGCTGCTGAAGAAATACCGGACCCAAGTGGCGTCAGCTACCTCAACTGTTGTTGCTACATTGGCTGTGGTACGTCTTCTATCTGTATCCAGCCAATTGTTGCGTCCGCTAACGTGGCCTTCTGCAGACGCCTTTGGAGAATATCAAAACTCGAATGCAAACGTACGATCATATCATACAATTCACGTCTGCTCCGCACGAAGCTAACTCGATTCACAGGCATAATTTCCGCAATTTGACCGAGTGTGCTAAATACATTTGGCGCACAGAAGGATTTCGTGGCTATACTGCTGGTATGCTTGTTCCTTTTGTGCCAACTTTAGACCACGAAAACTCATTGGCATGCTAGGTTTTCTGCCTCCTCTCATGAGCGTCACGTTTGTGCGAGTCGTTAGCTTCAGCACTTATCAAAATGCCAAATATAAACTGTCGGACGAGTGGGAACGTTTCACTGGCGTTTCTCCGTTAGTTTACTACAACGAACAAGGAAGCGTCCCCAATCTGGCAACAATTTCCACCTTCACGGTGGCGGGCATGTGTGCGGGCCTTGCGGCGTCTCCATTTGCATGTAAGCAAGGCCATCTCATCCGCTAGAAAGGAGCATGGCTAACCGTTGACCAGGTCCCTTTGAACTCGCCAAGAACGTGGTACAAACTTCCGTCCTCATGTCGTACCGTTCTCAGGCTGCCCCGGATGCCGTGCGCGACCCCCGAGTCCGTCACTTACCACGGCTGGGAACCATTCAAGCTTTCCGCCAGATTGTCAGCCGCCATGGCTTTCGCGGACTGTATACGGGGTATCATCTTCACGCCTTGCGCGATACAATCGGAACCGGCATGTACTTTGGCATTTATGAAACGGTCAAGCAGATCATTGCCAAGGAGATGGGCAAGCCAGCCCAGTCTCCATTTGGACCCCCCTTGGTAGCTGGGGCCCTATGCGGTACAATACCGTGGTTGGTGGTAAGTTTCCATTTGATGAACTGCTGATTTGGCTCAAAGTGCTAAAAATTCGTGATTTCATAGACTTACTCCCTTGACACTCGCAAAACACGTGCCCAAAGCATTTTGTTAGGAAGGGGCAAAGAGATTGGCGAGGCATCATCCGCAGTGGCCCGATCCAGCATGTACAAGGGTCTTTCGGTATCACTGATGCGTACTAGCATTCAGAACATGATCCTGTTCAGCATTTTTGAATTGACAAAGACTAGGATCAATCAGCTTGAGATATGATGCAACCTCACGGTCAGGTAACACCGGCTCCAATTCTGCTTAACGGGAGGAACGTCCTCAGCGCGCCGCCCCGATGTACCATCTTTCTTATCTGCTGCATATTATCGCATACTCTTGGGTTGTGTGTACAAGCTGGCATGTGCACCGCGGCCAAGAGGATCCATCTTGATATTGCATGAAAGTTTATTTCTCCCTGTATTTTGACCGCGGGCTTTTGTCACAAAGCCCACACTGAATAAAATTGAACGGAAACATACGCACCGCCAATAAAATGTAAATAGGAAAATATATCCAAGCAATTCTCCATATATTAAGTACTGGTCAAGACCCTCAGTTGTTACTGTTGTATATGACGTCTGCCTAACCCTTTTACGTCTTACTCAGCATATTGAAGCAAACCAACAGACTCGATTCAGTAGCGCAAAGAAAAAAAAAAAAAAAAAAAAAAAAAAAAAANCAAATGCCTTCGTGCTGTTGTTCACTCGGCTGAGACGCTACTGCTTTAAACAACCGTTTTGCTTTGTATTCTTTTGAGAACAAACTGATATGCAGAATGCAGTGCTGCCTTATGCAGAAACAACGCTCTTCTAGTACCGTATTACAGAACGGTCATTTCAAAATGCAAGTGAAGCAATGATGACCTTTTGGGAAAGTGAGACAAGGCTGATGAGCAGGTCCTCCGGGCAAAATATAACTGGAGATGGAAATACTGGTGATAGAATGACATATGTGCTCCATCTTCTCGAGTTCCATGTCCAGCTTCAGAACAGACATACATAGATTATGCTCCAGCCTATGTCTAGCACATACGACCATAGGGTGTGGAAAACAGGGCTTCCCGTCCGCTCAGCCGTACTTAAGCCACACGCCGGCTGGTTAGTAGTTGGGTGGGTGACCACCAGCGAATCCCAGCTGTTGTATGTTTTTTTTTTTTTTTTTTTTTCCTTCCTCTCTGCTTATCTCCTTTCTCGCTTTCGAAACTATTTCCCAATTTCTATCTCCTAGACCATATTGGCCCAGAATTTCGAGCTTGTAAGGGTCACTCGTTTTGATGTTGAGATTCTCCAATAGTCTTTACTTCATCTACTCGGTAAATCTCAGTGCATATTATTGTAGAAGCCAAATTCAAGGGACAATAATTCAGTAGTTAACTACTTCGTTATCCTGTTCATACTAAACATATGTAGATATATATCCAGGATAAAAGCATATGTAGTATAGCGCTATATCTATCCTGGAAATTCCTTCAGGTACTGACCTGATTTAGATAGGCCCGGGAATCTTTTCCTCTCCCTGGTCCCAAAGGAAACAGACAACACATACTTGTGGCCGTATGTCAAGCACTTCGATGTAGTTCTGAACCCGTTTTTGGGAATATGAACATTGTAATAGTATGCGAGGCAGTGTCGTGCTATGTACATGTAGCGATACTAGACCGAAGAGGATCAAAAAGGGTCAGCGTCCAATCAGAGTTTCTCGACGCCAAAACAAGTAGACTTTGCACTGTCTGTTGGAAAAAGGGGATTTAGCTTCTTAGAAGCAAGTATAAGTTCTATATTGAAATGTTTCACAGATTATACACAT
This sequence comes from Talaromyces piceae, assembly GCA_001657655.1. Lineage (NCBI taxonomy): Eukaryota > Fungi > Ascomycota > Eurotiomycetes > Eurotiales > Trichocomaceae > Talaromyces > Talaromyces piceae. Next base: position 1,792,535 of record JNNX01000001.1, read on the forward strand.
CAAAGAAGCATGATTAGGGTTTGATGGAGAGCACGACGTCATCCGGCGCTAGGCTGTTGCCAGGCCAAACCAGAGCAAGATCCACCTGCCATCAACAAGAACACCGAAAAAAGCGCCCAGCGCGGGGCTCAGTTTTGAAGCCACCTCTATGTTAATCTGCGCGCATACCATCTATCTTGAACTCGGTCGAGAATGACATCGTAAGTTTAGAAGCTTGTCCCCAGATGACTCCCCCCCGCAAGACTTGTTTGCTGACCTCGACATCCTTCAAATCTCTCCAGAAGCAACATCCTCCAGTTGCCCTTTCGGCGCACTCACGCTGTATCTTTGTCGGATGCGATCACGCAATACATCTCGTCAAAATATGACCAGCGGCCTGATATGTTCTCGGATGACCTGCTCATCCTCGACCGACTCCGAACAGAAGCCGTGAACGTGCAGGAACCCCATGTAAGCGGGGTGAGCAGGCTGGTGACCTACGCCGCACAGCTGAAATGGCTTGGGGGAAAATTTCCAGTTGATGTATGTCGGTATCTCGTTGCATGCTTGTATGTTTGTCTAGGGCTTCGCCAACTGTATGCGCACAGGTTGGTGTCGATTTCTCCTGGTATCCTGCTTTCGGATTCAACACCTCGCGACCAAGTGAGCTCTTCCGCAACGCGATCGTTACACCGAGTTTGCGAAGCTAACACTAGCGGGTGAGCAGTTTCGGAAAACAATCTACGATTTGAGCTGGCGAATATACTTTTCAACCTGGCCGCATTGTATTCACAACTTGCCTACTCGTTGAACCGTACGACCGCCGACGGCCTCAAACAAGCATGCAATTACTTCTCGCAAGGCGCCGGGGTGATTGCCCACCTTCGAAAGGATATTCTTCCCGACCTTCGCGCATCACCCCCGGAAGACATGGACGAAATGACTCTACAGAGCTTAGAAGAACTTTTACTGGCACAGGCCCAAGAATGTTTCTGGCAAAAAGCGGTCAAGGACGGACTCAAGGACGCCTCAATAGCAAGGCTAGCTGCTAAAGTGTCTGACTTCTACGCCGATGCCAGTGACTTTGCTGTTAAATCCAACGCCATCAGCACCGAATGGATCCACCACATGTCCGCCAAACACCACCATTTTGCGGCGGCAGCCCAGTATCGGCAGTCCCTGGATTGTTTGGATAAGAGGAAATATGGTGAAGAAGTGGCGCGTCTCCGCGACAGTCTCCGGTGCGTCAACGAAGCACTGAAAGAGTCCAAATGGGTCAACCGCGTTGTGTTGGGTGATCTGAACGGTCTCAAAAGTCGGGTCACGGAGGATCTGAAACGAGCCGAAAAAGACAACGATGTGATCTATCTTCTGCCCGTGCCGCCCAAGTCTGAACTGAAACCCCTGGATCGTGCCGCCATGGTTGCTGCGAGGGCGCCCCCGCAAGTGACTGACGCCATCTCTATGCTGGGAGAAAATGGACCTCTTGGTCAGCCGTTACTGTCCAAACTTGTCCCCTATGCCGTACATGTTGCGGCCAGTATCTACTCAGATCGTCGTGACCGCCTGGTAAACGAAAATATTATCGGAAAACTGGAATCCATGACTGATCAACTCCGAGAGTAAGCGCTTCCTTCCTCTTATCATGTATCAAGCTTACCGAAGCTCGTCATTAGCCTGCTCCAATCGTTGAACCTGCCTGGTTCTCTACAAGCCCTAGAGAAACCACTCGGTTTACCACCCACGCTAATATCACATGCGGAAGAGGTCCGCCAACAAGACGGACTCGCTCTGTTGCGCCGCTCGATGGAAGATATTGCTCAGATCAAGAGCAACGATATGGCCGTTTATACCGAAGGGGTGGATCTCTTATCAGCAGAAAAGGAGGAAGACGATCGGGCTCGCGCCAAGTTCGGGACCGACAGATGGACACGACCGTTATCAGAAGCCGCCGGGCAAAAGGTTTACCAGAGCGCGACGGATATCAACGGCTACTTCTCGTCGGCGCAGAGCACCGATGATCTGATCTCAAGAAAGTTGAAAGGTGCAGAGCAGGTTCTACGCGTCTTGACGGGCACAAACCGTGACTTGGAATCTTATGTACCCAGCACGCGCAGAGCCGCTATCACTCCTGACCTGGAAAGGGAATCGAGCAGGTTGAGGAGCTGCTTGAATGAAGTGAGCCGGCTTGAAAATCGTCGCAAACGACGTATCACCATCCTCAAGGAGAAGGCTCGTTCCGACGATATCAGTAAGTTTCCTTTTGTTGTCGTTTGGCAATTTCTCCAGCAAAGGAGTGTGTTTCTAACACAGATCTGGTAAGATTCTGCTTTATTGAAGGAGACAGCTCGGATCGAGAGACAATTCCCAATGCAACCGATCGAAGCCAGCCAATTTGAGGGCTTGTTCGAAGAACAGCTTCACCTGTACGACTCGGACATCGCGATGCTCTCTCAAGAGCAGAACGAACAGGATCAACTGGAAACACAACTCCAAGAAGCGAACCGCAACTTTATCAAAGCTCGAAGAGGCGACACATCCAGTAAAGAGCGTGAAAAGGCTTTGCAAGAACTAGAAAACGGATACACAAAGTACAAGGAACTTATTTCGAATGTTGAGGTTGGACGCAAGTTTTACAACGACCTAGCAAAGATTGTCGGCCGTTTCCGAGACGACTGCAAATCGTTTGTCCATCAACGTAGGATGGAAGCAAGTCAATTGGAAAAGTAAGTTGGGGAAGCCTTATACCTTTCCTTTCTTTTCATTTTTTCTTGTTTCTAGTGGAAGGGTATGGCTAACGGATCGTGAATAGTGACATTACGAATGCAGCAGCGATGGCCTCCCTCAATATATCTACATCACAACACCGTCCTCCGCATCAGCAGCCAGTACCAACAGCAGCACAGACCCCGCAAGAACCTCTGACAGCACCGCTGCCGACGCGAGCCAACATTGTGCCACCCCCAGTGGCCAGCCCTGGTGTCTGGTCACCGGAAATGGGCATCCGCTTTGGAGGCCCTCTGCCTACTCCTGGGAATACACAGCCCGGAAGAAGTGTGCCAAAGCAAGGTCCTGGACCTGGCACATGGGATCCCTCGAACGGTGTTCGGTTTTCGTGAGGTGGCTAAGATCTTTTTCACCTAGGAAACATAAGAACGTTCCTGGTATATAGCATCAAATTCATTGTCGATATTAAAAACGCCTTGATGCATATGAAGTGGTGTCAGGGACAATTTTGAGCCATGACTATGCCTGTAATCTGTAGGAGAAGCAACGTCTCCAGAGGATGCACCGGTCTTTTATCTGAACCACCAGTTGACCTTGTCCCTATCAGTACCCAAAATTCAGCGCACGACGAAAAGTAGCCACTTACTGAAGCATTAATACCTTCTTCCCCAATGCCCACAACGCTATGCCACCATCCCTTTGGTATAAAAAGCGCTTCTCCACCGTTTAACACAGTTTCAAAACCGGCAAAGTCACCGCCACCGCTGTTCTCGTTCGACCAGATAGTTTCTCTGAAAAGCTCCCTTTCGCGACCCTCCATCATCTCATCGCTGCGGAAAAGAGAAGCGTATCGGCCCGTGTCTCTTCCGAGTTGGCTACGCAGACGCACGAAGAGCTGGTGTCCGATTCTCGGCGGTAGGAGGCGCACGTGCTTTGTACCGACGAGCTGGACGAACAGATTTGGGTTGGCATCCTGGTGGAGAGGTGTGTAGGTCGGGGGAAGGCCAATCCAGATACTATGGTCGTACACATCACCTCGGCCGGTCTTTCGCACGATTTCGGGGGGAGGACAATCGCCTTGAAGCGCGCACGGTAGATCGCTGAGTTTGCATTGAGCTAAATAGAGTTGATATGGCGTGTTAGTCGATCTTGCTGCCGACATGGTCCATTCTAGAAACGTCGAGAGCTGAGCCTGAAAACGCCTAAATTGCGGCCCCGCCTTGTTATTGTTGCTGCCTTCCTCACCACTTTGCGAACTGATTGCTGTGAGCTCTAGCGGAACGACAGTGTCGCCATATTGCCCCAGATAGTTTTTATTGAGGCTGAATGGCGTCGTTGGTGGTGACGACAGAGCACATGGCACAAACCATTTTTCTCGAGCGGGCAGGGAGCGCAAGGCTGGCAAGTGAAGAGTGGCTGGAAGCTCAGGCTCATAACATCGTGTCCTGAAATCTTCGATGCTGAAGTCGGTTAGCGACTCGAGCGGCGTCCATGCACAAGTTGGCTGTATTGTATTTGTCGTCGATCCAACATTGGTGGTGCAGAAGAGTCGCAAGCTACTGTTAGTTGCGGTAGAACGTGGCCGTATGCATGATGACAGAAGGGACACCTGCCGGCAAGCCCAATGAAGCGTAATGCTCATAAGCAAGTCGAGGGAGCGCTTGTGCTTCCGCAAAATCACGAGAGACGCATGCACAAGTAGCAGCAGCAGGGTGGTCGGGGAATTAGCGAGACGAAGAAGTGCAGTAGTCCAGCTTCTAAGGGTTGAAGCAATTAAACTAGCCGAGAGCTAGCCAGTGGGCTCCCGGCCCTCATCCGTGATTGGCCCATGTACGCCATTGCATGAGAGTTGCAGTGGTCACTGCTGTGGCACTTTGTAAGTTTTCATCTCATTATATGACTATCTGATTCTATATATCGAGGCATTGCTGCAACATCTGATCACGTTCAAGAGCCGAGATGGAAAGAAAGCAGCTATCATGTGGCGTAGTGACCAATTTTGATTCTCAACAGGACTCTATCGACGACTTCCCTAATTAGTTATCGTCTTCCCCACAGGATCGGCCTCATAAATTACCTCCACACCCCGAAGACGGAACAAGCCCGAGTTATGCAGATTGTGAAAGGCAAAGAGAAAACCAAAGAAAAATTCGTGACTTCACTGCCGCAGTAGCTATGTTGGTTTCACTACAGGGCGCTCTGCACGGGACACAAGAGTACTGAGACTCGATCTCCAAATAACTCCGCATCAGACCCGTGCATGTTCTCCCCCGCCTTTAGGACCCTAGATCCACCGCTCGTTCCCGAGGTTCAACTTTTGCCGGGGTTTTGTTTACAAGCGAATGCTGCCCGCCGAGCTACACCCCAATCTCGGTGTCGGCGGGTTCAGTCGCAATCCTCATCGGTTTTCAACAAGGCATCTTTAACAACCTACTCTCATGGCGTCTATTCGCAGACAAAGCGCATATGCGAAAAATGCATACACCTACTATCCGGTCGTCATCGTTGGTGCAGGAGAGTCAGGGATTGCAATGGGATGTCAGCTAAAGGAGGTCCTTGGATTCGACCAGTTTCGTATATTTGAACGTCAGTCAGGTATTGGCGGCACATGGTGGATCAATCGGTACCCAGGGGCTGCCTGTGACATGTAAGGCTTGGATCGATCTCTGGTGACGAGCAACAGAAGATAACCGTTCATAGTCCCGCAATGTTTTATTCCTTTTCGTTCGCGCAGAACCCTAACTGGACATCACCTCATCCGTCTGGCCCCGAGATTGCAGAATATCTGGCCGCTGTCTGTGCCAAGTATGAGATCGTTGACAAAATCCAGTTTCACACTGAGGTGAGGGAGGTCAAATGGTTAGAAGAAGAGGAGGAATGGCAGGTCACCTTGTCTCACCTCGTGCCCGGAACAGGAGACTGGTCAGCTTTGGAGCGTCGAAATAAGGTCGCCACCGATGGAGAGAATAGTGTCTATATTGCCACTGAGGTCGTCCGGGCCAAGATCGTTGTCAGTGCTGTGGGCGGCTTGGTTGAGCCGCAGGAGAACCCGAAGAACATCCCTGGATGGGACAGATTTGAAGGTGACATCATCCACACGGCTAAATGGAAACAGGACGTGGATCTGTCTGGGAAAGATGTGATCGTCCTGGGCACGGGAGCCAGCGCAGCTCAGGTCGTCCCTGGCCTCGTAAAAGGTCCCTATAACGTCAAATCGGTCACACAACTGATGAGAACCCCACCGTGGGTGAGACCTTTCAGCGATGACGAGGAAACTACCAAGCGTTGGGCACAATACGCCCCGCCCTTGATGCGGAATGTGCCTGGACTCATGCGCATGGTACGATTCTTGATTTTCTTAGCTATCGAATACGAGTTTTTCGCCATATTTGCCAACACGGACTATACTCGAAAGCATCTGCCCGGAGAGGAGGAGGTATGCCGAAAATATATGAGAAAGCTCGCTCCATCCAAATATTTCGATATCTTAGAGCCTAATTATCGGCTTGGGTGCAAGCGACGAGTCATTGGGGGAGAATGGTACAGAAGCTTGCACCATCCAAAGGTCGAGTTGACATCACGCCGCCTCAAGAGCGTTGAAGCCCGGAGCGTCACGCTCGGGTCCAAACAATATCCCCGGGAAGACAAGGAAGCAGCTGCCAGCAGCGAGGAAGAGGTGCAGCTGCCAGCCGACGTCATTGTTCTAGCAAATGGCTATCGAACTAATGAATGGCTCCATCCACTCCGAGTGGTGGGAAAAGGCGGACATAGTATCCATGATGTGTGGGAGCAGCGAGGCGGGCCACAGGCCTACCTCGGTATTGCCATGGACAAATTCCCTAACTTCTTCATGATCTTTGGTCCAAACATGGTCACTGGCCACACAAGCGTAATCCTGGCAAGCGAAAATGCAGTCCAGTACAGCCTGAAATTTATGAAGCCAATCCTTGACGGTTCCGTGAGCACCTGGGAGGTGAAAGAAGAGGCGGAAAGAGAATGGACAGCAAAGGTTCAGAACGAACTGAAGCACACAACCTTTCTGAGCGGCTGCACCAGCTGGTACACGCAACCAAACGGATGGAACTCGACGGCGTACCCGTAAGTCATCTTATCGTACCTTCGACATGTGCAAGAGAAGCTCTGCTTGCTGACAGTGTGTTTCTGGCTCTAGCTTCTCGCAGTTTGATTACACAATTCGATCTATGTTCCCCGTATGGAGCCACTGGGACGTCAAATATACGAAGGCGGGTATCAACAGACGCAGGAGAAGGCAGCTGGTTCGGACATCATTGCTGGCAGCCATTATCGGAATCTATATCTGGTCCAGTAAACACCCTGCAGCACTCCAAAATACCAGGAGCGCTATAGCTCGCGTCATCACTAGGGCCTTAGGTTCGGTGATAGACAAAGTGAACCGTTTAGCGGTGTAGCGCAGTCAATTCGTCCTCACTTTCCAATGCGGGGAGAATGGCTGCCAGATCGTCAGCAAGTAGCCAAACGTCGTGTAGTTCAAAAAATGTCTATTTGTTATTTTGATCAGTGATCGATTCCCAGAGTACGAACAAGAGAACAAGAGTGAAGGAGATGCAGGTGGCAGTTAAACTTTTGACAGCGACAGAGTTGTCAATATCTAAGTAAGCAACGGCAGGAGCGACCCACGCATTCCATTCCCCGCAACTGCCATAAGGAGCGAATTCCGCACCCGCACGACGCTGCTTTCCGTCCATCACGCTCATCGCTTTTGCATCGCATCGTTGCTGCTGGTCTGCTGTCAATAAGGGCACATATGGCCTCTGAATCGCCTCACCCAAATACTTCACCTCCGCTGGCTGCGGTGTCCACGCCTGATGGGGATGCTAAAAGAAAGGCGGAATCGCACAGCGGAACACACACTCGTGCCAAGCGGAATCGATACATCTCCATCGCATGGTAGGTGGATAACGCGCCGTTGCTGCCCCAGCACCCCGGAATTGATTCCCTATGCCTGCAATTCGCTAGTTATCCAAGCTCTTCGCTCACTTTGTCTGTGCCTACTAGTAACGAGTGCAAGCGGCGGAAGATCAAGTGCAATGGCCAGGTCCCCTGTCAGCGCTGCGGCCACCTTAATTTGGAATGTCAGTAGAGCATGAGAGTGCTCTGATTATAGCCCTCTAATACTCGTTTAGGCCTCTACGCTCCGAACTGTTGCAATGGAAATTTTAAGGACTCGCAGTTTGTTTTTCCTTCTTTTCTTCGCCTGATAGGAAAGAAACTGACTTCGAAGCAGAGAATACCGATCAATGAAAGAGCAGATTGGCCGGCTGGAGGAACAGGTTAACTCCCTTTTTGCAAAATTTGACGAGCTGAGCTCCCAGAAAACGTCGCCGCTGGAGTCCGTATCTTTTGAGCCGTTCGCCGGCAATGGCACCCTCGTAGAGCCTCTATCTTCCAACCAGCCTCTGTCTACATCCTTAAGGAGCGCGCAGGCCAAGCAAACCCGTTTCCATGGCGCGACAAACTCGGCTTTCAATCCTGATGTGGCTAGGTCTAGCCTTCCAGATATGGGACTTGCATCTGGTGAAGGCTCAATGCATGATAGCTTGACACCTATACCCCCTGAGACGCCTCAGCTCGACCTCAGCGAGTCGACAGCAGCGCAAATCATCGCAATGTATCCTTCCAAAGATCCTATCTGGTTTATTCGGCGAGAAGAAGCTATTCGTTTATGCAGAGTATATGAGGAGGAAATTGGTTTGATGTACCCAATATTCGACATTGAAAAAGTCATAGCGCGAACAAATCTTCTCTATAACTTCCTGGAAGCAGCCCATAGAACGGGCTTTACAAAACGAGATCTTCCGGGATTAGATGGCTTGCAGGATGACGATACACTCAACCTCAAAATGATTCTTGCTACCACTTTGGTGCTGGAAGGGAACGGACAGAGCAGTGTTGCACAGCGCTTGTTTGAGACTGTCAAACCGGTATTTTACGCCAGGTTGCTCGAGCCTGCAGACATTAAGACGGTACAGTTAATCACAACTGTTGTACGTGGCTTTTGTGTTCCCTAGTGGAAATATCTTCTCCTTATGTTTCCCATGCTTACTTCAGTTCCACTAGGCAAACTACCACTTTCATACGGACAATGATTTGTTGGCATACAGAATGATTGGAGTAGCTGCTCGAATGTGTCTGGAGCTTGGATTACATCGTCGTGATGCTATTATGGAATCATTCCCAGCCGAAGCCGATTGGCCACGGATCACTCGACTATTTTGGTCGGTATACAGTCTTGACAGGCGGTGGAGCTTTGGTACAGGGTTGTCGTTTGTGATTCAGGATGATGATATAGATCCAAACCTACCCGAACCTGTAAGTGAATGTGGAGACGACTGGGACTCTTCTAACCGTGCTTATACGTGCATAGGGTGACACTCTACCATATCTGAAAAGTATGGTCGCCTATGGCCGTCTCAGCTCAAAGGTTTGGTATGCCGGTCTAGGGTGTGAAAGGTCGACGGACGTGAAAAGAGAGGAGATTGGTTTCTTGGACTATCAGGTTTGCCAGTGGTATAAGCATATACCAGAGAGTGTCATGCTTCCGCAAGACCTTAGCACCCATGGCAGCCCAGTCAGCCGGGGACTGCAACGGCTACGAGTGCTGTTGTACTTGCGCATGAACCACCTACGCATTCTTATCTTCCGACCGGTCTTGCACTCTTCGTCCAGCATTATCGAAAATCGCAGCCATGCCCAAACTGTAGTTGACGTGGCGAAAGACACCATTCGTGTTCTGACTCGACTGAACCAGACGTCCGATATCTACAAAAAACAGCAGATCTGCTTCAATTATTTCTTAGTAGCTGCGTTGGCCGTCTTGTTCCTTGCCGCGTGCCATGCCCATGCTGAGTTCAGTCAGCAAGTTCGAGACGAGTTTTACATGGCGCTGAACATCATTAGCGAGTTCACTACTAAGTCATACATATCAAAGCGTCTGTGGATTACTATCAAAGGAGTGCGCAGGATCGCGGAAAAGCTGGGCGTCTTTGGGCGGCAGATTGGACCTGGCGGCAATGACCCCCATTCAAACGCGGCTGTTGCAATGGCTGATCTAGCAGGTCATCCAATCGAAAACATGCCCGTCTATGGGGGCTTGGTGTCAGTATCTGAGCTGGGTAGTACCCCCATGGATGGACTCCAAATGAGCCACGAACTTACCAATCTCTTTGAAGCTGTCGGGGCGTCTGGCTCATTCGGACCAGAACATTTCAGTACATTTATTCCCCATGATACCACTATACAAAATTCGGGAGAAGGACTGGCTGGGATACTAAGCAACGACGCAGAATTCTCCCGTGTGCTACAAGATCTCATGTAATGGAGACAATGTCGATGGCATGATCTAATCAACGAATCCAACCAGCTCGCTACGGCCTACAAGCCATATGATGGACTATCCTAAGTATGAAATGAACAAATAAAATATTACCAACCACAAGATAATCTCTGATATGTAAGGACAAGGGAGATTGAACACCAGCTGTCATCGGAAGTTGGCAAACATATCACGTGACATGTTTGCGCGGCGGCCGCGCAGCGTCAACCGCACAAGCTGCGATGGGCAACACAGCACTTGGAGGTCTCGATTCTGGAGTAAGCACAACCATGCTGTTGCAATTCTAACCGATGAAAAAAAAAATTTTTTCTTATACAATACGCAACCCTCTCATGCTGCTTCGCCATAACGATACCGTTCCTGCCTCCGCCACATGGTTACCCCGCCATCCGAACTAAATCGCTCACACGTCTTCACGATACTTCCAGTCCGCTTATAAGACAACGCTTCAAAGCTTTACGGCTTGATAAAAAAGACGGTTCCTCTCCGACTTCAACGTACGTCTTTACTTTTTATGCGACATGCTCTTCACAATAACTACTAAGACTCATTTTTGGCGCAGATCTCCCATACTGTTTCGTGCAAATCTTGACTTCATATGTCAGGCAGAGGGTGGCCTTAACTGTTTGACGTGACTACGCAAGCCTATCGAGCGAGCTCCTATCACAATTTCAAGCGAGCTTCGCCCGGGTCGATCGTGTTTCCGCCTTTTTTCTTTCCGTATACGTGATAACTCGGCGCAGCCACATCCCCGGCAACGTGTCTGGAGAAGTAGCGCAAGCACTGGCCGACGGCCTCGAACGGCTAGAATTTAGCCAAGAATCCACGTCTACGCTGTCGACTGACTCTGGTTCTTTCACAATGTCGTCTTCTGAGGGTCCACCGGAGTCGTGGATTACCTCGTTTTGTTCGCTTATGGGTCATGAGTACTTTGCGGAAGTGTCGGAAGATTTTATTGAGGACGACTTCAATTTGACTGGGCTGCAATCACAAGTGCCCATGTACAAAGAGGCCTTAGAAATGATCCTAGATGTCGAGCCGGAGGAGGATGAGGAGGACGAAGAAGACGAAGACGACGATGATGACGAGGATGTGCCACTCGGGGAGGAGAAGCCGCTGGGATACAGACGCGCTGGTGACCGGAAGCATATGCGAGTTGCGAGCGATCTCAGCGTGATCGAGAGTTCTGCGGAGCTGCTATACGGGCTGATCCACCAGCGTTATATCACATCACGGCCTGGGATCCAGCAAATGCTTGAGAAATACGAAGTCGATCACTTCGGGGTCTGCCCTCGAGTCAATTGCAATGGCTGTAAAGTGCTTCCTGTTGGCCGTACAGATACGCCGGGCCAGGAAACGGTCAAGCTCTTCTGTCCTAGCTGCTACGACATTTATACGCCGCCAAATAGTCGATTCCAATCAGTTGATGGTGCCTTTTTCGGAACGACGTTCGGCTGTCTATTCTTCATGACCTTCCCGGAGCTCGATGTTGGTGGAGACCGCGCAGAAAGCATACTGTCACCAGCTTCATTGAATGCTTCATTCGCCCAGTCACGGTCACCGTCGTTGAACTCATCGATCGCACTGACCGCTCCAAGCTCGGAACAGGCACCCAACCAGCCAGCTCAAATCAACGGCATACTGACCTCCAACTTTGCTCCCGGACTGGGAGCTGGCAAGATCTACGAACCTCGCATTTACGGATTCCGAGTTTCTGAGCGGGCCAAGTCTGGACCGCGAATGCAGTGGCTGCGTATGAAGCCGCGGGATGTCAACGAATTAGACGAGTCTGCCATATATCATGCGATGAATGGAGCAGATGAGGAAGAAGAAGGTCACGATGGCGACACTGAAATGAGATCGACGACGACTGGCTCGCAACAGTCCGTCATCGATATGAGGAGAAAGGCTCCGATGCGGAAACGTAGGCAACTTCCCCCAAGCAATCCGGATCGCATGACGGCGATTGGCGAAGGTGGCTAAGCATTGTTATGCCTTATCCTTTGTTTTTCTTACTTGTCTCGTTCCATATATTTTTCCTCTACTTCGTTTCCCCCCCCCCCTGGCTGTCTTCTTTTCTGTTGCTTCTTTTTCTCGCCTTTGAAACGTTTAATATGTCAGAAATACATCATAGCGAAGAATTGATAGCTAGTTCATTTCCTGTTTTGGACCTTAGAAGAGACGGCCTGGAGGAGAATAGCGTCTAGATTGAGATTGTCTGTCTGTTTGGACTAATGGTCGGATGTCAACATGTGGGTACGACTATCCAAATCCCACCAGTTACCGAGATGTGAGTCATTTGACAGCTCCGTTCTACACTGCCGAGGGGCTTGGGATAGCAGAGGGACAATCAAGTATCTTATCTACCTCGTACTAATCGATACTATCCCGCGGGGTCTTTTGTTATATGCATGGATGGAAATCCTCTTCGCGTGCAGGCTTTGAATCGCACTATGCGAGCCCGCGGCAAGTTTCTACGGTTTTTCCTCCTCCCCCTCCTGCCCGTATGCCAAATATGGCTCAATGATGCTATGCAAATATGTACCATCGGCCCGACGGAGAATTTAGCAAACTTCTAGTGAGAATGTGGCTTTGTTGTTCTCTTCTTTCCTTGTATATTCTAACCCTGGGGATGATGCAGCTATAGGGAGCAGCGAGGCTGCCCAGAAACCAGTCAGGAATGAAATGGGTACGTCCAATTTTCGAGACAATGTGGTTTGCCCATCATATGCAGGCAGGCGAACAAGATGGATAACAGCATCAAGAGACACGAACGGGTTTCTTGACCACGACTCCAGCTTCGAAACCTTGATTTTGAGTGCTGACCGGAATGAAAAAGAAGAGAAAAAGTAAGAATTGGCTTTGACCCCATCTTCCAAGCCGTCCGGGATGTGCTCTGTGACCAGGCAATAGTAGTAGCGGAACGAGCCAGTTACCAATGACCATCCAGGACTGCCAACATCACATCACACCCAAGAGTTCCTAGTTCCAGATTAATGAAGAAAAAGAAAGCCATGTTATTATGATTGCCCACGCCACGAGCAAACCGTTCGCCTACTAAGTTTTTCCCGCAGTCTAGACTTCAGGTTCCAGGGCACGCTCCTCGGGTTTTCGGACTCGTGGGGGCGCTCGTTGGCTCGGTTGCAGTGTGTATCATTTCGGTCACAGTCGAGTTTTGCTGTCGGTTCCGGGCATTGTGATGTGGCTACGATCTGTCTTTGCCAATGCTTCGGTCGTTCAATGTTGTTTGTTGAGGAGGGGTTTTGACCGAATCCGTAGTAGTACGTTTCACCTAGTGTTACCGACAATAAAGAAAGTCTTGGGTCGAACTAGACTCCGGACGACTGCAGCAATGCCAAGATGGCCAAGGCCAACGCTAACGTGAGTAGATAAATCATCAATGATGATCGTGGAGTCTGAAGAGATGGCGACATGGCTTGGCTGCTACTCGCGAGTCACCCGCGATGTTATATCTGCGAGATACCGCACACAGTTGCATCCTACGGGATAGCCGACTAGTTAAACAATAATCATCGGCATGCATGTGGCAAGAAAGGTGAATCTGGGCGTACGGAGTATATCAAGTCATTTGCAAAGGCACGCGGAACGGATGAAAGGAGAACGAGACGACTCTGTAGTCTCTATACGGACCTTGTACTAGTCGACCTTGGAAGCTGTTACGGTATTGTGTTCTTGCTTCAGCGGATAACTCGTTATGCCAAGTTCCTAACCACTTTGCGATTGCCGATAATCAGCCGTCATCGAACCCACGAATGAAACCCGAGCGGTTGGACGGCCGTTCCCATCAACCAGTAGATGCTAAGCGAGCATGGTAAAACGTGGCTTGACTTGGCTGATTGATCGATAAGACGTCGGCGAATCGACACCAGTTTCCCGACGTACCTCTGCACGGTATTTACCAGTTCTTTCCTGCTTCCCTTCCTTCCTTCCTTCTTTTTTTTTTTTTTTACCCCTCTCTCCAGGAAGCTATCTAGGTAGTAGACCCATGGGGTTTTAGCATTGTGGAAACTCTTCAGAAGTGAACAGCGCAGCAGGTATCATAATAGGCTGACAGATAGGCAGTGATCCACGTTTGCCGGCCGAGGATTCGAAGCTTGGCCTCCTTTGGCTCGACGACCTCTGCTTTAGACTCAAAGTCAACTAAATTAGCATGGGCGGCAAGCCTGCAAGGCTGCTTTAGTCGACTTGTCCTCCAGAACGACAAAAGTGGTGTTCTGTATTAACTAATCATTAATAACGTTAAGAAATATCATCTGTGAATTATGTACAATTGTACAAGTATTGTTCGTAAACGAGGCTCTGGTTAGGCTGCTCTTGGCACGCTAAATAGTCGATATTGCATGGCATGGCAATGCATGATACTGTATAAAGTAAATAGTGGATGGATGATACATGACTCCCAAGACAGATATGCTCGCTTGCTGTCATCCGTAATTTTTTTTTCTTTTTTTTTCTTGTTTCCTGGCGATACCGAGTAGTGAACTAACTAGCGTATGTAGTACTACGCTGTACCGAATACATATATACGAAGCGTGGTTTAGGGTTTGAGGCTGGTGGATCCTGATGCACATTGCATACCCGTCTTTAATTGGCCTGGAAAAACAGATTGGAACTGAATTCACGTGGATGTAATGCGGTGCGTGGCAAGAAGGGGCCCCGTTCTGTAATATACCGCAATACATACACAAAACAGTAACTCAATGTTACCGTTTTCATGACCATGTCGTCCCAGTCTATGACCTTCGGCAGGCTTGGCCGTTTTGGAGTTACCGGACTCATTATTGTTTTTTTAGGGTGTTTTCTTCATCAGCAATGTTGGCATATCCAGGTTAGCGTGGAGACACGCAAACTTGCTGAGTCATCGCTCAGCATGACCGATCCAAAGCAAGAAGTCTATCCTGTAGGGCTGAAGCTGGCTGCAGGGAAAGGTGACCAGGAAGGCAGAAGGAAAAAAAAAAAGGGTGCCCGACGGGACCCTTGTCTTTTTCCTTGTTGCTTTGTTTTTTCTTTTTGTTTCTCTTTGTTCTTGTTTCTTTTTTCAGCATGTACGGGCATAACTGGGTACGCATGACGTTGACTTTTCTTGGTTTTCTTGCCCAGCTTCCAGCTACTTGCCCTGGTTCGACAACCACTCGGATCCCGCCTCTTTTCTTTTTCAGACCTATTTTCTCGTTTGTTTTTCTCGGCAATAACTTCTCATGGCTGATCATCATCATTCCTGGATCACCGAATGACGTGCAACAACACGAGCGCAGCCCATCTTGGCTGGCTTTTGCTTCTTTCAGTTAGCCGGGTCGCTATCTGCTTCTAGGTTCATGACGGGATCTGATTGACACGGAGCCAGAGTCGGCAGGTCATGCTTTTCGCTCCGCTATCTCGTGTTTTGTACTGCAACAAACCGAGGTTCGAGTAAATGTCCAAAAAATAGGACCATCAAAGGAAGATAATCAGCAAAGGTAGGAGCCAGAAGAGGGGAATCATTCTAGATGCAGTTCGTATTCTTAATCTAATATATTAAGCCGGAATGTCTGTGTGGCTGCGTGATTGGGTGGCATGACGTACATGCCTGATTCGTATTCGCCATAGAAGAAACATGGCAAGGTGACTTTCTTGTCAATCATACAGATATGCAAAAATTCTAGACCATTCGCTTGTCGCATCAAAACCCGGACGATAGACTTTATACTACATCAGTACTAAACCACTGCATGTGCATACATGTGCGATATACTTTCTTGTGTTAATCTGCTTTCCGCGTCCCGCTGGCGTCCGTTCGTCTCGCTCTACTCCGCCTACCGACCTTGCTAGCCCGCATTAGGAAAGTGGCTCTCGGTTTCCTAATGTGGAAATAGTTGCCGCAACAGCAAAGAGTCCTGCACGAGTTTTGCCATATGTTGCGCGGGTCTGGCGTGCGCAGGTTGACTCTGATTGTGCAAGGGTCGACCTATTATTCAGGTGGCTATGGCAGACAGCGGATTTACAACTCCGAAGACCATTCGAATTACTAAACCACCATGGTAAACATAGTGTGCACTTTAGGGAGATTACTAAAACCCACCCAGAACGCCTCGCTGCGAGAATTCGGACAATTTCAAGACACGGCTATAGCTGGATCGACGTTGGAAACCTGTCCAAGTACTTGGAAGGTTCAACCTTTGCGGATCATCCGCAGCGACAAAGGCAAAATAGCATCCTTACTCCTGTGCCCTTCCAGGGTCACTTGGGTCGCTAGTCCAGGCACTGGTTAATCATTTCCCGCTATACATGCTATCCGGCAATCAACTGCTACTCAAGACCGCACCATTCTTGGCTCATCATTATTCACTATTCTGATCCTTGGCTTATGCTGATTAATCTGATCAACATCGTTCAGAAGAGGGAAAAGAACAAAAAAAAAAAAAAAAAAAAAAAAAAAAAAAAAAAAAAAAAAAAAAAACANATAGGTTCGTGTTGTTGGTGATGTAGTTCCTTTTCCAGAAATAGTAGTAGGGTTGTTTCACCAATCCAGCACAGAAAGAGAAAAACCCTCGTAAGTTGGCAAAAAACCAACTAAGCCAACATGAGTAGCTGTATGCACGGCCTCGAGGCACGCTGTCGCACGTCCATACCGTACTCTGGCTAAAGGAGGGACAATGAAGCATTGGCATGCACTCAAGAGCCAGCATCGCCACTGATCAAATCGTCTAGTCCCGGGCTAAGGGGACACGAGCTCATGGCCAATACACAGATGCCATAGGCCGGACGAGTGAGACGGCACCCGCTAGGTTTGATGAGTGGCAGGCGCTAGTTTACAATGCACATCACTCTCGAAAACGGTCTTCGAGTCTCTTTCTCGATGAGTATCGTTTGTAGGACAGAGAAGAGAGTACATTGTACAAAGCACGCAGTAACGTATGAGGTGTAACGTGGAACAAGATCTAGCATCGATCGATAGCAGTCGTGATTCAGTCAGATCGACTGTACAGAATCATAAAGATAGATCGGACTTAATCTGAACACAATTCAGGTGGTATGCGTCGAGTTTTTGCTGCTAGCCGTATCCAGAACCCCCAAGAGGCAAAATTGACAGTGTTACGGGCGCAATTATCAGACAAATATTAAACTTTGGTGAGGCGCGGAATGTGCCACAGATACCAAGACCAAAGGCACCCACCCCCAGGCCAGCCCGTCCCCATTCTCCCATCCCTCATCTCCTCTCCCCATCAAAAGCCCCGTAAGGATGCGGAACGCCCATCAGCATCCTCAGGCCAGTTCCAACCTGATTTTCCGACCCATGCGGAGAAGGTGAGTAGGGTTCATCGTTGGCGGCACACGTAATAACGTTCTTTTTCTCCATCCCGAAATCCAACTCTAAACTAGGGGAATTGGCCCGAGACCTTTGAAGTATCTGAAGGAATGGGATAAGAAATGGCTAGAATGCAGAGACCGAAATCCGTCGGAGTAAAAGATTGATCCGTGACACCGCACGCTTGCCTTTTTGCGGGGAGTACTAATGATCACACGGCGCAACTTCGTACGGTCGAGTCACAGAGTCGCAACGGGCACAGCCTAGGTAAATTAAACACATGCCCGGCGGATTATTCGTATCCGTATTGGATGTAATTTTCATGAGAGCAACACTAGTCCAGGATCAGTAAAATAAGCTAGAGAACCCCACTAAACTATCTCCACTGCGGGCGGCGGCTGATTCGCCCGCGGGCCATCAGCCGCACCTTAATTCGGTCTAGCATGGCGAGCTGTATCACCACATATAGCAAAGTCAGTTCTCCACCGACCAGCCGCAGCGTTGCTATTGGTCACATCGTATCGACGACCAAGACCCAAAAAATGCTCCGGTGTCTTTCTTTTCCTTCTAGAATGTGTTTGGTTATCGGCGATCCACTATGGCGATAACCAACTTAAAACGTAACTAACCTGATTAGTTAGTTAGCCCGCACTGGGTGGGACCGTGAAGATCTCCGAGGAAAATCGTAACCTGCAAGTTGCAACACGAGTACGTTGTCAAGTTAAGTCAATTCTATTCATCTATGCAAGAGCTCAATGTGGGTACACATAGAAACCATTCTGTATAAGCAGTAGAGAAAGGAAACGTATATATCCCACAAGATTGAAGAAAAAAAAAAAGAACCTCGACATGCGATGCCTATCATCGTAAACCCAATGTAAACGCCACTACTATGCATATATCCCAGTAAAATATGAACAAGCAGAAGTGTAAAACTCTAAATAGAGCCTTCACATAAAAGCAATGTGCTCAGGCGATAGTCGCACCGGCTCCGGTGTTAGCGGGAAATGATCGTTCAAAGACCCGGCGGGAGACGTTGACCCGGAGTGGTCGAAAGTGTAGGAATTGGTAAGTGGCGGGGTCTGTCGTTGGTCAGCTTTGCGCTCATGGTCAGGTTAGAAGAGACACCAACAGGGAAGACCGAGGGCGTGAATTTACCTGGAGATGAGACTGAGAGTTCGAGTGAGAATGCGAGTGCGAATGGGAGTGCGAGTGCGAGTGGTGATGAGACTGATGGTGCTGTTGCTGCTGCGAGGTGGTAGCAGACATGTCAATCCCTGCCATTGAGGCATAGTTGATACACAGCGGGTTGAGGACGTCATCTTCTCCGTAGCCACCGAGGCGCTTGCCGGCCGAGGTCACGGACGGCAGCGTGTGGTGCAATGGTTCCAACGGATGGGCCGACATCGATGACAGATCCCCGTATTGAGTCTGCGGCATGGTGTGATAGGCATGGTGTGCATGGGCCGGCTGAGATGAGTAATTGGACTGGCCATATGGGTCCGAGTAAGACGGGTACGAGGGATAGAAGAATGGCGGCGGCGAGGTGGACAGCTGGCGGGTGGACTGCTGGCCAAACATGCTGCGATCTTCCGGCAGGCCACCACTACCTCCACTCCCACCGTAGCCAGAGTGTATGCTGGCCATCTCGCTCTCGGGTGCGCTCCACTGGTTGGTCGTCTTGGATGACTGCTTGGAGCGGCTGGAGCCGTTGGCAGAGCGGCCCGGTTTGGCAGCGGGCTTTGGCTGCTGCTCGGGCTCCGCGTGCGACTGTTCAGGCGACGTAGAGGACGAAGCCGCACGGCGTTCCAAGTCCTCCAGACGACGCTTTAGCTTCTTTCCTGCAATCAAGTTAGACCGTGAATAAGCCCACGAAAGCAGAAAACTAGATAGACAATGAACAGGGGGCTCGTACGATAATTGCGCTGGGCAATCCGGTTCTGGATGCGGCGGCGCTCAGCCAAATCGGAAATCTTGGTCCAGTCTTCATTGGGGTTGGCATTGGCGCTGAAGGCGCTACTGGTGCCGTGCACATGGCCGGACGACTGGTATTTAGAAGAAGTTGTCGTGTTCGTGGCCGTGGTGACCGGGTACGAATAGCTGTTGTACGAGTTTGCTCGGTGATTCATGTTGGTCTACTGGCAGTGGCCGTTGTGGTAGAGCAAGTGGCAGAAGAGTGAAAAGCCAGACAAGTCTGAAGTTGGGCAAGACCGACCGACTGCTCAAGAGCCCAATAGGATATGTCTCTATTGAAGGGCAGGGTGAAGAGGTGAGGAGGAGACGCGGAGGAAGATGAGAAGGGCTGGGGACCAGGCTGGCATGGGGGAATAAAGATAAATATATAGATGGAGAGAGACATCTACACAGCACTCGCCGGCGCATCCAGCTCAGCTCAGCCCTGGGTCTCGATATCCCATGTCAACGCCAGTGCACGCACCCACCCACGCAACAACGCACGTTTGAACGGGCTGCGTTCTTCTTCAGGGTTGCGCGGGCGCCACGCATGGTACTATTTTGAGCCGGGGCAGCCGGGGCTGGTGACTGGTTGACAGAGGGAAAACACACGAATGGCATGGCTGCATGCCGATCACAACCCAGCTAGCTGCCTGCTGGTAACAGCTTCGTAAAATGTCGCCGACGAAACTTTTGGCCGATTCGGCCGACCGACCCCAACCGCCGTCTAGTGGAGGGAGAGGGGGTGGTGGAAGAGCAGAAATTCGGACACAGAGAGAGACATTCGCTCGTTACGTGAACTAACTATAGTACCTTACCAGTCCATCATTGGTCCGTCGTCACTCGCGAGTGGAGGGGGAAGTCCAGTTCTCACAACAGAAGGGAAAAAAGGAAAAAGGCATAAAAAACGTTCTAGTCTTTCTAGTCCTGCAGTTCGTGATCGCTGTTCCCTGATTGGTGCGTGTCCCGTACCAGCGGATCCGATGGCCAGGCCCGGTTGCGCTGCCAATGGCCACTTCGGCCTGTAGTGGGACTCCGGGGGCCGGCCAGCCGTAACGCCGTAAGGACGAGTACGCTGTACGCATCGTCAAGCGAGTATGGAGTTCGCATACCGTGTGACGCGTATTACAGACGGTACAGTAACAACCACACGGCTCAAACCCACGGCAGATTGACTGCTGACAACGTCGTGCGGAGAGCTCATCCACACCAGCCAAGCCTCAGCCAGTCGAACCGCGACTTTTAGGCCCCGTCTGGCCTGTCCTTTGTACCTAGTGCAATCCTCTAGATGAGCATCGCCCGGCCTTTAGCCTGTGGCTTTGCCGCCAGCCTGCCCTCAGCGCCGACGGAAGCGTTGGGAGACTCGAGATGAGTGCAAAAAGTCTTGGTTGCCGAGTAGGATTTGTTCACTTATCGCCGAAATTGATTGCTGATTGCTGATTGCTGGCCCAACGTGGCCGTTAGTTTCATACATGCAATTTTAGCTCAGAGTTACTTGGTATGGACTACTCTTTCTGAAGATATGCTAATTGACGCAGGTTCCGAACTACTGCAGTCTTTCCACCCAGTGCCGGGGCCATACTACTCCGAAGTAGTGCTCTAACTATCCAGGCATAGACAAAAGGAATCCACGTAATTATTATTATTGCAGGGATTCGCTGAAACGTACTAAACGTACTACTGATACCTACCAGCATACTCCGCAGCGCCGGCCTGCTAAAGTGATTATAGCAGGGTTCTCGCAACATCCATGGTTACGTACAGAGGGCACGGCGGTAGTTCCGCACTTCATCGTCACTCATTCTTTGTGCCTGCGAGCGTTTTTCACCCTCAGTGACGGCCTGGAACCTTGGGGGAACAAGCTTATTAAGCACCGTCCAATCAGCTGCCCGTTGCTTGGTGATCGTCCCGTTTCGTCATCTGATAATGCTCATTTTTACTCGTACATGCAGAATAGCATGTAACTCGTACTATGCACGCTTTGTACAGCAGGTGAACGCATCTTTCAGACTCATGATTCTGTTTCTTTGTTTTGGTTTTCCTCTTCGATGCCTCCTTTGCCTCTTCAGCTAGCCCCCCTCAGCCCTTTCTCCTTTCCCTTTGCTCCGAACGAAGTCGAGCTGTGTGCCGACAGTTCGGCTTTTGTGGTGTTAGAGGTGCAAATCCGTTGGGTCAGCTATCCCGGAACGTGGTAAACCGGTGGACACTGCAGGACCTTACACCACATATAGGATGCACATAGAAACCTGAAGCATACGTCTTGTGCCTGGAGTGATTACAAATTTGCATGTAATCAAAAGTGATTGACGTATGGCGGGCCAAAAACGAAAAATTGAGTGAGAGAGAAAGCAATGCTGACTTGTGGCATCCGGATCAATGTCGAATATTCCACTCAAACGAAAAGCATAGACGAGACCAGATGATCTCGATGGAACCGGGGATTTTGATTTGTCCGGGAGGCCCGGTCGGTCCGCTAGACTATACCGTCGCTAGTCGATTAGTTATATCGAAAAGGATTCCTTCAGACGTTTGAAAAATTCTCCGCTACAAAGAATAGCTACTGGGACTGTTGTCCAACTTTCCATTTAGTCTGTTTCGTATGCTCCTTTGTTCAGCCACCATAGTCAAGTGATAGGCATCTAGTCAACAGGGAAGAAGCTTCCTTACTCCACCACCTGTCACGTTGCCTGCCAACAAAAGCGATCGGAGTTAACTGAAGGTGAACAACGACAATGTCCCAACTGGGAGGTTCGGGCGGCTGAGCGCCGGTGGCCAGCCAGCCAAGCAGTCGACTACACCGGATATGTACATTAACCTGGTCGATCATTGTCTTTATCGGTTACGATTAGGGCGATACTCGCCACACGCCTGTTTCATTATTGGCCGGGCACGAGTCTGGAGCCTTGTTCAGTCCAGGCTGTTCCAGCTACGATCCCACTGCTAGCGAGGAGCCTTGTGTCAAAGTTGCCTAGTTGATGCATAGTGCCAATTTTCTATCGGTTCATTCGTATACATGCATTTGATGTCAGTTCAAAACCAGGCTTTTGCGACGTGTTAGAAGCTTCTGAGTTTGACATGAACTTGCCTTATCTCGTGTATATCATCTTCTGTAGTTCAAGATCATAGGGGGGGAAAGTCTGAATACCCATGGCCGGCACAAAGCAATTCTAACCCAAGGAGCAACCAGAAGGAGAGAGAAAGGAGAACGAAAAAAAAAAAAAGCAAAATAAATCAAGAATAAAAAATAGAGAATAGAATCGCCACGAAACACGCACCGGCTACTCAGTAGTATCAGGCGGATGCTTGTCGAGCGCAGGTGGCGCATGGTCGTTTTGATCTAACAAGGATGCAAGATGGATAAGTCCCTAATGGATTCGATGTGTGACGGGACTGAGTGGCAAAATTTCACAGGCTTTTCCTCTTGACTTTTGTCTTGATTTTCACCTCTTCCTCCTCCTCCTCCTCATAAGTAGAATGTAGATCTGGAAGGATGATCGCCCGCGGTGATCAGCAATCTGACCGGCTACGCTAGAATTCTAAGCTTAAGGACCTTAGCCTTCGGGCCCTTGATGGCCCTTATTCACCCATACCTTACCGAGTCAGCATTGTTTACCATTATACGCGGCCCGTGGGTATATTCTATGGAGGTTGTAGCAACATCACGTATATATAAAAGAAAGCGTTATTGAGACGCTTAACGACAGGCTTATACGCAACCGTGCTTCGACTCGTATAGGTATGTCCCAGCAACTGATTGATGCCACGCCTCCACGGCTCCCGCAAGCGCTGGGGAAGTCAAGCACAGACTACAAGGTACCTTGAATGCCGGAGGTAATCTCAGCGATGTAATCGGGTATGTGAAGGCACAGCCTTATTCTCTTAACACCTTGATGCTTCTGCGCCTAGTCTGCGCGTGAACAGTTTCCGGTTTACAGTGAATCCGCTGTGTTAATGTCCCATTCAAAGACTAGTAATCAGATAGTATGGTCTGAAGTCTGGAATGTTAGCCTTGATGGTGTACACATGAAACACCTGCCTGGTTGATTTGAAAAGACATGATAGAGTAATGTCTCAAAAGGGCATGACGAGGGGAATCAGGTTAGCGCATTCCAGCCAATATTGGCGTCTGTCTATGGCTCTATTTTATGTTTGGAAAATGCTGGCAGGATGAGAAATGAGCAAGTTGTAAGCCGTCAGATTCTTAATCCCTCCTCTGTTGGCCAGCAACACCTAGGGAGAGGGGAACGGCCCGAGGCAAGCTAGCCATAGAGCCATCAATGACCTGCTTCTGTACTAGCTAAAACGTGGTACATTGTGTAGTAATCTTAGTACTGTCTAATAAACAGTACTATAGAAATAGCACCGCCTTAGGCCCCAGTAATTCCTTAGTGGTGAAGGGGTGGTCAATCATCAACTTGACGGAGAACGCCGAGGTCCACTAAAGTTGAGGGTTACCTCTACCTTGTACACTCCAGGCTCTGCCGTTCTTTGCTTGTTCTGCATATGGTCCCTCATCAGTCATTGAGTCAATAATGTCGCACGTACAACTTTCCTCGACACCCCAATGACCCGGCCCGGCTCGTCCGTCACTCCGGCAAATTGCCAAGAATGAAGGCACTAAAAGGGTAAATGATGCGAAACACTATCAACCAAAGTAGCAGCCACAGAAGAATCTCCTTAATAACAAAGTTCCGGAACTTTGCCGTTTGGCTTTTCTGGCTTGATCATCAGTAGTCATCGACTACTAATCTTCAAAACATCAGTATTCCGCCCACAGCCTCAGAATCAGAGTCCAAACCCAATCTTGCTGCTTCTATTGGTGCGTGTACAAATGACCACTTGAATCATGTACGGCTGCCTTGACGCACCGCGGTAGGGCTGAAAAGAACAATTCTGTCGTGTTTCGTTGTTCACCTGGTATTTACAGAGCACATCATCGTTTGTTTGTATGGTTGGTTTTTAGGTTACCTATTCAATACCGGTCCAGACCGTTACCGTACTAGCCTCGTTTTTTTAACCTTCAGTGTGGGTCGATTGTTCACCGCTCGCGGATCCTTGATGGACCGGCTTCCAGCCAGTCAGCGTGCGAGAACGGCGCGGGAGTATCGGTGACTGCTCGGGATGGGATATCGCAGCAACCTAGCTTAGTTGGATCGCTAGCATGATGTACTGCGTGTCATTATCTCTCGGATCAACCAACTAGCTGATTGCTATCGATTTTTTCTTCCACCAGGAGTTGCCCTTCATGCAATAACATGCTCATGTTTGCTGGCTTTTACGCAATTACCGGGGAAGAGGAGAAAAGGACAATCGAAGAGAGAAAAAGAAAAGAAAAAGAAAAAAGAAACGAAAGAAAAAAAAAAAAAAAAAGAAAAAGAAAAAGAAAAAGAGAGAAGACTAACGAACTGCAAGTGTACGAGCCAACACCCAACAAGCGCCCAGCCTGGCGGTTGGTTCGGCCTCGGTGACAGCCTCATTCATCTGCTTTGTTCTTGCTGCTGCTATTGGTAGCCAGTCAGTTCAGGTAACAAATGTTCATCAGTTTGTGACTCAAACGGGCGCGAATCCAACGCGTTTCAGATCAACTTGGGTGACAAATGTTCATCAGTTCATGACTCAACGGGGCGAGAATCCAACACGTTTCGAATCATGCCTTCTAGAATGCCTTTACAAAGTCCGAGAATGATTAGTAATTTGGCGGCTCGGAGATAAAACGACAATCCAGTTGCCTGTGCGTATAATCAGGTCAAGCTAGGCAACTAATTGTATCAGTTTGTACCAACCAAATCGCCAAGTGAGTCAAGAGTACAGCACTCTCCACCAGACAAGTTAACTGTATTATCCTGCTGGGTGGTACATACTCTAAACGAGGTTCTGACGTAAATGTCGATCAACTCACTCCTTCTATCAAACAGCACGACTCCTCCATATCACCAAAACATATCCGGGTAACTCCGTGAGTACTAGTCAACTTCGTCACCCAGGAGGAACAAATGAGGCTCCGAGGCCGCGTCAGGGTCGACTTTTCGCGTTGGTTCTTGCGGAACACTCGGAGAGCGATCTACCTGGAAAAGAAAATTAGCCCCCTCCCCCCTCCCCATTCGGTCTCTTCTTTCTCTGTTTCGGCAGGCATTGTCACCGTTAGCTTGGGTTCCAGCCTTCTTGGAAAGAGTCTGTCACGCCCTAGGACATCCGTGTTATCCTTAGTAGCTCAGATTGTACAGATACGCGCCGCTGTGCTTCGACCTGACAAATCATTGGAGCGATGTTGAGACAGGATGACGCGTGCGCTGTTTCTATGAACCCAGTCAGGATTTGTGCAGGTCGTAGCAAAAATCATCGATCGAATGCCCTGTTAGCAAATCACTTGGGACAACGTGGGTGCTGTCCACTCTCCTCTATTGGGAATTGAGGCGCAAGATGTGCCCCCTCCCCCCCTTTCCCCCGGCGCAGTCAAACTTGACATGGTGCAGGAATCTATTGGTTAGTACGGCTTTTCTGCTGGGATTAGAAGTGCCGCATTTTGTTGCCGTCAAGCTATTATAGCCGCAGTCAGCTCTGGACATTGGTCAGAATGAGTTTCATTGATTCCCAGTCTGCTGATGTAGATGCTGGGTGGCCGGACCGGTGAATGTGCGCATTCGTCGTCTGCCATCAGGGCTATTCGGGGTTTTCTTTCGCCTTAGAGTTCACTGGCTACAGAACCATATAAGCATCACTGACATCTGACGTCGTGGTTCATGGGAGCTAGGATATTAGTTCTTTCGACGAGCTCCAACACACCTACTGTAGCTCACTCGATAGACGTCTACGTCGATGTGGCGCGCATGTTTCGCGAGACATCGCACTGATAGGCTGAAGAGAAACAGTACGTAAGGAATGTAGCCGGCCACTAAACCCAGCCAGTCAATGCTCTTGCGGTCAGACACCATACCAAGTGCAATTGCATACATGTACATGTACAACTAACGGGCCGTCCCGGTTTCACAATGCGGGGTACCATGTACAACCCATAAATCAGGGCCGCTGCAAGAAGACATTGAGATTTCTTTGATTTTACATGAGTTAGTGGATACGCCGGGCTCAGAGTGTGATTTTGGTTCGTTCCTGGTTTTGACTTAGTTCATCAATATTAACCCGTTACGGTATGTAGTTATACCAATCGTCGATGGCAGTCAAGTCGAACATAACGTAATACATGTATATTGGTGTCACCAATCAGCTGCACTCATGCACCATCAGTATGGACACCGAATCATCAATGTATATCGATTGGCTAGCAAGAGGTTGTCCAATATGACCATTCAAACCGCACGTGGTTGAGCCCTAAACCCAAACCCTAACTTTGTGATGACATTCAAAGTATATGCAGAAGAGCGACGACGTCCCTCTTCCATTTGTCTTCGTATGCTACCCAGTAGACACTGAATGCCGTCGCATTCTTCGAAAAATCCGTTTCTTGCCTAGCTTACTGCTACCAAGGGCTAGAAGAGATACTACATGTCCCGCGGAATACGAAATGGCATACGACCCTGGCAACGGACACTCGCTGGATGGAGGGGTTGTGCTTACAGTGGGGCATGCATTTTCTCAACACCACAATTTTCCGTCTATTATTATTATTTTTTTTTTCCCCGTGAAATCACTGCCTGAGAGTTGACTGCATTGGGTTTTGTGTCGGTCCATTGTAGCTTGATATTCGTTCCGCTGCTGGATCCGGTTGTCAGTATCCGGGGGAAATCTCCTGGATTTGCTCAGAGGTATTGCACGGTGCCAAGCCTGTTTACGCTCATGCCTACTGACACACCCAGATCATTGCGATACATGGAAACAGGTAGACTACCAAGTTGAGCAATTATACTTTGCTTCCTTTCGACTATCGAAAAGGTACCCTCGGACTTGTCGCAGGCTCGGTGATAACGAGGGTGCACGCTCGGTTCTCGGAGTTTACACGTCAATCTATAAATTCAAATCAAATACAATCATAAGATATCAGACTCAACGGCCTGAATCGTACCTGAGAGGTTATATATATATATATATTTCTTGATCGATTTGAATCTGTCTATCGCCAACAATGCATCCACTCATCACTCTCGAGGAGCACTACATCTCCCCCAAGGTCCATGCTGCCAACAAGGGAGTTCGGGACCATTTTGCTCCGTTTCCAGCCCAGACCATGGCCAAACTGCAGGAGCTCGGCGAGGGTCGGATCAAAGACATGGACAATGGAAACGTATCTGTCCAGGTCATCTCCCACGGACCCGGCGACCTCTCACCCGCGCTCTGCGCCGAGGCAAATGACGACCTCGCCGCAGCCATTGCGCAGAATCCCACGCGCCTGGCGGGTTTTGCCATGCTACCGATGAGCCAGCCCGATGCCGCCGCGGCAGAGCTGGAGCGGACCGTCAAGAAGCTGGGCTTTGTCGGTGCGCTGGTCGAAAACCACCTGAACGGCACCTTTTACGACGCCGAGCGCTTCTGGGTCGTCTTTGAGAAGGCGCAGGAGCTCGACGTGCCCATCTATCTTCACCCGACGTTTGCCTCGGACTCGATGCTCGAGTATCACAAGGGTAACTACAGTGACAGCATTGCCACAGCGCTGAGCGCGTACGGCTGGGGCTGGCACAGCGATACCGCGCTGCATGTCCTGCGTCTGTACGCCAGTGGGCTCTTTGAGCGTTTCCCCAGCCTGAAGATTGTCATCGGACATATGGGCGAGTTGCTTCCCTTCCAACTCGACCGTGTCTTCAACGTGACCGATCGATGGGCCAAGAAGGTGCCCTTCAAGCATGTCTGGCACAACAATATCTGGGTTACCACCAGCGGTATGTTCTCGCTGACCCCGCTAGATTGCCTGTTGAAGACCACTGCGATCGACCGCATCATGTACAGCGTCGACTATCCCTTTTCAGCCAACGAGAGGGGGAAGCAGTTTTTCGAAGAGATTGAGAAGAGCGGTCTGATTGCTGGCGAGAATCTGGCCAAATTCGCCTATCAGAATGCCGAGAACCTGCTCAAAATCAAGACCAAGGCGTTTACAAACTAAACAAAGCGCTTACGCTACCATAAGAAAAAGGATCTTAGGAACGAGTTTGGTATACAAAAACTTTGACGTTATATGTAATTCCACATATTATAACCCTTTTTTCCCGCTAGAAACTTATTTGTCAAACCTATAATGATATATCTGGCCCTAAA
The DNA here is from genome assembly GCA_001657655.1 of Talaromyces piceae. Classification (NCBI taxonomy): domain Eukaryota; kingdom Fungi; phylum Ascomycota; class Eurotiomycetes; order Eurotiales; family Trichocomaceae; genus Talaromyces; species Talaromyces piceae. Next base: position 1,821,076 of record JNNX01000001.1, read on the forward strand.
AGGCCCAAGTATATAACTACGCTGTCTATGAACCTTGCTCTGGGTACCCAATGGAGTGTACTTTTATATCTCAGGGGAGAGATAGCACCGTATTGTGAACGCGTGAAACCTTCCACATGACTTACTCCACAACGTAACTAAAACGAGAAGAAAGAAAAAAAAAGTTACTGTCAGCAAAATAAGACTGATTTGAAAGGGGCATTTGCCTAAACTCACCTCCATTCATGCTCTTCCTCGCCATACTGGATACCCTCAATCCAGTTTTTCATGCGAAGGGCAATCTCACCCGTTTCCTCGTTATCCTTCAACCCGCAGTTGACCAGCTTGTTCTTGTAGCTGATACTGCGGACGGGGCTGACAATCGCCGCCGTTCCGGCGCCAAACACCTCGATGAGACGGCCTTCGGCAGATGCTTCAGCGAGCTCGGCCATGCGCACTTTGCGCTCCGAAACCGACCAGCCTTCGGGGACGAGGCGTTCTCGCGCCAGTGCCAAGACAGAGTCTCTTGTAACACCTCTCAGGATGGTTCCGTCGAGAGGTGCGGTCAGCAGCTCCTTCTGTCCAGTTTCCTTGTTCTTGATGGCCATGAACAGATTCATCGTCCCAACTTCGGTCACGTACTCCTCCTCGCCGAACAACCACAGATTTTGCTGGAAGCCTCGAGATGCTGCTTCTTGTTGAGGCACAACGCAAGGCGCATAGTTGGCTCCGAGCTTCTTGTCTCCTACACCGCCGGGCCAGGCTCGAACTGCATAGTCGGTCGCTTCCAAGGACACAGCCTTGAATCCCGTCGGATAATAAGGGCCAACTGGGCTAGCAATCAGGTAGAGGAGCGCTGAGCCGGGAGGGCCGATGCCAATCGTGGGCTGGGTGCCGATCAGTGTAGGTCGTAGGTAGAGCGAATAGCCTTTTTCACTGTGTTGTTGCAAAGCCCTTCCTTCAGTGATTGTTTCTCATGACCAGGGCTTATGATGAAACCTACTTTGGAATGAATCTGCTATCGAGCTTGACCAACTCGCCAATCAATTTGGTAAAAGCAGCGCCATCGAATGTTGGAAGAGCGATACGCGACGCAGACTGATTCAAGCGCTCCATATTTTTGTCCGGTCGGAACAGACGGACTCTGCCTTCCTTGTCTTTGTATGCCTTCATTCCTTCAAAGCAGGTAAAGGCATAGTGGAGCACGCAGGTAGCCGGGTCGAGACTCAGGTTCTGATACGGGGTGATACGAGGAGCAAGCCAGCCCTTGGAGGCAGTCCATTCGACGGAAAGCATGTGGTCTAGCGATAAATTCCGTATATGAGTGTCAGGTCTTCCATCTGCCCCAGACTTCTTCGGCTCAAAAAGAAAGGGACCTGCTATCGTTGCTTACCGGTAAATGTCTTGCCAAAGACCAGCTCATTGTTCGGAATCAATTCCTTGGGCGCAGTGGCTGGCGTGATGGAAAGTTTTGAGGGATCAAGACCGGAGAGTGCCGGCGCCGCCTTATCGCTATACAACCTCTGCCATGTTGCGAATCTCGGTTGTGATAGAGGTTTGGTGGTCGCGTACGAGCGCAACAAGGTGTTGCGCGCAAGTCGGTGAGAGGAGCGCATCTTGTGCTTCTGGCAACAGGAATACAGCGTTGAGAAATCTGCCCCGGGCCCCGACGATGGAGCGTGCCAGACGGGTTTAATAGGCTGGCACTTGGTATGAGTAACTTGCTGGCTTGACAAAGGGAGACCTTGCAGGATGACTCACAGTTCAATACCTGATTGTCGCGTGTTGCGCCTGAGGAGAAGAAAATAATTTTGGTGGACTCTGAATTGGCGCCTGCCCGGAGAGGGAGCCGACCTCCGCACAGTCCCCCGAAATCGGGCTTGCAGCTTCTTTGGCCGTGTTTAAGCGAAGAACGCCGCGCCTGGCCGGTTTCCCCGCGTCTCTGTTATTGCTAACTATGTGATGAATTTGTTGATATCTAACCATTAATGCGCTTAGAATTGTAATAAGACGCTCTAGTGCTCCGTTGTAACCCCTCTCTGTCAAACAAAGGGCGTGTGGACGTGCTAGATGGTCCCAACAAGTCGACAACCAGCATTCTGATCTAGTTGCCTTGAGATACGATGCAAATTCTTAAACAGGAAAAAGTAAATCCTATTCTTTACAGGCACTACATGTTATATCGTGTCTGATGACGGCTTCAAGTGTTCTGTAAGAGTCATTGATCCTGTAAGAAGAAACCAGGTACCAATATCAATGATATTCATGATTCGAAAGCCAGTCAATCAATACCCGGGTATATTCGCAAAACAAGCAAACATGCCAAGACCACCGCATTCGCTCTTGCCTGGAACTCATCTTCATGAGTCTTCCAAGGACTCGCTGTCTCTTGACAAACAGGAATAATTCTGTTCACATATCTTTTACATGCCGAGATGGCATCACAACAGCCAGCTGCCAAGAGCGGTGGCCTCTCTCTGTACGCCAACCTCCTGGACCCGACCTTGGAGGGTTCCGGGACCATTTCAAGAGCGCCTGTTGTGTTCAAGCAGAGCCCCGAAAGCGAGGCTCAAACAGAAGATGCTGCCTCGGAAAAGCAACAACAGATAAGTGCTGGTAGCGCATCACCCTCCTCGTCTACCCTTGATGGTGAAACTGTGAAATCTCCGATCTGATCCGCTCACGTGTGTTTCTGGTTTCTCCTGTTTTGGCAATAACAGCATCTTTGCGCTTTCAACCCATCAAAAGACCGCAATTAGCGAGCCAGAAGCCAAAGGCTAAACCCCAGTTTACCAAACCGACCACAACCACATCAAAGCCGGAGCTCGCAGCGGGCGCAAGCAACACGCCCGCACGTCCTCAGGTGAAAACAACCCTAGCAGACTGGACATCAACGGTCGATGATGACGAAGATGTCAATGGGTTCTATAGTGGAGCGAGAAGACAACGCGGTGGGCGCAAGAAGCGGAAGAAAAACCGAGACGGCCCCGAGATGATGACAAATTGGGATGATATATACGACCCTTCGAGACCGAACAACTATGAGGAATACAAGCAGAGCGACGAAAAAATTCGCGAAGTGAGGGATTGGAAGGACCGTCTCTATGCACACCGCATGGCTAGGCACCCCAGCAGTGAATACGACAGTGACAATGATCACCATCAACCAAAGAACCGTAAGTTTTACGTTGAGCAGCCGGTCGTGTGTGATGCTGACACCATTATAGGACAATTCGCTCCTCCGCCATATAGCTTTGCGCCCCCGCCAGGCCTTAACGATACTTCACATGCCGGAGTTAGTAGCGGTAGAGAAGACTTTTACGATGACAAGTCCGGGGTGCACGAAAGCCAAGACAGAGAAGTGGAAATGGCTGATTCGGACTATCAACCACCGGCACCGGCAATCATACCAGATGATGCCACTGGGGAAGATGCCTATACTCGTAGACTGCGCATGGCCCAGCAACCTCCACCTCCTTCCGACCTCCCTCCTCCTCCGCCGCCTCCTCCAGTATCCTCGACCGCCGGTCCATCGATGTCTATTTTCCAGCCTGCCTCGGCAACTATTTCTCGTGCCCCCGTCCGATACGTACTGCCTCCAGCACCAGAGGATATTCCAAAAACCGAAGAGGAGCTTGAAGCAACGTTCGCTCAGGAACAGCCAGTCCAAGAAGACGACGGAGATGCCCCTCGTTCTCTTCGTCCAGGGCAGCAGGGCTTTGCAGAGCGGCTTATGGCTAAATACGGTTGGACAAAAGGATCTGGCTTGGGTGCTACCGGTTCCGGAATTGTGAATCCTCTCCAGGTCAAAGTTGAGAAGCAAAAAAAGAAACCAGATTCGGAAGGTGGAGGCTTTGCCATGCCCCCGGGCCGTGGTAAGATTGTTGGCAGCAAGAAAAAGACGGAAGATAGGGGGAAGTTTGGTGAAATGAGTGAAGTGATCGTTCTGTATGGAATGTTGAATGGGCTGGACCTGGACGCCGAGCTTCACAACAGCCAGGGGGGTGGTTTGATGCAGGAAATCGGCGAAGAGTGTAATGAAAAGGTATGTGATCCTTTGTGAGGCTCAGCCGCTGCCACTAACTCTGTTATAGTACGGCCGTGTTGAGCGAGTGTTTATTGATCGCGACAGCGATGGCCCCCCGCCTGTCTTTGTCAAGTTCACTGCACAGCTCTCGGCCTTGCGGGTACGTCATCCCTCCCTAACGTAGTTGAAGATGTCCTGATCACCTATAGGCTGTAAATGCGCTCGAAGGCCGAGTATTCAACGGGAATCCAATAACGGCTAGATTCTACAGTGCTGAGAAGTTTGAAAAGGGTATCTACCAATAAGGCGTACTATGTGTCTGTGTTCCATACCTAGTTCCTCATTACTACATTTCCTTGGCTGGCGTTGCGGAAGATTGGGTTATGAATAGCAGATATCATCACGAATAACATCTTAAAAGCAGAGAATCTGAGCAATAGTAACAACTGTGCATAATGCTGCTAGGAACCCACATGAGAGCCTCAATGAAAGTGCGGCTTATCGTCGTTCATGTAGATCGCGGGATCTGCCCCCCGTTGCCATCTTTCTCCTTGTTTATGTGTTGTTTTCCGGTGCACCACTTCAGCCAAAAGCTGTCTCCTAGTCTGTGAAAGGTTCTTTGCTACCACAATATCCCATTTTTTAGTCACACTTGCATAGTCTTGTCAAACAACATATGTGGCACGTGACTCTTCTGGCGGCGCGGTATCCGAATTGGACGGCACTGTGGGGCACCACAGACATCTCCAGTCTTACCAGGCGCCGCTGCTGGTACCATGCCGTTTTCCTTCCTTTTCCTCTTGCTCACAAGCATATCGACGCCGTGCTTCTGAGAAGCTAGAGTTTTCTTTTTTTTGTTCTCGCATTCTTGCGCCATTGCTTTTGTCCTTCACTGCACAGCTACCCCGCTTCGTTCGTGACGGTCCAGCCGAATCGCAAACAACCTCCCCGCGCGCATAGCACGCCGAGAAAGCTTGAAAGGGCTGTCAAGATGAGTTTGTGTCTGAATCGATTAACCGAGGAAAGGTGACAGGGATATACCGGGCCGAATCTCCGTATAAGAATGATAAGCTCACGATATCGCAGAAAGCAATGGCGTAAAGACCACCCGTTTGGATTCTACGCAAAGCCGTATCGTAACGCTCAGGGTGTTCTCGATATGAAAAAATGGGAGTGTGGTATCCCTGGGAAACAAGGCACTCTGTGGGAGGGTGGTCTTTTCAAATTAGACTTGATTTTTCCGGATGGTAGGTGGTCATGTTACTCATTAATGGTTTATTGGCACGGTTCTGACCTATGGGCTCTAGAGTATCCTACAAAGCCTCCAAAGTGTACGTCTTCGTCGCGAAACCTGTAACATACCGCGCTTCAAAGGGCAATAGTCATTATGCTGGTTCCTCGGCCTCGACATGTTGGCCGGAGAGAACATACTCAGAGGCTGACTTGTGGCTTACTCTCAGGCAAATTTGTTCCTCCGCTCTTTCACCCGAACGTGTACCCTTCCGGTACGGTCTGCTTATCCATCCTTAACGAGGAAGAAGCATGGAGGCCCGCCATTACAATCAAACAAATCCTCCTCGGCGTACAGGACCTTCTTGATGATCCTAATCCCGAGTCCCCTGCCCAGGCAGAAGCATACAATTTATTCAAGAAAGATCGCGCAGCCTACGAGCGAAAGGTGCGCCAAGTCGTGCGGGAGAATCCAGCACCATAACTGTCTTGGTGTACACCGGGTCGTTCAGAAAGTGACGTGAAACATCTTATGATCAGTTTTTATGGCGGCATGGAGTTTAAAGGATTGTTCTTCATCTTTCATTCTGTTTCCCAATTATTACAACTTTTGTATTTCCATGTATGTCCCGGACTCTCCCTAGTTTGCATTGGGCGAGGAACAACGTGAATCCCATGTATGCATCGGCGCTTTGTTCAGGAACGTGACAGCTCCTTTTGGAACCTTGCCTAACAGCGGCTGGACTGACTATGTACGAATCTGCATTAGCCACAACACTCCGTAAAGGCATAACTTTTAGCTGTCTTTAGACGTGGTCGCCAATAGCAGCACGATCAAGGTGTTTTTAAGCTGATGTTGCGCCTTCCGGGCCGAGGGGCGAGGTGCTTCTTATCTTATCAGGTGAGTCACCAATTGCATGCGCTCCGATCTCGCCTTACGCCCGCCAGTCCACCCCTCCAATTCTACAAAAACCCTAAAAGCTTTGCTGGCAATTTACTTGTCCTTTATCCCACTTGTCTTTCGTACATTCGCTGTCTCTCTTCTCCAGCGCCCTTCTTCTCAATTGTGAGATTTCAGAGCTCTTCTGGGAAATTCCGACAAGATGTGTGGGATTTTCGCTTGCCACCAGTATGCAATTTCTTTCTCTTGGCTTTTGATCCACCCTCTTGCGAAGGGGTTGAAAAAACTTGTGAGGGTTGCCATTGATTGCTGACGATGGGGAAATAGCCATCCAGATGTGCAAAAATTCAAGCCTACGGCTTTGCGCATGGCGAAAGCGTAAGATTTTTCCCTGGGTTGAATGCTGAAGGTCGGAACTAACCGTGTTTTTGTGTCTGATAGACTTCGTCATCGTGGACCGGATTGGAGTGAGTCACACTTGCGCTGGTGTGGAAGCCGGGGAAACCATCGACTAACCTGACACGTCTTCTTCAAACAGGTGGTAGCTTTATTGGCAACAAGACCAGTAAGTCATCAGAACAAAAGCAATTGCCCTGAGGGATGGTTTGGCTGACAATTCGTTTGCTTCTCAGTTCTCGCGCACGAGCGGCTGAGTATCGTCGGTGTTGGTATGATACATTTCTTCTGTTGATGGCAGTTGCTGTTTGTTTCTGGAAATCCTAATACGGCCATCTAGACACGGGCTCTCAACCACTGGTCAACGATGACAAGACTATCGCCTTGGCCGTTAACGGTGAAATCTATAACCATCGGATCCTGAGGAAGTCTCTTGATCCGTCATACAATTACAAGACACACTCGGACTGCGAGGTCATCATCCCATTGGTATGTTGTACTCTGTCAGGGCTAGGATCAGATGTACTTACGGCGTTGGTAGTATATGAAATATGGCCGAGATGCTCCAAAGCACCTCGATGGCATGTTTTCCTGGGTTCTGTACGATTCCACAGAAGACCGCGTCATTGCGGCTCGCGACCCTATTGGTATTACTAGCTTCTACCAAGGCTGGTCCTCCGAGACGCCTGGAGCTGTCTATTTTGCCTCTGAGCTGAAGAGTTTGCACCCCGTCTGCGACAAGATCATTGCCTTCCCGCCAGGCCATGTCTACGACTCGAAAACAGACACCACGACGCGCTATTTCGAGCCGACATGGTGGGACCCTAAGAAGGTGCCCTCGACTCCGGTCGACTATAAGCTTCTCCGGGAAATGCTGGAGCGGTCCGTTCGCAAACGCCTAATGGCTGAAGTTCCATATGGTGTGCTTCTGTCTGGTGGTTTGGATTCTAGCTTGGTGGCCTCCATTGCGCAACGCGAGACTCTCCGCACCCAGGCTCTCCAGCGCGATGACGTTGTGACAGGGGAATCCGGTTTGGTCGGTATCGACGACACCAACGACTTGTCGACTGTGACCGTTTTGGCGAAGTTGCATTCTTTCTCTATCGGTCTGCCGAACGCGCCTGATACCCAGGCTGCTCTTGAAGTAGCCAAGTTCCTGGGGACGAAGCACCACGCATTCACTTTCACAATCGAAGATGGTCTCAACGCCCTCTCGGACGTCATTTATCACCTCGAAACCTACGACGTGACTACGATCCGCGCTTCTACTCCGATGTACCTTTTGAGCCGAAAGATCAAAGCACTTGGCGTGAAGATGGTCCTGAGTGGAGAGGGCAGTGACGAAATCTTCGGAGGATATCTATACTTCCATGCCGCCCCCAACAAGGACGAGTTCCACGCCGAGACCGTGAGAAGGGTAAAGAACCTCCACTTGGCCGACTGTCTTCGCGCGAACAAGTCGACCTCTGCCTGGGGTCTCGAAGCTCGCGTGCCTTTCCTTGACAAGCAATTCCTCGAAACCGCAATGAACATCGACCCCAACGATAAGATGATCACCAAGGACCACATTGAAAAGTACATTCTACGAAAAGCGTTTGACACTTCGGATGAGCCTGATGTGCCTCCCTATCTCCCGGATAACATCCTCTGGCGTCAAAAGGAACAATTCAGCGATGGCGTTGGGTACGGCTGGATCGACGGTTTGAAGGATGCCGCTGAGCAACATATCACGGATGAGATGATGAAGAACCCCAAGCCTGAGTGGGGTGACGACGTTCCCGACACGAAAGAAGCGTAAGTCACAAATATACATCATATGAGTGCCTGCATGGGTTTTGTTAACTGGTTGATTGCAGCTACTGGTACCGCTTGATGTTTGATGAACAGTTCCCGTCTTATTGCGCCGGCACTGTCGAACGATGGGTGCCAACGTGGTCCAAACAGACCGATCCCAGTGGACGGTGAGTTTTACCTTTAATTAGATTTTGAAGAATATGAAGCTGATCCTAAGGATTTTTCCAGAGCAATTGCGACCCATAACGCCAAGTATGAGAGCGCGGTTTAGTGAAAAGAACGAAGAACACATAGAATCCGACTAGACTTTTATTTTCGTTGTTTTGTTTTGTTACTTTTTGCTTTTTCTACGGAGCATTTTCAGTTATATAAACCTGACATTGTCCGTACCTCTGCGGGCGTATCAGGGTGACCCATTGGATTTTGGTAAGATGTTTTTCTTGTGCATTTGGGAAAAAATCAGTTGAGCCCAGGGGGGATATTCGCCGAGGAGGATTAGTGGTGCCTTCTTTGCATGTAATTTATATAGCATGGACTGGGCACTCTAATCTCAAGGGAACAAATTTCGACTCGACTGCGAAAACGTCTGTAAAGAGCTGGCCTATCATTCAGTAGTATGTCATGTGCCTGGATATGAGTATTCTGTGCATTGTAGTTGTCTATCACCAGTGTCCTCCGTGGACGTGGCTGTCATAGCTGCATGTAAAATGACGCCATCCCGCCCGCCGAGGCAATTAGTTGGGCTACTTTGTTAATTACATGGTGCAAACGTTAGGCTGCACGAGACACGACACGAAACAACAGTGAAACAGATCGCCGTACCTCGTCGCAGCTCGATAGCCAACTAGCATGCAGACTGAGTTGGTGGTTCCATCACGACGCGAGGTGCGCGCAAGAGGAAGAACAATAGAGGTCAGGGAAAGTCAGGTGACCGCACTGTTCCTGGGCAGTCACGTGACGCGGCGGTTTCAGCCGGGCGTGGACAGCCCGCCAGCCAATGGGCGACGACCTGGGCTCCCCCGTGGCCGCTTTGCTTCCCCCCAACCGTTCTCGACCCGACAACCTCCCTCTTCCTCTTCCTTACTCTCCCTTGTCCAAAACAAACACTAGCTGTCCTGTTCTCCCCTCTTGAAACCTCTCCTACTTACATTTCAAGCTTCAAAATTTCAATATGGCTGCTCCTGCTGCTTTCTCTGACATCGCCAAGGCGGCTAACGATGTGAGTCTTTTTTCTCGTCGCACTTTTTCTGTTTTTCTAACTCGGTGAAATCACAGCTCCTCAACAAGGATTTCTACCACACCAACCCTGGTATAATCTGCGCCTTTCCGCACTCATTTAGTTGCTGCGCGCTCAAGTAACTGACGAGGTTTCTCTCTAATTAGCCAGCATCGAGGTCAAGTCCAATGCCCCCAATGGCGTCACATTCACCGTGAAGGGAAAGTCGGCCCACGAGGGACCTATTGCCGGCTCTGTATGTTCTCTCCCCGACGACTGCGTGCGCCGGGTGCACAAGGCTAACTGACAAACTCCTTTCCTAAATTAGCTTGAAGCCAAATACGTTGACAAGCCCATTGGTACGTGCACTCCCGTCGCATTTCCCGCCTTGGTTGCCCTACATAAGGACAGCAAGAGCTCTTTGCCGCGAAGGAAGGTTCCAGACTGCAACTGACGCTAACCTGCCGTACAGGTCTTGCTCTTACCCAAGCCTGGACCACCGCCAACGCCCTCGACACCAAGCTCGAGCTGGACAACAACATCACCAAGGGCCTCAAGGCTGAGATCCTCACTCAATACCTGCCCACGTCGCAGTCCAAGGGCGCCAAGCTCAACCTGTACTTCAAGCAGCCTAACTTGAATGCCCGTGCCTTCTTCGACCTCCTCAAGGGCCCCACTGCCAACTTGGACGTCGTTCTTGGCCACGAGGGCTTCCTTGTCGGTGCCGAGGGTGGCTACGATGTTCAGAAGGCTGCCATCACCAAGTACTCCGCTGCTGTCGGCTACAGCCTTCCCCAGTACTCTGCTGCCGTCACTGCCACCAACAACCTCTCCGTCTTCTCTGCTAGCTACTACCACCGCGTGAACGCCCAGGTTGAGGCTGGTGCCAAGGCTACTTGGGACTCCAAGGCCGGCAACACTGTCGGTCTTGAGGTTGCCAGCAAGTACCGCCTGGACCCCTCTTCTTTCGCTAAGGTACGTTTGACTTGGTTTCTATGTTTTGGATATTCACTTCCCCTATGCACTGGAAACCTGCTCCCACAGTAGAGTTATGTCGCTGACAGTGTTTCTAGGCCAAGATCAACGACCGCGGTATTGCCGCTCTCGCCTACAACGTCCTGCTCCGCCCTGGCGTCACCCTCGGTCTTGGTGCCTCTTTCGATACCCAGAACCTCAACCAGGCCGCCCACAAGGTCGGTGCTAGCTTCACCTTTGAGGGCTAAATTTTCTCAAAAAGATGTGAATGAGACCTCGAGTCTAGCTTCTCAATGCTTTGTGCTTCTTTGCGACGGTTTGAAGGTTACGCCAGAGTCTCTTTCAGTCACTTCACCCATTGTTTGTGTGCATATCTAGATACGATTTGCTCTAATTCTGGAAATTGGCAACCTGAGAGCCACAATAATTTTCTTGTTACTCTCTTTTGCTATTTTCATTCTATTTGTAATATTACGTCTGAAGGACATGGTGGAATGACCGAGGAAAGATTGCTGGAGCTAGAGGAGTTGCGATTCGGGGACAATGGGCTAAACCCACCATTGAGCTTTAAGCATGCAACCTGTACTAGTTACCCACATGCTTTGTCTGTATAGCAGCAATATAAAAACCTTTCTTTTGTCTATCACGAAGTTGAGTTGTTCTTTAACTTTTTGACATAAATGATATGCATAGTATAATTGTGTTATTTATCAACTGGCGTGCGAACGAACCAGCTGCTGGGTATCAACACAATACTTTCCTCTAAACCGTTGTGGATTCATTCCATCAGTTGCAGTTCACCGGTCCTTATTCCGAGAATTTAGCTGTTTCGAATTGTTTTTTTTGAGTACGGCACCAAGAGACGCCACCGAGACCAGAATGCCGGAAACCACCATGAACCGCAATATGAGATTCCCACTCGATCCCAGCGCACTATCTCTAATTTCTTGATCGCGCTGTTTTTGACGCGAGCGCCTCAGTTCACGCCGTGCATCCTCGGCAGCTTGTGTTCGGAAATGGCCCTTGGCGTTGAAATGCCACACGGGGTTATTGTGAATGAACGATGTTGGATCCTCTTCTGTTGGCGCAGTGCCGCCACCACCAGCAGCCTCCGAACCGGTTCCCGTATACGTTCCGCCAGGCCCCGGCCTCGACCCCCTCGCACCGTACCCGCCATGAGCATAGAAACTAGGCGGCGGCCCTTTGAAAGTCCCGCGTCTCTTACTCAGTCCGCTCGCCGGCCTGGACCCGACATATGAGCTACCACGCATATGCGCTCCGGCACTACTATAGCTGCCCATCGGATGCTGTCCCGCGACAGCACTACTGCGGGTATTGTGATTCGCGATGCCATGGTCGCGGTCGTACCGTGCCCGTTTCGCACTGTCGCCCAGAATTTGATAGGCAGAGGAGATATTAGCGAAACGTTCTGTGGCGCCGGGGTCGGAGCGATTGCGGTCCGGGTGGTGTTTGAGCGAGAGAGCGTAGAACTGCCTTGTTGTCAGACACAGGTCAGCCTTTTTGAACTGTCTTTTCCTCTCCCTTTTTGCGTCTTCAAAGGGGGTTACTTTTTTATCTCGGCTCCGGTGGCAGTCACCGGCACATTGAGTGTTTCATAGTGCGTTTTTTGATGGCTACGTGGGTAGGTGAGGCGGGTGGTTGTTGAGAAGAACAATCTGGCTGGCGAGATGACGTCCGCACAGGAGCTTCGGCAGTTGTTCTTGCTGCGGTTGCTGCTGCTAACAAACGAAGGTGACAGCCTTCTAGAAGTCGTGAGGCGAAGAGGCATGCCTCATTGCGCAGTTTGATGACAAATCAGGACACAGGCGCTTTGCAATGCTAGGGCGTGATCGTTGTGAGAGAATGGTAGAGGATCATCAACTCCTCGATCATCGCGAGTAGTGGATTTGGTGCTGCGTCATCGGGCCGCGTTAGTACGAAACGGGAATCGATTTGTATTGTAACACGACTTGGGCCAGCAGACAGTATATAAACAAAAAGCATACTTTTTGGTAATTACACTTGATCTTGCAAAGCAGAGTGAAGCCTATCAAGCTTTTCTCTCTGTTCTATGGGAAGAAGAGTTTTCTTCTTGTCCTCTAGGCACGGGCACATGCATATACTTTGTATCATGCGTGCAAGTAACGTGCTTTCAATACATTAAATCAAAGCTTCGCATCATACTCAAAACTACATCAAGTATTACTGATTAGTTATAGCGTAACTTATCCTATAAATATAATAATAGTCGTAATCGATCCGTGACAGTGTTGTATCTCCCTTTACGTAGCGTCGATTTCCCCGCATAGATGTGTTGGTTTTAACTTCCGTCTTGGACTCGGCCGCCTCGTAATTCTTGCACCCCACTCGAAACCGGGCTGGAAGAGTTTGAAAAAAAAAGGAAAAATTCGAAAAAGACCCTATCGCCATGGCTGCTCAGGCCAGTGCAGGGGTTGAGAAGCTCGACCGTAAGTAGCAAGAGACAGCATGAGCATTTATTTTGTTTCCGTTTGTCACCTTGCTAACTGTGTGGGTGGCAAATAGTGAATGGAGCCAACGGTCAGGGCAATAAAACGACGACCCGCGCCGCTGCTGAGGATGTAGCAGACAACGACGATTCGGAGGACGACAAGGAAGAAGATGAGGGCGCGGCAGATGGCGCTGCTACTGGAGGTATATAGTTCCATATGCACTTCTTTATCACAAAGACCGACAGGTGAACTTACCCACTGCAGCCGCCAAGAAGAAGAAGAAGCGCAAGCCCAAGAAGAAGAAGAAAGGCGGAGCCAAGAAACAAACTTCTCCTCCCAGGGTGCCGTTGTCAGAGCTCTTCCCAAATAACCAGTATCCTGAAGGCGAGATTGTCGAGTACAAAGACGAGAACAACTACCGTACAACCAGCGAGGAGAAACGCTACCTGGATCGCATGAACAATGACTTCCTGCAAGAATATCGGCAGGGGGCCGAGGTTCATCGTCAAGTCCGCCAATGGGCTCAGAGCCACATTAAACCGGGCATGACGCTCACGGAAATCGCCGAGGGGATTGAAAACGGGGTCCGGGCGCTTACTGGCCATCAAGGTCTTGAAGAAGGGGACAATCTCAAGGGCGGAATGGGTTTCCCTTGTGGTCTCAGTATCAACCACTGTGCCGCCCATTATACGCCGAATGCTGGTAATAAAGTGGTCTTGCAGCAGGGGGATGTCATGAAGGTCGACTTTGGAGCCCAGATTAACGGTAGAATTGTCGATAGCGCATTTACTATGACTTTTGATCCAGTCTACGATAACCTGCTGGCTGCTGTCAAGGACGCTACCAACACTGGTATTCGGGTATGGCTTGACAAAGCTGTTCTTGCTATACTGGACATGTGCTGATGTTGTTACAGGAAGCCGGTATTGACGTCCGCATGAGTGACATTGGCGCAGCTATCCAAGAAACCATGGAGAGTTATGAGGTCGAGATTAACGGCACCACGTACCCTGTGAAAGCCATTCGCAATCTGAACGGACACAACATTGATCAGCATGTCATTCACGGCGGCAAAAGTGTGCCCATTGTGAAAGGCGGCGATCAAACGAAGATGGAGGAAGGCGAGACCTTTGCCATCGAGACATTCGGCAGTACCGGCAAAGGCTACGTGAGAGATGATGTTTGTTGCCCCTTCACCCTCGACCCCCATTCCCCAAAAAGGAAAAGATCCTGTCTAACTTGATTGTCCAGATGGAAACCTCTCACTACGCCAAAGTCCCAGATGCACCCAATGTTTCACTCCGTCTGTCTTCTGCAAAGAATCTGTTGAATGTGATCAACAAGAACTTCGGAACCCTGCCGTTTTGCCGTCGGTACCTTGATCGACTTGGACAGGAGAAATACCTTCTTGGGGTATGTTTGCGCAGCCACAACCAGGTGGATCTCGCTGACTGATTGTAGCTCAATAACCTGGTATCTGCGGGAATTGTCCAGGACTATCCGCCTTTGTGTGATATCAAGGGCTCTTATACCGCCCAATATGAACATGTAGGTGCTTCAATTACTTATGTTGCGACTTCTTCCTGACGCTACTCCAGACAATTTTGCTACGACCAAACGTAAAAGAAGTGATCAGCCGTGGCGACGACTACTAATGTCTGCTTGCCTCACTTTTGTCTTGCTGTTTCAACACATTGAACAGCTCGCCAAGGACGTGCGGTAACGCCACACAGCATGAAGATACAAAATTGTTATATGAAACTCTATTTAGAAATCATTCTTTATGAAAAATATAGAGAAAAGCAACAGTTTCGTCTTGATTCCAAGTCGAGTTCTTTGTAGTGACTGTAGTGTAACGGGGCCAGGTAACTGAATGTCAACCCTCCATCTGTGGTAGCCCCACGTGGAAACCCTTGTTTCCGAAGCGGAGCTGCGGGCTTCAGTATTTATTCCGACCACCTACCACTTGCGCTGCCCTGAAACGACGGCAACAACGACATTGCACACATGGGGCTTCTTTTCCACTGAAAATCTTTTTTCTAAACAGTTCTCATGGCTTCCGTTATGTCGACCTCGACGCCCTCCCTGAGGGTTGTAAAGGGAGCCCAAGAGCAGCAACAAGCACAGCCCGCAAGAGCGCAACCACCGCCAGGTTCATCTTCGGTCGACCACTTCTTTTGGACCTACACAGAAGAACCCCACCGATCACGGCGGCAGGCTATCATAAAAGCCCATCCAGAGGTAAGTTGCTCGCTCAGCATGTCTTCCGTCAAACCGACCATGGTACTCACACCGCTGGTTGGGGATGGCAGGTTACCAAGCTCTGTGGTCCGGAACCACTCACCAAGTACCTTGTGTTCGCCGTCGTTTCGCTTCAAATCAGCTGCTCTTATTTGCTCCGTGATGCCCCTGTATTTTCATGGAGATTTCTTCTTACTGCATACGTGATTGGGGCGACCTCAAACCAGAACCTGTTCCTGGCCATCCATGAGATCTCGCACAACTTGGCTTTCCGTTCGGCGTTGGCAAACCGTTTGCTTGCTATATTTGCAAACCTTCCAATTGGGTTGCCATACAGTGCTGCTTTCCGGGTGTGTGATATCTTCAGCCGTGATTGACAGAGGGCCATGGAACTAACGTGATTTCATTTCTGTGATACAGCCATACCACCTCACCCATCACAAGTCGTTGGGAGTTGCAGGTCTCGACACGGACTTGCCGACAGCTCTCGAGGCTTTCCTTCTCGACTCGCTACTAGGGAAGGCGTTCTTCTGCACTTTCCAGATTTTCTTTTATGCCCTACGACCCATGTTCATATACAGTCCGCCATTCACTTCGATCCACGTGCTGAACCTCATCACCCAACTCTCCTTTGACTATGCCCTCACGCAGCTGTGCGGAGGATCTTTGAAACCAGTGCTATACCTCCTCATCAGCTCCTTCTTGGCGGGCTCGCTGCATCCATGCGCAGGACATTTCATTGCCGAGCACTATTTCTTCTCCGGAATCAAGGCTGGCGGAACTGAGTCGATGCAAGAACTCAAACAGGGAAAATCCTCCATAAAGAGCAGCCCGCTGGATTCCCTTGCCCCGCCGGAGACATATTCCTACTACGGACCCCTCAACATCTTAACATACAACGTCGGCCTGCACAACGAACACCACGACTTCCCCGCCATCCCCTGGACGCGTCTACCAGAGGTAAACCGCATCGCGCGCGAATTCTACGAGCCGCTGCCATGCCACCGGAGCTGGGTTTGGGTGATCTGGGCCTTTATCTTGGACAAAAACGTCGGTTTGTGGTGTCGAGTCAAGAGAGCCAAGGGAGGCAGGGTCGTTGGCGGGTTATCGAAACGGACTACTAGTGGTCGTGGCGGTGAAGGTATCTCTGCAGATTCGGTGAAGCAGGAGGATGAAGGGGAAGACGGGTGGAAGGAGAGCGAGATTCAGAACTGAGCAAGCATGGGAGAACTTTTTTTGTTCTTTCCATGTTGACTTAGTATGAAATCCAGGCTGGACGACTTGACTTTTCTGACGTGGGACAATCATGAGACAATAGATGAACTGTACATACGTGGCATCATTAATACGTACACTTTTGTAAAATGACCTGAATCAATGCTACACATATTGGTGAGTCCTTGGGCAAATGAAGAGTGCATCTCCACTCAGATTGTCTACAGTCAGGCGAGCTTGAAAATCCCACTGTATATAATATGAAGGAAACCAAACAACTGTGATTTAAAGCGTGATACTGAACAGACAAGACACAAAAGAAAAAAGATGGAATGAAATGTATACTATAAAAGAAACACATAGAATGAGTAATCGTAAAGAAGTTAAAGGAAAAGTGATAAAATCTGACGGATCGTATGGTCTCGGATTCATCACCGGGGTGCACAGAACCCGCCGGACGGGCTCTGCAAGGTAAAGAAAAGCAACCCCCAGGAGTTCGTTGTGGTGTCGATCAACCATGACGGGTGTGGACTGGATGTTGTTGCAGTGAAAACATCTGGTGAAAAAGTACAAGGAGTTATGCGTGGAATACGAGACAGAAAATAAAGTGAAGAAAAGATCCCCAATAGAATGTGACACTCAACAGGCAATGAATATGGAGACATGAAAACAAGAAAGCGCTCCGGAAAAAAAAGTCATCAAGCAGAGAGGAGCGCCCGGCGATAGAAAAAGAAGGAAACAAGAAGTAATCGCAGGGAGCCAACTCTATCTGTCATACATTAGAACAGGAAGTAGGCCAGCAAGAAACTCAGCAAACAGAGTGCTGCCACAATCTGAACGGGGACCCCGGCCTCCGAAGCTGTCTGAGGGTGTTGCTGTTGTAGTTGGGGAGCTGCGCCCTGACCGCCCGAACTTTTGTCTGTCTTTCGTTGACGCAAGCCAGATGCAAGCTCTTCCTTGAGTCGTTGAATTTCGGCTCGTGCTTCTGACAGTTGTCCTCCAATGTCATTTGAGAGGGAAGAAGAGGTATTTGTAGGAGCTGACTTGACGTCGTGACTCGTAGACGGGGCCCCGTCGCCGGTCGACTCTGCTGAGGGTTCTGGCTTGCTTTGCTCGAAACTCGGTTGCGCGATGGGGGAAGTATTAGAGATGGTCTTTGAAGCGACTGGTGCAGGTGTCTCATAGGCACCGCCAGGGGATGCGTATGCTGGAGGTTCTTCTTCGGTGGAAACCTAGAATAGAAATTCTACTTGTCAGCTGCTTGCGTCTCTCCAGACGACGACTATGCGCAAGACTACACATACCACACCGTTGGGCCCACTTGCAGGCAAAAAGCTCACCCGAATCTTCCGCTCCTGTATCGATGCTTTGGTAGCTTTTTCAAACTACCCTCCTTATCAGTCTGTGTTCGCAGCGGGAAAGTAACATGCAAGAAAGTGTGCGTACAATCGATGTGACGTTCGAGAACTCCAAATCTCCCGTAACGGCCACTGACTGGACCAGAAACTTATCCTTGCATTTGGCATCGGCAGGAGGGTCTTCCTTCATCGCCTGCAGGAGAACTAATTATGCATTCATCAACACTCCGTTCCCGCACAACGGACCCAACGTTATCAGACGAACCTTGAACCTCAACTTGTTTGCCTGGTTCGATACGACCCGAGTTTGGTCGGACACAGTAGCTAAAAGAGCTCCATCAGTAACCGAACAGATGGCTATCAGATCATCATCGCAGGAGGGTTGTGACGCACTGTTTGGGAGCGGTTGTTTTCACCTAAGCAAGGCAATGCGCCATTAGTCAACATACAGAGGATCAAGAATGACCGGCGCAGATACGCACCTTGAAAGCCACCGGATCGCTGTTATTATTGCGAAGACGCAAAGTCTCCGTGACTTCACGGTTGAAAGGCCCTGGGAACTCATTTAGATGAAGGCCAACAAATGGATGACATATCGTTTTGGCACTTACGTCGGAAGCCGAGGTCGCTTGGTTCCAGCTCGACAGACATGTTGGAGAATGAAGGGGATCACAACGATGGAGGAATGGGGCCAGAAAGAGACACGGCGACGTTCAAGAGCGCACAGGCTGAAAACTTGTCCTGGATCGAGGCGGGTGAAGCGAAGAGATGCTCGGCAGCGATCATGAGTTGTGGGATGCTTGTGATCGAAGTTGAGGCTAGCCAACCGGGGGTGTATTACTCACCCAAAACGCCAAGACCCGAAGGCTAAGCAGGCGGCCGTGTAATTTACCGTATTTCTGTAACAGCCTACCAGAGGTTACAATGATTTGGATAGATGCTTGTTAGTTTTGCTTTTTTGAAGTTTCTGCCTAGTACAACGTATATTCAAGGTCATAGCTAGGCGCTTTTACTTTACTTTTTACCGATATATACCGTGGCTTGACTGACTCTTGGCTGATTTCTGGTAAATGCTTATAAAGCGTCAACAAAGAAGCGTAGTGTCGAGTTTCATCTCTCGTAATATCAAAGGTTGTAATGCGCAGACGATTTAGAGGCGTCCGCCGAACATAAATACTGTTTTCTTACTCCAAGTATTGTTGATGTTCATAGTAAAATTTTAAATGTTATATCTGTATTTTTCGGTTGCTGATTGCGGAGCAACCCAGCTACGGCCAGGTCCCGCAGTAGTTAAGTTAGTACCTATCACGATATCACGTCACTGCCCGCCATCGACCTGCTGTCCGATCGCCTTGCTGCTACCCACATATACCGTGGTCAAACAAATCATACTCTGATCAAATACAAACCCACCTGCTTTCGCTTGAACGTCGGGTCCCCCGAAGAACCGACACTGGTGAATCCGTCGCCACGATGACGAACTCCGATCTCGACCAGCTCATCGAGATGGGTTTTGAGAAGGAAAGGGCAGAACTGGCGACATCCAAAACTGGAGGATGTTTGTACCCTTCTGAACTGTCACTATGCTTCTTGTATGGATCTGCTAACATGATCTCTGTTTGTATAGTACAAGCTGCTCTGGAGTGGCTCGAAGCCAACCAGGATAAATCGCTCGACGAGATCAAAGCCGCTACGACCAAAGATGACGAAGAACCTCCGTTGAAAGAAGGCGAAGAAGCCCGAAGTCTAGTCTGCAACGAGTGTGGGAAGAAGTTTAGAAGCCATGCCCAGGCTGAGTTTCATGCGTCCAAGACAGAGCATGTTGATTTCTCCGAATCAACGGAGGAACTTGCACCCTTGACCGAGGAGGAAAAGAAGAACCGACTGAATGAACTGCGCGAGAAGCTGGCAGCCAAGAGAGCAATACAGTCAGAACAAGACAAGAAGGACAAGAAGAGGAATGAGGTATGCTCGAGCAAATTGCACTGTTGTGTCCTTCCCTTATGAAGCGCTCACGTCCGATCTAGGAAATCCGCCGCAAGAACACCAAGGAGTCGCAGGACATCAAGGAAGAACTGCAGAGGAAGGAACAGATTAAAGAGGCCGCGAAGAAACGGAAAGAGAAGCAAGAGGAGATTGAAGCCAAGGCTAGGATTAGAGCGAAGATTGCTGCCGATAAGGAAGAGAGGCGACTGAAGGCTGAGAGGGAGAAAGCTGAACGTGCTGGCCAAGCTCCTCCACAACCGGCACCAGCAGCCCCAGCACCAACTTCATCTGGACCGGTGAAATCTAAACCGGCGTCGGCGTACACAGAGACTCGTCTGCGACTTCAGACAAGCCAAGGCAACATTCTCAAGACGTTTCCAGTCGACACAACGCTATTCGAGGTTGCTGCAGCTCTCAGCAAGGACGACGGGATTGAGGTCCAGTCGTTCACACAGAATTTCCCTCGCAAAACTTTTGACGCCGATTCATTTGGCGAGACGTTGAAAGAACTTGGTCTCGTCCCGAGCGCCAGTCTTATAGCCAAGTGACGTATCTAAAATTAAATACCCCGGATTTCTAGATAACAGATAGCGACCAAATCGAGAGAGTTCAAGTTGATTACAAAATCTTTGATTTGGTGTAGTAAGAGGTTATCTAACGTAGCTAGGAAGCGATTTCACAAGCAAGCAAGTGCATCAATTCAAAACCACAGTACGTCCCTTGAATATCCAGGTAGTGCACTAGATGTAAACGCATATTTAAACACGTGATCTGGCGTTGCTGACATAAACGCGCCGTCGTGTCCGTCGCGTCCCCGCTGGCCGGGAACATCACGAGTCTATGGTATCCTGGTTATGAACCTATTGCTGCTATATCCGCTATGAAAATCACTTGAATATGCCTGCGTTAGTGTCCCAATTCTTTTGAGCATTCAAGATCAAAGTTAACGGTCATCGAACAGAGTGGGAGACCAACACCGCGGTCCGCCCAGTACGTTGGCGTCGAGCATGGCCGGCCCCGTCACCGCCAATCCGTTCGAAGAAGCCCCGCGACGCATGAACGAATACACTGCACAGGAAATCGCGACACTTCAATCACGGCTTGATAAACAGCTAGGGCCAGAGTACATTTCTTCAAGAGCGGGCCCCTCTGGACAAAAGGTGCATTATCTCGCAGCGGAGAAGTGTATCAACCTCGCCAACGAAGTGTTTGGATTTAATGGCTGGTCCAGTTCCATTCAGAATATACAAATCGATTTTGTCAGTATTCTTTGCCTTGAGGTCCTTAGGTCGAAGACTGACAGACTGTGGACAGGTCGACGAGAGTCCCAATACAGGAAAGATAAGCTTGGGGTTGTCGGTTATTGTCAGGGTGACCCTGAGAGATGGCACGTACCACGAGGTAGAGATTCCATCATCGATGTCACCAAAAACTCCCGGTAGCTAACATGTAGTGCCAGGATATCGGCTACGGTCACATTGAGAACTGCAAGGGTAAAGCAGCGGCTTTTGAGAAGGCCAAGAAAGAAGGGACAACGGATGGACTTAAGCGGGCTTTGAGGACGTTTGGTAATGTTCTAGGTAACTGTGTTTATGACAAGGATTACCTTGCCAGAGTCACAAAGGTCAAAGTAGCCCCGGTAGGACGCCATCCTGGTCTTGGATGATAGAGAAGGGTTCTGACATGGACAGACTAAATGGGATATCGAAAACCTCCACCGTCACCCCGATTTTGCCCCAGTCAAAACGGAACGGTCACCGGTGAAAAAACTACCTGAGGAAGTCGAGCTACCTCCACAGCCCGCTAAAGGCAACGCGCCGCCTGAGATGCCGATGATGATTGATGGGGATGGCGAATTTGGCAGTAAGGCTGCTCTCTAGCCATTTTCTTAATTACTGGGTCTAACTTGGGAACAGGCGATGTGTTCGATGAAGCTGATTTTATTGTGCCTTCTGGTGGAAACCCTGATGAGGTTTCTTTAGACGTTGAAACTCCCCAACCACCTCAACACTCTGACCCTAGGCGCCAGATACCCCCTGCTCAGCAAAGAAGACAAGAAAATTCCTTGCATCGGCCCGGGAATCCCAGCATGGTCACTCCTTCTAAACCTGAGAAGCCATGGGTTGCTGGACCTGGCCCCGCAACTCGCCCAACATTCCACGGCAACTCTACCAATACAGCGGCAACAAACGTGCATAGAGATGCAGAAAGCCGTCAATTCACTGTGCAAAGCCATCCTCTTGCAAATAATCGTGCTAGCCAGGAGGCTCAACAGACAAACGGGGATCAGATCAAAAAAGAGAATCCCTCCGATCCACAGATCACCACCAATGTT
This sequence comes from Talaromyces piceae, assembly GCA_001657655.1. Lineage (NCBI taxonomy): Eukaryota > Fungi > Ascomycota > Eurotiomycetes > Eurotiales > Trichocomaceae > Talaromyces > Talaromyces piceae. The sequence goes on from JNNX01000001.1 coordinate 1,843,200, forward strand.
CAGATACTCCCGATACAGAACGAACGATCGGCGTCCGACAAAGCACCAATAGACGCACCTGTTGGATTCTATTCTGCCAGGGCGGTAGATACGCTGCGCGAAAATCCCCAAGCTTCTCCCATGGCGCCACGGTTCGACCCTCATGCTGAGAGCCCCTCTATCCGTAAAACAGCTGGTATAGATCATACAAAGAGCGTCCCCATTTCGAAACCGATGTTATCACAAGCATCACCTTCTGCAACTGGAACGAGGGATTTTATCAATCCATCTGCAGACATGCATCGACGGATTGGAGCGCCTGGTGCTGGCAGTGCGTTCGCCAGTCCTGGAAACAGAGGACTTACAACATCCTCGTACCGCCCCTTGACCCGACCAAATATTGAATCCCAAAAGGCCGCTGGGACTAACCAGCCAGCAACAGCCCCAGATGGGCCCCTGAAGCGGCCACCGCTTATTGACGTGACCAATGCGCCTCAGCCAGGTACCAAAGTCGACTTGTCTGGGCCTGGAGATCCTAAGCGGCCGCGTCTCAATGAAGATAAGGATCAGAAACAAGTGGAACAGCAGTAATGGCATCTATCTTCGGGAGTCCAGGTCATGGTTATGGCTTTCAGTGGCGTTACGGGGGTATGCAACAACAGATTTTTACACGAACTTGAGCACTATTTATTGCAATGAAATCCCATCCCATCACACTTCGTGTGTATAAGCATAATCAATTTGATAGCTTTGATACAACTCAATACCGAGGCGCTTCAGGACGGTATGCATGCTTAGTCAAAATAGTACTAAGAACCTGGGGACTGGCTATTCACGATTTGAAACTCATTCAAAGCAATGATCTCACATCAATGTAGTATACTTGGAAACCGAAAAGTCCAGATTCATTATTGGCTCTTCATATTTGAGGCGATGCCACTTTCAACCTCATGAGTTGGTATTCTTGCTCTCTTGTGGTTGGTGTCCATCGTCAGGTTATAGATATGGCATGTAAAACGTAGCATATACAGCTAGGGGAAACTATTGATCTGGACAGTCTTGTAAAATAGTCCTGTGAATGATTATCTTCTCAAGATTGAGAGAAGCTTGTAAGAAACGTGACCTCCGGGCTAGTTAGGTCTGTAAAGGACCCGGTGGTGTTGGGCAGATGAAGTGGTTGTATTTACACTGTCCGTTTGCCTTTATTTTGCTTTTTCCAGCCCCTCCTATCCTTCTCTCTTTTTTCGCACAAACCGCTCCCTCCTCTTCCCTTATCTTGTTCTACTTTCTCTTTCATTTCAGTTCATCCAATCTGATCTGTGCAACGTCATCATTCTGCTACACTATCATTAAACTCTCTCTAACCTCATCTGCATGAAAATGGAAGACGTAGACGCCTCTCACGTGCAAGCGGCCCTGCAACAATTGGTAAGTGCTCTTCCATTATAAACATGCATCTCTGTTGTACTCATGCTCCATCCGTGGACCTCTAGGCGGACTTGGGCAATACTAGACGCGATGAGATCTCAACTGCTGTTGATACTGAAGCAGATGAACCGCAGGGGGGTGGGCAGCTCTTTCAGAAATCGATAGGTCAAACTGATCATAGTGCATGCCTGAACGAATGGAGTGGTGAGTGTAATACCTTATTGAGCCAAAGGGAACATATAAAACTGAGAAACATCGAAGCGTTGCATTCCACTATTGGAGACATCGAGGAGGAATTGGGCTCGCTCATGGGTGGCCAGAGCCATCGTGAGAAGCTTAGTAAAGAGCTCCTTCAAAGCTGGATTGGCCAACGGGGCCAACAACACCACCACCAGCGGCATTACCAGCGGCATCACCGCACCACTAAGCATGGGATGCAGCAACTAAGAAGAGGATACCAGCCCGTGTACAACGATGCTCCCAAAGCAGCATCAAAACCCATGCCGCCACCATTCTATTCAAGTCAATCGCCGACAGTCACACCATCCTTAGGTAAAAGGTCGCCGTCAGCTGCAAACCAAGCATCTATTGGAAGGCATACAGCTTCAAAGACCAAAACAGCTCCGAAACCTTTGTCAGCCCCTGAAGAGATACGAACTGCAGAGATATCAAAAGCGATAAAGCCATCACAAGCCTTACCGAAACTACCACGGTCTCAAAAACTGCTAGAAATTGCGCGGTCACCATCAAGTCTGAAGCAGCAACCAGCTTTTAAGGGGCACTCACATCCGACAACAACAACAAGCAAGAGTCATAACCAGGTTGAGCTTACAGGGTTCAATCTTCCCCAGCCGCAGACTAACAGCGAAACCATCCAACGGGTGAACAATATTGAAGGGGATTTACTTAGCTTTGATAATTGCTCTTCCGGCAGCCCTCGTGGCAAGGACCCCATCATTACCTCTCACTCTGCAATATCTGACCTATTGGAGATCAACGACGGCAACATGCTCACCAAAATACCAGGTGCCACAGGGTTACAGGTGTCAGGGATCGCGCCACCGATCACTCATGACGTTACAGAACTGAAACCTGAACATAAACAGATGTCCGGTCTTATAGCTTCCAAGTACGCAACCTCGGACGCTAAATCCACCATATCCAATTCGACCGCAAGTGGCGCCAAAGGCCAAGGCAAGGAGATAATAAACACGGCCAATAGAATAGATTTCTGGCAAAAGGCTTTGCCTCGTTCCGTGCAAGATATCATTCATGAAAAATGTGAGTCTCATACTACTCCCAAGAATGTCTCGGGAGGCTTGGCTACTTCTCGATGGGCACATTGACGATAATGACCATGCCGATGCAAAATCTGTGCTTGTGGAGAATACAAAAGGTCAAAAGCATTCTCTAACTAAAGCTCTCATGTTCAAGTGTTTCTAAGACATCACACTTGACTAGATTACGAGAGTTGATGTACCTCCCTAGTAGTTTAAAATAAGAAAAGAAAAAGAAAAAGCAAGAAACAAAAGAGATAAGTGAACGAATAAAAAATTTGTATATTTTTCATTCAGCCAGTGAATCAGAATATCATACACTAATAAAAGGACTAATGCCTCAACTCAGTAATGTTCTAGCTGTTGCCAGCCTAAGTATATCAAGTTATGGTCGCGAGTATGTAGACTACAGCTATGAAATCTAAGATGCATGGGGAATTATCGATCTAAAAAGCACCGGCGCAAGTCTGCGAACCGCCTTCGTCTATGGAACAAAAGAGTCAGCTTATAATTCTTCATTTTGTGGTTCTATGACAAGAAGTTTCGCTTACTTTTGATCACCTTACCCAGAGCTTGAAACAGGCTAATGACCATAACAGCGGTACCAAACGCTATACAAAGATATGCAGGCATTTTGGCTCGATGACTGGTCTTGCTCAACTTCACATAGCAGAGCGGTGGTAAAATATAAGCCAGAGCTGCGGCACTTGTGGCGCCAATCAGCTCGAAGACAGCGCCGAGATCACAAGTGATCAACGCCAGAAACATGGAGGTTACCACTAACGACGTGGTGAACAGCAGATGGCGATTGGGGTTGAAGGGCTCGTCGGGGAAATAATATGTAACCATTACAGAGCGGCAGACAAAGGCTTCGAGAGGCAAGGTCGTTAGCATGTTTAGTCCAAAGCAGCTATTTTATGTTAGCATCACTCATAAGATCTCAGAACGAGAAGTTTCACTGACAGCCGGGCTATATTGACCATCACGTTGTCAGACGGAAAGTTGTTGAGCACGTTGCCTTGGGTCTTTGACCCGAACGACAAGAAGCCAGAAATGGCCATGATCAAACACATTGCCATAGAAACACCAGTAGAATAGTGCGTTACTTTTGCAAATCGATCCATGGTAGGTTTTTTCAGGGATCCGTAGATGAGAAGGCTATTGTGGTCTGTGGGTTCATATTAGACGAGTAATCACACGCTAAGGATCCATTGAATTTCACATACGACAAACGAAGGCTAGAAAAGATCAGTCAATCATTCTTCAGAACGAAGTAATATTAAATTGTACTCACCAAATGAGATAACACCCACAGCTTGGAAGAAGCCAGTATTGACAAATAAACTTCCCTGCAAATCACCTCGGGAGTCCGAAGGAACGCGAAATCCTTGTATAACCACTGTCACGACAATAACTAGCATGCTGACCAGGGCTAACGCTGAAGCTTTTGCCAACTACAACAACTTAGCACACATCCAAGGACTGTTTCTAGACACTAACCTTGGCGATATCCCGATATAGTGACAACGGATAAGATATCCCCAGAATGAAGAGAACAATGACGGCTCTTCTGTCGGTGAGCAGCCATAGAAATGACATGTCTCGAAGGGATGGAAACATCGCCGCGAATACGTGAGGGATCGTGTCACCGACAATAATACAAAAAGCTACCATTCCACCAAATGCAAACGCCCATTGGGCTACCGAAATAGCGATCAAACCACTCTTTCCAAAGCAGTGCTGCATAGTGGCCTGGAAGGAATCGGCCCCACTCATCTTAGAGTTGATAACGATTAGTCGAATAGTCCAGTCCACGGTGATTGTTAGTGAAACTAGAAGTACTATGCCCATCACCATGCCTGCTTGCTTTAAGGCATAGGGTTGTCCGATAATGCCAGCTCCGATGATGCTATTGGCCATGTTCATGAACGCCATGCGCATTCCGCTTCGTGGTCGAGCGCTCTCGAGATGGTCCTCGGGAAAGAAATCTTCCGATGTTGCCAGCGTGACACTTGGAGCTTCAATGTCCGTTAGCAAAGGTGCCAGTTGCCCCGTGCTACTCCGGCGCCGTCGGGGGTCGTTCAACATATAGTCCTCCTCGTCGAGCCACAAGCCATCATCCCCTGAATCCCGTCGAGGGTGAGTGTGGTCGTTGGCAGACCCTTCCTCCTCGTCAGCCTCACTAGCGATGTCGAATCTGACACGATTTGGAGTTCGGGGAGTACGGCGCTGCCCATCAGGAGCGGGCTGCGAGATCGAGGACTGTCGTGGTAAAGTTGGTCTAGTCGGGGCAACATTGCTCGCATTGTTGCCCGAATGCACTACCAGGTTGTCATCGTCATTCTCGTGGATAAAAGAGGAGTCAGAAAGAAGAGCCCGACTTTCATCTTCATGTGCCTCGCTTCGCTCGCCATTCCGAGCAGGGGACCCGTCATTCTGGTGCATGTCTGTCAGATGCAGGGGGACACTTGGAGCTCTGACCGTCGCGGCTTGTTTGTTAGCTGGCTATCGATAAAGATAAGATAAGATGACACGTGATTTATAGATATATAGACCGGAGAAATTTCATTTCTTAAGCGCTAGAAACATTATCGTGGCTTTGATATAAGAGAAATTTTGATATTGTAATAAGCATTATTTGCGCCTACGCTTTCATTGAACTCCTGTGATTGTGCAGCATCTGTCACGAGGCGGTGTTGACACTGTCTATACAAGCCATGACGGCCGCGTAGTGACCAATCAGCTATCGCGGTTCGTTCTCACCCAAGGAAGAATCCAATTTTCCAGTATTAATTTTGTTTCCATACAAAAGTAGATTCAAAAAAGATCTGCTGTCCTACGTTGATGGAGCAATTGGTCATATTGACAGTGCAAACTATGCTATACCCAAGGCCACCTTCCCCATCCCGGGCTCCTTCCTCAAGCCTCAAGCACCTCAACTAAAATTCACATGGGAACATCCAACGCCCACCGATGACCTTTTTTCTCTATTTTGATGCGGACGCTATTCTATTTTTCTCAAAGTTGCAATGGAGCAAATCATTGACCTCGGTACGAATACTTTTGATAGTCTCGGCCAAGGGCAATGTTTGCTATCTAGAACAAGCGCAACTTTCATTTTCCCGAGTGACCCGACATATTCCACAAGACGAATCATTGATGTTGCCGATTTCAGGGACATTTGGGTGATTGCGAAGCGTGAAGTGACCTTGAACCTACGTCTTGAGACAAGTTGGAGGTTTGTGAGCAGCCTACCTACTGTTGTTAAGCACTTGGTTGGCACACTGGAAAGCATTTTGGTGAGATCTCTATTACATATTACGATGCTTCCTAACCCTCTTTTCGTTCTTTTTCTTCCTTTGTTCAATAGGCCCATATTAATCCTCGTCTTCATGTGTCAAAAACCTCTCAAGAATGTTACAACTCAGCAGAACACGCCAATATCCAAATAACAATCGCACTATGTGAAAGCTTGGTTCCTCCTCGGGACAGTCTGAAAGGCAGACTTCCCCGATTAGTCCAGAGATGGCTTAGGATAGAACCGAGCCCGCCGCCAGAAATCATGGTTGCGACCTTATCGAATGTCACAATCCATCTCCAGACACCTCTCGGCAACGATCTTTGGGGCATATGCTTGACAAAACAGTGCTTGCTAGACTCTTCTCGGAGACTTCTTTTACACAACAATGCCATCAGCTTGAGATATAGCGAAGAGAATAGTCAGAATAATCCTTTGCGTTCGCATAATGAATCGGCCGAATCATTCAACATTGAGAACACGTTAGGCCAAGAGGCTGTAGGTTTCGACAACATCATGCAGCGTGTTAGAAATAGCAATTCACATACTTCTTCGGAAACGGCTTATCAATTTGAGACGCTGTTAGACTATTCTATCCAAAGACTGATCTTCAAACAACCCCCTCGGCGCCTAAAAAAGATAAACGAATCAAGAGGCGAGAATTTCTTCAGCCTTTCCGAGATTGCGCCGTCAATTTTCAGACCGGGTTATTGCGATGTAAGTAATGAGGCGAGATTAGACATGCGTGAGTCGAATAATGAATTTTTCTATCAGAATATTCGCTGTAGGGCGGGTCTACTGCCCGTTGTAACCAAGGCAATTGGACTGCTTTTTCAAACGTGCGCACCCAATGCACCTCTGGGTAAAGGCACCTTTGCTGCGTCACGATTAGGGAGACTTTGTGAAAACACTGAAAGTGAAACAACCGAGAATCTGCGATCTCTAATCGGACGTACCATGTGGAGAGCCCTTCAGGCAGGCACATACAAAACAGCACCGACTAAGTTGGCTACGAGCTCTCCTAGTGCCCCTCCAAGTGATGATACAATGCTTATGGAAGATTGGGATCCGTGGCCAGAGTCAGATGAAGAGATCATGTTTTCATATGAGGATCCACTGTGTCTATCAGTTGGCTCTTACGTTTCTTTCTCCGAAAAGTCCCCGAGCGTCTTTTCCATTGATTGTGATAATCATGACCAATCAGATGATACTGCTGTTTTCAATCTCGAAAATAGCCATTACGATTACGGCTCTCGGTTCCAGCTTCCTGAAGAGAGTATATCAGCTATGCATTGGTCAGTCTCGAAGGACATGGAGGAGCCGTCTTATATGACATTTCAGAGCTCTATATCTTGCGGATCGCTCTCGTGGGGTCAGGAAGCGGCGTTTCGAGATTATCAAAGGGCCCACGGTGAGGATCTAATGGCTGAAGATACTCTATCGTTGCCGATCTCGTCTGCACCATCGAGCTTGGTTAACTCTGCTTTTCAAGATGTACCGTTGAGTCCTATATCAATGATGCATGATGACAACACCGACTTCGTTATTCTAGAAAGGGAAATCCGCCCAAGCGAACATACAGCTAGTATTCGAAATATCTTGGCCATATAACTCACAATTATCATGCCATCAATATGAAGCAAAGTTGTTGAGAGCTACCAATTTGATTTATTGCTTTCCAAAATTTTATGCCTGTGTTTGGCAATTCGCGGCTATTAGCTTAAAAAGAGTCGTGGATGTGTTTGCTAGAAAGTATGGTGAACCATAGCGTCATAATAAGGATTCTATGATTCGATCTACATGTTCTATAAAATTGTACGGCATGCCGTAAAGCCTGAAAGCAATTCAGTGCGAAACCTCTAGGTAGAGAGAGCCGTATAGGCTGTGATATCTTCAATTATCCTCACCAAGTCCAAACATCCTTATTGAATTATTCCAAGCCCTTGATAAATTAGCATATCAGCAGTGTATCGCGGACTTAGGCAGAAAATGGTTGTTACTCACGCTTCACAGACTTCCTGAACTGAAATGCCCTTCACTTTGGCAATAACATGAGCAACCCGAGCAATTGCAACAGGCTCATTGCGCCCTTTAACCATGCACCCCTTTTGCCATTTCTCCTTCTTGACAGATTTCGGCAAAGGCGGCCCATCATCTAGATGCTTGGCGGATGCATGGGAGGGTCGAATCTCGCACCAGGGGCCATCAGTTTCGATCTGTATTCGATCTAGCGGTATCTCCTTGACAACCTCGAGGTTTTCCTCTGTCTTCATGCTGCATCCATTAACGCCGATGTCGAGGCCCAAGTCGACTAATCGATGCATTTCCTCCTTTGTGCCGGTGAAACTATGCACGAGGCCCCCCTTGGGGAGCCTGTCGAGTCTTGATCTGACTAGTCGCTCAAAGTCTTCACTTGCGGCTCGGGAGTGCAGAAACAGAGGTAATTGGATTTCGATGGCAAGATCGAGCTGGGCTTCAAAGTATTTCAATTGTGCCTCTTTGGGGCTCAGGAATAGTCTGTCATAGTCAAGGCCGATTTCTCCAAAGGCGACTGTGTGCCCCGACTCTTTTGAAGACTGGGCTAATTCTCTGAGTTCTTGAAGCAGGGCCAAAGGGCCACCTGGATGTTCATCAAAGAGTTTTGCCTGGCACGGATGAACACCAACGGTGGCGTAACAGAACCCGGCTGTTGTGATGGTGTTTTTATCAGTAATGAGAAGCGTTGCACTTGGGCGGGCAAGATGAGCATACGGTAGTCTTTCGCAATCTTGATTGCATTCTCGGACTCTTTCAGGTCTGAGCCAGTGACCATGAACTTTGCGCAGCCGATATCCCGGGCTCGCTCAATGACGTCGGTCAAGTCATCTTCATGAGCCTGCTTCCCGTGATAATTGCCGCGAAAAACAGGGTCGCTTAAGTTGATGCCAATCTATGAAAAGCGTTAGAATAAATAGTTCTCGAGGAGACGAAAAGAAAAAAGAAACAAAAAAAAGAAAAAAGATAAGTGAAGCACCATCGTACATCGACATATCGTAGGGATTTGGTAGACTCTCCCATGTCTGCTATGGAAGCTCTAGACAGAGCCGAATTCGAATAGTACCGGTGTTGAGGACTTGTATATGAACGTTGTTGCTGCGTTTTATACCGTTCCAAGAGGCACTGGCTACCAAGCGCTGCTGGTACTACTCCTAGTACCTCGGTTTGAGCAATTATGAGTCATCTAGATAACCAAGTCCACAACCAACCTTTAGGCAGCGAGGCTGAAATGACTCGACGAGACAAAGAAGCTGAAATGCCAGACGCGAAAAGACAAGGGCTCGATGCGGTCATCAGAGGGAATACAAACAACCACGACAGCCTGCCCATCCAGGAGGATTATAGGTCTTGTGCAGTCACGGGACGTGCGGAATAGGAAGGAGGAAATGCGCTCGGCGAGAGACTGAAAAAGGACCAGATCCGACTCGTGAACTACCGGTCTAGCCTGTTTGGGAAGGGTATAGGCGCTCCCATTGGCTGGTGGAATCTACAGCTATACACGAGTCCCCTGGGTATACAACACGAAAGGAAATGCTTAGACGCCGACTTAGGGCTATGGAACTTGTTTGTAAAGCACAGAGTAAAAACATCACCCCACGTTCTTGACCGTGTAATTGTCCGTTCTGATCCAGTGGGCTAATCAGCGGTCAGGGACAACGGGCAGAAAGCCGAGAGCCAGACGTCGGAGAAAGTGCGATCGCCGTCGCAATTCCCCCGACCCGCGAGGCTTAAAACTACATCTCCCCGCATGTTCAGGCACAGGACCTGGTCTAAGGAATGAGCTCTTTTCAAAGATAAGAATATCTCAGGGGCTACAGTTTCTACTTTACATCTCGAGAATAGGTGAGACCGCAACAACTAACCTTTCCGTTTGCCGCGGAACGTATAGTTGACTTTATTGAAAGAAGTTGTCCCACCAATAAGCCGTTGCTAAAGAACATGGCCGGGGAGCAGCTCATTTCTGTTGAAGAAATTGGGAAACACAATTCTCCGTCAGACTGCTGGATAGTGGTTGACGGCCAGGTGTGGGATGTGAGCGAATTCCATGAGGAACATCCTGGTGGCTCCGCGAGTAAGTCGTTCACAATCTTGAAGGGCTTCAAAGCTAACAAGAACCAAGTCATTCTGAAGTACGCCGGTCGCGATGCTTCCAAAGCTTATAACGAGGCGCATTCGCCTTCTGTAATCAAGAAAAACCTGCGACCGGACCAGTTCAAAGGCGTGTTGGACCGGTCTTCCGTCAATAACGAATGGCTGAAGGAACCGCCGACCGAAAACGCCCGTGTCATGCTAGATAACGAGAAGCCACCGTTGACGTCGCTGATCAATGCCCATGACTTTGAAACGGTCGCGTCCAAAACGACGACCAAGAAGACGTGGGCATTCTACTCCAGTGCTGCTACAGACTTGATTACGCGGGATGCAAATAAAGCATGTTTCGACCGGATCTGGTTTCGTCCTCGAGTCATGCGGAATGTTCGAAGTATCGATACGCGGGCGACCATGCTAGGCACGGATCTTAGCTTTCCTTTGTTTGTTAGCCCGGCAGCAATGGCGAGGTTGATTCACCCGGACGGCGAGTGTGCTATTGCGAGGGCCTGTCAAAACAAAGGCATCATCCAGGGTGTAGGTCACAGTTCTGGCTGATGACCGTTGACCTCGTGTGGCATTCTAACACGTCTGTCTAGGTGTCTAATAACGCCTCGTTCTCTGCCGAAGAGCTAGTTCAGGCGGCACCGAACGGCAGGTTCTTCTTCCAGCTGTATGTGAATCCGAATCGGCAGAAGTCGGCGGAGCTACTTCACCAAATATCCGCGCTGCCACAATTCAAAGCTATCCACATCACGGTTGATGCAGCCTGGCCGGGCAAGCGAGAAGCAGACGAACGTGTCAAAGCAGACGAAACCCAGACGGTTCCCATGTCGAATGTGAAGGCGAGGAACGACTCGAAGGGCGGCGGCATCGGTCGGCTGATGGCTGGTAATATCGATCCCGGCCTGACGTGGGACGACATCGCCTTTGTCCGGAAGCACACCCATCTGCCGATTTGCTTAAAGGGCGTCATGTCAGCCGACGATGCAATCCTGGCCATGGAGGCTGGAGTGGACGGTCTTCTATTGAGCAACCATGGCGGGCGCAATCTAGATACCAGTCCTCCGTCTATCATCACACTGCTTGAACTCCACCGACGTTGCCCGGAAATCTTCGATAAGATGGAGATCTATGTAGACAGCGGAATCCGACGAGGCACCGATATCCTTAAAGCCATCGCGCTGGGGGCTACTGCTGTGGGCATGGGTCGCAGCATGTTGTTTGCCACGAACTATGGCCAAGAAGGAGTTGAGCATTTGATCGAAAGTGAGTGTCTCTTTTTTTTTTTATTTTTTTTTAATTTTTTTTTCTTTTTTTGGTAGTATATATTAACCACTCCTTTTCATTTTCGCCATTCCAGTCATGCGCGAGGAGTTCGAAACGGCCATGAGAAACAACGGTATCACAAGTATAGGAGAAGCAAGCCCTGAACTTGTGCACACGGGGGACGTTGACCATCTTGTTCCGGCTAGCCGCGAGCACCCCTATGCGCGGAAGATCACCAGGGGTCTTAAGAGCCACCGTACTTCGAAGATATAAATGTATATAGAAGCTAGACTTTCATTGTCCTTGGGTTTTCAAAATACTAGATTTCACTCTAGCTTGGCCTTTTGTAGGTCCTTGCTGACCCGGATGGATGTCGCTGGGTCGCCAATAGCCTATTCGTGTTCGAACCCTAAGGAATTGCCCCATTCGGAAGGTTGTGTCGACCAAGTTATGACATAAGCAACAGGGGATGTAACTTTAGATTTCAAGCGTCCATTTCCGTACAGGATACACATTTGATGTGTATATCAAATACTTCTTTACACCGACAAGGTTGGAGGATGAGCAGTCGATGATGCGTTGACCGACGACTTTTGGCACAGTATTACCTCTTCGGGTGTAGCCGTTCTTCACCGCTGGATCCACCGCGGCTGTCATTGGTCGATATTCAGCACCCGCATACTACGGAAGAACCAATGCATCTGATTGGCCGAACCGGGCACCCCTTGGCAGGGGTCTGGAGTGGTGCGTTTCGTCGCCTAAATTCCCAGGCCGCAATGTCGGATGATCGCATCGTTTGTCTAATGTCAAACTATTCCTTCACTAGTTCAACATAATCTAGTCACGGACCAGTCCCCAAAAACAAAAACACGAAGAGAGAGAGAAAAAAAAAAAAAAAAAAAAAAAAAAAAAAAAANTTTTTTCCCGCGGTTTTGTCTCGGGTGTGAATTACAGATTGTGAGGTCGCAATTACCCCATTGCACCGAGTTTCCGACTGCTGACCGTGGATAAGCACGAGTCCAAAAGTATGTATCTCGGGGCGTCCACCAATGCTAACATAAAAATATGCCGTTGTTCCCACCGACGGTCCGAAAAAGTCGGGCTACCCAAAGGTGTACTCGTAAAGGAAACAAATCATGGCGAGCATACACAGAGTGCACAACGTACCCTGCCCGCTGTCCTTGGTGCCATCATCTAACAGTCGATTCTGCGGGCTGCCAAGTGTAATGCCGAGCCCTGAGATCTGCAATTATTTGGCCGATCGGGCCATCCTCCGCCTTGACTGATTATCGAGATTCAACTTCAACGCAACAAGAGACAATCAGGGAGATCGTGCAACAGAGAAAACGGGCTGGTTGCTTGGCAGACATTTGTCTGTAACGATGAATCAAAAGATTGTCGCGTTCGGTGAGGCGTTGAAGGAGGGTGTCATTTGTTCTTCAGAACGAGGGCAGACAAACCCGCGCTGATTGGATGCGGTAAGAGAGTCGAGCACTGGACATGCAACCGCGTCTGCATTGCTTGATCCGGGATTCGTCGTTGATCTCATGCACCAGCGCAGAATATTCTTATCGTAATAATTATACTAGTGGCTGCTTTAACCAATCCATGTCTGGTGTGTAGTGTCCGTGGTCTTGTTCTCTCGACTTCCCCCTCTCTCTCCCCTCATTTCCGGGATCGAGCGGGTTGGACATTGTCCATCACCCGATCTGAGCCACTGGTGCTCTGTCCTCGGTGAATTCGTGCGACTGTTGCCAGCCTACCAGGGCTTGTCGTGCATTTCGTAGCATTCTTGGCTGCTCGAATAGAAGAAGAAATTGATCGTTGAACAGGAATTCCGCACGTAACGACGGAGCCTTGTGGCTAAGGAATCCTCTTCCCCCAACGGCGCGGCCAGGTGACGGGGCTTGGGCGAGACTGGCTTGGCGCCTTCTAGACGGTCCCGAGCGTTCCCCACCCGATAGCGATCGCCCGATAAAGCTCCCCCCAACATTTGTCCAGCTCTCTTTCTCGCCTAGCAAGGGCTCTGCACCTACTTAGTTATACCGCTGCCTGGCCGGACTTCCTTTTTCCTTCGTGTCCTTCTTCTCCCTCTTCTCTTCTCCCTATCGTCGTCTTCTGTATCCGTCCCTTATTGTGGCATCGTTCCCGGTTTCTCTGTCCCGAGATATTCACAGCATCATCAATAGCTCAACTCCTCCAATGGCCGCTCCTCGCTCTACCTCGCTGCGTGCCCTTCGGGCGCTGTCGCAGCAGCACACTCCGGCTACCACGCTCTACTGCCGTCGGCGTCTGCACATCACGGGCGCCTTCTCCGCCCAGCCCGTCGAAGGCTCTGACAAGGCTGCCTCGTACTCGTCCCGAAGCGTGTCCGACCTCAAGTCCGAATGCCAAAGGCGCGGCCTCGGCTCGGGAGGTTCCAAGGCGGAGGTACGGTCTAATCGAAGAAATCACTTGCATCAAAGGAGTCATTGGTCCGCTAACTGGTTGCCCAGCTGGTTGAGCGTCTGTCCACCCATGACGTGCTCTATACGCGAGCTTTTAGCATTGCTCGCAGCCGGATCAACAGCAACAACTTTGGAACGTATGTCTACGTCTTCTCCCTGATCGTCCGCGTGGACTCGACCAAAGATCTAACATACCCTGGTGTATTAGACCCTCAGAGAGCAACCGGCATTTCAACACGTCGCGCGGAAGCAAAACCGTCAACGACTCGTCCACCCTAGACTTTGTCTACATGCCATCCATTAGCTCGTTAGAGTCGGAGCCCGCGGCTTCGACTCATTACATTCCTATCCTTGGTGATGGTCAACAGTACCGCCCTGCCGAAGGCTCGTCGGCACCGATGAAGCCGCAGATCCACGCCATCTCCGAGACAGCATCGGACATGTCCGCCAGCCCGATGAGCGAGGTCGTCGACAACTACTCTCTCGAAATCGACCCGTTCCGACTCACCGAGACCGTTGGTCGTTCGCGCGCCGGTGAAAACGAGCAGAGGTTAGCCGCTGGTCAGCGCCAAAAGGGTATCTTCGGAGAACTCTTCTCTGGTATGGTTGATGATCTTTTACACCCCACTTCCAGTAGCACCAGTAGTAGTGGTGGTGCTAGAAAGTGAAGGCTTTTATTGTATATGTGACCTCCGTTTCCTTTGTTACTCGTTTCAGGTGGAAGCGATTGGCCAGCAGACTGCTGTTATTTCTCGACTTTATGTAGCTTTAGGAATGAGAACCGTCACCGACAGACGAACCATTTAATCAATTTTAATTGTCAACTATATTAATATTGTCCGGTCACTTTGATCGTTCATGACTATTTCCTATCACGGTAATTTATATACATTCATGACGTAACCTGAAGTGACAGCATTGCTGATAACGGACTTTTTGCGTTGATGTCGTTGGTGGATCACTTTGTTTCCTTGCTTTCTTTTATTACCTGTTGGCGTGGACCACCCGGGCTACATCTAGATTATAGATTTAGTGGAGGTCATTGAATATTCCCATGCTATATTGACATAACTATACAAGAACTTCAGATCAGACGGTATCAACGCCCGTAAAACAGAAAACCACCAAAGAAATGAAAGCAAAGTAAAAGGAGAGAGAAAGGAGTACGGAAAATAAAAACACGCTAAACAAGTAAACGCAAAACATGACAAGCAATCAATTGCATGATCCTGCATGCAGGCGCAATGCGATGAACCGAAATCCAAGTCTATCCAAGAACAACGGCAAGAACGACGACAGTCAAGATAATCGCAAGAATCATCAACAAACAGCACATCTTGTTGCGAGCATTCTTCTGGTACCGACTAGCGCTGCGCAACTCGACATTCGCCCCTCTAGTGTCGTTGGTCACATTCTCAACGTTCTCACTGATGATGTCCAGCTGGCTGCCCTGTTCGTGCACGATATGGGCGACATCGCGGAACAGTTCATTGAGCTCGCCGACGCTCTGCTCGATATTGCGGATTTCCGATTCCCGTTCGATGATCAGTGACTCTTGGAAATCGACTTCGTCCTGGTTGGCTAGTCGCGGCTGTTCTAGCTCTTGCTGTTGCAGCTGCTGTTGGCCGTCGCCCTCTGCTGGGTGGCCGCTACCGTCTTCTAGAGCGGTGCGTGATGCTGCCGCTGACGCGCGCTGTTTCTCGAGAGCACGCCGTTGCACGGTTTGGAACTCTTCGAGTGCGGCCCGGAATTCGGACGAGATCTTTTGCTGCGTCCACTTCTGGGAAGGCTACAGATTATTAGCATCTCTCTAAAGGAGTCCACAAGCCGGTAAACATACATTAACGTCCGGCCATGTCTGAACCTTTTTCACGCTGTCCCCTGCATCCTTGAACCCCGATCGAGTCTCTTCCAGCAAATCATGGACGCGCTCCCGCACTCTATCTGTGTCGCGCTTGGTACCGAGAAGAGATATCTGCTTTGAGAGCTTTGAAATGTTCGACGTCAACGTGAACAGCTGATTGGAGAGGTTCTCCGTGAACCGCGCAAACTCGGGGTCATCTTGATACTGAGGATCGTCGCCACGTCGCCATGTTGTTGGCTGGGCTTCCAGTGAGTTGAGGCGATCGTACGACATCCTTCAAGAAACACACACAATCTAATACTGTCAAGTTCGAATGGAGAGGCGCAAGATTGAAAGAGGGGTTTCCTTGTCGTTGCCTGGGCTGCCTCGTCATCCGCAAGCCACTCTCAGGTGACGTCCTGTCCAGCCCGCGTTAAACCCGTTGGGGTAATGATTTCTCATTCGCTATCATCACGTGACTGATCAGTTGCTGTTTTGGTTTGTCCCTCGCAAAACAATCCACCAAGCTAAGCTCCGCGATAGCTTCACAACAGCCTTTTTTTTCTCTCTTTTTGTTCAGTAGACAACCCCGCCCAACGCTCTTTTAGTTGCGGGCGCCCGGCGTCTTCTTCAGGCCTGAACTTGCGTTCCTTCGACTTTCAGTCACCCTTCTTTCTCAAAGGTGTACGATGCAGTGATCATTTGTCATTAACAATTTGCATCTCGCCTTCTCCATCATGGCTGCTCCGACACCTAGACCGTACAGGCGGATCCTGACCTCTGCTCTACACCGGAGATTCGTTCATGCCTCTGCTGTTTCGCTACTTGTGAATTACCTGGTGGCATTTCTTATTGGGTCTAAAACTTCATGTCAGTACCGAACAAAGTACTATTCTAACAAAAGGAAAAAGTAGGCACTAACAACGCATTGTCGCGTTATAGTTCTATGGTCATGGTTTCCACTCGGGGCATGCGGTCTCCGTACCGTCCTTCTTTTCATTGCAACCCTAGCCGTGTTCTTCATTCGAGTTGGTCAGATGCACTCGGGATCCCGAACCACACACACGCCAGTCGCAACTTTCCGGCACCTGTTCCCCATTCATATCGCCCAGACGTTTGCGTGGTACATATTCTCTGCCTGGTGGTTTAGTGAAGTATACCTGTGGTCAGTGCCTACCGAGGCTGATCTGGGATGGGTGAAACTTGATCGGTAAGATGACCGCCTTTCCCTTTCTCTTCCGTCTCACAATATCGAATCGTGCACGGGAGGCTAAACATGGCTACTAGGCTCACGGAGCGGACAACCCTCAACGAGCGATCGATTTATCTGCATACATATCATATGACCCTGGCGGTCGTGCAAGCTGCGTTCCATCTATACTGCGACTATGACCGACTCGGTGTACCAGTGGTTAAGCGCACTCCGGGATGTAACGACAAACGCACACACGTCGTGGAATCAATCACGAAGCGCATCAACTCTTCGATTGTATACTGTCTTGTGGACTCCTTTAAAAAAGCTGCCGCCGTTACTGCGGCTAGTCCTTTTGTTTATGTCTTGTTCCTGAGACGCCCTGCTTGGAACTTTTCGCTGTTCTTTGCAAAACTGTTCTGGAATTTTTCGCGTGCAGCCGCCCACCCGCAAAATACCTTTCCCCCGGAGTTCTATACACTGTTCCACCGACAAATCATTTCCGGAGTCAGTCTGGTCTTCATGTGGCAATCAGCCAATCTGTTTTTCACCGTCTTCCTCACTCAGGAACCATTGAAGCGAGGACAGCCACTCACCTCAGACGCCAAGGATCCGACCGGAAGCTTGCTGAACGGGTTGAAGGCAAAGAAAGAGTTTGTCAAAACATACGCATTTTGGGAGTTGTGCTTCATTAGCCAGCAGTTTCCGGACCGCCGCAAAGCCCTTTTCGGAGATATCGACCGCGAGGGAGGCTCCGCCTGGAAGCAAGTGCTGGAGGCGTGCATCGAACATGCCAGCAGCATTACTGGCCGAATCAACAATTACAAGAGCCCGAAGCATACATCTGCCGCCCCTTCACAAGGTTCTAATGTGTCTTATCCTCAGCTGCAAACGCTTCCCCAAATCACCGAACCGCCCAAGGAAGAAAACATCTTTGTGCCTTCACCGAAAGGAAACGGTTTCAGGAACTCGCTCGGAGCAAGAGCCAAGGCGTACGGCCAGTCTCCCGACTGGACTCCTGCTGCAAAGACCAAAGCCCGGGGAGCTCTCAGCCAAGCAACGAACATCATCCTCAGCCCGGAGAGAAGGCGGCTGTTTCTCCCCGGCAGCTCAGAGCAACAGAAATTGTTACCGGCATCACCATCTCAACCTTCATCATCATTCAACTTCTCATCCATCCCCTTCGTCGCACAATTCCTTCGCTCCCCCGTGGGTCAGCCATTCCGCCAGACCTTCGCACAGCGTCTGTGCCGCATCGTGCTAGGCGCTCCATACGGCCAACTCTCCTCCATCGTAGACGCCATCGAATCCATCGCCCAGCTGCTCATCGCCAGCTTGTCCGAAGACTCGTACGGGCAGGCCCAAGCCGACATCCCGCGCGTCATCAAGCTCTTCACCGAAACCATCACCACACTTGAATCCTTCGCTTACAGCGAACTAGACATTCACTGGTCCGACGTCACATTTCCGTCTGCCAACAACGACAGATCAGCAGATGCGCACCTCAAGGCCCGCCGCTCTGTCGTCGAAATCGACATCCTACTAAGCACACTCAAATCCGCACTGTCCGACCTCGTCACCACTTTCGAACCATATCGACGCGAAATTAGTTTGCAAGGTCAGGACATCAGACTCGCCAAGGAAGCAGCCGGTCTACCAGAAGGAGAAGAGAATGAGAACGACCCGTTTACATCTCGATCATGATGAGTTAGCAATTGTCCTTGAAAACCCTTTGTTATCAAAAGATTTTTTATATGAAAGTGCTTGATAGATTGATGTTCCATTCATGTACTAGTATCATGTTCCTCGTATTCCCTATAATCCAGTCCGCAGTGTAATTCCACCGGGATTCTTCTGGTACCAAAACCCCCCAAATCACATTAAAAAAACATCAATATTAAAAAAGGTAATTGAATATGATACGAACATGAAAAACAGATAATTTCCTACATCTGGTGACAGGTGATCCATTGTCCAGAATCTCGTGGGTCTTCGTTCCATATATCATAACCTTCCCTTTTCTTACCGTCGAAACGATAGATCACAACTAATACTTATAAATAGTCAAAACATCAACCACGTAACTCACTCAATAATGACATTGCCGATAACCCTAATGACTCAAAACGCTCGCCAAAAATAAAAAATATCCACACTGTCCACCAGTCGGCCAAGCAACCCCCTTCCCCATTTTCTCCCGAATTCAGAGCGACTTATAAGATCAATACACCAAAAATAAACCAAGCCATAGAGAAAACACCCCCCTTATATCGTGTATATGTGGAGTTCATGTACTTCTTCCCTTCAAGTATAAAAGCTCCCCATATTCATCTGGGGGGGTTTTTTTCCTTTCCTTTTCTTTTTTTTTGTTCCATTTTCCGAAGGCTTTAGCTTTCTTCTTCTTTCTCTCTTTCTTTCTTTCTTTCTTTCTTTTTTTTTTTTTTTGGAATGCTCAAGCCAAGGCTGTAGATGCGGCCGTTAATTAGGGGTGATTTAACCTCGTCATTTGCAATGTTGTATTTCTCGTCATCAATCGTCACCATCTTTTTATCTACCTCCTTGCTGCCTTTTCACCACCCAAAACACCCTTCCGGCCCCAAAAGAAAAACACAAGACCAGTGCAGATGTGGTCAGAGATAAGTCCGTGCTGATCACGGACATACACGGTGGAGAGACCATTCCATGAAAAATGATAGACCTGACCGCAAGATGCTGACAATACGCTCCAGAATCCAACAGATGCATATGCAGAAATGAGTAACTTTTTGCACAAATAAAACCCATTCAAGATAACCATTATGTCGCTGCCAGGAGGAAAAAAAAAAAAAAAAAAAAAAAAAAAAAAAAANTGACTCGCTGAGAAAGCCAGATTTTCAAGATTCGTCCATTGCTTCGTCGATCGTGTTTGATGCGAATGTCGTGGAGCCTGCTCCGTCGACGTCCCGGGCATCAGCCGTCTTCTTTGGTGCGCCTTGTTCACTGATGCTCCCAAGCCTTGCTTCCACCTGCGGTTCTTCCTTCATGCAGGCATTTTCCAGTATGTTGGTCCATTTCCCGGGGGTGCCTGCATGGCTGTGCTTGAGATGCTGTCGGAAATGATCCGCTCGGAAGAACTTCTTGACGTTGTTGCATTCACCGTACTTGTGTACCGCGGTCAGATGCTCCAGTCGGGAGTCCCAGTCGGGCTTCGGATGGTTGGGAAACTCTTCGCCGCAATACCCACATGTATCATGGGTTGGTCCCATATTACTCTGAGATGTTGGCGAAGTCGACGGGTGGAAGGCAGCCTGATAGCCGGAAAGTGCTGCGCATGACCATGAGTGACGTCGCAAATGGAGAGAATTCTGGTGACGCTCGGCCTCGTTCTTGTTCTTGAACCGATTGTTGCAGTATTGACAGGAGTATTGCTTCTCTGACTCGTGCGCCCTAAGGGGTTGTCAGTTTCCAAATTCCGGGTTCCAGGGAAAGAAGGGGTAGGGAGGAAATACCGAAGTTCAGCTTCCGTGTCGAACCGCTTTGGCTTCTTCGGGCAACATTCACAAATAAAGAGGCCGACAAGTTTGATCCCTTTTGCATTGGTGGTAGTATGTTGCATGGAAGCCTTGCGGCTGGACACGATGGGCTTCACCTCTGCACTGGTAGGGTATGACATCCTCGGGCCCGGGCCACTGGCCAGTGAGCTGGCAGGACCCTGTTGTTGTTTTTCGTAGAAATGGTCGCCCTCGCTTTGTGGCGACAAGCCGCCGGGAGAGATGCGCTCGTATGATGATGTGCTGGTCATGCTACTGCCGCCGACTGAGAGGCCCACTGACGAGCCAAACGACGAAGTAGAGGTGCGGTAGCTAGCTGAAGAAAGGGACGACATGGAACCGTGGCTGGGGGTGTAGCGCGCTCCTGGAGACGGATGGTTCGTGAAGGGATGCCCACTGGTCCGACGCTGGGAGAGATCACCATTGCTCGTCGCTTTGTGGAGGGTATGCTGCCGAGAATCGCAGACGGGCTCTCGCGGCGGAGACGAGGCTCGTCGTTTCATGCCGTGATGTCTACACATCACATCCGGTCCGTTCTGCGGCCGGTCGTCTAGAATATGTCGGAAGTGATCGTTCTCGTCTTCGCCCTCGGGATCGGGGAACACGTTCTGCTCTTGACTGGTTCGATGATAACGCCCATGGAAAGAGAAAGAGGCATCCTCCGACTGGGGAGTCATTGTGCCCGGTCGTCGGCGGCCTGAGTACGTGTCATGGTCATACCCCGTCGATGGAGCACTGCTCTCCACACTTGGGCTGCGATAACCGGTCCATGCGGGCTTGGACCGTGGGGAGACACCACCGGACGAGGGTGTATAAGGCCCTAAGTTGAACGAGGACTCGTATGCGGGTGGCTGCTGATAGCTGCTTGCCAGGGTACTGATATGAGGCAACGTAGTTGCGGTACCTGACACCCGACGGTCACAGGTGGACGAGCGCGGAGGAGAATGTGGTTTCCCAATCTTGGATAAAAGGTGCCGATCGTAATTCTCCGACGAGCTCATCACGCTCTTCCGAGAGAAGTCGCGTTCACCCTGTAGACTGAATCCATGCCAACAAAAGTTAGTATAGGTGATTACGCGCAGTCTTTGGACCCCCCCCCCCCCCCCCCCCNAAAACAAACAAAAAAAAGGTGAAAAAGAATTGAGAAAGAAGAAAAAGACAGGAGTCCAGGAATTGCAAAGGTCACTGATCTTCCTCGAAGGATGGCGGTGAGCAAACTTACACAGGCTCCGACAAGGAACTTCCAAAAGGAATCTCCCGAGGCTTCGGGGGCTCTAGTTTGACGTGGGAAAAGCTGTCATTCGTTCTGTAACTGGACTCCTCCAGAGTCATCCGTTCGAGACGGGGAAAGGGCTCTGGCGGACGGTGTCCGCCGAGAAGACTGGAGCCGGGGTGAATGGGTGCCAGTTTGGCAACATCGGGACGGCCCATGCCGTTGGCATGAAGCCAGCCCGCGTCGTGTCCATCGTCCAGGTCATTGATGCGCGGCGGAGGAGGCAACGGCGGAGGCGCAAAGTCCTCGATGGGCCTGTTCGGGATTCGCATCGGGCCACGGGAGGAAAACGAGGGAGCGGCCATGTGCCTGTCGAGACTGCTCAGGGACGGGGGCGACTGAATTTGAGGAAGGTCCATGTCTCTGTTCGTTTCACCGATTGAGAAAAGGTGGTTCGTCCTCGTGTGCGACTCAGACGGAGTCCAATCGGATGCGCATCGACCGACAAAACAAACTCAAGCAGACATTCACGAGCGCAGCACGGCCCACACCGATTGCTGTAAAACGGGTACAATACAATCACCGAGTCTGAGGAAGGAACGCGCAGAAGTCGCCCAACATATCTTGCAAGGAAACAGGGGGCAACAGTCAGGAAAGCGCTTTCCCGCTACGCGTGTGAGCGGCTGGCGGGCAAAGGATGGGCGGGCCCGAGTGAGTTTAGGACAGAGCCAACCGGCGAGGGAGACAGAATGGTGCGCCAGTGATTCCCAGATAAAGAGAATGGACGGTTCCCAAGCGAATGCGAGGCACGGCGCATGCAGGACAATGTTCGGTGGGGGGATTTGGTGCAGCTAGGAGTCCGGGGCGATCAAGTATCCATCGAAACTAGAATTGCTGGCTCGGGCTTCAGCGCTAAGGATCGCACCGGGGTCTGCGATGGGCAATAGAGAGAGAGAGAGAGAGAGAGAGAGAGAGAGAGAGAGAGAGAGAGAGAGAGNGTGATCTTCAGTCAGGAAGAGGGGAGACAATGAGGGGGGTCCTGATGGGAGACAAGGACGGGAGAAAGTCGGCGCGATTGCTGCAATGAGGAAGAGGAAGGACAGCCAGAAAGAGAAAGCAGAGGAGGGAGAAGAAACAGAGGAAGGAGGTGGAGGAGAAGGCGCGGGAGGACGTGGTAGATGGAGGAAGGAACGGGGAGGAGATGGAGGATGAGGAAGGAAGGAACCAGCAGCAGCAGCAGCAGCAGCAGCAAAAGCAGAGGGAAGATTGGTGTGGTTCGTGAGCAGTTTTGGGGAGAGTCGGGAAGTAGATGAGATGCAACGGCGCTGCTGTTGGGATCCACAGCCAAGCACAACAAGCACAATACCATCAAATGATACCAATCAGGCAAGCCGGCCGAGAGAAGAGGGTGGCCAAACGGGGAATGGTGGCGAGCCTGGGCGGAAACCAGTGGTTACGGACAGAGCAAGGACGCTGAGCAGCGGACATGCTCCTCACTAAATAACCGTCGGCCATCGATGCGATGATCATAGGATGGCCATGCTTCTGGCTAGGATTCATTGGCATTCCTAGTTTCCTTAACTAGTCTTACTATTACTCTTGTTATTATCATCATCATTCTTAAGTATTACCGTTACTGCCGTTGTGACTCTCCTCTGGCTCGGTGTGGACAGCTCAGCCAGCGAGACAGGCAGCGGGAATCGCCTAGTTACGGTGGTACGGAGACTAAGTACAGAGAGCAGTGACTGAATCAGTCCCCCCTCCCGTATGATGTACATCCGTATCGTCGCTAGGTCATGACCTAAGAAAAAAAAGTATATAAAATAAAAATAAGATTCAAATTCAAAACCAAAGCGGAAATGACGCAGACCCCAGCTGAGGACGGTACGGAGAGGGTACCGAAGCAAGAAAAGAAGGCTGGAAGGCGGGCTGGGCGGATGAGGAGAGGGCCCCGTATTGGTCTGCGTCCTGCGTATTGTTACGGATGTTACAAGCGCCGATATTACGGACGCCAAAATGGGTCTTAGCCGGCGGGACAAGCAACCCAGGCTAGAGCCTAGCTGGTCGTAGCCTAGTAGGGCGATTCGCGTGGGACCGACCGGTGGTTCTGTCAGGGTTGCGTACCGGGACTCTGTCTCTCTGCTGTCCCGGTCCCTGTACTGGGGACTGGGGACTGGGGACCGAAAGAGGAGAGCTGAGAGCGCACCATCCTACGACGGGCACATGAGAGGCCGAGAGAATACTCCGGATGGATCTGTCATGACGCACCCTGGGCTCGCCGCAGGTGCAGGGATTCCGTAGTGGTTTGTCGACCATTGATCCTACTTGTATTGCGGGGGATGGAGTACTGTGCCTCTGTAGCAGAGAGTTATAGGACAAACAATGATGCGTAACTCCCGCAAGCAGCAGCTACAGAATGGAAAGATACAAAAACCCTCCCGCCTCGGTGAATCAAAGAACCGAACCGGGCTTGGCGAGGCACCAGGCGGGTCCCTACGTTGTTCGGGCCATGATGTTTTCCTTGACCAGAGAGGGAGAGGAGGAGGGGGAGAAGGATGATGGGAATCAGAGGAGGGCAGGGGAAGGGAAAGGGAAAAAAGAAGGGAACGGGAGCGTGGCGGGACCCGTGGTCTAGCCTCGAGAGCGGTCCGGCGCGAGGCAGACTGGCCAATCAGCGGTAACCGCCCACCCGGTCGCCCATGGTTCCCAGCTTCCAGCGCCGTTGAACAGGGTGGGTTGGCTGGCGGTTCTATGGTAAGGCGTGGCGCTGGGGGCCCGCTGTGGTCTGGGCGCAAGGGCACTGGGCTGACAGGCGCAGGTCGCGATTGGTGGGCTGGGACTCCACCCCAGCCCAGCGCTCGCACTGGCTCCCCGGTGGCCAGCCAGCCCCGTCCACCAGCGCGGCGGACCGTGGGCAAACGGAGAATACGACAGGGATCATTGAGTGGACTAGAACCGCTAATCAAGTGAGCAAAGTTAAGCAAGGGCGTTGCCTGTCCCACCAGGTCCGGCCACCAATCCGACCACGTCGATTTCTCTCTACTTTCTTTTTCTTGTTTACCTTTCTTGCTGTCCGCTCTCTCTCTCTCTGTCTCTCTCTCTCTCTCTCTCTCTCTCTCTCTTCTAGGCAGTCTTTGCTCGTAGGGCAGAGCGGCACACTACGCCACCGGAGCTTTGTTTCCCAATCAACCGCCCGCCTCAGTGTCCATGCAGCACAGTGGGTCCCCGCCAGCCACACACGCACACACACACCCATATACACACCGGATCAAGCAAGCAGGAATAAGAAATCCCTCGCTGGATGGAAGGTCGATCATTTGATCATCCGGGGCTGTCCTGCAAATGATAACACCAAACTCAAAATAAGAAAAAGTATAAAGGAAAAAAAAACGAATCTGCGTCCTTTCTGTACGATGGTGAGACCGAAGTTGCACCAATCCGGTTCCTTATAGTGCAGGTAGCAGTGCTATTGTCAGACGGTCCGCTGCCGTCAGCACCTGGGCGCATATTGACTACTACTGTAGGTCAACTATGTTAATCGGTTAGCAAATCAGCGAAACAAAAATAATATGCTTATTCATCCGGCGCGTATTTCAGAAGGACGAATTGTTATGTGTGTACACTGGGAGCTCATGTACAAGGAAGATCGTATTGATAGCGGACACCCAGTACAAAGAAACAGCGGCTGGTCAGGTTAACTAAATGAGGAAATGGTGTTATTGCCGCGAACCGGAGGGTGTCATTATCGCCCATGTTCAAACTGTCAGTTGAAACAAAGTCATTACCGCCAGTGCACCGCTGGGCGGGTGGTCTGATACGAACTAATCCAGACAGACCCATTCATTCACTCATGGCCGTGATGCTATCGAGGATCTCGTTCGCTGCTTTACTCCTCTTTCTAACTGTTTTCTGCTTTCACTACTCGACATCGATACGTACTTGTGAAGTTTTTCTCCAGCTGCGTCGGTTCTGATTGGCCAATGTTTGAGGCGGTGAGCAGAAACTAGTGCACATGGGACAAACGTAACCAACCACCTGCCCAGTTGGTAAAAGCTCCACATCCACCATAACAGGAACAGGCTTAAACCAAAACCGGGGAAGTTGCATTAGACGAGCCTGGAATAGCTAGGATATGCTCCACGCCGTCGATATGATCCTTATGGGGACTTGTTCATCTCAGACGTACATGTAATCCAGCTAGGGTCAAACAAAATAATTGGACTAAGAAACAGCCGAGAAAAACGCAAAAAGAAAAGAAAGGCAGCTCAAAAGAAGAACCGAAAGAAGGGGCTTCCGACAGGGCAGTCATGTTGTAAAGGCTGTTTACCGAAGCCTAATTCTGCTCTGCAGGCGTCCTCGCAGGTCAACCATCCTGCGCCATCGTCATCTCACTAGCGGTATTATTACTCCGTTATCATTGGGTACGCCCTAGGGAAGAAACGGGCACGTCTCATCTTATCTAAGAACCAAACTACCCACATCCGTTGTGCACAGTGCATGCAAATCTTACAGGGATGGAATCCTGCCCTCGATCCAGCCAAGGTGACAACCGCTGATAAGATATCGGTTTCCCCCCCGTTTGCGACAGCAAAAGAGAAAAGAAAAAAAAAAAAAAAAAAAAATGAAAGACTCTAAAAAAGGACGCTAGGGATGTCAATGGCAGGAACAGTGAACGTAGAGACATTCGATGACACGGTGTGGACAGTTCCATATCCTTAAAAGATTCCGTACAATGGTTGTAACCAGCCGAACTCGCCAGGCAACCAATCCTATTGGCTGGGAAATGAGAAGCCCTAAGCACTGCCACCCCGGTGAGACTGGAGTACTGTTTCGGTATGGCGTGGTATCGCCGTACGCTTCGGTCGAATCAAAACGAGCTAGATCTTTTTCCTTTCCCTACACAGCAAACAACAAACCCGGTGCCGAAGTATAATTCATACAAAATAATGATGATGGTCGTCTAAGGCGCTTCACGGCGAATTCAAGAGAGTGAGAGGAGGGGCTGGCTCCTTCTATGACGTCGCAGTCGAACCTTACGTGAAACGCTCGATGAACTTTATTGGCGTTTCCAGGGAAAAGCTTACAGTGTTCTGGTCGACTGCCGGTTTAGGAAATATGGAACGAGACGGAACACCCATCGCAAGGCGGCAATTGATACATTCCTTGATCGGAGTCTAGCGAGCAGACATGAACTTGTTCATATTACTAACAGTAAACTTCCGCGGTAGGAAACTAGGGTGTAACCCACAGGGCAAACAGGAGAGAGGAGGGACTGCTGATGGCTGCTGAGTGACTGCTGCATCAGCACCAGTGTTCGGACTTGCTTCCCCGGTCCTGAGGTCCCGTGGTCCCGCGTCAGCCTTAAGAGGCGGCAGCTCCACTCCCATACAACCGTAAAGGCGCTGAGCAACCACCATTAGGGGCTTTTCCCCCATGGCTGCCGTTATCTTTCCTCTCTAGCGGGTGCAGAGAAAGACGCAATCCATAGGGTGCCCCTAGTCCAGGTGTACGCGAGATATCCGTGTCAAGCTTCCATCCACGGTGCCGCAGACGGCATTTCGTGCAGCACCGGCATCGACTTGATAGTCGCCTTGATACGAC
The DNA here is from genome assembly GCA_001657655.1 of Talaromyces piceae. Classification (NCBI taxonomy): domain Eukaryota; kingdom Fungi; phylum Ascomycota; class Eurotiomycetes; order Eurotiales; family Trichocomaceae; genus Talaromyces; species Talaromyces piceae. The sequence continues at coordinate 1,870,402 of JNNX01000001.1, forward strand.
CACACTTGTCCCTGGGTCCAGGCCCATGGGTTTGTGTGGAACACCGTGGAGACGCAATCATTGTCCTGTCCTCTTATCCAGGGCCGCGCTGATCTGACAGCTTATAGGGCCCGCCATCTTGCCGATTATTAATTCAGTCCAATTATTCCGTCACCCGGATGATGTACTCGGCCGGCATTTGGATCTAGCAAAGATGGAAGCATCAGGTAAACAGAGAAAAAAAGACCCAGGGCTTGGTTGGTCTAGCCGCTTCGGGGTTAGTTTCCACAAACGTGGCGTTCAAATGGGGCTAGCGCTGGTGGGGCATGATGGCCGCCTTAGCCGTAAGGCCACAATAACCTTTTCTGCACTTTTCAGAGACGAAAGAGAAAGGTCAAGAAAAAATCTTCGGAGAAATTCCACCTTAATACTCGCCAAACTAAAAGCACTACTGGTCACTAAGGCTGGAAGGGGAATCTTGCTCTCTTTGGTTCATCCCACCATGAGCAGCAGCAGTATTAGCGAGTACGCTCTAACCCCTCCCCAGCCGTGCTCTGCTGTGGCTGCCACTCATTCGCTGATTGTGCAGAGGCCCGAAGAAGAACTCAGCTCCGAGCTAATCACACACATCCGACTGAGTCTGTACCAAAAAGAAAAGAAAAAGGAACAACTGTGATCGTGATCGTCACAAAGGCGCTCTTGCTGTCTCGGCTTGGAACAACCATCGATCAGTACCTGTCATGGCTCTTAACCGGATCCAAGGGCATAACATCTATGTTGGTGGGTAAGTGGCTGTTTTACAATCGTTTGATTTTCATTAGGTCGTTAGTGTTTTTTGTCCTACACAATCCCTGATTGGCTCACATCTTGTGGCAGAGTGCTTGCTCTGAGGAACAAGGCTGCCCTACGCGAGGCCAACATCACTCATATTGTCTCGGTGCTGCGCATGCGGCCGGAAGAGACTCTGACCGATTCCTTTCAGTGTCTCAAAATTGAAGTCGACGACAGCGAAGATGAAGACTTGCTGCAGCATTTCCCCTCTGCCAACGCTTTTATCCAGTCTGGGTTGGATGCAGGTGGTAGCGTCTTGATCCATTGGTCAGTGCCCCCATCCCCCGCCTACTGCAACCCTTGAAGCGGCGGCGCGCCCCCCCCCCCCCCCCCCCCCCCCCCCCCCCCCCCCCCCNTCGAAGATTCTCTCGGTTGGTAATTCAGGAGGCCGAGTGAATGAAAGAAAGAAAAGGCAAAGAAAAAGCAAAGAAAGAAGAACCAACGAGGGTCAATTGGAAGTGCCGCTAAGGATTACTAACAACCATGATGCAGTGCCATGGGAAAGTCCCGCTCGGTAACGGTGTGCATCGCATATCTACTACATCGCCAACCCCATGCGGGGGATCCTGATACCCTCTTAACGATCATTCGGCAGAGCCGTTCTTTGGCCGAGCCTAATGAAGGTTTCATGGGCCAACTATGGCTCTATCACGAAATGGGCTGTCCGGATGACGTCCAAAATCATCCGGCTTACATGCGATGGGTGTCGAACCGTCACATCGAGCTAAGCACGGCGTGTGGAAGGGCCCCGGAAATGGACGTAGTGCGGTTCGAGGATGAACTGCCCTCTCGCGCGAGCACCGCAGGCGAGCGGTCAATCGAAGTCCGATGTCGCAAGTGCAGGTATGCTTCTTGTTTTTCTTTCTTTCTACTTTTCTCTGCTCTCCGAGACAGTGATGGCTGACCGATGTAGACGGATCCTGGCTACTACTCCGTTCATCAACCCTCATGTGAAAGACGACAGCCGTGTCTCGTCCAGGTCCTCCTCCCGAAACACGGATTGCGCACACATCTTCTTGCATCCATTGACCTGGATGCGTCCGTCGCTGTTCCCCGAGTCCGCCGACAAGACGGATCCAGCGACGACAGCCCCAGACGACGCTCCACTATCCGGCCGACTGGCGTGCCCCAATGCCAAATGCGAGGCTAACGTGGGCAAGTTCGCGTGGCAGGGCTTCCAATGTAGCTGTGGGCAATGGGTGGTCCCTGCCATTGGGGTCGCCCGAGCTCGCGTCGATGTGACCGAGCAGCCAGCAGCGGCCGCAGAGAGCGCGAGCAGAGCTAACAATACTAACGATCATAGCAGCCGACTGGGAGCAATGGGCATTCGGCTTCCGCCTCATATGCGTGGCGCCGCCGTCGCGCCGACTGGGCCTCACAAAAACAATCTGTAATCCAGATCAGGTCAATTAAATGATACCCCAAAGTCAATCAATTGCAAGAGTACTCAGCAATACAGTCCTCGTAATCCGATCCTCTTGTCTACGCGTCCGTAATCCTCCATGCCGTGGGCCTAGACAATACTCGGTGCGGCCCACCACGGATCCAAGGACCCAGCAACACTGATTCAGTAGTGACACGTTGGGTGCCCTGTTCCCGGTGCTCTGTGCTCGGAAAAAAACGTCATCCGGAGTACGGAATACGGAGAACAAGCGGTGCAGCCCACAAAATTGAGTCCACTAGTGGCAGATCCCGTCGTCGTCTGAAAAGTAATATCAGGGATATACTTTTCCCTCTCTCTTTTGAGAAACAACGAGTTCAGAGTAAGGTTCACGACTTTACGTACTTGGTACTAGATGCCAATGATCTAGTTGACTAGGTTGGCCCCCAGCTCCGTCATGGTTGTCTGAGCGGATGGAAGAGCTCGGAGCCTGCCGGTTTTCTTGTCATCACCGCCTCATTGATAACGACAGCACGACGGCGGAAGAAAGAAACAAAGAATAAAAAGAAAAAAGAAAAGAAGAGCTTGAATGTCAATCAATGATATAAGGACTTATAGTTTCATATCTTACTCAGTATAGTATAGATCTTCGCTAAAGAGGCTCGTGGTTGACGGATTATAGCTCGTAAATACAAACACATAGTCACAGCTAACTAGTTGTGATTCCTACCAAAGCTAGTAAACTTGTGAATTAGTAGAGTACCATATCCCATGCGATGTTTTCGGTAAACGCCATCGGCAAATCCGATAGCTGTGGGAAAGAGAAAGCAAAATTTCCTCTGTTGACTTGTGACTAATAAAATACCCTGAATACGTATTGGTAGTCCACTTGGTTTACTTCGGTTTTGATTCTGGAACACGCCACAGATTACTCGATCAGGGAGTCTGACGAATACGTGCTTTCGAAGATCATTTGGAGGAAATGAGCATGGAATGTTAACACGAGAATAGAACAAGATAGTAGAAGTTAGTGAGATGTGTGAAGAAAAGCTCCTCGCCATCTGCCAAGCCTGCAAGTGTGCAAGTGCCAAGTGCTTAGCAGCAGGGCTATCTCAATCGCGAATCCGGTCTAGCGTCTTCATCCTGGAGGACCCCTTGCCAAACTGGGCAAGCTTGTAAGCCCTGCCTGGCCCTATAAATAAATAAAATGAAAATGAAAAAAAAAAAAAAAAAAGACACCATCCTATTAGACGTCAGATGAGTTATCCTTGTTTCATGCTTCTCTTCCGTCAAACGCCGTACGTTAGATTCAGTCAGTATAGTTGAGAAAAGCCAGCCACGAATCGCTGTTCCGTCGAGGCTTACTGTTGACCGGTGTTCAAAAATTTGGCTTCTGGGGTTCAGGAGCGTGCACTGAGTTGTCCAAAGTCTAAAGTTTATTCGGTGATTGAAATTTTGAGTTATACATCTGCTGATTATTGTCACGCACGTATTATTATCCAATAAAAATAAATCAAAAGACTCGGGGATCGTGTTAGGTAACAATTAGGTTTAAGAGATCCTTCAACTGCTTGAAGGCCAGAACCATCATAAACACTGCGTGTATATCCGATGTGGGTTCGTGAGAAAAAAAGGATTGTGGAATGATTCTGGCGTCCATTATTGATATCTTGAAATTTCCTTAGAAGGTTAAACCAAAAAAAAAAAAAAAAAAAAAAAAAAAAAAAAAAAAAAAANCTCCAGACACGGTATCCCTGCACACCGATTATCTGTAAGCCTCGTGTCGTCCCGCTCCAGGTTTCCAGACTATCCAGTAACTTCCGCTAGCCTTGGTGGTTGTGTCTACTAACCTTTTACAGGTTAACTTTTTGAGGGATTGTATAGAGTACGGCAACAGAATTGTACAATCAAGGGATTGTTACGCCTTGCGCGGTGAATATGGCCCGCCTTACTATGCATTCAAATTGAAGATTGCAGGGACCAGCGGACGGCGCATTGGGCTGCTTTTCTGGGATGTACTGAGCTGTACTACTGTTGTGGTACTTTGCACACACTGCTCAACAAAAATACATGCAACATCTTCCAGTCGCAACAGAGTCTCAGTCTGGCTACGAGGCAGCACAGCAGCTGCAGCGCCAGCTGTGTCCCCACTGTACTGCATACAGGTGCATTTGTGTTTTTGTGCACGACGACGCGCTAGTAACCGATACCGTTCTATACGGTTACATACCACCTCCCGGATCCGACCACCTGAGTAGCCCGTGAGTGACGAAATCGTTCTACTGTTTATTAAGTCAGGTTAATTAACTATCACTATGCCGTTGAAGAAAAAATCTTGTGTGTCAAAACTGTTGCCTAAAATCGAAAGTTCCGGAATAAGCATATCTGCTCTCCATTCGGGTCACCGGCGTCTCAACCAACGTAGCCGTTATATCCGTGAAAAGTAAAAAAAAAAAAAAAAGAAAAAAAAAGAAAAAACAAATCTAGTATTGACGACGCCAGATAGTATTCTATACATACGTCTCTCGTACGGAAACCCGATGCAGCTAAGGCTCCGCGTCCATCGCCACCGTCTCATTTCTGTCATAAGGCTACACTCGATTTTAACCGGCCGCATGACCTCCCAAGTCCCCGAAAGGGCTCCAGTAGAAACAAAACGCACCTCCAAATCCCGTTGTGATTAGCTCTGTTAGCCTTTTTCTAACATGCACAGGGCTAGCCTTGTTGGCCACCTGTGTGGGTCAATCATGTGACTATGATTTAGCCACGGAACAAATAGTCAACTGATAGTGATGTTAATCACCTACGGAGTGATCTTTCTTGACTGCACTTGTTTGGTGCTGGTGGCTGGCATGCAGATGCAAGCCTGTCTTTTGGTGTTGTTCTGTTTTGTTTTCCTTTTCTTTTTGTTCTTGGTTTTTTTTTTTTTTTGGGTCTTTTTCTAGAATCAACCATGTCAAGAGCTTGTCCGAATCTAATGTTAAGTGTAAGAGTGGGTAGCGTTCTAGTACATCATGACCTTTTATCAATTGAAACTACTAGAAGTGGTTGGTTGGTTGAGCGAGGTAGACGGCAGCGACTGCACCCGGATGTCTGAAACAGGTCATCTCGGGCCCTCGGTTAATCATAATTTGATTTTCCTTTTCTCATTTTCTTTTTTCCTTTTTTTTTTTTTTTTTTTCTTTCCTGCATCTTCCTCTCGGTCTCGAAATGGGAGGGTTCGACGTAAGTAAACATTGAGGTACCCTGGCTGCATTCTCGTACATTATATCTAGAAGCAACACTCCCCCTTGTGACCCCAGCATCGCACATACATTGATGGACTACATGACGCACCACGGCAGGGTTCGTCTTCCTCCACAACCGAGCATGGGTGCCAACGATCAGCCCTATTGGGGATTGTCGCGGGTAAGGCGGACAATCTTGGCCAAAGCTTTGCGTCTGGGAGAAAAGGATTGAGTCCAATATGCAATGTGATTAGTCTTCTGCATGCAGATATATATACCAGTGAAGTTAGTTACGATTTACTACTAGATAGCTGTTGATGCACTGGGGCAAGACACTCTAGAGCAACCCCAGACTGGGCAACCAGCACTTAATCTCTGTTGATACTCTCTCGGTTAGATTTCGCATAGTTGGATGCTGGTCAGGCAACTGTATGGTCAGAAAGACTACATGGATATATCGTTAGACGGATGTCCCGATACCGCGACACCCCCGGGTCGAAATTCTCACTCGGTCTCGACGCAACGTCCAAAGCATCAACTTTCTTGGCCGATCAAACATTCCTGTTTCAGAAGGGGTGCCCAGGGTATACCATATTGTATGCCAAGTCGTTCTCTGGACAACTAGGAGCCCGCTGATTGTCGTACTTACGTGTTCAGGACAGGGATTATCACCGGTCTAGTATTCACTCAATATCGCGGTGGAGCTGGAAAAAATAGCCGGGAGGTCATAGTTAGCTGGCAGGAATACAGTCCGAAAAGCTTACATGTATGACTATATATAGACAGAAAAACCACTACTCTCCCCCGGACAGACTGCAATAACAACTCGCGGGGCCCTATTCTCCGCTGTTCAATTGTTGGCTAAACGGGAAGGATGCCGGATGATCCGTTGACCCTGGCTGCAGGAATTGAGCAACAGCACCTAAATCAAGAACAGGTTGGTTAGGGGCTTGTGTGTGTGTGTGTGTGTATGTGTGTCCGGGCGAGTGCACGGGTCAGGTATCGTTCAGTGGTCTGACTGCATCTGCATATGCAGTCAGCCTGGTGGCGTTTTTTTCACATGTACTCTGTACTTTCGTACATGTAACAAGCTGTCTCTCTCCTCTCAGACTGGACAATTCTAGACCTGGTTACACCGGGCTATGTCGGAACAAGTTAACGCTGAGCAGATCGGAGCAGCAGTGCTGGGGACGAGGAAGTAAAAGATATGGGTTGGTAGTAGCAAAAAGAATAGAGCGTAATATGTATTATCGCGTATAGGAGTTACGCCCTAAAAATGATTCATGCTTCTATATTATTACTGTGCAGCACTCCGGACTATTGCTATTTGTTGATAACATGCCAGCGATTCGCCGGGTATGGACAGCAATATCCGCATGAGGAGCTTGAGCCGTAAACGGTGGTAAGCGTAGGCATGCATGACTGCTGTATGTTTCCTGATCTACACTTGGTTGTATCTTGTGTACACTGCACTTTCTGAAATGTTACGCCAGAACATTCAGCACCCTTCATTTTTGCTGACAGCTGGAAAAGGGTACGAGCTGCCAGGCTCAAAAATTTCCTAAATTGGAAAGTCTTGTCTGCCTCGGCCACTTCGAGAAGCCCTTGTCGAGGTCTTCTCGTCACAGGGCGCGATTCGCAATTATAAGGAGGTGAAGCGTGATATTGAAGTCAGAACTGTTCATTGCATCGTCTCATATCATAACTTTCGTTCAGAGTTCCGTGCTTTGTGCCTTGAGGTAATCAGACACACCACGTAATCTCCAGGAAGATGCTCTAGGTTGACGAACCGTTTATCAATGCACTACTGCTATAACGAAAAAGCAAAAGTAATGATTGGTGTTATTTGAGATCCCCCTTGGGAACAGAAGGAAACGATCCCGGATTTCTCAACCGCTCTGCATTTTTTTTCGCCATTTCAATACTGCGGATCCGGTTGATGCGCATCTGATAAAAGTTTCTACGCACACATTGGTTAGCTGATAAAGAAAGGGGATCATTCTTAAAGTTGCCATACTTGTGTAATGCAAATATGCGAGGCGAGTCATCGTCTGCCTTGGGTTGTGCTTCTTTTTGCAGCTGCTTGATCTGTAATTGCGGAGATCAGAAACCAAACTTCCACTCGCTGCTCCGCACAGGAATGTTGGTATCTACCTTGTCATTCTTTTCCTGCTCTGCTTTCTTATCGTCGTCTTCTTTCTCTGACGACGACTTCTTGTCATCTTTGTCTTCTTTATCCTTGCCCTCTTTTTCTTTGTCTTTCTTCTCTTTTTTCCTTTTCTGCTTCTCCTCATACTCCTTTTTCACTTTCTCGATCTCGCGCGCCAGCTCCTCATCCTTTCTCTTCTTGGCTTCTTCTCCGGCATCGATGATTGGCGAGCAGAAGCCCTTGTCTTTGAGATGGGCCGGGCATACATAAAAAAAATCCTTTTCCTCTTTGTATCAGTAAGCCTAGCATAATCACCAGAAAGGGTCTCTGTTGTCTTCCATAGAGACTGATTTACTCAACTCACCCTGTTGTCTGGCGTTATGAGCACGCTCGTCGACGGCTTGTAGCAGATGTTGCAGGCTTTGGCGGCGGTGTCGGCTACGCGCCGCAGATGCCACACATTTGGCAGCGACATTGGCCCAGGGCGAGAAAGAACGTGGCGATGATGGAATGCCCGAGGAGATTGTGTTATTTTTGTTACGCTAGAATTAAATGTAGGAGGAATAAAAGCTAGATATAGAATTTCCCCGCATCAAACTGGGTGTTATTGTACGGGAGGGGGTCACGTGAACATATATACAAGTCTGGTAGAAGAAAGTAACGACGGGGACGCCATTTCATTTTTATCTGGTGAAATATTCTACAGGGCTACTTGACTACTTGTGTTGCAGCAGCTCTCACAGACAGCGGAAAGAAAGAGAAAAAAAAAAAGATCAATCATGTACTCCTACTCAGTCACACCCTCAATCCGCTCCGACGCCGCGTCCTCGGTAAAGCGTGAAGCAATGATCGGATCAAGCTCATGCGCTCTGCGCCGCGCGTCCAGCCACACCATATAATCAATATACGTAACCGGCAGCACCTGAACTCTTCTAGGCACAATGAACGAGTAATGGAAAACACCCGTCGATTTCTTGGTGACGTGCTCGACGTCTCGGACTTTGGTTTGCACTCGGATGTGTACTTTGGTGTAGGTCGGTTCTTTACCTTCGTGGGACTGTAGAGGTTCGGTGTACGCCACACCGGCGCTCATGTACAGCACGCTTCCCACAGGCACCGGGTTTTCGAATGTGCTGGGATCGAGAGAGACGAAGGTTGGTCGGCAGTGAGAGAATGAGGCGGCGCAGCTGAATGCGAGTTCGAATGTCTTCTGGAGGAGGAAGCCGCCAAAGATCATGAAGTTGTGCCTGTTGCGGTCCTCTGGTTGCATGATCATGGCGGATCGGATGATGGTGTCTTTCATTTGCTGGGTTTCGGGGTTGCTGTCGATGGGGTCTATCCGAGGGTTAGTTAGATCTATTAGTCAACGGAGAGAAGACGCAGAGAAGCAGCGTACTTTTGGACTGCACCTGCTTGCTCCACATATCATGAATCAGCTTTGTTTCCGCCTCGTCGGGCGCTTTGAAGAGAGAGCTTGTGTTTCGCGAAGCCTTTTTGGCATTGTAATTCTGCTCTCCCTTCTGGAACAGCTTTCGTTCTTCTTCTGTTTCAATCAAGAGCGGTGCCACGGGGACAGGCCTACATGAATCAGCATTCCAAACATCACTTTGTCCAATTGCTTCACAGCAAACACTCACTTCTTCGTTGCCGGATTCAAGGACACCATGGTAAATGCGCAAGTGATCAGCACATCCTCCGGTTTCACCTTTTCTCCTTCCGCTGGCGCCTTGGCAACCTGCAGTGAGATCTCCGTGCTCGATCGGCCAGTGGCATAGGTAACCTGACCGCTGAGTTCGAGATCGCAAATCTCTTTCAGTGGGTTCAGCAGGGTGATTCGATCGACGGCGGCGGTGACGGTCGTCACCGCGTCGCCTGTGTGTTTGTAGGCTATCACACCGGCTAGAGCGTCCAAATCCATGAAGAGAGTTCCGAGACTGTTAACAATTAGTATCGTGTTCAATGTCCAAAGGTGCCTCTGGCTATATAACATACCGGATGCGGCCGGACGCGTTGAGATACGAGTCCAGCAGCCACTTATCCTGGGCCAGGGGAAGAATCTGCCAGTCTATTAGCAGAGCCTCGAGTACCTTACTCAATTTCCACAAGGTAGCCAATCATACGCCGGAGAAGTAACTATCAGACATCCTCTTCGGGGTCATGTCAGGCTTCGGCGGCTGTTCAGTTGCAGTCGACTCGTCGTTTCTGGCCTGCTGCTGGCGACTCTGCTCCAGCGCGTCGACCCAAGGGATCCTGACGCGCATGTTCCTCATTGGCAACCATGCTGCCTTGAAGACAGGGCGTGAGGGAGTAGCTCGAAAAGAACGCTTTCCCAGTTGTCTTGCTGAATGTCTGCTGGGCTGGAGATATCGCGAGGCGGCGCGGGAGCTCGAAAGAGCTGGTAATAATACATTCTGCATGCCTGGCATCTCAAGGCATGCAGGTAAACGGACTCAGACCTGCAAATTAACGGACCAGGGCCTACTGTCTCGTCAACAGCCAAGAAGTTTTATTTATAATCTGTATGTGGTTGTTGAATTAAGTTTTGGCGAACGGGCGTTTGCGGGTGGAATTCACGCATTTGCCGATAAGATCATCGTTCACTGGTGGCTCAACCACTTAGCTTTAGCGCTTCCCTGATGCTTTCGACTACGTGCCCCAACGACAGCACTCATGTTAGCTCAACAGATATCTCGTCTTGGAAACCTCTCCAAGGAGAGCTTCAGCTTTTGGAAAAGAGTGGATTTCTTCCCGGAACAACGCAGAATTGCGATCAGATTGTTCTCTACCATGACGTCATCTGCAATAGCGCTCCTGTCAATCATGGCTGCAACGAGCACTCGACCAGAGATCCCTTGTGCGATGAATGAATAAGATTTCCATCTGTAAACAGAGCGACAGGCGAATATTTAGAGTTTATACGCTTGCGGACAGTGACTGGAGCTGCGTCAAGGTGAAGTCATCACAGGGCTTTATATGAAGAGCATCCCCTCGAGGCACAGATTAGAACCTCCCGTCTCTATACAATCAACATAGTCTTGAATGAGTAAAGATAAGTAAAGATAATAACAAACAATGAGTGATCCGCAAAATCCAAACATCCAGAAGAGAACCACCCCTCAATGGGCTCTCTACCAGCGAGAAAAGTTCTGGGACGTCAACGAGGGAAAGACGCCGCCGTTCAATACTAGTAAGAAAAACAATTCGTCCTCGGTAGAACCGATTGATCAATCATGATACTGAGCGTTATTACCAGACCCAAAAGCCCTCGAAGAAAAAGCCAAACAGACACTCAGCCAGGGTGGATGGTACTCACACCTTTCATTGCTTGTGGAGAGTATATCTCTAACCCGATAGGATATAGGTTCTACGCATCCTCCAACGCAGGCCTCTCAAACACGCACTCGATCAACCGACAGGCCTTCCACCGCCACCGCATCATCCCACGCATGCTCGTCGACACCAACCAGCGCGATACCTCGACCGAAATCTGGGGCCACCGCGTCTCGGCACCGATTGGGTTTGCCCCAATCGGCATCAATAAGATCTATCACCACCTCGCCGAAATCCCCGTCGCCAAAGTGGCCGGCGAGCTAAATTTACCATACTGCCTCTCTACTGCGGGCAGCACCGCCATCGAGAAAGTTGGCGAGGCGAATGGCCGCACAGGGCCCCGATTCTTTCAACTGTACATGCCGCATGACGACGAGCTCACCGTTTCGCTACTGACGCGCGCGTGGAACGCCGGATTCGACGCCCTGATCCTGACGACGGACACATGGCAACTGGGCTGGCGGCACGACGACGTTGCGCACTCCAACTATGCTTTCTACCGGGGCATCGGCGCCGACTTGGGTCTGACCGACCCGGTCTTCCAGAAACGCTGCCGCGAGCGCGGGATCGATATCGAGAGCGACCCCGTTGCTGCTGCCACGTTCTGGATCGATAACATCTGGCACGGACGGGCTTGGTCATGGGACAAGCTCCCCTGGCTGCAGCGCGAATGGAAGCGGATCTCTGGAGGACGCCCGTTTGCACTCAAGGGCATCCAGTCGGTGGCGGACGCGCGCAGGGCGGTCGATGAGTATGGCGTTGACGGAATCGTCGTAAGTAATCATGCCGGCCGCCAAATTGATGGGGCCATTGCCAGCCTTGATGCGCTGGAGAAGATCGCCGAGGCGGTCGGCGATCGATGTTATGTCATGTTCGATTCGGGCGTGCGCGGCGCGAGTGACGTTGTCAAGGCCCTGGCGCTCGGGGCCAAGTTTGTGTTTGTCGGGAGACTCTGGGTTTGGGGACTGAGCATCATGGGTGAGGAAGGCGTGCGGCACGTGATGAAGTCGTTGTTGGCCGACTTGGACATCCTCATGGCTGTTGGCGGGTTTAATAGTGTACAAGACTTTGATCGGTCGATGCTGGGTATTTCCCCTCTCTCAACCATCATCCTGCGGGTTTCAGATGGCAAACTTTGATCATGAACTGACTGACATGCTGACAGAATCATACCCTAAATCGTATACGTTTCCGGAATAAGTACTACTCTGCACGAGTCCGTGTTCTTCCATATTCATGTTTATTCAATATACATATATATAAGCTTGTGCATTACTCTCCAGACACTGTAGTCAAGACGGGTGGCAGTCATGACATTGGAGCTGTAGAACGCACAATGATTCTGCAGAAGGAAAATGATTCCAATATTACAAGTAGACAGCGGTGCCAATGCAAATACAGTCAAGACACAAAACAGGCGCTGTCTGGGTATCCAAAATAACGAGAGATTCACGACAGAAAATGATACAAGAAAATATGAGAAGAGAGATCGTAATGGCTACAGAACAAGGGCATAGACAAACATGGCACCGGTGCAAAGAGCAGCTTCGAGAGCTATTTTGGGAAGAGTCACCGAGGCGGCACCGCTGGTGTAGTTGGTGTTCTGGGCAGCAGCAGCGGCATTGGTCCCAGCCGCAGAGTCTGCGCTGGCCGCGGCTGCACCGGTAGATTCGCCCGAGTCGCCAGAGGTGCCTGATGCCGTTGTCGCTGTCGTTGTGGCGACTGTGCCATTGCGGGCGGCGAAACCCACTCGGTTCTGATCAAAGTCAAAAACGGTATAGACATTCTTCAGGAAGACGTCTCCTAGCAGCCAGTCATCGGCACCGGCAGTCTGGACACCGATAATGTTCGAGTAGCACGAGGTGCCCGTGTCATCCGCCGGCGAGCCGACGTAATCCTTGGGCGAGACATTGTACATGACGCCGGAGATTGTGAATTGTACCGTATCGTTCGACGAGCATGGGATCTTGAAGTTTTCCCCCGCAGCCGCCGAGCCAGGGATCAGAGCATGGAGGGCTGCAGCATCGCCAGGAGGAAGGAAGACGTAGGATGTTCCGGTGTCAACAATGGCCGACTTGCCCGTGAAATTGAGCGGCTGGCCGTTGACCACAGCGTCGTCTAGCGGGATCTGCCAACGATTGGTGTCCGGCGAAGTGTTGGTGTAGGAGATTTCGCCCGAGAATTTGGAGTCGTCGACACCGCCGAACGTGACGACGCCATCCTTGGTGCCGTCAGCGCTCCGTTGCAAGGAAATGCCGATGATGTTGGATTCCAGAGTATTCGACTGCGCGATTGTTTCCATCGCCGTCAGGGTGCCGGTAGTACTCGAATTGGAGCGACCCAGCCCGAGGATTCCGTCCATGGGATAGTCCTCAAAATCGTCCGAGGCGGTGTCGACCAGGCCAAAGGTGAGCTCCATGTGGAAATCGGCAAACGAAACGGTGTCGCTGCCGACGACGCCGCTCACGGTGCCAGTTCCATAGCCGACATCGAATGGTTCCGTCGTCACCTTCAGAGTGGTCGAGTCGCTGGAGCCGAATGTGTTGTGCATCTCGCACGCCTGCACTGTGCAGTTGTCGCTAAAGGCCCAGGTGTTGGTGCCCCCGGTATCAAACAGCATCCACATGGATCGGTTTTTCGAGCCAAAATCCATGGCGAAGAAGTACGAAAAATCCTGGCCGTCGTCATTGACGGCCACGCTGTTCGGTGTGGAGGGAGGGTTCCCCTCCACGACGGTGTAGTGGTTGTCTCGTCGTTGCTGTCACCACCCAGTTAGCAAAGCTCGGCAGCACCACGTGGAAACGGCAGTACCGGTGTAGAGCGTTTCTTGAGCGGCAAACTCAACAAACCGGAACTATCGTCCTCGACCGATGGAGCACTCAGGTGATACGGATAAAAGCGGCGGGTCAAGTCCGAGTTGGCGGGCGACGCCCGTAGATACGGGTAGAAGGCAGTTACGCCTGTAGACAAGACGGCCGTGGAGAGCGCATATTGTGGGAGAAGCATGATCCCGAGGCGAGGATCTAGACTGCGAGGATAGACCGAACCTTCATTGATGAAAGTATCGAATGATCGGAAAGTTGCTGGCTCTTTCTAAAGGATTGACCCCGGTGGGAAAAACTGGTGGGACGATGGAAGAGGTTCCAAAGGAGGGACGAGTTGAGAAGCAGAGAAGATTAAATATTACCCATTACCAGTAAAAGCAGAATTAGAGCACAGAAACGGAGAGGAACAAAAAAAAAAAAAAACGAAAGAAAAGGCCTCAACGTGCAGCAACAAACGACGATAGGGACGACGAGACGAGGGGCGACGAAGAGAAGGTCGAGAAGTAGTGATAGAGAGGACGACGCCTGTCGTATTAGAGGCCTGAGGAGTAAGGAGTCGTCGTCGTCGTTGCCGATCGCTGTGGAGAGTCGCAGTGGAAGCGGAACTGCTTTGAACTCTAGCGTCGAGGAGGCTGCCAGACTAGAGGCCGCCACAGCTAATCAGGATGCGCTGGTGCTGTGGCGCTGAGCTGATCGAGTCTAGCTGGTGCCATTCTGGTATTAGCGAAGTTCGTTGGTCAAGAACTTCTGGTTCATCCAAACGCAAACCCCCTGGCGCTTGGTCCGAGTCGCGCTCTGTGAGCTTGCGAGTTGCACACTGTAGCGCTACACTAGTCACCAGCGCTGTCCAGTGCGCACCGAGCGTGTGTGCGGGCGGAATGCAACATCGACAACTCCAACGCCCGCATTGCAAGGGGTTGTATTGTCTGTGGTACTGTGCTGACGGTGAAGAAGGCGGCCCAGATCCAGAGACAAAGAGCATCTCAGGAGAAGCAGGAGGAGCAGGAAGCAGCAGGAGAAGCAGTTCATGTTCTCCAAAGCTGAACCGAGGGAATTGGCTGTCACGCCACATCCCAATACGGCTAGCGGTGCCCCCCCAGAGTTGGCAGTTGCGGGCCGGCCGTTTGCCTGTTCTGTACTAGACTGCGCACGCTAGAACAGCCCCTTAACCATATCCAGACTAACGTCCCTGAATATCCGGTTTTCGTCGATAAGAGCTGTTTTGGTTACACCGTGCTGCTCTCTCCTCTCCCTCTGTCTGCTCGGTGGTCTCCTACTCTCGGTCTGAGATTCATCTGGCATATTGTTGTTGGGCTCGACCGTGTTACAGTCTCCAGCAGGCAAGACTGATCACTTTCGCTGCGCCTCTTTAGTTGGACGTTATCGAACGTACCGTTACTTGACTGCTATATTGCACGCATATAGAACTCCAGCTTTGTACGGTAATTGAGCTGTTGATCTTGCTACCCCGTTATGCACGCCACATAAGCGACCGCATTGGCCTCGTCTGCAAATATTGCAATTGGTGCGCGGGCGGTATAGTATGTCCTTTATGGTACGAATTGCGATCAACCAGAGTCCACCAACTCACCCAGTTCCTGACGATCACTTGGCGGATGCGGAACGGCCTATGGCTAGTCGCAGGTCTTCTAAAGATTCCCCTCCCCTAGGCGACGGTGCCTACCAGTTGGCTATGATTGGCCAAAGTAGAAATCAAGCTGTGTCGATCAGGGTAGAACAATTGCTGCGATTCGCTGTAAGCGTCGAACGTTCAAACGTCGATGTCGATATATGCTATATGCTCAGCTTGATGCCTTTCTGGAGATGAATGCTTCTATATTACAAGTCCACTACGTTACATGGTAAACGCCCCAAAAAGAGAGCGCTATCTACTAGTATACATGACATGGCTGTTCTGTCTTCCTCAGTCAGATCACAGCCCCCAGAACCGCATGAACCGCATGCGCCACCCCTCAAAACTGTTCAACTTCGGTCGCACATCCAAGTAGAAACTCAGTTTGCCGGCGCCCGGAGGGCCTGTAAGCCCGTTGCCAGCCGGGCCAGCAGTCGACTGCTTCCCTTGGTAGAAATCAATCACGTACTCGATCCGCTTCCCACCGCAACGCTCCACGACCCAGTCGTGCCGGTCAAAGGGCAACTGATAGCCCATCAGTCCGTTGAGTCGCGCCCGCGGACTCACAAATTGACTCTCTGTCCCCAGTCCACGGAACGAGTATAACCGGGGCCCACCACACTTCTTACTGCCAGGATCATCCGACGGCGCTCGACTCTCCCACGTCAGAATCTCTGACCATGCCTTTTCGTTGACTGCATTGTGAATGGGAATCACCGATGCCACCGAGGTGGCCAGTTCCTTGGCCGATGCGGTCGAGCCAGGCACATTGCTTTTGCGCACGAGAGCTTCGAAGAACTGACGCTCGGAAGGGTATATCCAGTTCCCCGTCGCTTCGTCGTGGCCCGTTTCTGATTCCGAGTTTGACGGAGACTGATGCGACCCCGTCGATGAAGCGTAGGGCGATGGCGCAGTTCTTCTTTCGCTGTCTGATGTCTTGGCGGCCGGGTCGAATGCTCGCGGTATGCTGCTGATCTCGCGATCGTCGGACAGTGGCCGCTGCTTCAACATGGATGCTTCGCTGTTTTTGTTGGTTTCCTCGGACGTTGCAGGAATCGGATGAGGAGCTGCTCCCTCGCCTGTGCCCCGGTGCTGTTGTAGCCATATTTCACGCGTTTTGTGGTCGACCGGACACTGCGCTGCTGCAGCTCCTGCACTTCCGGCGGGCGATGCTTGGGTGCTGGCATTGGCACCCATTTCTGCCTATGCTATGCAAACGCAAAGGTGCACAAATCAAGTACTACTACTATTGTACGGATAGTAGTTGGCGTGGGCTGAGCTGGCAAGTCATTAACTCTCGAAAACGAAAAGTCGGCTTGTAAGTTGTCGGTATCGGTGTTGGCACTTGGGGGTTCTTTTGCTCACCGCCTTGGCCCGAAACAGCATCAGGCCGGCCGATCAGTTGTTTATCGCCAGGAAAATAACGACTTGCCCCTCCTCCACCTCATGCTGCAGGACGGTCCTATTTCCCCTGAACACCCAGTCGGCTGCAATCTATTTTCGAGGATTTGACGAATATCTCAAGCTGACAAGGGACATACAATAATGGCAGACACCACCGTCTATCGGGCCTCTACCACGGCTCCGGTCAATATTGCTGTTATCAAGTAAGGTTTTGCTGCTTCTAGGGACCTCCTCCCCCTTTCCAGCAGCAGGGTTTGGCTGACTTCTCATTGTCATAGATACTGGGGAAAGCGGGATGCGACCCTGAATTTGCCTACGAATTCGTCGCTTTCAGTGACTCTCTCACAGCGCTCGCTGCGCACTGTGACTACAGCATCATGCTCAGCCGCCTACCCCGCCAGCGAAGGGGATACACTTACATTGAACGGTAAGCCGCAGGATATCAGCGCCTCCAAGCGAACCCTAGCATGCTTGAGAAGTCTACGCGCTCTGCGTAAGGAGATCGAGGCGGCCGATCCTTCACAACCCAAATTGTCGACATACCCGCTTCGGGTCGTCTCTGAAAACAACTTTCCCACCGCCGCGGGACTGGCTAGTTCTGCGGCCGGATTCGCAGCCCTTGTTCGCGCCATTGCAAACCTGTACAAGCTCCCCCAGTCCGCCACAGATCTGAGCCGGATTGCCAGACAGGGCTCCGGGTCTGCCTGCCGCTCGCTCCAAGGCGGTTACGTCGCATGGAGATCGGGCACCAAGGCAGACGGAAGCGACAGTCTTGCCGAGGAGGTCGCCCCAGCCTCGCACTGGCCAGAGATGCGAGCCCTCATCCTGGTCGTGAGCGCCGAGAAAAAGGACGTGCCTAGCACAGAAGGCATGCAAACCACCGTGGCCACATCGCCCCTGTTCGCAACCCGTGCCGAGCACATTGTCCCCGGCCGCATGTCCGCCATTGAGGAGGCCATCCACAAGCGAGACTTCCCTGCCTTTGCAGACCTGACCATGCGCGATTCGAACAACTTCCACGCGTGCTGCCTGGACTCGGATCCGCCGATTTTCTATCTGAACGATGTCTCACGCGCGGCTATTCGTCTTGTCAACGACATCAACAAAGCGGCCGGCAAGACGGTGGCTGCTTACACCTTTGACGCTGGCCCGAACGCTGTTATTTACTACCTAGATGAAGTCTCTGAGATTGTCGGCGGTACCTTCAAGGCTATCCTGGGCGATTTGGAAGGTTGGGACGGCCCCTTTGGCGACCGGCTCAGGTCTGTTTCGGCGGGTGTCGATCTGCAGAAGCTTGACTCAAGGGCTGTCGAATCTCTTAAGAACGGGATCAGCCGGGTGATCCTCACCGGCGTGGGTGAGGGTCCTATTGAGGTCGACACTCATCTTGTCAGTGAGACTGGTGAGATTCTGAGTAGTGAACAGTAACTTTTAAGAGGAGTGATATAGATCACCAAGAGAGAGCTTAGATATCTTACGTGCTGATAAGTAATGTAAATACCTGGATCCGGTGTCAAGTATTGTATATATCAGAAGTACATGTAATGTAATTGCGAGAAATTCACATTAGCTCTACTTTGTCTGGTACATAGTTGTGTGTTAGCAGATTCCTACAGAACTAATGTGTAACAATCTCATCCGTCCTGAATTGATTCTTCAGCTATCCACAGTTGATATTTATATATTGTATATATATATCAATTTAATCAGCACAAAAGAGTCATCTTGGCGAACTCTTTCACTACCGGAGCAGCTCGCTTCTGGTCCCTCCCAGTCAGAGAAGCCAGATAGACTGCATCAGGCCCCGATACTGCCTGTGCATGCTCTCCCTGACCCTCCGCCGCCGCTTCCCCTTCCTGTTTACTGTCGTCTTGCAAGGTCTCTGCTTCAAAAACATCCAGCGAGTCAGTACACATGCCCAGAACCTCCAGCAATGCCTTTTCAACGGCCATTGCACGTTCCCGCATGTCCCTCCGCAACAGTCCTTCCACCAAGGCTGAAACTTCATCAAACATGCCATTCACCCTCTCGATCAGCCGCCGCACACTATTCACCAGATACTCCTCCTCATACACTGTTCCCTTCCGACCCGCCGCCCGTTTCCGTTCCTCGCGTCGTCGTGTTCTTGACGTTCGTCGACTTGCTGACGTCCCACCTGTGTACCGCGTAAACATGGATTTCCCCGCAGCTGTGGAGGCGTCGGTGGGGGCCAGGGAGATGTTGTCGGGCACATCAGCGTCGGCGGCGCCGGTGGACGTCGGGTCGCCGCCAAAGTATGCCAGGGGGTCGGCAGCGCGTTTCTCACGCAGTTCGCGGATTCGTGGCACTTGGGCGTTAAGCTGGGCGCGACAGTCAGCAAGGAAGTCTGTTGTTGACCCCATGGCTTCGGCGAGCCCCGTGTCGACGATATCCGGAATCAAATCGTGTTGGCCGTGAACAGCGAGGAGGCGCGTGGCCTCAGAAAAGCGGGATCCGCGGCAGAAGAGCCGAGCTGCAGTGACATAGTCCTTCAAATGGTCTGCGTGGATGGTTGCGGCGGATATGTAGTTTTTGTCTTCTTCAACGAGGGTATTTGCTAGGCTAAGCGCATGTTGCTGGAGGTCGGCCTCGGAAAGGGGAACCATCATGGCGCAATAGAGGGATTCACGCCAGTAGTGCGCAACTTGGTAGGATTTGTATGCTTCTTCGTATATGCCGAGGGATTCATAGGCTGTTACACCAAAAACATAATTGTCAGGCACAGGAAATGTAAAGTGGAAGATTCTCCACTCACCAATTGCAGCTTCTTTGTAGTTGTTGTGCTCGTATAGATAATCCGCAAACAAATGTGTGATATCCCTGAGATTCTCGGATTGGTATTTGTAGAGCTCGATGGCCTCTTTGTACAGGGCGTGTTTCACAGTATACTGCTTCAACTCATCATATTCGTTAAGAGCATGCAGATGTTTCAATGCTTTGGAAAACCGGCCCAAGAAGTTGTCAATCTCAAAACGACGGCGGAGCTCGGGCAGGCCCTGCAGGTTTCGGAGGAATGGAAGATACTCTCTTGGATCCTAGAGGAAAAAAATCTGTTGATAACGTCTGAACTGTGTAGATGCGGGCATTGCTTACCTTTTGAGCTTGCTGGGCTACCAAAACGGTAAGCTCGAGATCATACAGGCCAAGCGCATTGTTGTACAGTTGGTGTGCATCGGTCAGGAAACACATGTGCTCAATGGCTTCGTCAGCCTGTTGAGGGTTTTGCACTATGAAACATACTTTTGTGAGCTGAGTTCCGGCACAAGGTTGTGTTGGATATATATATATATATATGTGTGTGTGTAGTATTACCTCTCAAGTTTGCCACAATCTGCAAGCCAGCGTCAAGATCAGGCGGAAATTTGCATACATGAGCAGTGATCAGGTTTTGCAGATTTGTGTCGACCTTGGTTTTGAGAACAGACAAGAATGCGTCGCAGATCCGGTTGATCTTTCTGCCTTTGTGAACGACCTTGTTGACACCCCCTGTACCTTTTTGCCCCGAAGGCTTGGCCTCATCTCCTGGCAGTTTAAGGGTATCTTTGTATAAAGTTTGAGAAACATCGTCTTCCCTGTTGAGTTGTTGTCAGCAGCACACACCGATGATAGAAGAGTAAGACTTACTGCAGCCGAGACAAGAACTCGTCGATGAATTCAACCTTCTTGACCTGACTGATAAACAGCGGAATATTCTCCATGAATTGTTGAGGCGCATAGTCATGCAAAATATTCATATCAACCATCTGGCTTCGGCAAGCTAGGTATGCCGATCGGTAGTCCTTGTTATCAATGAAACTGCGAATTCCCGCAAGAACGAGCGCCCGAGGGTATATTGTTTCCAGATTCCCTCGCGGCATCTGCAGTGTAACAGCAAAGTTAGAAGGTGTCACTGTGACTATTCGCCCACCGCGCTCGATGCTTCTGCAGCGTTCATCAGTTCCCGGTGTATCGGAAGGAACTTCCAAGTCTATAGGTTTGGTTAGTACGTCGTTCAAGATTTCTGGAGAGTCACCTGACGGAGAAGGCGAAATAGTCAACTGTTGACATACCTTCGACGTCCGTAATATGCACAAATTTCAAAACATGCTGGGTCGTGGTGAAAAGAATATGTGATGGCGTGACAATGAATGAAGAACAATTCTTTGCCAATAAGCGCTGGTTGGCATATAGTGCACCAGTTCGCGTCATCGACACTAGCATATCCTGTTGGAAGTTTTTAGCAAAGCTGTCAAGCGTATACAAACATAATACACAACAAATAACAAAAGGGGAAAAAGAAACATCATACCTGATCTCCGGGTATGCGAAGGCTGGCCGCCCAGTAAGTGTCCACGGCAGGGGAAATTTCAAAGGGAGTTACGCCCAGCGAATTGCCATCGACCGCCGACAATCTTGCGTACGTCGTGGTTTTGTTGATTCCATTGACCTTGGAAAACCAAAGTTTGTCGTGCTCGAGATTGCTGAATATGGAAAGTAGAAGCTCTCCTTCGCCAGCGGTATATGCCACAGTAGTCTCACGGGTCCCCAGCATAGTTCTCTCGATACGGCACTCAGAGGATCCAAAGTGACTCAAGACGTACACTTCGCTCTCTCCAAGGAAAGTGATCTGCCTAGGACGGCAGCTGGGAGCTTGCGAGAGAGGATGACTGGATTCCAGTAACGGAGCTGGAAGAGGTCGACTCTTGACAGACCAAGCAAATACGGAGAGGCTGTCTTGAGTGAGTATCGCAATCCTGGCCCCTGACTGACTGAAAGCAACATCGACTATATTCGAATCGACATTGACCTCACAATGAGCCATAGGAGGCGGTACACCGGCAATTTTCAAGGGGGTCAATTTGAGTGTTTCTATACAACGTCAGTCCTAATTACATACCTGCCGTATAAAAGCTTCAACCAACTCACTTCCGTCAATGACTCCGACTAATCCAATGTCGTGCGGTACTGTAGTTGAACCGTGGCGGACATCAAACACCCAGTCGCTGTCCACGATCGAATCTGTTCGGAGCAATCAGCATGTTTGTACACCCTAGACAAGATGAGAATAGGAACACCTACTTGCTGAAGCAGAAATAAAACGTAATGCTTTTTCCTGGTGCCACCGGAACAAGTTCACCGCCCCCTCCGGGATTGAAATCTCCTGCTTGAGATAATAATGATAGTTGCCCATCGTCCACAGCTGTATGCGGTCTTTGAACCGAACCGCCAGCACTGTGGAATCAACATTCCAGTCGAGTTTGATGTCAGTAGCACAGGTAATCCGCTCTTCTTCTGAAAGCCTCAGTGTGAATTGGCCATGTCGCAAACCATTTCGTTCAAAGAAAACCACATCGATATGATCATCGAAGCGCTGAATGCCGGCAATGATATTCCCAGCTGGCCGCCAGCTCAGCGCCCCTTCCAAGCCATCCACTGGCTCGCTCACGCTGTCTAATGATCCTTCTCGGGAATAAAC
The DNA here is from genome assembly GCA_001657655.1 of Talaromyces piceae. NCBI lineage: Eukaryota > Fungi > Ascomycota > Eurotiomycetes > Eurotiales > Trichocomaceae > Talaromyces > Talaromyces piceae. The sequence continues at coordinate 1,892,634 of JNNX01000001.1, forward strand.
CCTGACGACACGTCGGTTGCTAGCCTGGATGCTGTTGACGGCAACAAAAGCGCCGTCACCTCGCCAGGTGATTGTGGTCCGCGAGTCATCATAGTCACTTATTCTGCCCTCGTCCACCTTCTCGGGCATGGTCGGATCCCGTAGGGCTTTTGCCCTCTTGCCTTGGAACTGAGTCTCTTTCTTGCCCCAGCCAACCGAGACATGGCGCGAGATCTTCAAATCTTCGGGGGTGAAAGTGATTTCCGCAACGTTTTCAAATTCGCGAGTCATGTAGAGAAGAGTATGAGCCCTGGTGGTGATTGCCAGCAGTTCTTCATCAGGAGACCAAGCAGCGGCCGTGATACCGACATCCACAGAGCCCAGAATTTCGATTTTGTTTTCACCAGGCTGGGGATCCTCGCGCACTATCACAATATCTCCTCCCTCCAGCACGAGAATCGCCGTGAGATTATCTGCAAAATACTGCAACGACAAAATTCGGTCACATGGCAAATCTGGTAGCGGACATGGAGCATCCCATGATGTGATAGCCTCAAGGTCGTCTAGACCTGCAGGAGACGTCGGAAGTGCATCCTGAGGCAGTCTTCGCAGATGAATAGCTGGATCATCTACAGTAGGCCCAACGGTGCATATAATAGAGTCTGACGCAGCATCCCACGCTGTCGCGGTCAACGCAAGCTCGGGCTGGAGCTGTACCTCGGCGAGGCGCACGCTCTTCAGATTGCGCATTTCTTCTGGTCAAAGTTCGTTACCCCGCCCCCCATGGGCAGAAAAGAAAGAAACAAAGACAAACTTTTAATGCGCGACTCGGCTCAAGAGACCTGCGAGTTCCTTTCTTCAATAAAAAGAGTTTCAAACGTCGCGTGTCTTGTTTGCGACGTTCTCTGTTCAATATAAAAAAAATGATGGGTGCGCGTGTCAAAATTTAATTTTCCGTCCACTCATCGGCCAATGACTTCATCCACATTACTGAACCCAACCACCCACTGATGCAACCAAACAACTACACAACAGTGCTGCTCTACTGTGATTTACGCTAGTGAATCAGAAACTGGAGTTTTCAGAAACGTTCTAATATTTCTCGGTTTTGTACAAATGAAACCACTATTCTGATGTGATGTGGACCTCCACCGTCTAAGAACCTTCCCTCACCCTAGTAAAACAAACATATGGGAACCGCGTCTAAGGACGAGTCTTCTTTGATTGCCAGACTGGATTTCCTCAATTAGAGTGTGTAACAGAAGCGGTATATATTGGACTTGATACTCACCGGCAATGGCAAAGGGGCAGCCGAATCCAGTAGCTGTACACACAAACGTTAGCTCGGCCTGCTTTCTAGGCGCACACAGCATTGGCGCCGCGACGTACCCATGAATGCCCAGTATCTGAAAGCAAAGTACTTGGTTTTTGGGTTAAAGGGAATGTTAGAGCGAGGACCCTCGGCGTAATGGTAAGGACTGGCGAGCTGGGAGCGAGTGGTCGAGAAGCCGCGGCGAGCGACCAAGGAATTGGCGAGCCGGGCCCGGGTAGCGGTGGAAGCAAGCATCTTGCAAAGTCAGCACTGGCTCAACGAATCTTTTTCGGCACGATTGTTCACCTTGTTTCGCGGTAGGAGAGGAGACTGCGAAGTTGCGAGGGTTTAGAAGGCACTCGGTGGCATGAGTTGTTGCTCGCTGATTGCCGGCTCCGGCCTCCCCGTAGCTCCATCACGTGACGTCCGGCCGGGAGAAAGTCGTGTCTAACCCGATCGGGAAGCGCGAAATTCTTTTTTATATTTATCGATTCGACTCTGCGACAGTCTTGGTTGCTCTTTCCGCCCACTCCGTTTGCTGGTCTGTTGCGCTAAACAGCAGCGAGTGCAGTGCAGTCATGGATGAGCTATTCGACGTTTTCGAGGATAAGCCCCAGGATCTTGACCTTTCCAAGGCAGCAGATAGGTCCCGTCCGAAGAAAGACAAGAGCAAGAAGCGCCAAGCGAACGGTGCTGTGAAAGAGAGCAGCGATTCGATCGCCCGGCCCAAGGAAGATGAGCATATGGGAGATGCACCTGCGAATGGTGAAACAACAGACAATGCGAGCCTGAGCGTGGGTGGGAATGGCCAACCAGAGGCAAAACGCCAACGGTTGCAAGATGAACCAGAGCCAGTGGTGGCCGACACATTCGAGACAGAGCAAGAACGAGAAGTGGCAGCGTCGGCGGGCTTTCAAACTACCAAGGATGCTGCGGCTGTGGTGCTGTCGCACCAGGTTCGCCATCAAGTGGCACTTCCGGCAAACTATCCTTATGTCCCGATTTCCGAGCACAAACCGCCCGAAGATCCTGCGAGGACATGGCCATTTACCTTGGATCCTTTCCAACGGGTGGCTGTCCATTCTATACAGAGAGAGGAAAGTGTTCTGGTGTCTGCGCATACTAGTGCGGGTAAAACGGTTGTTGCGGAATATGCCATCGCCCAGAGTTTGAAGAATAACCAAAGAGTCATTTATACAAGTCCTATCAAAGCTCTGAGCAATCAGAAATACAGAGAGTTCGCCGCCGAGTTCGGAGATGTTGGGTTGATGACAGGCGATGTGACCATCAACCCAACTGCGACATGTCTGGTAATGACAACAGAAATTCTACGGTCGATGCTTTATCGAGGCTCCGAGATCATGCGTGAAGTGGCCTGGGTCGTCTTTGACGAAATCCACTATATGCGTGATGCAAGTGAGTTGTGAGATTGATAATGGTCCTCTAGAACCAATCGCTAATAGTCACTTCTAGCTCGAGGCGTCGTCTGGGAAGAAACAATCATCCTCTTGCCCGACAAGGTCCGCTACGTCTTTCTGTCTGCAACAATACCGAACGCGATGCAGTTTGCCGAGTGGATTGTCAAAATGCACAACCAACCATGCCACGTTGTCTATACCGATTTCCGACCTACCCCCTTGCAACACTACTTCTTCCCTGTCGGTTCAGAAGGCATGCATCTGATTGTGGACGAAAAGGGCACCTTCCGCGAGGAGAACTTCCAAAAGGCTATGAGCACCATTGCAGAGAAGAAGGGTGATGATCCCTCTGACGCTCTCGCTAAACGCAAGGGCAAGGGCAAGGACAAGAAGTTCAACAAGGGAGGTAGCATGAAGGAAAAATCGGATATGTTCAAGATCGTCAAAATGATCATGTTGAAGAATCTCAATCCCGTGATTGTGTTCAGTTTCAGCAAGCGCGAATGCGAGGCAAATGCCCTACAATTGATCAACCTTTCTTTCAATGATGACTCGGAGAAGGAGATGGTCTCAAAAGTATTCAACAGCGCCATTGAGATGCTCTCGGAGGAGGATAGAGAACTCCCTCAGATCAAAAATATCCTACCTCTTCTGCGACGTGGTATTGGCGTTCACCACTCTGGACTACTTCCCATTCTGAAGGAGACCATCGAAATTCTCTTCCAAGAGGGGCTCATCAAAGTTCTCTTCGCCACAGAGACATTCTCCATTGGTCTGAACATGCCTGCCAAAACTGTCGTGTTCACGAGTGTCCGAAAGTTTGACGGCACTGGGACTCGTTGGGTGACTCCTTCCGAGTTTATTCAGATGTCGGGACGTGCTGGTCGAAGAGGTCTCGATGACCGCGGTATTGTTATCATGATGGTGGGCGAAGAAATGGAACCCGCTGTGGCCAAGGAGATTGTGCGCGGGGCCCAAGATCGCCTTAATTCGGCGTTCCATCTGGGCTACAACATGATCTTGAACTTGATGCGTGTGGAGGGGATCTCTCCCGAATTCATGCTGGAGCGTTGTTTCTTTCAGTTTCAGAATACGGCCAGTGTGGCTGGCTTGGAGAAAGGTTGGTGATACACACAAACATTGTATGGAATGTACTGACATAATAAGAACTCGGGGAACTTGAATCGCGACGAGCCAACATGACCATCTCGGACGAGCCGACAATTCGCGAGTACTACGACTTGAGAAAACAACTGGCACAATTCACTACCGATATGCAAGTTGTCATTAGCCACCCTGATTACTGCCTACGATATCTGCAGCCTGGCCGTCTCATCCAAATCAAGTATCTCGAGCTCGATTTTGGCTGGGGTATAGTTGTTGATTATAAACGCCGAAAGGGGAGCGAAGAGCTCACACCTCATCAGTCATTCGTGGTTTATGTTCTCTTGAAGGTCGCTAACGGCTCCTCTGCGGGCACGAATACCCATTCCGACCTACCATCCGGGGTTCAACCACCACAGGAGGGCGAAGAATCCAGTCTCGAGGTCGTCCCAGTCCTTCTGAGCTGCGTTCAAGCCCTTTCCCATGTCCGGATCTACCTCCCCAAGGATATCAAGACACCCGATTCGCGAAATGGTGCCAAACGTGCCTTGGAAGAAACGCACAAACGGTTCCCGGATGGCATTCCCGTGCTGGATCCCATTGAGCATATGGGTATCAAGGATGAGTCATTTAAGAAGCTTGTTAGGGTAAGTGCTGTGGACTGACCGCGTCTAGCTAGCTTAGCTAACTTTGACCCAGAAAATTGAAGTCCTGGAGTCACGACTGTTAGCCAATCCCCTTCATAACTCGCCTCGGTTGGCCGAGCTCTACGATCAGTATTCGGAGAAAGTGGAACTGGGAAATACCATCAAGGCGATCAAGAAGAAGATCTCGGACGCGATGTCTATTATGCAGCTGGATGAACTGAAATGCAGGAAACGAGTTCTCCGTCGGTTTGGGTTTATTAATGAAGCCGAGGTGGTCCAGCTCAAGGCCCGAGTGGCATGCGAGATCAGCACTGGCGACGAACTGATGTTGAGCGAGCTGCTGTTCAACGGTTTCTTCAACAACCTAACGCCGGAGCAATGTGCTGCTGTTCTGAGCGTGTTTGTGTTTGAGGAAAAGGCTAAAGACACGCCGGCGTTGCGTCAGGACGAGCTGCTGAAGCCACTCAAGGAAATCCAGGCGCAGGCACGAATCATTGCCAAGGTGTCGCTCGAGTCGAAACTGGCGGTCAACGAGGACGAGTATGTACAGAGCTTTCACTGGGAGCTTATGGAAACCATGTACGCGTGGGCAAACGGCAAGTCCTTTGCCGAGATCTGCAAGATGACCGACGTCTACGAGGGCAGCTTGATCCGCGTGTTCCGGCGGCTCGAGGAGCTGATGCGGCAGATGGCACAGGCATCCAAGGTCATGGGAAGCGAAGAACTGGAGCAGAAGTTTGAGACTTCGCTCACAAAGGTGCGACGAGACATCGTTGCGGCTCAATCACTATACTTGTAACGCACGGCTTTGCTTAGAAGAGAACGTTGGTGCTGGCGTTGTGGTGTTCATTAGGTGATTAAGTCTGTGTATAGTTGGACCGCTGTAGCATTACGTATGTAGTATGCTGGATCGATATGAGTGCATATATTAGGGTAGTATCGAGACATATTATCGTGTTGCTATCTACAAAGGACTCAGAGGACAGCAGTGTATATACATGTAGACAGAACTCACATGAGACGGGTGAACCAAACCATAGAAAAGGTGGAACCAGTATCTGATGTTACAGCACCGATACCGGGTAATTACAATACCAGCGCACGGAAGCGGTCAGGCGGCATGCGGTCTTCCCAGCAAATTAGCAGAGATTTGGCAGTGGTTGCCTCGCCTACAGGCGGGATGGCCCGAGAGCTGCGTAATGGCGATACCAGGCTGTGACCGTGTGACCGCCCGCCGGCCGCTGAGTGGCCCGACGGGGCTTGGCCGGCGGACTAAACCGAAAGTGGCAAGTTAAACCACCAAGCAGTTGAATTTCCATTTCCCTAACCTAACCTAACCTAACCCAACCCAAACTCCATCCTCCTTCTCACCCTTCGCTTCGCTGCCCTTGCATCTCTCGTCCAGCAGAAGCGATTATTTAGTTTCAGCCGTCCGCTCGGCCTGCCTGTATGACTGTTGCCGAATCGGTTCTACCTTTGCTGTGACTTTGATTAAATCTGGCGGGTTTTCCTCGCAAATACCTCTCGGATCTCCCTCGCTTGAATTTGCCTCAAAACGCCCGCCCCCCTCCCCTTCTGTGACGCCAGCAACACTCATCGCCGTCACTCGTGGACGCTGGTCGAGTGCTTCTTTCTTTTTTTTGCTAGCGATTGTCACTTCAACATGAACAGCGTGGTGGCCACGCCTCCATTCCCTCCTCACTTTCACGAGCACTATCGCTTCTCTCCGACCCGTTCCAGTGAGTATCCCTCCTGTCGATATGACTCTTCGAAAGGGGCATTTCAGTTCTGTCCACTAGATGCCTTGGAAACGACCTTCTAGTATGCATATGATGTCAAATCCAGTTACTAACAACTATCTGCCCAAGTGTCGACGCCGGTTCAGCAGAGCAACAACAAGAAACGAAAGGCTGAGGACGATGGCAACGATAACGACGTGCGGATGTCAGCATCCCCCACCAATTCTCCCGCTTTTACACCACGCCCTCTTCCCAACCGGCAACACAAGCGGACTCGCCCAAACATAGCCGGCCGCCCCCTGCCGCTTCCCAGATTGCTCGAGACGCTGGACACGGATGCCTTGCGGTCTGTGCTGCAGGCTGTGTGCCAACGCCATCCCGAACTAGGAGAGGAAGTGGTCCAGACGGCGCCACGGCCGAGCGTCAACTCGACATTGCAGGTGCTGGACAACTATCTTTCCACGCTACAGTCGTCAATCCCGCTGGGCAGTGGCGAGAGCTTGTCAGACTACGGCTTCAACCGGGTGAGGGTGCCGTTGAATAACCTGCTGGATGCTATGAGCGAATTCACACCGCACTTTCTCCCACCCCACGAAAGCCAAACGTCGACGTCGCTAGCTTATTTGGATGGCGCGACAGAGATCATTCACCGGTTACCCAAGTTTGACACGGCCCGCAACAATTTCAAATGTGATGCGGCGTACGAAGATATCGGTCGGGCTTGGGTTCTTGTGATCCGGGAAGCGGCCAAACGGGGCGGCGGCATACAACTACAGTACGGCGGATGGGATCAGAAGCTGGCGAAGCACAATCAGATGTCCAATGGCAAATTACAGGAGGCCATCAACGAGCTCAGCACGAGTCTGGGCTGGATGGGCTCCGGTATGTCTAGTGGACAATCTGCGTCTGCGTCTGGCGACCAACCGTCGATTCGCGATCAACTCCTATCCGGGACATATGGCATGGGAGTGCCTTTAAAGGTTGGACCGTGGTAGAAGAAAAATAGCTTTTTTTTATTCTACTTTTGCATACTTGGATTTGCAACCGGGCAACACGCTTCCATCTAACGGCCTTGATCATGACACGACCCCATTATGATACTATACTTTCTGCATCAGCCACATAGAATCTCAACGGCGTTTTATATGTTTTTGATTCTCCTTTTGTTTTCAAATTGTATCAGTCCGGTAATATACCTGACCTGACCTATTATGTTTTTTTTTTTTTTTTCTGTGTATACTCTGTCTCTTTTTCCATGCTGGCCCTGGACATTGACCGCATGATCTCGTTTGCATTCGTGACTAGTTTTTGGTTACGTTTTATGTACCCATTCGGGAGTTTTCTTGTTTTTATTGCTCATTATTTTCATTTACGTCCTTTATACTTTCTTTCGCACATACAATGGAAGTATACTGGCGGCCTCTTTCTGTTTACTTTTCCGTTTGGATGCGCCAACATATACAAAGTAGGGTGCTTCGTTGTTCCTCTGGAACAGTTTGTGAACGGTGGCCGATGGCCTTGTCATTTTCGTTTCCGGTCGTTAGGAGTTTGGGGGATTGTGATCGTCATTGACTTGTCAGACTACGATAAATGTTAGTGGCAATATATATCTTGCAGTTGTGTTTAGGTCCAACTGGTAGGATTTCTATGAATAAGTCATTGTAGACTGCTGCACGTAGGGTTGTATGATTTGCAACCGGGAGTTGTAAAGGAAAAGAGCATGGTATTGAAACATGAATGGTATATCTACAACAGAATGACAAAAAACAAGACCTGTCCGTCAATTCGTACACACCAGAATGAAGCAATTGGTCCATTGATCGCCCAAGTGAATTGGTGGGATGGCATGCTATTCTGCATCCAGCGGCTTTTGGCCAAACACAAAATGTACCATGGTATAGATATGCACCGACCGATCCTTGAGGATGTTCTGCACATCGGCCAGCAGAGCCTCGACATCCTCCTTTTTCCATTTCAGGACGTTGGTGTACAGACGCATACTGTACGAGGCGATACCCTCGTACATGTGCAGCTGTTGATATCGCCCAATCTCTTTGAGCTTGGGGTCTTTGGGCCACGGGTTAAAAGGGAGCTTTTCCTGTTAGCATATTCTGGAATATAAGAAGAACGAGAGAGAGAGAGAGAGAGAGAGAGAGATACTGGAATAGCCATGGTCTGCACATTCTGGAAGCCGGCCTGGCGCATCTTGTCGGGCCAGGTCCGCACCGTGCGCATATTCTTGCCAAAGGTGCGGGCGGCCTTGTGCAGATTCTCGGACCAGAGCACCCAGGCGGTGGCCTTGCGGCGCGAGTCGTCGTCACAGAAACAGTTGAGCTCGATCGACTGGAACTCGACCCAGCCGCCGGGGTTCAGGTGGTTGTAGGATTGCTGGAAGAGCCGGTCAAAGTCTTGCACCATGCCTTCCATCTCGCGGCCGTGGATGTAGTCGAACTTTTGGGAGTAGGACCATTCGCTTTCGTAGTCGTCGACTTCAAACTGGAGATTTGGCGGAACCCTTTTGGTTTTGGCCCTTTCTATCAGCTTTCTTTTTTCCTTCTGTTCCTTTTTTTCCCCTGTCCATACAAATCTTGCGGGAGAGGCGGTGGTTACCATGAAGGTTGGATCGGGCTTAGATCGTTTCCTGGAACCAGTCAGTGGGCTGGCCACGTTGGCAATCCCGATGCCTGTTTTTCTTTTCTATCAAAACCCACCTAAGACAAATGCATCTGGATGCTCACTACAAATGCCCACTCAGTTCTGTGAATGACCCCAAAAGAACGAGAAAGGCGCATACTCTGCAAAATCAATAGCCCAAATACCTGCCATGCCGTGTCAGTAAGTCTCTCAATGCACCTTGTCGAACAGATGCACAGAACATACCCGTTCCCGTGCCTAGATCAAGCACGCGCTGCGGATTTTGGATCGGGGCCAGCGCCAGTTTGCCGCCGGTGAGCATGAGGTATATGTGGTGGGCTAGGTCCATTCGGGCCTGCTCGTGGTCGTCGTTGGGCTGAGTGATTGTTAGATATACATCTTGCAAGATCCAAAGCGGGAAAGAGAGATATAGGGAAAGAGAGAGAGAAACGTACTAATAGATGGAGCCCTTCTTTGAAAGCGTGGTATCGCCGGCCATTCTAGGTCAGTGTTAGACGGCACTGCAAGAACCACAAGCTATTTTCCAGAACCATAGAAAAGGGTAAAAAAAAAAAAAGGTGCTCTGTACCTCGTATCTACTTGTAGGTTAGCCATAACGTTCGCAACGTACCGGTCGACAGAACGCACTTGTAGTTTCTCACACTATCCGAAATAGAGGATGTATAGCTTGCATCGCCGATCCTGTTCGAGTCAATCATTAACCCCTCTCTTCTTTTTATATCAAATGAAGAACGTACGAGCCATCAAAGGCAGAGTCCGAATCGGTCAGGGCGTCCTTTGCAGCAAAAGTATTAGCATAACCCCTTTTTTGGATCCCGAAGCAACCGACATACATCGGCCTCGATATTGCCATGGTGGTTCTGCGAGGGCTGCGGGTTGGCCGGCATGATCGCGTCGTCATCAAAAGCGAGGATCGGCACAGACATCCTCTGGTCTCCAGAGAGAAGAGCCAGACCGATATAAAGCAAAATCAAAGAAAAATTGCAGCCAGACGTCAACGGTCAACTAGTTGATGTCCGGTCTGGGGCGCGCTAGATCGGAGAGCATCAACGAGATGGACCCGGGGGGGGGGGGCCACTGCAGGTCAATCCGCGATGGATCTGGTTGATTGGCGGTGAACACCCTGCTGTGACTATCGGTGTTTTAAAAATATAGTATAGAAGAATATATATAGATATAGATATAGATATAGATATGCATAAATATAGATATATATATATATATCTCAAGTCATCGTGATGTGGTCGCTGCACAACGCCGGTAGTCTGATCGCCGAGGCCGCCCAGCCCACACAACCAGTTAGGGCACAACAATTCCTCATCCAACACCAACGGGCAGCAGAGGATGGAATAGCGCCAGGCCCGTCACGAGCTGCCGTGGTAGCGTCTGCGATCTGGTAGAGACCAGACAAAGATGATACGGGAGAATTACTGGCGGCGGGAAATGGCACGCGGGCGGGCCGGATGCAAGTCTTTTTGTATTTTTATTTTCTATCTTTTTTCTTTTTTTCTTTTTCTGCTGGTCTGTTGCAGTCGTAGTGGTAGTAGTAGGAGTGGGAGTCATGATCCTAAGAAGAGAAGTGATAGACTAGCCCGGCCGTAGTACAGTTGATGCCCCCCGGAACGACAAAACCTGGGCCTGTCGGGGGGGGGGGGGGGGGGGGNTTCCTGTCCCCGGCCCAGTTAGGGATCAATGGCTGCGACCCAGGGAACCCGGCCAGGAACTGTGGAGAGAATCAGAACGCAAAAGACAGGCTTTTCTTTCTGTCTAGATGGAGCAAAGGTTGTTTTCTCTCTCTATTCTCTACAGTGGTCCCCATAGGAAACAAAAAATCATATTCCTCTGTTTGGGAGCATATTGGATGAAATCCGCCCCACAAACGAGGAGGGTGGGAATCCCTAAGGACTAAAAATTTAGACTTGAAAATCCCCTCGTGGTCATTGCGTGTCGCTCTCACCCAGAGTCGCCACTAGTCCCAGTCTTTTTCTACTGTTATGAAACCGTTATAATCCAGGGCAAGACAAGAAAAGGGAAGAATCCACAGAGGAAGGGGAAACCGAAACCAAGGGGGCCGGAAAGGAAAGCAGGACTATGGAGAAAATGCAAGCATCCAAAGTAAAGAGAAGAAGTAATAAAAAAGAAGGTCCACCTCGGTATGGCGATATTTCCCACGCATGCCCTGCGATAGATCATTCTAGCGGCACCAACGGGCATTACCGGCGTCCCACACAGACAGGAAACTAATGAACCTGCATAATTTCATCGTGGTCAAAAGGCCTGTTGGTGCAGGCAGAAGTGGGCTCTGCACGCAAGCAAGACAGCCCGATGGCGCACCGGCGGTCTGATTTTTGGGACGACCACACCTCCACGCAGTCTGGCCTCGAACAGGCTAAAGACGCTTGTGAGGTCATTAAATCAGCCACGGATATTAGTTTCGAGTCTTTGGAGGGGGAGGCTGCTGCAGGCTATTCTTAGCACACCGTCTAGTCTTCGTTCCATATGCTCTGTGTGTGGTCCTTTTCTCGGCGGGCGGACTCGTATAATATCATGTAATATGGGTGATTCTGGGGTGGACGGACGGACGGGCTGAGAAAAGCTCACCGTTCAGTGAGCATTTCCCAAGGGCAGGTCAAAACGGCGAGCCCGACCCGCGAACACAAAGGCTCAATCTCAATCGGCCATGCCCAAAAGATGAATAAGAAAATAGCGTTCGACGGGATGGCTTTTAGTGTTGATATGACGGCGCGAGTGCCAGAACCACACAAAGTACCTGTACCTGGTTAGCATCACAGGAGGAGAGCCAGGACAGCGAGAAAACCCATCATCCGATATGCATTACTGTCAGCGGGGGAAGCCCTTCACGTCGTACTCTCGTCTAGCACTTGTTATCGTCATCAAGAAGAGATCGAGCATGGGGCCAAGTTGCACGCCTGTTGGCCCCCCATCCAAAAAGGCCCTCCGGCAACTAAACGATCAGTCCAGATGGCATGGGGATGGGTATGGGACTGTACGTACGACGTAGCCGTTGCTTGCCCGCCATTCAGTCTAGTCGACCGGACTGAGAAGCCTTCGTTCGCATTTGCTCGAAAACGCCAAACCATGTGCGGATTCGGCAATGGGATAGCCGCGAATCCTTGTTCCTTCATCATCATTCGTCGACACTAGCTGCTCGGTCGAACCATCGGGAAGTGCGCGCAAGGAGCAATTTAACTTGGTGATACTGTGATACCCACGACGCTCTGGCCGCTCCCGCCGCTCTGGCCGGATTTACCAACGAGCGCAAAACTCAATTTTGAGATTGGCCTGCTGTTTGGCTCATTTATGGGTAAGGACGACGGAATTGAGTAAATAACAAAATAATATAACCGACTTGCTAGTGGCTGGGACAGAGCATTTGAAATAAAAGAAGAAAAAAAAAAGGAAAAAAAAAAAAGGAAAGGTAGACAGGATTCGAGTTGCGTGACTCGGTGTACGTGCAACCAAAATCGCCTAATCGGGCAATTGCTCTTTTTTCCCCGTCTTTTGGGCTCTGCCTTAATCATGGCCGCCTGAGGCATGCATTGAATGTTGGAGTGCTGTGATAGTAACTGGACAATAGTATCAATCGGTGCATGCAACATGTATATGACCGCGCTAACTCGCATAACGCACTACCACTGATGCCTGTATCCTGTACTCTGGACTATACGCACACTTGCAATACATGCTACATCAGGTCATACATACAAAGGTCTCGAATCATAATACCCGGATCAGGAAAAGACAAAGCTTGCTAGACAAGCGCTTTCGAAGCAAGGCGAAGAAACCAACTGGCATCGGCCCATCCGCCCGCATCGCCTGGCTTCTCGATCGGGCTCACCATCTCCTCTTCCGAGGGGTCTGCCTCAGCATCATCGTCATCATTGTCCTCCCGCTGGTCGTCGTGGTCGACGACGGGCCTATCCGAGAACGCAGGGCCGAAGGTGACGGTCCGCTCGACACCGGTCCCCGGTGGCGAGCTGGGATAGTCGTCCTCGACGCCGAACACGGTCCAGCCGATAAACTGGTCGACCCAGCTACCAAGGCCAAACCCGCGTTCTCGCGTCAGTCGCTGAAACTCGTGCTCGTCCAGCTCGTCGGCCGAGTCGGTGTCAGACCCGGATGAGGATGACCCAGAAGCATAGTCGTCGTCTGCTTCATCCAGCTCGCGTCGCCGCAGGGACGCCGCCATCTCGGCGCGGAGCTGCTCGTCGACAAAGTCCGGCACCAGCGAGTGCGGGCTGTCGATACTAGACTTGCGAGAAGACGACGAGTAGGGCGCCCGCACCGCGTCAATGGCGGTCATGGACAGCTCAGCACCTCCCCGGCTCGGCCGCCGACTCCCTCGGCGCGACCGCGATGCCGGCCGCGAATGCGCCGCCGGAGTGGAATAGCCAGACCGCGATCGAGGCGTACTCCGGCCATGGCGGCGGTGCGGCCGCAGCTCACCTGCGTCGGCCTGTTCAGCAACCAGACTCGTCGAGCTCTCCCGTTTCACCAGCCAGCTCTGCCCTTTCTCCTCCCGCGTGGACGAAGCCAGGGCCAGCCCGGCGCGGAACAGCCATTCCGCGTCTGACCGACCACCAGGCGTCCGCGATCCCGATTTCCGGTGACTGCTCCCAGCCGACCTGTGCTCGGCTCCCAGGCTCTTAAGGTCGGTCTCGCTCAGTACATGTGTGGTGCTCTTGCTGCGTCGATGCTGTCGGGTGCGCGAGCTCGCGCGAGAGCCCGCGCGCGAATGCGACAAGATCGGCGGCGTGCTTGGGACCGATGAGCTCGACAGGTACGATGTCGTCTGCACATGGCTCCCGGAAAAATAATCCTCGATTTCCGGCGCATCGTCGATGGGAAACCGAGGAGTCAGCGGTGCCAGCGACAGATGGTTGAGCGCTGGATGCGACCGCCGCGATCGAAAGGGACTGTGGGGCGTCGACCGCAGGGACTATGACGCTCAATGTCAAGCAAGGCTCAGTCATCTCCCCAGGGTACACTTCGCCCACCGACAGGGTCGACTTACCTCCATAGCACCAGCCTTTAGTAGAGTCGCTTTTGGGATGTGTGTGGTAAGAAAGGAAGATGGCGTTGCTTAGTTGCCTGCTGGATGCGGGATCTCCCCTAGCGGGCTGCGATCACATGTCAAAACCCGTCGAGGTTGTATCAATGCGGAGTCGGCTAAGCCCCGTCTGGTACTGTTCATCCTCGACTATCACATCCCTCCGTGCTCGTCTCGTGCCTGTATCTCAGTCAACTATTCGAGGAGCTGATGCCGTTATGTGGATGTTCGGTAGCGTTCAATTCTGTGTTTTGCTTTCGAGGCTCTGAAAAACAGACAGTTCAGGAACCGAATATGTACCAAGGAAAATCGAACATCAAGTACTCCGTAATTATATTCGACCAAGACCAAACCCTCCAGAATGGAAAAAGAAAACTGCATTAATACAGCCCGTGGCATTCTCTATCACTTTTTGATTCTGTAGTTTTTTTTTTTTTTTTTTTTTTTTTTTTTTTTTTTANTCTTCCCCTTGTTGACGACAAACCCTTCCAGCGCCGAGATAGCTGCCCACAACCGGTTCTCTGCTTCCGGGAAAACAAGCGAGCGACGGCTGTAAAAGACCTCATCGCTGACTTCTTCCGGGTGGCGGGGCAGACAGTGCATGAACTTCCAATCGCGCTTGGCACCACCTCGCTTGGCCAATTCTGCCGTGACTTGGAAGCCTTCAAACGCCTTCAGGCGCTTCGCCGTCTCTTCCTCCTGGCCCATGGACACCCACGTGTCCGTGACCAGCACGTCGGCATCCTTGACTGCCTCTTCAGGCACGTTCGTCTGGATGAGCTTTCCCGGGGAGGCCACCCCGGCACCGGCTTGTTTGATGATCTCCACCATCGTCTGCGGGATCTCGTAGCCTTTCGGGGTAGCCACGGCAAGGTCGACGCCCATCTTGGCGGCCGCAATCGCCATATCAAACAGCACGTTATTGGCATCTCCGACCCAGGCAATCTTCAGTCCCTCCATACCCAGGCTGTTCAGCCCGGCCGTCGGACGCGCCGGGAAGGCCTCGTGAATGGTCAGGAAGTCGGCGATGATCTGGAGCGGATGGTACAAATCACACAGCGCATTGATCACCGGCACCGTCGAGTGTTTGGCCAGATTGGCCACATCATCGTGACTGTTCACTCGGGCGACAATGCACGAGACCATGGACGAGACCACCACGGCGGTATCGTACAGCGACTCGTTGACGCCCAGTTGGATATCGTCTTTGCCCAGAAACATCGGCTGTCCGCCCAATTGGGCCACCGCGCCTTCGGTCGAGATCCGCGTTCGTGTGCTGCGTTTGCTGAACATCATTGCCACCGTTTTCCCGGACAATGCGCCGAGAAGGTTCCGCGGCACCGAGCCGCTCTTGATGGCCTTCTTGTGCTGCGACCCATTGCGCACCAGCGCCGTGAATTCCGCCGGCGAGAGATCGGCAATCGATAAGAGATGGCGAGGAGCAAACGGAGAAGTCGGCGGTGCTGCTGCAGACGAGTAACGACTGCTCCCCAACCGCCGCGTTACTCGCGGAGTCGCATATCGAAGCCCTGTTCGAACCGTCGAAAGGTTGAGACTGGCAGCCATTGTGTCGGTCACGAGGTACACACAGCTACTCAAGCCCGTTTCTTATCCAATATTCAAAGAAAAGAGAGGAAGGGATAAAAAAAAAAAAGGATATCGAAACGGTACGTGCGAAAACTAGAGCAATCGCCAGACGCAACTCTCACCCATTACTGACTCATTCCAAATAAACTGAATTGTTGAGTCACGGCCGAGCCGATAATCGAAGCTGAGATGGACTATGCCCGTTACGGGCTAGCTTCACCGAACTCGGCCCTGGAACGTCACCGTTTTCTTCTACGGAGTACTCTTGTCGCTAGATTGTCTGTCTGTCTTAGCGATCGCGATCTATTGTCATTCTGTGACGAAGAAATCGATTCTCAAGCTAAACCATCGTAGCTTGTTCATAGCTGTCGACAAAGCGACGCGATGGCGGGTTGTGGCTATGACGAGATCCCCCGAATGGTTGGTTAGCTACCTGAACATGTTTACATCACCACTGCAACTCAACAGAAATGGCGGTCAACAGAGACTCTATCTTGGCATCAACCGATCCTTTATCTATTTTACCTTTTATCTTATACAAGAGATATTGATGGCCCAAAGCACGAGTTCAATGTGGAGGAGAGTAAAGCTTCGTATCCAGGCTGCTCGGACGTTGACAATGACCACTCCTCGTTGCCGAGAAAATCCGAGCCAACGACGCCATATGATGGCGGTTCCGGAATGTCGAATAAGCTCATGAAATCCTGGGTCATTTGCGTGCCACTGAGGTCGAACGGCGGTCCGCCGTTCAGACTCTCGGGCGGCATGTCTAGGGATGCTGTGGCCGCAACAGTCTCGGATGTGTCGGGGTGGCGGTGGAGAGGAGGAGCGCTGCCCTCAGGCGCGATCTCGTGTTGGTTCGCCTGACTCCCTGGTTTGGGTGCATAGCGCTGGAGGCCCTTGATCGACTTCCATAGCCGCCTTGAGACGTAAGAATTGACGGAAAACTTTTTCACGAGCTGCAACGCCAGGTAAAACTCCTCCTTGCACTGCGCACTGTACCGTGAGGGCGCATGGGCAATAGCGAGCAGTAAGACCGCCAGGGCAGAGACAAGGAAATAGTTGAAAGTGACCTGCTGGAGCCGGTAAATGTTTGACGTCTCGTTGAGATCGAAAATAAAGCGAATCGTCTCTTTTGCAACCTCTACCATCATGTCCGCTTCGACCGTGTTTTGGGAAACCGCCGAGGCGCTCAGGAGAGCCGGTTGGTAAACTAGCATGCGCATCAGGTTCGTCCTCAAGTAAAGTAGGCACTGCAGCCGCTGGACCGCTCGGTTTGGCGAAGAAGCTGGAGACCAGGATATGGACGACTGCTTTGCAGGCAATCTAAGGTATTCAGGGAAGGATTCGGCCCATTGCATAATTTGCCAATGAAGGTACTCGACTTCGTCTTTCTTGCTGCTGCTTCCACTGCAGCATGGCTTGGATATATGCTTCCACACTTTCGCGGATAGATGACTGTATTCAACCATCAATGCCAAGTAGGGTGAACCCTCCTAGCAGAATTAGCCCAAAATGAAAAAGAAACAGAAAAAAAAGGAGAGGCGAAGAATTACCGGGCGAGGCAGAGTTGGGTCGATATCGTCAGCGTTCAGATGAGATGGTAACCCCGTCCCAATGCTCCATCGATTGTCCAAAACGTAAAGTGACCAAAACAGACGGACAAGCGGCTCCGTATGAACATCCGCAAATCCCTTCTGTTCGAGAATCTCTCGCTGGTGGAGTCCCATTTCGAGACACATTCTGATTGCAATGCCAATCGTCCTCCATGCTTGACGCTCTTCGTCAATCTGGAAATAGAGGATACTCTTGTGGCGCCATCAGCGATTGAGGACAGACTCAGGATGAGACAAGTCAGACATACCACAAGAGTAAGAGAGCATATTCTCTTGATACTCGGACTTCCCCAAACGCAGTCGTTGATCACGTTTCTGGTGCTATGAAACAACTTCATACCAAGTGTACTGTTGCCGTTTTCTTCTGCTGCAAGAGCGCAGGCAAAAATCAGCTTCAAAATGGCAATTTCTTCTGGATCTAGCTTGGTGTTGTCCGCCGGGTGGGCCGACGCCCCCATCTTTGAGCGATGTAGATCGGCATAGTAAAGGTTTATATGATCATTGACCTTCTCGCGGGGAATTATGGGATACATCATGCCCATTTCTTCTTCGTACACTTCATGTAACCTAGCCGCTTCCTGGTGTGTAATTGTCCACATAGGATCAATGACTGACTCAAAAACGCGCCGGTGATGAAGCGGTGAGGGACTTGCTTCCCTTGTCATTTCGCCATCATCTGAGTCGTCAACAGAGTGCTCGTTCTTCAGGCTGTCTCGGGCGATCTTTATCTTAAAGGCAGAAGTCGTCGGTCCTTCGAATGGGGGCGACCGGTTGAATTGCAAGCTAGGGCTGTCTTGGTAAGGAGACACCGGGGCGAGCTCTGCATTTGTAGAGAATGCTCGCGGTACACCGGCTGCCGTTGGCGATGTCTGGGTGGCGACATGATCCGAAAGCAGCGAGACTTGGTTTTGAAGGGCGTTAATCTTTTGCAAAAGTTGCCCGACGTTCCTATATCTATTCATCAACAAAGTCCGTGCAACCAATCTCCAAGGAGCCGTTTACTGACGTAGTATCATTCAAAGTCGCAGATGACCTATACTGGCAGTCAAGCAGCTGTCGGCTGCATCTCTCGCATGGAATCCGGCCATTGCATTTGATTTTTCGCTTTTTACATCCATTGCTACCAAGCTCTAGTTAGTATTCATCCTGGATATAAACCAACAGCTAGGACATTACCAAGCTGTAGGGGTATAGGCGTCTCGCTTTCGTTTGTTGACTCCAGTGTTGTTGGAAAGTGAACCACGCTTGGGCGGAGAAACACCGTTCTCCTCCGGCTCTAATGGCGTCACTGTCGCCGTCGTTGTCATTGTCATTGTCGCATAATAGTTATATATGCATGCTATAGTTTGTGAAAGAGTGAAGTTGAAACTATCCACGAGGTGAGATATATGAAAGTAAAGACTTTCCAGTTGTCTTAGAATTACATGAGCTGAATTGACGATCTTCCTGGGGTGGCCTCCCTCATATACAAACCACCCGGCATTACTCCGCACTGGACGCAGACCCATAATAAAACCCCACAGGCTGGGGTAAGCCCCGGCAATGATTATTCGAACGTTTGCTTCGTTGCCACTGAATTCCTGTCCTATTATTTACACTTCATGATTTCAATTTCCCATCACTGACCGAGTACAAATGCAATTATTCTCGTTGAACAGGAAACTTTTTGCTCATAAATACAGTCGTTGACGACAAAAACACTATTGTCCTACAAATCTTTCGTGCGGTCTTCGCTTTCGGCAATCCACTTGTCCAGCAATGCTGGGTCGCGAACTTTGAATCCGATCTTAAAAGGCTTGGGCTCCGTTGTTAGCGCGGTGGGGATGGCATTGCACTCAAGAGCGTCCAAGATCGGGGCGTCAGTTTCGTTCTCGGGTGGATGGATGGTGAAGGCTGTGATCAGCCGGACAAAGGCAGTATACAACTCGCGATTTGCGAGATGAGAGCCTGCACACATACGAGACCCGGCACCGTACCCGTAATGAGGCGTACCCGCAGAGTCATTGTTTTCCAAGTAGCGCTCCGGAATGAACTTGTGAGCATCCCGGAAGTGGTCCTCGTCGTAATCGGCTGCCCAAGCGTTCTAAACGGGATCTGTTAGCATCCAGGAACCACGCGTTCTACTTTCGGACGTGGTTACGAACCATGAAAAACGTTGTTCCCGCAGGGATAGTAGCGTTTCCGTACTGAATGTCCTTGATGCTCTTGCGGGGAAGACAGATTGGGATCACAGTCCAGAAACGGAGGATCTCCTTGACAAGCGCGGTGATATACGGCACCTTCTCCTCAACAAGACACTTTTCCCATGCATCATTGTTGGGGTATATCTTCTGAATCTCCTCGTATGCTTTTTTCTGAATCCGCTGGCCATCCTCACACGAGAGGTATGCGAGCCCCATGACTAGGTTTCCGGGGACGGTGTCGAGGCCAGCCGACACCATGGTCAAGCACAAAGACTTGATCTCGGCTAGGATCTTCTGTTAACACCGGGGAATACACTGCATAGTCTGTACCAGAACTCACCTTCGTTGAGCTTGGCTTCTGGGTCCTTTAGGATATTTCCAGTGATGCACGGCTTGTCCGTTCCGTTGGCGATATTCTCCTTGAGCATATTCAAGAGGTGAGTCAGGTACTTATCCCGCCGAACCCGAAACTCCTCGGCCTCGTTGTTCGTTTTTGGAAATAGGCGAAGAAGAGGGATATAGTCTTGCCAGTTGTTGCTGGTGCTTCTGAAATTCGAAACGCCTCTTTCCACATCCACGATTTCCTTGAGCAGTGTGTCGTCGACATTGCCTTCGATGCGGATTCCATAGTTCAGGGTCAGGCTTGTGTTGAGGGCATATCTTTGAAAGTATGGAATTGGATTGATGTCCTTGGCTCCAGACTCGGAATCATGCAGCATCTCACGAATGCTCGTTGTGGCTTCCAGATCGATAATGGGCATGTACGACTGCACTGCCGGCCTGTTCAGAGCCGTTGCCGCTGCCTTGCGTCGTTGCTTGCAGGACTCGTCCCAGGGTGAGGTACCAATCGTGAATCCCTGCGAGCTCGAAACAACACTGTGGAAAGTGTGGTAGGTTGGGCGAGAAATGAGTGCTGACTGCTCTTTCAGCCACAGCTGCTTGACCGAGTCGAAGCTGTTTGCGAACACAATTCTCTATTGAAAGTTAATCTCATACAAGGTCTTCAAACCTTAAAGAATATAGTGAGCTGCTAGCAACCTACCTTGTTGCCCATCCGAACCTGAAACACTGGTCCATATTTCTTCGCCCATTGTCCAGCGACTCGCGCATGATTACTGCCCAACTGAAGGAGATTGCCGAATATGGGTACCCCGGGGATCTCAGGAAGGTTCTTGATCTTGGGTGTGTCCGTCGAGTTCAGGTACCGGTACAGGAGCAACAGAGCCACTGAGGCGGCAATCGCGACTATTTCGTTCATTATCCTAGTCGAGCTCCAATGACAGTGACAGTTCCTAGGGAATATATACGAAGCATGAAGAATTTTCAGGAGAAACTCTTGTTGCTCGTCTGTTGCAGACCTTTTTGTTCGTTTGAAAGAGAAGAATAATAGCATGCGCCCAGCACTTTTATCTTTCTACGTGCGCCGTGCAATACCCGCTTCCGTGCATCAATGTACAGATCATCGACGGCCTTCCGCGTTTTCCGCGGTGGGCCAGGAGTTACCCCGCACGCTAAGAATGGATCTATCCGGGGGTCGGCCGTTATCAAGCGGGGCTCACCCGTCGGCTGCATCCAATGAGGAGGCGGTCACTGCAATCATCGCCTCTCGTCGTCCTCAATAGGCACAAAGTCTAAGCTGTGAAAGCACGGAACGTTCCGTGGAGGTCTGAATGCCTTGAATGCCATTGTTGTTACGTACTGCAGAATACCTCAACTATCTCATAAGGGATGGTTGTACGAATTTCACCTACACATCTCACGAAGAATCAAAGAAAGAGCTTCGCGGTATTGGCTGTATATATCTGCGGAAGAAAGAATGGTCGCAACCTGGCAGGAATGAAGCCAAAGTTTTTAGCATACAATCTCATCATACGGCCGGTAGTCTGGAGCTACCTTTTCAGAAATTAAGAAAGTAAGAACACACACATGGAACCAAGCGTTTTTGAATATATCTGCTCTTAGTCGGGGAATGTAGTGAAGCGGTTATACAAAGAGACTTGCAACAATGACCACCAGGAGCCTGTTATACATGAACCATATGCCCCGTACATTAGCAGCTTCATACAGTAAAATAGAGCACTTATAAAAGTGGTTCAATCAATCATACGACACCCTTTTGAATCATAGATTCAGGCACTGAGTACAAGTGAATATCTTCTGAGTATGATAGGATGGCAACAATAGATCTTCGCTGGCCGTCCTGCGGCTTGCCTAAAGGAATTACGGTGTGGGCATTACAAGCGGTGGAAAAGTAGCAAAGCACCAGCGTGCTGAGCTCTGTACACCTTCGCTGGCTTACTAGCCCTCACATGACCGGCATATTGAGCCGACTATAACTCACCTTATTTACAACTTGAGATAGTTACGCTGCTTACATATATTAACTGCAGGCTGGGAAAAGTTGCGCTAGCACACATCGGGAAACCAAGCTTTATCCCCTTGTAGTTATAGATCACATGACGTTATCTGCTGACTCAGCTTGATGACGTCCGGTAGTTATGTTACTGCGACAGCGGACGAGCAACTGATAACGATGCCCCACAGCTCACAGCCCTACTCGCCTCTTTTGCACCTATGCGACTACTGTATGTCGATATAGGCCGGGTCTGCTATTCACCTGGAAAGCGACCTTCTATGCCATCCACATACTGATTTCGCAATGGTCAGCGAACCCTCAGCGATGCGGCCGGGGCGACATTCACGAGATCCTTCCCGCTCGCCCTATCGAAACCAACGTCAACACCGATCCATCTCGCCATCATCTCATCCGAACTCCGAATCAACACCTCTTCTGCAGAATGAAGGCACTCGTACAACTTTATACGGAGGGATCGAAAACCGTAGCAGGCCTGCGTCGCTTGCATTGCGCAGCTCACCAGAGTTCGGGGAGCACAGGGCTGAGAACAAACCCCAACGTCGCTGGCCTATACCCATCGCGCTTTCTTTGCTCACAGTCGCGACATTGCTCATCTTGCTACTTGGATTTGCGGCGCCAGATGCAGTGAGAGCCTACGCGCAACAAGCTGTTGTGTTTTCTCCCGCAAAAGTATCCATTGATTCAGCCACGTCATCTGGCGTTTCCTTGCGGGTTCAAGGCAATGTCACACTAGATGCCCAGCGAGTTAGCCAGAAACATGTGCGGGATATCGGCCGGATCGCCACATGGGTTGCCAAAGAAGTCGAGATTGGTGAATCTGAAATCGACATCTTTCTTCCAACGTACGATAACGTTCTTCTTGGAACTGCGTTTCTTCCTGCTGTCAAGTTGGACATTCGAGAAGGACATGTCAATTATATCGATATACTGGCGGAGTTGCACTCGGGAGATATAGCTGGGATTCGTCAAGTGGCTGATGACTGGATGAGCGGACGACTGGGCGAACTTCGCGTGAAGAGCATCGCAAATGTTGCCATCAGATCAGGGATTCTGAATATTGGCCAACAAACAATATCAGCGGACATGCGGATTGACGGTGGGTTCTCGTGGACATGAAATCGAGCCCCTCTCTATGATGGTCACTAATTTTTTCATTCTATCTTACAGGCCAAGATATTCCCCCTTTGCCATCAATAAACGTACAGAAACTCAACGTCCATGAGAATCCGCTGACACCTGCAGATCCTAGCGTTTCTGTGGAAGTCTCAGTGGTCGTTTCAAACGACTACGCCCTTTCCATGACTATCCCACCGTTGGGTTTTGATATTCTTGTTCCGAATTGCTTGCCGGCTGAGCCGTATATTCTGATAGCCAACACTACTACGGACGTAGTTCAGGTTCAGCCTGCACAGCCGGCAATTGTCGATGCTAGCGGTGTCATAAAGCATCTTCCGTCACAACTGACTAGAACGTGTCCAGGCAAAAAAGACTCGCCTTTGGACCAGATCATTTCAGGCTACATGAAAGAGCACCAGACGACTATATATATACGTGGTGCAGATGCTCCATTCGACAAAACTCCCTCCTGGATGACGGAGCTATTAAAGAGTGTCACTGTTCCTGTGCCTGTGACCGGCCATGACTTTGGCCAGATGATCAAGAACTTTTCAATGTCGGATGTTCATTTCTCAATGCCTGACCCGTTTGCTGAACCGGACTCCCCTAATGCCCAACCGCAAGTGTCTGCACTCGTAGAAGTTTTGGTGGACCTTCCGAGAGAAATGAACTTTGACGTGGACATTCCACGAATCCGAGGCAAAGTTGATGTCTATTACAAAGGCACAAAATTTGGCTTCCTGGATCTGAGCGAGTGGCAGCACTCCAACGCTACTCGCTTGAATGATACGAGCAGTGATGACCCATTGTTACTCATCACTTTCGCGATCAAAGACGCACCCTTACACGTCACCGATAACGACGTCTTTTCCGATGTTGTTCAGTCACTTTTATTTAGTGGTCGGCCAGCCAAGCTAGATCTGAAAGCGCTTGTGGATGGAAAAATTGCGACCACATTGGGCGAATTTGTCATACACGAAATCCCTGCCGAGGGCAGTTTTGATGTCAACTGTGAGTTTTATCTACCTAAGAAGACCTTGTTTGAGGAGCTAATTTCGACAGCACCCTTGGGTGGCTCTTTGGGGGATTCTATTGGAAGTTTATTGAAACCTCGGATTCAATCCTTCGACATCGTGCACACGACCCAGACCAGTGTCATCGTGGAAGCCACCGTCGATTTCACGAACCCGAGTCCATACTCCGCTTCTATACCCTATGTTGATGTTCTACTGCTCTCCAACGGGTCCACCCTTGCCCATCTTAGCGGGCGTGCGTTATCTATTATCCCAGGAAACAACAGTGGCGTTTCGGTTACAGCAGTATGGGACCCATCAGCTTACGGTGAGTACGCTGGTGTCGTGGCAGGTCGTGAATTCCTGTCGAATTATATATCAGGTACGTCATTTTCTGGACCTCCTATCGCTCTCTTTACGTGTCTGATCTTATACATAGGCTTTAATACGACTTTGAAAATGCAAACCCACAACGGTACATTTCCGCATCTTCCTGGCCTTGGGCAGGCGCTTTCCAACATTGAATTCGATGTTCCGGTTCCTACATTAGGAGGTTCTGGTGGCGATGTTGGTGATCCGAACGGGGACAACAAGGGAAATTCACGATTCATCAAAGATGCAACGGTACTGTCTCCTTTCATGATTACTATTTCCTGAAGGGGTGAATTGCAATATTCCACCTTTTTCCCTGATCATATTGACATTCTGTTGCCTTCGTGGTGGTGAATGAATATGCATGCAAGCTGTCAACCTCATCTACAGCAATGACGACGGTGCTAATGATTCAACTGTTTTCCAACAGCTGCACTTGTGGTCATCCACGGCTGTTTTCACGCTATCATCCCCCCTCGGTCAATCGTCAAGCCTCTTTATTAACAGGGTCGACGCAACAGCTTTCTATAACCACACTGAAGCCGTGGGAACAATCGACTATCAGCTCCCATTCGCTGTACCCTCGGGGATTTCGCAGACTCCGAAACTGCCTGTCACGCTGAATCTAGATGGTGTTGGCTATGATGCTGTGAAGAGAGCTTTGGGCGGTACTTTGCGAATGGACGCCAAGGCTCATGTGGATGTTTCATTAGGCGAGTATTCTACGACATTATTCTATCAGGGACAGGGCATTGGCGCAAAAATTCGGATATGAAAGAACGCGAGCATTTTTCAAGGTCTTCATGGGCACAACGAGTTTCTATTTTGGGAGGAGTTATTGACTGGTCGTCTTTTTTCTATTTCTTCCTAGCGAGGTTCAAGGCGTTATGATGGATAATTTCTGCTTAAACTACTCCTGGCTGAGAATATAGATCAAGTCTGAACACACAGGACAACCTGAGAATTATTGTAGCATCACTGAATAAACATAACATCCTATTAATTACAGCATTAAG
The DNA here is from genome assembly GCA_001657655.1 of Talaromyces piceae. Taxonomy (NCBI): domain Eukaryota; kingdom Fungi; phylum Ascomycota; class Eurotiomycetes; order Eurotiales; family Trichocomaceae; genus Talaromyces; species Talaromyces piceae. The sequence goes on from JNNX01000001.1 coordinate 1,917,839, forward strand.
CAAACAACGGTTTTTCCTTTTTAGCCGGGTGGCAGGGTGCTAGCATCAACAACGTCGGCTGCCTCCTTCTCGACTTCTTCTGTGACATCGGTAAGCGGAGAGCGAGTCAGGGCCATCAATCCGGTTCGAGTCGATTCCAAGATACCAAAAGGTCCGACCAGTTTGAGGAAAGAGTCGATGCGAGATGGTTTAGCGGAACTGTGTGGTAGACATTATTAGTCTCATATAGTCTGCAGAACATCATACAGAAACACTTACAGCTCCACGATGCAGTTGTTTGAGCTAATGTCCAGCACTTTCCCGCCAAACTGGTGGGTGAGACGGGTGATGGCATCCAGGTGCTCATGCTTGTGGCGCAGAGCCTGCGAAACGGGGAGGTTGCGAGGGTGAAAGTGCGCATCCTCGACAACAGAGGTGATCTTCTCAACCTCTCCAATGGTCTCCGGAGCGTCCTCAGACGTCATTTCGCGGTGGTGTTTGAGCAGCTCCTCAAACGCCTCGGGCCCGAGGATGCTGACCTTGGCAAGCAGCAGCTCACGCTGCACGAGAGGAGCATCGGTATAATCCAGCACGGCCCAGACGGGGACAAGATCATCCAACTGGCGACGGGCTTGCTCAACGACGCCATCGAGACCACGCAGCACAATGGTCATTCGGGACAGGTCCGCAACCTCGGTGTTGCACACGACCAGACTGTCGATGTTGAAGCCGCGAGCGGCTAGAATTCCGGACACTCGCGACAGCACACCGGGCTCGTTCTGGACGAGACAGTTAAGGACATGGCGTTTCGGTGGATTCGTCGACGGTAGCGGGGTCTCGTACAAGATGGACGAAACAGCAGCAGGAGCATCCCATTGCGGCGCATGGTCGACGACGGGGAGCTTCAAGGGCGACCGACGGTGAAGGGCCTTGTACGCCAGCGCTGACGTCGAGCTACTGGTTGCGCGGCATTGCGGAGAGGACGACGAGGACGACGAGAGCTCGAAGCGAGATTGTCGAAAAGCGCACCGAGAGGCGGTCGAGGTCGATAGCCCAGATGCAGCAGACGTCGGCTTGGCCAAGGCACGGCGAAACGCCATGGCACAGCAAAAAGGACGGGCAATGGGAATCAGACCACAAAGAAATGACTCTCTTCAATCCCCTGTCCCCGATGATCAACCAGGTGCAGAAGAGGCGGGAGTCAGGGTTGCGGAGGAGAAGAAAAGTGCGGGAGAACCAAGGCCTGGAGACTTTTATAATGAGTCGAGGTTCCTCTTCCGAAGTCGGGGACGGCTCTCCATTCGCTGTACGCATCCCGTACGGTATTGTAAGAGACAGCCAAACGCCCCACCCGACGCCCAGTTAATGACTCAGTTTGCTTTATACTACGAAGCATCGTCAGCATTCAATGCTTGAGCTGGCCATATTCTCACGATCGAATGTACTCTATAGGTTGCGACAGGATGATAGTATAGAGATCAAGCACATCGCCTTGCAGTTTCGAATGTGGGGTGACCATCTCGCTCGTCAGATAACAGCCGTTACAGTACGGTACAACGATACGCCGGGGAGCCCATCCCAAAGTCCGGCCGTTCGATCGATGTTGGACAAGACCTCAGCCCCGATTCACACTTAGCTGGCAGTAGCAGTTGTTTGAATGTTCATATATACAGAATGAGATACTGCAATCTGGGAGGGAAAAAATAACATGAGGAGACACCCGCCAGCTTACCAGTCTCTGATCAATTCTCAGAACATGCTTGGATTTGAGAGTTCCTTTAGGGGTGGATGCCGCTATTCCACATTTGGTGCAAACCGTCCATCTCCAGGCTAAAACTCACACATCGTGAACGGCCTCTTTTTCTTTTCCCTTTTCCCTCGTGAGATCAATCGCCTCGCCTTCAACCCACCTAATTTTTTCTGTCGTCGCATTCGCTACTGGGAACCATCTGCAGTCGACATGGCCGACGACGAGCGCCGCACGAAGCGATCTCGCTTCGACCAGACTGAGCCAGAGCATCGTCGCCAATCCAGGTTCGACCGCCGGTCTCGATCCCCTTCATCGCGCCAGTCCGAGTCGACGAGGCATCGGAGTCCCTTGAGTCGAGAAGCTCGCAGTCCTTCTGGGTCTGAGGCACCGAAGTCTGCCAGCCCACTTGATCCAGCAGCTGCAGCAGGTGTGCCCCCCCCCAAGAAACAAGGTATATTGACCAGGACCTAGAACTGACCTCAATACAGCTGCTGCTGCTGCCAAAATCAATGCGCAGCTGCAAGCCAAAAAAGGAGTCCAGCATATTGACGTTCCTCCCATCCGTTCGGTAAGCTGCGCATCGTTATGCGGCATGGAGTGTCCTCAGTTTTCTAATTATTAGCAGACCGCAAGCCCCGCCGCCAATAGCTCGACTTCAAAAGAAGGCGCTACCAAGCTAGAGAATGAAGTGTATATCGCCGACGGAGACTTTATCCGAGACATTGAAGTGAATGATTTGCGAAATCGGTACACCCTTACCAAGGGTTCTACGCAAAAGATGGTAAATGAAACCCGTCAAATCTTGCTGATATTCCCAGACACGTGGGCAGAGGGTGTAACTGTTCCAGACTCTTGTGACTGAACAGATAGACTTCCTCCAACCCCTGCCCCTCTCTGTGATTGATGATGCGCTCCATCAGTGGTGCTTGAAGCTTACCCAGTCATCCTTAGCATTTCCGTGTCCCCTCTTTTGCATCTGCTGACCTCGGCTGCGTGATATAGATCAAAGATGAAACTGGCGCCGGTACGCGTTATCCTATACAATGCTTTTTGCACTTGATATCTATTTGTGGGATTACATGCTTATTGTTTGTTAAGATGTCACAACTCGTGGTAGCTACTACCCAGACAAGTCCATGGCCACACCATCGGTAAGCTAGAAATCACGCTTTATTGGGTATTCTCCCCGGACACCTTTGGCTAACCGACTTTTATGTCAGAACCCGCCGCTTTACCTACATGTTACCAGCACTACACGAGAGGGCCTGGAAAAGGCCGTTGCTCGTATCGAAGAGCTCATGAAGCAGGAACTACCTAATCTCGTGGATGAGCGTCGGTTCCGCCGGCGGGAGCCAGATAATGTCGAACGAGATGAATTTGGACGGGTTAGTTCTCCTATACTCTGGTTCTGTTGAGTACGTACTCACGTTCTTATTTTAGAGAAAATGGCCCGAGGAGCGTATTCCTGTGGATCTCGAGCCCATCCCCGGTTTCAACCTTCGAGCTCAGGTTGTCGGTCAGGGTGGAGCATATGTCAAGCATATCCAGCAGAAGACTGGCTGTAAGGTCCAGATCAAAGGGCGCGGGTCTGGCTTCCGAGAGATCGCTACCGATCGGGAAAGCGATGAACCCATGTATTTGCATGTTGCGTGAGTTCTCCATGCACACGACTAGCTATTTTATATGCACTGACACCGCTACAGTGGGCCTGATCCCAACCAGGTACAAAACGCGAAAGAACTCTGCGAAGATCTTCTGGCCAACGTCCGAGAACAATATCAACGTTTCAAAGAAAATCCTCCTCAACACGGTTACGGTGGTTACGGTCAGCGCGGCGATCGCCACTATGGTGGAGGATACGGCGGAGGGCATGGTGGTGGTGGTGGCTATGGTGGTTACAACCAGCATAGCCAGCACTCCCCACCCTCGGCGTCGATGAGCCCAGCCGGTCAGGGAACTCCTGGCGAAGGCGCCCCCGGAGCCACCAATTCGGATTACGCTGCCCAGTATGCACAGTACTACGGAAGCGGCTCGGACCCATACGCCGCATACGGAGGCTACCAGAATTATGTTGCTTACTACCAGTACTATCAACAATGGGCTCAACAACAGCAGCAACAGCAAGGTGCGGCCGATAGCAGCTCTGCTCCTCCTCCCCCGCCTCCTTCAAACGAAGCTCCTCCCCCTCCCCCTCCTCCTGGTGCTGGATCGGGATCGGGATCGCCGCCGCCGCCGCCGCCGCCTCCTGGTGGTAGTTATAATGCTGTAAGCCCGCCTTTCTGAGACACTTAATCATAGCTCTTCTCTAACTAACACACCTGAAGGTACCTCCTCCACCCGGTCTATAATTGCCGGATCTGTTTCTCCCCTTCTTCAGGCAAAACCTTGCAGCTTTATTAAGTGTGCCCTAAGATCAGAAAGACAATCGCGAATCTGGGACCGGATATCAAGGAAATATGGCGTCTCAAGTTGTTGCCGTAGCAAGATCTCTGGTCCTCTCAGATCTCGTGTTTCTCCCTTTCTTCTCCAGCGAGTTTTGTTTAAAGACCACTTTTGAGTATCTCATAATCAGCCTTCAGAGACAATCGTATACTTTTTTGAGTTTATCTGGTGGGGGTGTGTATGAGCAAGTTGCGAGTTGTGTCGGCTTTACGTCTATGGGAATACCACAAATTGTAAATTCTTGAATGGTTTAGGTTTTACAGTATTACAACAATAGCTATGGCATCGAATCAGTGTCCTTCCATCTATCCACAACGTCCGCAGTTGGATATAGACCAGAAAAAGAAGGTTAGGGGTTTAGCTGAATAAAAATATGATAGTTACAATACCACGACTATGACTTATCCACTTGCTGCAGGATGAGGAAACAGCATCTGAAGAAAGCGATGAAAGTCGGCAGGTCCCATCGATGTGGACGGTCTATCCTCAGCGTCCTCCATGCTCTTCAACATATATTCTCTGCGTTTCTTTATTTCTTCTGCGCCGTACTTGCAAACGTCGCAAGCGTAATCACACGGTGACGCGGGGCATTTGTTCTCTGATGACGACGATAATGTAAATTGACTAGAGATATTTTCTTGAGTGCTCCCCATCATCTCCAGTTCCAAATCTCCAGAAAACTCCTTGATGGCTTCGTGTCGGCAACGCCACGTCTTTTCGCAATAGTCGATGACTTTCTGGAAACTCTGGATGCGGGCTTGCAGCTTGCGTTCTTTTGATGCAGCGGTCTGAGGCGCATAGCGGCGAGCATTATCGGCGCGCCCGGTGGCACGATCGTCCATTTGTAATCTCTGTGAGACCCGGTCTCGCTCAATATGGTTGTAGTATACTATGGACAACGCGGCTCGACCGTCTCTCCCTGCGCGACCGGACTCTTGGACGAAGCCCTCGAAACTACGCGGCGGGGTCCAGTGAATCACGAAACGGACGTGAGGGTTATCTATACCCATTCCGAACGCGGTGGTTGCCACTATTATCGAGAAGGCAAAATCAGAACTGTTGCCGTTGGTCGTGGGTGATGTTTTGGAACTCCACGTTGCTTGGATCCGATTCCGCTCTTCATTTCTGAGACCGGCATGATAAGCTATGGCACGAATGTGGTTTCCCGAGCATGATAACAGATGGGCGAGGGTGTCTGCAGTTGAGCGTAAAGGTACATAGATGATTCCCGACAATGGAGGAGGCTTGCTCTCCTCTGTGTCGAGACGGTTGTCGCGACGGCTCTTGACTTGTTTCAGCCATTCTAGGAGATCGTCTAGTCGCTCATCGCAACACGAGTCATCCGTGTTTCCTACATATCTTACTTCATAGTGGATATTTGGCCGCGCAGATGGGGTATTGAATATTTTGAGCGTCCGGGCATCAAGACCCAATAGGTTTATCATGTCGGTGCGCACAGAGGGAGTAGCCGTTGCGGTGAGAGCTGTGATAGGCACAGCAGGGTTTTTGAAATTCTGTTTGAACCACGAGAGCTCTTTATATGCAGGCCGGAAATCATGGCCCCATTCACTGATGCAGTGGGCTTCGTCTATAGCAATGCGGTTGAGTTCGCCCTGTGCATGGATCCTGATTAAATTGCGTCGGAAAGTCTCGGTGCTGCAGAACTCTGGCGTCACATAAAGTAGCCGGATTTTGGGATGGCCAGATAATAGGTCATTCATAATCTCTTTTCTTTCTGCGTACTGCGTGTTGCCATTGATAGTGGCCACGGGAATCCCAGTGGCTTCCAGGGCGGCGACTTGGTCCATCTGTCTACTCAGTACACTGGGGAACAATACAGTTCGAGATCCAACTCACCATCAAAGAAAGAAGCGGAGATATTACTAGCGTGACTACCAAACCGTCAGCATCCACCAGCGCCCACCAGAGAGCGATCCATAGACAGCAAGACTCACCACCATGGCTGGCAACAGCTGGCAGCTGAAAACACAAACTCTTGCCAAACGACGTGGCAGCTTGCAATAATACATCGTGGCCATCAATCGCCGCCGATATGACTTCACGTTGGAGTGGACTATATGCTCGCGTTGGTCAGCGTTTCTCGTCTGAACGCGGTCGTAGAATGGCTGACCGGAAGGAAGATTTTCCAAAAACGCGTCGCAGTGTGAAATCGAGATCTACCCTGGGACGTCGAATCCGATGATCTGGCATTTCCGCGTGACATGGCTAGTGCTGCTGTTACAAAATCACTGGCGTTCAATTGATGTCTGTTCGCTGTTAATATTCGTTGATGTTTAACGGGTGGAGACGCGATAGATGGAGGGCAGACACGACGCTTGGCTTCTTAGTCAGCAAGTCATAGCTTCCGTATAGGGTTAGAGTCTTCCTCTTCAATCCTAGTCCACCTTAGCTGACCAATGAAACTTGAACCCTCCAGCATATAGTAATATACGGTAGATAGACGATAGATATAAAAAGTAAATGTCCGAGCTTCAACATGTATACGTATAAATCAAAAGATGATCCTTGTGTCAAAAATAGAAGTGATGTGTCTGATATTTCAATAGTAATTATGTACAATAGTAGTACTTGTGTCACTTGTACATGCCATAGAAGCAACCACCGGTTTATCCGCCATGATATAACGCCCTCCCGTCTCATGAATAAGATGAAGGAGCAGAAAATGAAGGGGAAGTATCATAGTCCTTTAAATACTCTTTCATCTTCTCTGCCACTTGCATTTCATTCTTGGTCTTTTTGCTCTCATCATCAACCCGTCTCGTTGCATGAAAGATATAACAGCGGTTTGCCGTGAGGGTTGCCGTGTTCGCAATATCTTTTGATACGTCCATTGAGGAGCTTGGATGTCTACGAGTGTTGTCGGTGGTGGACGTGGCTTGTTGTGAAGGTAGCTTTGCAAAATGCGTGTATTTGTGATTTGATGACATGTCTGAGCGTGGGTTGTGTTGGCATTCAAAAATGTGTGATTTCGGCGAGGAAAGAAGTGATCAACCAGTAGCCTTGAAATTTTTGTACACATGCATTATCCTTTATAGTACGTTGACTGAATGATAATAGAGAATGGGTAGAGGCAAGGGCTGGTTGTCGGATGATATCCATGCCAAGTCGATCGAAACTCACCAATGTTCGCGTCAGCTGGCTAGATCGAGCGCTATATTAGAAGCCATAAACCTATGGAGATTGCAAAACTTATAAGTTTCTGGGTATTCAGGTCTGGTCTACCAAGAGTAGTATTATATAAACAATGTAGTATACATGCATATGTGCAGATGGGACTGCGTTGTCCCGGGTAGTAAATAAACAGTTGAACCACTGGCAAATCCTGCCATAAGCTCTTAAATCAATGCTCATGGTTAGAGCGAGGTGTTGTAAGAGGATGTCTGTTGTCGCGTTCTCTCTGTCTTGCCCTGGCCAATTGCCTGTCTAGCTCGTTTTTGACTGCATGAGCATCCGAAGGCAGTCGTTTCCATGGCTTCCAAATTCGCTCAATCTGCGCGTAGATATGTATCAGCTCCTTAGATCCCACGTGGGCACCAAAGGCTTTCAGTATAGCGATATTGAGTCCACGGCTGAGGAGAATAGTGTTTTCTAGACGGCGCGGAGTGCTGTCATCGAGATATGAAGAGCGTCGGTAATGACCCATGTTGTCAAACTTTTTCATGAAATCCTCTTCATCTGTGTGCTCGTCGTTGTCCTTCAATGACCGTTTCAGAATTCTTACGGATCGTCTCTTGGGCGGCTCGTCCTCTTCATCATCATCAGGTTGTCCCAACAGCTCCTTGCAGCCGGATTTCAAGGGATTCTCCCAACGCGCTTCGATGAGCTTGCCGCCGCTTTCGAGTTTCGCCAGTCGTGTCTCGGACTCGTAGAGCAAGCGTCGGAATACTACCCACACTTCTTGCAGCCTATCTTTTGTCCAGCCTTTGGATGGCCCATGGATGGAAAAGCCCAGAAAGAGGAAATTATAGATGAACGACTGCGGCGGGATTGTGAAGACTGTTTCCATATCCTTGATAAGCTGGCAAACCTCTTTCAAATCGCCCGTGTAAAGACAGTGATGACTGAAGACAATATGGAATGTTCTTGTATCGGGCGACAATGGGACCAGGTCTTGCACCTTTTCTGGATTTTCGTCGTACTCGTGTCTCAGCCTGGAGTATCTTTTGAAGATATCTCCCAGCCTCAAGGCATTTTGTCTCCAACTTCCGAATTCGGTCATAGTGGACGGAGCAAAAATACGGTGTGGGTGTTGCTCCGTAATGCCACTCTCATGCGCCTTCATCATCCGGGCATAGAGCTGCTTTGCGGCATCTAATGCTCCTATATGCAGTAGAGAAGAAAGCAAGGCGTTGAGCACCGTGGTATCGACGATGCCTCCCGACTGGACGAATTCATCAAAGGTATCCTGAACGCCATCGAGGTCGTGCCGTCTTCCACAGGCAAATATCTTGGAAACCATACCGTGCCGAGTGAGCTTTAATCCCCGGTGATCCATCTCTTTCAGCAGGTTATCAGCCACCGTATATTGTCTGGCCTTGATGGCTATTGAGTATAGTAGCTCGAATATCGCACTGTCCGATTTCACATTGCCCATGGTCTCCATTTGACGCCACAGTGCCAAAGCATCGTTCAAATCTCTTTTTTCCAGAACAGGCACCTTGTGTGCGGTAAAATAGAGAGCATTCGTCCAATGCCACCGATTCATCTCAAGATTGGCCGCGATCATATCTTGCACTAGCTGGAGGTAATACCGAGCGTGAGACCGTCTCCTGTCCAACGGTTTAGCGAACCGACGAAGTAGAATCTTTCTCTCCTTCTTATGTAGCCACTGAACTCCCGGATATGGAAGCTTCTTATAACAGGTGAAAACGAATTGGTTGGACTTGCTTTTGTCATGAAGTGCAGTTAGGAATGTAATGATATCGACGCTCCGCCACCGTGGGTCATCGAAGTCGTCTGGTTCATTCGTGATATATTCATCCTGCAGCATATTCGCAGTGACCACATCTGCCGAACGAGTCCTCTTAATGAACTCCATTATGGACACTTTTGGTGGTCTGAATTTTGTATGTTTCGACTGGCCATCTTGTGACGGCATATATTCGTCCTCATCCTCGTCGAAATTTTCGGTTATATCATGTTCGGATTCGGATTGTGGAAACCCGATCTCGTAGTTGTCTTCCTCGGTCGTCATATTGGACTCGGGCTGTTCATCTGCGTGGGACGGCGGAGGAAAGAGAGGGGCCTTGGTCGGTAGATCTCGTGCTACTCGTGCCTCACCCGTCTTTATACGACTTTGAGCAGCATCGGTGCTCATCAACCTCGAATGGTTGGTTGGGTGGAAAGACGGAAAACGGGTCCGTTGCCGAATGATCTGTCTCTCAAACTTCCCTCGTTGATGGCCGTGGATTACGGAAGGGCCAGCCTCGACGCGTGATCTGTTCGACCTAGTTCCTCCAATCCGTGAGTGAAGTAATGCGTTTTTATTATGTGCAGGGCAAAAGCTGGCAACGACCAACGACCGAATAAACACATCCGCTAGTGCCTGGACGCCGACACGGCGGCGTCGACACGGCAATTGTCGCAGGGAGCTGTGGAGGTTGACGGGTTCTCGATTGGACATGGCAATTGCTCTGCTCGAGGTGCCAGTCGTTTTAGAAGGAAAGTGAGATCTAGGCTTTGCTAAGCCTGTGATCTGGTTGAAGCTTGACATGGGAGTGTAGACATGGCGGCCTCGATTCAACCTCTCATGTCAGAAAAACCCATCCGAAATCGAGCAAAATTCTGCAAGTAAAAGCTCGAATAGATTCTAAATCGTGATTAAAGGAGTGTAAAGCCCCGACAACCCAGAAGTGTGGTCGGCGTGCGTAGTTATATGAATTGGGAGAACAGAATAATATTCTTTAGAAAGAGCGCGCGGTGTTTTTTGGCGGAGGGAGCGTCGGGCCAATCGGAGAGCTCCAATTTGCGGCCTGCCCATTGTCGGTTTTTCAGATTCGGCACCACAGGAGAGAGAAGCGTTCGCTGCAGCAACACAACAACACGACAGCCAGCGCACCCCACTCACACCTCGACTGGGTTTCCGTGAATGGTGTTTGAATCGGCGCGTGCAATTGACTGCTGTTCTCAGACCACCTTGTTCGCTATTCGCCGATCGCAGCCGGCGGTGCAAGGCGCCTGCCACAGCCCTTCAACATGGGAAGATACAATCTAACCGCCCTCAAAGTCCGACAGACTGCTCTCCGGCAGGTGGCAAGCAACAAGATCGATAGCGTGCCCAAATGGATAGACGTTACTGGTGATATTCCCCCGGCCCAGGTGGTTGTCCGCCCGCAGCCGATTCAGCATGAATATGTCCGCCAACGAGTCCGGACGGTACAAGGCAAGCCTGAGGTTCACTTTGAACAAATCAATCCGAAGCGGACAAACCCGAATAAAAAACCCAGCAAAATGTTCCAGCCAGTTCCAATCAAGTATGAAGAAGACCAGCTGCGAAAGGAGTTCTTTCGCGATCATCCGTGGGAGTTGGCTCGACCCAGAGTCGTTTTGGAGACGACAGGGAAAGACTTTGAGAAGAGAGACTGGCGCGAACTACAACAGCCAGGCAAAAAGCTTGACGGTGAAAGGTATGTATCTTTGATTCTTTTTCTTTTTTCTTTTTTTTTTTTTTTTCTTCCCCTTTCTTTGGAATCTGTTTGCATTCTGTTTGACTAACTCATTCTGTGCACAGCGTGGTACAACGACAACTCTGGCTTCTCAATAATGTGCCAGACATGACAAAAGCCAAAGCATACGATATCGCGCGTCGAGAATTCTACCGACTCCGTCTCAGGGAAGAGATTGCTACGCGGGTAGCAGCAGAAGAGGCCGAAGCTACTGGCGCCGAATTCGGTCCTCGCATTCTGGAAGTTGGCAAGAAACTAGAAGACACTGTATACGAGGACTGGAAGGCATGGGCAAAGACACAAGCGCAACTTCTTGATCAAAAGCAGGCTGCATTTGTGGGTGCCCCGGAGGTAGCTCTGCCACGGGATGACAAAGTAGACACTGCTGCCGGCCCTGCTGCTACTATTGACCCTGACGCAGAACTGGAGCCATAAGCAACTTGCAATTGTATGTCTGAGTGGAGTGTTATGTACAGTATTTTGCACCGTTTCCGGTATTTGTTAGATTAGTAAATTGTGTGTTATCAGTGATATGCGGACTGCCTTTTCAGAATGTCGGATTCTCACAAATCGAACACAACGTAGATATCCGCTTCACGTATTTCATTTAGCAATTGGAGGCTACACGTTATTTGACTGTTTGGACTTTCTGGATTAAGCAGGTCTCCTGGACTGTAGTCCCTCCTTAGTATCTGACACCAGTCCAGACATTGCTGTCTAACGGGGTACCCGCCCCTAGAAGATTGGCCGTTTCTCCCACCTGATGTTTTCCAGATCTTCATGCACACGGACAATTAGACGGCCACTACGGAGGTCTGGCCTCGAAAGGACGTTCACGTAGCTCTTTGCAAAGTCAGAAGCTTTCATCGTATGGTTCTGAGCAGCTACTTCGTCGACTTCGACACGATTAGCAAGGTAAATTTCGTTGAAGCGGATGTTGGTCTCTTTGTTGTCACGGCTGGCGGCATTACACATGGAATACAAAGCTCCCTGTGTCATTGCCGGACCTGGCCGCGCTCCCATATCTCCCTGAGCTCCGGTGCAAATAGTCCAAGTGCTTCGCGGGTCGTTTTGTTTGAGTAAGTATGGGACGGATGCTCGATACGCCCCTGTGAGTATGATTAGCATTACACATATCGTTCCTTTGTTAAGATCTGCTTTGACTGCAGTTTATTGAAGGAGATCTATACAGAAATTTGATTCAAAATTGACTAGCATGCCGTGGCGTAGCTCTTCGGTCGAGAGTTGCAGTAATGGGGTTTCGTCGTACAGTCCGCCAGCTGTTCACTCACGTTAAACATACAGATTCAACTTTGTTCCATGTCTTCACATATAAAGAACAAACCTGTACTGAAGACATGCTGGAAAGCAGGGAGCTTGCCAGCCTCGACTTGGTCAATAACACCTTGTACTCCGGGCTCTGAGCAGATGTCGGCTTCGACAGTAGTGACGCCTTCCTTTGTGCCCAGATGATGGAACAGTTTGGCTGCTGAAGTGCTGTTTCGTACTATTGCGAGCACCTGTCGCCCAGTACTGAGCGCGGCTTTGGCTGCCGCTACTCCAATATTCCCGGTTGCTCCTACGATCAGGACGGTCTCCATGTTGATGGTTGTCTTTTCGAAATCTTCAATCAGGCCTATCTTCGTTGACTTGATGTTGAATGAGTTTGGTTCAATCAACCATTAATGGCTGTAAATCCATAATTGGGGTTCGCCGCTATATTTACACCTCGTTATCTTATAGTTGACAATCTGGGGTGATATTGATGGTTTGATGACTCGAGGAATGCCCCACAGGCTAAAAGGACTTTAGACCATGATTTTAGTAATACGTTGATACCAATTACCTCGTTTAAGGACTATAGCGAGCCGTTCTAAGATCACTTCGCGGGGAATCTGATCAGACTGCATCGAGATATTATTAAGCTATGTTCCCATCCGGAGAAGGATAACGCGCGAAGGCCGAACTGTGGAGCAGAGTCACTTGGCCAGCCGATCACAATGGCTTGTCTCCCCGCGATCTAGCATTCACCTTAATCTTGTCTGTATTTATCAGAAACGGGAAATACAACAAGTATGTATACTTCTGAATCTTTCCTGGAAGACCACACGCCCATACGAGACAGAGCATTTGCCCGAAGAGGTACTGGCTGAGCACGATAGGTGATCTTGACTCGCTGATCTTGAGGAAGCTATCATTGTATCCTTGACAAGAATTGGGAGCGTTGATTAGTTATTGCCCGTAAAGGCTCCAATATATAAAGTAGAGCATCATCTGATATATTGGTTTCTCGTCCCCTTCGATCTGGTTCTCTGATGGAGCCCAGCTGTTGATCCACTAATGCACGGAACGTAAATACTATGTATGGAACTGCGGGGAATCAGCTCCTGGTAGTTCCCTCGGGATACGTATGTGTCCATATCGATTATCTCCAAGAGAACAAAAAAGATGTTTCCAAGGTCTGGCGTATTGCAGAAGGGAACCTGGCGGCTGAGGGTTGCTTGGGCTCGGGGTGACACCAGTAATCAGACCTGTGACATCTCTGCGGCAAGACTCTCTCGCTACTATCACACAACAGATCGTTCTGACCTTGGAACAGTATGAATGTCGAGGAAGGAGGGAGACGATGCGTGTACAACACAAGAATACCGAATAGAATGTGTATAAGAGAGAAGACAAGAGAGAGACGGCTATGGCGATCGGCGGGCGTTCCTGCGTGTCCGCCTCGCCGCCAGTGGCTAGACCCACGGCGCACCTGCCTGGGGCCTCCTGCATGCCAGACCAGCACAGCAACTCTTCAGTCAATCCCCCAGCTTCCCATTGAACGTCCATGATTTCCCCTCCCCTCATCGACCACGCCTGATCTGCACTGAACTGTTCCCTATCTGGTGGGCTGTTGATGACTGGTTGAACGGAAACGATTTGTCGCACGTTGTCCAGAGACGCCTCGTTTGGGCCGGGTTAGCCACTCCTTTTGCGTACAGACGGAGAACACAAGACACCCCGAAAGGGCCGACACCTCGCCCTTCCCATCCGATATCTGCTGTCGACCCTTGCGGACTCTGCTCTGTGTGTGTACACTTTTAACTGCGATAGCTTGACGTGTCCTGGATGGAACTGGAGGCTGGTTGGATCATCGCCGCCTCCCCAGCCTCTTCTCGTGGGTTGCCAGCCCTTCGTCCCACAGGCTTGGAATAAAAAGAGACAAAAGTCCCTTGCTCCAGTTTCAGCCCAAAGAAGCACCAACCCCTCCAAAAAACAACTCCCCCGCCACGCGAGTCGGCTAGATCTCGAGATCGGTGGAAAAACAAAGTCCCCTATCGTTCGTTACATACCAGGCAGGAATTCCAAACCACTCTCCCAGCCTCTGGAGATAACACAACCTCTTCGTGCATGGTAGCGGGCACAGGCCTGGACGCGCGCCCTCTTCTTCCCTGCCTTGTTAATATGCGGTATGCGTTTGGCCGACCTTAGAGTCAGACTAACGCTCTCGCGACGCTCTACGGTTGTCGTTTAGAAGCTTGAACACAACCGGAATTCCCCTGGGGTCGTGATCGTCATGATGGCCCGCCCGGAGGACAATCCAACGAAAAGCGAACGTTCGCTACGAAGCGAAACAAGCGCAGAAGATATGACAATAACACCCGGCTCCAGCTTCTCGTCTGTTGGTTCGGTCACCAGTGCTCCATCCAGCATCGACGACGACCCGGAAATCTTGCAACAGACCGCAAAGGCGACCAAAGAAGCAAACAAGGATGTCGGTCGGGACAGTGCGCCGAGGAAGTTGACGCCAGAGGAAACAATCGAGTTGACTCGGGAGGCAGTGAACAATGGTATCCAGGAGACAAAACGCTCGCTCGCCGGCAACGAAGCTGTGAGCGATGTCGTCCGGCCGAAGCTGACCATCGACCTCGGCCACTCGCACATTGCCCAGATCCCGGAGGGAGTCGTGGATATAATCAAAGACGAGGTGGAAAGGTATGATGTTCTGATATATGGGGATGCTAGATCGAAGCTAAGTGACACAGGCTGTCTTTGTCGAACAATCATCTTGTTCATATACCATATCGCTTCGGAGAATGCGCCCACCTCCGATATCTGAACATCCGTGCCAACGGTTTTCGAGAATTTCCTAAGGGGGTTTGTTTGTCTTTGTGCCTTTGTCGCCATGCAGCCAACGCTAATCTCGTCTAGATCTACAAGTTACCATTACTCGAGATCCTAGATCTGAGTCGAAACAAAATAACTCGGATCCCCGACGACGTGCGAAAGTTGGCATCCTTACGGGTCTTTTCAATTATGCAGAATCGCCTAGATGATCTCCCAGCAGGTCTTGCGGATATGAACAAATTGCAGATCCTTAAAGTTTCGGGCAATTTTCTAAAGTTCCCGTTGCGGAGAGTTCTCGAAAACAAAGAGAAAGAGGTGTCTTCTTTGACAACGTCCACAAACGAGAAGGAGGCCATGGTAACCGCAGAGCTAAAGCGCTATTTAAGAACTCGACGCCAGAGCGTGACGCCAGAGCCAGAAAGTGGCAGTGAGGCCAGCGAGACTCTGATCGACACACCCCGACCGATCAAACGGGGTGCGAACCTTCGCTTCCCTGTCATTCCCAGCACTGGTGACGGTCCATCAGATTTGCGATCTCCCACCATGTCGAGACCACCTCCCATTCCTATGAAATCACATCAGCGCCTGGCATCCGGCCAGGGCTTTGGGTATTCGCGGCCCGCCATCAACCCTTATCATAATACCTCTAATGAGCGCAACCGCAGCAATAGCGAGGGTATCATTCCCCTATCGGCGCGGAACAAACGAATGGGCTTGGTTCCACGCAGAACAGACCTAGGCACGCTAGATGAAATGCGCCCATACCGCAATAGCCACCTGCGGGGACTCAGTCATGGTTCTCTTCTCCGCACCAACTCAACGAGTGCACGCAATGGAAGCAATTCTTCCAGCCCCGGGAGTCCTCGTGGAGGAGAGCGTAGAAAAGCCCGCGATGGCCCTTCTCGGCGCATGTCGAGCCTCCTAGAGCACAAAGAAGAGACGGTCCAAACCCCCATCGTTAAGGGTGCCAAGGGGATCTTATTTGCATTGTTCCAGATCCATACTCACATTTCAACCCTCATCAATGTTATCAAGGGCGATGATGCACGCCGACACAGCTTGGAGATCGTTTTTTACAACGCATCTACGCACGTGGAACAGTTGAACGAAGCTCTGGAGAACATAGTTACAATGGACCCCGATGACCGAGACTTTGCAAGACTCTCAAACGATGTCAAGCGCGAATGCGTAACTTGCCTCAAGGCTTACACACATGTTGGCTCACAGCTGCGCCAAGGCTGTCAACGGATCGTGTCTCAAGGCGACTCGCGCTATGTCCGCTCGCTCATGTTGACGATATACGGCAGCCTCGTCGAATTACGTAACTCCTGTATAAGTCTTGGGGCATCCCCCGTCCCTTCGGATCGAAATCAGCCGATAGACAACAGTCTACCTCAATCTGATATCGATCAACACGAGGATGTCTCCGCGAAACGAGCGCCACCCAAGGTCATTACATCGCCTAAAGAAGACCCGGCCCCAACACGTCGACTACGGAGCGAGACCATGATCCAACATCCTCAGAACGGACCGAATGCCCCGTCTCTCTCATCTTCAATGCTATCACCCGGTGCAACTACGCCAACTTCAGTTACGCTCAACTTTGGAAACCGAAGTAGGTCCAACAGTCGGTCCACTACTTTGCTAAACAGTTCAGGCCCACCTTCGCTTGCAACGCCTCGGTCGGTCGAATCATTCCCCTTGCTGTCCTCGACCTCTACCGCTCGGATAAATCCGGTAACCGGATTAGACGAGGTAGTGGAAGAGCAAATATTCGAAAAAATATTCAAACAACTCACAGAAGCTTATAACACGGCCCTGAGGGCTCTTCCCTCCGCTCGGAATCAGTTTATTCGGTGTTTGGAACTGGCCGAACAGACTAGAGAACCTGAAGATGCGCGCGGTCTCTGGAACGGCCTTATCCGTCGATGCAATACTTGCTACGAAACCTCTGAGGCTCTCGGGCAAAGACTGTTGACGATGAAAGTCAAAGAGCCCGGCGGTGGCATAAGAAACCAGCGAGAATTCTGGCAGCTATGCAAGTCTTTTATGCAGTCATTTGTCGACCTAGTTACCGACATGAGAGAAGTTCGGAGCATGCAAATGTTGCCGCCTGACATTGTCACAATCCTTCGCCCAGTACAGAAAGCCAGTCGTGAGGCAGGGCGCCTCATCGAGGCATCGCCATGGTCCTATCTTGCCGACATGGGCTCGGCGCCTCCGCCTCCACCAATACCACCACCACCTTCTGCCATCTACGGACCTCCTTTGCACACCCAACACCAGGCATCGTCGTCGGCACCATTCCTGGGCCACGGCAGCCGAAACATGAATAATCTCAGTGCTTCCCCGCAGTCATCTACAGTACCTGCCACACCCTTGAGCGCGGCCCTGGGGCCGGCCGCTCAAGCAACTATTCCGTCAACACCAGCCAGCACGTACAGCGACCGCTTTTTTGCCGGCGATGTTTTCCAACGCGCTGACACATTACTGTCTATGCAGAATCAAGCACCTTTCTCTTACCGTCGATGAGAAGAACCCGTGTCTATGATTCAGTATTATAATCTTCTAAATAAGGGTCAAAAGTTCGGGGGACGGCGCGGGAGAGGGGTTGGTTCCTATCATCGAAAATCAGGATACATATCTGCCGTTGCATGAAAATGATTTTCGTCGCTACGGAGTTTACGGGTACGGAATATAGTTGGTTCAAGGGTTACATATATCTAGGATGCGTCTATACATAAGTTTATCATGTTAGCTCCAGCGTTATTGCAGCGTGACTGTTATTTAAATTTCCTTTTTCTTTCTCCCCTAATGTCCTCATGCTGTTGCTATCAAGTATTGGACCAAGACAGCACCACCAGGGCGAGTCAGTCATAATACATCAACACGCAGCGACTTGAATACCATAGTCATATACAGAGTAAAGTAAACCCCGTAGAGAAGACACTGCTCTGTACTATCGCCTGTAGAGGAGAATCCTGATACAACTAACAAGCTCGCCTATTAACTTAAATTCAGATAATAGTGTTTAATATCTATGCGGGTAACCTAGCGCTTGCAAGGTGCTGCTGTGCTTGCGCAGTGCGAACCCTAAAAACAAGAAGAGGAAATATCGTGGAAAGGAATAAAAAAAAAAAAAAAGAAGAAGAAGAAGAAGAAAGTGAGGCGGGCCGCCAAATTGGTCTGCGTATCTGTCATCCGACCCATACTTGAGAGTAGTTAGTGTCAGTTGTGATGGGGCGAAGCGCCCCTATTCCTTAGGTCGAGTGCTTAACTAGTTGAAACCGAATGTTTGTTTATTATCCATTAGTCCATCATGGCGTGTCGAGGCACTTGGTGTTGCATGATGTCGTGGCGCACAGGGAGTGCGAGTTGCCAAAGGCTGGGCCGTTATCACAAGGTGCGTATACAGAGTACAAACAATACAGACACAGAACGGACAATGAGTACTTTACTAAATCGTAGCCACTCGGTAGACAGCTAGTACGTTGTCAACATCGTGATGTGTTTACCGTCGGTCTGGACAACCTAAACTAGTCTGTCCGCCTTGGTCCACCCGCACCGTGTCCACACTGGCATCCTTCATTCTCTCTCACTGGCTCACCGACAACGACTGATCGTACCCCGGTTGGCCGCGAACCGACGACGACTCGACAACTCGACGACTATTTGTGCTTGGCATATTTCTCTCAATTTTTGCTAGTCGAGAACCCAAGGATAGCGCCCGAGGGCTAATTAGGTTGCTTCACGTCAGACGGTGTTTCCGACTCCCCCATAGACTCATCACTGTGTTTGTGGACTTTGTTGATTATAACTGCTCTGTCGAGCAGACTGAGTTATGGCCGTGACTGTTACCTCAATGTGCCGGGGACAACGCCGGCCGATATCTAATAATGGCCTTTGCTTCTCTTTCAGCGGATATGCATGCACGTATCCCCACGGCAAGGCAGGCCTTACTCTATTAATCCCACCTCGCGCAGCAAGATCGATAAGTGGCCGGAAATGATACGAGACACGTTCAAGGCGAGTTGCAAGTAAACCGACTTCTCCGTGGTTATGAGTGAGTAATCAAGTGCTTGGGCATGGGTCCCACATTCCTCTTAAGCAGGCAACCTCACAAAGTTTGTGCCTTGCCTTGGGGAGCATTTATCGATGCAATTGTACCCGTACTTCTATATTTGCGTTTCCTTGCGCGCGCGTGCGCGTGTGCGTGCGGTCATGAGGATTGCTGATAACGGAGCTTTCGGATCTGACCCGTTTGTAGCACAACAACAAGGTAGTTGGGGTTTTTAACGTTTATCCCGGGTCTCGGTAGGACAGTAGGATCTCACGTCATGATGCTATGCGCGTCCGTTTAATTTCCACCTTCGACTATTACAACCTGTCATGTTATCATTTGATACATATGGCGGACATATGGCTGTCCACATCTCTCACACTGACAAGAGTAGCAAAGTCGAAACGTGCACAAGAGCGAGCGAGCGGTCGTGGAACCAAGACGGGGTTGGGCTCGGCACAGGGCGAGCAGATGGCTGCAAGCGGAGATCCCTTTGTTTTTGTTGTCATAGCGGTAACTGCACGCAGCAAGCGGCAAGCGGCGATCCAAAACAATACTTGTCGATCTCCATGGCATAAGCCTCACTTTTGTTCCCTGTCTTAGGTTCGGATTTGTCTTTAGCTTTTTTTTTTTTTTTTTCCTGCCCTGACCACCCAATATTTATTAGTTATTACCCAACTAGCCTTTTTGTTCTTGGCCTATGGCTGTTCTGTCACGCGCTAAGACAGGGAAAAAGGGCGGTGGGAGAGCAAGAGGGCCCCTTTCGCATCGATCAGCATTCAGCAATCATGCTTGCTTACTTGCCTGGAACCCCACCTCTCCTGTGTGTTGCTCCGTAAAAGGTTGTACTTGTTGGCGTAGTGCGAAGCATTAGTGAAATAATCGAGCAGGCCGGAAGCGAACAGGCGAGGGAAAGATCACTGAAGTTGATGGCGCAGACCTGCTGGCTGGCTGGTCTTGATTCTTCAGCATTACTCAGTGAAGGCAAAACTCCGTAACATCAACTTCCGCGCACACACACTTCGTGGTAGTAGTCAGTCAAGCAGCTTGATACTCGACTTACATGAAAGGTAGCCGCTATCGCCATCTCCCTTGTTTTGCCCGTCCATCCCGTCTTCCCAACCCTGTCTGCCTGTATTTGATTTGATCCTCGCTTTGGCCGAGGAGACAGAGAGGGTTTGTGATATAAGCTGTGGCATCTCTCGACACGACAAGCTCGAGGTAAGTTGGATTTGGGAGAACTGTTGCAGACATCAACTATATACTTATAACGGTTAGTTGTTCAAGCTGCGCAAGACGCAGGTGAAATCCAACCCTATACATACTTGCCCTCGTCGGTCGTGCCTGCCTTCGTACCTCGCTCCTGCCCGGCGTCTGCCCCGGAATTTCTGTTCGCGGCTCGCTCCTTCCCTCTTCCTCCCAAAGCGCCGGCCTCAACCATCGACTAGGGACTGCTTTGACTAGTTCGTGATTGTTGTTATTGTGCCTCTGATCGTCTCTGACTGCCTCTTCTCCTCTTCCAGCCACGTCTGCACCCGCTCTGCTATCGTGGCCCACGGGCCATCCAAGATCGCTTGGCTGCTGCTGTATGGCGCGCTGGTGACCCTCTCTCCCTTCTGCATGCGGCAGGGTCCCCCATCACTTTAACATTCCCTCACCAACAAACTGCGTATATATCGCCAGCGGGGTAGCCGTTCGCTCCGAGAACTCTCCCCTCCCTTTCGGCTTGCTTTGTAGTGGCTTTGATCCTTCTGTAGCAACCGATTTCCCCGTTCGCTGCAATGGATCTCCAAAAACCAGACAAATCGCGCCCCGACACTCGCAAAAACCAAGACGACTCTACCAAATACACAAGCAGCAGTAGTGGTCCTAGCATGAACGAGTACGGACGACTCCAGAATCCCACCCCCAGTGCGGAGAGCGACGATGTCGACCCCCGCCAGAATGTGCAGGAAAGAGCTACATCTGATCTCGCCAATGTGGGCTCCAAACCGGAGTATTTGGGCATGAAACTGGCGGGACAACATCCCGCATCTCCCGAACATGTCACTGCGATGCGTATTCCCCTCGGAATCTGTTTGGAGTTCCTCCAAATCAGGCAGCTGCGGCGCGCCCCGCTGATCCCCCCAGTGACTAAAGCATCATTGAGCGAGCTTGACCTCGAACGTATAATGCGGAACATCCACCTTCGCAGCGATGCCAGCTTTGAACCAAACCTTCACTTTCGGCCAGACCTGGAGAGCGAGCAAGGGAAGCGAAAGAAGAAAATGTCAGACCTCTACTGGGGTGCCGTGCGAGCGGAGATTCTGATATACATCTACATTATCGCTAGCGGGGGTCGATCTGACGACGTCCAAACTGTGCAAGTGCCAGACTCGGATACGCTCCCAGACGGCTTCTTTCGACCGCGGCTGCCGGCCATGTTTGAAACTCTACTAGAAGTTCTGAAGACTCTTATTCCAGACCGAGACCACCCAGTGGTTGCTGCTCGATTAGATGTGCCACTGTTGATGCAGCAAGTGCAACATGGCGTGCTTGATCTGGTCTCTCTCGCTGCCTGGTTAGCCAGCCTCCTAAAGCTGCACTGCGCGCCAATGAGGGACCAGGTCGTCGACGAGATGGTGACTCATATTACGGAAGGGTCAGCTTCTCAAGACATGGGCCGAGTAGTTGACGGATTACGGATACTGTTTGAAGTCCTGGAAATGATGAAGCTGGTGCGTTTCTCGAATCAGATATATCATCCATACTAACCCGGGTGTCACCAGGATGTTGCAAATTATCAGATCCGCGAGTTCCGTGCTATTTTAATTCGGGACACTGTTCCCTTTCTTCAGGACTACTTTAGGAACAACCTTGCGTCCAAAAAGTTCAAGGGCGACGACGCTAAAACGTGGTTTGAGCAAGAGCGACTGCGGGTCTGTGATATACCCATGGTGAATCTCAAACCATCTTTTCGCCCAGTAGCAGTATTACTGCGAGGGCTGTGCGAGCTATTAATTCAAGCCGACGATGATGTACGGTTCCCGCAGGCGTTTCAGTTTGACAAACAGCGTCTTTTGCAACTGCGGGCCGACATCCAGAAAGTAATCAACATACAGGTCTGTTGGCTACTGTTTGGGTCACTCGTCACAGACCGGGAGACTTGCCGGCGCCAGCACCCTAATTTCATTATGCGAGTGTCGGCCCTGCTAAATAACAGCGACACCAAGTCTCCGGGCGACCCCGGCTTGGGAACGGTGTTGCACAATGACGCTAGCATCGCCATTGAGTTAACCCGGCTGGTTTGCGAAGCAACTGGACAAGGCGATGACGTGCCGGACAGCGTCCTGACACATGTCGAAGCGGCCATGCAAAGATATTTTGGCTACAATTCTCCTGTTATGGGCCACGTTCGAAACCGGATGCGCCATATACTTATACCCAGCACATGGGAGGTAGGGCAACGGTATATCGACATGACCCCGGTTGGTATATGCGAGTCGCAGCGAACCCGGGGCGGCGAGCCCAAGGGGTATAACGTGTCGAACTTGCGAAATATCCCTACGAGACTTGCACATGTTGGTGTTCTACACTGGCAGGTGTGGGCGCCTCTAGTATACTTTCCCGAGACGTCTTAACTCTTTCTTTCCCCGCTCTCTTTTCTCTTCTGAACGCCTAGCTTCTGGTTTCCTCGGCATCTTAAGCTTTGGGTGGATTGGCGTCTATACATTGATTCGGCGGAGTTGTTTAGCGGCCTGGGATGCATACTTGGCGTTTTCATAGTTTGGCATTGTCGCGTGATGGCTTAGCGTTAGTATCTGTTGCATATAGGGCAATAAAACAGCATTGTCTGACTTGACATCATCAAGTTGTATACAAGGTAGCTCTCTATGTACGTAGTGTCAAGTTGAAGGTAGAACCGACTTAGGGCTGGGACCCACTCGACTCCCTAACCGCGTAGGCAATAAACAACCTTAAACCTACAACTACCACAAGCATATTTGACTAGCAGCAATGTCCTCAACTACTTGACTCGTCCAAAAGGAAATATTGAGGCTCTTAAGTTTCGGGAGAGGATGGATTAGAAAGTAGCCACCAATATGGGCTCCACCAAACCCCTCCCACAACCTCTGCTCTCCTGGCTCGCGTCCCTTACAACTCCACAGCTGAAAATCGTCGCGCGCGCGACTGGCACCCAGCACGCCGGTCGCAAAGATGCGTTGCGCGAACAGATTCGCACAAACATCGCGCGCAGTGTGTTTGTTTCAAATGAGTATTATGGCCGCACCGGCAAGAAGGAGAGTGCCAAGAGGGACCTCGGCGAGGAGTTGAGCGTGCTCAGTATTGACATGGGCATCCAGAATCTGGCGTTTGCGCATTTACTAGTGCGTCCGCCACCATTACCACCACCGTCACCACTACCTTCGCAACAAGATAAGGGTGCTAGCAGCAATAGTGGTGATGTTATGCATCAGACACCGCTGAAGACTCGGGTGTTGCTCAACGCGTGGCATCGCGTTCGAGTGCAAGATTTGACGTCGTCGATGGATTCTGAATATGATGGGGGGCTACCGTCGTCTGCGTTTCGCACGTTGACGGCGCGTAAGACGGCGGCATCTGGACGGAAAAAAGGTGGCATTACTGCTTCATCTTCAGGATGTCAGAATGAACAATCAGACACGACCGAGACAAAAGAAGAAGCAGAAGAGAAACCTGCAAGCAAAACCTTTGAACCCGGACCCATGGCCGACAACGCCTACACTCTCCTCTCTGGACTAATCGCACAATACAAACCAACACACATCCTAATCGAGCGCCAGCGGTTCCGAACCGGTGGCCAGTCCGCCGTGCTCGAATGGAGTCTGCGTGTGGGCGTTTTTGAGGGAATGTTGCATGCTGTGCTGTGTACGATGCGTCGATTGCGGGCTTGTGAGGCGGCAGTGTGGGATGTCAGTCCGGCGCGGGTGGTTCAGTTTTGGACTGGCCTTGATGGTGATGAGAAGCAGGGGAGAGAGAAGGTGCCGGATGCTGGTAGCAAGAGTATCAAGAAGATGAAGATTGATATCGTGGGGCAGTGGCTAAGTCAAGCATCTTCTTCTTCGATGCCACCCGATCAAGAGGCTCCATTATCTTCGAGTCTTTCCTTGGATTCATCGCCAGCAGTCCACGACACGGTCACAGCATACCTAAAGCGCTGGTCTGGCAGAAACCGGACTGGCGCTCCGGCCTCTGTCCCCGCTTCGTCGCCCTGGCGAATCGAGAAACTCGACGATCTGGCAGATTGTCTACTGCAAGGAATCACCTGGCTCGAGTGGCAGGTTCGACGGGCGCAGTTGATAGGGAAGGATGGGGCTACGGAGTTGGCTAAGATGGGGGTGGACATTGATAAGCAGAAGAAGAGTAGGCGGAGGAAAACCTGATCGTAATTTTCTTCCTCCCTTTGGTATATAGGATGTACGATACCCATGTATTATATATATGAACTTTCTAGTCTGGAAACAACGATACTTTTAATGAGATCTGTTTGGAACTCGTTGTCTTGCCCATAGTCTGAATACTTGAAGCGCCAACCAGCTAATCTACAAAAGATAAAACGAGAATTGAAATCGCCCGTCGAGTTTGATCATCATTGCACGGATCAAACTAAAATCGTATCTGAGCTCCGACGGGCGGGGCGTGCTGGCTAGCAGCAGACGAAGAAGAAAGAAGAAAAGAATAGGAAAAAGAGGACCACTCAATGTTAATATCCAAAGCGAACAGTAGATGGTTCAGAAGAAACAAAATACCAAAAGCTGCGCCAAGATGGAAGAATTCTCCAGTCATTCCTCCAACTAGCAAGTCTAAAATGGCAGATCAAGACAGAGACACACTAAGCACGCATCGGAGCTCCGTAGCCCGTGGGCAGAGCCTTCTTGCTAGTCAGGAACCCAGATGAGGTGAAGCGAGGCGACTCGGGGGTTGGATACGGGGCTGTGGTGGCCTGGTTCTGGCCAGAGTTGCTTGGCGCCGGGGGCAGCTTGTACGGTGTGGTGTGTGTGGCTGCACCCGACACGGTGACCGTCGACTCGCCGTTTCCATTACCGGGAGATGCGGTCTGGGAAGGCTCGTTTATGACGGTGACCGTGGTTGCATCCCCACCTGCAGAGGTGGCGGCCACGAAGTTCACTCCTGGTGTTTGAAGATCGGGGGTAGCAGTCTACCAGAACGTTAGCACACACAGCAGGAACATGAAGACACGGGGATACGGGTGAGAATACGAACCACTGTGACCGTCTCTCGCACCTTCTCGGTGACGGTTACCGTAACTTGGCCACTGCACGAGTCTCCGCCGGCGCCCCCGTTTGAGCCAGACCCGTCTTGGTTCAGTTGGGAGCCTGGCTGAGAATGTCCAGTGGCAGCTGGCTCAACCGTGACGGTTTTGGTGGAGGTGCTGGAAAGGGTGGTGGTCGTGGTCAGGTCGTCGACACGAGGTGCTTCAGGAGTCTACGCAGCCAGTTAGCAAACGGTTCTCTTGACGCTCCTTAGTCCGGCAATATATACAATTGTCACATAGGTGGTATCAGTTGCAGTCCGGTGGATGGTCGTGGTCACAACTGAGGTGGAAGTGCCGGAGCCCAAGGTATAGGTAAGGGTCACATCGCCGGTCTGGGTGACGGTGCTGTATACGCTTGGGGGACCGCTGGCGCCGGTGCTCAAAGGGACAGGTGCCAGCGTGATGGAAGAGTAGATGGTTTCGGTTGGGCGAGGCGTCTCCACGCCCGTCCCCAAGGCACGTTTAGGGTAGAAGCCCTGGTTATCCTGGGCCAGGCCCAGGACAGCCAGGGCTGAAAGAGCGGCAATCGAGTGCTTGAAGTACATTGTGTCGATCCTTTGTTTTCTCCTGAAAGAAAAGAAGTCTAGATAATGAGTGGAAATTTCAGAAAAAGAAGGTTAGAAGATAATGTAGACTTGTCAACGAGAAACAGAGTACACTGGCAAAGAATGCAGGCGAAGTCAATTCGCGGTCACTGCTCTTAAAGGAATGAAAAATGAGCTCGTGGTGAAAAGAATGGAATGGTCTCTATCCAGAGAGAGAGAAGAAGAAAGACGAAGGAAAGTGTGGGCAAGCGCTACAGGCCAGCAATAGGACAATATAAAGAAGGAGGAAGAGAAGAAAAAGAGAAAGAAGAGACGGAGATGCGAGGGTCACCGTACGTCTCCCAGCACATAGATGCCGGGTGGGGCTGCTGGATCGGGCTTGAAACGGCTCTACCCAGCTAGCCGGTGTGCTAGTCCCAGGCCGGACTAGTCTTGCCTGCGGGCGACCAGTCCAGAAGGGCCGGCAAGCCGCACCATTTGCCTCTAATTAAAAAAGAAAGACAGTCAAGAGTGCCAATACTGATTCAGATTGGGTGTTGAAGACTGCAATCTGCCATGTAACAGCAAATTTGACAGAGTTTGTTGAGCACGGCCAGGTATCTGGTTACTGGGCCGCGCTCAGGACTCTGGCTCATTAGGAGCGTCGCGTTTAGTCATGGTCGTTGTAGCCTTGATCCATTGATGCTGTGACAAATGGCCGATTACATAGTGCATGCGCTACACATATGTAACAAGTTGGACTATAGTGCTGAATACATAGTGGTACATGTGGCTCTCAGATGTTGTACAGAACAACAGTGAAAGGTGCAGCGGATAGAGGATAGAGTCGTAAGAGCAGTACTCTGGACAGAGCAACCCAAACAAGGGAGTCCCCACCGGTGCCTGAGGCCCACATGTCACAAGGGCTCTGGCGCTTGCGGTTGGCTGCGTCCCTGGCCAATGAGCGCCCGCAATGCGTTTCACCTAGACGAATAGCCGGCTGGCCAACATCAGGACATTACCTTACCTATGCTGTACAGAGTACTCTGTATACATCTGAGAATGGTAAAAGAGTATTACAGAGTACAGTGCCGTAACAATCGTGCTTGAATGCACTTCACTTGACATGCTTATACTTACCCTAGTTCTTAAGTCCGCAGACAATCTTGTTCAGGTGCTCTGGGGAGATTGCACGATTATCTCGTCGGATTGATTGCTTGAGCTTTCCCGCTGTGGTCCTGACGTCCCGCAAGCCACTTTACAAATCTGATGCTGATCTATATCCTCTAGGACTAGGGGCGGTCTAGAACTCCGGAAGATGGGAGGCGGCCTCCGTTCTATCAAACATAATAATAACCCACCTCCCGCCATGCCACAGTATGGTAGTCCGTGGTAGCTGACCGCCTGCCGGATTCGGGACAAAGACGACAACAAGGCAGTGACGACGTCATTCCGCGGGGCTCTGGCAAACCTAGGAAGAATCGCGCGGTTGGGTCGGTCTGCCCTGGAGCGGTGATAACAATCATATCAGTGTCATTGAAGCGTTGTTTTGGCGTTAAACGTACCAGACGTGCTGCCTACATCCATCGATGGCAGCAAATTCTGTCCAGCAGCTTCGCGCCCGGTATGCCTCCGTCTTGAAAATCTTCGTGGGCTCTCCCAAAACCTTTGACATTCTCGACACAATCCCGCCGCAGGCTGGTCAACAACGAAGTGCTGCTTCCCAAACGCTCTATGTCCTGGACTCCTCCTTCAATCCACCCACAGCAGCCCATCTGAGGATAGCAACCTCCGCGCTCAAAGAAACCCGTCGGCCGTCGAGGCTTCTGCTCCTCCTGGCCACGCAGAATGCCGACAAGCCCTCCAAACCAGCCTCGTTCGAAGACCGGCTGGTGATGATGACCTTGTTTGCCCAGGACCTACGCAACCGTCTACAGTCGGAGACGGTCTCTGCCACCGAACTGCCCGAAATCGACATTGGCGTGACCAAGAACCCGTACTTCGTCGACAAAGCTGCTGCAATCGAGCAATCCGGGCTCTACGCCAAGGATACCGAACAAGTCCATTTGACGGGGTACGATACGCTCATCCGGATTTTCAATCCCAAATACTACCCGCCCGCACATACCCTCCAACCACTGGAGCCGTTTCTGTCGCGCCACCGGCTCCGGGTGACCATGCGACCGGATGATTCGTGGGGAAATCTCGAGGAGCAAGAGAACTTCCTGCGGCAGCTTGCTGAGGGTGGCCGGGACAGTGAAGGAGCAAAGCGTGAATGGGCGGAGCGTATCCAGCTGGTTCCCGGCAGAAAGCCCGAAGACCCGCCGATCAGCTCGACCAGGGCGAGACAGGCCGCCCAAAGCAACGATCAATCGCTCGCGACTCTCGTGCCAGGAAGTGTGGCAGCATATGTCGTCTCGCAGAATCTGTACAAAGAATAGCGAGACGACCCGGAACAGTAAATAGCCAGCTCGACGTGAGGGTCCTCAACCTTGAGTCATCTTACGTCGGCCTCCTCAGTATATATCAGTACCAACACGAATGTGTAAAACCAATCGCAGACCATAAAATTATTACACAATTGTATACATATATCTGTCCCCATCCTTCAGAACGCCCGCCCGCAAAAAACATCGCTCATGTTGGTACAGGAGAATCCGTTCCAACGGACTATAGGCATTACTCATCATCTTCCTCCTTCTTACTCAATGCATAGGTAAGACCTCCACCAACCAAGTTTGCAAAACACAATCCCATTGTAGCGCCTCGAATAACTCCCCGAGGGCTCCATTTCTTCATGAAAGCCTGCTTGCGTCGACTCGCCAAAAGGAGGTACAATCCAGACCAGGCGGCGTTGATTCCCGCGCTATCTTTTTCGAATCCATTCAGATTGGCATATGATGTGAATAGGAATACGGGGACGAAAGTCATGGGAAGTAACTGGAAGGGCCGCATGTGTTGCGCGGTTATGAGTGTTGCGAGGAGCGTCGGTGGCAACGGGTTCTCTGCCGGTACGATTAGATGTTTCAAGGCCACAAAGAACAAGAACCAATGATCTCGACAAAATCAAAAAAGAACAAGAAAAACGAGCTAAACAAAGAGACAGGAGCACCAAAGAACATCACAACAGTGGATGCTTACCTCCCCATTTTCGCGCAGTCTGATAAAGAGACTGTTTGGTCTTTTCCTCGGTGTTAGTGCCTGCCATTGTGAAGCACAGTTGTCCACCACTGTGAGGCTCAGGAAAAAAGATAGCCCCAAGGTAACCAGGAAATATTAATATGTACGCTTGCTTCTATAAGAGGCCGATGTAATTCAACTTCAAAGATTCATTTACAACTTTTGCAGTTGGGTTTGCGCACGCGGAAGCTTCGACCTTTCGGGAAGAGAAAATTAAGCTGGGGTTAAATCAAGGCTTGGTCCGACCACGTTTAATCTCTCCCTATCTCTCGTCTTCCTCGCCCAGATTCAAGACCACGACTCCATCATTTCAACCCCACGCCTAGATTCGTTCGTTCACCTGTTTTTGTGAGCTTTGATCACGCGTTTTTGATTATTATGAGCCCGTTATAATCATTCTCGTCGCTGGTGCCTTTTGTCCAACATCTTTGGCATACAAACAGCCATCAGGCGCCCTTTCCTCCCCTCCCCGCCCGTCAGCAATCGTGTCATCCGCGCAGCAGAAAGCATTTCCACTCAATAGACGCAACATATCGTATACGAGCACATCGAGGTCCTAGAAAGAAAAGAAGATGCCGTCTGCCACGGCGTCTGGAGCCGACCGCGGCTCTGGTGGAGCGGCAAGATCGCGCGACCATCAGCAAGGAAGTCAAGATAGAAAATACACACCCGAGCAGAAAGCCGCAGTGCTGCGAGTGCGAAAATGTGCCCCGACCGCGTTTTACGAGATCCTGGCGCTGGAAAGGACTGCTACCGATGGCGAGATCAAGAAGGCTTATCGGAAGCTGAGTCTGTTGACACATCCGGATAAAAACGGGTATGAGGGTGCTGATGAGGCTTTCAAAAGTTGGTCTTCCTCTTCTCTTTGAGTTCAGCGAGAAACTGAGGGCGGTCAACTAACCAATGTAACAGTGGTCTCTCGCGCCTTCCAAATTTTGTCCGACGCAGACAAGAAGGCCAGATATGACAAGTTTGGCGGAGATCCAGACAGCAGGTTTTCCGCGTCTGGCGCTGGCGCTGGACCGTCCGGTGCAGGCTCGCCATTTAGCGGATTCGGTGGTGGAGGCTTCCCTCGCAGCCAACCAGCCGGAGGTCCCATGTTTGAAGAGGAAATCTCACCTGAGGAGCTCTTTAATCGGTTCTTCGGAGGAGGCTTTGCGCCGATGGGTGGTGGCTTCAGTCCGTTCGGTAAGACGATGCCCTACCTGTATCGCTCTATTCATCACTAACCTCTCACACACAGGTGGACCGCAATTTGTTTTCAACATGGGCGGCGGCCCTGGCTTCCGAGTGCATCAGTTCGGCGGACAACGCCCTCGCAGAAGACCGCGCGAAGCCAACGCGCAAACAGAAGCCCCTGCTCCCGGATGGGCCTCATTGACACAGCTGCTCCCTATCATCCTCCTATTTGCGCTCCCGCTACTCTCGTCTCTCTTCTCGGGCGGCTCCTCGGCGCCTCCAGGGCCGACCTTCCGTTTTGACGGGCCGGTGTCCCCTCATACTATGCACCGCGTGACACCGAAACTGAATCTAGACTACTACATCAACCCTCAAGATGTGGACGATTTTAGCAAACGAAAGCTGAGCCAACTAGACTCGCGTGTCGAATTGGAGTTCATCAACAAGCTGAGATATGAATGTGACGAGGAGGTCAACGAACGGGAACGAAGAATCCAGGAAGCTCAGGGCTGGTTTTTCCCGGACGTAGAGAAGATGAAGGAAGCAAGAGCGATGGAACTAAAGAGTTGCCGGCGTCTTGACGCTCTCAAGGGCCGAACGAGATATTAACGACTATCCATTTCCCGATTTTTATGTCGGCCGCTGTGTGCGTGTTTTCCGAGGC
Organism: Talaromyces piceae; assembly: GCA_001657655.1. Lineage (NCBI taxonomy): Eukaryota > Fungi > Ascomycota > Eurotiomycetes > Eurotiales > Trichocomaceae > Talaromyces > Talaromyces piceae. The sequence continues at coordinate 1,948,708 of JNNX01000001.1, forward strand.
TTCGTTTCTATCTGCATCATTCGGTTCAATTCTTGTGACCTTTGTTTTTTTTTTCCCTTATCCTTCTTTTTCTCTATAGATATTGCACACCTTCTGGAGTACTACGGGATCACGGACGATATTTCTAATTCTCTATACGTGTGTTTATATGAAGTATATCAACGATTAATTGACAAGCCACTATTCTGCTATTGTTGACTGTTCTGTAGCCTACGATGTTTCTTTTTGGTACTTATCAGCCCGTAGTCTTTCAGTAGTCACGTTCAAGGCTTGGAACTGTCAAAGATATATGAAGGATATATGTAGCTGGTTGCTATCATTGACGTCTTGGCACCGCACTGTGACCCTCTTTGGAAAGCCCTCAGAGTAACTCTCCTTCAAAATATCGGCCGCAGTTTTGGCAGCCTTTTGTAGTGACCTCCATTGAGATCGTTATGGATCGTCTTTGGTTTCTGAAACAGGGAATTCTTGCAATCCATGGTAAATATGCAGTCATGTATTCTTGGAAACAAAGCTAATACACAACACATTTCATGGCTCACAGCCCTTTGTCCGTTCTTGTTCGTCAAATGTTCGCCCCATCTTTCAAGGAAGATTACCGGGAAAAGCTGGTTTCTTGCATCGAAAACGACTGCTCGAGGTCATAAAGCAACGATTATATCTGAGCCTATGGTGGAGACCGGATAAACCTCCGCCCCACCGACTCCGATAGCTTAGTCAATGCGGGCGAAACTCACAGACAATCGGCGAATGTTGTCATAGTCTTTCCTACACTTAACTGTTTTGACTCCTTTGCGTGTAAACCTAGCCTCGGTCTTGGCCTTTTGGTGACTTGATACGCTGGTTTATCTAGTCCTTCGTTTTTCAAGCACTTTTTATTTCTTTCTTAGAACAAGCGGCTCTCGGACTGTCGGAGAGGCGAGGCCAACACCCCAAAGATGTCTGAACCGCAGTCAGATGCCGATAAGGTCTGTTGTTCGCGATGGCCATGCTTTGAAGGAAATGCTGACCGATTACTTTCTCAAAGATCCGCAATAAGAGGCTTGCAAAACTAGGAGCTCAGACGAGCTCAACAACATCGCCAACTTCCGAATCGTCAATCAGTAGCACGCCGCCATCTACGCAACCGCCTCGCGATAACCAAGCAAGTGGCACCGCGACGCCTCAACAGGCTTCAGGCAACGACGACAGCCATGGACCGTCAACACAAGGGAAACGCATTAGGATAACACCTGCGGCGGCGTCTAATGATATATCGGCATCGTCGACAACACCAACTCCCACGCCTGCGAAACGACCAGCAGCCCCGCGCCAAGAGGAGACTCTCGAAGCCTTCGAGGATAGAACGCTTCGCGCTCTGTTCTGCGTCACGCTCGACGAAAATAAACAGAAAGATGTTCACGGTCAGAAGCTGACCTACCTATCGGGCCTCCGGTCGGAACTGGAGGAGGAAGGCTCCGCGGTGCGCTTGTCGGTTTGTGTGCTCGATCAGGCAATTCTCGAAGCTGCGTCGAATACCGGTCGGAACCCGCCCTTAAATTACCTCTTGCCGTGCTGGAAACGCGTGAGGCGATTGCTGAAGGGGTTCAGAAAGACTTCGGACGACGACCCTCGGTTTGCTGTGGTCAGTGAGGCGAAGCGGTTGTGCCTGAGTTATTGTATTTTTGCGATCACGATGCCGGATATGTTCAAGTCAGTATTCATTCCACCCCATTTCACGAGGATTTGAGTTCTCTAATAAGCAAAACAGTGCTCCACCAACTGCGCAATCTCCTCTAATTCCTCACCTCCTGCTTGACCCCGAAGACGACCGGGGTATCGATTTTGACTTTATTGCCGAGATGGTGAAGCAATTTGACGAGCAAGAAGACCTGAAACCGACCATCATTGCCACTGTAGAGCAACTCAGCCGGGAGTTATCATCCAAGACGATGAACGACGACTACAAACCCTACGTTGCGGTATGTACCTCGTTTCGCCCTTTCTTGTATGTTTCCCTAACAAAACTTTAGGCTCTGAGGAATCTTTGTCACCATGCTGTTATCGGGACTGCCATAACAGAGTCTTCGCAGTTCCTGGCCTCTGCAGAACCGGCAACTTTTGAGCTTGTAACTTTGCTTGGCCCGTGGTTTCGCCTGTCTCCCCTGCAGGGTCCCGTTACCTCGACATACTTCTCCAGTCCAAAAACCAGGGACCAGGGTTTCATCATGAACTCCCAACGTTCACTTCGAATGACGCAGCAGCTTCTGAGTTCCGATCTCTTAGATATCATCAACCACTTGATTAGGGCTTCCAAGGATGCACGAGAAAGGGTACTTGATTGGTTCGCAACTGCAATCAACCTTAACCATAAGAGGAGGGCTATGCAAGTTGATCCCAAGACGGTGTCCTCTGATGGGTTTATATTCAACATCACGACATGTCTCGATCAGCTCTGTGAGCCGTTCATGGATGCAGCATTTACAAAGGTATACTATATACCTCACTTTGGGGAGGTCAATAGGTGCCAATGCTAATGATGACAGATTGATCGTATTGATTCGGATTATCTTCACAGAAACCCTCGTGTCCAATTGCGAGATGAGACTAAAATCAACGCGGACCAGAGTCAGTCTGACCGGTTTTATTCCCAAAAGGCGGACGGCACATCGAATTTCATTACCGAGATCTTCTTCCTGACAGTTGCCGCACATCACTATGGCAGTGAATCTTTGACATCAAAGCTCGAGCAACTAGAAAAGGACCTTCGGCATATGGAGTCTACGATCAACAAGTTCGAATTGGAACGACACAAGTGGATTAATAACCCGGTGCAGCTTCGGACCTTTGAAGATGCGTTGAAGAAGTACAAGGACAGGCTTGATATGGGGCTTTCCCTCAAATACAGTCTCCAGGGAGTGCTTTTTGACACACTGTGGCAAACGCGGTCTATGCAGTTTATGAGATACGTGATCGTCTGGCTGCTTCGCCTCGTTTCTGGAGTTGATTTCCCCAAGCAAAAGATCACGCTTCCGCTTCCTGAAGAGCCTCGGGAAGTGTTCAAGTGTCTTCCCGAGTATTTTATTGATGACATTGTGAGCAACTTTAAATTTATTATGTGGTCCATGCCTCAGATCATCACGGCTACTCAGGGTGATGAACTTGTGATGCTTTGCATCTCGTTCCTGGAGAGTTCACAATATATAAAAAATCCATACTTGAAAGCAGGTCTAGTCTCCATTCTCTTCCGTGGGACGTGGCCTCGGCCAGGCGGCGCCCGCGGAGTGCTCGTGGATCTGCTCAATTCCATGCCATTTGCTACCAAGTACCTCCTTCACGCCGTTATGAAGTTCTACATTGAAGCAGAGTTCACCGGCACGCATACCCAGTTCTTTGACAAGTTCAATATCCGCTACGAAATTTTCCAGATCATCAAATGCATCTGGGGCAACCCGGCGTACAGGACGCAGCTATCAGATCAAGCAAACAAGAATCTCGACTTCTTTGTTCGGTTTGTGAACTTGCTTCTGAACGACGTAACTTTCGTCCTTGACGAGTCGTTTACAGCATTTATTGCCATCCACGATACCCAAGAGCTCCTCAACCGAGAAGGAAACACGATGGACCAAACCGTACGACAAGAGAAGGAAGAAGCCTTATCTGCAGCACAGGGCCGAGCCAAATCATACATGCAACTCACAAACGAGACCGTCGCCATGCTCAAACTCTTTACCGAGGCTCTCGCAGATTCCTTCACAATGCCCGAGATCGTCCAGCGCTTGGCTGACATGCTTGACTACAACCTCGACGCAATGGTCGGCCCCAAGAGCTCGAATTTGCGAGTTGGAAATCTGCAAGAATACGGCTTTAACCCGCGCGGCCTCTTAAGCGAGATCGTTGACGTCTATCTCAATCTAATGGAAAAGGAGAGCTTTATCTATGCAGTTGCGCGCGATGGTCGTTCTTATAAGCCGAAGAACTTCGAGAAGGCGGCTGACATTTTGCGGAAGTGGGCACTCAAGTCGGAAGAAGATTTGATTCGATGGAATCAACTGCAAAAAAGGGTCAAGGCGGCTAAAGAGGCTGATGAGCAGGCCGAGGAGGATTTGGGAGAAATTCCAGATGAATACTTGGGTATGTGATAGCCATCTCCCTTGATTTTTGGATAAACATACCAGGAAAGCTAACGCTGTTGGTAGACCCCCTGATGTATACCCTCATGGAAGACCCAGTTACTCTGCCGAGCTCGCGAGTGACGATCGACCGTGCCACTATCCAGGCACATCTACTGAGTGACCCCAACGATCCTTTCAACCGGGCGCCACTCAAGATTGAGGATGTGATACCAAGTAAGTTTTTCTTTTTATCGAATTTCTCATCAGCGTGGCTCACCTGCTAACTCGTGTTTTACAGATGCCGAAATGAAAAAGCAGATCGAGAACTTCAAAGCGGAGCGAAAAGCTTCTAAGTTGAAAGGGGCAGAGGTCATGGATACCTCGACCGGATAAATATAGACTAGAATAACCTACTCTTACATGCTAGATTGCTATTGACAATCGTTCATGATGATCAGAGACTGTATATACTCAATCCTGCCTACGACTTGGGTATCTGTTAGCATTGGTGGCTCTCGTAAAAGAGCAGACGAGAGTATACATCTAGTGTTTGTTCCCAAAAAATTGGTGGTTCAACCACACCTGTTTGTCTTTTGTATATGTAACTGAGCTGCCTAAAAAATTGAACTTCAATTGTTCGTTTCATTCTTTCATTAGAGATGTCAGGATGTCTTATCTACGTTGACGGGCCGTGACGATCAGCGACGGCAGACCCACTTGACCAAGGCGCTAGCTTGTACCCCCCGCAAACTTGGAACGTGTGTACCTATGTAGTTTTGACGTATGTATTCTAGTTGCATCACTTGGTTTCTCTTCTCTCTGCCCTTGATTTCGTTTTTGCTCTTGGTTCTTGAGGCTACTTATAGTCACTATACTATTTCAATTGTATCTTGAGCCGTGAATTTGCGAACTGACTAGTTCGAGAGCTAGACATTATAATGTCTGCCATCGACATCATCAAATCGTTCTTCCCACCAACGCCGTGGGCGTATAGCTGGCAGCTGGGTGTCTTTCAATGGTTTCCTGCTGTAAATTCCCTTATCATTATCTTTCCTTTTCCTTGTTTCCTGGTTTTCCTTGAGCCATAGCTAACGTCTCCAGGCAACCATTCTTCAATGGCTCGTCAACTACCATCCAGCCGGAAAGTTCTCACTGCAGGACTCGCGCTTGAATCTAAACGGCCGTTTTGCCTGGTGTCTAATGGAACTTGTGGGACCCGTGCAACTGCTGCATATTCTCACCACGCTTCCAGCCCAGATGAAAATTTCCGAGCTGCCTTTTTGGAATAAGGTGGCTGGCGCTCTGTATGTGATTCACTACTTCAACCGATCGATCTTGAATCCGTTGTTTGTGGCACCGAGTATTTCACCTACGAGAGTGGAGTTGTTTTTATTCGCTTGCGCGTTTAATTGGTTTAATTCGGCTTGCATTGGGGGCTGGCTTGTTGGTTATGATACTGGGTATGAAGGGTACAGATCGAATAGCAGGGCACTACCGAAAGGGAATTTGTCCTCGCCACCTCCAGCGTTGCAGATTGTCCCTTATTTCGGCCTGGCGCTTTTTGCATATAGTATGCTCAACAACATCCGTGCGGAGCGAACGCTCTGGCGGCTCCGTCGCGAAGAAGCACTTCGTCGTGCCGCCAAAAGAACCGACGAAACAGGCACGAAGGTTGTCGTCGAGAAGAAGAAAGATAACATATACCACAAAGTCTACGTTATCCCGCCAGCAACGGGCCTCTTCCGCTGGGTCCTCTATCCGCACTATTCGTTCGAATGGCTTGAATGGGTTGGGTTTGTCTTGGTTGGTCTTGGTGTCTATCCCGTTCGCTCCTCTGCTGCTGGCGCTGGTGCCGGGTTCCGTTCGATAGAAACACCGTCGATCAAGCTGGCGCCATGGCTCTGGCCGTTTGCGTCGTTGGCGAACTGGTTGAATGTACCACTACCGCTGCCTGCGATTGTCTTTGTGCTGAATAATGTCTTTACAATGTTGCCTCAGGCGCGACGGGGTCGCAAGTGGTATGTTGAGAAGTTTGGTCGGGATGCTGTTGCAAGCCGAAGTGCAGTGGTTCCCGGGGTTCCGTTTCTGTAATTTCTGTCAAGAGTTGCTTTGTACATTACAGTGACTTGATTGTTTTTGTTGATAGTGATGATATCAGGAAATAGTGCTGGTCAAGTCAGGATTCCACCTCGGGGGAAGAGAATCAACGCCGGGGATGGCGGGTTCACGCTCCTTCCTGTTTCGGACCGTGCACAGATCCCATGTATAGTACAATCCTCGGCAGACCTTCAACTCTCTTTTCTTGATCTTCTCACAGTGCTATGCCAGTCAATATCATATCACAATCCACATGATATTCACTATATGATAGACATAGTCCTGTTTCTGGCCGCCTCGTGCAACTCATCATGACATTGTTCAAGAGCCCTTTCCAACGCCGGGCGAGTAGTCGAATACGCAAAGCCAACATTGAAAACATCTCGCAGCTCTCGCAGACAAAGGCATCGACGGGGGAAAAGCCTGGTTCCTTGGAGACCTGGTCGGACGTAGATATCCGAGAAATTTTCCGACAGGCAGCCAATACCACCCAAGTCGATCTTCGGTGCGCCACCCATTCAATGGCTCAGCTGTCATTATTTCAGAGAATGGTGAGACGCAGGGACTTCTCTGTGGGCCTGGATGGGTTTACAGATCGCACCAATCAGACGAGACGTCCAGACATACGAGAATTGAACCTCAGCGCAGGCGTTATCGCTGTTGCAGCAGAGAAGAGAGAGACTCCGATGCCGGATATTGTAAGTGATGGAGGCTACGACAGCGACGCGCAGTTCATTGCTAGTCCTCGGTTCTCAAGTCAGAGCTGGGAATCGCTGACAGCTCTGGGGTTTCACCACACCGAAGGCAGAACAAGTGCTTCGTCATGGCTGCATGGCTCGGAGGATAAGATGAGAAGACTCTTGTCGAGTAGCGAATCCATTCTGTTGCCAAATCTTGAAAGACGGCGATTGCCTTCGCTTGTTCTTCCAAAGAGGAGAACTGCCGCTGCAGATCCCTTAAATGCATCGAGCAAGCAGTCACACTTCACAAAGAAATCTAGTGTGCACCCTCAGGAACATGAGCGGCCACAGTTCCATGCAGCTGAGACCCCCCCGGTGGGTTCTACCAATCTCGAGACGAAGAGCAGATTCACGGAGCTATTCGATCATGAGCGACAAGACGCCACGGGAATAGGGGACTCGACAAGAAAGGTCAGTATTGGGTGGATGTCAGACGGAAGACGCTATGGATATGGATACTCTTTTGTCGAAAGTGGCGAGACAGACGCTGCAGCAGTGGACAATTCGAAGAAATGCGAAGTAGAATGCACCAAAGATATCTCTGCTTTAGCTAGAAGTCCAACAATATTCCAGGAGAAGCAAACTGGCGATTCTAAAGAAGCGCACCACGACATCGATGAGCTTCCAAACGCTAACCAAGAGTCATCAGCATATACCAGCAGAAAACCCTCTTGGTCGACTTTACCCAGCCATCTAAGGATATCAAGAAACCAGGACTGTGCCAGCTTTGAAGACGGCGTGATCGTCCGCGACTTCTGCACAAGCGCATCACCAGAATCCCAAGAAAGCCACGTAGGGAGGAAACAATATCAACTGTTTCCCGGTGCTTTCCGGCAGGGCATCAGCGACGCCGTGCTATGTGTCCTGGGGCTTAGAGAAAGAGAAATAGCCCGATACCATGCCGGCCTGGACATCAAGGCCGCTCGACAATACAACAACCCAGACCCGCAGTTTGAAGCAGCCATCCCGTCACGCAGCTTTGTTCCAAAAGAAGAACTCGGAAACCATCACATCGAAGCCTGGAAAGTGGCACGACGGAGATCAAAGCAACCTCGAGCTGCCAGTACCAAATCTCACCCAGCAGGAGTAAAATCATCATCAGGTGCAAAGGTACATCCGAGAAGGAATGTGAAAAGTGGGAGCAATGCTATTTTGGAAGTCGATGCCTACCTAGACTGAGGGCTAGTAGGGACAAGATACAATCTTGGTACCTTTGGAGCCTTCCTTTTCATTTGTGGTTAGAGGAAACGCCCTGATGTACTCGTTCTTCGATACGGTTTGTCAGAGGCGACCGATGGGTTAGAGTATATTATAGCGACTTTGTATAGTTCATCGGAAATGAATAGATTCCCTTCTATGCAATAGTGATTAACATGATGCTTATTTGTGGATTTATTGTAGTCAAAGGCCTTCTACTTTCGCTGTCTCTTGCTACTCTTGTCACTGACAGTACTGAGCACGCTAGCCGATCTTTTGTTTGAAGACGACGTCGGCCTCTCAGTTGCATTCCCTGCCTCTGCAGTACCGGTTCCTCCATCACCGTCGCCTTCCGCATTACCAGTGTTGGGTTTGGCGTTGGTATCACCGTTTCGTTGTGGCACTGCACTCCCATTGACTTGATCACCGCCGCCGGTCACGCCAGGCTGGTCTTCTGATTCTACTTTGATAGCCTTTTCCTTGTCCGAATTTGCTTCTTGATTCTTCCTGCGTCGCTCCTCTCGGGCTGCTTCCAGGACGCGAATCTCGCCATCGATCTTCTCGGAAACCTTGCGAGCGTCGAGGAGCGCGTTGACTTGGTGAATGAGTTTTTCGAAATCCTTGCAGACTTTTTCTGTGGGCATGAGAAGTCGTAACGGGATGTTCAGCTCGGTGAGTGCGGCTGCGAGTTTCTGCGTTTGAATGTTGGACTTGGCTTGTGTGAGTTTGATGGCTTTGTCGTTGCGGAACTGGACGCCCGGGGTGACTCGGTCGTGGTGCTGGACGCCGTATCGCTCTTCTTCCTCCTTGGTAAGTGTTTTGACAGCCGGTTGAGCAGCGGCGGCGGCGGCGGCAGCGGCGGCAGCAGATGCGGATGATTTCTTGTTGCCTGATGTAGTCGTGGTGGGTGTCTCGGCCTGGCTGTCTCGCCCGTTGGATAGTCCCTGGGTGGGTGTCTGACCAGCTGGGCTCGCAGTACTCTCGATTCCAGAGATTGTACGCCGTTTCTTGCTCTTGTCTGCCTGCATTAGGGTTCCGAGAAGTTGCGACAATCCCTGGCTGGACTGATACATGGTCGTGTTGGAGACATGGTAGGGGATCTCGAGCCTTTCGTAGAGTTCTTTTCGTTCAGCAATGAAACTCTGCTCGTTCGTCACAATCCGCTTCAGCTCTTCTAGAAGAACGCCCTCTTCGCGAACTTCGTCCGCAGTGCGATTGAGCTGCAGCGCCGCTAGTTCCTTGCGTGCCTTTTCTCGTTCCGGATCGTATTTCATCATCTTCTCGTGTAATGCAAACTCGGCCTCGGACATTTCTGACGGTGGGTGTTCGAGGGCAAGCATGGTCGCTGTGACGGTGTAGAAGCGGGCTTTGAGCTGCTCCATTGTTCGTGTGCGATTCGCCGGCACCAGTGCGGTCGAGCTTCCCTCGTTGCCATTGTCGAGCTTGGCTTGGTAGTCATATCGGTCCGTAATGACCACCCATCGGAGATCGTATTCTTCAACCAGGTCCATGAGATAGTCTGTTTCCTCCCGCGTCCAGTCGTCGCTTTGGAGATGGCGATTGTATTGCTCATCCGTATACCGCTTTGGGAGCTGAGGCTTGATATTGTACTTGGCAAACACATACGGCTGTCCGGCTTGTTGTTGCGTTTCATCCTTGGCCTGTCCGTCAATATCCATAGCTGATGCGTCTGCCGGCGGGGGCGGTTGGTGGGCGGTATCTGTCCGTCGCTGCCAATGTTTGAGAACGAGTCCATCCTGTCGCGCTTCATTTTTGAACTCGGTCATTTGCCTACATGAGATTAGCTCTCCAATTTTCTTGTTCTTGAGGTAGAGATTGCACACACCATGGAAGCGCTCTTCGGTTGGACTTTTTCAGTTTGTATTTGTTCTCCGTTAGGGAGATTGGCGGCGCCTTCTCGCCCAGCAAGGCATAGAGCTCACGAGTAATACCCTCTTCGCGCTGGTCAGCCCTATGTCAATCAGTAGCTGAGGAGAGAAACCCACCTGGCCGTTTTTCGACAACTTTTTGTTTCTTGTGTGGTCTGGGCTGCCCATCGGCGGGCAAATCCAGCATGTCGCGAACATCGGCCGCTGCCATTGTGGCGATGCGCGTTGCGGCCACAGAGAGTTCGAGATATCGAAGGGAATAAAAACTACAGATATTAGTGTACGCAACAGTGTATATTGATGCAAAGATCAAGGCGTGTATCGTGCGTGATGGAAATCGTGTATGAATTGCTATGAGGCAGGTCGTGAAGAGTTGCATAAACGGAGGAGACGTGAACGGGTATCCTGACATTTTATTGGCCTGACGCCAAGGCGGTGAGAACTGTTGCGGCCAGCTTGACAGAAAGTTGGAAACTCCCCTTGAAGCACCAACCAAGCAGACAAAACAAAATACTATACGCATTAATGAATTGATTTCCCTCCCATCCTTTCTGTCGGAATTTACGTTGTTTTTCGTCTTTTGATTCAGCATTTCCGGCATGGCGGCTTCACGAACAAGCCCGTCATGGCTGCTATCGGCATTTGTCTTGCTTACTGTCCTATCTTCGCAAGCACGCGCTCTCCATCTTTATATGGAAGGCAGGCAGGAGAAGTGTTTTTTTGAAGAACTGCCCAAGGACACGCTTGTCGTTGGTACGTATATAACTGTCGCTTATCATTCAAAATCACATAACGAGCTAATGATGGCACAGGAACGTACAAAGCCGAGTCCCTCGACCGAAATACCAACACATGGAACCTTGATCCTGCTCTGCAGGTCTGGATCACAGTGGTCGAGACATTCGACAACGACCACCGTGTCGTCTCGCAACGCAGCCAGAGTGATGGCCGCTTCACGTTTACTGCGGCCGACGCCGGCGAGCACAAGATCTGCTTCACGCCCGATTCGCAGAACGGCGGCTGGTTGTCGAACTCGCCGCTAGTGAAATTGAATTTGGATATTGCTATTGGCGCGACCAGCAAGATCGAGACGGAAGACTCGGGCAAGATGGCGGATATTGTGCAACGCGTCAAAGATCTCAACTCTCGGCTTGAGGATATTCGTCGTGAGCAGGTGTTTCAACGGGTGCGTCTATCTTCTTGATTGTATCAGGGTTGTGAACCGGGTCAGGTTATTCACAGTGGCTAACTGTCATGCAGGAGCGCGAGGCCGAGTTCCGTGATCAGTCCGAAGCAACCAATTCTCGCGTCGTACGTTGGTCTCTGATGCAGCTGGCTGTCTTGTCGGTCACCTGCGCGTGGCAGCTGTCGCATCTCCGGTCGTTTTTCATCAAGCAGAAGCTGACGTGATCGGGTTCTACTGGAGCGAAAAGGCGGAGGATGTGTGTGGAGTCGTCTAGGCTACGATTTTGTTGCGCGCGTGTATGTGTGTGTTTGTGTGTGTGTGTGTGTATTTGCATTTACAAATTGTCTCCCAGATAGATATAGTATGATCAAGGCCAGGCATGAATTCACGATATATTTCCTAAGTGGGTGATGGGAGTGCGGCGGCTGAAATCAGCATGTGCTTGTCAAGTCAACATGATTAGAACGTGGAATTATCGACCATATTTTGTTGAAGATGTCCACCAATTCACCCACGAACATGCATTGATGTAGACAACAGTATACATATATACAAACCGGGTAACCACTCAGGCGATGCAAAGCATACCACTCACCGTCATTCTGGTGCAACCTATATTTCCATCTTCCGAAGCCCGTATATACTACAAACACCGAAATTAAAAGTGGGATGAACAGTAGAAAGAAAGGGTCTGGTAGATTCACAACTCGACTACAGCTGGACTTAGTTATGGATAGGACCATGTGACGGACGGGCCTCGGGCGGAAGCAGTGATACATACACATTAACGACTAGAAACGCACGGCGTGTTCACTATATGAAGCAGATCTGGTTACTTCTCTTTTGTGTCACGCGCGGGCTATTTGCTCATATGATTGGAGTCGGTGGTCTAATATATATTTTGTATGAAGTAACGATGAACGTGGTTTAACAGGTGAAACACTACATGCCGTCAAGATTTGAACGTTTTTGAAGGATGCAAGAATTAGTCGTTTGATACTTTACGACTCGATTCCTATTCAAGATACCAACACCAGCTGAATGCATGATACTGAACTGTCAACGATATTCATCAAGCCTCGCACTGTAATACTCAACTGCTGGCGCATATGCATGTCTTAATGCTTACCTTGGCCAGGAACATCCATGATATAGTCATGATCACATGGCTTGCAAACAATCAACAATGTCAATCGATCCTACAGATCGATCTAATTAGATCCGGCAGCCTTGCTCGCATGATTCGAGCTGACTGAATTGCGTCTAACAGTTGACCTGCATAAGCCTATCAACCATATCTTTAGCCCTACAATGACTGTTGCATACTCCGCACCCTCGCTCTGTGTAAACAACAGTCTAAATACCAAGCTAGCGCACACCCTAACTCGGTCTGGTTTAGTTTTTTTTTTCTTCTTCTTCTTTCTTTTCTTGCCTTCTAACAAAAGTTGGGTTGGGGTACAATAGGCTAACCACGCAATCACCATCACCATCAGGCACCTAACGCACGTCCTAGTTCCGTTACCACAGTATCATCATAGTGGATCACAATCTCGATCAACAGGGTCGAACCTGATCGGAAAAGTCGGATCTATGTACAAAGGAGGAAGGACTATATACAAAGCAGTATGTTTATTGGCCAGGGCTGCAGCAAAAAGGAAAATCGAAAAATTTTCGAGGGATTGACAAGATCTAGAACGCTGGACTACTAGGCTGTGCATGGATATGAAACGGTCAAAGCGTTCGCCGTCCGATGTTGTAGTTATAAGTAAGTAGTCTGTTAGTGTATAGCGTACGGTAGCGTACCAGATTTGGCAGCTGTTAGTTGCCAGTTTGAAGCAGGTGAGGGGACGGGAATGTCACTGCGGAATGATTTTTTTGTTTCTTATGTTGGGGAACTTAGGGTCTTGACTCGAAAAAAAATTTTTTTTTGACAGGAGACTAGACTGTTTAGAGCACAAGTCTGGGCAAGTCAAGGGTTTTTCAATGATTAACCAGTAGACCCCCGTAGACGGATTAAAAAGAACGAGTCGTGGGCCTGGACTAAGGACGCCTGAACCATTGTTTACATGCTCGGTGGACCTGATCTAGACTCGAGGATATGGAACGAGTTTTACACTGTCTACTCCTAGACGGCCATTTCTGTCTACATAGTTTACGGAATTTGTATATTGCTGCATGTCTTAGACACAGGTCAGTGGCAAGAATATGCTACTGAGACATGGTATATCGTCGATTCTTTGGTGTGCTGACACTTTTAGAAACCTTGTACACCCCAGGAGTCTGGACAAAGGCATGGCTATCCATGGGCTTTGTGTGAGGGTCTGGACGCTGATTGGACAAAGCCCAAACAAACTCCCGGCTGGCGGCCACGCTATCTTCGGTATACCCAAACAGGAAAGTGGACACACCGTGCCCTCTCGATTCAAAGAGAACCTTGAGTCAAGAGATAAAAGAGACGTGTGTTCTGAGGTATGTGGTTGATTAGTAACTTGACATGCTGTACAGCGAATGGCGACACAAAGGTCAGGGAGAGTAGCGTTGTTGTAGTGGCCAACAACCGTGATCAACTGAAAATTTTCCATGACCCACTGTCGGATAACGAGTCGGCACAATCGAGCGATACACCTACCTTCTCGCGCAAGACAAACCACACCGGCTAACTGCGAGGGACAGAGTTAGTCATCCATCAACAAAGTCAGCACACCCCAACGTAGAGAAGGTACTCATAGAGAATGCTTGCAAACTCAATAATGCCACACCATTCTCCGGTCGATTGTGGCAGCAGCAGACATAACGGCCAGCACACGTGTGTCGGCGTGTCGGCGTGTTCGGCGTGGCGGCGTGGCGGTCTGTGAAAAGGAACAGTCCTCGCCGCCGAATGAGAGAGGATCGCGTACCTGCGTTGGCGACAAGAGAGTTAGACCTTGCTTGAGCTTGGCCATTTGTCAAACGTCTCAATTGACTCAGGTTAACTCACTCGACAGGTTAACAACCACACATCGGACGGCCGATGTCGCTGGTGGTAGTCCGAATTGCACTCCTCTGTTTCCTAATATGGCAATGGCATCAGCTTACAGAACTCAATCCGAGTAAGAACTAGGACGAGCTGTCAGTCGGAATTGACGTTAGGTACAGTTCAGTTACGACACATCCCTGTATCATCGTACATGAAAGAGCCGGGGCTGAACGACCAGTAGCTAGAAACTGGATAAATTGGGGCAGGCGACCACCGGGTAAACTGCCCTACGAGCAGGGGGACCCCTGTTCGCCCTCGTATTCCTCGATTCCCTATCGCTGATTACTCGGTCACAATAATACGTGTAAACATTGACTCAGCCATTCGCACCAAGCAAACACAGAACAAACAGAACACGGCGGTACCAAACAGTGTGTTCGTTGTGCCGATCGCTACGTGATGTCATGCTGGCCCTGGTTTTGACATCTCGGTTTTCGGGGCTTTTCCGCAAAAACCGAACACTGCTCTGTACCACTTACGTCGGTCAAGGCGACCGAGCCTCTGCCGTCATATCAAAGCAAGACAGGGCGAACACATCCTCGAGTTACACAAAGTTCAAACCAGAAAAGCTAAAGCGCCCAAGGGCCTGGGCACGGGGAGCTATTCTTCCGAGATCTGCCAAGCTGCAAGGGCACGTTTAGCACGGGCTTATTTAGGTTGTACAAAAATTCGAGGGCTCACTACTTCGTACTACAGAGATAATAGGTAATAATAAAAAAAAAAAAAAAAAAAAAAAAAAAAAAAAAAAAAANAATCATCCGGAGTGCATTGGGAGTCCCTGCGCTGAGCGCTGCCAGACGGTGCCCGAACCAAGAGCCACGACCCGTTTTGGTTGGGGGCACCCACCGCTGACTCGCCCAGCCGGCGCCTCTGTCTTCCACAGCCCACCAGCCGGGGCAATTTCCACAATCATAACTCACAAAGCCCACTCACCCAGAGTCTGGATCTGGGAACCACATGGGCTAGCCCCACTTTTTCCTGGTTCCCGGACAAACACCGTGCCGCCAGCCTGGGTCTGCTACACTCGTCGTCGTCGGCCCAGAGTGACGTGCCATGTCGAATTAATGATAAGACGTACAAAATAGAATAGGATACTACTCCAAGTGTGACGGGATTATTGATAATCTATCTGTATATTGTTGGAGTGATCGAGGGGAAGTGTTGGGTGGCGAGACGAAAGAAAAATGACGAACAAAAGAAAGAAGGGAAAACAAAAAAAAGAAAAAGAAAGTTCATCGAGAAAAGAGAGGAGAACGAGAAAAAGGAAGGAAAGAGCCCGACAGAGCGGGGAGAAACCTAGGAAGGAGCCCTCCCGGCGCCCGCTGCAGCCAGTAACGGCAGTCGCCGCTGTCCTTGCCCCGCTTCCCCCTCCGTAGCCAATCACCAGCTGTGCCCTCTCTCGTCCTCTCTTTCGCGCGAGTGCATAGTTGCTCTCCAGACACGGCATGTTCTGTCTGACTGAGCAGCCATTCCTCTCCTCCGCCTCCTGCTCCTCATTCTTTTTCCTTTTATTCTCTCTCTTCTCGCCTTTTCACCATTCTCGTTTCGTGTCCATCACCCTACCACGCATCACGGCCAGTCGGTGAGAGACAGCAACCCAACAGCCAGCAAACAACATTATCCAGCCGTTCACGGTGCGACTGCCAACGCGACCCGTGTCCACTCGCCTGCAGATCTTGGCCCAAACTGTGCCTAGTCGGTTGAGTGAACAACAGCCATCCGTCGTCAGACAGCACTAGGATCGAAGCTGTTGCTCGCAGGGCTCGGTCCAGAACCAACCAGGCTTGGACCTGTGAGTTTTTGCTCAGCCCACGTCTACGCCCTGCTTCCCACTCCCCGAACGCGCTCGCTGCGTTTGCTACCTTTTCTTCCTTGTTCAATCACACCACAAATACTGTGCCTGGTCTTCGTGCAGCAGCCTATCCACCTCGTCCAACTGGCGTTATCTGCATCTCGTGACTGGCTTGACTGACGTTTCTCTCCCCCAGTCGTGGCATTCGCTTCGAGCAATCCTACACTCACTTTCCTTCGACCGCCAGTCCTGCAGTCTTGCTTGCCTGCAAAGCACTCACCTTAGCGTCTGGCTCCGTTTGAACCTCGCCTGCAGTTCTTGTGCCTGACATTTGACTTGGCTGCCCACTTGAGACACCTGCTTCGGGCTGTCTCTAAAACGTTCTCCATCGCCACCATCAGTCTGTTCTTCACCATGTCTGTCATCATCTACTGAGACTAGCACGACCACTACTGCGCGCGCCCTCCCCGCTTGTCGTTCATCGTGAGCCCTAAGCTGCTGGCGAACGAAAATGACGACTGATCCTTCACACGATCGCTGCATCTCTTTGCAGATGCCCACCTCTCCTGCTTCGGCCGATTCTTCGGCCCCGGCTTCTCCTGCTCTGTCAACTTTTTCACTGTCGCGTTCGCATCCCAAGTTCTCAAGCTCGGCCTCCTCCCTGGCCTCGCCACCCCTGCCACCACCGGGTATGGGCATTGCCATGGAGCGAACGGGCTCGCTACCCATTCAGCTCCGCGAGGTGAAGAAGGAGACCTCCAACAAGCCCTGCCGAGTCTTGGAAAATGACTATTTTGGTGAGTTGTGGCGCGTCTGTCCTGGGTTAACTCGCCGACTGACTCCTTCTCCAGAGGGATACTTCCTCGATCAATGTACCGTTGAGCCACACGAGTTGGCAAACGACGACGACAACTTGGCTGAGGATAGCTACAGCATCGACTATGCGAGGCAACGCTCCGAGAGCACCTCATCCAAGGGATTCTCTCGGTTTGGTCCCAGTATAACGTCCGTGTCCTCGCGCTGGCGGCCGAAGCGGTCAGTCGATAGCGACCGCTCGCTCGTGCAAGACCTGCGGTCTCGAGCCAGTTCCACCTCGTCAGCCATGCGCAACGTAAGCACGTCCGAGGAACCTCGGCCTGGGCATCGGTTTTCCCAAGACTCGACCAAGTCGACGCGGCTCAGCAACCGCAGTCTGGGCGCCATCGACGTTGAGAAGGTGAACCGTGAGAGCATTGTCGAGGAAGCCGAGTTGGAAGCCAAGCCTAGCACGCCACTGTTGCCCCCCATGCTGAAAACTTACCAGTGTTCAGCGCCCAACTCCGGGGTGGCCTCGCCGTTGCAGTCGCCCTCTGTCGCCGACGTTTCCGAGTCCGATGATTTCCCCGTCACGGCCAGCCCTCACAGTTCCCCTTACCGCTCTCCCCCGTTGTCCAGCAAACCATCCATGACGTCGCTGAGCCGGCCCAGAGGAGCCACCTTGCGCACCATATCGGGTGAAGGCGCTGGCGTACCTCCGCTGATCATCTCGGAGGGTGACGATGAGTGGGCGTCAAAGCTGGGACACGCAAACTTCACCATCCACCCGGAACCGTACGTCCCGGAAATGCTGGATGTTTTTGCCTTTCAGCAGTTCCGGGAAGACTACCAGGTTGCTCGCTGCAATTTTGCCAAGCACCTGGTGCGCACCGGTGAGCACTATGGAGAGACCTCGATCATCTATCAGTACACCAAGGACAAGCTCGCTTGTCTCGAAGCCGAATGGAAGCGAAACTTTGAGGCCTTCTCTGCCAGCGATGCTCGACTGGTGGCTGCTCTCAGTGCCAATGCCCAGGACATGACTGGTAGCGACAGCGTCAAGGTTCCGCATCTGTACGACAACGAAAAATTTCCCGAATTGGGTGACCAAGACATCGTCGGACCCATGACCGTCGCCCCGGCTATCCAGAGCCCAACCAGAGGCAGGTCTCCGCGGCGTCGCAAGGTCTTCCAACTCTTGCACGACCTCGTCAACCGGTCACAGCCACAAGTGACTTCGGCCCACGCATAGCTTGACGTGCTCTGTATAACCTCCACATCACTTTTGTCACATTATTGCGCGACAATATCGCCTTACAACACATGTGTAATTCTGAAACGGCTGTCATGATGCAGCCATAACGACCATAACGATGTATCAACTTTTTTCTTTTGCAAGCCTGATTAATGATATTTACGATTCCCAGTCCACGGGGACTGACGTTCATTATACCCACACTCTTTCTTGACGATTTCATTGCATCACAAAAGTACCATTCCTTCTTCAGCTCATCACCTGTGCGCTCCTAACCGAGGCAGCTCGATTGATTGTGATATAATTATTATATTTCTGACATCCGGACTAAGCCGGCATTTTGTATGATAGACTAGCCTAGCTATTAATTCGGTACAATAACCTACTATATCTACACAAGACATGATACAGAGAGAGCTAGAGACGTAAAAAGCGCGTGGTTATCTAAACCCAGTACCTGGACCAGATCTCCTTGGCCTGCTCATCGCCATCAAACCGAAAATCTACCTTGAGGATTTCCTCAAACCCCTCGGAGACCTGAGGTTCCTCGAAGCGCCGCGCAAAATCGCCAAACGCGATGCCCGGCAATCCGGTGCGACACTCGGGGTTCTATATCTCATTAGAAAACGTCGTTCAGACAGAACATTGTTGGCGGAAGAGGAAAAGGGATTTCGAAGAAACGGACCAAAGGAGGGTTGGCAGAGCGCACGGCGTCGTTGTGTCGACATAGCGCAGGCGGGGCGGTAAAGTAGATGCAGCGGATGGGGATGTGGAATTCGCGCGCGAGTTGGGTCCAGTATGCGCGTGTTTCGGCATTGGCGTTGGTGTTGTCTGCCTCGTCAGTGTCTGTTATTCCCATCGACATCACTGTTGTTTGATCTGCGCCAGGCAAGAAAGGAAAGGAGCAGGGCGTGCGTACCAACCGCGACAGAGGTGCCGGCCGCCAAATGCTCTTTGGCGACTTTGATGCATTTTGGACGCTGGAAATAATCAACATCACGTTAGTTCTCTGACTGTTTGCCTGTAGGATTACTGTATAAGCAGTGGTCCTGAAGCTATGTACCGATTTGAGTATGTCCTGGTTGACTCGCTCGTAGCCCAGCGGCTGGAGATACTTCCAGTAGAACGTCGATTTACCGGCACCGGGACTGCCGCAGAAGATAACTAATTCGAGTGGATGCAATTTTGAAATTGTCGGTGTTGCTATTCTCCTCGTCAAAACAGTTTCATTTTCCTCCTTCTTCTGAAGCAAAGAGAAAAGTCATGGGGCAATGCAAGAGATAGATCGACCTACCGGCAACATCAGGGTCGCTGTCGATATACGACTTTGGATCAAACTTTCGAATCACTTGCTCTGGCTGAGCACCTAGGAAGAATTCCTCTGGCGTTTTGAAATCGAGTCCCACATTCGTGGCGAAATCTCTGAGCACAGATTAACTCTCTGAAAGGGAAAAGAACAGAGGAGGAAAAAGAAGCAAGACACTTACCGATCCGAACAAGAATGATCATCTGGCCGTCCAGCAGCATCACCGACAAAGAATGAACCTTGCAAATCCAGTCTCCCTTCCACATCGAGATCATAGTCATCAATCAGTTCCTTCCACATGCCCGTCCGCGGTTTTCGGTATTCATCAGCTTGGGTGGCCGCATAGATGCTTAGGGGTATATCAAGTTGGCGCATGACTGTTGTTGCTTTCTCTTTGAACGTGGATAGGCTTTTTGATTCGGTCCGGCCGCTTTTGATTTCGGTTTGGAGGCTGATTTTCTTCTGGTTGGAAAGCACGACTACTTGGTATCTTTCGGGTTTTGTCAGTCTAAGTTTAGGTGCATATTTTAGGATAAAAAGCAAAAAAGAAGAAAATTACCCCTCCGAGTTTAGCTGTCGAAGCCTCTCTGGGACTTTGTTATTCCACCATTTCCAGTCTGTAGCATCTCGAGCAAACCGGTTGCCTGAAGCAGTCGATATCAGTGTTGAGTCCTTGCCAAAGATTAGCTCGCAGTTTTCCCTTTGAAGGGATTGAAGGCGCCAAAATACAAAATCAAAAGCAGCCACTCTGCACCGTTTCCCCGTGTCAAGTTTCTCGCCGGCCGTCTGTTCGCCGGCGTATTTGCCGACAATCAAGCTCTTGTTGACGATTCGCCATGTCACTTTCTCCGGCCTTTTCTGGGATGTCGGGGTAAAGAATGAAGCGACGGAGGATTCTATTTCACGAGGCCATCAGCAACCGTAATCCTCTAATACAGCAACGACAGGTGAGATTTGGTGTGAGGGATCGATTGTAGCTCACTGGTTGTGGTCGATGCGATTTTGCGTTTGACCGGCGGCGGAGATACAGTGCCGGCGAGGGAGCTTGATCTCTTCATTCCAACCGGCAGCTCTGAAGAGATCGTGAAGATGAGAATTCAGTGTATAAATTTCGAGAGCGACGAATTTCTACGCCGTGAAATTATCCCAGTTGGTGAGCGATATGTGTTTCCGAAGTTTTACTAGGTCATCGGCGGGACGCGCGCCACGCGTTGAGTGCTCTGCGGAGCTGATCACGGGTAGATCATCTACAGTATCGACTTTGATATCATAAATTGTAGACAACAAAACAACAAATTCCCAGTCATATCCTTGTACTTTCTTTTTCCATAAAAATACTATATACAGTATAAATCGATCAGGGTATCACGACAAATTAGACTGAAACAATAAAAAGATCCAGACTCCTCTATTACGTTCTGTTTCCGTCCTCTCTATTTCACCCGCGTGTCAAGCGACAACCGATCCGCCTGTTCCAATTTCACAGCGGTCTTGAGCTGCTCCTTCAACCCAAACAAAAGCTGCGTCGCCGTCTTCACCATGCTTGGGTTCGAGCCGTCTTGCACGGTCACAGCAGCCTGGAGAACGTAGCTTCCACTTCGGTCGAGTAAGGTCAGGTCTTTCAGCGGTGGAAGGGTTCGTCGTGGCTGTTGTTGTTGCAGGGGCGAAGCAGCGTCGTGTGTGTAGTTGAGTACCCGGTGGAGATAAAGCACAGTATCGCCGTATATGAACACGTCGCCTTCGACTACGTACTCGGTTACGAACCTGTACACCATAAGTTCAGTATAGCCATGTCATACGGAATCAACAAGATGACAGTTTGAAGAACGCACTCGTAGCCCCACGAGCTCATCGTCGCAGCCACGTCGCCCTGCGGCAGCACCACATTCGCCATCAATCGACTCGTTACTGCCGACCTCGTTCCAGCTTCGGGAATATCCCTCCACTCCATGCGCCAGAGCTGATTCTCATAGTCATATGCATTATCGGCATCATCCACACGCTCGTCTGTGTCCGCTGCAGATGCTGCTGGGCCACCAAAATCGCTTTCGTAGACAACACCTACAACATGCGTGTAGTACGTTGAGCCCGTGAGCATCTTGGTTAGCCGCTGCAGCTCGGCGCCCTGGACATCCTGTGTGCCGCCACCGAGACGGGTGTTAATGCGACTCGTTTTGCGGTTGGCTTTGAAGACAAGGCGGCGTTCGATGCGGCGGCGGGGCTGCATAGCCGTTAGGCCGGCGAGCTGTTGGAGCAGAGCATAGTGCTGATCGGGCGGGACGGAGGCAAAGAGTAGCAGTTCGTGCATGTTTGGAGACTGCTGGTATTTGCTTAGCGGGGGCCTTGTCGAGGTTTGGCTTGTCCGATCTTTGGTTGGTGATGGAGAAATGTTGTGGTTGGAGACGAGCATGCGTATGATTGGTCAAAAGTTATGATGTGGGGCAATCAACTATCACTTTGTCAGTATACAATTTGACGTGAAACTACTCTATGTAAACATCTTAAAATCGCTTAATGTCGTGTAATTTGTTCTTTGTGTGCTGGCCAAATTTGTATGGTACCTGGGCGAAGTCCAAGTCACCTGGACAAGCAATGAAAGTGCAATTACAGAGCCGACAAGTTGGTGCTGGCAATAGCTCGCCTCCAAGTACTATCATTTGTACCCCAAGCCAGCTCGAGAATAGACACGAGAAAATCTCGGGAGGCTACCGGTCAAGCGCGGCGATCTGCCTTGGCTGAGCTGTCAGCGTGTTTACAACAACCTAGCTTGGAACGGTGACGGCGAGGATGATCATGCCGGTGATGGAGCACGTTTGTCAACCATATGAATGTCTTTTACTCGTCGTTTCTCACGCACCGAGGTCTGCTTCCGTCATGTCTACTAGTGCCTTCATGTGTTCTAGGATCATATTGTCTAATGCATGGTCATGGCTCGATTGATTCAGCCGGCGGCAGTGGCTTGCAGCGATTTCCATGTGATCAATCTAGCGGTTACCGAACCGTCAATCTGAGTTGTATATACCTATTTGAACAGTTGCTGTGTTTCCATCCGCTGACGCAGAGCAAGTCGGCGCCCATTGGGCCTCTTGGTTGGTGATGAAGCCATCGACAGCGAATCGGATGGCTTCTGGGCAGGTCTTCTGAAGCTGCATCAATAAACCGGGTAGAAGGAGGTGGTTATGACTGCGCCTCGGGGTTACGCTAGACTATCCAAAAGGATCAACTGTCATGCCGAATGTGTTATGGAAAAGAATGCATTTTTGTTTTTTTTTTAATAGTTTCCCTTTTCTTTTCAACACCTGCAAAATAATCAGTGAGAGGTCTCGGACAGCTGGGCTACTGCAAAACGTGGAATGCGGAGACAGAGTAGTTAACCCGTAGGATCATCGTTTGTGGGTCACACAGTGCCCAGTATCCCAACCATATTGATATCGGCCAGATCAAGCACTCAATCACTAAGCTCCAATATATGCATCTGGATATCCTATCCCAAATCCGCTCGTTGAAATTTTTCGCCTTAGTAGCTGGCTAGTCAGACTGGAAGCTGCTAATCACAGGGGTCTGTAGGTGTATGGTGCATTTTCTGTCATTGTAGATGACCAACCACTCCCACCAAGCCAACGCGACAAAACTTCCCTTTGCGGCGACTCCGGCTGGCCGCGGTGCGGAGAAAGAAAGCTTCTGCAGGCGTAGGAGCTAAGATAAGAATTTGTCAGGAGATTGGTTTGCATCAGCTAAGGAGTAAGGGCAACACAGTGTCACAGGTCGAACCGGCCCGGTTGGATCGGAGGCTCCCCCGCCCTGGCCGCTGTGGAACTCGTTAACACAGACTATACCCATTGCTCCGTTCATGTTGGTCGGCCGTGGCCTCCAATCGCAGTCGCCGGTGTAAGGCGGACGGGGGAGCGCATAGTTCGACGCGGACTAGTTGTTGGAGAAACAACACGGAAGAAGGGAGCAATATACCAATCGTACAAGACGTTGACGAGAAGCTGGAGATCGAAGAAGCTGAAACGAAGAGGGAGTAGGCTATCACATGGCGCACCAAGCGGTACTAGTCATGCTAGCCAACGTGAAGCATCGCATCGCGCCTTCCTTACCCGCGCCCGCTCCTGCCTCCGCGGCCGATGCTCGGCCGGAATCAGACAACTTCCAGTTTCGTCTTCCTTATATTATTAATTGCTCCCGTCCTGCCTTCTCCTCCATCTCATGTCTCCCTGCAGCTAGATCTCTCTATATTCACTATACACTCCTTTTCTCGCTCCCACTCCCACTCGCTCGCGGCTCCTTACGCCTCGATTTCGACCTCGCTACCGTCTTGTCACTAGTCTCGCCGTTTATCTTATCGGGACCAATCAACGCTAACGCCGGCCAAGAGCTCCTCTCGACAAACGCGCGGGCTGATCCGGAACCTCGTTGCAGGCTCCCTCCGCCTTTGCACGTTTGCACCGCACTTTTCACTTCTGAGACGACCTCAATTTCAACCAGAATTATCTCTATTCGGGCGACCGCGTCGCTGTCATCACCAAATCAAAATGCATGCCACAACTGCTCTGCGCAATGCTTCTCGCACTCCCCTGATCAAATTCCTGGGAAAGCGCACAACACCAGGTGGGTTTGGACCTCTCTCCCATCTCGTCGTTGGGTTCTTTCTGACTGACCCGTGTCGTAGCTGCGGTCGACCACACCCCGAAAGTGCACCCTGCCTCTCCTTCCCCGACTCTCCCTGACTCATTCGCTTCGTATCGGGCCAAGGCTCAGCAGCATGGCCCCTTGAACAACCCTGCTCGGGCTGCGTCCACGGCTGGGGCAATCGGAAGTGCGACGGGTGCCTCTCTCGGTCCCGTTGAGCCCAGCAAAGGCCAATTCTTTGATCGCGACGAGCTCCCAGCTCGTTTCCGTCGCCTGCCTTGGAGCGAGATCGAAATCGAGGCCATCGAGACTGGTGGAGCCAGTCTCTACAATTAATGTTGCATGTAGCACGATGCAACCGACAGTGTTAACTAATGTTCGCAATGTCCTTTTTACCGGTGGTTATTCTTGATCTACGTTTGACGGATTACGCGTCCTGCAAAAAGGACACTTTCCAAAAGCATTCATACTTCAGCCCAACACTGACCATGCCACTCGATGTGTTGGAGAGTCACTAGTCACTAGCCAGTGTGGCACCCCCCCCGGGCTGTCCCGAGAGGAATCATTACTCTCACCCTCGTTTGCGACTTGGCATTGGCGTTCCTGGTTTGAGCCCATTGATATTTTATGGGCCTATTAAATCTCCCCTTGTGTTGATTGGTTTTCTTAAGCTGGCGTGCCGGTATTCGCCTGGAGCCTTTTTCCTTTTTTTTTTTCTTGGGTTGTGCTGGTCTTTCACTCGGTCTATGGGTATAGCTTAGAAGGGGACTATACATGTATATAAGATTTGCAAGTATCTCTAGACTGAAATCGAGCCGAGACGTTTCTAAACACTCTTCAACCAACATTTTAATGCTAAGAAATTTAGACTATTGGGGTCATGCATGGCGCGACCGGAGCTTCCCCGCAATCGTGATGCGACGTTTCCTGACCGACCCATCATCAGTCGATCACTCCTGTCCATCCCAGCTTGAGCTACAAAGAACGTTGAGCGCACCACGAGACGCGTGCGGTCGATTGTTTCATCTACATCAGATTCCTAGCAATGCCTTCGGCTCAATCCACCAGACTCACAATCACCGAAACCGACGAGGTCAACACGCCTTGTGCAACGTACATCTACTCCGAGACCAGCACCAAAGGTCGCGTTGATATCCTGGTAAGCCTGCTTTTGTTTATAGGTTAATGTCAATTACATGATTTTTTGCTGATCAGTCAATCAGCCAAAGTGCTTGTCGAATCATCAACAATCAACTTCCTTGACCTCGTCGACATGGATCTCGTCGCTGATAGATGTCTTTCTTCCTGTGGGATATCCGCATAGTGTGAGCAAGGATTATTTGGAGTGAGTGACTCTCTCCGTCCGCAATGTAGACAAGCTGCTGATCAATTACAGGTACCAGATATATGTATGCAACCACTAGTTTTGTATCTTGTCCAGGACCCGGTTGACGCATAAACAGGACTCTGTCCAGGCCTTTTCAAGCTCTATCGCCGGACTACTGTCCTCGAGAGCGGTGCTACAAGGTACTGACAGACTCATTCCACCTCTTGTAAAGTGCCAGCAAAGCAGATTCACTAATATGATATGAAAACAAAAAAGGCGTCGGCGTCGGCGACGCGGCTGCTTCTCCCACCTCAGCACTCCTCTTGCAAATCCTCCAAGACACATCCGGCCGGCTAGCCACAATCCTCTTTGCCCACCGTCTCGGCACCGCACTCGAACCAGAGTGCAAGATGTATCGACTGGCCGCAGACGTATTCAACGACGCTGCCATGGTGCTAGACTGCGTCTCGCCGCTGGTGACCCCGGGATTCGCGCGCGTGGCCGTCATCAGCGGCGCCGGCGTGCTGAGGGCGCTCTGTAGCGTCGCCGCGGGCAGTTCCAAGGCTAGTCTAAGTGCCCATTTCGCGAGATGGGGGAACATTGGCGAGTTGAATGCTGTATGTATATAGTCTCTGCTCAAGGCGCTGCGATAGATGACTGATGGATAGCTAACGCTGATTGATGATCGATGCAGAAAGACTCGTCACAGGAGACCGTCATTTCCCTCCTTGGCATGCTAGTAAGTCTTCATTGCTTTCGTTTCTAGTTGTGGGGGAGAAAAGAAAAGGAAACAGACCAATGGCTGAATTGTCAGACTGGCTCCATCGTCGTTTCCCATGTAACCAGCCTCCCAGCAACCTGGATATGCCTCCTAAGTTTGCTCGCCATCCACCTAGCAACCAACCATCGCGCCGTGCGTGCCGTGCAAATGACCAGTCTGAACCGGCAGCGCGCCAATATTGTGTTTTCTGCTGTGTTGGAGACGGATGCTGCTGTTCTGGAACCGCCCGGGACCGGTCACAGAGATGCAAACACGGAGACAGACAGTGCTTTAGAGGTCCTACGTCCCAACCAAGTTGCGCACCGCGAACGAATCTTCGAGCGAGACGGCATTTTGCGCTGGTTTCCTCATTCATCACCGTCCGAAGGGGAAACAAAGATAGGTTGGTGTCGGATTGGTGTCTCGATGCAAGAACTCCTCTCTTCCTCGTCACTACTAGAGCCGCCATCATCACTTCCAAAACTAGTTCAACTTTTTTCCGGGGAGCAATACATTCTCATTCCACATATATCGTCATCGCCAGGATCCCTCTTTCACCATAAGAGGAAACCCAACCTAAACATAACCATCCTCCTCAAGCAAAACTGCACAACGACGCAGCAGCTCAAAGCATGGGCTCATGCTTTACTAGTTGCAAAACATCTATCCTCATCATCTTCCTTTTCGTCGACAACAACAACCACAACTCCCGTCTTAAACCAGACTGACAGTCTCAACGGACATGACAATGAAGATGAAGTCACTGTAATACTTTCGAGCACACTCCGCTCATTCTCGGCACGTTTCGACGGTTTATATGTATCGCGACTGAAACTTGCTGGATGGGACCTGGAGACTTCAGCTTTGGAGACGAGGCCGGGACGAAGGGTTAATATTGTTGACTCGAAACAACCCATTTGACTTGTACATAGCTGTCAATAATGTCGACGATGGAATTGTTGTTAATATTACGTCACGATTCAAACGTTGTATGGAGAGAAAGAGAGAGAGAGAGAGAGAATGATAGAGTCATGTCTTGGGTCTCAATTATTATTATATATACATGCATCGAACAGGAACAACCAAGCTGTATCATGCAAAACTCCGGTCATGCCACTCTATAATAAATGGTATGAAAAACGCCTTGAATCCAGAACCCGCTTGCTCGTCAGACACACAGGCCGCCAGTGAGAAATTTCCAGTTCATAATGCAATCAATCCATAAGACAGGCTATCTCCCATCAATGACCCTTTTCGGGAAAATGAAAACCCCCCCCCCACTCCCACAATAATGCATGCCTCTTGCCAAAAACTTGAAAATACCAAAAAAAAAAATATCCAGTCTAACCGCTAAATGCTCACAAACATTTCAACCGCATGTATAACCAGGAGGAAAATGAAAAATTGAAACTCCTCTAAACCCATAAAAGCCAAATGCAACAAGTCGTACATCTCGTCGTGACAAAACTAAACCGACATCATCGGCGGCATGGTGAGGGCGAAGGTAGATAGATACCGAGTGACAGGTGGACCAGGTCGTTCCTTCATTCCTCCCACCGCCCATCGCGGCTCGGGTGGTTACCATGCTTTTTCTTGAAGCCCAGCTTCATCCCCATCTTTTTCCACGTGTTGTCGCTGCGACTCTTGGGGCTCATGCCGTGGTCGCTCGACGGAGGTGTTGTTGGTGGTGTCATTGGTTCTCCAGCCACAGGGCTGGATAATTGGCTTCCCGAATCATCGGTCAAAATCGGCGATCCGGTGTCGGTACTGGAACTGTGTCCAGAAAAGTGACTACTTGTCTTGACAAAAGCTGCGATACGGGCTGAGCCAGACATGCGGTGAGACGAAACATCGTCTCTCGATGCCCGTGGAGAAAGCCTCCTACCGCGCGAATTCGTCCGTCGGAGAGGATGGGGGTGTGGCTCTCCATATGGAGAGTCCATCGATACGGGGATGTTTGCCGCAGGGCTTTGGCTATTGACAAAGTGAATGAAAATAGACTCCTCCATCAGGTCGTGCATCCGCCGCACGGCTGGATCCAACTTCTCCGGAAGCGGGGGTCTCGAAGCATGGGCCTCAGCGAGCAAATCGTCACGGACTTCAGAAGGCAGATTGATCTCTCTCGGAGCACCGGGCAGGATGTAGGCAGACAGAAGGCGTTGCCAGAGCATGAGCAAGTGCTGTGTCTGGGGGGTGTCTGAGACGATAATGGACTGGTCGAGCAGACGGGAGACGGATAAATAAGTGTCCCGATATCGATTCGCTTCCAAAGTAAACTCCAATGTCTCGAGACAATGATTCTGGGAAAGATAGGCCATAAAAGCGCTCAACGTATACGGGTAGGGAGCAGCATTGTTAAGCACTTCATCCAGCGTCGGGCGGATGGGCGAGAATGTCCCAGATGGGATGGACAGGCTCAGGGGCCTAGAGTCCATCGCCTGTCCTTCCAAACTGAAGACCACAGACGGCTTTGGTGAGGGTTTGGGGGTTGGATGAGGGGTGAGATTCCAAAACGGTTGGGGAATATAATAATGAGTCCTCGCGATCATTGCGGAAATGCGTTCGGTAAACTTGCGTCCGATCACGCGTGGTCTCACCCTTTGTTTTTCTGCCACGGCGCCGAACGTATACCGTCACAAATGTTGCGCTGTCTCTACCGGCGCATCTGACGATATAGAGCGGCTCTGGTCCTCAGAACAGATTTGTAAGCCCTTTTGTCTCGTGCAGAATGGAGACGGAAGGGACGGAAGTTTTTTTTTCTTTAACGTTTTCGTAAAGTTCTAAACGCGGCCAGGGTTAGTTAAGCAAAAACTGGAGTAACACGGAAACTACAACGAGTTATAGGGAAGAAGGCGGGAGGGGAAAAGAGCGAGTGAGTGACAGGAAGCCAATGAGGAGCCGAGAACGTGGGACCAGCCGGGTAAGGGCGATCACAAAATCTGGCTCAAAGAACATGCAGCCAGTGGCGCCACTGAAAGTGCTGAGTAGGGTGGCGAGGCGGAGAACAGCAGCCGGAACATCCTTCATTCGCGGAAAGTAAAAGGATTGAATAGTCAACAAGAGACGTGGGCTCCAGGCAGTTGAAACCTTATTTGCCAATGCTTAGCACTGTGCAGGCTCAAGAGCCCTGTGGAGACCAGGATCTGCGTTTCGAAAGACGACTGTGCAGATGGAAAGCGGCCAAGCGAGTATGATGTCGTAACAGGTCCGAGCAAAGGGACGATTGCTGGAAGGGCTGGTTTTCTGGTCTTTTGCTAGCCCACTAGTCTGCTGCTAGACTGCCACCTGGAATGCGGCCAAAGGCTCAACTGCAGGCTGCACGCGGCTACTCTGGTGGCCCTAGGCAGATTGCGGTAGTCGGGAGGGGTTGCGGTGGGGGAGCGACCGGGATGCGATTTGCAGATCACCCGCTTGACAAAGGAGGATGTTTCTTTTCCAGCCAGAAGGGGTCGCCAGATGTTGCGTCCGCGTCAATGTGACAAGTGCTTGCTGTGCCGTAGATGCAGGAGAACGTATGCGTGGCGCGAAAAGCCCCCGAATTCGCGCAGAAGCATAGTGGAGCCCAAAATCGTCACAGTCGGACATGTAACCAACGAGTAGCAGCGCTGCTGCTAGCAATCAGATCCCTCGCGGCACCCTCGCGGCACTTCAAGTAGCGGCCGGACCAGCTGTGAATCGTGGCCAGATAGAAAAATGCGCTTTTCGTCGGGCTTGGCAGGGAGATTTAAATAGAAAGCCAGGCTAGCGCTCGACACCCCCGTTTGGTGGCGACCATTGTGTAAATGATAATCCCCGTTTGGTGGTGAAACTCGCCTCGTTTTGGAGGGCAATAGGACCGTTGACTATCCTGGGATGGATGGGGAAGGAGACGCAACGAGGTACAAAGGCAGTGGCGGTGTTGGTGGTGGTGGTGGTGGTGGAGGGAACGAAACAACAAGATGGGACGAGATAGGACTAGCTTGGATAACCAACAAGCAGGCTTGCTTACCTTGAGCGAATGATAATCACTGGTGTCTCCTCGCACCCGCAAAGCCGGCTATAATAGCAGTCGAAAATTGAAGATGCAATGCAAGGCGATGCAGGAAGTCGTAGTAGCGTGTGGTGTATATGTCGTCTCTCGTGTTTCTCAGGGCAGGTCGTTCCGCACAGCCGTTTTTCGGTAATCGATGATCGGGTGACGGTGGGTATAGTCTATTTTTGCGTCCTTTTTTTTTTGTCGTTGTTGTCGTGAGTTTGGATGGATCGGCCGGATAATGGAACAGTAATAGAACGATGTTGCGTGGTGTAGTATAATGCAGTGTTGCGTAGGAGGGATGAAAAGCGATGAATGTGGCTGTGTGTGTTCTGGTGGGCGAGAGGGAGAGGGCGTGTCTCTCCTTTGGTGTGAGTGAGTGAGTGTGTGTGTGTGTGGTGTGAGGAAGGAGGTAGGGATGCCGAGTGAAGAGTAGAACTGGAGGCAGGTGCAGGTGCAGGTGCAGCAGTAGTGATACTTAAAAAGCTATAAGCTAAGAACCAAACGCTTCCACCTCAATACTCGACTATACTAGGATACTAAATACTGCAACTATGCCAAAGCATTTGTTGGGTTTTCCTCTTGCTCGACCGTCCCCTTCCGTAGGCAGTACCTAGACGGGACTAGCCAGGCTCAGGCCGCGTTTTAACTTTTAGGGCGATTTGATCGATCACGACAGGATTCGCCGTCGCAGTGGGAACGCTGCATGGGTGGGCTTGATTTTGCGGGCCCCTCCTCCCTCAGATCAATTGGCCACGCCCGAGGTAGCGCGAGATGCAGCTAGAGAAATTGCGGATTTTCTAGCCTTCGAGAGCTAGGCTTGGAAGCTTGAGCCATTCGAGGTTACGAGGACCCATCCCGGCGTCGCAGAGAAAGTTGGTTCCACGACTAGCGGGGCGCCGGTCTGGGTCGAGTGGGCTAACGCGTTACGGGTAAAGCGAAGCAGTACACCCGATCTTCGCCCGATACGGCAGTTGGGCCAGAAAAGCACCGGCTTTAGTACTCGTGTTAGCACTCGCCGTAACTTGCTTCGCAGGTCTGGTCTGACTCTTGCCTGTGCTGTTGTTAGGTTGTTACATACAGAGTAGTGAAGTGGTACACTACAACTCAGCAAGTTGTGGCACGTCCAGAGAGGCTATGTCCGCCTCCATTCCATCGTCAGCCCCAGCAGGCAGCAGGCCAAAAAAAAAAATAATAATAATAATAATAACATAAATTGAAATAAAAATAGACAAAGCCAAAAAGAATAAAATGAAATGAAAATTGAAGATAGGTGCCAGTACAACCTTACGTACGTCTATCGTTCTACGCAGTAATCCACATGTGTCTACGATAAGGGGAAGTCAGTGACTCGAGTCCAAAGTCCTAACACTCGACTGACCAGCAAGATAGCACGGTCCAGGCGGGTCTCGTCTGGCACGAATGACTGACAAGGGTGCACAAGAACTGAACCGTATCAGTCGTAGACTCGTAGCTACTAAGCTACTTAGTTTGTACTACGGAGTAAATTGTGTTATCGACTGCAAACTCTTCAGCACTCAGTACAGACACCAGTCACGCTACGGCCTATTATTTCTGTACGTTGATTGGCGGCTTGGCGATCCCATACGGCCAAGAAAAAGAGGGGGGCCCTCAACACCGTGTCGACGAGTTACAGATGAGCTTATCGCCAAAGCTGACGTCGGCGGCGTATTGCAGCCTTTCCAGAAGGTCCAAGGAAGCGTTAGCGAAGCGACCAGAACATCTGACCTTGCCCAGTCAGAGAGACTATAAAGTGGGGCCCGAGCCGAGCGCGTCTCCTGGCTGGCCGGCAGTGACGGCCAGCCATTTCCCAAAGCGGATAGCGGGCCAATAGCAGACAGACCACTCTCACTGCACCACGCACAACGCTGGGGCTAATCCCAGCCATTCATCATTCACCATGCCACATATCCATGGGGTCTACGACTTGGAAATTGGTGTGGATAGCAGAATGCCAACATCTGCGGAAGTCGCACACCTAGCAAGAAAGAAAAGCTTTCCCGCATGGCCGAGGCTCTGTAAACCTTTTTTGACTTTGGCTTTTAAAAATTGCCAGAAAGAGACACACAACGTTCAGGGACAAGAACAACAAGAGGAAAATTAAACAAAATTGGGAAGGGCTTAATCCCAGTGTTACCTTAGCCTGTGTTTACCCCCAAACACTGACTTGTTCTCTGTTTTCGCATTCTGTTTTACGCAGTTATGATGGTTTGGTAAACAAGACTGACGTGATTGTCTCCACCAAGACATCACCTGTCACCACCTTCAAAAAAAAAAAAAAATAGAAAAGGAAAAAGAAAAGAAAAAAAAAAAAAAAAAAAAAAAAAAGGGGAAAAAAAAANATGATGGTGGTCTTCGCCACAGTTGGAAGAGTCAGGACGATGTTCCTGTTCCTTCGGCGAGGGTGTCATTTCCGATCCCGGCTTAGCGGCCATTTTCTTTCCGTTTTCTCTTCCGTTTTCTCTTCCGTTTTCTCTTTTTCCCATTTTTTTCCTTGTTTGGTCTTTTTTCGGGCTACCTTCTAGCGCGCTTCTATGCTTCTTCTAGAAACCTGCCTGGTTGCGCCTGGCGTCGCATCGCATGTTCATCCCTGCAAGCGACGGCGACTCCGTATATTCGGCCCCAAGGATGGATACCAACGCAGCCCTACGTACATACCTTTAGTAAATACAGAGTAGAAAGTCATCGCAGTTACTATAGAGCAGCTCCCAATGGTTACAACCACAACACGATCAACACAAGGTAACAAACACATCCAACAGACCACACAGAAGACCCACCAAACTGGCAGGTGCCCGCATACCATAACGTCGTGGGAAGTTCTAGAAGGAAGTGGGCGCGCGTCTAAACGAACGCCCCCAGCTGACATGGTCTTGTTTCTGACGCTAGAATTCTCCCTCGGCGGCTTTTTCTTTGGTCATTGTCTATATTTTTATTTTGCCTGGAAAAAAAATTGTCCTACATCTCTTACTCCCTTCTCACGGCCATAACAACAGCTAACAGAAACTGCCAACAACTGCCGGCACTACGTGTTCAACTAGTCAGTGTTCTTTTCTGTTTTTGTCCGTCGACCTCCCTAACGCTCTCGTAAAACCCGCCTTTACTCCGTACATTTACCGAGTTTTGCCCCTCGGTCAGCTTACCTTAGTTCATTGAAAGACCGGGTCTGGCGGTGGCTGAATGAAACTTTAACAAGTACAAAGAATTCTCCTAGCGAGACCCGGGTTAGCAAAGAAGGAGGGAAATAAATAAAAAAAAATAAAAAAATGAAAAAAAATAAAAAAAACTTCCGGACCAGAACGATGACTGACCGATCCTGTGGCGGATATCAGATCTCGCCAAGCCACAAGGGATCCGGAAACATTACCCCGCATAGCAAGTGCTGAGTGGCCGGAATCTCGTGAGCTATGTTTATAGTGTTCATATAGATCACGCGAGCAATGATTTTTTGCCCCCTTATTCTTTTGTGTCAAATAACAGGTTAACTTTGGCCGAGCATGTACGTAGTCGTCCGCTCGGGTGGAAAAGATACCCCCTACAAGGGAAGCCATCCGTCTACGGCGTCTTTCTAGACCACATCTGAGCTGGCTGGCTGTTTTTCTAAGACGTGCGTAATCAATTAATCATACATACTTTAAAGTTAATGATGATTTGTATCTGAGTTGTCGAGGGAGACTAGAGTTCCCGGTGGATGAGTCACTCGTCGGGATCGAAATTGCCCAGTCGGGAAATGCCGTGCACACAGCCTGAACTTTCAGGTTTCTGTGCCATACAGACAAACTGACTCACAAGGTCGTCAATATTCCAATGGCAGGATTCTTGCCAGGAAGATGTCTCGGTGCCCGGAGTAGCTAGTTCACAGTCCGCAAGAAAGCCGATCTGTTGTTTCCTACTGCTTTCTCCGATTTGACAGACGTGGTACGTACAAAGTAGTTTTCTATTCTTTATCACTTGATCTGTCTCGAACAAATCCAGGTCGCTGGAATAAGTTCCTTCAGGATCACCTGGCGACGATGACGAATTTCGTCAAGCTTTATTGTGGAGCCTTTTCCTTCTCCACCAAGTACTGAGCAGCTCTTCTTATCGATGCTGAGGTGTAGAGTACGTGTAAATCTCACAGACGGAACTTTCCGCCTTGTGAGTCGGGCTATGTCTGAGGTAAATTGACCCCTACACGGACGATCTGATCGAAAAGCTAAATGATTACGTTTGGTGACATGGGTGACAGGTACATTAGACTACATGCGACTCGGGATGTAGACTTAAAGGGATCTGGAAGGATTTCAGCGAAAAACCAAAAGAGATCGAGCGGAATAAAAACAAGTTAGGATGGCGAGATCACGTAAACGGCAACCGAATGGAGACGGAACATCACAACTAGTTTCCTCCTCCGTGTCCTGGCGGTTCGCTCTGCCGAGTAACAGCGTGACTCTGCTTGCGATGCTGGAGGGGAAAACAGTACGAGGCCAATGTTGGGGGCTGATCGGTCCACTCCATGAAACAACAGCAGAAGCATAGACGCGATTGATCCTTGTAACCAGAGACCCCATAAATTACCCAAAGTGGCAATTTGTGGGTGTGTCATCTCTCCCTTCTTTTTGCGCCCTTGACTCTTTGGGCCAGCGTTTCATGTCGCATCATCTCTTCTAGCTGGCGTTTTCCCGTTTTTTGAAAAAGACGGGTGGAGCCATTTGCGGTTTAGTGCGCGATGAACGACCGGCATATTAGCGACAAGGAACGCTATCCTGATAGTGTCAGCGTAGGAACTTTCCGATTCCTTCATTGATGTCATGGCACGGGGTATTAATGGTCCCTGCGAAGCCTCAAATTGATTCTAGAGGCCGGTATTGGCGTCCAAGGTAATCAATGCTTCCAATGCTTCCAACGAATAGATGACCCGACCATACGGCCAAGTGTGCCGTCCTAAAGCAGCCAAAAGGTCCCTACACCAAGGCAACGGTGTTCCAGGACAGGACGTCGACGCAACCTGATAGGGAAGATGGTGATACTATACCAAAGCCCTGCAGGGTAAGAAGGGTCCAATTACTATCCGGTCGAATCACTTCGTACCCCAGCCCCCATTTGCCAAAACTCCGCTCGTCTCTGCTGCACAGTCGATCACGATCATATCATATCATGACCAGACGAGACAAGAACCCGATCATCATCGCGGCGGAAGGATGCAACTCGGGCCACGGCAGGATTCGATACCGGGGCGGCACTTGTTGTTATTCCAGCTGTCTAGAACGACGACTCGAGCCCAGCCGACAATCAAAGGATTCCTGTCGGGACACCTGGTTTCGTCCGTTTAAGCCTACATCCTCGTGTCGGTTCCTTTGGGTTCGAGATCTCCTATTTATGCAGCTAAACGCTGACTCTAGGCTAACCCGAGAAGGAAGAACATTTGTCTATCGAACTTCCATAACAAGTTGGGAGCGGTTTTTGAACGGGAAAGAAACACAGCTAATTCGTGATCCTTGGGATCTTGATCGCTGCTAGCTTCTATGGCAATCCGACAATCGTGTACGTCAGGTACGTCGCAACGTCTGATCACCATCTCTACGAACCCGAGACCTGTTACTGGAACGACTTGTGTCCCAAAGTGCATTTATTGGGCGACTTAGGTCTTCCGTGTGGTTACATGGCAAAAAGTATAGTGCTCCATCATGGCCTGGCTCGTATTACACCCTGAATATCTATCTTCTTGGTGTACTTTGTACATTTGGACTCGCGAAATCTCTCTTGGGGCATCAGTGGATCCGTAGAGGACCAAGCTCGCAGGTCATCGAGACTTTTTTTCGGCTTTTGTGCTATTGCACCTGACGTGTCACAAACAGACTGAAGGAAGTGCGGGTACACCTGTTAACAAGGTGTCCAAGGTCCAGCTGGCTCTTGATCTTTATGCCGTTAAAGTAGGGGTGCGCCAGGAGCCTTGCTTGGGCTCAGCCAATGCAGGCTTCGTGAATATGCCTCGGTCTCAGCATCAGGCACTATGGTATCAAAGTAGCAATTCCGCAATTGGTGAATTACCACTGTATTAAAAGTCATCAATTGATGTCATGTATATGCCACTATCAACTATTTGCCGTAATGCTAGTGCTGATTTTTAGAAATTCTGGCAGGTGGAAAGTCTGCTGTCTACTACTTCTCCAAATGCGCGGCAAGCAAGGTGGGCTGGGACTGCTTTGGTAGATGTAGCTTTCATGTTAGTAGCATAATTCTATTTTTCGTTCTCCAGAGAACAATGAAGGTCCATATTATCATTCAACTCAAGTGACCTCTAGGATAAATCATCTCCAGATCTGCCGTATATGAAGCCCAGCAATCTCAACATTTACCCGAGTTCGGCCGCTTTATAGAAGTTATACAGAGATTTAAAAAGAACATATCCAGTTGTTCCAACATCCTAACAACCGCTCACCACCAATGCACTTTATACGCTCCGCGGTGTCTGCTAGAGACATGGCTTTGAGATATGAAACCCTAGATATAAGCTTCTATATTAACTCGAGCTAGACACGTATAGGTTTTGTCGACATTGAGATATCGGTCATCTGGTCACATGACGAGCGGTGTCAGGATATCCTCAAGGAAATCACAAACATACAGACTTTTTGCCATACTGAGCTTCATAAGATCGACAGGTTATGAGCCCGGAGCCTCAGGCATAGAGTCCATACTTTCCTGCGTTTGTGAATACCCTCATTTTTCTCTCGTCACCATCTTTTGAGCGTTTTCCAAAAGATTCTTTCATCTGAGTCATCACTATGGGGAACGTTGACCCAACCAAGCAGATCGTACTTTTGACTGGTCCTGAGAACTTCGAAGTCTAGGAAGAAGCAGTCATCACGTACCTAAGATCTTAAGGATTCTGATAAGTGGTCGCTGGCATTAGTAATAGGCCAGTGAAGCTAACTAGGCCGAGCCAACCAGTGTCAATCACTACCTCATCTCGTGAGACTCGATCTACCACTGCCACTAGAAGAGCCATATCTATCTTAATTAATAAGGGCGAAGGTAATAGATTAGATGGTAAACCTGACTCTGAGGACGAAGAGAGCATCGTCTCTTGGCCCTATAAGAAAGCTATCGAAAAGTTTGAGAAGCTTTTGGCTAAGTGGGAACAGAACGACGAGAAAGCCCATAGTATAATCTGCTCAATAATCTCATGGGAGATCTATTATAAAGTAGTTAAGCTCTTGACTTCCAGGGAGGTCTAGGAAGCTATTTGTGAGAAATACAATATTGTGTCAAGCGTACAATCTTTTAAAGGCCTATAAATGGCTATTAACACTCAATATGATAACTATAATGGGGTCTAGCAGTATGTCACAAAACTTACTACCGCCCTTAATAAATTCGAAACCAGCCTTAGAAAGAATGAGAAGCTTCCGGAATCAGTCAGAATCCAGTTTCTTTTATGCAATCTCGGTGAGACATAGGAGACTTTCCTTACTTCCTATCTTAACAGTCGCTTCGACAAAGAAAAGGTAACCTTTAATGAAGTTGCTCAGATTCTCATACAAGAAGAAATATATATGAAATTTAACTTATCCGCGGCGAACCTTACCAAGGCCCAGAAAGATAAAAAGAATGGCGGAAGATTAAGTAAGAAAGATAGATCCAGCAAGTCTTCTAACTCCAAGAAAGGTAAGGATAAAGAAGAGAGCAAGAAGTCTAATCTAAAGTAGGATAAGCCTAAGAACGTGCCAACCTGCGAAGGTTATAATAAACCAGGCCATACACTTGAGAACTGCTGGTAGGAATATCCTAAGTTACGACTAACTTGTCCAAGGGCTCACATCGCCGAAGCCGACGACGAAGATTCTACTAGAATCGTGAATCACCATATCAATATAATATTATTTACACTTACTAGAGCTTTATCAATACCACCAGAAGAGAAGCTCGGCCAAATCTATATCAATTTCAGTACTATCTGGCATTTAGAGCTAGATAGTTAGATAATCGACTCCGGTGCCACCAATCACTTCACTCGATCTCCTAATTCCTTTATAAAAGGGTCTGCTATTGAGATAAAGTGTAGTATCCATACCACTACTAGAGAAGTGACATATTCCTATCTAATAGGAGACATATTACTATTTCTGACTCTTCCAGATAGAAGTAGTTATAAAGTCATATTAATAGATATCCTTTATATGTCCTCAGTAGAAGTGAATCTTCTCGGCACTATCCGACTCGGCAAGAGAGGATTAGGTGTAAATCTTCTACCTAATAGGATTATTATCTCTCACATCGCTAACAACGAGATAATTGGATATGGCAATATTATTAGAAGTATATACATTCTCAATACCACCGTTGGGGGTGAAAGTCAAGTCATTACCTCTAAGCCTTCAAGCTTCGCTATCCAAAAGGCAGCAAATACTCGTGCCGGACTATCCGCAATGTGTTATACCTTCAATTTCCAACCACCCTGTGACGCTTTTGTGGATGCCATAAAGAAGGACAGGGTGAATCTCTTTACCTGGCACCGACGATTCGCTCACCTATCGATTCCAAACGTTATCCGTGTCTCTAGAATAATTGACAGTATAGATATAAAAGGACTGTCAATCCCAAAGCACGCATATAAGGCATGCCGCGCTGCCGACGCTGTCGCTATGCAGGGTTATAAGAAGATTACCCCTGTAACCCGCCGAGGTCAATGTGTCTTCGTTGATATTGGAGGAGGCTATATCGATATGCTAGATGCCACTAGCTTAGGGGCACGCTATTGGCTACTTATCGCTAATCAGTATAATGGCTGGGTATCAGTCAGACTCTTAAAGCTAAAAAGCTATGCCTGGCGTTATATCTAGATATATATTGACGAAGAAGAACGTGCGGGCGTCAAGGTCCAAATTATATATTCTGACGAAGGTGGCGAGTTCACTAAAAAGGAGTTGTAAACCTAGGCAAGGAACAAAGGCATCAAGTGGGAATTCTCTGCACCCTATACCTATAGTTAGAATGCCGTTCTAGAACGCCTCGGACGCACTATCTTGACAAAAGTGCGTACCATTCTTAATAATAAATCTATCTTACACTATCTCTGGGGTAAGATTATGAAAGGCGTTATTTTCATCAAGAATATCTTACCGACCCGCGGGAAAACGGTCACGCCATACAAGATACATATAGAATATCATCTAAACGTCAGTTCACTCAGGATCTTAGAATCTATTGGAGATCTTACCATTCTAAGCGAGGTATATTCCCAAAAAGGGATTACTAAAATTGATTCTCGCATCCTTAGATACCATCTTATTAGATATATCAGTCTCGGAAAACAGTATATCATCTATATTCCTTAAACCGGCGATATAAAATGCGCACGAGACGTCCGCTTCATCGAAGGAAACAATCCAGATCTATATAGCGATCCTAACGATAACTATAGAAAATTTGTTTTACCTCCACCTGTTCCCTAAGGAACAAGGAATCCTTATAAGATTGTAAGCGATAAAGACTTAGACGATGATATTGTTTCTAACTATGCCATAACTTCTAATTCTATATCATCCCTGCCGACTCCGCGAACCAATCTAGTAGATAATTTTCTAGGATGGAATTGCTGGGCACAATATCTTTTTAAAGATTTTGAGGAGCATGAGCAAACACGTCTCTCAGAGCTTATACTTCAAGGTTATCGTCATATTATAACTACCTTCTTAAAAGCTCATATTGGTGAAGACCATACCAATATCATTGAACCGTCTTCATATAATGAGGCTATTAATTCTCCCGAAGCTCAACACTGGAAGGAAGCCATGGCGGAAGAATTTAATGAGCTTGTATAGAGATAGATCTAGATCCTACAGTATCTATCAAAAGGTCGGAAAATCATCGACGGCAGATAGATCTATAAGGTTAAAGTGACAGAAGATAACAAGATTGCACGCTTCAAGGCACGTTGGGTTGCAAAGGGTTTCTCCCAAATACAAGGCGTCGATTTCCACCTGACATTCGCACCGACTGCGAGGCTAGAGACCGTACGCCTGTTCTTCGCACTAGTCACTATCTTCAATCTATACTGCATATAGAGAGACGTCAAACTGGCATTCTTATAAGGATAATTTGTCGACGATGAACAGATCTTTATACACCAACCTACCGGCTTCGACGATAGCTTAGGCCAAGTATATAAACTCCTATTTCCACTTTACAGTCTCAAGCAGGCAGCGAGAGATTGGTATCTCATATTCAAATTAGGAGCTACCAAAATCAGTCTCTCACTATCCGAAGTGGATAAATGCCTTTTCATCGGGCTATATATGATGCTACTTATCCTTTATATTGACGATATAGAAATCGCTGGTCCATCTAAGAAAGCCGTCAAGGGGGTGTACGAGGCACTCAGCAAGCTATTCGACGCCTCCCTCATTGGCCCTGCCGGCTATTATCTTGGTATCAAGATTGACTATAATATAACCGCCTATTCAGTTAAATTGTCATAAGAAGCTTATCTATAGTGTGTCATTGACATTTTCGACCCAGATTCTAAAAAGATGTCCGCTACCCTAATAGTAGAAGATGCAAAGCTCGTCAAAAACACTAAAGATATAGATCTGGACTACACAAAGCGATACCAAATTGGAATAGGATCTCTACTCTATCCAATGCTTTAAATATGTCCCGATTTCGCTTTTATAGTTATCAAGCTCGCCCACTATATCTCTAATCTGTTAAAGGATCACTATTAATATCTTATCTATCTAATTAGGTATATCCGCCGCACTTTAAGTGTTGGCATCGTCTTTAAGCTAATCAAGGAAGCCGACGACCCTTTAGAAAGACTTGGAACTATTATTAGATACATCGACGCAGATTATACAGGATGTATTGACACTAGATATTTAATAACTAGATATACTTTTATAGTAGCTAACGCTTCAATATCTTAGTTATTAAAGCTATAAGTGACTATCGCCGCTTCAACCTGCGAAGCTAAATATATAGCCATTTCCATAGCCGGAAAGAAAGCTATCTGGATAACTTAGCTTCTTAAGTCTATAGGCTTCGAAGGTGTCAGACCTATATTGCTGAAGTCGGACAGTCAACTGGCCATTGACCTCGCCCACAATGCTCAATACTATGCTCGCTCGAAGCATATTGATATCCTCTATCACTGGGTCAGAGAAGCTATCTTTAATAAGAAGATCGCGTTATAATATCTATAAATAGACGATATAATTATAGATATATTGATAAAGCTACTAGGCTGTGTCAAGTTTAATCACTTCGCTAAAAGGATTGGCATGCAGTGAGTCCCCCTCCTTGAGCAGCCAGAGAACATGAAGCATATTAGGTGCGGAGACTGCATATGCGAGAATGGGGGATCACTCGACTCCAAGCGACAGGTAGATAAGATCCTCCTCACCACGTCTCGGTTATTTCTGTTATTTCCTTTTTAGGTAGATTCTATAGCCTTATGTGTATCAGATTCGGGGGTATGTCGACATTGAGATATCGGTCATCTGGTCACATGACGAGCGGTGTCAGGATATCCTCCGACATGCATATAAAACATCTCTCGTTTGTCAAAGAAATCCCCCCCAATCTTACTTCTGTTTTTACCCCTTAGTGAGATAGACGTCAGGAAATCACAAACATACAGACTTTTTGCCATACTGAGCTTCATAAGATCGACAGGTTTGATGAACATATCGAGACAAGTCGTTGGCGCTGTATACTATATAACTTGGACAGCCAGAGCGAGGTCATCTGGCCGGGATTGCTGTTTCTATTCCATAGATAGTGCTGAATTTCCCCAAGGCCTCATAGCATGTGTCTATATCAACAAGACAGACCTCGGCTGGGCCACTGCTAAGTAAGAGGGTCCAGGCATCGAAGATATAAGCAAGTCAGGAGTCTTACTACTAGGGGAAGAGGAGTATGGGCGGGACATGAGTGGCATGCGCAGATTTCCTATTGGGTCCATGGGCGGAAGATATCTATATGCAAGCACCCTCCCAAACAGCAGTTGGTAGATTGACATGCTGTGTCCCTCTTTGATGGCAACGCCATAACAAAATAACATTATGAGCCCTCGTCATCAAGTGGCAAGATTTAAAACTTGACTTTATATATTTGTGTTCCCTTTCTCTCCATTCTTTTGTTTTTATTCCCTTTTAGTTCCCCTTCCCTTTTCCTTTCTTTTTTTGCAACCCTGAATGCACCATAATCCTTGATGACACCCCGACCAATCTGTCCAAGAAGAGTATCATCCTTCAACAATGGCTAGATACTGTCGACACTGAGATGTGGCATCTGGTCACATGGTGAGCGGTGACCTATATTGGCACCGCTGTACGCACAAAGATCTCTCGCTTGAGAAGAAAAAAATTTCCTTCTGTATCTACCTACCTAAACGACTTCATGCCACACTGACATAAACTCGACAAATGCGTGAATAAGTACTGTCATCAATTTTGTACCGTTTGGCTGGCCCCGTTGGGACTACATTCCTACAACTACATATAATAAAGCGAGTTACACAAACATAAAATCGATTATCCAAGGAAACCCGTATTTATTAGACACTCTAGAAAATCAAGAAAATTAATCTCACACGCTTCTACCCCTTCTTTCTATACCGCCGTCCAACCGGACCATTCCAGTCCGCGCTGTGGCCCTCGCACAACCACCTCCTGCCGGGGTCTCCTTTTATTTTTTTTTTTGGTGTTAAGTGAGTGTGTGCTGAGTCCTAATCATAAGCCCCAATATGCCCGACATATACCCCACTCGACTTGAGAGATACACTGGTATTAAAAAATGAAAAAGTAAAACAAGGGAAACGCAAAAGGAGAAGAAAAACGGACTGAAAAGGTACGCTCCAACATTCGCCGGTCCAGCATGTATAGCGCCATAAATGAGTGATA
This sequence comes from Talaromyces piceae, assembly GCA_001657655.1. Lineage (NCBI taxonomy): Eukaryota > Fungi > Ascomycota > Eurotiomycetes > Eurotiales > Trichocomaceae > Talaromyces > Talaromyces piceae. The sequence goes on from JNNX01000001.1 coordinate 1,991,714, forward strand.
TGAGACAAGCAATCGAAGGACGAGGGTAAACAAAGAGAGAAAGGTAACAAGAGAAGGAGGAAACGGGCTGGCTCATGCGAAGAATTTGACAAAATCAACAGTGAAAAGCCAGGAGTGACACTGCCTCGGCGCAAATGTCGATATAACTCCTGCTAGGTATGCGACGAGAGAGCTATGTAGATACCATGTGCACAGAGAGACCTGACTGAGAAGCGAAAAAGCAAAAACAAAAGAATTGACTGCAAATTCCATCATGGCCGTGCCGTCGTAAAAGCGAGCGTTCCTGTGCACAATTAATCGGATGAACAAAGGGGCTACCAAAGACCAAGAAACGTAGACGATCGAGGAATGCATGCACATCCCCTACGCATCTTTTCGGAAACGCTCAATGAGGGATCGAAATATCGCATCCCACAATGATAGAAGATGAATAATGGTAAATCAGAGGCTAATCTCAACCTATAGCCGATATCGATTAGCGTGATGCCGACTGATACTCAAGACTTCCGACCCGTACCACAGCACAGAGCCCTGATGGCTTTCTGTATGAAAGTCGGCTCGGGTTCATTAGCGCCTTGCAGGCCAGACAATTGCTGGTTGTTGGCGGCTGCTTGTGGGGTCGAAAGACGACCCGGCAGATTGGCATTTGAGTTCTGAAACTGAGCCTGTGTCGAAGCGGTCGGTGTTGAAGCCTCATGTCCCCCTGCTGGCCCGCTTTGACGTTTGGCGTGAGGAACGCCTGCGCCGCTTGGGCGATCGCGCGTCTTTCCAGCCCCGGGTCTCCCGGGAGATGGCGGAGGGGGCTGCGCGGCGTTTAAACGGTCGGCAGTGATACCGGGTCTGGCGCTCTGGCGAGCTGGAGTGCCGTGTATGTTGTGAGCGGATGAGTTTGGCACTTGGTTGTTGGCATGTCCATGATGTTGCGATGAATACGACTTGTATTCCCAGCCTCTTCCATTGTTCAGCTTCATCCAGTCATATTCTCCATCCTCAACATCACCGGTGTTTTTCAGTGCCTGGGTGAAGAGATCGCGGAGATAATCATAGTCGGGAGTGTCTTCGAAACCCAGGTTTCGCACGTAGGTAAGGTATTTGTTAAACTCCTCTACAGAAGATGACTAGTCAGCAAGGTTAGAGATGGGGATTGACCAAGGTGTTTTACCTGGATACCCGTCGCACAGATCCTTGATAGCAGTAGTTTGCTTCTTCTCTCCAATCTTCTCGTATTTCTGTTTGTTGGTGGCGGCCTTGAGTCCTTGCCACGGAAGGCCTCCTCTGAGGAAGTACAGGAAGACGTGGCCAAGAGCCTCAAGATCATCTCTCCGGGATTGCTCGCGGCCCAAGTGCGTGTTGATACTCATATAACGAGCAGTTCCCGACAGCGACTTCCTCTCACGATACGGAATGTGCTGCTTGGTCTTGGGATCGCGATACTGTTTGGCCATACCAAAATCGACGACATGGATGACGTTGGCAGCCTTGCTGCCTGGGCGCCCAATGAGAAAGTTGTCTGGCTTGATGTCTCGGTAGATCAAGTTTTTCTCATGGATGGTTTGGACTCGGGAGAGCTAACTGGGTAAGCGCAGGCCTAGGTCTACGTAGGAAACTCCGACTTACCATCTGCTTTGCTACCATGACAACCGTCTTGATCGAGAATCGACGGTTGCAGTGGTCGAAAAGATCTTCAAGACTAGGGCCCAATAGATCGATCACCAAAATATTATGGAGACCTTCTTGACCGAAGTAGTAGACATTGGGGATCCCAGCTATTCATAGAGATTAGCGACAATAACGTTGATGAGAGGGCGAAACACGTACGGCATCCAACCAAGATCTTATAAGTCCGGTATTCGTCCCGCAGTTGAGGAGCGTCGCTCTTCCGTGGTTCCTGAAGCCTTGTTAGCAACAGAAAAGCAAGCAGACAACATGATGTCGGAACACAGCAGGAAAACATACGAATTTGATAGCAACTTGCTGGCTGTTCAAAAGATTTGTGCCCTCAAAAATAACACCAAATGATCCTTCTCCTATCTTCTTTCCCACCCGATAGTGGACACCGACGACGTTGGACGATGAGGACGACATGGTGAAAGGTAATTGCACGAATGCTATGTCAGAGACAGAGATAGACTAGGGAACCAAGGGTATCCGAAAAGAAGTTTTCTATTGTTTCCGGACAAGTAAGCATCGACCTTGATCCAATATAAACCGGAACAAGTGGTCTTCGAGGGAGACTTGGGATGTTACCTCAATATTATACGCCAGTTGATTATGTGGTGGCACGCTAATTCCCACCGAGCAAGATCTCAACGAGGCTTATCAATTGATTCCGTCGACGGTCAGCACGAAGCGTTTCCAGTGCGTTGCCCTCTCGAGTCTCTTTTTCTAAGTCCTCAAGTCTCTTCGTTTCTGGTAAACGTGGCTAACAAGACCGATCGAAAGAGCAAGCAAGAGATCGTTGGCGAGGAAGTCGAAGGACAGAACACGCGTTTACGAGCCAGCAATGGGACCGGGTTCAAGGGAGCTGGACGAGGAGAGGAAAAGATAGGCAGGCTGGCGTGACCAGCTGCGCGGCAGACGGCGAGAACCGACCGCACTGGATGCAACACTGAGCAGCGGCCGCAACGGGAAGGGGAATGGAGTGGCAGAGGGAGGAGGAAAAAGAGAGAGAGAGAGAGAGAGAGAGAGAGAGAGAGAGAGAGAGAGGGAGAAGATGGAGACAGCAGAGGAGGTGAAGTCAGTTTGGCAGCAGGCTAGTTGGTTGGCCAGCTAGCTCAGACTCCTTGGGGAGTTAGTGCCAGAGTGGGCACTGAACGTAGGACTGTTAGGGAGAGCCGATCGCAGACGGATGGCGGTGGTGAACAAGAGAGATGCTGCAGTGGTTGAGATGCTGGCGTGCGTGCTGCCGCTGCGCCGTGCTTTGGCGCGCAGTTGCAGGGGCTGGCCAGACAAGGCTAGTAATCAAATACCTTGTCAATACGCGATCCGTTGATGCTGCCTGGTTGGGTCCCCGTAATTTCACCAGCCAGCGCAGAGGCGGTGCCCTGTCTTCCGACTGGCTCTGAAAAGCGGACTGCGAATTGTCCTGATCCTTACGCGGAATAGTGGTGCTTTGTACCCGGCCGGCTCAGGGCTCTTTGATCTTGAAGTCAACAGAGGTCTTCAATTCCTTTTCATCTTTAGTGTTTGACTATTGCCATTATTAAAGACGCTTTACCACAGGCTGACATAACCGATACCATACAGTACCGCATCCGATACCGTTCATGTGGGCATGCGACCATTCAGGGGAGCCAGCGCCGACGCCAAGCCAAAGAAACGAGCCAATAAGACTCGATGCACTTAGCGTAATTACGGGCCACTCCGTATTTATTATCCGTTCCGAATTCTCTCATTCAACGGTGAAGCTCCGGCGAGGCAAATTAGCACTACTAACCCCCAAAGCCTAGACCCTCTAGGGGTGTTGCATATTTGAAATAGCACTGGAATGTACCAGCAAACAAAGGCAACCGATATGAAACAAAAAGACCACACTGGATTCGAACAAAACATATAAATCAGAGAACATTGTGGATTAACAGTCAAAAGCTATGCTCGTCAGCTATCGAACATCAATGACAAGGGCGATTTCGTACAAGGAGTGTTACGTGACATCGGGTGTGATCCTGTAAAATTACCATGCTAGTCTAAGCCTGGGTTAGCGGATATGGCCCCTGGCATTGGGTGAAAAGATCCGCCGGCCAATCAGCGTGCGATGACTGCAGTTGATACTCAATAGTCCTGTCCTTTGCGTCTTTATAGATAGTCTTATCAGAAATGCTGGTTGATCTTATGCCAAAGGGGTTTCTATGGAGACAAGAACAACTTCACAAAGCCTTTAGCAGACGCAATTGAAGACTATCGGGTTGTGGACTTTCTCGTCAGGAAAATGAGAGGCATATTAGCGCCCAATTCGCTAAGGGCATGTGGTTGTAGTCATGCTGATTGACGTGTCTATTGGCCTGCGTAGGCCACGATCGTCGCTTTACTAGGACACCAATTGATATTTTTTTTATGCTACTTTCCAGTTTACAACGTCAAGTGTACATGGAGCAGTAAACAATGAATCCTCACCCATCCCACGTGTCAGGGTTGATGCTCTTTGTCACTCATGGGAAGCTTAGCAGATCTAAAGCTCGTCGCCAGAGACGTCTTCGGCTTCGCTACCCAGTTCGTTCTTGACTAGGTCCTCGTTTGCATCTTCCTCGTCTCCCGAGTCCTCTCCCCCAGAACCGTCTTCGTCATCTTCCTCGCTGCTGGATCCGCTGCCTTCGCTTTCGCCTTCGCTACCGGGATCGTAATCCTCTTCCTCCTCGTCCTCTTGATCTTCAAGCTCGCGCTGGGCCTTTTGAAGTTCACTTTCTGCTGCTTGGTCATCTGCCTCTACTTCCTCTCCTTTGGGTGCGTTGACGTTGTACTTCTTGGCTCTCCTTGCCTCGGCCAAACTGGCGTCTTGCAGACCATGTCGTTTCACATAGGCATCAATACCAGCAAAGTCAGCCTGATCGATCATCGAGAACTCGAATTCTTGAGGTTCCTCGCTCGCGTTCGTCCGGGTGGCGATGTTGAGGTTGAAGGTTCGCTGCAGGACAGAAGTGTACGAGGTTGAGTCGATATTTGCGAATGAAAAGAACAACAGTGGTTTCTTGAATCCAAACAGGATGCCGGTAGAAAGAAAGAATAGATAGCCTTTGATAACGTTTATCAGCTATAACTCGAGTGGATTGCAAACTTTATAAAGAACATACCGTCTTTACTGCCCTTGTGAGCTTTCACATGGTAGGCCTTTTCACCCTTCCGATGCGCTTCGGGCGTAGCACTGACGAATTCGTGCTCGTCCGGGCGAATCACTTTGGTACGACTGAGTACCCCATCAAGCGTGCGGCTGATAAGAGCCACTCCTTGCTCACTTCCCTCTAAGCGTTTCCCATCACCCGTAAACGCCGCCTTGGACGGACCATCCGGAACCGTCCAGACCATTGTATCCGGGACAGATTGATCTTCAGGCACTGTCGTGACTCCGTCGCCATCTTTGGGAATTATACAAAAGTTGAATTGGCGCTGAGCTTTCTCAGGAACCGGAAGGCATAACGCATATTCTGCTCAATAGTAAAGTTCAGGTTAGTTTCCATAACTTTTACCGCCACCAAAGACAGGGACGTGAAATGTTACCAATATCTTGCAAAGCAACGCCAAACTCGATGTTTTTCGACACCTGATTTCTGGCACGGAGGAAGCCGCCGGCAGCTGAGATCTCTAGCGTTAATTTCTTTCGTTGGGGCACTGCAAAGGAGATATCTTGAGCGTAAAATTGTAGCGGAGCGTCTTTGTCATCAATGCTCGTCGTCGTCGTTGCAGTCTTTCCATTCTCGAGTTTTCGTTTCTTGGCTAACGGCTGCTCAACAGCCGCTTGTTGATTTGATATGTTGCCTTCGTTGCTGCTTTGGGTTTGTACTCGTGACTGCAGGTTCGATGTGTATTGCGCAATGTCTTGGAAGAGCTCTCCGTGCTGCGGAGTCGAGCCTGGAACGGTATTGATTAGGGATACGATTACAAAAGAACGAAAACAAAAAAGCTCCAATCTCGAGAACATAAAGGATGATAAAAGATCATGATGCCCACTCACTGATCGCATCATACACCCTCTTTTTCAGCGACACGTCGCCCGCGAAAGCATGGTCAATAACTGCATGATTTACAGCTGGTGCGGCAGGCTGCTGCGAAGTCGTGTCCACCACGGCAAAAGTATTTGGTCTGGCAGAAGAGTTAATGGCAGCAAACGCCATCTTAGTATTGTGCCTTCTGAAAAGAAAATATCCTTGTAACGGACTGTTGGTTTGAAGGTGATGTGCAAGATCAGCTCTTCGGGCAGTTGATTAGATTGTCGCCCTTGGCGCCGGAGACTAGTTCATCAACCAAAGGTTGACGGCAGGGAAGATCCAGGGCAAACTCAAAAGGCAAACAACTACTAATGACCAAGGAAGGGCTTAAAAGGTATACTGTGACTATTATACCTTAGATACAATACAATAGGAAAATCGATATTTATAAAGCTGAAGTACAAGGTTTCTAAAATACAGTCGAGAAAACAATTTGGCGTAATGCAGATCATTTCTCTTGAGTCACTTCTTGGTTCTTCTGTTCCAGAAAGCTTCTGATGAAGCGCGCCGACTCCTCCGTCATCTTGTAATTTCCATCCTTGTCAAGCAGCTGCTGCCTGGCCGCGGCCTTTTCTGCCAGACGCTTAGCTCTGATCTCGCCTTGAGGGGTCAGCATGGCGCGCGTGGCCAAATACTCCTTCTCAAGATCTTCCCTCTTCTTGGCCTTGACCCACTCGGGGTCATGGCGTGTTCGATACTTGGAGTACTTGTTTCGTAGTTCGTCGATGATGCTGCTCTCAAAGGGAGCATAGTTTATCGAGGGAACGTAGGTCTCATGCTCGACCTCTTGACGTAGAGTGTCTACGTCGTTATCTTCGATATCGGGGACATAATCTTCGTTTGGCCACGGAATGCGAATGTTTTCTCCCCGTATGTACCGGGTGTGCTTTGGTGTGATTGAGTTGGGACGTTTGACGAATGGGCCACGTCCGACGACATGCTTGGCGATAGCTTCGTATGGGACGCCGTCTTCTTCCAGCGTGACGACTAGCCGAACATCGTTGATGGAAATAGGGACTGGAACGGTTTGGACCGCATTTTTCGAGTTGTATGCGTCCAATAGCCACTGGGGCATGTTGACATCTGCCTGTGAAAGCACATCGTCGTTAGCATGATGCCCATCCGCCGCTTTTCTTGCGTTGGTAGGTGGAAAACACGTACCATATTGTGACTTTTGAGCGTAACAGACTCCCGTTCCACATCGACCGACTCGATGACACCTATTTTTCCCTTGTCAGGACCCTTCAAGAGCACCACTCGGTCTCCCTTGGCAAAGTTGATAAACTGCCTTCGCATGTGTTTCGGAATCACTGGTAATGCCGTTCCTATGGGAGGAATTGTGCCAAAGGTATTTGCTTCAAGACCCGAGTCCATTTTTGGTGCTAAGGGTCCCTTGTACCAGTCCATTTTCTGGCGGGAGCGGGCTTGTCTTAGCAGCCTGTTTTTGGTCTTCTCATGTTCATTCTTTTCCCGCCAAAAGTTTTTGATTTCCTCGCGCACTTCCTGTTTTTCTAAGATCTTTGCCTTTCGTGCTGCCTGATTTCGGGCAAGCGTTGTCCGGCGTATGACACTCTGCATTGTGGCAGGAAGGCGACGTGTATGTCACCTGCAATGGGTGATAGTCGTGTTTGGTTGCTGCGGCGGTCGGACATGCCTGCAAAATTGAGCGGACTCCCCCGACTAGTCACGTGATTAGACAAGTAATCAGGCGGCCAGCCAACCGTCAGAATCCGAGTACGTAGCTGAAGCAGTTCACTATCTATGGTGAAACAAAATATGGCTCTACTGGATATATGTACCGTGCCCTTGCAGTTCTGCTTGCCCTTTCACACCGTGGTGTTATGCCAGAGGATTGTACAATATTGCATGCTGAGTTGTGCTTAAGAGCCACTTGTTGCTGGTAACGGACACCGCATCTGTTAGCCGGCCAATAATCGTCCAACATCGAGGGTGTGTAACTAGCTTCACTCGATGGTAAGTCAACATTGGCAAGGTCGTGTGATCCTCCCAAATATGTCATCATCATCCAACTATGCGATGACAATTACCGTGATAACAACAATACATAGTCACAGAGTACCCTGAAGCTACAAAGGAGGAGACTTGTCTCAAATGCACCGCCACAGTTTCGCAAACGTGACTTGCCCGACCGGTTGAAACTCGGATAAAGTACAGGTGAGTCCGTAACACTGTCGTCCGAATTATTGCTGCAGCTTCCCTTTTGTTGTATGTGCTAAGTTAGAAGGGAAAAAAAAAGAAAAGAGCTGCTGCCTATCCTTTGCTATATTAGTACATGTAACCAGCTGTAAAACCGACCAGTGTTCTCGAAGTGACAGACATCAGGACTCCTGAGCCGGCTTCCCGCGGTAACTTGTAGGTTATTATTAACTCGCGAAACCGTAACAAATACAAATTGGGTGTGCTTGGTACACCGTACCCGTCGTACGTTACGTATCGCCGACGACGGTGGGGCTGTGGATCCCGTTTAAGCAACCTGACTGCTTTTACTCCGTACAGCACGATAAAATCAGAGGTCCGAGTGTTGACAGCATTGATTCAAATGGCTCATCTGGAAGACCTAGGAAGGATGGGTTATGTGCCTGGTAAATCTTGTTTGTTGAGCAGTCTCTACTTGCGAAGGTCGCTTGCTGGTAGCGAATGAGCTACTCAGGTAGACTCGCTGTTCAGTTTTGTTGTGCTGGGAAAGAGTTATCTCAAGGAGGAAGACTAGCAGAGACTAGTGTAAAAACGGACTAGCTAGGTGAATCGTACTATCCCTGAGAGGGATGCTGCGCCACGGCTGGAGTGGGCCCGGTCATGTGCATCAAAGGGGACGGTCGGGACGTTGTCCACTCAGAGGCGAAGAGAGCTGCCGACAAGCCACATATACATAAAGACTCGGGACCAGCTGAGCCTCCGTGCGATACCGTAACTCCCATACGCGTTCGCGTCATGACAGATGGGCCCTGCCTTGCACATGTATCGCATCTGTAATTGGTGGATAAGGCACCCTACGCTGCGCCCAGGACTCCCAGGGCAGGGCTCGGTACGATACGATACGGCTTGAATTACGCTGACGCTGGACCCGGTACGCAGAGTGGCAGCCTTGTGGCCTGAGATTTCAGGCGGCGCCTCCTGGGCAAAAAAAGGGAAGGGTCAGGTCAGCGCAGACCACCGACCGCCTTAGGAAACGCCCAGCAATACCAAGCAGCCTCGTTAGCGTCGCTGCTCAGTTCTCCCATACCCATACCACAACCCCCAGTCTCCATCCTCTCTTCAACTCCAACCCCATCACTTCTATCCTTCAACCTGTGCGTATCTCTTTGCTACGCTCCCCCCTCGACTACTCTGTCACCCTCTTGCTTATCTGACAGTCTCTCTACTCTAAATTTTTTTTTCTGATCCAATTTCGCACCTGTAAGCCCGACTTACGACTGTAGGTGGCACTCTTCCTCCCATCCACCCCCCATTTGCCATGGCAGCTGTTGATGCTCATCACACGTCAACAACCTGCAAGCAGCTTTTTTCTTGTCTGCCCTTACACTCTCACTTTGGCTTTAGCTATTGATGAATTCTTTGATCGAACGCTTGATACTGACTGGGACTTGTCTCGAATAGTTCAAGATGGCTGAAATCCGTCGCAAGCTCGTTATCGTGGGTGATGGTGCCTGCGGTAAGACCTGTCTTTTGATGTGAGTCCCCCAACCGTGTTGCCTATTTCATATCTCCGCAAGAGAGACTGAATCTGTGAAATCGGTTACACTATTGAATAGAAAGACTAATTATTTGCGTCTAGTGTGTTTTCCAAGGGAACCTTCCCTGAGGTTAGTCACCAACCGTCATCGGTCCTTTGATGATCTCTTGCTTGCCTGTGAAGGCCCACGTGCTTGAAAGTCCTTTCATCGAGCATGCGACAGGTTGTCACATCCAAGTGACTACCTTTGCTAACGGATCTTGGCATGAGACAGGTCTACGTCCCCACCGTCTTTGAGAACTACGTGGCCGATGTCGAGGTTGATAACAAACGTGTTGAGCTGGCTCTTTGGGATACTGCTGGCCAGGAAGATTACGACCGTCTCCGACCGCTTTCCTACCCTGACTCACATGTCATCCTGATTTGTTTCGCCGTCGACTCCCCCGATTCTTTGGATAACGTTCAGGAGAAGGTTCGTTTCCGGCACTTGAGTGGCATTCTGATAAGAAATCCATTACTGACTCTGCATTGCTATAGTGGATCTCTGAGGTCCTTCACTTCTGCCAGGGCCTTCCTATCATTTTGGTTGGATGCAAGGTCGATCTCCGTGACGACCAGAAGACGATTGACGAATTGAACAAGACCTCTCAGCGACCTGTTACTTACGAACAGGTGCGTCGCCGGCAACGAAAGTCTACGTAACTTTGAATCGCTGACCGTTCTTTTAGGGCGAGGAAGTTCGCAAGAAGATCGGCGCCTACAAGTACCTCGAATGCTCTGCCCGTACCGGCCAAGGTGTGCGGGAAGTCTTCGAGACGGCCACACGGGCAGCCCTCTTGACCAAGACCCAGGGCAAGAAGAGCAAGTGTCTGGTCTTGTAATTTAGTACGTTCATGTTTAAGGATCGCGCGGAAAAACAAACTACGAATGCGGACACCTTTCGTCCAAGGGGGGTTTCCTAGCCGTGCTAAGATCATGTGATCATGTGTCGCCCTGGGTTTTTCTTATGTGGATAAATCAACAAGAATCCAGGGCATGTGACTATCTATCGGTCGGAGTCCAATTTCTGCGTGTTTCTTTTTCATTTTTGCCCGTCGTCTGGTTTTTGTCTGCGTCGTCTGTGTGTTCTCCCCATATTCCTTTTATTTTATCTTATTTCCATTTTATAATCGTCGTCTGGTTTTCTCTCCATGTTTTCATCTCTCCCCACAAGTTATTCATTGCTTTTCCAGAAGTCTGTCAGGATGGCGTTTTCCTTGTGTTTTCCGGTCTGTCTCTCTTTCAGCTTCCCCTTGGTTTCTGTTTGCAATGGATGCCCGAACAAGCGGGAGGGGAAATATAGCCAGAAACAAGATTGCTACCGGATTCTAGATAAACGTTGCTCTTCCGTGTCCTATCTGTCTAGCAGCATCCACTGGCGTAGGATGGAAGAGAGAGGGGGAAAAGAATGGAAAGACGGATACAGTCAAGTCCAGTTTGTTCCGCCTATACATGTATACATGTATGCCTTGTCAAGTTGTAGGTGTGATTATGGTAGTCGCAAGGAAAGCCTAGATGGATGGTTTCACAGTAGTCTGTAATCGATTTTGTCCTAAATCAATATCGCTGTTTGTCTTTGATGTAATCCATATTTGCATTATGTGTGTTTTATTCAGTGGGGATTGATTGACTGTTGATACTAATATCATCCCAACGTATAACCATCGCACATAGAACCTTCTTCGTCCACGCTGTATAGACATCAATACAGATATAGGTATGTGTATCATAATACCACTACCTGTTCAAACTCAAAAGACTCTCAATATACTTATGCGCATCGAGACCCAACCCCTCTGCCAACTTCCCTGGCGTTGTCATAGGACCAGTTGAATCTGATGCAGCGAGCGATGACGAGGCCCCGCTGAGATCGCGCAGGAACCTGACTCCGCTACTTCCTCCGCTGCGGGCTTGTCGTGTGCCTGCCGCAGACGAGGAAGAGGAGAAATCGGACGCTTTGCGGACTAGAAAGACTTCTTTGGAGGAGGTGTGGGTGTTAATGCCAGTGTCAGTGTCAGTGCGAGTGTGTTCTGCTTCTTGTCTTGATTGTTCAGTCTGCAAGGAGATAGAAGGAGTAGGAGGATACTCCTGCTGGGAACGGTTATCGTCGACACGCACCCAAACGAGCCACCAGCCACGACTGGTTTTGCATGTTCGTTCCATTTCAAGCGGGCGAGAGCGTGTGTCTGTGTACGTACTCAGGAACTGACTGTGCACATTGAGAGCCTCCACGCGAGACCACTTGTCATGTCCGTTACTGCCAGCGGTCGAATAAGGGGACTTGTATGTTGCTGATACTCCGCTTACAATGCCAGGTTCTGGGATATTGGGGATGGATGAGCGTACTGTCAGCTTGCTCGAGTCGTAGATCAAATCGTAGATGGGATTCTCGACGAGCTTTCTATTATTGTTGGCCTCCGTGTCAGAGAGCTGGATTCGGCGGTGGATGTTCTGTGGAGACGTCGATGAAAGAAGGGGTCGTTGCAAGGGGCCGAGTTGGTGGTGAATACTGCGGTAAAACGAGGGCAAAGACAGGGATGGCGTCCGAAGGTCGAAGAGAAAGACAAAAATGAAAGGTCGACGCTAAATGTCTTGTTCAGTAACGATATACTATGTGTATAGAGGCTGTTTACACATACCACATAGACAATGACTTGGAGTTTCTTATAGCAGGCTTTTGATGGAAATTCTAATACTGCAGGTTAGTTTCGGCTTGCTTGTTCATACAAGGTCTACAATACACACCTCTCTCATCGCTGCTTGATGGACTTGGCTCCATGATTTCTACCTGCAGCGTCCTTAATAGCGTCCGACTATTACTGGGTTCTCCCTGTCCATGAGTCGAGGCGGATACTGCCCCTTCAGCACTATCGTGGTCAGAAACTTCTTCCTCTAGGTCGTCTTTCAGACCGATAATAAACTTTCCCAAAGCCTCATCACTCTGGCTATCTCTGTGACTATAGTTAGACCTTGCATGTCCACGAGATCCGGTTGCTCTTAACCTTACCCTGACGTTGATTGACCGGTACCGTTGTTGTCATGACTGTTAGCGTCTGTTGTCTCTGCAGAGTCACTTCCTGACAAGTTCGGAAATTTCCATGCTGAGCCGTATCCCAGCGTGAGGTACTTCATCAAAGCTTCAGTTCCGAACAAACTGTCCTCTGTGTCGTGACCCCCTGTTAGTGGTTGTGTTGACGTAGCCGTGGGCGCAGCAACCACCAGTGGCGGCGGGATTCCCGGCGACGCCCTACGACTTTGCACTCGGGACCTTGATTTCGACCTTTTTTGCGGTAAGCCAGATTGAGGAGCAGGTCCGGTGTCCGGACGTCTTCTCGTCTTTCTTTGCCGGCCCCGGCGAACTGATGCTGGGTTCTCATCCACGCCGTATGCTGCCCCGCCATATCTGTATATCCATTCCATCCAGTGAGATATGCGCGCCAAAGAGCGCCGTGATAGTGAGCTCACACCAGAGAATATCACGCCGTCGGATGGCTGCGGGTTATGATCTGATCCTAGCCAGCGCTGAGCTTCCGACGCGGAGCCGCTGCTCTTGTCATTCCTCTCAGGGATATCGCCAAATCGGGAGACAACCAAATCCACGAGACCGTTTGTTCGGGCGACAAAGTCCTCAAGGACCTCTCGCTCTCCACTGCCCCATTCCTCCTCTCCGACGCCAATGCCAAGTTCACCGCCCAGTGCCAGCTTGATGCCGTTGAAGATATCCACCGCTGGGTTCCCGTTAAGCAGCACCAGCCAGTTCCTGATAAATTTTTTCCAAAACCGGTTGAGTAGCTTGCAAAAAGTTTGTCTCCCTACACGCTCGTATAGGTGGTTCAGAGAGATATCGTGATGGAGAAGGAATATGGAATGGGCTCGGCGTAGTTGCTGGATGATGGACTGCGGTGGATACAACTCGCGCGACGAGTATTCAATTCGAGACGAGGGGGTCTCTGAGGTTGTATTAGCCCCTCCATTGGAAGGAAGGCGAGTAAGATCTATAGACTGTATTCACTCGGTTAGCTGGGCGTTGCAAATATACTCGGGGTGAAGTACGCACCGCTAGAATCCACCAGTCTTTTTCCAACTCGCCGAGAACAATACGTGATTTCTCAGTCTCAATGCTATCCACCGGTTTTCCAGCAGAGAAGTTCCTAAGCATATCCAATGAGCATCTTCTCGCGGCGAGTTGCCCAGGGCGTGGAAGCTCACTTTGCGAAATTCACCATGCCCTGCGCCAGCCCAACCTGGCGCAATTTCTGATTCATGTCATCCTTGTGTTCGCCCGAAGCCAGGTCATAGCCTGATGTGCCTGCATTTGGCCGTGATCGAGTGGCTGGAGACGAATAAAAGACGATCTGATTTCCAATCGTCTCGTCAGTCTTACCGAGTGAGGGGTTGTAAATGGTGAGGAATGCAAGCTGTGCGGGGACCACAGGCAAAGAGTCGCTTTCAGTCATCTCATAGCATTATTATTGTATAGCATAGCCGATTAGGCTGCAACCGCCGTCCTCTAGCGACTCGAGATGCTGAGCTGTACGTACTGAAGCTCGTGGAGCAGTGAATGCGGAGAGCACAATGACTTCATGGCGCAACGGGCGCCGGGCGCTAATAGGAACGGTCGGTAGCGAGGCCCGCTATGTCAAGCTTGAGCTTCAGCTTCTCCCGCGCGCTCTGTTATCCCCTTCTCCGGCTTCCTACAACCTACGAGACAAATTCAAGGCATGAGATATAGTCGAATGCCTGGTGTTTCCAGCATACGCAGCCGACTGTGGCAAGGCTATGGTCTGCAACGGCGCTGGTACTCGAGTGCCCCATACAACCCCCTTCGCATCCTGTTTTGCGGATCGGACGAGTTTAGCATCGCCTCATTGAATGCCCTTCGTGCAGAACAACTGCGGGCTCCCGAGTCCATTGAGTCCATTGATGTTGTTTGTCGCCCCCCTAAAAGGGTTGGCAGAGGGTTAAAACAAATCCGCGAAGGTGGGTTCGCCTAAAACGAGCTGGATGTTGGAGGGAAATGGACGCTGACATGGACTCTATATTTATAGTTCCAATCAAGAGTGCTGCCACGAAACTAGGACTCACAGTACACGAGATAGACACATTCACTGGTTGGACAGTACGGCGGGCACCGCAAGCACGTTTAGAATCGCAGTTGACAATGACTCTGTAAAGGTACCCGGGACGCCCGTCGATCTGATCATCGCCGTATCGTTCGGACTGCTCGTCCCCCCTAGACTGCTGAACGCCGCCAAATACGGAGGGCTGAATGTGCACGCTTCATTGCTGCCAGAGTGAGTCTACTTGCAATATGGCTTGTTGCGATGGTTAGTACTAAAGCTCAAAAGTTTTCGCGGTCCGGCACCTTTACATTATGCTCTTTTGACGGGACAAACGCATACGGGACTGACCCTACAAACTCTTCATCAAAAAAAGTTTGACCACGGTGTTATTCTAGATCAAACACCCGCTCCCGGCCTCGCCATACCGAACCATGAATCATGCACGGTGGCTGACCTTCGGGATTATCTTGCACCCAAAGGGGCTGAAATGCTGGTAAAAGGCATTCGGAACCGGATATTCGTACCGCCCCTGAAGGATGTTGGATGGCGGGCTGCCGCAGACAGCAGCAACCTTTTGCATGCATCCAAGATAACCCCTGAAGACCGCCATGTGAATTGGCAAAGCTGGACGTGGCTTGATATCAGTCGTCGCCAGCGTATCCTGGGTACTTTGTGGAGTAAGGCACTGGTATCCGCCAAGTCATTAGTGGGCCAGGAAAGCACAAAGTACCAGACGCGAAGGGTTCTCTTTGACGAAATCGAAGAGATCTCAAGGCACCCTTTCCCTGAGAGTGAACGACTGGCATTACTGCCAGGAGTGCCATTCATATATGGGCATATCTCCAGCCCATCGCCTCCCCGCGACAAAGCACTGTACGTGTATACGTGCGATGGCCGGCTTTTGCGCCTTGGCAAAATCAAAGTGGAAGGCGAGAAGACGAACGATGGATTGACTGCTGCCGTCAAAGCCCGTATGTTCTCTTCGAACACTGCCTGTCTGGGGAATGTCGAGTTTACTTTATTTCATAACCCACTATTTTGATTTTAGATACCCTCATGTAATATTCAGGACTTCAGAATACAGAATATCCTTTCTAGTTCTAGAGGTGCAGCAATTGTATGTAACTATATTGCGAGCTTAGCCGTTACATCATCTAAATGAACCCATTCTGGTGACTGCACGATATGTTTTCTAACGAAGAGTGAAGCCAGAATCTTTCTTCGGGTCAGTTACGGATATTTTAGATATGCGTTCAAGTAGAAGTACTCACCGACAGCTATTACCTGACCAGTCATAGAAGCGTTCTTAGCGAGAGAAACGAATAGGTCTGCGGTATCCTCCAACTCGGCCTGCATTGGTCTCAATTCAGTGACTTTCCAAGCGAACAAACAGCTATGGTTATATGCTTACCGTTCTTTTAAGAGGCGTCTGGGCAATGTGATTGTCAACGACTTCTTGGGGGAAGATTTCCGCCTATTTTGGGTTAGGTTCTCATTCGGTTTGCCAACAGACGATATGGAATGGAAGCGCACCCATTCAGTGAGCAATAGTCCTGGACATACAGCATGGACGCGAGCCTTAGGGCCTTGGGTTTTTGCCAGGCATTTTGTCAAGTGTATACCTATCGCCAGAATCAGAACGAAGTAATCTGAGCAATGGTGTGCTGGGGTTCTTGCATACTCGCAGATTTGGCTACAGCATATGCCATGCTGCTTCCAGTTGCACCCAAGCCCTTCACGAGTCAATCAAATAACGAACACTAGCCTGATCGAAAGGGTTTCTTACCGCCACAGAAGAGGTGATGATGAAAACACCGCCATCCGGATTCTTATTGAAAGTCGGTAATGCTTCACGGAACGTGTACATATGGCCTTTGACATTCACTGCCCAGCACTAAACGAACCAAACCTCTTAGCTTCAGCCCTGGAACGCAACAACTCAGAGATATGGAGACGGGCGCACTTTATCCCAATCTTCATCTTCCAGTGCATATAGATCATCAAATTTAGAGATCTTGGTCCACCCCTGGGAATGCGTCAGACATCGTTAATTCACGAAAATAACCTTTATGTCAAGACGAACAGCATTAGAGACTACCACGTCAAGGCCACCCAATGCTTCAATGGCCGATCTCACAACTGCAATGCAGTCTTCTTTCTTTCCCGCATCCTGAACAAGAGAAGCATCATGAGTCATCCATAATTTTGTCTTGCCGGCAACAGAACGCATGACCTACCCCTTGCAGAACAACCGTCTTGACTTTATACTTCGACTCAATGGCGGTAGCAGTCTGTTTTGCCCTACCCTCATTTGATGCATAGCTGATAGCTACATTGGCGCCTTCTGCTGCAAATTTCTCTGCAACTACAGCTCCAAGACCTCTAGCAGTCCACATCAGGAAATTATAAGCATTACCATATAAATCTCCATGTACGAAAGGGTTATGAACACATACCGTGAGCCTGCAACTACGAGCACGTTTCGATCTTTTAGAGAGTAACCCATTGTTGGAAAGATATCAATGTTTACGGTAAGAAGATGGGGAAATGCTGGACGATAAGGGGTGGAGGATGTTTCTGTATGGATCTCGGCTCATATTGGTGGCGCCCGAGTGCGGGGTACGGATATTTAGAGGACACAATCTGATTCACTGGTGATTTAGTTGCAGATTCGTAATTCAAAGTTCCAAATGATACATTCGGCGTTGTCTCCGTCTTGAATTTCGGTGTTGAACATGTGAAGAATGCCGATTTCTGTACTAGGACTTTTTCCTGCATGATACAAGAACAACGTAAGAATGTACAGGAAAGTGCCGTGAAAACTGAAGTCTGAACTTTGTAGAAAATGATATTTGCAACCTTCTCATTCAACAAGAGTGCCAACAAATTGTGTCTTTCTCATTCCTTTCCATGCCCGTCTCCCCTCGAGGTTTGGCCACTGGACTAGGAAGCGATCTACAAACGGCAACAAGATCTTTCCAGATAAGCTGAATGTGGTTACCCGAGCCCATGACTCTACAAAGATGGTGCGGAGAGGGGAGATGCCGTTCGATTTGTCGGTTGACGGTGGGAATAAGGCAGGAGCTACCCGCAATGCAATCAGAAGCCTAAGAAACTTTGCTCCAAGTATCACACACACTGCTGTCGCGGGCCCATTGGTAAGAATCAGATCTGGGTATGGGGACGAAGTGCCATGTAAGCTTGGTCGCTGATCAGAGTGCGTTCCGCAGAGAACCTGGAGGCATGCCCCGAAACATTGCAAGGTCGACAGCGGTGCGGTCAGGAATGATTGATGGACACGACGAGCACGGGGCACAGTAACAATATCGAATGATTCTTTCCCTGTCACTGAACTGGTTCCGCCGTTCTTGTCCTTCTCGTCTATTACTCTTTGTTTATATTGTACCTCGAGGCTGGACTCAAACTCAACAGCCTTGGAAGCACTGAAGCTATCTCCAGATGTCACGATATATGTTCGAAAGGTATACATCGACGGATCTAGAGGCATTCGGCGTAGCATCGACAGCATTTCTGCCGTATGGCCCCCGCTACCGAGAACAACAAGCAAATGAGTCCGGCATCCTTTGCGGCGGGTTTTGGGGACAGTAGATAGCTGTGATGTAGAGAGAATATAGTGGACAAACTAATAAGCAGGAATCAGAAAGTGTTTCATCGCCACGACGCCAGATACTCGTACGATGGGTAGAGCCAGAGAAAGGCCGACCAGATTAGCACAAATAATGGCAATCACATATGACAATGGCATGTTGTATAGTCCCAGAAAATGCCCCATGGTCCGTGGCTGTGGTGCCTATGTTGCCCAGGTGGAGCTATATGGGAAGATGCTGAGCTTCACCTCATCGCTCTGTTGGAGGGACAATCAAAATAGTCGCCTGGGCGCACAATAGCGCGCGGTGGCTGGTTATACAGTTGCTTAGCATCAAAAGAAAGACCCAAATCAAAATAATCTCAGGTCTGCTCGGGTGATCATGGACAATAGCGCCTCAATATAGAAAGAAAGAAAGAGGTGAGGTTGATTGCTTTGTTTTTGTTTGGTGCGCCGTCGGAAGGTGGTCTGTGCCCTCGGCGTTTATGTCTCCTTCCCTTTCTTAACTCCCGCGCTTCGTCAACACCACTTACAACAGTTCTTCATCTCCTGCGCTCTCACATCCAGACGATGCCATGGCGTCGTTTTTTCGAGCGAGATTGCGCTGCTTCTATTGCGGAGAGCGCTCAGCTCTCACGAAATCTTCAGCTCTGCGCGAATGGCGTTGCGACAAGTGCGAAGCGGTAAACTATTTAGACGAGGTACGAAACCTTTTTTCGAACGGTTTTAAATCGATTGACAAACTAACTGACTCACTCATCAGAAAGGGATAATCACCGATCCCCCAATCTCGGCAACGAGAGTGCCTCCAGAGCTGGAAGACAAGAAGTTTAAAGCACTGGAGTTTGACCAAGCAGGCCTCTTCTGCCGCAGATGCATCCGCAATCAACATATGCTGGTAGCTGCTCTTGGCAACTATCTCCCCGATATCGATGATCCTGAATATCGCACGTACGAGAGAGATTTTCCCAGGTATCGACGGGCTATGGAGGAGCGATACCCACCAGTGTGCGAGGACTGTGAAGAAAGGGTCCAGGAACGGATCCATGAAATGAACTATGTAGCGAAATCCGATCACCTACGGAGAATGATGGAGCGCAGCAGAAATGGACGCGCAGCAAAGAGGGCTCGGAGACGTAATTGGAGGCATATCGTTGATGTGCTTGGCTACATGGTATTTTGGACCAGCTTCGTCGGCCAAACTCTCTCTGATGTGATGGGAGTTGTTGAAGCTGGCGATGTCATTCTTCAGCTATTTCAGACGCAGTCAGTTATTCTCGTGCCACTTCTTGCCCATGGAAAACATGCGCTTGCGCAGATTGGCTATTCGTCTCGTGATACTGCCGCCGCCGCGTTAATCGCCGGCGTGCTTTCCATTTGGTGGAATCCGAGACTACACAATAAGGTCGAAGGGGTCAACGGGAGGATTCTTGGACTCACACAATATTATCAATGCCAGTTGATTGTCATAGCAGTCCGGTTTGGAGTCTGGATGCTCCTGCAAGATATCGGTCGCCTACAGCCCTCTTTACCGCCTGCCCTTCACGCAGTTATGATTCTTTTCATGTGTCTGGTGAGTATGACTGCACACAAGAACTACGGTTATTTATTGGGACTGACGATGACTCTAGGCTACCTTAGGATCACATAGCCTCATTCGCTACGATGCAAGGCCACTTGTTGTGTGGTCAGATTCCTCTCAGAAGTCTCCGGTAACTTCGCAACGACAGCCACCCCGACAGAACAAGCCCGTTTTTCCTGCTCCACAGCAATCATTCGAGCGTTTTCCGATAGAAAAATTGAGCACAAAACCTCAGAAGCCCGATAATAGCGTGCTAGAACAGCTGCTGTCCATGCCCGAAGTCGAGCAAGAGGAGGATACTATGGACTGGGTACCATCTTTTCCAGAGGAGGCCTTTCGTCCGAAATATCGTGCTGCTGTTGAACAAAACGTCGTCAATAACGAACCCGCTGCCCCGTCGCCCTTTGTTGGCTCCCTCCCTCCTCAACCGCGGCCTCCTGCTTGGCAGCTTCGCGCCCCGATCACCCAAAGACCACCACCCCCAGCTCCAAAGGCCAACCCCTTCCATCACCGCCCTGCAACAGCTAAGTTGCCCAGCAATGAGGGTGACGGTAAGGATATGAGTTCCAGACAGGAACGCCACGTTCGTTTCGCTGAACCGAAATTCTTCCCGGCTTCGGATCATGCTGCAGTGACTGGTCTAGAAAACCTGTTTGACCAAACATTTACAATCTTGAATCCTCGCGAGAGGGCACGCGCGTCGAGAGATGCCACAGCCGCTCTGAGACTGAGAGGGATTTTTGAGCCAGACAGTGAATGGATTCTGCCGATGACTTCATTCCGACTACTGTGTCTCTTGATATGCCCGATCATTTGGACGATTGAGCGCCGTGGGGTGGCTCATGTTTCCAGTGACTGGTCACTCATGGGTAATCTCGTCCTCTGTATCTTGATTACCGGCTTCGCACTTTTGTTCTCTCTCAATCACTCACCCTTGCGTTCCCCAGTCGTTTATTACTCGATAAGTAAATTCGTGGGGACCTTGTATCTCGCTGTCCATCTTGGCTTGACTCTTTCAAAGCGTCGTCTTTCGAAAGGCAAATTCCTCGATTGGAGCGTGATGTTGTTGACTGCTCTTCTGACCGCAGAGGAATACATCTCTTTGCTCTCCATCTATAATCAGTCTCAAGCGCGTAAAAACAAGTCTAAGGCGCTGAAGAAAAAGACCTCTGCCCAGCCGCCACAGTCATCCACTCAATCACAGACTCGGCGCTTGACACTTCCACCAACTGAAACACCGGTTGAACCAACAATACAGCGAGCAGCCGAGCCACCGGCTGAGTCATCGGCTCAATTACGGAGGCAATCTCCAACCAAATTACCAGCTCAGCCATGGCCGCGGTCGACGGCTCAGCATGTCGGTAATGCCAGCATGGCCAGAGTTCCAGAGGAGCGACCTTCAAAGACAGGCCAGATGTCGCCAGTATCACCACGCCCCTCTGCGTTTTCTTCATTTGCTTCTGTATTTTCTTCTCCCAAGGCACCCGTCTCGTTTCCATCTACTCGATCTGCGCCTGTTGCATCTTCTCCAGAGCAACCCAGGAGTAGTGGACAGAGCACTCCAAGGCCAGCCACCCCGTCCGACCATGGCTCGGATTTCTCAGAAGCAGGGTCTGTGAGTTCTGATTCCGAGCGTGCTACAATCGACGAGAAGATCCGTTACATGTACTCGTCCAACAGGGTCAGACCAGGATTTCCACCTGTGGAAGGACAATCACCTTCACTTAATCGAGGATTGGGTGCAGATTTGCAGAGTTTGAGTCTTGACGATTCTCCTCGACGAGTGACTCGCAGCCAGACAGCCAGAGGAATAGGAGCGTTTCCCAGTACAGAGACCGAGAGACAGTTGCAGTCGCTGAAGATGTGATGAGCCAGCGATTTTTTTTTTTTTTTTTTTTTTTTTTTTTCATCTTTTTGTTTTGCTTCTTCTCTTACCTCTCCCTCTTGATTTTCTTCCATTTTAACGACACTGTGATTATGATTGATAGAGTCCATCTGCATAAGCGTCTTGATGATTATTACGATTTGGGAGTAGTGGGTGTGATTTGCTATAATTTGTTGAGCTTCGTCCCTCTTTTGTGAACATTTCTGGGACGTGCATTTTCGTCTATTTTTGTACATAGCCATGAATGAAAAATGAACTTGGTAGCAAAGGCCTGGCAGTTTTGCTGGGTGTGAAGCTGACTATGGCGTATCTGATGTATTTTTGCTTCTGTTACTAACGTGTTCTATACTCACCCTCGCTTCCAAAACAATGAAAAGTGGCTTGGAGATACTGGAAGCACGTTGTACAGACATAGGACAAGTACGACTTAGTAAATACGAGATTTACTTGCTATACACTTAGGCTGGATTGAGTGGCACCGAGGATTCCGCAACGCCAAAGCATATCAGGACAGCATGACATGCAATTATACTTTTTGGTGCTAAAGGCTACCATGTAGGATCAAAGCGAGGTAGTAGACATCTAGATTTTTCGATTTTCAAAAACTCTCGGGCTCTATAACGTATCGACAAAAACTATGAGATTCACAAACGTAGTATCTTCTTTCTTATAAAGCAGTGTGGACATTCTTCGTTATGCGATTTCCCTCATGATGAGGACGTCATTGACTGCTGGCAGCCTCAGGCCGAAGGGGCAGGGCTGTAGGCAGAGGCGGAAGTAGACTTTTGGAAGCCTCGCGAGCCTTTTGAGCCAACAGAGCATCAATAATGACGAGGGCAGACATGGCCTCTACAATCGGCACAGCTCTGGGGACAACGCAAGGATCATGGCGACCCTTGGCCTCCAGAGTGCCTTCCGTAAAATCATATGTGGCAGTTGTTTGTGCCTGACCGATAGTAGCCGGGGGCTTGAAAGCGACACGGAAGTAGATGTCTGCGCCATTGCTGATACCTCCCTGGATTCCTCCAGAGTTGTTCGTCTTGGTGGCTAGTCGCTTCTTATTCTCATTTCCAGCCCCGGCGGCGTTTTCGGGAACTTCGGGGGCCACGATGAACGGATCATTGTGGATAGATCCGGGCACTTCACAACCGCCAAAGCCAGAACCGATTTCAAAGCCCTTGGTGGCAGGAATACTCATCATAGCATGGCCCAGCTGTGCTTCCAGCTTATCGAAACACGGCTCACCCAGGCCCACCGGGACATTGCGAATCACGCACATCACGGTACCCCCGATACTGTCATGCTTGTCGCGGAAGTTCTCAATGACCTTGGTCATGCGTGCAGAAGCTTCTGCGTCGGGGCATCTGACTGGCGCGTGTGCGTCCACGGTTTGGCGGTCGATTGTCCCGATCAATTTCAGGAACTCAGGATTCGTCGAGTACGAGGGATGTTCAGCAGAGGGGGGAAATAGATGTTCGTTTCCCACGGACGAAACAAAGGCCACAATCTCAATGTTGTGGGCCAGTTTAAGGTATTTCTCGGCAATGGCGCCGGCAGCAACTCGGCCTTGGTCGGCTCAGTAACAGGTCTCTTACACACATATAACCTCGAACAAAAGGACATTGAGGAAATACATACCAATGGTCTCACGGGCACTGCTGCGGCCTCCTCCGCTGCTAGCCTTAACTCCGTATTTTTCAAGGTAGGTGTAATCAGCATGGCTGGGGCGAGGGTACAGATCCATTGTACTGCCACCATAGTCCTTCGGCCGCTGGTCCTCATTGCGTACGATCAAGGCGATTGGCGTGCCGAGTGTGAAGCCAAACTCCGTCCCCGACTGGATTTCGACTCGGTCCTTCTCATTGCGCGGGGTGGTGAGGGCGCTCTGACCAGGTCTTCGTCGAGTCATCTGAGGCTGGATGTCATCCTCGGTCAAGGCCATGCCGGGCGGGCAGCCGTCGACGATACAGCCAACCGAGCGGCAGTGAGATTCGCCATAGCTGACAATTTCAATGTCAAAAACGAAACCAACAGAGAGTAGAAAGAGCAGAAAGCAGCCCAACTTACGTGGTGACTCGAAAGTAGTCGCCCCACGTCGACATTTTTGGGGAAAAGCGTGCTGTGAACGGCAATGGACCGGGAGAAAAGATTTTCAATGAAGGAAGAGAACACAATAATCCAAAGCCACGGCCGGTCACGCCTTTCGTATTTAAATAAGATAAGCTGACGGTGAACAGAGTAGCAATGAGGAGTACTTAGTAAGGAGTAAGCCGTAACTAAATCATCCCGCCAAAAAAACGTTCGGCGCTCTTTCGGAGCTGCGGGGACGTTCTGTTTGAAGCTAGCCGTACCAGGACTAGCGGCGCCGATGATCGATTCGATAACGGACAGCTCAATCTACATCGACTACTTCTTCCTTTCTCTCAAAAAAATGCGACAGACCCGCCATCAATGCTTCCAGCACGGTCCACGCGATGCGTGCTGTATGGCCGGACTATATGCCAGCTCCAGATTCCATGGGCGCAGCGATCGATATCGTCGCTGTCACCGTCGCAATTCCCGGAGATAGTTAAACGAAGCTCGAACAAACATCAGATCTACCGCTCGCTGTCACTGGACCCATTCGTGAATCTGTCAATCGAGCAATACCTCCTCCAAAAGACCCCCGAAGACTCAAACGTGCTTTTTCTTTACATCAATCGACCGTGTGTCGTGATAGGTAGAAATCAGAATCCCTGGCTCGAGACGAATCTCGGGGCTCTGTCCACAAATGACGAGGCGTCGTCGGAGCAGGCTCCTTCTACAGCCTCGGTCAATAATGTGTTGTACGTCCGCCGGCATTCTGGTGGCGGAACGGTGTTTCACGATGGCGGAAATCTGAATTACAGCGTTATCTGTCCCCGGGACGTCTTCACCCGCGACCGACATGCAGAAATGGTTGCGCGCGCACTGCAGCGCATCGGCGCCGTCAGCGCCAGAGTCAACGAGAGACACGACATTGTGATATCGCAACAATACCTCCACCAGGCAGAAACACAAACGGCTACTGCAGGGAACCAGGACCCTCCATCAGAGAGGGCCAGCAGTAACAACAGCAGCACACGTGCGCTGAAGATATCCGGTTCAGCCTTCAAGCTCACGCGCAGTCGAGCTCTACATCATGGAACCTGTCTACTCGACTCGCCTAATGTACAGAATCTCGGCGCGTTTCTCAGATCGCCTGCACGACCGTACATTCTTGCCAAGGGTGTGGGCAGCGTGCGGTCTCCCGTAGGGAACGTATCCTCATCGCTCGTCGATTCGGCGCAGCCGTTCTCAATGGAGAGTGTGATATCTAGCATTGTCGACCAGTTCTCTAGCCTATACAATACGGGAAATGACGTTGCTGCGCATGCCGCTACATCTTCTCGCCAGCAGGACGAACAGCTGCGCGTTGGCGACAATTGGATTGCTGGTATTGTTGGCGAGTCTCTTGTGCGAGAGATACCAGATATCCAAACGATTTCTTCAACATTGAAGGTGCTTTATCCCCGACATCTAAATCAAAATTGTCTTTACTAATAACAAGAATGATCAGTCCCTCGATTTCAGATTCCTCCAAACGCCCGAGTTCACTTTCTCAACCTATCCCACCGAGTCCGATCACCGCGAGCGGCCTCCACTACCTTCCTCTCTTCCACACTCGGTAAGTCCATTTCTTTGTCTAAATCCACAATATAAACAACTAAGAAGAGCCAAATAAAATAAAGACGAAAGTCTTCATTCGCGCCAAAAAGGGCTCTATAACTGAAGCCTCAATATCCACATCTTCCTCCTCCGATATCGCGCACGAACAAAATACTCAAGCCCAACAATCCCTCCACGGTCGAAACCTGCATGAATTGGACAGGCGGGCTTGGACCGATGTGGTACGGGCTGTTGTGTCGATTGACGATGGCCTTTTGGAGCCGACGGAACAGGTTGTTGTGGCCATGTCGGATTTTGTGTGTGAGAAGTTTGGGGTTTCGTAGTATATATATATCGGTCGTTTTTCAATGGCCAAGGTAACTAATATGCATGTACCATAGAATTGATTTAGACGATAGAGATACTTGTACAAGTTCAGCATTTCAGAAGGAGCTAGTGACTACGCATAAAGACTTCTGTGTTACTAGTATTCTCATGTCTTCATGTCGAGTAATCTTCGTGATGAATTGATGTGAATGGAATTTATTGATGCTAGTATATACTACTACAATCCTAAAAACATGCTATACAACACCTTAAAAAGACATCAATGCTATCGATAGCAACAAGACCACATGGTTCATCAACAGATCAACATGTCAACATGTCAACGATCATCAATCCATCACTCATTTCCACCGTGATAAGTCGAAAAAAAGAAAAAAAAGAAAAGAAAAAGAATTATATACAAACCGAAACGAAATACAGCAGACCTCTATTGGTTTAGCCCGCATTTACAGATCCTCGCGATTCCTGATCGGACTCGGCATCATCCACCGCAACACGGTCCGCAACCCCGGCATTGACCACCCGAAGCCTCTCCTTGGGCACCGTATAAGTAATCTGAACTAGTCGTCCTTCGACTGCGGCCTCGACGTCCCAATCCTCGCCGTCGTCGTCATGGAAAGGGTCCCCGTCGTCGTCGGTGTATGAGTGCGAGTGCGAGACAGAGCGAATGGTGCTTCGCGATTGACGACCGTCAACGGCCCAGTCTTTTGGTCCCTGTTTGCGCTGCATGTGTGCTGTGGAGGCATCCGACGCTCGTCTTACTGGGGCTAATGCTGAAGGGCCGGGTTCTGGAGATGGAGCGGGGGATGCTGACGATGCTCCTGCGGGTGCAATGGCCGTCATGGTGGTGTTGTTGTTCTCAGAGGAAGACGTAGAGTGTATCGAGGTTGCAGCTTTCTTTGCGTTCGAAAGCGTGCGTCGAAGATTGCCCATCCACGTCGACCCGCCGCCGCGCTTGTACTCTGATTCCAGGGACCGTGTAGGCGACTCTGGAGGCGTCGACCATTCCGGGCCAGACCCAAGCAGCGTCTCGCCTTCCAGGTGAGCTTGCTTACGTCGACTACTCGAGGTGGAGAAAGAGTCAACTGTGGCGGATCTGTCAAATGGCCATCGGACACTGTCACTCTCCAAACGCTCTGCTCGGCTGGGCGATTTCTCTGGTGAGCTGTATCTGCTGGCCTTTTCGTTGTTGGAGGGTTCCAGGATCGGAATGGCTGGTTGCAGAAGGGCTCTTCCTCTTATCGACCCGATCTGGGACCGCTGAATGGACGAGTCGGACATGCTAGAGACAGACGCCTCGGACAGACCTGAATGTGTTCTCTCGCTTTTCTCAGGGGATGCACTGCGAGCTCCCTCTGACCGTATCGACGCGTTGTCAGATGTTTGCTGCTTCATGACCGGGCTCTCAGGGAACGCAATCAGCGGGCGGGAGGGGGACGCAGGGTCGGCAAACGGATCAGATAGTCCTGTCCTTTTCGGCGTTTGAGAACCTGTCTCCTCTCTGTCGTCAATCCCTTCTGGTGGTGTCTCGTACTCCTCACGCTCGTCAATTGGGTGAATGGATCCAGCCCCATAGCCCGTTCTGACTTCATCATACCACCCGGCAGACTGGGTTCTCTGTGGGCGACCAGACAGACTCCTTCGGAGACCTCTCGTCGGACTGGGGATTTCATAGAGTAGCCCCGTTCTCTCGGCTTCCGGCGCGGGACCCTGTGGTGCGGGCACTGCACTGTACTGATGACTCGGCCCTGAAGAGTAAAGGTTTTGAAGAATGGAATTGCGAAGGCTGTCATCCTCCGGGTTCCGATAGCTAGACTCGATACCAGGCTCACCCCATATGTTTGAACGCTCAGCGCCGAAAGCTAGCTTTCGGAGTTCCTTGTCCCTGTGTCGACGGTGGTTCCAGCGCCTCCGCGACCACATCACGTAGGCGACTGCAATAACCGCAATGGCGGCAACAGAGACACCGATTCCGAGGCCAGCCTTGCCTCCAGACGAAGAGAGTGCGCCTCCTGAGTGGTGTCCGGAGCCGCCAGTCTGCGGATGGGGCTGGGAGTACGCTGTGATCCATGCATTGGAGGTCACATTGTATAAATGAACCTGGGAACTGGATTGGAAAGCTGGTGGATCCCGTTTGGGCATTGTGGATGAGGATGAGGATGAAATGGTATAGCCGCCAGATATCACCATCACATCGCCATCCAGCATAGCTGCTGCATGCCCAAACAGGCCCGAGTCCCACGATGGGCCAGATCCAGTAGGCTGTGGAACTTTCCAAGTCCATTCCCCTGTACCGCCGTAGTCTTCACCGACTTCAAGAATGACAAGCTGTGGATTTGCTGGATTGTCTGTGTCGCCCACCCATCCGCCATAGACAATGATCTTGCTCCCGTCAGACGATCTGACAGCGGTATGCCCGGATCGTGGTTCGATCATGGTCTCGCGAGTGGCCAGATCCGTCCGGGGAGAGTCATCAGGGTTGACTGAGATATACGTCCACCCAGCCTCGGGAAGAGAAAACAGGGCGATAGTGGACATGTTGATAAAAGCGTTGTGCGTATGCCCTCCAATGAACAGAAACTGTGCTTCCTGAACAATCCTGCCGGCGGAAGTCGTCGAAGTGGTCTTTTGTAATTCCGTGACGCTATAGCCGGCTTCTGCGACAGGCGGACTGTTTGAATCAACGTCATTGACGCTGTAGCTAGGCGGTTGAGACGAGTTGTTGGGGACCAGCTGTGTCATGGATTGCGAGTAATTGGCGGCGGAGACCCAATCTGTCACAGCGCCTTCCTTAGACGGGCACATTCCTCCAAACGTGTACAGATCAGGTGACGTGCCATACGAGGATGCAAACGCAAAGCCGCTTGCCAGATATCCTAGGCTGCGTCGGTCTGCCGATGCCTGCTTCGCCGGTGACGACGTCCATGTTCCGTTTCCGTGATGATTGTCTTGGTCAACATGGAACGTCCATACCAATGGTTGATCTTGCGATTCCTGACAATTGCCCTGGATAACATTGATACTTCCATCCGTGTTCAAAACGGGAAGAAAAGGTTCGTCATTGGCAGCAAATGGAACGCTGCTGGAAAGAACCGTAGTGTCGGGTCCGTCAGAGGCGATGGTAGAAACATCGACAGAGAGAAACTCGATGCGTGTTTGATCTGCGTTTGGTCGAAGGACATAGGCAAAATCGCTCTCCGATTGATTGACCGGGAAAAGATAAGAAGGTGTATAAGGAAGGCTGGCGTGGGCAGCAGTCATGCACACGCAACACAGCAACAGGCTGTGCCGGATAACTGAGGTGCCGCGAGGCATTCTGGAAACGAATGGTCCCTTTCTGTTGCACTTGTTGCTAGGTGGCCGATGGTCCCCCGAGGGGTACCATACACTCTCGAGAGTGCTGCTGGGTTGAACGTTGTTTACTCGTCCATATATCAGTGATCCCGAGCTTTTGCTGTTGAGATGGTATACAAGGAGTTATTCAACCCACGTAGTACAGTGCTTTCAATTAGATCCCATGATAAGTTTGATAATTGATAGCAGAGAAAAGAAGCACAAGCAGCGCAATCAAATAACGGGCCTCCCATAAACAGTGGTCTGGCCTCACCATGGTGATGAGGACTCTCCACCATGCAACGGGAGGTTGCCCAATCGGCATTGCGCAAGCCAGCAGCCCCTCCTCGGCATGATTTGATAATTTCTGTATAATCTCGTGCTAATCCACGCCAACGTGGACCGCGATTGGCATATGGCGTTGATTAATCGCTCGTGGTGGTCAAGCAAAGCGTGTGTCAACAGTGGTCGTCGCGGCAACGGCAGTAGCGCCGTCGCTGATTGGCTGCAACACGCGACCCACGTCCATCCGGAGCATCAGCGATGTACCCTGCCACAGATCACGAGTGTCATCTGAAGACATTCTGAAAGCTGCCGTTGGCTATTTGCAGTAGTGATGATCAGTCAACGCAACGTTGGTCTACGACAGTCTGCATTGAGGAGCGATGTTCAGGTCCTGATTAAAGGATTGCTAAGGTAACAAACTCCAAGCTGAGTTTATTGGATAAACACCCGGCGCGCAGTTGATGGCTGTGGCAACATACTGGATTCGGTTTTATTTGTAAACAAACAGCAACCTATTGCATTACAAAGAAACTTATCTCAGAAGTAGTAGTAGTAGTAGTAGTAGTAGTAGTAGTAGTAGTAGTAGTAGTAGTAGTAGTAGTGCAAGAGTGTCGACGCCGCCAAGCTTTTACAGATTGACAGATTGACGACCTAAAGACAGATCGGCCACTAGCATCAGATGAAGATCCAAGCAGAACGATTGTATTCCAGTGAACGATATTTATATTATGCAACAGGAGCACTGTACATTGATATAACACATCAGTCAGCACGGCGTAAGTAAAGCACGTGAATTTCAAGAAAATAAAGTAAACTCCATGAAAAGTAAGTGCTGCATATGGTCACATGACATTCGTTGTGTCTAACTGCTTACTATTCAGCCACTGCTATAAGAGAGCATCTTGATACAGTCATAGTCATACGTCGGCCAACAACCGCACTCACTGCAGCCAACACATCTCGACTAGTACGTAGTTTCTATAGTACCAGTGTTCTGTTCTCCATCCCCAAGGTTCTAGACCAACATTAGATGGCCGTCATGACCGAAGCGAACGGTTTTCGTAGTGGGGCCGCATGGAACTCTAGATGATATTTTTCCCTTTCTTTTCAGTGTGTGCGCCTTTCGATGCTCTTCTATGTTCTCCAATTCTACTATGCTTGACTGGATTCTACAGTGTTCCAAAACCTTATGAAGTTAAAGTGGAGTCGAACTGTAAAGTAGATGCGTAGATACTCATCTCCAAGCTGTTGGTTGCATCTCTCGAGTCCGAGCGAATGTAGTATCATGTACTACCTGACATGTGTCCATCGCGTTCAAACAGTCGCATTGGCCGTTACACAGAGGCCGGAAGAATGAGGATCCTCGGCGTGGCAACAAATGAAAGAAAATGCAAAGGAGCCATATTTTAAAGAAGACAAAAGAAAAAGGGATGATGATGCGCAGTGTCACTGTCCGCAGCGCTAGGACCAGCCGGACTGCAAGGGCCTGGCCGCTGGCCAATGGGGCCGACTCGGCCAGAGGAGGAGATTCGAGTCTGCTGTCAAAGCCCTGCCATTGGTGGATGTCACGTTAATAGCGCGCTAAGCCGCATCCGGATTCCACGACTGTATCTCGGTGATTCTTCGGACAGCTCGGGGCGGGACAACTTGATGCTTTTCCCAGATGTTCCAGCTCCAGATATGAACGGCGATAGATAACCCCGGTGGATCGGGTGGCTTCAGGTTTATCACATCGAATCATGTATGATATCACAAAGAAATCGATGGAATATATGGGTGCAAACCGTTGACAAGATGGGCTAGTAAACCAATGCCGTGACGGCCAATCATCGTTGATGCACTCAGGATAGCTCGTACGGCCTATATGAATGGCGGGCCATCCCATAACTAGTTAAAAATCAATAAACTAGGGGATCCAGTCTCTAGCACGCTGTTGTACTACATACTCTGTACATCTTTCTATTGCAACAGATCGTAAACGCCCAAACGTCATTCGAGAGACCCAGAGACCCACAAGGAAATATAGAGGCCAAACAGGGTTTGCATTGCCCAATGACTAGCTCTCGCATCTACTCCGCACCATAAATGAATTTGGTGCCTAATGCAGGAAGACGATTAGGAGTAACGGACAAGTGCAGCGCAATACTCAAACAGTCGTAGCATGGACAAGAGGAAAAAAAAAAAAGAAGAGCCGGCGAGGTGCGTCAGTAGTCGGACGGGGTGAAGCTGCACGCAAGACCCAAAGCAGTCTAGTGTCGCCTGTACGGAGCCAATTTTAGTGTGGCGTCGAACGATGGAGCATGACCTAATGCGGACTAGCGGGCATGGTCGCTTAATGGGCAGCGATTATTGGGGCAAACGCCAGACTGGACGACCAGGACTAACTTGACGGGGAGTTAGGAAGAGTGTAGATGAATGGCTGGTGTCTGACTACGGGCGATACACAACATCCTGTGCGGTGGACTGGAATCGTCGCGAGAACAGTAACGGGTTATTGATGTTAGCAACCAACCCTCTCGTCTACGGCCCAATTGGGCAGTGGCGCAAGAAGAGAGTATCATCTATGAGCGTATCCATTTCAGCATGTTGATGGATCCATGCAATGATACTGCATCACTACAGCGTACGGAGTCGGTGACTTGCCTTCCTCCGGGTTGTCCTGTGGCAGTGAATTACCTACCAGGTGGAGCCAACCAAGCATGGATGTTGATGAAAGCCCTGAAAGGTTTGCGGCCCGCCTACCCTTCGCAAAGAACGGATCAACTCTTCTTTTCTGTTTCGGAAAGACATCATAACAGTCAATGCGTATTTACCGAGTCCTATCTACAGAGTTAGGACGAAAGGAAGCCCTGGCCAAGAACAGAGAGTCTTGGCATGGCACGGACACGCCAACATCAACTTCATTTTGTTCCCGTTCGATAAGTAAAGGTGAATGAGGCGAGAAAAAGGAAGAAGTAATTGCACTGGGGCTCATCAAAATTATAACTCGATGGGGTTAGTGTCCGCGGGCAGTTCCAGAGTAATGTAATCGTTACTATACTGTACATTGCTGGTATGGGAGTAATTATCATCAGCGCGGCCATGATGGACGTCCCGCCCAGCATGGCCGGCACCATGTCGGTCAGCCAATCGACGCGCCGTGGGCGTTTGGCCGTCATCGATCAGCGATCGTTTGGCGGCCAGTCTGTCAAAGTTTATGACCACATCACTAGCTCGCATTCGGAGCCAAGCTAATCATGTAGTCGCTTCTCTCGTTTGGGACCATAACCCAGGACAATGGACCAAGCGACTATCGTGGACATCTGCAAGTTATTTTTCATGCAGCTGGTGAGCTGCTACTGGCTGACACCCGCGAGTATTATCAGCAACTCCAATGCTGGGTTGCGACTCGGGGTGAACAGCCTCCCAGAGGAATAGCATGCCAATCAGGCTGTAATTGATGTCGACTCCTGTCAAATGCATATGCAAGTTGTGTTATCGACCAGTTGCGGAGTGCATTGGTCCCTGGTTTAGCCCGGTTGTGTTTCCATCGTCGTTAACGCTGGTAGCGGTTGGCTCTTGCTGAACAGCAAAACTAGCGTCGACAGCGGATCTTGCTGCTTCAATCTTGCTCGAATGTTTGTCTCCTCCAGACTACCGTCCATGCTAAGCATGCCGTTGACGAGTCGTCGTCATCCATGCATCAGACGCTAGCACGCAGCAAGCACCAAGACGCACCTGGACAGTGGACACCACCGTCTCAACGTCGACGAGCTTGGGCCTTGGGCTCTAGCGGGGTTGGCGAAATTCTAAACGGGAGCGGATTACGGAGTAGCAAGTATAGAGTACCGTACCTAGTCAGTAGTCGACCAGCTATGACAGTAGTCAGCTAGTAATATGTAATATATGTGCTGTGTAGTCTGGATTACAGGGTGATTCATCGAGGAGCTGCTGCCGTCGCAAGCAGAAGGGCTTGGCTCAACTTGGCTCGCTTTGTCCAAGCGACGGGGAGGCCTATACGAATGGCGATTGATGCGCGCCAATCACGCTGCTGATCGGAATGGTCAGTGGAACTGCCAAGCAATCACTGGCCATCGCGGCGTCGCTGGCCGCCGGTGACTGGCCGGAGAGCTCTGGGCGGGGCTGGTGGGTAAAGGCTAGCGCTACCGAGCCTATCAGGAAAGAGTGGGCCCGCCCACTCCCTGCGAGGCCCCGTTTCCTTGCAACTCTTCAGCCAGTCAAGGCGCACAGACCCAGGCCCACTCGCCAAGCTTACTCAGGATATCATAGCGAACAAAGTTTCCCTTCTCTGTGTGGTGCTGAGGAGAGGCTTCTTTCTCTCTGTTTCTTCGTCACGGCTAGGACTGGCGGATGCCTCAGGCTGCCGTTCCGTGGTTCGTCCTGTAGCCACCATCTGACATCGTTACATGTCTGGTGGAAATACAGGCAGTCCTGGAAAGCATGCATGGCAAATGAGATTAATGATCGAGAGAGCAATTAATTCGCGATAAGACTTACAACGCTCTACCAGCGACGCTCACAGACCACCGCTGCCCGGAGCTAAGGTTCTCGTCGGCCCTGTCACGCTCGCCCAAGTGTAGTCAGTCCCCGGTGGCCCGGTGCAGGTGGCCACTCATCGTCATCCGCATCACTGCTGCTGATGATTATTACCGTTACTGTAATCCTACTTACTGACTTAGTCCTTGCGACCACGGCGCCCGTCTTGGCAATCTATTCCCTAGCTGTTTTGTCCACCCCGGACAGCCAGACTGCGTTAATTATTGAATGATATTTTAAGCCAATAAGGGAAATTAATAATAGCAGACACAGCATCGAGTAAATAACGAGTGAACAGACTTTGCTTGTTCGTAATCTACTTTGGACAAGGGCTGTATGCACTCGGGATCCCCAATCAGATTCGCCCGTCAGGACGCGCTGTAACTGCTCTGTACCCTCATAACCACTGACTGACATACCCGCCGCCCCTCCACCACCCGCCTCTTTCCTCATTTCACAGCCTGGCCGACTCGCTCTTTCCTCCGCGGCAAACCTGCTCCTGCTGCTCCTCCTCCTCCTCCTGCACCATCTGCGAACTTTCCTGTCTCCGATTCTGTCTCTTGCCTTCTCACTCATCTCTACTTCCTTTCTCTTCTATTATCCTTGATTCATCCACCGTATCGCTTCTGTTTCTTGTACATTCACTCGTCCGCGCCTCTCGTCCGTTTCGATTGTTCGTGTTGTGAATTCCTGTTTCTTGTCGGTTCTGCCTTTTCCTTTTTGGGGGCTCGCTCCTGGCGTGCGCTACCAATCGAGACAACTTTTCGGCACGACTACCGGGTTTGGCCCTGTGCAAGCGCCTTGGTCAACCAAATCTTGCGCCGACCTCGACGTCACGGCAAGGCCATGTCGTCTTCCCTCCATCCACTGACCCTGTACGATACTAGATAGCTCGATCAGACAGAACAACAGATCGCAGTCGTCCTCCTTGCGCGAACCGCCAATTTTCCCAACACGGCCCCCCTCTACCCCCCACCAACAGCTTGCGCCGTCGATCGCAAACACACAAGAAAAGAAGAAGGGGAAAACCAACAAGCGAACGACTCAGGCATCGCCTGTTGTACTCGGTCGTCTTCAATGCGTCTATCGGGTGTGCCCTGTCTCTTCATGGATTGAGGGCTACCTGTCCTGGTGACTCGGAAGTGATCTCCCATCATCACCGCCACCGATTTGGTGCAGCCTAAACTCGTCTCGAGCCGTGAAGAAATGTACCGATTGCGGAACGGAATCAGTCGATAGCTTCCCTTTTCCTTCCTCTTTCTCATCCACCATGGGGTTGTTTGAGCGACGCTCGTCCAAGGCCGGCCTGGAAGACATCGAGCGATCAGATGCTCCTCCTCGTCCCGACTCCGGCACCCCTCCGCCGCCGCATCGTGCGGCCGATGCTCCCCTTCGAGCCGGCGAAACATCCGAGTCGAGCCTCTCCTTTGCGGATCGGATGCTGGCATCCAAACACGCGTCCAAGTTCTCCGCTCTGCGGGGTGACTCGCATTCGTTCCATCACCCGTTCCACTTCCTCCCACACTCGTCGAGTAACTCGAGGGCGTCCTCGACCAAAACCTCGTCGAGCTCCCTGCAGGCCTTGAATGAGGAGACAGTCACCGATGGCGTGAGCCGGGTTGATCATCAACCGCTGTTTGGACGACGACTGTCCCAGCAGTTGGAGCAGCTCCCACGACCACTGGCGCCGAAAACCCAGTCGATCAATACCTCAGCCGACCTACCCGTCTATCCCGATCAATCCTACGCCGTCCTACAATCCCAAGTTCACCCGCCGCCCTACCGACCGTCTCTCCGCGGTCGAAGCTCCTATCCATCTCACGTCGACCAGACCCGGCACCATGAGCACGCCCTGCCATTCGGTCCCCGCACAGTTGATAGTACACCCATCCCGAGTCCTGGCTTATTTTCCGGCCGCAGTGCTCGCACGTCTCCCTCAGTGGGCTCCGATGACGAGGCCTTTGCCTTCAGTCCCTCCCTACACCCGACCCACCTTCAGCCTCCCAAAGAGTGAGTTTGACGAGCCCGGTACTTGATTTTGATTTTGTTTTCTCGGTACTAACTCGCCACAGAACACATACCGCCGAAGTGGAACGCGATGTCCAGACTGGAAACAAGCTCATCAACGACTACGAAGTGCTCGAAGAGCTGGGTCGTGGCGAGCATGGCAAAGTCAAACTTGGCCGACATCTGCCCACTAAGCAACCCGTCGCCATCAAAATTGTTCAGCGCTACTCCAAACGCCGCCGCTTAGGAAAATTGGGGAACCCGGAAGACAAGGTCAAAAAGGAGGTCGCCATCCTCAAGAAAGCTCGCCATCCCAATGTAGTCAGCCTGTTAGAAGTCATAGACGATCCCAACCGTCAAAAGGTCTATATCGTTTTGGAGTATGTCGAGCATGGGGAGATCAAGTGGCGCAAGAAGGGCCTCAAGGAAATCATCCAGGTCGACAAGCTTCGTCTGGATAGAGAAAAGAACGGCTATCCGGACTCCGCTTCGTTCGACGACGAGTGCCAACAAAAGTATCGCAGCCTCCAGTCCCAACGGCGGTTTAGGGAATCCCTCCGCGAAAGACGCCGGGCGCATGCCCAGAACAGGTCCCAGCAGAAAATACCGGCCTGGAGCTTGGAGCATGGTGGAGAATCCGACGATGAGCTTGGTCCCGAATTGTCGCTGGCACGATCTCTCAGTCGTAACCTGGCCTTACAAGAGGCTGGAGACAACCATGTGTCGCCAAGCCAGTCTTATGCGAGCTCCATCTCCGAGTTTGACCGCTACATGCGTGACAACAACTTGGCTGCCGTGGAAGGGAGCATGTATGGCGCGTATGCCTCGGACTACTCGTTTGAACGCCGGCATAGCACCGCGTCGAGTCTGTTTGGTTATGCCTCTTCTGAGGCGGACTTTTTCAGCGATGATGACGACATGTCTTATGTTCCTTGTCTCACGATTGAGGAAGCCCGCAACGCCTTCCGGGACGCCGTCTTGGGACTCGAATACCTACATTACCAAGGCATCATCCACCGTGACATCAAGCCGGCGAACCTGCTCGTCACCTCCAAGGGTCAGGTCAAAATCTCCGACTTTGGCGTGTCTTACCTGGGTCGGCCGATTCGGGACGAAGATGAAGAACAGGTGACCGAAACCGATGCGACTGAACTGGATGACGCCCGAGGCGAACTGTCCAAGACTGTCGGCACGCCAGCCTTTTACGCCCCCGAGCTGTGCTATAGTGGTGACGACTACGTTGATGCCAATGGCAAAGGACCCAAGATCACCGGCGCGATCGACATCTGGTCTCTCGGCGTCACCCTCTATGGGATGATCTTTGGCCGATTGCCGTTTGTCTCGGACGACGAGTACAACCTCTTCCAGTCCATTGGGAAAAGCGAGCTCTTCATCCCGAGTAAACGCCTCAAGCCCGTTGAAGTCGAGCCGATCAGGACCTCCCCCGACCAGCGTCCTCAGGTGATGAACAGCAACAAGCGTCTGGACGATGAGCTTGTGTACGAAGACATTGACGAGAAGTTGGTCGACCTCTTGCGGCGACTCCTCACCAAGGACCCCCAGAAGCGGATCACGATCAGAGAGATCAAGACGCACGAATGGGTTCTGGAAGACCTCAAGGAAGACCCGCTTGACTGGGTTCAGAAGACTGATCCGCAGAGCAAGGGCAACCGGATTGAAGTCTCAAAGGAAGAAGTGACGAGCGCCGTCAGCAAAGTGCCTTTTGTTGATCGTGTTCGGTCGCATATAAACAAGTTGTCTGGCTATCTGGTAGGGTCCCGTCGCGGGTACCCGAAGCGGACTGCGAGCGCTGCAGGTACCAGCGCAGAATCGCACACGACGTCTAGGGACCGCCTCGGCGGACGCCGTGCCAGTCTACGGGGTGATGAAGATCACCATCGGACCATACGGACGTCCCGGGAATCGGAGCATCCGCTATCGCAGAGTGTCATTGCTAGTCCCGACGATACGCCTGAAAAGGATTCATATTTCCCAGAACCACAGACCACGACGTCGACAGCAGTTGCTCCGCAGTCTACCCCTCGGCCGCCTCTACCTGGCCGGTTCCCCTCGTCGATGTCGAGTGCTGCCTCGACGAAAACCATGAGACCGGCAACGCCAGACGACAAAATCCCAACACTAGCAGAGACTTCGCAGGAGATCTCTCCGTCCAGCCCGACACATGTCAGCGGTCTCTTCTCGGGCGCTGTCAACCGGTTGTCAAAGGGAAGCAGTGATGAGGAACAGCAGCCTTCGGAAGGATCGCAATCTACCGATCGAACTGCTGCCGAGAACGATGCTCATTCGGGTCCCAGTCTAGCCTGGAATGCCGCGTCAGCCACAGGCCATGTTGTGACTCCTAATCATTGGAAGGAGGAGAGCCGCCCCCGCAGTCAAGACTCACATATCACCGGATTTTCTCCGCCTTCGGGCCACCGTCGCAACCGTTCCGAACAGATGGGGCTTGGAAACCATACCACTTATTTCCAATTTGCCAAGGAAGCCCTGCTTCGCCATCAAGACGAACATCCCCATCCCGCCACGGAACACGCGCATGAAATCGAAGACGGTAGTTCCCGTCAAGTTAGCCCGGCGGATTCCACTAACAACGTCACGAGTGGAGGTCTGATGACTTCACCGCCCTCCGCTGCGACGATATCGACGACCTCGATAGACGAAAGCGCCAGTGAAACGTCTCGCAGCGCGTCGCATCCCAGTATACCTTCCGTCGTTTCAGGAGCTTCTTCTCTCTCGAACGAGGGATTACATCTTCATATGCATATGAAGGAGCGAGAAAAGGAACTGGATGCAACGACCTATGTGCCACCCATCATGAGGACAGGTGATACCATCACCGCAAGGAATTTCCGGCAGTACCGGTCAGCTGAGGATGAAGAATATCGCTATGACTGCGATGATGAAGAAGATGACGACTCTGAAGACGAAGGTATTGTCTTTGGCAAAAAGAAAGGGAAGGCCTGATACCAGCCTAACGTTTTCTCTGCATCTGTCTATATACGTTGGACATGGCCGTGCTTGACTCCTCTATGGGTGGGGCACTATTCTATTTTTCCATACGTTTTTATCTATATCACTTTTTTATTCTTACTTCTTTTATCCCCATGGCATGCTGGGGTACGAAATTTCCACGATTTGAAAACGGTTTATTCACATTACGGGCGGCTCTGTCTGGACACTGGATGGAGCAGCAGTCTCCATGTCTCCATGTCTCCTCTCCGTGTGCCAATATTGATGTACAGTACGATAATGAACGCCAATGCTCCTTTCTAACTGGTGCAATGGGGTTCTGTCTTTCAATGGACGTTAGCCTAGATCATGCTAACTCTCCTTTTTTTCTGGTTTGGGAGGCAAAAATTCTTGTTTGGGGAGTGAAGGTGTGTTCTAGTCTCGCATTGCTGGCGTTTTGGTTTCTTTCGAATTGCCTGTCTTTTCTTTCTTCTGCTTTTTCCTTTTTCTTTTCTCGTGTAAATATTGCGCGATTAGGTTAATCCTCATTTGATTTTCCCTTTCTTCAACTGTCTACGTGGGCAAAGGGGCCGTCTGCGCCTTGGCTGAGTGGATTAGGGCACAGAAAGCTGATGTGAGACGAAGTATCTGAGTACTGTAGATTTCATCCTCCCATCTTCGGCATAGACAAGTGGTTTCTACTACCTTTGTTAGTGAAAGCAGACTGACTGCACTCAAGATCAATCTCCCTTTTGATTCAGGTGTAGTAACATCTCTTGTAACCTCGGTCGACCGCCCCTGGTTCATACATAGCCACAGAGCGATACTCCAGAGGATTCCTTAACTATGCAATAATGTTGGATACCCCCAGGCTCAAAGGGTAGTAGTAAAGGAGTCAGTCCAGGTAATATTATAAATCTGCCTTTGTCGACATTAATGGGTTCATTATGTTGAAGTTTCTAATTATTTTTACTCACAGCAATCTAACTAGCGAGTTCCTACACAATGTGGTATTATGTAAATACTCTGTCCTCAGTTAATAATAGCTGATAATGATGTGGCTATGGGTTGGGGTCCAGTAGGCCTACAATTAGAGTTAGTTGTTCTGCATAGAGACTCGAATCTCGAGTCTATAGGAGAATTGGGGAAAGGATTCGGCGATCAAAAGGTGTGGCTTGGGCTTAGTAAGGCAATCAAATGAATGATGAAACACGCTTGAGACTGCCCGTGCACTGGGACCTTTCGAGAAAGAGTGGATTGATCAAAGATGTGAAAGTAACGATACTAACACCTAGCTGGAAAGAGGATGGCAGTGCAGCGTCGGTCCTTCTGGTGTGGCTGAGCAGGGAAAATCCGGAAGATTCACCAAAAAACCCTAACTAAGGGATTGGGATAACATAGTAGACATGGGCTTTGAGTTGCTCTTATTAGATAGCTTGCATAAGTCTAAACACTGTGCAGTCGAGAACGAACCAAAAATAGATTGAGTCTGATCCGTAATCCGGACTCTGTCGTACTTGCTTAAGAGCTGCTGCAAGTGAGATACATACCTGATGCAGAAGAGATTGCCTTAGGCAGCAGGATTAATCGAGCTGATGTCTGTGGCCCAGACTAAGCCTGACCAGATACTGGACACTGGCAGGATACAGTTTGTTTGCAGCTGCAGGCTGACGTACATAAAGTATCAGTAGGCATTCGTTTATACGTGGCGTCATTCCAGTCTTCTTCTTCTCTATTGTGAAGAAGGGGGAGTGGTTGATATGTAGTTGATAGGAATATCGTTACCGGCTCTACAGAATATATGCTAGATTCAAATCTGCCTCTGCTGAGGTCGCGACGTTCAAGTTAGACATGGCAAAAAGACCCTCAATGTCAATCACTTAATTCCAACGTTTCTTTTCTTGAGTATCCCAACTGCAGCCCAAGCCAGATGGGTACCTGACCAGACCCTATCCAAGCCTGCGGCCCAATAGCAACGCCGCAAGGACGTCCATACAGCTCACAATAGAATTAGCTCTGGTCTTTGCTGAGCCTCGCTGCCAGCCGGGGTCATCCCGATGTTCGATCCTAATTACTGTAAGCTGGCTTGGAACCCCCCCCCGCATCTACGCTAGACTTAGGATTCTTGTAGCCTGTCCGACGGACTACCCTATCCGCGGTGTGCTACTTCACAAGTCAACCAGTCCAGGGCGAATACAAGTTCTTTGCTGTCTCCAGGCGCCAGTAGTTTGCTACTTAGATCCCGGCAACCACCTGCTAATTGGTTTTTTCCGCTTGCTGCCAGACGACGCATTGTCCAATGTTCTAATTTGCTGCCCACAAATGTCGTTGTAGTCTTGGAAGATCATGAACGAGTCCTAGGGATTGCTGATCTTGCGACCTCCAAGAAAAGTATTGAGAGACTCAGACAGCCCATTGGCGCTGACCAGCATTCGTCACTTTATAACCAGCCCGTTCCTGCTGCAGCTGTTGCTCCCCATACCATTCTATCACTGTTGGGATTCTGTATATTGGTTCTTGTGTAGATGTCGAGTTCACTCGAGTTGTCTCCTTCCCCCGCCGACTCCCGCCAAGACCGCGCGCACAAGTGACGAGTGACTTTGGCTCGACGACAAACGGATCGCTCGACTCAGCTTTTCCTCTTCTCTCTCAACCTCTCCGTCTCCAAACTGCACGCGTCCTGCTCGGTTTCCCACGTCTATCGCGGTAACGTGCTTGTCCTCATCGCTGGTTGCAGCGTTTCGGTGCGGCTGATACTAATCCACAACCAGGGTTGGATTAGTCGGGCTCTCTAGGCTGACCGCAAGGCGCACTCACTCCCCCTCGGCCCCCTCCCCTCCTCTCTCTTCTCTGGCCAGTGTCGGGGTCTGGGTCTGTCTAAGTCTGCCCGTCTCTCTCCGGTCATTGCGCATCTGTCTGTTCCTCCTGTTTGCCCTTCCTCGGCCACACAATCAAATCGTTCTGCTTGTGCCTCGCGGCGTCTCCTCCCTCTGGACAGCTGACAGCCCAGCCAAGTTGCTCGCTCGATCAGTCCGCGGAGAAAGCAGACCCGTGCTTGGCCTCGCCCCTCTATCGTCCGCCGTCGGGCCCGAAGCGCGCTCCTTAGTTGACTTGTGTTTCTTGTGTGCCTTTGCGTTTGCTTGTACCGGGCTTACTCGAGTCTCGCAACCCCCCCTCCCCCCGGGCACACAAAGCGCTGGGCCGTTGTTGTCTCACTCGCTTTCTAACAAATCTCCCCAGTCGGACTCTGGCCCTTCTTCGCCATGGACCCTCACGGCGCTCACGGCCAATTCTCCAATCGCGGTCGTTCGCCGTCTGCGGGCGTCCAGAGTCGCAACGTCAGCCCCTCACCACACGCGCCCTACCACGATGCTGCTGCCATGTCGTCGCTGAATCCTGCGTCTATGGCCAACACTGCTGGGGCCTTTCCTGACGTTTCCTATGCTTCCGTGCTGCCGGATTCAAGCACCGCCGATGCCTATGCTGTTAATCAGCCCTACTTGACCGCACCTCCCCAACAGCAACAGCCGCCGTCGCAGCAACAACAGCAGCCGCAGCACCAGTCCCCCCACCACGACAATACCTTTGCGCAAACTCAGCAATACTCGCCATCGTTTGCGGCCAGTTTCAGCAACCAGCTCGAGCAGTCGACCAGCCAGCAGGATGACAATTTTTCGAATCTGCTGCACTCGAACCCCGCCGATTTCGACTTTACGCAGTACCCGACTGACACCACCGGCGTCGCTGCCAACTACGATACCTCTCTGCTGCAGTCGCAACAGTCTCCCCGCGCGAACCAAATGATCAATACTGGCGACATGACCGGTCAATTGGGTTCTCCGCACTTACTGGCTCCGGAGCACCACTCATCGCCTGGAAATAGCCACACGTCGCCTCCCGCATTTTACTCTCCGCAGCATTCTCGACACACGTCTTTAGATCCAGCGAGCGCGGCTTTTATGACGAACCAGTCCCAGGCTGATTGGCAGGGGATGCTAGGTAACCCAGCTTTTCAAGGCCATCGTCGGGCTCCTTCGGAACACTCGGACGTTTCCTCGGTCTCCCACCACTCGCCGTTTGCCGGGCACCATGAATCCTTTGAGACCGTCGACGGTGCTTCTCCTTCACTGGTTGCGCAAAACGATCCGGTTCTGTACGAGAACGCCCTGGGAATCGAGTCTTTTACGTTATCTGAGCAACAGCATCAACAACAACAGCAACAACAAGGGCTAAGCCCTGCTCACAGTCCCTACGTCTCCCCACAGCTCTCTTCCCAGGACATCGGCAATGATGGGTTGTTCCTTTCTAACCAGCAAAACACGACGCAATTCCCCACCATGTCAAATGACATCTACCAGCCGTCCAGCGACGGTATCTTGCAGGCGACGGATCTTCACGCTACTGAGTCGCAGATGAGCAATATGGCGCCGCCACCTGCGATCAATGTGGAGTTTGCGCCTCCTTCACGGGTCCCTAGTTTCGGACCTGGAAATGATGCTGATTTTGATGGGCTCTCTCCACCGTCTCGTAAGTAGAAACATGTCTGTTCTTGTTATTGTTTTATTGTCTCGTTTGATCCTCGGTCTCTTTATAATGGAACGGAGGTCCCAGTTGATAGAGGCTTTGCTGACAGATAGGCAAGGTTCTCGGGGAAGAAGCAAGTCCGATCCATTCGGACGGCCTCAACCGGTCAATCGTCCGCACTCTTCGTCTGTCTCGTCGACCGGCAGCATGGACCCGGCCGTAGGCTCAGCGTCACGGTCGCTGTCGCCGTTTGACTCCATACCGCGGGGATCGCGCAGCAACCCGGGTTCGCGGGATGTATCCCCGTCATCCAAGTCCAGTGGCCGTCGACTATCGACATCTTCTATTGAAAGCCGCAACTACATACTCGATCTAGCCGACCCTCTACGGTCCGGAGCGTCAGCGAGCGAGTCAAAGCGGACGCAAAAGCACCCTGCCACGTTTCAGTGCACGCTCTGTCCAAAGCGGTTTACTCGTGCATACAACTTGCGCTCCCATCTCCGCACCCACACCGACGAGCGCCCCTTCGTTTGTACAGTGTGTGGGAAAGCCTTTGCCCGGCAGCACGACCGGAAACGACACGAAGGCTTACATTCCGGCGAGAAGAAATTCGTCTGCCGGGGCGAGCTGGCACGAGGCGGCCAATGGGGCTGTGGACGACGCTTCGCGCGTGCAGATGCCCTGGGTCGTCATTTCCGGTCCGAAGCTGGCCGAGTGTGTATCAAGCCATTACTCGACGAAGAGGCAGAGGAACGGAACCGAAACATGCTGGAGCAACAGCAACAACAGCAAGCCGGGCACCTTCAG
This sequence comes from Talaromyces piceae, assembly GCA_001657655.1. NCBI lineage: Eukaryota > Fungi > Ascomycota > Eurotiomycetes > Eurotiales > Trichocomaceae > Talaromyces > Talaromyces piceae. The sequence continues at coordinate 2,035,756 of JNNX01000001.1, forward strand.
CCTGTTCAGCAGCCGATGGTCGTCTCGGGTTTGGACAATCAGCCCGGCAGTGGTTTCACCCTCCCTGCAGCATTACTCGCTCAATACCCTGCCTTGCAAACATTACAATGGGACCAACTTGCTGCAACGGGAGACGATCCCAACGACATCAGCGGCCGAAGCAGCTTCGACGCCAGCTCAGGCGGAGAATTCGGCTTTGACGAGGACGATCTTGGCGGTGGGAACTTCAATCCTGCTGCTACTGCCGCTGGTCCTATATACGGCTTGAATAACCCTGGCGCTCAGAACTTTGGCTTGAATCCAGGCAACCCCGGTTTTGGCGGTCAAGAATGGGGTTAATGACATAAACATCTCGTTTGCTTCATGCATATGGCTTCTCACCTTTTTTGGGGGTCCTTTTTTCTCGTTTTTGGGATCATGATAGAAATGGAATGGCGTACGGGACGGGAAATCAAAGTGAACGTTGAGTTCATTGGGACGTGATTACTGATTGCGATGTTTTGTTTGGTTATTTAATGCGTGGTTCTATCCGTTTGTCTCTTTAAATCTTTCCGGTTATGGGATCCTTCTATCCACGGAAGAGCTAGGTATTCATAAAAACAATATCTCGGTCCGCTTGGTTTGCATGGATATCGCTCCTTTTATATTCTTTCTCGTTGCCTCTCGTCTAATCTGTTTTTACAACAANCCCCCCCCCCCCCCCCCCCTTTACTTGATATATACCCGGGGAGATGTTTGCTATCTAGAATGTTGAGTTTTTTTTTTTTTTAGATATTCACTATTCTGATTTTTGGGCTTAATCACTCTGGTCGAATGATTAGAGCAGAATTCTCTAGAGACTTTTTATGAATTTCTGTGTAATTGACACAGAGCGATTGATTCAATGTTGTACCGGTTTGACGTATGAATTTCACAAGTCAAACAAAGCATGTAAAAGGCGGTGATATCTGTCTGCACAAATCTAATGCGAGAAAGCAGACCTTGGTCTTGAGGGAACTGTTGTTTGACATGCCAAAAAGAAAAATCTAAACCAAAATAACTAAACAAAAAGACAAAACTTGGAGGATATAAAATTACATTCGATAACATTCTGAAGAATCTTGAAAAGTGTATCTATAGCAATCATCTATTTCAACGCCCGGCGCTGCTGCTGGACAACCAACTTCTCCAACGCCACAATCCATTTCCGCGCAAACTCTTCCTCCGTGAAGCGCAAAGCAGACTTTCGCGCCCTCAGGCGCATAGCGACCCTTTCCCCCTCTGGTAGAGTGAGCGCGGCTTCAAAGGCAGCCGCGAACTCGTCTTCGGTAGTCGCGCGGAACCCGGTTGCGCCGCCCTCGTCCAAGTCGACGACGATGTCTTCGCGTGGACCGCCGGAGTCATGGACGACACTGATCAGGCCCGCGGCTTGGTACTCGACCACGCCGATGCCAAAGTGCTCGTTCCACATGGCGTTGGTCCCGATTGAAGAGGAGCGCAGGTGCGAGAGGATCGTCGGCCAGCTGGCGTCGCAGAGAAATTCGGTGTGCTCGCGGATGTGTAGTTCATGGGCCAGGAGGCGGAGGTTGTAGATGTGTGTTTCATCCGGGCTGGACTGCCGCACGGAGCCGATAAGGATGAGTTTGGGGGTAGGCAATGACGATTTGGCGGAATTCTTGCGCCGGTTGTTGATGAATTGCGCGAATGCGCGGAGCACTAGTGCGTGGTTCTTTTCTGGCCGAAATTGGGCAATGTACAGGATGCTGGGTTCTCGACTCGACTCGCTGGCGCTGTTGACGTCGATTGACGAGCGTAATTCTGACACGGCGGTTGGTGGGAAGACGACGGTGGCCTTTTCGTGCTCCATGTTCTTCCGTGAGGGCCCCCAGAGAGAATTGATATGGGCTGATGTCCACGACGAATTGGTCATGACCACGTCGACTTTGCTGCCAACCCAGCCGTACAGCTTCGCGAATAGCTTCCAGTATTCCTTCTTTGCCACGCCTTTCAAACCAGCACCGGCTCCAGAGTTCAAGCCTTTCACTCCGGTCTCGTCGTCCAAGGATTCCAACATGTCAGTCGAGATGGTCGGATAGTGCACGTATGCCCCCGTCGGAACTGATGGGAACAGATACTTGGAGAGGGCGATCGTGAAAGCATAGCCCATGGTGTCGATGTATATGTCGGGAACGAGAAGATTGAATGCATCCACTGCCACAATCAATGAACCCAGCGACTGTCCAAGGAGCGTCATGTGCGGGTACATGCTGCTGAGCATATACTTTCGTGTTGATAGATACAATAAGACTACCGTGGGGGCATGCAGCCGGATATTGAATCGAGTCTGGACGCAAACCGTTATATCAGTCTGCTGTTTCCGTATACTCTGCTTGCATAGAACACTCACCTCGACTCTTTCCACCATAGCAGCCTTCGTGACTTCATGATCACCAGTGTAGATAGCACATACTGCCTGATTGCCCCAACGTCAGAATCCAATTACGCTTCGAACTGTAATACCACAACAAACCTTTGGCCATCGCTCCTGGGTCGCCTTCACGGCAGCCCAAAGCACACGCTCTCCGCCTCCTCCGGCATTACTAAAAGATAGTCAGAAGAAGTTTCGCTGACATAAATTTCTGGGCCCAACTTTACCAGAATGGATGGAAGAAACCTATAATCCCTTCCCAGTTTTGACCGTATGGCTCTCCATTGTTCGCCACGCCTGGTGATGAGTCTACCTTTTCCCAGTCCTCATCTTCTGGTCCTGCCGTCGAAGATGGTCTTGTGGATCGGTATTCCTCTTCTTCAATGCGCACGCGCGAGAGAACCACCTCCCTCCGGCCATTTGTTTTGTTCTTGAGAAACCAGCCAACACTGCGGAGAGTCGCGCTCAGTATATAACCGCCCAATGTCGGGAGCAGCACAATTGTGGCCAGTAGAACAACGGCGCTAAGAAACGCCGCGGTGAACATCATGTTTGCTAACCTCAAAGCTGGAGCGATGGCAAATAACAAGCTCTTCAGTTGACTTGGCGGGTGGGGACCTCTAGTCCATACTGGAGGCGCAGAATCCGCGTTTGACTAGAAAGAGAAGGAGGGGCGGGGGTTTCTCTGGCTACGTTTGCCTGGGAGCCTGGTGCTCCTCCCCTCTGAGAAAACACTCGTGTTATTCTTTCGCGAACGTGGGTGTTTTCCAGGTTACTCTGCTCCGTCTGGGGACACATCACCCTCCACGCTCCCCGTGGCTTATCGGTGGGGCACGTGATAGCGCCGCAGTCAAATGATACAAACAAGCCAAGCTCAGACTAGCGCGCTCCGGCCTGGCCGCGGCCCTTTGAACGATATTTACACCTCCATCCATACAATCAATGGCATATCGCGGTGTCCAACGAACATTTTTGCTTGACATCCTACTGCATCTAGCTTTTAAGCTGACTTGCAATGGTTGCTGAGATTCTCATAGTCGCCGATTGACCCCTCACCTCTCGGTATTCGGTAAACGCCATCATGAGACCGCTTCTTCGACCATTGAGTGCGCGACCCATCGCCGGATCCAGCTCATCCCGATTCCTTGTGCGAAACTTCCATGCTACACGACCGGCGTCGTTGATCGCAGAGGCTCTCTCGGCATCTACTGGCTTTCTTCAGGCCGTGCACTCGGTATCCGGTCTACCATGGGTCGCGTCAATTCCCTTAACAGCTTTTGTGGTTCGAACATTCGTCGCATTACCTCTCCATGTCCTAGCGCGCAAACACGCCAGACAGAAGACAAACTTGCTACCGCTTATTATGTCATACAACAAACACCTGAAAGCCAGAATCGATCAAACCACAATGATTGATAGGGCCATGATGCGGCAAAATAATAAACAACAACAGACTTTCCTGAAAGAGAAGACGAAAGACATCTATCGCCGTTGGCGGGTTTCTCGCTACGCGGCAATCTTTCCGTTTTTGCAGCTTCCCATCTGGCTCACTTTAATGGAGGGTGTACGGGCCCTGTGCGGCGTCAATGCCGGACTGTTTCGCTACTTTCTTCCAGCTGGTGGCAGCCCCGAGGCGGCCAGTCTCCCGGTCATGGAGCCCACCTTGGCAACTGAGGGTGCCCTCTGGTTCCCCAATCTCCTTGCTGGTGATCCAACTGGCTGCTTATCTATAATCCTTACCCTTACCCTAGTCCTCAACGTGCAAAAGGGCTGGAAGGCCAAGTCCCTCGCCGAAGCCTCGGATTTCGCGGGTCTGGCAATGGTGTATCACCTGTGGAATAAGTTCCTGAAAACCGGCGCTACTGCTCTGGGCATTTACATCGGGTTAATGTCCTACCTCTCAGGCATGCCCGCCGGCATGATGCTGTACTGGATTACTAGCTCCAACATCGCCACGCTTCAGTCGATTGCACTGTCAAAAGTTATGTTTGCGAGAAAACCCCTTCAGCCGTGGACTCAGAAATACGCTCGTGTTCTTAGGACGGGAGAAAAGGCTCCACCAACAAAGTCTCTCCTGTGAGGCCGAATGCATACATTATACGTTTCCTCCTTTATTTTCCTTACTACTACTTCCGACGCCCTTACATAGCCTACATTTACACATGCCGGTCCATGTACGAGTGGCTTTATGCTGGGTCAGTCGTTCACCTTTGAAAAAGGATTCCACGTCAACAGCCCCTTTCATGAGCTCTATGAAACGGATATAGGCGTCCCGTGACACGAAGCTACTTTAATGGCATTTCTTGTCTAGGGGAGCTTCAAAGAATCTATCGAGTATCTCGGGCACGAGCTGGTGAGGTCTCTCGCTAAATTTGACTAGTTGCGCGGAGAAAAGGTCACAAAACAACATGTACATTAATAAAAAAGTAAATAAATAACACTGTGTATCATAGAATGATCAACCAAAAAGAAGAAATCCCTGGGAAAACGCCTTGTAAGATCTTGAGTGTCACGGATCTAGCATACCACTAACGATAAGAGTCATGCTGCACTACCGCCGACAAAGGAGAAAGTGCCTTCAAAAACCCTGAGGAAGTGATAAATACAGTACAGATTTGGTGCTCTAGGGGCGTGAAGTTGCCATTCTACAACTTCGGTTTGCTTTCCTCTATAACAGCGCTGGCTTCCTTGTTGACAGAAACACTGCGGTCATCAGTGCCTTCGCCGAAGAAAATGACTTCAACTGTGATGTCGTCACTATAGACTTGATCAGTATTGAATAAGCTAAACACTTTGAGATTGAGACATACCGATATCGTCTAGAGTAAGGACTAGGCAACGTCAATAGAGCCGAAACCATATCCCTATCCTTTCCTCCCATTGCATTTCGCACCAGATGTGTAGCGGCATTCTTATCCTCAACCACGAAGCGCTGAGCTGCTCCCGGAATGTCGTATTGCTGCTGGCGTATCGGTGGCCGCTGACCCTCGCCGCTCGTTTCACCACTCTTTTCAACAGGCAGCTGCTTTGGCTGTGAAGAAAACCAACTCTGCAGCCAGGCACGGTTTCCGTCGGCGCCACCAGATCGCTGGCTCTCGATCCACTGGCCAACAAGGCCAACCACTTCCTCGTTGCTCAGCATTTCCCATAAACCGTCAGTCGCCAACACAACAAAGTCGCCTTGTTTCGGGTCGATTTTTGTTCTCGTTATGACGGGCTCTGCGGTCACGTAGGGCGGGGTTTTGAGCAACGGATGGGGTGTGCGGCCAAAGAAACGTTTTTTGATTTTATCTTGGGTGTCTCGGGACCATTTGTAAAAAGCATCTCCGAAGGACCGGCTGGGTTCCAGTTGACCAAGAATTCTTCCGTTTCGTACCACATTGGGCTCACCAGGATGTTCTTGTTGGAGACGTTTGATCTCTGAAGGTGTACCTCCTGTCTGATCCTCGGAAAGTGGTGTCGCAATCCATTTGCCATTCGACCCTCGGCTACCCAGCACAGCTCGGGAATCGCCAGCACAGGCAATGCGCAAGTCTTGCGAGCTAGAGTCATAGAAAGCAAGTAGAGCACAGGATCCTGACAGTGCGGGTGCTAGCGTTTCAGCCGCAGTGCGGCGAGAGTTGGCTTTCATCACCTTGTCCACGCTGTCATAAACAATGTCATGATCCAGGCGGACAAAACCGCGTTTGATTGCTGCATCGATAGACTCTGGTGTAGGCGTCTTGATGGATGGATCTGTGGCGGCAGCCTTATAGGTAGTATTCAGTTCCCGAGCGACATAGGAAATCAAAACATTGCGTAGCTTGGCAGAGGTGGTCCAGCCACTAGGGGCATATCAGTATGACGGTCTAATACTTGGCGGAAATAACATACGAATGCCCATCAAAAACTCCCCAAAACATCCAGTCGCTGTTTGCTCCATTCTGGGTGCCAGAGAGACTCTGAGGTACCTCGACAATCTTTTCGGCGTGATCATCTTCGATCGGTGAGTTGCTTGGGACTTGAACTAGATCATATCGGACCACGCCCTGGCCGCGTCCGACTAGGTAAGACTCTTCGTTCTTCCGCAGTTTCTGGGTGACTTGATCGGGTGTCAACATCTCCAGTATCCGTCGGTCCGAGTCGTCGGTCTGCTTCTGAAGGGGCTGGTCACCAGATAGTGCTGCAGTGTAAAACTGGTCATTCTCTACCAGTAAGGCGCGGCGAGCAGGCGTCTCAGATGCTAGTTCCGCAGCTCCGGACGATGTGTCGGCTATTCCTCGTGACTGTAAACTGGCTGTTGAGGTGACTGGACCGTTGAGGATCGACGACTGTTGTGTGCCTTTGTATGCGTACCATGCCCCCGAGGCGACCAAAGTCGAGAGGAAGGCGAGCGAAAAGTTTCGAACGTGCATGGATGACTGCAACGACGCCGGAATGAATGAGTTATGTCGCCCGTTGAAGGAGGGCCTCAGTGCAAGAGCCTGCCCCGTGGAGAAGTGGGCACGCGTGGCTCTCCTACCAACTTTCCATACCGAAGCACAGCGGGCGGTACGGAATGCCTGAACAGCAGCACGACGCATTGAAAAGGATTTGGGACTGCTTTGCTCAGTCTACAGGCAGTCCACAGTAATCGGAGGTGGAGATGCCCAGGTAAGACTCGAGGAGAGTTCTAGTTAACCATGCGTGGCTCGTGAGCGATGGCATCACAGACGTTCCCAGAAACGGTAAAATGATGCTTGGCATCACGTGACTGTGGCCATGCCGCGGCTGACGATGATTGGTCGCATGTCGTCACTCTCATATAAAGTTGATTTTCACGTATGTGAAGTTGGTTTGGTATCCGCCATTAGACAAAGTTCCGCCTGGGAGGATATTGCCTGCAGCATTCACCTGGTGCTGGACAGCCAGAACTTTGTGGCGCTGCAGCTGATATGGGCGACCTCGTAACCTGATACCCATCGCATACCCCGCCATTGTCAGCACCGGAGACACCGCACGAAGGCACGATTGTCAGCTCCAATATAACGCTACGTGAGCCCGTCCATGTCGTCGTATATTTCACAATGTCATCTCGTGCTTTGAGGAAGCTGCAAAAGCAGCGTGAGTTAGTGGCTCAGGAGGAACATGGTTCTTCCAGTGGAGAGGAAATTGAAGTCGCTGCAGCTCCGAAGCCCAAGAAGAACGCTTTTGATCTTTTGAACGCATTTGAGGATGATAATGAAGAAGCTTCGGAAAACGAACTGCAAGTAGACGTTGCACCTTCACTCATTGCCGCTCCGGCAGCAAACCAAACGGAGACTTCGAACAAGAAAAAAAAGAAGAAGAAGAAAAAGAAGGCGACAGCTCAGAAACCTTCCAACAAGGAGGAGACGGCCGAAGCCGAAGAACTAGATGACATTGATCGGGCCCTTAGAGAGTTGTCTACAAAGGGTGGCGCGACTGCTGCATCAAATGAATTTCCCAAGAATGATACAGCCAACATGGACCGCAGATTCGCCAAAACGCCCGAAGGGCTCCTTTCTATTGACCCGAAGTCACTTAACGCAATTAACGAGATGCGAAAGCTCTTCGGAAATGTTGTTCTCGAATCATTCGAAAACGAAGAGAACCCCGGTTCCGGTCGTCGAAGGGAAAGGCAGCGGGAGACAATTGATTTGGGCCGCGCATTAAGTGGTCGATACAGTCCTGCTAGCAGAGGCCAAAGTCTTGCAGGAGTTCCCATGAGGAAGAACATGCTCATGCAAGGGAAGGACGAGTGGCCACGAGCGACAAGTGGTGGCTTAGGTGTATGGCTTTCTCAGCAATACCCGGATGGTACCAATCTGTATCGGATCACACATATGAAGGGATATCAGGATGTTCAAATGCAATTCGAGTTATGTGTCGAATCGATGGATCCCCAAAGACTAATTCATCTTTTGCAATACAACCGTGAGTGGAAGAACAGAATCTCCCAGGTTATTTATTAGTTGCCCATTGTTGACATGTTTTACAGCATACCACATATCGACATTACTCCAAGTGTCGGACATAGCCAAGCACCAAGGTGATCATGCCGTCTCGGCAGATCTTCTTGAACGAGCTCTGTTCAACATAGGACGGTCCGCACACTCTTCCTTTGGAAGCAAGCTTCAGCAGGGACAAGCAAGGCTGGATTTTTCAGTTGATGAGAACCGCGAGTTGTGGCTCGTTGGCTGGAGATACATCTTGAATTTGGGAATGAAAGGAACATGGAGGACGGCTTATGAATGGTCAAAGCTGCTTCTAAGCCTCGATCACGCAGACCCTTACTGCATGAGGCTGCTGATCGATCAACTTGCATTACGTGGCCGACAGTATGAGCACCTGATCTCGCTTTGTACGGAAACAATTTTCAGCGAGGAATGGAAAGATCTGCCGAATATACAATGCTCGTTGTCGCTGGCGTATTTGCGGTTGAACAAACAGAAAGAAGCCCGTCAACAGCTTCGTCTCGCAATGTCACGCTATCCGTGGTTCTTCAGCCGACTGGCCCAGGAGCTAGATATACAACCCATCCCCAAAAGTATCTGGGGAAAAATTCCTCCAGCGCAGTCTCACGAACTACTTACAGAACTTTACATAGCGCGAGCGAAAGATCTCTGGAATACGCCTGAAGTTGTCTCGCTTATTGTTGAGATCGCTGATACTCTGCCTGAAGGCGACGAGGCCGTTGAGCCACCGGAAATCACCCTTGATATTGCTCGCCACGTTGTCCTCTCTGATATCCCCAAGGTGACGACCCACTTACCTTCACGTTACACGACCGGAAGGATATCAGCCTCCGACCCTCTCCCCCCGTACGAGTCAGAAGCTTTCCGCCGGCAGGCCGACCCAACGCCGTCCTACTTGTCGCGGATACCCGATGGGGCTCGCCCTCAGTGGCTGAGAAACTTGCTTGAGCGCCTCAACCTCGAAGGAGCGGATGTTCCCGAAGAAGTGATTGGCAACAGAGAGCTCAATGTACAGCTTGACCCAATCGAGCATTCCGATGCCGACCCCGGCGTGTTCCCTCCATCCGGAAACAACCAGGAGGAACTCAGGGAGTGGCTAGTTGGTCGTGGCATCCCTCCCATGCAAGATTTTCTACGCCAGTACGGAGTAGATCGCGGCAACTGGTCTGAGGTGGACGAAGACGGCCCTCTTATGTCGTTTATCGAGGGCCTGATGGACGTGGAGCCACCATCGGACAGGGAGGAACTGCTCCGGGGGCCAATCCGCAGCGCTCTGGGTGACATGGCTGTGGCGTCCCTGCAGGAGTTGTTACTGGAGTTTGAGGACACCGAATCCTTATATGAAGTCATTGACCACAGATGAAAATGTATTCATGATACCAGCGAGATATAGACAAATACCACTCAAATTAAGCCCCGCTAGGGTGGCATAAATAATTACACGTTCATGGGCAGTCCACTTAATTAAAACATGTATTATAACGAGTCCGCATGGCCAAGCCCGCGATGAATCCACGAGAAAAGAGGATTGAGGCTGCATTGGCGCATGCAGGAAATTTGGCGATTTGTCGGCTTGGCGCCGGCCGGTGACAGCCGACGGGGGCGGAGGGCCCGTGGGGGTTGCTGTACGACCAATCAGCGTTGTCGCATTCGAAGGATGTCATTGTAGACTTTTTTTCCGCGCCCCGCAACCAAAGTCTCGTTTTTCCACTTGCTCCAACTATGTAACTAACCATTAGACCTGTCTCCAGTCTTCTGATACTGCGCCTTTTCTTCTGTTTTTTATTTTTTTTTTTTTTTTCTTTTCTCCTCTTCAACTTCTTGCATATGCTTGACCATCAGTCCTGCATCCTCCTCAGCCTTACAGGAAACCGGTTTCAATATAAAATCACGGGGATTGCCACCTGGGCCGTTGTATAACGGCAGGGAGGGTTGCGCGACGACCGCTGAGGCTATGGCTGCATCTCTACTTCACGGAGAAGGGATGCCTTCGCAATATGCATCACTCACTCCCCGTGAAGCAGCCTCGGGCATTTTTGGATCTGTATCATTGACTTGCTGGGTTTTCCTCTTGGTATGTTGCGCTGCCCGCGATGTCTTCTTTAGGAAGATAAATACCGGGGCCCCCTAGGATCAAAAAATCTTTTTTATTGGACATCTAGAACGGTTGCTTATGTGTCGCATTGGCTATAGGTACCTCAGCTGATAGAGAACTATCGATTTGGAAGCGCCGAGGGCTTATCGATGGCCTTTTTGATCGTCTGGTTCGTGGGCGACGTCGCAAACCTCATCGGCGGACTATGGGCGCAACTGGTTCCTGTAGTGATCGCAATCGCTTTTTACTTCTGTATTGCGGATGGCGTTCTTATCGCCCAATGCACGTACTATAATATACGCAATGCGCGCCGACAGCGCCGCCGGAGCAGCCACCAGTCGTCGATCGAGAGCCCAACTCCTACCACCCCCCTTCTCGGTAGAAGGTTCAGTGACGAATTGAGTATCCCCGGCTCCCGGCGACGACGGTCCTCGGCTTCTGTGAGAGGAAACCAGCGCGGAGTGAGCAATGCAGACGACACACTTGCCAAAATTGTGGAGGAAGGCGATTCCGGTGCCACACTCTGGGTGAAAAACACGCTTAGCGTGCTGGGTATCTGTGTTATCGGCGCTGGAGGCTGGACGATTGCATGGCAGTCTGGTCTCTGGAAGCCTACACCGCTGCATGATGGAGAAAGTATTGAAATGGCGCCAGGTGCGCAAGTTTTGGGGTACTTTAGCGCGCTTTGCTACCTAGGGTATGTATTTATTTTCCAGAAGCGATAAGGCAACCACTAAAGTTTAATCACGTGCAGAGCACGCTTGCCTCAAATTTATAAAAACTACAAAGAGAAATCTTGTGAAGGTGAGAAGGAGATCTGAGGTCACTGCTTGCTCAAGTGGCATCGCTGACATGAAATACGATAGGCCTGTCTTTGCTCTTTTTCATTCTTTCATTACTGGGGAACCTTTCTTATGGAGTAGGGGTAAGCATCTCACTCAGCTGAATCCCAGCCTATCAATAGACTGCTAATGTCCAGCAGATTCTCGCCCATTCAACCCAGAAAGACTACTTCTTGACCAATCTTCCGTGGCTGGTTGGATCGTTGGGGACGATGATTGAAGATGCCGCCATCTTCGTCCAATTCCGTATCTACGCTCGACCAGCTCTGGACTAAAAGCTTACAAGCATTCCTTCCAGCCAGTGAAATGGCATTGCATCACATTTCGGGAGAGACAAAAATGTATATGTATATCTATGCCTGTATCGAATATTCAGCGGCGTGTTTCTTTGGTCAGAAGGGGCGAGAAAACAAAGCATCGGGAGAATCAAATGATGTTGTCCTTTGAACCAGGAGTTTGACTGGGTTTGTTTACTGCGTTGTTGGCGTTTAAAGTTGGTTGGCTCTTTCATATTCAACTCGCATGCTGTTGTCCAATGACTTGTTTCTTGTTGGCCTGACTAGTCTTATCGATAGAAAACACGTACTACGATTTCTTTGGAATTTACGAGATGGCGTACGAGTACGAGAATGGGTTAAGAGTAGCACATTACAAGTGAATGTGGTGACCTCGGCTAGGGAACCAGGACGAGCGACTACAGTATAGAACGTCGTCCGAGTCGCTCATCGAAGGCTGAGTTCACACATACACCACAAGAATTAAAGCATGTGCTCCATCTGGTACAAATCCACCTGGTACCGCTAATATGGAGGGGGGGAAAGAGAATCTCCAGTTTAAAGAGTTTTTTTTGAATTTGATTTGAATTCATGATTTGCCGTTTCCACCATAATGACCACCATGTGTCAACAAGCAAAATCTTCAACAGAGCAAAACCAAATGTGTTTGCGCCATCATGCCAGTTCATGAATCGAAGTATGCTCCCTGGAGATATATCTTCGATCCTGCAAATGAGAATTCGTTGTGCACAAGTTTATCGAGTACATAGGACGAGACGAGGGGAGGGTAAGGTAGAGAGGTTTGAAGGAGAAAAAAAAGGTATATTTTTTTGTGACAGAGAAGCGGCCAACACAGGTATAAACAAAATTTTTATTTTTTTAAACCCGCTTAGTCGAACAGACCGAGACCCATGTCCTCGTCAGACTCCTCAGGCTCTGTAAGAAAAGAAAATAAATGTCAGTTTTGGCAAAGTTTTCCACCTGCAAAAATCAATTGGAATAGTCTCATACCCTCAGCCTTCTCTTCCTTCTTCTCCTCAGCAGCAGCGTCACCACCAGCAGCGGCAGCGCCGCCGGCAGCAGGGGCAGCGGCACCACCAGAGCCGACATTGGTCAGGAGCTCCTTGACGTCCTTTCCGTCGAGAGCCTTGGCAAACAGCTGGGCCCAGATAGGCTCGACATCGCTGACATTGGCGGCCTTGATCAGAGTGTTGAGCTTGTCGGCCTGTTTATCACAAGAAATATATCATGTTAGCGCACATGGTTCAAGGTCCCAAATGATCTAGCTACTGTTGAAAACAGTCTCCATGGCCATTTTGCAATCGCAGGTACTCTTCGTCTAAAACTCCGTGTACTGGACCGCCCACAGATCTGATCCCATCTTTCGCTATTGTCTCCGGGGATACTGGAAGAAGGTATTGGGTGGAGGTGTTGGACGTACGGTGATCTCAACGCCATCGTCGGCGAGGATGAGGGCCGCGTAGGAAGTAGCGAGCTCGGCGGTAGACATGGTGGTCGTTGTGGTGGACGAGATGGATGTTGTCTCGAGAAATTGCCGGGAGGTGGATTGACGAGGAAGAGAGAGGAAAAGCAAGACTTCGTTGGAGACTGGAGATTGATACTAAGCCCGAGCCGGAGATCCAAACGCCAAGTGTGTGCCGCGCAAAAGCCCTCGCTTCTGCCGCGCTAGCCTACTGGGGCCTAGTCGCTCTGGCCTGGTGACTCAGCATAGAGCCCCGCGCTAGGACTATCGCGGTTAGCCGAGATCACTATTGGCGCTATGCCTCACCGGGACAGGTTGCGGTTGACAGCGTCATCATTTCTCGATTCCTCCAGCGCCGTGTCTATCGCGCGTAGACTTTGTTTCCTGCTGCGAAACTTGCAATCAATTTGGATGAAAGAATAGCAAGATCTGGTACTATATGGTTAGCGTAGAATCTGTTTCTCCAATATGTGAAGCACACTGTAGTCGATCCAGTAGCTACAGCTTAGCGACAGGTTACAGCTGACTTGATCTGGCAGTGGCTGAAGAACATGTGAAAGGACTAGGGAAAAGCTCAGTCTACAGTAACAGTATGGGTCTCTCCTCTAACGCCGTCACTGATAGTCGGCTGGCCCTGCTATTCTTTGTCTTCGGGATAACTAGCTAAAAAGTCCGCAAACGAGCAGGTAGGAATGATGATCGAGTGTGATCCCGTCCGGCTCTGGACCGCTCTCCACTCGACTTTGAATCACCACCCCCACTCGAGCAACTCCAGCCAATCTCCCCCTCCATCAAACCACATGCACAAAACAGCCCTACCGCTATCAGGCATCGTCATAGTTCATTTTCGCTGCTATCGCTGTTTTACAGATTGCTCTTCTTCATCTTATTACCGTCTACATTCTGAAGAAGACTGGGTGCCCAAGACCGAGTCGCTGCTGCGCCCATTTGTGCTGCAATGGAATCACCAGCCGTACCCGTTCCCCTCGACCCGCGAGAGCAGCCCATCCTCGAAAAGCTCCTCCATACCCGTGATACACTTCTTTTGCTGAAGCAGGATAAGTCGTCTTACATAAAGTCTCGCGATGTTCTGCCTCTGTACGAAGAAGTCATCGCCCAGGTCGAAACGCTCAACGCCGTCCGGAAGGATCGAGACGGACGGTTGACATACAACAGACGTTAGCACTGAGTGGGCCTTTGCGTTGTGCTTTTTGTTGTTCTTGGACATGGGCGAAGTAAGCTAACTATGGCTATCTCGCTGCGCCCAGTGGACTATGTACTCGATGATTGCTTCCAACTTATTTCCCTTCTCTTCCTCACAGTCGGCCGAAACAACGAAGCTCCCGCGACGTAAGTCCTGTCCGCTGGTGGACCGAACAATAGCATTACTTAACTGACACTGCTCCTTTATCGGTCTAGATATTCTCTCGCAACCACTATTCAGGTAACATGTTGATCTTTCAGTCAATCCGATCGTAGCGCTGACTTTGCTTCAGCGCTTGCTTGACCACCTCGAAGAAGCTGGTTTTTACAGTGCCAAAGACCTTGAATCTATATCAAAAACGCTTGATAGCATGCGGGAAGCCATTGAACGAGGCAAAGATATACACTCACCACATCTCCTCACTCTCCTAGAGAGCCGTCTCCAGCAATGCCACAACTCGCTGGAAACTCTCTATAAGGGTCTCCAACCTCTCGCGCCCGAGCTTGTCCCGCTCCATGAAACTCTGGTGTCGATCCTTCGGTCAACGTCCGCGGTCAACACTCGCTCCAAATTCTCTGCCTCAGAAGTACTCGATCTACAGGAGCGTTTGAAGGAGATACAAAGCCACACCAAGGATGGCAACTTTGTCGGAGCCGATGGACAGGTTTTGAGTGGACAGGAAGTTGTCAAGCCTCTTCTGGAGAGGTGCTGGCGCTGGACAGAAATTGTGCTTGAGAAGTAGGTGATTCGTTGGCTTCTCTATTCAGTGGTCCCGCTCACCGTATCTGCAGGAAAGGACATGTAGAAGAACGATTCCAAGAACAGTACGCGCGGCTTCTTGAGATTAAGAACCAGTTGGAGCGACTGTCCATGACCCAGGCATGGTCTCTTCGTGAGACCGACCTCTTCCAATTTCAGCGTAAGCTAGACCGTATCGACGAAGCTCGTGTCAATGGCAATTTCATTGATTCCACGGGGCAAACTGCGGATCTTCATACTCAGCGGGTTGGTTATCCACTAGTCATGCTCTGATTTCTAAGTTTTCACTGACGATTTGATAGACTTTGCTTTACTTGATCCGTCGCAGCTACGCGTACATCTATGCACTACTTATAGCTTCGGAGCCCGTGTCAGAAGCTCTCTTGCCAATCTACAATCAATTGCAAACACTGCGTCGGTGTCTTCTAGAAGTCAAGGAATCCGGTGGTGTGTCAAATGCACGTGAACTTTACCCATATAGTATGAAAGTGAGTCAAAGTCACCAACTCTCACGTTTCCACTTCGAGTGCTAACAAGTATCTCCAAGTTAAACTCAATCGATAACATGCGGGTAGACGGCAAATTCTATATAGGGAATGATCTTCCAGAAGGTCAAGGTAGTGTGAATTCGCTCCTGGCGGAATGCTATGATATTGCCTACGAGCTGAGAGCGGCTGTCGCTGAAGATAAGGAAGATCGTGGAGACTGAGGCACGGAGACATGTCTCTTACTATCGGTACCGCGACATCTTCAACTCCTAACTCCCTGACGACCGGACTTGATACACAGTCCGCTCCAGTCATGACTCTTTTTCAGAATCCTTATCTTTTCAGGAGTCTTCGTGACGAATCAACCGAGCAAATTGTTTCCTCGCTCTTAGCCCAGACTACCTGCCTGTATGAATAGCGCCTCGTTAGCAACCGCACTGTCGTTCCAGATCATGACCAGCATAATATTTATTGATTAGTATTAGTTCTGATCTTTTACTTCTATACTAGTCACAGACCTGACTACTTCATGACACTATACCCAAATCGGTTAGTATATGTATGCTCCGACCTCGGCGTTCGCAGCCTTTTTTTTCAGCCAATTGCGGCTCGCTTTAATCAAAGCAAACAGCGTCGCCGGGGTCAATAATAACTTCCTCTTTCCCCAACCCGGCGAGAGAATCGAAAAAGTGGAGGTGCTTTTCGTGGATATCGTAACCCCATACAACCCTGATCTAAGAAAGGCGGTTTTGTTGTCCTTTCTCTCCCAATTGCCGAATCACAATGGTGAGGCAACTTGTTTGGCAGAGGGCGGCAGCCACTCGCAGGGTGAGTGCTTTGACGAAGCAGCAAAATACCCATCAAAGTCATAATGAGAGCAAGGGATGTATGCTAATGAACCTAGGTCACATCATGCCTCCAAACTTCCTCCGTCGCGTACCGTCGTGGTCTCGCTACAGCGGCGCCTGGCTCTCGTATGCCACCGTATACTAAGATCCTCCGTGGCCTGGAAGACGTCCGACGCATCCTGGGCTCGCAACGCGCTCTGACCTTGGCCGAGAAGATCTTGTACTCGCATCTTGACAATGCAGAGGAGTCGCTGCTTTCCAATACCAACAGTGGACGCGATATTCGCGGGCAGGCAAACTTGAAACTCAAGCCGGACCGCGTTGCCATGCAGGATGCTTCCGCTCAAATGGCGCTGTTGCAATTTATGTCGTGTGGCCTGCCCTCGACAGCAGTCCCGGCTAGCATTCACTGTGACCACATGATTGTCGGCGAGCGTGGTGCTGATACAGATCTTCCAGCCTCGATTCAAGGCAACAAGGAAGTTTTTGACTTTCTCGAGTCGGCGGCGAAGCGGTATGGGATTGAGTTTTGGCCTCCCGGCGCCGGTATCATTCACCAGACAGTTCTGGAGAATTATTCGGCTCCTGGTTTGATGATGCTAGGCACCGATAGTCATACCCCTAATGCTGGCGGCTTGGGCGCTATTGCTATCGGAGTGGGCGGTGCTGACGCCGTGGATGCATTGGTGGACGCTCCTTGGGAACTGAAAGCCCCAAAGATCCTCGGAGTTCGTCTGGAAGGCAGCCTTAGCGGCTGGGCCTCTCCAAAGGACATTATTCTGCACCTGGCAGGCAAGCTCACTGTACGCGGCGGTACTGGTTTTGTGATTGAATACCACGGGCCAGGTGTGGACACACTCAGCTGCACCGGCATGGCAACGATTTGCAACATGGGTGCCGAAGTTGGCGCCACCACGTCTCTTTTCCCGTTCTCGCCAAACCACGTCCCATATCTTGAGGCGACTAATCGGGCTGCTGTGGCAGCTGCTGCTTCTGAAATCGCAGCTGCTGGTTCTCAGAGCCTGCTCCGGGCTGATTCGCAAGCTGAATACGATCAGGTGATAACGATTGATCTATCTACCCTTGAACCTCACATCAACGGTCCCTTTACGCCGGATCTTTCCGTACCTCTTTCTGCATTTGCAGACAAGGTGAAATCAGAGAATTGGCCGGAGACCTTTGGAGCGGGCTTGATTGGTAGCTGCACAAACAGCTCATATGAGGACATGACGAGAGCGGAGGA
This sequence comes from Talaromyces piceae, assembly GCA_001657655.1. Taxonomy (NCBI): domain Eukaryota; kingdom Fungi; phylum Ascomycota; class Eurotiomycetes; order Eurotiales; family Trichocomaceae; genus Talaromyces; species Talaromyces piceae. Next base: position 2,053,354 of record JNNX01000001.1, read on the forward strand.
CTTGGTCAAGCAGGCTTCAGCAGCTGGCTTGAAGCCCAAGGCTGATTTCTTCGTCACTCCTGGTAGCGAGCAGATCCGGGCCACGCTTGAACGAGACCAGACCCTGTCGACCTTTTCTTCTGCGGGTGGTACGGTCCTGGCCAATGCATGCGGGCCATGTATCGGTCAGTGGAAACGCACCGATGGAGTGAAGAAAGGCGAGGATAACGCCATTCTCACATCTTATAACCGCAACTTCCCCGGTCGCAACGATGGCAACCGACAGACGATGAACTTCCTGGCTGCCCCGGAGATTGTGACTGCAATGAGTTACTCCGGAAGTACTCTATTCAACCCTATGACTGATTCTCTGCCCACTCCAGATGGTGGTTCTTTCCGCTTCCAGCCTCCCCAGGGCCACAGCTTGCCCAGTGCCGGCTTTGAAGAAGGGAACCCGGCTTTCCAGCCTAGCGCAGCAGTTCCTGACCCATCAGTCGAAGTGGTAGTCTCGCCCACGTCGGATCGGTTGGCCATCCTAGAGCCATTTGCTCCCTTTCCCTCGCACGATCTCACCGGCCTCAAGGTTCTCTACAAGGTAAAAGGCCAATGCACCACAGACACCATCTCTGCAGCCGGGCCATGGCTCAAGTACAAGGGCCACCTCCCCAATATCTCCGCCAACACACTCATCGGAGCTGTAAACGCCGCCACGGGCGAGACCAATGTCGCATACGATGAGGCCGGTAAGACTTACTCGATTCCCGAGCTAGCTGAGCAATGGAAATCCAGGGGCACCGAATGGCTCGTGGTGGCCGAAGACAACTACGGCGAAGGCAGTGCGCGCGAACACGCAGCACTGCAACCTCGCTACCTCGGTGGCCGTATCATCGTTGCCAAGAGCTTTGCACGTATCCACGAAACGAACCTGAAGAAGCAAGGCGTGGTGCCGCTCACTTTCGCTGACCGGGCTGATTACGACCGCATCGACGCCTGCGACCAGGTCGATGCTGTTGGGTTGTACGATCTGCTCCAGTCTGGCGGTGCTGGAGAGGTTGCGCTCAAGGTGACCAAGCACAAGACTGGAGAGGCGTTTACTATCCCTGTAAAGCACACGCTCAGCAAAGACCAGTGTGGCTTCATCTTGGCTGGTAGTGCGCTGAACCTGCTGGCAAAGGGGAAGCAGTAAAGAGTGGTGTATCATAGAGAAAAAAGCTATCTTACTTAATACTTCGGAGGCATTTTACATAAACCATAATACGTTGTGTACATTGTGACTTTTTTCCTCTTTTTCTATTTTGTTATTTTTTGTTAAATATTGATTGACATTCGGATACCTCTTATACCAAACATCTTACCGTGGATAAACCCAGAACGAGGGGTCTATTTGAGATAGTGTTCCCTGTCTCGTACATTCGACAGTATATATACATGTAGCAAGAGTATAGAGTATTCAATTCTGAATCAAGGAAAAAGTACAGAGCCCCACATAGAGCCATCGCTAACACTTGAAGATGATGCTTGCTTGATCTTGGAGCCCCATCCGGCTCTGTCACGATGATGTGGGGAGACCGTGGGAGGTATGTATTCAGCTAGACCGTCCCTCGATTTGCAATAACATCATCTCAAATGTGTGCAATTAGTAATCAACTGAATACTCTCTCTCGCTTTATATATATATCTAGCCCTCTCTAAGTTTGGACGATAATACATTCGAACCACACCGAAAGAGGAAGAGAAAAACGTGTAAAAGAAGACGACGATAATGCCGGAAACCGTCCGCCCAGCTTTCGCCGGCCGCGAGGAACCTCGACTTTCCTATGGCATTTCGTTTCCGGAGGCTACTGCTCGCCATGTCAGAGATACATTCAGAGCGTCAAGGGTATACATCATCAGCTCCGGGTCGCTAACGCGCAACACGGACGCACTTGATCGGTTGAAAGCTGCGCTGGGCGAAAAGGTAGTCGGAGTGCGTGTTGGCATGAGGAGCCACACGCTGTGGTCTGAAGTGCTCGAGGTTACAAATGAAGCTCGCGAGAGGAATGCAGACTTGCTTGTGACTCTGGGAGCGGGGAGTCTGACAGATGGGGCTAAGATTGTGTCTTTTGTAAGTTTCTACATACACATATATATATATCAAGAATCATGACATCACCAGCGAAAGTCCCTTCAGCTGGATAAATTGCTGATTATGGAGGTGAAAGGCACTTGCAAACGACGTCTCGACCTTTGAGCAACTCGACACGTTGTCTGAAGGCCCAACTAAACGGGACCAGATCAATGGATCCAAAGTGCCTATTATCAGCATTCCGACAAGCTTGTCTGCAGGCGAATACTCCAACTTTGCTGGAGGGACGAATGATGAAACGCACCGGAAGCACAGTTTCCAGGAACCACTCCTTGGGCCACGGCTCATCGTCCTCGACCCGGAACTGACTGCAACAACCCCAGACTCGATCTGGTTGAGCACCGGTATCCGATCTGTCGACCACTGTGTCGAGACCCTGTGTTCGACAATGAGCGATCCGGAAACCGATAAGCTAGCAGAGGGTGCCTTAGATAAGCTTGTCCCCGGCCTTCTGGACTGTAAGCATAATGCAAACGATTTCGCTGCTCGTTTGCAGTGTCAGTTGGGTTCTGTGGATGCTATGGCAGCTACCACAAGTGGAAACGTTGAACTAGGGGCGAGCCATGGCATTGGTCACCAGGTGAGCATTCCTTCATTGTGTCCATAGTATATATATATATTGCAAAGCAAGCTCTAATCTCGATACATATGTAGCTGGGTCCCCTTGGAGTCGGCCACGGAGAAACAAGCTGCATTCTGCTGCCCGCCGTGTGCAAGTTCAATGCGGCCAAGGGAGCCAACGTTGAACGCCAGGCTCGTGTTCACAAGCTCCTCACGGGGAACGCACTTGTGCGCAAAGTGCTGGAAAAATACAAGGTCGACCCGGCTTCGTCTGATCTGGGTGACGTTCTCGACGCTATTATCAGGGAGCTGGGTATGCCGCGGTCGCTCAAGGATGTCGGCGTCGGCCGGGACCAGTTGGATCTTTTGGCGGAGAACAGTCTTCATGATAGATGGTGTATCACTAATCCTGTGCCACTGAAGGAAAAGGGACAGGTGCTTGAGATTCTGGAGATGGTTGTTGGTTGATTGACCGTGATGTGTACTAGAACGAGTGACTAGGGTTGATCAGGTTTAGGCAATAAAGGATGTCCATGAAATAACCAACTATTACATTTTTACTTCAGTGTCATAGTGCTCTGCTTCAATTGATTCTGTAGCACTCGTAGAGCACCGAAGGATAAGCGATGATAGATGATGACATTGGTGACAGATTGTACTTGTGCTATATTCGTTTCAGTTGTCTAATTAGCTATTGACAATTGTTGCTGCTGGTTCAAAATCGATTACTCTGAAACAAAGGCGTCAGTAAACACATATTTTTGTTTTCTATACGGCCAGCTTGAGCTTCAAGTAAGGATCGTGCCATGCTTCTCGGATACCCAACCGTCACACTGACGCGACTGTTCTCAAGTAGATCTTTTGATATACTCAGCCACAATCTCCTCCAACGTCTGCAGCTTGGGCTCCCCAACAAGACCATTATCACGTTTCTCATAGAGAGTGCCGCCTTCGGCCCAAATACGGCGCAAAGTGACGCCGGTCGCAGTTGCAGGACTCTCCTTCCAAGCCTTCTCTTCGATCTCACGGATTTTAGCCAGAGATGCTTCATGCACTGTCCACGAACCTCCGGTCTGACGCTCAAATTCTTTCTGTATCTCAGCAGGGGTTGTTGTGAAGGAGTTGACCTTGAGGGCTTTGTTAAACGACGCAGCCGGATGGCGGAGCGCGGCAAGGACAAGCTCTCCAGTGCTGTTGCAGAGGGGAGAAATACCACCGTCAGTTGGAACGATCAAGAATACAATCGAGGAAAAGGAGGCTCATACTCTTTTACAGTTGTCAAACTGACTTTGTTATCCTTCTCTAGCAGCCAAGCGGTCTTTGTTTTGACATCCCACCCACCGGCTTCCGGTGGCCCGAGGGGTTGCAGGTATCCATCGGCGAATGGACCAGTGACAATGTAGGTGTACTTTAGTCCGCTCTTTTTTATATCTTCGTTCTCTTCGAGATAGGCACGCACTTTCAGCTTCTGCTGGTGTGGCTTTTCGGTAGCCGACGCGGGGCCGTACTTGATATCGGTTCCGTACTCTGAAGGGAAATACCATTTGACCGAGTCGGAGGCTGCGGCGAGCTTGATGAGGAGCAGCTGGGAGTCGATGACACCGCGGCCCAGGGCAGCAATTACTGTATCGATGCCTGAAACGGGAAATGACCTTCTTAGCAAATAGTCTCCCGAATCCTCGTGGGAAGCTGATTCAAGAATCGGAGTGATTCCGAAAGCACACCTTTATACGCATTGACAACGTCCTTCTCATTGGAAATGTCCCCGATGATAATCTCGACATTCTTAGACTTGAGCTCTTCGAGAAACTTGTCCTTGGAACTTCCAGCAGCAGGCGCCGTTGTGAAGACCGCGACGCGATCAAACTCGGATCGTGCGGAGACGATGGAGGTGGTGATGAAGGTGCCAATCGTGCCCGTTGCACCAAAAATTAGAATATTGCGCGGCTTGAAATTTGCGTCTGCCATTGTTGTTTGCTCTAAATTATACAGAGAATTCTAAACGATTTCTGAAAGGATCTAAGCTGACTGAATGAACAATGCTCGCTTTTATGATCTTTTGGAGGGGAAAGTTGCTGTGCCCCACCGACGATGATAACGCCATCTGTTGATGATTATGAAGCTACCAAGGATCATAGCGGGGCTCGGCTTTCTTAGCGATTGTTCATGACATTGTCGAACTTAACCTAGGTCTAAAATCTTGTGCTGCATTCGCTAGTTTCGGGTGTAGAGCAATGAAAACACCAGAGACGAGATACGGATGCAGAAAACTTCAAGCTCCAGAAAACAGTAGGTAGATGTGGAGCTGACAGCTATATACATTATCACACGTAAACCTGTAGGTAGTTTGTTATATGGGAAGATAAGAAGAACAGAAGAGTAGGGAAAGGATAAACAACTACATGCATGATAAACTTAAGCTGTAGCACAGGAGTGTCTGGCGTCGGCTTGAAAAGATCAGATCATTACAGACAGATTCGAAACCTTCATGTTTTTACATACTCCGTACACGCTGTTTTTACTTTAGCCCCACCGTGGACACTAGCTGTAAGCTTAGTGTGCACACGTATTTTACCTACTGTTAGCGTATGTTTCGTACGTATCCTTACGAGTTTCACGAGTCGCCGGTCCGACATGGACCCGAGAGAGATATTTTGGCAGTGGTTCACGTAGCCAACCACGAAGAATCCGTCCTTTGCTTTCCCTGTCATGTCTTGACGTTCAAGGCGTTGGCCATGAGGAAGCTCCATGGCCCGCAATAGTTAACGCGAGAGAATTGAGTTCATTGCTTGCTAATTACACATTACTAGAAACCACCAACGGTTTTGATATTCACCATACATCGATAGGGACCAGTAGTACCGAGCCCCTAAAGTTCAGGAAACAACAAAACGATACATACCAACACTTATATCTTGAGCAGACTCTCAACTGTATCAACAATGGTATCCTCAAGAGGGGTGAATTTGATTCCAAGCTCTCTGATTGCCTTGGAGGTATCTAATGTGTATACTGGTGGTAGAGGGGCCCCCGGAGTACCCTTTGGCGTTGTTTTTTGAAATTGAGGAAACTTCTCCCTGATGATATCACAGAACTGCTGGTAGGTGTATGGAGATGTGGAGATCAGATACCGCTGACCAGCAGCCTCGGCCTTCTCGAAGGCTAGAACATGGGCTTCAGCCACTATTGGGCAAGAACGGTTGTTAGCCAGCTGTGCTTCCTCCGCGCGTCAACCAATGCAGAATTCACTTACCATCGCGGACATCAGCAAAGCCCCAGAAAGAATTTGTGGGAACCTCGGTCTGGGAACCGTCGATGAGGCGATAGATGTCGGCAGACGAAGTATTAAGGGACTTCACGTCCTTGACATGATGTAGTAGGGGTCCAAAGACCATTGGTGGCAACAGGGTAGTCACACTGAAGTTTGGCTATCTTTTGCGTTAGTACAACTGCCGCAACTTCACCCGAAGATGGAAGATGCTTTGCGCATTTTTGGCCATTTGGCTTACCTTGTTGTCCTTGACATATTGCCACGCCGCCTGCTCCGCAAACGTCTTTGATGCGAGGTAAGCGAGAACACCGTCTGACTTTGCTTCCTCAGCTGTTACTGGATTCCAGTCAGCCTCGGTATAAGCATAACCGGGTCGCAGACCCTTGGATGGGTCCACAACAGACGCGAAAGACCCGGTGATGACAACTCGACGGACATTGGGATTGTTTTCTTGAACCGCTTTCAGGATGGATGTCGTGCCGTGGATGGCAGGCTGAAAAAGCTCGGTTTCATAGTCACTAGCATTCAGAACAAAGGGTGATGCGGTGTGGATGACCTGTTTTTGACTTAGAGACAAGCTAAATAGTCGTTTCTGCATTTATGTGCGGACTCACCCCATCGACTCCCTTGACAGCTTCATCGAATGCGTGAGAGGCGGCTATATCCGGCACAATAGCGAGACTCAATTGATCGGTATAGTCAGCGTGTGTCTGGCGCACCTCTGCAGCAGACTTTTCAGAACGGACTGTTCCTCGGACATTGTAGCCCTTGCGAAGGAAAGCTTTGACAACATGTGTGGCAATAAAGCCAGACGCGCCCGTCACAAGAACTGTGGGGGCCATCTGTGATCGAATGCTCTGATCTGATCTAATTTGATTGTATTGAAGTGCCAATGGTGCGGTTATCTGCGGAAATCTCGATGATGAAGCTGTAAAGACTAGAGTTTGGGCTGTAGATGCTGCTTGACAAAGGAGTCGACCCTTGCCGGGGGATCTCTTCTCTTCATATAGACATGGACTTGTGGAATTGGAAGCTATTGATCAGAAAACCTCGCCTTCACTACTTCATAGTTGTCTACGGAAGAGGCTAGTTAGCTGTTACTGATAGTATATTATAACATTGTGATTGGTTCGTGCGTGCCGCAAACATCCCATGGTTGGTGTAGCGCAGTCACTGCGTAATGGGAAGAATGATTCATTGACCGTGTGCGTACTTGACTAGAACATGCTGGATGCATATTATGCTTTGTCAAGTCTCTTGATTTCTAAGCAACAAGGACTTCTTGATGGTCCAACGCTCCTGTACCGCCAATGGGAGGTCTGAAGGATATGTATGATATGTATGATTCCCGTCGTTGGCGTCCCGCTCTCGGCTCCTTGGAGATCTCCTCCAAACCCAAACCCCGCCGTTGCCGCTCATCCCGCTTCTACCGAATCGATTGAACAGCTTACCAAAACCTTCCATGCCTTGAAATCTTCCTGTGGAAGCTTCCACTCGAGGATTTCGTTCTGCCTCTTTTCCGACCATATGGCGTAGAATTGTTTTTTTCCTATCGCTAGCTGGTTTTGGCAGGCTAGGCAGCTGGGAGGTTGCCGCACCCTATGACTCGAACAGAGACATCGACGATCTGATTGCGCTGTTTCGATTACTTTCACCGCGTTATTTTTACTGCCAGCCAATGTTACTAATGTTGTTGTATGTGTCTACGTCAACGAGTACGTAGGACAATTGGCGATGGTTGTGGTTCTCCTAAAGACTATTTGAAGGTAGACTGGCCCGAAGACTTAGCTGATCATCATAAGCCCATCAACTACACAAAGACACGCAAAACAGGGACCAAGTTGCAGTCTACCATACCGCAATGCCTGTCGATGAGTACTCCCACTTTTTTGACTCCAACGGAGTGCGAATTCACTATCATCTCTATGGGCAGGGTCCAGCATTAGTCTTCGTTCACGGACATCCAGACAATGAATTGACCTTTTCAGAGCAAATCGACGAATTTTCCAAAGACCACACAGTCATCCTGCCTACGCTGCGGGGATATCCACCCAGCGATGTTCCGCTTGACGAAGATGCCTATGAGGGCAACACAATGGCAGGCGATTTACTGGCGCTTCTGGATCATCTCAATATTGAAAAGGCGGTCTTCGCGGCCGGGGATGTTGGTGGCATAGTGGCACAGAAGCTGGCTTTCCTCCATCCAGAGAGGGTGCGAGGTCTCGTTATATTCAACACACCCATCCTGGGCAACATGATGCACCTCATTCACCATGACCCGGAACAGCAGGCCCTTTCCAGATACTCGCTCGATTATATCAAGCACAACCCTGGGGACGCATACGACCTTGATCATGTGGTCCGGACAATTCCAGACCCAGTGTACCGTGCTGAGATCAAGGCATACCTTCAGCAGTCTCCAGAAGGCGGGATGTTTTACTTTTTCCGCAAGAACTTTCCGGGGCCTCCTTATGGTCAGGACGTTGATACCTCCGGTATGCACTACTCCATGCCTTGTTGTATCATCTGGGGAATGAAGGAACCATATTTTTCCGACAAGATGCTTGATGGTTTCTACAAGTGGTTTGATCAGTCGGTTCGGGTTGTCACTTTACCTAACGCTGGGCATTGGTTGTGGAGGGAAGATCCTGACAAAGTAAACAGGGAGCTGCGATCGTGGCTGTCTGCGCTTGAACATGGATATCTATGAAGCGCCTTATATTCTGTACAATTATTGGTTAGTTGTTTAGTCGGTTAAATTTAATGGACCTTTTTAAGCTAGCTACATGAAAGAAACCTGAAATCGTACATTAGGGCGTTTACGGCTAGTGGATAGGATTTGATGAAACAAAGTAAAAAAGAGGTTTTATAATGTAATTCTGATATATTAAATATAGCTAGTGGTTATGTTTCTCTACTATATAAAGCTAGCTATATTTATATAGAGTCTATAGCGTTATAGCTATTTTCTTTCTAATAAAGCGAACTTTAGAACTAAATACAAGCCATAGCTAGCTTTTACTAGGCCTACACTTCTCTCTGCTGGCGAGTAATACACAAAATGAACAAACCTCAGACTGGAATGAACAGGTCGTAAGATATTGTAATCAAATTGTCATTTCAGAATCAGGCCGATCACAAGATGACCACTCTCTAGAAAAAGGATAGTACATCTTGGCAACGGGGCACAATCAGGCAGTGAGAGCGTAAGGAGGATGAAAGAGGTTCAAACTCTGTCAAAATAAGGTGCAAACCCCGAAACCTGCTTCACCCGGTAATATTCTGTACTCTCTCTTTTACTCTTGCCCACTGGTGCATACATGTCGGAGTCTTACGATGACCGGTACCCAACGTATTTAAATGGTCACGTTCTGTCTTGTCAAATACAAGACAGAGAAACCCTAACGTGGGCTCTACCCATAACGGTTTAGTGCCATACGATACGTCACAAACAAAACATAACGTGACGCGCGAACCGATGAAAATTACAAGGTCCACTATACGGGCTTAGCAGTGAGGCAGTCAAAAGAGTGTGTGAATAGGTGAACGAGATCTCGAATCTGGCTGTGTCGAGTAGTATCCTCGTCCTGAAGATGAGCAAGAGCGCCACAAACGAAACTTGCTGCTTACGAAACTCTATAATTAGCTCATGTAACGTCAATAAAGAAGAACAGTGTACTTTTTAGCGAGGATACTGTAAACAGTCTAATTCCACGAGGTGCTCTGAAAATCATGTATTACAGATTTATACCCAAGGGCCTAGGCCATGCTGGACATATATGTAGCCAAAGAAGCTTACACTGAAGCCACCTCGCTTCTTTAGGTTCTCAAACGAGGTAATGCCATTGATCTAGTCTCAATATAGTGAGCTCAAGTGTTATATATACGTGCAGCTTCTGCTTGTTGTCTCCGAGCATCAGTGACTAGTCCTGAGGGGACATCATCAATGCTATGAATCACATTGCGATTTTAGAGCATTACGATAGTAATAGTGCCTCTCATGTACTGTCCTCAACTACCTCATCTTTCTCTCTTTTTCCCCGATCTGTAGCCTCAGGTAGGGTCAGGGCATGCTACCTAGCAATACCGTCATAATATGAAGTACTGATAGACATCGATTAACTCAGACAAACCTTAATGTTTAGCTCTCAAATTCCGGTTGTCCACTATGATCGCCCGGAATTGCCCCGCAACATGTCTACATTCCAGTCGTCTGACGGAATGTGCCGAGCTACGCCGAAATCCGAGGAAAAAGGAGAGATGCAACTTGAAGCGAAAGAAAACTTTCTTTTTGGTTTAGAAAGAAAACTAGAAACGCCTCAAACCTTTTCCCTACCTCGAGGCTAAACGTTGTGGCAGAGGTGTGCTGGTTGTGGCTTTTGGGGCCACTTCCGCATTTGGCAGGTGTCAAATTCTGCTGCACTCTTCTCTCCATCATCTCGGATCGGTACCACCATCGATGTCAGGGAAAAGGCCCACTGATCCATATGTCAAACCATGGGAACCGATCCGGATGGGCTGATCGTTTGTGATTCTCGTTTGCGGGTGCTGTAGCTATGGCCGTTGACTGACGTTCTCACGGGCCGCCACCCACCAGTAGAGAGACGAGGATATTCAACCACACATTCCGTCAGCTGCGGTCCTTTTCTATTGGAGGCCCGTAACGAAGACAATGCAGTGCCAATCATTGCTTGGAACTGACTGTTAGTGTTTCTGTCAAACATGTTCTGAAATGTTTGTCAACGGGACTGCCTTGTGTCGTGACATATCAATCATTGTGTCCGTCTGGAGTGGTTTCTTCAAATCTACCACTTTCACTTCCTCCTCTACGTTTCTGCAGTTGAAGAAGCGTAATCGACAGACTCTTGATATCTATGACTTTGAGTGTTTAGAAGGACAATGCATAATGCCCTTAAAAGGAACCATTTCAGCCTTTAAAGACATGAAAACGCCTGTCCTGTCGGCATCATGCACAACAGCACCCAGCAAACACTAGATCACCTCAGCGATGCTCAGACAGGCGTCCTTGCTTGTACCTGGACGCTGTTTGGGGTCACGACAATCCTTTTCCTTCTTCGATTTTGGGGTCAGCTCAAAATATTAAGAAAGTTCAACGTGGATGACATTTTGCTCATTGTCGCATGGGTATGTGTGGTGAGACATTGACTATTCAAGATTTTTGACTAAGGCTCGAGTGTTCTGGTAGGCTTTACAATTATCCAGCGCTATATTATGTACGGTTGCATTATCTTGGGGCCTTGGGCGACATGCCTCGCAGCTATACAGTCCCAACGTGCAAACAAAGGCTTTGAAATATCAACTGTACACCATGACTACCAGTACATTATGTGCCATGTTCGGACGAATATCGCTCGCCACGTTGATTTCCTACTATGCATTGCGCTCCGCCACGTTACGATGTCTCTTCATCGGTGGTATGATAGTCTTGCAACTGACTCTCAACATCATCCCGATCGCGCTCTCTTGGGTTCGTTGTAGCCCCGTCCTCTCACAATCAACAGCCGAAACCATGTCCGAGCTATGCTATAGTGCGCCAGGTATTGTGGGTTGGTTCTATGCACAAGGAGGTGGGTGAACCTTGCTGGATCTGCCTGATGGAGCAGAGCTGATTGTGTCGTTAGCGATCAACGCAGCGTCAAACTTGAGCCTCTCATTGTTACCTTTGCTTCTAGTGTTGAGGTTGAAACTTCGAGGATGTCTTGGAGTTGCCGTGGCGACCCTCCTCACTTTCAGTTTATTGTAGGGAAACCCAGTATCAGTCTGGCATACAAGGATAACGCTGATATGTGCAGGGCTACGGTGGCAGTCATAGTGAGAACGGTAGACGTCAGGCAGTCTCAAGGATCTGGAGAAGACTTCATGTGTAAGCAGCCTGAACGATCAGACCTGGGGTATTGTTTTTGCTAACATGTTTGCAGACAGTATCAATAGGTGGAATTACTGGTACTCGTGAGTTGTCAAAAATACTGACAGACGATAACTATACTAACCACTTTTCACAGAGTAGAAAATGCCGTTTTGATTATTTATGCCTCACTTGCAAAGATCAAAGAGTTAGCCGGGCTCTGTTACAAAAACCGAAACAACCCCCTGGATCCTACCACTGCAACACAAGAGAGAGGCGTGCCAATGGGATACAATATCGGATTCAGAAGCCTCCATTCGAGAACCAACTCGGACAGCAGGAGCAAATCACCCACCAGAGTCCCAACCGACCGAACACATCAAACCATCACCACCAACGCCACCACCATCAGCCGTGAGCCCGACTCGACAATAGCAACAACACCCCAATCGAGCAGAAAATCAAGTATCCGAATTTCTATAAGCCCACCCAGAACCCCAACGCCCCAAAACTATCTTCCCCCCCAACAGCAGCAGCAGCAGCAGCAGCAACAATGGTCCCGGTCCCTTAATCGAAAGCTCAGCGACTCTTCTGGCTTCATAACCATTCCTCGAATCCCCCTACGCAAAGCGCACAGCTATACCAAATCATACACTACATCGGAGCGTCCCTTTCACCGCCCTACGTCCTGCGACGATTTCACCTCGCCGCTGCATCATTGTCGGACAGTGATCTCTGCTGGCGACGGAACCCATATCCCCGGCTCGTTCTCTCTGCCGGCAAGTGGTCGGAACTCCAGTGAGACTCGACGGGACGATACGTCCCGGCAGGATGTGTATTTGCCTCGGAGTGCTGGTGAAGCTCCTTCTACCTCCTCTGCGCTGGCCACAGGGTTCCCGTTCTACATTGTGAAAACAAATAACTTCACCGTCGAGTACGAAGATGCAGACCATACAAACGAAACTGATACCCGGCAAAGTTCCTCACAGGCGGTCGATCTGGGCCGAAGCTCGACGCGCAATGAAAGCAGCAGCGCCGCCGAAACTTCGTATCCCGAGCATGACGCAGATGCGTTGCAGCTACATGATGTAGGTTCAATATTGAACCCTCCTCAGGATCACGATCACGTATGAAACGTCTGCTGGATGTTGAGATCCCTTCTTACTTCCAACAAGTAATAGACTATGGTGTCTAAAACGTCTACGTGTCTGTTCCTTCTATACTGTAGATATCCTTTTCCTAACCTTTTAAATCCAAAGATTCCGACATGAGATTATCAGAACCGAACAGTTGTTAAACAAACAACAGCATGGGCTAATGTATATACGAATGTACGTCCAAACATGTATCGAGAGTATATTAATAGTAGGAAACAAAGAAAATAAAAAAGGAAAGCCGTTAAGAAATTTGACACATGAACAGAGACGAGCTCATTTATATGGTAGTAGTATTCTTTGACTCGTCTCCTTTTACTGGAAGTACTTGCGTACATTCTCCTGATTATCAGGATTTACTCCAGCCAAAATTGCATCTGCATTTATGCCCGTGGCTTGCACCAGGCGCTTCGCTGCATCAGCGACTCGTCTGGCCGTCTCACCTTGGAGCGTCTCATGGTCAAGGGCTTGGACAATATATCCAAATACTTTGTCGGCATTTGAGAAAACGGCGGGGTGTTGTCTGTTTTTTGGGAACATGTTCAGTACCAAGGCTAGAATCAATAATTTACAATCGATTGACTTACTGGTTGATCAACTCGGCCAGGAAAGAGTACGCGTACGGAGCAGCTTCCTCGTCATAAATAATCGGAAGCGTGTTTATCCATTGTGCCGCAACCTCCTGGGGATTTTGCACTTTATCAGAGTTGAAATGGAGAATCTTGGCGATACTTGCAGAGGCATTCTCGGTCGCATAAACATGCTCTTCCAGTCTCGCCTGGGGGTGCTGAGTGACCTGAAACAGACTGGGGATGCTTGCAGCCACAAATTCGTTGAAAGCCGGGCCGCCCTTTTGGGCTGCGACACCGACTCCATATGCGGCAGCTTGTCTGTTGGGACCGTTAACATCTGCAAGTCCGTTCAGCAGTGGCTGAAGAATGTGATCTTTGAATTGCCATGAATCCGGGCCGCAGAACTCGATCATGTCGTCCACAATGCAGGTTGCCCATTGGCGTTGGGTTGGATCAGCACTGTTGATGAAGGCATCGTAAACTGGCAGCAGGCGTTGCCAAGCTGGCAGGAAGCTCGAGCCTTGGTGCTTGAAGATCGTATGGAAAGACTTGTTCATGTCGCTAAGAAGTGTTTGATCATCCTCGATTGCATATGCAATGGAGAGGTTGTCCTCATCACCGTCGTCCGCTTCGGCCTGTTCCTCGGCGCGCGCCTTTACCCGGGATTGATAATCTTCGAGAGAAGACTTGACTGACTCAATGAATGCCTGCATGTGCTGTTGAGTTAGGCTATCCTTGCCGACAACCTCGACGGATTCATAGAAGCACTGGAACATCTCCGCAAGAGTATCAATGTTGGGTTCGGCACTTAGAACTTCAATGATCCTGCTAGCAACCTTGTTCCAGATATCTGCAAAACCCGGAGACTGCACGCCATGGGCCTTCTTATACGAGTTGAGAAGATGGGGGATGAGCTTGGCAGAGGAAATGCGGACAGGGTCATGAAAGAAGAATGCAAGACCAGGCACAGCAATCTTCTCCAAGGTTTGGGCAACATACGGCTCAAACGAGGCCTCCAGAATCTGGGCGTAAACTGTCAAAAGCTCGATGGCCGTGTTTTTGTCCTCTAGCGCGCTCGTCTTGATTCCGATGAGTTTTCCGCGCAATGGGACAAGCTCCCAGCCGTCATCTTGGTCAACGAGATCGGCTTGATCTTCGTCTTCCAGCAATTGTATATCAGCTTTGGCAGCGGCAACGGTAAGAAGTGGTGGGATAACAGCAGGCAAGAAAGGCACAAAGTCTTGACCGAGAACTCGGCACATGCGGCCCCAGCAGTGTAGCAGGTATTGAGACTGGGGGTCATCTGCGTCTGTGATGTTTTGCTGGATGTTTCCGAGAAGGTTCACCAGGTTCATTGCATCCTGGCCCATCTTCTCCTTGCCGACTGCTAGTGCGATGAGCGTAGCGCATTCCATCGCCTTTGCACGCAGTAGTCGGTACTCCTTGGATTGCTCTTCCTGCAAAACTTTGAAGAGCAGAGGCATCAGGGTTTCATAGTATTGGCCAAAGGCGGCCTCTGCCGAATCGGCAATAGTGGCAATTGTAGATAGGGCTTGCTCCTGTACGAATCGCTTGTCGCCACGGAGCAGCTGAAGAAGGTGCTGCAACAGTTGGGCCAGGTAGGGCTCGAGAATGTTCCTCTCGGCTTCTTCGCAGAAGTTGACCAAGGCGGCAGCAGCATGAGCCTGCACACGGGGCTCCTGGGAGTCGAGGACGGGAATGATGTTGTTCAAAATTTTGGCGTGATATTTCTCTTGCATGGTTCCTGCAAAATCTGTGCTCATTTGGCCGAGAGCATTGCATCCGGCATACCGTACACGTGGATGGGGATCCTGTAGAGCCGGAATGACGAGGTCCAATACATGGTCCAGTTCGCTGACCATGAGATCACGGCAACCTTCGGAGATAGCAGAAATGGCCATCAATGCAGCATGTCTGTCCCTCCACGCGGATGAAGACATCATACGGGGTATCCAGTTGAAGGTAGCGGGCAGGATTACTTCTCCGCCAAGTTTGTTCGCGAGACGGTCCATCGCTTGCTCACCAGCAACATGGTTCAAATCACTCTCTTCGAGATCGAGCTGTACCTAATGTGAGCTACTTCGAACGCCATCTAGAAAGTAAGTAGGGCAATAACATACATCTTCCGATGCATTCCACTCGGACGCGTCATCGTCGTCAGCACCAACGTCAGTCATCAAGCTCAAGCACTGTGTGACCATTTCCGTGGCATAGGTTGGGTCCTTCTTGCACATGTTGGGAGCATAGTCTGCAAAGGTAGCCATTAACTCCAGCGCGTTTTGTCTGACTTGATCGCTGAGCTCCTTATCAGCAATGACGCTGATGCTGAACTTGACCAGGTTGTTGAACAGGTTCTTGAACATTTTAGGCGAGATTTCTGCCAGTTCAATCAAAGCCACGAAAGCCTTGGAAAGTTCGTCGCTTTCGTCCGCTTCTTTGAGCGGGGGTAGTATGTTAAGAACATCTGGAATTAGTGGGAAGAATTTTGACTGCGACTTCTTTGGAATGGACCGAAACAATGCTGAGAACGCTTCCATTGCAGCAATTCGGACCTAGAGTGATGCCGAGCGGGGTCAACACGTTGTACAATAAGCGTAGCAGCAAGTAGGGAAGAGCATACTGCGATGTGATCGTCCTTGAAGCCTTTGCTGAAAACACTCAGGACGGCATCTTCATGCTGTTTCTCGATGATGCTGGGTGTCGTTGTGAAGATACGGAATGAGGCCTCGCGTAGTCCTGGTTCGGTGGACTGACTGGCCTGAAAGAGAACACCGAGGAGCTCCGGCCACGATTCACCTGCAAAAGTCAAGGTAAGCTTACACCGCACACTTCCGGAAGCTGTAAGAATTCTAGGTACCATTGTCTGTGTACTGACGCGCAATTTCGGCAATAGCATCTCCAATCTTATTTCGAACGTCGGCGAGCGTCTCGCTGCTCAAGCACGCGATAAGCTTTTCTCTGATCACAATGCGTTGCTCTGTCGTCAGGCTCGAAAAAACCTCCTTGGTCTCGCCCGTACGGGGGTCTTTGATGGTCTTGGTGGACATGCGTCGGAAGAGGACCGATGCAAAGGATCTCGTCTATATTGACCAGAAATAGAGGGGTCAGTGAGCCAGTATATTAGGGTTTTAGGGGCAATAAGCCTTACGGCAACTTCTTCAGCTCCCTGAATCTGTTCAGCCAAGCCCATGAGGAGAACATCTGGACGGTTCTGAAGCCAGTCGTTGTTGAGCTGTTCTTCTGCTTGTGATCGAACCGAGTTATCTGGCGTGGTCAACCCCCGCAGCAGCAGCGCGAGGGCCGAATGAATTTCTGGGGCGAGCAGAGACATCCTGGAAGCTTAGACCAAGTCAGCTATATGAACTGTAGCAGAAGCAGATTGCAGTCGAGGTGAAAACGTGTAAAGACGGCATCGAGGTGGTCCCTCTGAGGTTTTGTTGTTTTCTTTTTTTCTTTTTTTCCCTCGAAAAAAGCGGGGGGTTTTGGACGTACTCTTCTTCTAAATGGTGGACAACGACAGGCTCAACAAAAAAAGAAAAAGAAAGGTTAAGTGAGCAAAGCTCAGTTACGAGAAATTTGTTCACGGAAAGTGGGCAGCCTAGATGCAGAACATCTGCATCTCAGCCAAAGTACAACTCGCCTGTGTAAGTTTGATATGAGCAGGTGAGGCAGACGCAAGTGGGATGGTTGAAAGCGCCAAAAATTCCGCCCGCTCGGAGCCAACACACATTGTTGTGAGTCGCGGGCGCATTTCGCGCTAATTCTTATCGGGAATCGAGGCCCTTTGTTTTGTACTACTCCAATTATCCTATACGCCACATCAACCATGTAATTTCTCCATGTTACGCCTAACGCTTTATTTGCACCATGGCGCCGTCTGATCCGGGTTAATTATGTATGCTCATTCTGTCTAATATACTATAAATATAACTATAAAGAGTAACAGGATCCACGAAGAGAGTTAGTTGCTGTACGCAAGAAGCAGTAATGCATGTGTATGGTATTGAGCGACAACAGAGAATAGACTTTGCCAGAGATAGAAAAAGACACAGCCACGTCACCACTATAAGGCAGCCAGTTGGACAGCAATCATCACCAGCTGCAGACACTGCGAGAGATTACCTGCTTGGTCGGCTGAGGGCAAAGACGCCAACAATGACAACTGCGAGGGTCACAATAGCACCGGGCAACAGCAGGTCGTTTGGTATACCAGCGATAAGCTGTTCTTCAGGTGCACGTTGAGAAACGGACGGCCTACTGGCTCTGCCTGGTCTGACATAGTCTTCACTGCCAAGCTCTTCTTCCTCCAGCTTATGGACGCGTTCTCGCAGAACAGACTCAGGAGGCGTAGGCGGCTTCGAATGGACGGGCTGCGGGTCAACCGTGGCAGGAATTGGGGGCTGAGATGGGTCGTGAACGAATAGGTCAACTTTCTCGTGGCGAAGGCTCCTTGCCTGATGGACAGAGTCTGCAAGGTCTTGATCGGTCGTGATGGAAACGGTGTCGCCCTCGTTATCAAGATAACTGAGTGCAAAGCCAGTAGTGCTGAGTTTTCCGTCTTCGATAGATGGGACGCCACCGACAGCATCAACTTCCTGACCGAGCTTCGCGGACACACTGTTGACAAGGGCAGCGACACCATCGGCTATGACAACATTGACCCGGTGGACACGGCCGCTGGGTGCCTTGAACTTGAATGGGAATGGTGCCTGGGTGTCGTCCTGATGCTGAGCCACGACCTCGGAACGAACTTCGTCGCCATGGTGAGAAGCAGAGTCGTTCGGCAACACGCTATCACCTCGGTCATAGCCGGGCCTCGATGATGGGTCGGGGCTCATCACGGAGCGATGAGGAGTGTGGGGGCGGTGACTGGCGCCTCCAGATACCATTGAGTCGGATTCGTGATCCATAGACAACCAGAATTTGTTCCAAGCCGGGCCTTCGTCATCTGAACTGCCCATTGAATTGATCTGTCCCAGTGTCTTAGTGTTTGCTCCAGATGACATCCACCTCCGACTTCGTCGCAACATACCTGTTCTAGTGTGGCGTATGTTAGTTTAAGAACATCCACCATACCGACGATCTCGCCAGCCTCGTTCATGACGGGCAGGTTCAAGTAGTGTCCATCTATTATTGTCAGCTAGAACTTCAAGCAGATGTGAGTCAGACTTTCATACCGTGCATCTTGCGCAAGGCGGCCTGGATGCTCATATCGGTAGGAGCAAAGTCGGGATGAGGGGTCATCACACGAACAACACTGCAGGTGCCAGGGTCAAGGCCAGGAGCAATGACACGCAAAACGACATCCTTGCTGGTGAAAATACCCGTGATGGACCCCTGGTCTTGAACCAAAAGCGCGGTGGTGTGGTGCTCTTTCATCAGGGCAGCAGCATCCTTGACGGACGTTCGGACAGACACCGTGGTTGGAGGCATGCCATCCAACACAGATTCGAGCGTCGGGCCAGACATCTTCTGTCGGAGAGCCTCGACATACTGAATGATCTGTTGCGGCTGGCTGGAGCCCAGCTCGGATTGAACGCCTTCGAGCGCATCATAGAGCTTCCGGGATGAGCTATAGGCACGTTCGAGCTTCTCCATAGCATCATAGAAGCACTTTGTAATATCGAGAATACCCGAGATATCCTGGTTTTCGTCCATAACAGGGAGGTGACGGAAACCTTTGCGAACCATCAGGTCAAGAGCGTCAGTTGCACTGGTGTCGGTACGAGCACAAAGAGGATTTTTGGTCATAATCTCGGCAATGGTGACTTCGCGCGCTTTCAGGCCAGCTCCTACAACACGGAAGGCGAGATCCTTTGCGGTGAAGATACCGGCGATCCGTTCGTCATCATCAGTCACCAGCACGCAGTCCTCTCGTTTGGCAGCCATCAGCTGGGCTGCCTCGGCGACAGACATGCCGGGTTTAACCTGGAGAGCCGAGCTAGGCTTCAAAGCCAGCACTGTGCCCGGGGGAGCTTTACGGGCATGTCTAGCACGCTGGACGGGATGACGCTTCTTATTGAGGTCCGCTTCCATTTTCTTGCGAATAGCCTAACCCATTACAAACCCCGTTAGCCATTGGAGACGAAAGCAAGGAAGAAGAGAAAAGATGCGAATTCAGATTCTAGCTGGTCCAATAGATGCTGGGAACATACCTCATCGCGTTTTGACTGATTCTGCCGTTGTCTGCTAGCCGTCGTGGCAGTGCTTCCAACCTCACTTTGCCCTACAGTGGAATCTGGCTTGGGCCGGGGGATGTGAGATCCAGACGGGCTGTTGTAGTCGAAATCGGGCATCTTGCCTCGGCCGATTGTCTTATTGGGAGTTCCCCGATACGTGCCGGTGGACGACATGGTGGTCGATATGATAGCTCCCGCTATGGAAGCCTCAGAAATAGATGAATAAGAGGAGAAAGGTGGAAGTTGACCAGCCAAGCAGTCCAGGCGGGAAATGAGTCTTGAAACCAGACTGGGAGGATGGGGTGAGTGATGGTGGTGGTTCCGATTGTTACGGGATAAACAATCCCTGGGCGGAACTGTCGTGGGTCGGAACGGATCCTCCAAGCGCCCACGGGCTCGTCAATAGTTCGCCTGACGCTAGACCTCTTTAGGAAGAGCATCATGCGTGGCCCCACGCTGTGATGTATGCCTGAAGACTGAGGCAACGACATCCCGTGACTGTCTGCCCTCGCTTAGCCGCCCACAAACGGGCCCCATATCACAAGTCCCCGATCTGACCCTACCGCAACATCGACAATCGACAATCGACAATTTGGAAGTTGGCGACGAACTCACTCGAGAGAACTTCCAGCTTTTGTCCGACCGGTCGCACACCCATCCGCCAAAATGGTTAAGAAGAGAGCTTCCAAGTAAGCAAGCCTATGATCCATTTCCAATTGCTGTTCTACATACGTCGCGGCCTTTCGCATGCACCCGCAACAACTTCCGATACACGCTTGAATTTGCGTTTTACGCACCCTCAGCAGCACAAATGCTAATATATCTGTTTGTTTGTTTGCAGCGGCCGTAACAAGAAGGGCCGCGGTCACGTCAAGCCCATCCGATGCTCCAACTGCTCGCGATGCACGCCTAAGGACAAGGCCATCAAGCGCTTCACCATCCGCAACATGGTCGAGTCTGCTGCTATCCGTACGTACACCAATTCGCTAAGACCTGGGATTTCGATTCACCGAAGATCCGGCGTTTTTATAAACACGAGGAAAAAGAGATCGAGGCTGATATAAGATGTTAGGTGATATCTCGGATGC
Organism: Talaromyces piceae; assembly: GCA_001657655.1. NCBI lineage: Eukaryota > Fungi > Ascomycota > Eurotiomycetes > Eurotiales > Trichocomaceae > Talaromyces > Talaromyces piceae. The sequence goes on from JNNX01000001.1 coordinate 2,074,170, forward strand.
CTCTGTCTTCACCGACTACGCCGTTCCCAAGATGTACTTGAAGCTTCAGTACTGCGTTTCCTGCGCCATCCACGGCAAGATTGTCCGGTATGTTCCGGCACTGCTCTTGTTCTTTACAAACAGAAGAGCCAGGCATTTGTATTTTTAGGGAAGGGGATTGCTGACTGACTCATGATAGTGTCCGCTCCCGCGAAGGCCGCCGCAACCGTGCTCCCCCTCCTCGCATCCGTTACAACAAGGATGGCAAGAAGCTGAACCCCCAGCAAGCCGCCGCCAAGACGGCATAAAGAATCAAAGCTTTCTCAGCTGAACAGTTCTCCCTTGGATTTATGCGCACTGGTTTCTGGGAGTCTCTTTTGTTTCTAAACAATACGTAATGGGATACGGATGGAAAGAAGGCGATGAATAAGAATCAAAAAAAATTTCAAAAGTCGATAGTCCTTATTCCCTTTCGTCGTGGGGAAAGGAGAGAAAGCAAAGGGAAAAGGAAGGGTATTTTGAAATGAATATTCTTCTTCTCTTTTCTTACAACGGCCCAAAATTATTCTTTTCCAGCAGCATCTCCATTCTATGTATTCCTGTTTATCACAATGGTTGGTGCTGGGAATTCTTTTGTTCAAAAAAGCAGACTATAGAGATGACTTGGGAGGAAAGAGAGAATCCCTCGTAATGAAACGCGAGGTCGTCCATCCTCAGTTCTGGCAACATGTTCGTATTTGATCTAGCGTACTTGTACGTACTAGGGTGATTCTATGGGCATACCGTCATGAGAAAATGGGTGTATGAGCCTTCCAATCCGACCAATGTCTATGGATAAAGATAGCCCTTTTCAAAGTAGTTCCCGTATATGTCCACTACGCCGGTCTTTCCCTTGGGGTCCGCGTTACGGACAACTTTTACTTCCCCCGTCCAGTGTCCTTCGACATGGAGAGGAAGCGAGTGGGCCGTGAGAGAAGACGGAGGAGCAGTAGTAGGCGACGACAAAGCCGGTGGCCGCAATTGTGTCTTCTGCCGTCTATCTCGTTCAGCTTTCTGTAAGTCCTCGAATTGAGACTTCTTTGTCCGTCTAAATGTGGCTAGGACGGAGACGAGGTCGACATTGTTGTTGGGCCGCTGTTCGCCAGCTGCTGTCGCTGTCGCTGCCTCTGACGTCCACGGGTTGGAGGTGTTGGATGTAGCTTGAAGCGATTGCAATCTTGACGACTCCTGGGACGAAGATCGCGGTGCTTCCAGTTCCGAGACCGAGACGGCGGAATACACCGAGTCTTCGTCAGAAACGAGATGCACCTTCTGATTCAGAGCGGGCATCGGGAAACTGCTGGCATTACCCTCCTCGGGAAAAATATCGGGTACGCCGCATTCTTCATTTCCGAAAAAACTAAAGTCTTCCATCGCTGCTGACCAAAGCCGTTCGGAATCGACGTCCTCCGTGGACGACTTCCACTCGGTGTGATGGTGTTGCTGTGGTCGCCAGGCACTACTTGATTGATGTTGCCTTGATATCGGGGTGACTTCGAGGACGAGGCGCTTCAGCGCAAACAGAGAGGTAGCACGCTGGTGCTCTGCTTCTGCCCTATCGCGGCCAGGTGGCAGAGAATAGTCTGCTTTCGCTTGGAGCTTGGCTAGTAACGTCTCGTCTGCACATGCAGTAATGAACCGGATCAAAGAGGAAAGGATCGGTGAGTCTGCCGGAACATGCGATGGCACATCTGTAAGGACCAAGGTTTCCACGTGGGGTATATGTGAGGGATGGAGATAAGGGAAAGCCGCTGCATTTCCACGTCGACGAGGAAGGACCTGGTTGTTTGGACGCTTTGCCAGAAGTTCTTGTACCTTTTGAGCTCGCAGTTTAGCAAAAGTTGCTGCCGCCGTGCTGGCTAGGTCATACTGATCTTGACCACTTGCAGGAGAATCGGTTGTGTCTCCCAAAGCCTCGGGCGCAAAAATAGAACCCCGTCGTGGTGGTAGTGGCTCATCTTGATATTGTTCACTTATGTGCGTCAATATGGACGGCTTTATAGTCCGCTGTTCCACAGCCGTGTCTGCAAGTTCATAGACTGGAGCATCGCCCGGCAACTCATGAACTTCTTCCGAGGCGTCCAGTTCTGTGTAGAAATGACTTATATCTACCTCATCAGCCGGCATCTCAGGGACAAGGTCGTCCAGCAACAGTTCTTCCTTGAAATGTGCACCCTTGGTCACAACTGCATGGTGCAATCTAAGATATGTCAAATTTCCTTTTGCGCATATTCCGATGATTGGGATCAGCTTCTCGGCCCCAGGCAGTACATGTGCGTTTTCAACACCGGTGGAAGTGGACGCGCGACGGGACTGGGTATGGACCAGCAACTTGGCTGTATCGACAGTGCCAGCGTCCAGCAAATGCAGTCGTTTCGATGCAAGAAGCCCAGCAACTCCCTCCACCGTCAGTTGATTGTCAGAGATATAGAGGTGCGTTATGCCCACATGAGGCAGGTTTTCTATCAGTGACCGGCCTGTAAGAGGCCGGGTAAGCGACTTTAGAAACTTGTCACCCAGCTCAGGCCGCCGGAGGACATCGGCCGATCGCCCAGGGTTGTTACTTTGATTGCCTTGGCCCCTTTCCGGGAGGAAGCAAGCTTGCATCAGTGATCTGACGGCCATATCTGTTAGCCGGTTGTTTCTTATGTCCAGAACTCGCACTCTGGTATGAATCGCATTTGCCAGGAACTCGGCATCGGCATCCTTCAGTCCGATTCCACGCAATTTCAGCACCTGGAGTTCAGACAGATGGTGCAACATGGCCAAGACCTGTCGGTCCTTTGCGGGCGAGGTATACGATAAATCCAAGTAGATCAAAGCGGGGAACCGGGACAAGGCACAGGCGATGCCAACTGAAGTCGAGTTGGGTTCTCGCTCCGCAAATAGCAGACGCAGATTGTAAGCGTGGTCACCGGATGATGCATCATTCGCCACGCGGAGGTTCATGGTCGCATTGTGGTCAAAGAAGGGCAGCCTTGACACCATCAGTGACTGCAGGCAAGGCAGATAATCCAGAATATCTCTAAGCCATTCTGGACGAGGACCGCCGTAGATCTCTGAGAGTGCAGGAGGCAAATGCAGAGTATGCGTCAGGGCGCGGACTTCGAGTCGAGCGAATTTCAGCGTCCGTCTAAATCGCGTCAGCGCAACTGGAATAGTGATAGCTTCGTTAGTTTTCCGTAAACAACAGGCGTTAAGAGGCTCTCTCTCTCTCTCACCGTACACAGCGTCGTTCTCAGTACCAAAGTGCGAGGCGGGGTTACCCCACAGGTGTGGTATGAAGATAGCATGCCATCGACGACTGACAAGCGATGCTGCACAGAGGTCTGCTGAAGGAATATAGTGTGCAATGAGAGAGAAGGCATCCCTCATCGTGGCACTTTCATATGAGGGGGGGATCGCGTCCATGGCTGGCAGACCATGATCGTCAAGCTGTACGACAATCTAGCTTTACTGTACAACAGAAACCGCGTTTCAGGAGAATCTCCTCGCAACAAGATGAAGAAGGTTACATATGCGTAGAGAAGTTGACTAAGCCTATTGAGGCTTTCTAAGCACTCTACAAGCGTTTTGGCTAGGGGGCTGAGCTGCTTCACTAGGACATCTGGATAGTTTGGCGGCGGGGACGCTTGATGACGCAGGGTGTGGGTTTGCCCGATGTTAGTGCGCAGCCAATGAGAGCAGTAGGAGCTGTTGGTACTGAAGACGAGTATTTTGATAGACAGTGATCTTTGAGATCGGGCCAGATGCAAATCAGGTAATTGTGACAATATGTCTAAGAGCTTGATATACAGTTACTTACGGGTAGTCAATATGGGCGAAATCGAGCGGTGAGGATGTGGGGTACGGCAACGATCTTATACTTTGGTTGGCAACGATAAACCAGGCAGTGCCTACAGTATATACAATTTATTGGAAGAAGAAAACAAAGAGAAGGAAAGAAAGCATGATGTCAGAAGAAACGTAAAATGCTTGTGGACCACGGCCAGCAACAGCTAAGCTACCTGGCGCGCTTTCGTCCCTTCTTAGGAGTATATGGCAGGTCCATTAACCTCGAAAAGCGGCAGCCCAAGCTGTTGAGATGCATACTTTACAAGCTCCTCATCCTGTTCGAGACCACTAGATGCCCCGCCACGCTCTATTTGCATCTTTCGAAGGCGCGCCTTGATAACGGCACATGTCTCAGCCCATGCACAAAGCTCCCCAGCTAGTCCCTCGCCCAAACAATATGGGCGATCGGGAGTCCGAAAGTCAAAGGACGGCTCCAAACCAGCGATCTCGCTGTACGGTGGACTCTCGCGAGCGAGCATCATGAATGAGATGGCGCGGGACAGGAAGTAGTCGCTCGACAATGTCTCGGTTTCGCTTGCTGGAGTGTCCGCTGTTCTGAGTTCGGCCAACCTTTGCTTTCTCACCTCGGTCTGGAAGACTGAGTTACTGTCGTATATGTCATGGAAAGGCAGAAGAGGCCATATGTTTCCCGTCAACCCATGGCAGAAATTTCCGCCTTTGGATAACAAACCTTCTTCCCATATCCGTTCGGTAGCTAGGTATAATGCCTTTTCCCAATCGGGGCTCCAGTATCTCTTCAAGAACGATGTGTTCCGGTAGGCAGCACCCAGAAGCACCAGCATTCCAGGGCTCCCATGGCAAAGCTGAACAAGGGGCGAAGATCGGTGTTGTGAACTCGGCATCGGCGGTATGGCCACGGGCAAATGTCCGTTATTTTCGATGCAAATCCTACAGAAGCCATGTACGGTCTCTGCAATCAGGCTGAGGTAGTCTTCACCTTGCTGTACAGGAAGCAGTGAAACGTCGCAAGCTAGCAAGATGGTTATGATACCCGAAATACCGTGCACCGTGCCAAGCGCGTAGTGACTGTCTATCCATGGCCACATCAGGGGCAAAGGAGCTTTCTGACCGTGCTGGCTTTCAAAGTCTTGTGCGCCTTGTTTACCGGCTGCAAGGATCGTGTTGACAAGTTTTGGTATGCTTTGCAGAACAGGTTCTAGGTGTGGTTTGACCGTAAACTTTGCCTGACCTGCAGCACAATGCCTCTGGATAGTAAGGGCTGCCCACAAGAGTCCTGTCCGACCATACAGTACTTCATCAGTACCGAGTGTGCGGTCTCTGAATGAAATCACGTTGCCATGTTGTATTGCATCTTCCACTGCTTTCTTGAACAGCTGCAAATCCTGTTCCGAGACTGTGAGGCCCTTACCGAGCCGAAGATTCTGGTCTTCACAGGCTGCCAACATCCTGGTGAACACCGGGGCAAAAACGCCGGATCCGATCGGAGAGTTACGTCCATCGGACAGAGCAATCCCGGACGAAGGCGGGGCTAATAATTCCAAGGCCGTCTGACCAAAATTGGAATACGCAACATGCTTGTATCCAGCAATGGATGGCTTTTGACGTCCCAGCCGGAGAAGAGTAAAGATTATGCCTGATCTTCCAGAGTACAAGTTACCCTGCTCAGAGTCGTCTTTCAGGCGCTGCGATTCCCTTTGAACAGCATCCGCTCCGGTTTTGATTGCCAACTGCAACTCGTCCAGCGTGATCGTGAGAGTATCTTTGTTGATTTCGGTAGGTTGTAGTGTGTTTGGGTAAAACTGGGGACGAGTATTCGCCATTTTTCCTTGTCTAATTTTCCTTCATATGCTCTATATGGATGTGTCGATGGTGTAGACGCTGTAGAGTTGTCATGCGCTCTAGTTAGCGGGGGGGTTGTTTGTTTACTTTGTCGAAAGCTCTTCGTACAAGGTGGAGCCCGAACAAGTATTTCACTCAGAAGTTAGCCAGCCATAAACCAGACACGATGTACTGATATTGGCGCGACCCACTAGGACAACTCTGAGAGTCTGCGTGCCGTCGTGCATATTGAGATGCAATTAGAGCATAAGGAGCAACAAGCAAGTGGCAGTTCCTAATATGCTAGATGGGGGCTCTAGCCAATGGGAGAGGCTGTTGGCATCCCCACCGATCTAGTGGGGCCGGCGCCCGACCGAGAGCCGGAGCCAGGCACCCAGGCATCACCGTCAGGCAGCAAGGCACCAAGGCAGACACTCGCTCGCTCTCGAGTCACATGATAGCGGTACGATATCTTCTCGGCTGCGTTCTCTTTGTTCCGGACTGCAGACTACGGAGCGGTCTTGGAAGTGCCAACACCGTTCTGCAGCCCAACGAGGCTAATCAATCAAATCAATCAGTCAAAGTCACGTCTGATCCAAAACCGGTAATTCGATTAGCCTGTTACCCCCAACCCCATCTTCCTCCTATCCCATCCCTTCTTTCTGCACACCATGCCCATTCAGAACCAGCCCAAGCTAATGGCAATACCCAGCAGCAGCCCACCCCGCGACCTGCCTCGGCGCTTGAGCGCAGGACGCCATGCCCGCGGCCCATGAGGACCCGGACGCGCCTATTATTCCCAGCCCTAAAGAGGTTCCCGCCTCGACAATATGTCCGCGGCAGGTTACCCTCAGAGACCGCGTCACGGTGGCAACGCTGGTGCCCTTTTCGTCTGCGGACCAGGTGCCGCGCTCTCTGTTGGTCTATCTTACAGACCAGCTGAACAGGGAGATTGAAAAGGGTGACACATACCCGATGATTGATCCAATCCCGCTAGATCGGTTTGGTCCGTACTGGTTTGCCAACTTTGGCGCTGTCATGCTGCTGGGCGATATTAAGTCCGTGCGGGAGGTGCAGGCGATGGAACAGAACGGGACGGACTGGACGAGGATCTGCCTTGGTAGTTTCAACATCCGGCCGAACTATCCCGGCCGCAGCAGCCATGTCTGTAACGGCACCTTCTTGGTGACGGATGCATCCCGTAACAAAGGTGTAGGAAGACTGATGGGCGAGGGCTACCTGGAATGGGCCCCAAAGTTGGTCAGTGCTCAATACCACTATGTTGTGATACTGCAATTGGAAACGCCGTTCCTGACAAGCATGTGCAGGGTTATACATATTCGGTATTCAACCTAGTATATGAGAACAATGTAGCGTCGTGTCGTATTTGGGATTCACTTGGTTTTAAGCGAATAGGCAAGGTGCCAGGCTGCGGCAGCCTACGGTCTTATCCCGATCATCTGGTGGATGGTATCATCTACGGCAGAGACCTGAGTCTGGAAGGAGAAGACTCGGTCACACAGGAGCGGTTTGATAAGATCCGGTACTATCTGAAGCACTCCAAGTACCCGCGAGGCGCAGATCGAGCCGAAAAGAGCCGCCTGCGAAGTGCGGCTACGCACTATAAGCTCGTCGGGGGAGAAAACGGTGAGCCCGAGAGGCTGATGCTGAAGGACAAAGAGGTCGTCTCCGATCCTCAGCAGCAATACGAGATTGCCCGCCAGGTGCATGTGCAGCAACACGGCGGTATCAATAAGACCACTGCGACCATCGCCGTCAAGTACCACTGGGTCCGCATCAAGGAGACCGTCAGTCGCGTCATCCGAGATTGCCCACAGTGCAAAGAGACGGCAAAGGTCACGGTTGTGAATGGCAACCGAAACACAGAGCTGCCGCCCGCTACCAAGCCGAACAGCGGCGATCTCGAGATGACGAGTCCCAGTGGATCCATCAAGCCAACCGAACTGATGACGGAGACTGTCAGTACGCACTCGGAGAATCCTTTCTCCCAAACACAGAACTCGTCTGGGGTTGAACCGCCCGACGACTGCATGACCGACTACTCACACCTACCACTTGATCCCCAAATCATTGACATGAACCCTCACCTCCCCCGGTTCCAGCATCACCAGAGCATCACGGACTCCTACGAGCACCAGACCCATGAGTTGCCGCATGTCGCGTTTGATGAAGATGAGCTGCGAGCTCATGGCCACAGCGACTACCAGGCAATGGTCAACGACGAGTCGGACTCGGAGGCTCTGCACCGGGATGCTTTGAGCCTGGTCAATACTCAAATGACTGAGTCTCAACATGACCAAGAAATGCTGTCGCGATATGTGGACAGGTCTGACGACGAACTAGATTTTACGTAGATCAAGCGACGTTCAAACGTTGCCTAACAGTTGTACGCCTCTATTGGAGAGCGCGAACGGCGTTGTGTTCTGTTATACATATACTCATTTAGATACCATAATTTCACAAAATACATATGCTTCACATTCGAAACAGAACACTAAGCACGTAGTCAGTCCGCCAGTCCCGATGCTGTGAGGTGGATGCACCCCGTAACGTGATTGGCCGGCGGCTTCGTCTACTTGGCGACCGACCGACCGGAGCTCCATCGAAATTTTGGTAGAGCAGAACGAGACCGGGCCCCGCGTTTTGCAATCACAAAACCTCGCCTGCTCCCTTACCACGCCACCATTCATTGTTTGATCACACGGACATTGTGGCATTTTGTTCTCTTCATTTGGTTTGACGATCTTTGCAGTTTTAATCCACAACACATACGCACAGCCATGGCCTTTGCCGGCCAAGCACCCACAATTATTGTGTTAAAGGAGGGTGTGTGCTATGTCCCGGAGGGCAGTGATTCCAGAACCGGTTATACTAATAAATGTTTCGGGCTTTGGTAGGGACGGATGCTTCGCAAGGAAAAGGACAGATTATTTCCAACATTAATGCTTGCGTTGCGGTGCAGTCGACGGTGAAATCCACCCTCGGCCCATACGGCGGCGACCTGCTCCTCGTGGACGAGAATGGGAAACAGACTATCACCAACGATGGAGCAACTGTGATGAAGGTACGAGGATGTCAGATCTGGAGACAGTGGGATTTCGAGGGAAGGCGACAGATAGGATAGTTGTCTGACTGGTATTAGCTGCTCGACATCGTCCACCCCGCCGCCCGCATCCTCACCGACATTGCCCGCTCACAGGACGCAGAAGTCGGCGACGGCACGACCTCGGTGGTTGTTCTTGCTGGCGAGATCTTGAAGGAAGTCCGAGACTTGGTCGAACAGGGTGTCAGTGCACAAACCATTATTCGCGGCCTTCGCAAGGCCGGCGCCGTTGCGGTCAACAGAGTCAAAGAGATTGCAGTCGATATGATGGAGGTTTCGGGAAGCGAGGAAAAAAAGATCGAGACGCTCAGGAGACTGGCTGCTACGGCTATGAACAGCAAACTGATTAAGCGGAATTCGGATTTCTTTACAAAGAGTAAGTGGTTGACTTGGAGGGCGGGCCCGCCAAGGCGGATTCTTGTTAGCTGGATGGCTGACAGTGGGCAGTGGTTGTGGATGCCGTCCTCTCTCTCGACCAGGACGACTTGAACGAAAGACTTATTGGAGTCAAGAAGGTCCACGGTGGTGCCCTACAGGACTCGCTCTTTGTCGATGGTGTCGCGTTCAAAAAGACCTTTTCTTACGCCGGGTTCGAGCAACAACCCAAGTCGTTTAAAAACCCCAAGATCGTTTGTCTGAATGTGGAGCTGGAGCTGAAGAGCGAGAAAGACAACGCCGAAGTGCGAGTCGAACAGGTGTCTGAATACCAGGCGATTGTGGATGCAGAGTGGCAGATAATCTTCAACAAACTGGAAGCTCTTCACAAGACCGGTGCCAAGGTTGTGCTCAGCAAACTGCCGATTGGCGACTTGGCTACTCAGTATGTTGCTCTTTCGTTAAGGCTATTCTTATGATTTCAAGTGACTAATTCTAAACTAGGTACTTTGCCGACCGCGATATCTTCTGTGCTGGCCGTGTGTCGGCGGAAGACCTGGAGCGGGTTTGCCAGGCCACCGGCGCCTCGGTTCAGTCGACTTGCTCGGATATCCAGGAGCGCCATCTCGGCACATGCGGCTCGTTCGAAGAACGACAGATTGGCGGCGAACGGTTCAACTTCTTTTCTCACTGCCCGGCGGCCAAGACGTGCACTCTGGTGCTGCGTGGCGGCGCCGAGCAGTTCATTGCCGAAGTCGAGCGAAGCTTGCACGACGCCATCATGATCGTCAAGCGCGCGATCCGCAACCCGACGGTCGTGGCCGGCGGCGGCGCAACCGAAATGGAACTGTCGGGCTACTTGCATGGCTTCGCCAACCGGGACGTTGCGCACAAGCAGCAGGCCGTTGTCAAGGCATTCGCCAAGGCGCTCGAAGTCATTCCGCGTCAACTATGTGACAACGCCGGCTTCGATGCCACCGATATTCTCAACCGACTGCGCACCGAGCACCGCAAGGGCAACGTCTGGGCCGGCGTCGACTTTGACCACGAAGGTATCCGGAACAACATGGACGCGTTTGTGTGGGAGCCGAGTCTGGTCAAGGTCAACGCCATCCAGGCCGCTGTTGAGGCTGCATGTCTGATTTTGAGCGTGGACGAGACAATCAGTAAGTTTTTTTTTTCCCCCCCTCGCTTGCGCCCCGCTTGCGGAAACGGTGATTACATTGCTAATATCATTCTTCACCTTTTTTTCTTTGCACTTATAGAGAACGAAGAATCTGCCCAACCACAGGCTCCGCAACGCGGCCTACCACCTGGCGCTGCCCAACGAGCCCTCCGCGGCCGCGGCCGGGGTATGCCTCGACGGTAAGCAAAGCAAAAGGGGTGAAACCAAACGGGAAAAGTAGCAAAAGACGTACTCTTAATACAGACAGAAAAGAAAGACATTGCATTACCCAATAGTTGACAATACGGATGTAAGATTCGAATCGTTTTTTCCAAAAAAGAAAGGCAAACAAGCGGNAAAAAAAAAGGGAAAAAAAAAAAAAAAAAAAAAAAAAAAAAAAAAAAACAAAAAACAAAAAAAAAACAAAACAAAACAAAACAAAAAAAATAGTAAATGCCCATACATTTCATTACTCCATCTTGTTTCTTGCATCATCTTGCATTCTGGTGGACCGATCAAACACAGATGCGTGTGACGACTACAGGTAGAGGTTGTCACTTCTGTAATAACATTTGCCGAGAACATAACATGATTGCCCAATACGGAAAACAGTACATCAGGACTAATGTAGGCGATCGATAGTGCCGGAGGTGACCGATGCGCCACACAACGCACGCGCAGCCCACCAGCCACACGGCGAGGCTCGGGCGCTGCGTTCGGCGCTCGGAAGTCCCGCTGCGAGCTGCCCGATCTGGCTAGTTCTTCATGTCCTCGAGATTCGATATCCCTTTTTGTTCGTCTCTCCCAGATGGCTCGGTAGTACTGGATTCTGTAACAATCCGCCGATGGCCGTTCACACTAAACTCAAAACTCGGTATATTGTTGCTGCTATTTTCGGGTCTTTGTATAGCCGCCTCCCTTCCGGTAGACAGGCCACTGTTGAGTAATAGCAGAGTGAAGCAGCCAGCACACACAGCAGACTCTGCACCTCACCTCGCATCAAGAGTTAATAATAGGGCCGTGATAATCATAATACAGATGAATATGGGCCGGCATCGGGTTCAGCTGGCGGACGCAGTTACCCACCGCGCCAGACGGAACGATTGCAGCCCAGCTAATGGCAGCACAGAGCTGGCTTCCTTGGCTGTCATCGACACCGACTAGCTGGTGCGACTAATCAGGGAACTAACGAGTTACATAGTTCGCGGATGAGCTGGTGAGAGAGACCTGATCAACGAGCCAACCAAGTCGTGAACCCTAGGCCTGGCCTTGGATCACGCTACGGCTCTAGCTGCTTCCGGTTAGCCGGCGTAAACAAAGGCGCCGGATGGCCTTGTCGCCTTGCTCTGTGCTTTCCCGCCCTTCTTCTTCTTCCACCCCACCCCGCAAGAGTCGACGACGTCTTGTCTTGCGTCTCCATTTCTATCACTCTTATTACGGCCATGCTCTGATTTTTGGTCTCTCTCTTCTTTCAAATCACAAGTCAACTTCCACACCGCCCCTTTCCTTCCTGGTGCGCTTCATCGACCCCTCTGTCCGTTGATCTCTTTGGTCGTTCCTCGGTATAGCTGCGGCAACGGAAATTCGTTGATTCTGTTCACGCGCCATGTCGTATTATCAGCATCCGCAAGGCCCGCCACAGTACGGCGGGTATCCGCCGCAACAGTATCCGCCTCAGAACAACTACGGTCCTCCTCCTCCGCCGCCGCCACAAGCGTACCCGTGAGTCGGTCTTGGTAGAGAATAAAAGAAGAAAAAGAAGAAGGTGGTTGGCTAAGATAAGGTGCTTGATAGGCCTCCGCAGAACTATGGTGGCTACCCGGGCCAGGGCCAGCAACATCACTATCCGCACCCTCCTCCGGCTAACAACGGATATCCCAACTATCACACGCCCTCGCCGCAACCGCACTACAACGGCGGTGGATACGACGTATGCGCTCATGCTCTTTTCGCTGCGAGCCTTGTAGACTTACTGCTAACGATGTTTTACAGCGACCTCCGCCTCCGCCTGCTGGATACGGTGGCCCGCCGCCTCCGTCGCATTCGCCTCAACCGCCTCCCGGTTCGGGGTACGGACGGCAAGGTTTGTCGCTCATGTGTGTCCTGTGCTGACGGAGAGAACCTCGATCGCGCTGACTCGTAGTCTTACAATCTGAAAGCTCCCCCCTCTGGATACGGTCAACCTCCGCCGCCCCCGTCCGGCGGTGTTTCTTTCGGTCATGGCGCGCCGCAAGGATACCAATTCCAATACTCCAAGTGCACGGGCAAGCGAAAGGCCTTGTTGATCGGGATCAACTACTTTGGCCAAAAGGGTCAGCTGCGTGGATGCATCAACGACGTCAAGAACATGTCATCGTACTTGAACCAGGCCTTTGGCTACGCGCGAGAAGACATGGTCCTGCTCACCGATGACCAGCAGAACCCGATGAGTCAGCCCACGAAAGCCAATATCCTCCGAGCAATGCACTGGCTGGTCAAGGACGCAGAGCCGAATGACTCCCTGTTCTTCCACTATTCCGGCAAGTTGGAGTCCACTTTGGGGTAGAGTCACCGCTAACAAACGAGCCAACAGGACACGGCGGCCAAACCCCCGACCAGGATGGCGACGAAGATGATGGATACGACGAGGTCATCTTTCCCGTTGATTTCCGATCGGCCGGGCACATTGTCGACGACGAAATGCACAGGATCATGGTCCGACCGTTACGACCCGGGGTCCGGCTGACGGCCATCTTCGATTCCTGTCACTCCGGCTCGGCCTTGGATCTGCCGTATATCTACTCCACGCAAGGTGTGCTCAAGGAGCCCAACCTGGCCAAGGAAGCCGGGGCGGGCCTGCTGGGTGTGGTCTCGGCGTACGCGCGTGGCGATATGGGAGGCATGATGTCGACGGCAATGGGCTTCCTCAAAAAGGCCACCAAGGGGGACGAGGCTTTCCAGCGCACCCGACAGACCAAGACCAGCCCGGCCGATGTCATCATGTGGTCCGGCAGCAAGGACGAACAGACCAGTCAAGACGCCACCATCAACGGCCAGGCCACCGGCGCCATGTCGTGGGCTTTTATCAACGCGCTCAAGAAGAACCCCCACCAGAGCTACGTCCAGTTGCTGAACAGCATCCGCGACGAGCTCTCGTCCAAATACAGCCAGAAGCCTCAGCTGAGCTGCAGCCACCCAATTGGTGAGTCTTTTCCCTTCCAGGATTGCCTCTTAACGTCGCAAACTCACGGATTCTCTAGACACCAATATTCTCTACGTTATGTAAATACTAAAAAGAAAGCATCTGGACTTGCGCAGTCTACTTTTGATGATCTCCGGTCGTGTTATGATTATGGGTATTTCTTCACTTTTTTTAATTCATTTTATTTTTTTCTTTTTCTTTTTAATTTTTCTTTTTGTTTTTAATTTCTTGTCACAGCGAGTTCGATCCTGGGTGGCTGTGTTAGTTGTTGCCTGGTTGCAGGACGGTCTTTGTAGTCTTCTTGGTCTGCTCCGGTATCGAGAATATTGCATACATTCATATGTTCATATCCAGCGCGCAGGATCCGGATACGCTATGCGTAAGAAATCCTGTCTATCTCTGGCATATTACGGTAACAGTGGTACAAGAGCATGGTATGAGCGACTCACACACTCTCCTCTTGCCCGGGTAGAAATCAAAGCTGTAGACGTAAATGTGTTCTTCCTGTTATCCTGTCTACCACTTCTGCGGAGCCGAAACAACCGTCCTCGAAAAGGACGCCGTAATCGTATCAGTATCCTTGCCCTTGTTCTTGCCCTTGCTGTTGCGCTGCTTCGCTATAATCCCTGTCCGGTCTGTCACTGGCGTCGCATTAATGATGTTATCAAAGGCCTCGTCATCCTCGCTCCCAGCCGATCCCGACTCAGCATCAGAGTCCACAGGCAACGGCTCTGGCCGCGGTATTGTTTCCGGCCGCGCTTTCTCTTGTGTCTGCGTAGAAGGATTCTGGAAGCTTTTCGAGTTGAGGATTTTGCGGCGGATTTCGGCCATTTGTTCTTCATCGTCGGAATCGTCGGAGAGGGCGTATGGGTCTCGATCAGCTTCTTCTTCTTCTTCCTCGCCCTCGCCGCTCTTATCTTCATCGTCATCGTCATCGCCATCATCATCCGAGGCAGAAACTCTTTGGCGATTTGTGTTCCCACGCGTCCACATGTCATCCGCACCACCCGCCTCTCGCTCCGCGCGGCTTTCATTATATTCTCGCTCGATCTTGGCGAGCCATTCTTCCTCTGTCTTTTTTATTTCGTCCTCATTCGAACACGCCGCATACCGTTTGAGAAGCTGTGAGTTGATGTCGATGAATGCCTCCCCGTACGAAAAATGTTTCAAAACTTCTTCGGCCCAGTCGGCGTGGCCGCAGATGTAGAAACAGGCTGCCAATGCTTCCACGCAGTTTAAGCGCCATGGTCGGCCATAATTGACAGAGTTTGCGGCGATGAGGTAGGGTACTATAGAGCAAAATCTTCCAAGTTAGTTGAGAGAGTCTTGTTTGCATATAGGGCTGTGATCTGGTGGACCGTACGCAGTCGCTCGCATTTCCCGCCTATTCGTGACCAAGGGACTTCTTTTACTCGTACCCACGAGCACTCGACAACCGCGGCACCATATTGCTCCAGAAGGTCTCGGTCTGCTGGGGATAATATTCGTTTGGCGTTTGGTCTGGGTCAGGCGGTTAACCAGAAATTCTCAATATAAATTGAAACAGCCACAAAATAAATTAAAAAAAAAAAGACATACGAAATGACGACACCGGAATGTTTATGCCCAATAGATAACTCTCGCATCAGGCCAAACTGCATGAGTCGCTTCCCCGAACAGCGTTTTGGATCGCAATGTCCCAGGTCCCAGCACGCTGCCTTGAAGGCCGGTCGTGGAGCACCGTTATGCTCTTGATCATCATCCTCAAGGGCATTGCCGCCGCCGCGGGGTGCGGCTGCTGGTTGTCGGTAACGCGGGGGCCCTTTTTTGCCTCCTCGCGGATAGTGATCTTTTTTATGGCGAACCATTATGCTGAAGTTGATAGATGTAACCGGTAATTAAACCGTGCAGGATCAACACTGCTGTTGTCGCAGTTGTTGAGTGAGTGGTGAGCGAGGATTTGAGACTAGAGCGGGTCTCACCGCGGACCGGTCCCGCGTATTAACGAACCTCCGCCAAAGCCCACCCGAGATGCTCTCGACACCCGCCTTTACAGCTGTCCACTAGCATAAAAACATCACACGCCATTCCCAAACACCTATTTGCCGGGTCTGGTCATAATACACACCTTGTTCTGCTTTCCTCGTATACACCTTCAATACCCCCCTCTTTATTTCATCGGATCTACCGCACCTCTGCCAAACTGGAGGCCGTTTCCGCACGCATGGCGGCGAGGGACCGCTTCGGTTCATTTGCCGATCCATCGCTGACACCTCTCCAACGAGCCATACGTGCGTTATGAGATCCTATACAAGGCTGTTAGCTGGAGAGTATTAATCCAATGCCACAGACAATGCTTGCGACCCGACAAACTACGAGCCGAACCTTGCGCTCAATCTCGAAGTCGCAGACTTGATCAACTCGAAGAAAGGCAATGCGTGAGTGTGGGGCAGCAGCACTATACAAACAGAGTCTTCCCAAAAGGAAGAAATGCGAAAAAAAAAAAAAAGGGACAAACTGACCCTTACTGGAACTAGTCCTCGAGAAGCAGCTATTGCAATCGTGCATCTGATCAACTCCCGCAACCAGAATGTCGCTCTGTTAGCCCTCGCTGTGAGTCTGCCCAACCTCGTCCTCTATGGTACCATCAAGGCAAACGGATTGACCATGATCTCTCTCTAGCTTCTTGATATATGCGTGAAAAACTGCGGATACCCCTTCCATCTTCAAATCAGCACCAAAGAATTTCTTAATGAGCTGGTCCGCCGGTTCCCCGAGCGCCCGCCGCTGCGGCCCTCGCGGGTCCAGCATCGGATCCTCGAGTCGATTGAGGAATGGCGCCAGACGATATGTCAGACGTCGCGGTACAAAGAAGATTTGGGATTTATTAGGGATATGCATCGGCTGTTGCTTTACAAAGGATATCAGTTCCCGGAAGTGAGAACTGAAGATGCCGCGGTTCTGAATCCGTCTGATGTATGATTATCGCCCCCCCCCCCTCCCAGAGAGATTGCCGCGGCAGGGTATGAGCTGACAGTACCGTAGACTCTCAGGTCGGCAGAGGAGATGGAAGAGGAAGAAAGGGCGGCGCAGTCGGCAAAGCTTCAGGAGTTGATCAGACGAGGAACCCCGCAGGACCTGCAGGAGGCCAACCGGCTGATGAAAGTCATGGCTGGTTACGATACGAGGAATAAAACGGACTATCGAGCCAAGGCCGCCGAGGAAGTCTCGTATGTTCAACAGAAAGCCAAGATTCTAGAAGAGATGTTACAGAGCATCAAGCCGGGTGATACAATAGCGGCTGGAGATGTGTTCGAGGTAAGGCTGCCTATTGACGACAGGACTGCGTGCACTGTTGTTAATAGAAGTAGGAACTTGCAAATGCCTTGCAGAGTGCCCATCCCAAGATTCAAAAGATGTGCGACGAGGAATCGGATGACACCGAAGCAGTGGAGAAGCTCAAACAGATCAGCGATAGCATCCAACGAACCGTTGAGCGATATAAACTCGTCAAATCTGGCGACTTTGACGGCGCCTCTAGAATTCCCAAAGGCACACTGGGTACGACAACAGGAGTTTCCAAGAATGCCAACAATGAGCTATCTCTGATCGATTTTGATCCTGAACCGCCGTCGGATGCATCGAATGGAGCCGGTCAGCCGGCTAAGACGTCTTTGGAAGATGATTTGCTGGGGCTGTCTTTTCAGGATCGGGCTAATCCAGGCCCGGTCAATCTCGGATTTGGTAAGTTCTTTCTCTAGATAACAATCTACTGGAAAGCTTCTAATGATGCCGAATAGATGGTCCCCCTGCAGCCGCAACCAGCTCAACTGCTCCTCCGGCAAGCCAACCCCAAGAATCCAGTGGTCTTCAGCGAAACTATGATATCCTCTCTGCGATCTCGGCGTCCCGATCTGCTTCTCAGTCGTCAACACCGGCTCCTCCACAGCCAGCCCGATCTTCGCCAGCACCCCCGGCTGATCCATTTGCATCCTTGGTCTCGGGTGGTTCCAGGACGTCGTCCCCCTTTGGGGCTGCACAGTCGTCAACCGGCGGCCACGCCAAATCTCCATCACTCGTCGATCTGGTCAGCAACACAGCACCGTCTTCGGCCACGCCTAGCCAGCCCGCTGTCGGTGGTGCCTTTGATGACGAATGGAGCTTCGCCTCGGCACTGCCGGAGAACACGTTGCCGAAAACAAATCGAGTGCGTGTGCTGGACTCTGCTCTTGTGATTGACTTTGAAGTCCGACGGAGACCGGATCATCCCCGGTCGATCCAGATGGTTGCCTTGTTCTCGAACTCTACCAACGAGGCTCTGTCTGAACTGCACTTTCAGGTAGCCGTTGAACGAGTAAGTTTCTGCTTCTATCCCTCACCAAGAGAGTACATGTACTGAACTTTGATAGGCATACACACTAAAGCTCCAACCCCAAACTGGCCGAGATATCGGCCCCCTCCAGTCCGTTGGCGTAAAACAGGAAATGCTAATTGACAACGTCGACGTTGGCAAGGGAAGCTCTGTGAGAATACGCTTCAAGGTATCTTATAAGTTGAATGGCCAGTTCAAAGAGGAGCAGGGCATGGTTCCTCCATTAGGTATATCGTAACCACAGACCAGAATTCTATATTGTTTTTGATTTCCGTTCTTTGTTATCTTCACCACTTCTTTTCTATTTCGAATGGGCGATTGATCTCGTTGAGCGCAGATTATATTGCACTTTCCTTGCCTTTTGAGGTCCTCCTTTTTTCATCTTCAATCTTTCGGAGTACATTTGTTTCGAGCTGGCACTAGGCGGCTCTTTTGTCGATTGATTTGATAACTGATTTATGGTGAGGAAGGTGATGAGACAATGAAAGTGGTTAGGCAGTTGTAAAGAATGGTAGTGATCGCTGGATGGCTCGATGGTCTCATTGCCAATGAACTGATTAAACCTTCTATTTACTGTTCGTGTGATGCCCAGCTACGTTCGCAGTCGCTATGGAGGAGAGAGGTTTGTTCACAGATAGTCCACTTAATGATCCAGTCGATATACTCACCGCGTAACTTTGCTATCATAACCACTCTAACCAATTATTTACTAGTTCGAATTATAGAGAGGATTTATTGGCACCATGCCTCGTTCACGTGATTAAGCTTACTATATAAGGCTTAATTCGTAGTCGAGGCTCCACCAGCATGGGCCCACTTTGGCTTGACTCTATATCTTCCAAGATTTTGCGAATATAAATAACATATCTCTAGCCAAAGCCCTGCAGAGAATTCGGAATCAAGGTCAATTCAGTACTGAGAACCGATCCACTGATTGAAGAAAAAGAATTTCCCCAAATGTGACGCTACGCATGAGCGAGTCTCGTGGCCGTCGTTCACATAGCTTTAGCGATTGGTATGTACTCTTGAGGGAGCTGGATGATGATCCGAGTAAAGACTATGCCCTATGCACATCATTCAGCGGTAGAGAGCTTTCTTCAATACATGCTTGACGCCTTCTGGTTGTACCTTTATCGGCCAAGAAACCGCTGACAGTGCTTGGAATTCCATAACAGGGCGTAAGATGATGACAAGTATTGGAGCCTTTTCACGGCCTCGCTTATTCACTTCTTAAGTGGGTTCCAAGAATTCTACACTTCTTGCTCTTCTTCATGGCACAAAAACGAGTTCTGGTTGGCGTAATTAGAGCCTGGAAAGGTTGACACATAATCAAATCAACGTTCGATAAGATGCCGTCATCTTGGGATACGCCTCAGAAGCTTGCATAATTTCACGTATTATGAGAGCCGCAACAGAAATCTGTGTTATTTATAGGGTTTTGATAATGCGAGGCTACTCACTAAGAGTCGCCAAACCTCTGGGCCCCTGCAAGAAGCCTAAACAAGCTCATACTTGCGATAAAATGGAGAAGCGGCTTCGGATTATCAATTAGATGCGGGTTCAGCAATCTATACCAGAGGCCATATTTTTGTCTTGGCAGCTATGATCTGGTTTCCTCTAGATTGAGCGAACGGACTGCGTTGCGATTACCATTCAAGGTAGAAAAGAAAAACAAGAATGGGTATAATCAACGAGTATTGGTGCTTTGCTTATATAGGTATCTTATAACAAAATCAAGCTCCGTCAAGTTTCCTGTCTATCACTATCATGTAATTGTCAAATATCTTTTCATACACAAAGGCCCCCCAGCGCTGCTGCGCCTTTCCATTGTGTTTGACGAAGAAAAGCATTGCTAATGTGTTCATTAGATACATCACCTGTTCATTGTAAAGCTGCAATTCTACGCTCAGAAGGTCCTCGTGGCCTGAACTCTACAGCCTGAAGAGATGGCTATTAATCATATACGAGAGAATGGTTTCCCTTGGTACCTAGGTCCCAAGCCGGACGACTGCAGAAAACCGGTATCTCTCTGGTTGTATGAGCGAGGAATATAATACCTAATCCACATACTATTGGCGGGGTATTTTGCAAAACTCTCTACATACTGTTGAAAGCATGTAGCCATTGCCCTTGTCCAACCAAGCCAGCATGAACCAGTCAGAGCCAGACCATCAGAGCTCGGCAAGCACCAATACGAGGCCCGGCACCAACATTTTGACTGCAGCATGGGCCAGATGTTTAACCTTCCCATATCAGGTATAGGACAACCTCTCGTTCTCCCACCAGTGAGGCACTGGCTTTCGCCATTTGGAAACTTGAACAAAACTTGAGTAAGCCTGAATCAGGTTCCGTCTGCATTCTCGTTCTCGTAAATCTTCCAACCAAACTTGTGGCTAATGGACGTATTTGTTGGTTGGTCTTGAAGATGATGAAGCGAATTTTTGCCTCTGACAGTTCGTAAATTGGCCCACAAACAGTACACTATGGGTACTTTGTCGCGGCCCTTGTTGTTGGCTTTGGAGATTATTTCCATCTTTGGCAGTCCCTGGGTAGGGCCCGAGTGCAGGTGTTTGGTTCTCATCCGGACCTGCCTAATCAGTCCTGCCACTCGCCACCCCCCGTGTTTTNCCTTTTTTTTTTTTTTTTTTTTTTTTTTTTTTTTTTTTTTGCCTCCTTGTGAGTAAACAAAACTTTGTGACTCTTCCGGTACTTGGAAATCGGGCTCCAGGAATCCTATATCAGTTACCCGAGGTAATGACATTCGGCGACAAGGCTGAATGGATAATTGTACTTTAACCGCCCGGATCTACGGGAAGCGAAATCCCTTTGGCTGTTAGTAGTGTCGCTTGGGTTTGCCTGCCCAAAACGGTAGTGGCTTGGGAAACCCCCCTCCTTGGGGCAATTTGACTCGGTGCTATACAGTGGTAGCTTTCTTAATCTTCTCTTCAACATCGTGTGATTAGTCTACTGAGTGTATCAATCTGTTACTGTCTCCCGTTGATTGTTTTCACTCCTCTTCCTCTCTAGGTATTTGAACAAACCCTCGTCAATACTTGCAAGAAGATATCGTGGAGAATTGTCCCGACACCCGGCCAAGATCAGAGATCGTACACTCCACTCGGGCCACGAAGGGTAAGTTGTGGCTTAGCCGTAGTCCCCCCCCCCTCTCCTCTCCCTTTCCCCCGCCAGAAAGATCTGTGGCGAGAGGGAAAGAGTACTGTGGCAAAAGTGTCTCTTCTCAAGTTGGCAATACGCGGCCTGGTGGACTGACAGAACGAGATGAAATGATTGATTGGATGGTCGGACACTTCCGATATGGAGTATGTATGGGGGGAGCCGATCTGATTTACAGTTTCCTGCTAAGTGTAGCCCGGTTCTTTGTCCCGAAAGGTTGAGCCCCAGACGACCAACGCTGCCGTGGCCGTGCACTGCCTGAGGCCCCGACAGCTACACGGCCAAGAAGCCAAGAAGAGCGAAAGTAAGGTGCCGAGTCTGGGCAAAGCAGGTCACGGTCATGTTTTTCCCCCTTCGTGGCGATTCTCAGCATGCCCAAAGCCACAGAGTACTGGTTGAAGGCTTGGTACCATCTACACGTGCTCGTTGCGGCTTGCCCCTCCGGCCTAGACTCGGCTGTAAGCAGCGATCGAACATGCGACACACGCAACGTGCCGAGTATGCAGGGGGAAGGACAAGCGATGGGAGGCAGCGCCAGGGCTGATTCTTCTTCGTTTTCCTTGTCATGCTTGCCCATATAGTCTTCGGGGATGTGGATCGTCTTGGTCCATAAGCAACCCCGTTGACTGCACCTATGGGGCGTTAAGAGAATAGAAAATTCTCTCAAGGGATCAATTTTTGGGTTCTGCTCCTGCCAGAGTAACGGTCTGGTGGTTGTGAGAGCACTTTTGGATGTTCCGTCGTTGTGGGTTGGTGCTATTGGGAGTTCCAGATCGGGGACACCGCGAACGTCGAGATCTGGCTTGCTGAGAACGGACGTGCCCCATGTACGTTGTACCCTGTTACCCTTGTACAGGCGTATTGTAAACTAGCGGTATCGGCGGGTATCAGGGTATGGTTCCCGGTGCGAGCTAGTCCATAGCAGGATTAGCCGCTGCAGGGGTCTGGAGCGCGCACGATTGGCGATGTCAGTGCTGACGGGGCCGCGTACTGGCGGTGGCTATTGGCGGGTCTCCAAGCTAAGGTTGCAGCACGGACATTCCTCAGGCCCAGACTCCCTGCAGCTTCCCTGCACTAGTCCTCATCCGGAGAACCGCCTTGGCAGGACCCATGGGAAAGGGCTCGATCGCGATGCCTGAGCTGCACACCTTGAGGAAGGAGCTTGCCTAAGCGTTGCCGAGTGCTGCTGAATGTTGCGTCGTAAGTACCTGCCTCATCAGACCAGTGTTCAGTCAGCCCAGTACCATGCATACACGTGCCTGCAGCCTGCAGCCTGTAATGCATCATGCATGTACGATCAGGATGTGCCTGATCTACACGTGGGCGGGCGGTTAGCATTGGCGATGGCAATGGCAGATAAATACATCCGAGCAGCATCCTCTCCGATAAAAAAAATCGACAGCCATCTAGACCGTGGAAAAAAAGTACTTTTTTGTTTTTTCCCATTCCCTTTTCCCTCTTCTTAGGGGCTTTAGCAAAGGTGCCAGCCCCGCGAAGCTACGAACCATGGGCCGCAAAGCGGGTAGACGGTCAGTTTCGATCTTCACCCAGCGTTGCCTTTGCTCGTCCCATGGGAAGCTTTGTAAGTCCAGACACTGCGTGACAGCTGAGCCAGCCCCGCCGCTTCTGCCTCAGCGCGCCTTTTGAAATCTATATATATCTTCACCTGCTCGTCGCTCCTTTTTAAACCTTTTTCTCTGTTCCTGTGCTTCTATTCTCTACAACACACTGCACCGACTTAGTGTCCTCCCATCCTACCGACTCCAGCTCGAGTCATCTCATATGAAAGCAACATGACATCCACCGGCTTCTGCAAGGACCTGGATGCTCAGGGCACCCAACGTACCAAAGAAGAGAACCAAGAGCGGTGAGTCTTGTTCTGTCCCCAGGGGATTTTTGGGTATACTGACATCCTGTAGCGCCTTTGTGGCGGCTTCGCGGCGCAAAGACCGCAGCCTCGATGCGCGTCTGGAGTCGGCTAATCGCGCTTCCATGCTTCACAAGAAGCGCACCGGCAAAGCTCTGCGCATCACCAAGGAGATCGTCGAGAGTGAGGCCATGTACGAAGAAGTCGATGAGCGGAACCATGAGAAACGGCTTGACATACTCAACGCTCACAACAGAAAACTGGAGAGCCAGTTTGAAGAACATATCCAAAGACTCTGCCAGGCCCACAGCCATCACGCCCGGTCGCGCCTCTCCGCTACCGGCGGGATCCGGAAGATGCACATCAATGTGGCTTCTGCTCAACCATACCGTCCACAACGCTCGCAGCACTCTATATCACCAACCGCTACTTCTCCCTCCGACGTGGATGCTACCAGCCCAACATATTCTTTATATTCGTCAGCGCAAGACTCGTATTTTCAGTCTCCTAAAGGGTTTTGCATGCCCACTTCTTACTCTCCTTACCTGCCCCAAGAACAAATGTCCGGGTTTGTGCCTCAGCAACTAGGCTCTACCACATGGGACTCGACGCAACAGCTCGTCGCCTTGCAGCAGTCATTAAATTCCCTGAGCTCCTTGAACCTCGGTGCCGGACAGATGGCTCCCATGACACAGATGGCATCACCTCAATCATCTTTGCCTTCCCGGCAACGTGTCGCATCGGTCCCAGATGCCCTGTTGTTCCAACAACAGCAATATGCCGCCCCGTCCATGTCCGACGCCTCTCGGGCTCAGTCCGAGCCTTTTATTCCGGGGCCGTCACCCGACAGCAACGCAGAGCGACTGATGCCAGTGCTCTCCAACGACGGTTCCGGGCTCTCGTCGCCACCAATGACCGTCAAATCGTCAGAGAGTAGCCCTCATGATGCATATTCTCCTGTAGTTGAGCAAGACGCATCCTTTGTTATCGACAAGGGGCCGATGCTGGGAGTCGACGAAGTGCCTGGTTCGGACTTTGACCCTGAGTACGCCGACTTTCTCGACTTCTCTACCACACTGGAGGACCAGTGGCAGCTGCCCGTCACTGACTCGTGCTACGAAGACTGGGGCTACATCAACACCATGGACTACGACTTGCCTGTTGCGGGAGTTTAAGCCTGCAAACTAAGTTCTATTGTACTTGTCTTGTGCAGCGGGCCACGGTCTAAATTTTGGATTTTGCTTCATTCTTTAGTTCTGAGCGAGGGAGTTTCTTCAGGATACCAGCTTATTTTTAGATATCATTGTTACTAGGAGATGCACTTATCAGTCTTGGTTACTAAGTCATTGAAATGTATGGCTCTTTAGTGAATTCCAAATGCTGAATAAACCGATTTATTCTATTCAATTTTTCATTTATCAACCAAATCAAACTAATTTTTTAGAGCGCAGTACCTTCCTATTACATGTCATATGATCAGCGTCGATAGCTCCGAGTTGAACTAAAGCAAGGGCCGTTGAGCAAGCAAGTAGACATGTACGTACATAGCGCAAGAACAAAGAGGAACAACGATACGTTTACTAAAGTAGTTTGATCCTATCTTTGCGCCATTGTAAGCAAATGCAGCTACATTCGTCCAGACCCATCAACTCTAGACGTTTCCAATAAGTGTTGGGCGGTCCATGCCTGANTTTTTTTTTTTTTTTTTTTTTTTTTTTTTTTTTTTTTTTTTTTTTTTTTTCCACCGTTTCTGACTTTGGATTGGATGGATTTGTTTTCTGACCTGGCCGAGACGTGATGTGCAGCGATGTGGACCCAGGTTTGTTTTTGACAGGCTGCTTTTGGTCTAGGAGTGTGATGGGTGGTGGATAAGTGAAGTGACCAAGCCCTCCGAAAAACTCAGAGCACAAGGTGGTCAGGACGGCTGCGAGCAACGAAGACAAGATTAGGTTTCCGACTAGCTATCTCGGTGCTGTCTTCCTCACATCCGGAAAGCGGGGCGATGCTCGGCTTGCAGAGAGCTATTGGATAAGGTTACTCTGATAGTAAGAGGTGGGGCAGAACCTTATTTTGCTTTCGAGGTCTTAGGTAATGGCATCGTACAGCGTATTGTAATTTTTTCGCCTATGTTCTTCCCATTCTGATCAATCGGTGCCAACGCTCGTCGCACGGACGAGCCACACGTTAGTAGTTACTTTGTGCTTATGGAGCTAGTCCCGAGCTATTACAGAGAACTCTGTACAAGGTAGCTGCTTGCTTCTTGCCCCGCAAATCGACTCGGTAGCTTTACCAGAACTTTATCAGTAAGCCAAGCCATGATAGGCTCTCACCCACTGCGTGAACCAGTTTTGGCCAGATTTATCCTTTCTGGCGAGGCTTCGTTAATCGCACCTTCTATACGCCCTGTGCTGAGCAATCATGATTGAAAATCTATATTATACTCCTATTTTTAAGATACGCTCTTACTGTTTCCAAAGCCTCAGAGTTTAAGGAATATATCTCCAATGTTACGTACAAACCCACATTGTTTGGACGGCAACGGTCGAAGGGAACCCTCCTTCTACCTCTTACTGCCTGTCTAAGTTGGTTTACTCGACCATGGAGATACTTGCTATTGTCAACTGGTTAGCGAAACCCGGGATAGTACATGTAACGAGGTGGTAAGTTACCGTCTCGACTAGCAAAAGCTTGCCTTGGTTACTGGGAGAGATCAATTGTATGGTATTGTCACAGATCCCTTCCTTTGCCCATGGCTGCCTTGCCACGAAACATGGGTGACATGAGCGGGTTTCGTTTCTGCTGCGTAGTATGAGGACCGAGTCACCTAGCCTTAGCTGATTCTTATTCATCCTCAAACGGAGATTTTCTGTCAAGGTAGGTCTGATGAGGCGAAGGGGATCCATCAAGTCTCGAAAGTTGTCTAAACCCTGCCGCCAAGGGTTGGCATTAAGCTCGTATCCCTGCAATGACCAGCTATTGGCTGGTCGTCCTCCCACCTTCATTTAGCTAGGCTATTTAGGCCGTCATTCTTATCAAGGTCCAAAGCTCGACGGAGGATCGGAGGGTGTTTTGACCGACTACCAGAGAACTTCACTGTACGAATCTAGAAAGTGCGGGGAAAGGGTTTGCTAAGCAGCTTACGTTACTCCCATGATATGCGAAGAGCTCCTTTTGCTGTTTGGGCTGGGAAAAGAAGTCAGGAAGTAACGAGCAGGCAGAGATAGTGGCTGCTTGGGCCCGGGTAGGACGAGCCCGCTACTTGAAATTAGATCGAATCTATGGGCTTGATAGTAATCGCCGTCTATGTGCTAGAACCACCTTTTCGGAGGATTGTAACGTTGTCCTCGCCGGGACTTTACTTTATTATTCATCCTGTGGCTGATGTAACAGCGCAAGAATTGAGTCAGCCGAACGCACAACGGCAACCCCACCCGGGAACACCGATCACAGCCCTGAAAACGTGGGACAAGATAATACTTCTAGAAAAGGCAATTGCTAGAAAACAAAGTAGTGATGCAGTGGTTCTGGTGGCAGATCATATAAGGGACCATTAAGCTACTCGCTTACGTGATTGATTACCTCGCCGTTCCTAACTATGTCAATTGTTTCTTCTGGAATTAGCTTGTTTTCATTCCTCTCAGATAAATGTTCATCCAGCATGCAAAGCGAGCCCGCTAAACTATAACAGGATGATTGTCTATTTTATGTCTTTTTGGCGAGTGCGGACTGGCCGACACCACTGAGACATTTCCCGCTCCTGACTGTTATGATTCTGTTGGGAGTCCCGGTATACGCTCGGAATACGATCAAGGGGTTCCCAATCTCCGCCCGCCGTACAATCAAAATGCAATGCTAGATCGTGTGCTGACCAAGACCTGGACGAATGCGGCAAGGTTCGGTCCTAGCATTGATTATTCACATCAAGCCGTCCCTTCAAAAGCGAAACAAAAATGATCCCCCCAAAACAATCTCAGTCTGCCGGCCGCCCACCGCGTAGTAGGTCACGCCCGACATCTCCGCTTCTCCGAACGCTCACGCTCGAACTACTGCTCCGTCGGCGCCGGCTGCGTGTCTCTGCTGGATCTGTCGGGCTCAAGCCACTGGCGCGAGCATACAAGAAAAGTACGTCTGTTAAGCTAACCACGCCCACCAACCGACCAGAGAGCCGCGCCCCGGGGAGTGCCGATGCCGGCACCGATGGCGCGATCGGCGTAGGTACAGCCGCAGCTGGGTTTTGATATCCTTGGGGAGGAATCGGGTGGTGTGGTTGCGTGTGTGTTGGGGGCGGTTGGCCACTGGCAGGATTTATCACTACCTGGTTCTGAATTCCAGGGCTTCCGGGTCGAGGTATGGGGTTAGAGGAAAGCGACGGAGTCGGGGGCCCAGACGATGACGGCGATTGAGGATCCGTTATCCAGAGACTGAAAAGAGATCAGAATACAGTCCGGAACGATACAGCGTCCATGCCTTACCGGTGAGATTTTGTGGCAACCATTTTAGCCACCGTGTGTGCCAGTGTCGATGTCGGTGTCACGTAGAAAACGGGGAACGAGTCTTTGCCTTCTACCAGGCCGCGAGTCGACAGGATGACAGAGATGAAGTGAATGCATGTGTTTTGAAGAAGCGGCAGGGAAGTTGACGTTGTTAAAAGCTGCCGGCGGTTAGCTTGATAACGGCCGTGTTGCGAGGCTTGAGCCTACCTTCACATCATATGTAGATATATTGCCGACCACATTGGTGTTGTTGTCAACTACAGCCAGAGACGAAATTCCTTCGTCGTTCATGAGCTGTAGGGCATGATATAAAGGTTTATCGCCACTGATAACGGTCAGAATGCTTACCCAGCCATCTGTGTGCAATCCTAAGAACCTACTTGATGTGAATGACCTCTTGAGAGCCTAAACGAAGGTCTTTCAGGTATTGCGGATATAGCTGGTCAATAATCGGAAAGCTCCGGCCGTTCTCCCACAAGAACTTGACGAGACGTGACTGGCTCACGATACCAATGGCCTCGTTACTGCCTTCTTTTAACACAACGATCCGGTGCACGCCGCCGCCAAACGCTTCCACCGCGGCCATCAGGTTTGCCGTCTCGGGCAGAGTCGTCAGAGGCTCCTTGGGCACGAGATCCCTTATATCCTTCAAGGGAATCTTACTTCCTTCCCGCGCCCTGTGGGCCACTTCTTGAAATGATGTGAGTTGAGATTCCGTGGGTTTGGCCAGCCCAACGACCAGCAGTAGATACGCATTCAAGTCATTGTATCCAAAAGTACCAACGACGGATTTGTCGTTTACAGATTCGCGGACAAGGAGAACGGGCGCCTCGGTGTCAATCAGAGTCTGTTGCGACACAGGTTATCATTCGTCAGTGGCATACCATTGAATCGAGGGACGAGAGAAACGAACATGCGTAGCATCCTCGATCCCCGTGTCCACCTCAACGAACTGGAGATCCTTGGCCTTCGCCAACTCCCCAATCGATATATGACGCCAATCACGGCCGTTAAAGGCCGGGTTCGCTGAATGGCGGACAGGGGGGTGATCGATCAATCCTTGTATGGCAGCCTGGGTCAACGAAGGCTGGCGGCGGGCGCGGGGGGACTGGGGCATGCTCCGGAGGCTTTCGCTGAAGCTCTGGCGATGCGGAGAGTGGTGAGAAGGGACTTGAGCAAGACGAATCGAAGGGTGTCGCGAGTGAGGAGATCGGGAATCGGTGCTGGTGCGTGGCGATGAAACCGTAGAGTCGGCTGGGGGATCCTGCTGCTGCCCCGCGCGAGGAGACTGCTCCGCCATTGGATTTCCTCGACGATTCTAGGCTGGTTCCACAGGTCAAGTGAGCGGCGATCAGAAACGGCTGCGAAGATTGGTCTCTACGAAAATCGGCGGTTTATCCTGGCTGTCCAGCTTGTTCTTGTCGGGCAGCTCGTTTGCGTTGGGAAGGGCGATGGCGTGCAGCGGTCAGGAAAGACGAGGACCCGCCAGGCAGCTGAGCGCGGGTCCTCCCGCTAGCTTCCCCCAGACCTCAGATACGTATAACTACGACACAGTGCACTGTACAATATAAGAAGCGACGGATCTGCC
Source organism: Talaromyces piceae (assembly GCA_001657655.1). Classification (NCBI taxonomy): domain Eukaryota; kingdom Fungi; phylum Ascomycota; class Eurotiomycetes; order Eurotiales; family Trichocomaceae; genus Talaromyces; species Talaromyces piceae. The sequence goes on from JNNX01000001.1 coordinate 2,103,140, forward strand.
CTACTACGGATTTTAATACGTCCAATACCTTTTGAGTAGATATCCAGCCAAAAGCCTATGTTTTGTTTTCATTCGATTCTTCCATCTTCCTATCTCGCCAAGACTAGTCACATAAACTCTCCTAGGAAGCCGGACAGGTCCTTGCCTCGACGACCCTTTGGCTCACGGAGCTTTCTCGCTTTGCGATCTCCCCTCGGTGGCACGGGGTCTTCATGTATTCTCTTCTTTGATTTACGGACAAAAGTATAAGCACGAGAACTTCGACATAGGGCCCTTTGCTTCTTCCCGACGCGAAACTCAAGGAAAGGTACACCTGCCGGTAGCGAGGATGGTATCAAATGCTTTCCTGGGACCTGATCACTGCATTCCTTTTCAAAGCGGTAGCTCAAATCTTGCTCTTCCGAGATCCTGTTTGTCGTTTTCTGGTCATGCGTCTCTTTGACCACCTGCCACCCATGTGCTTCGGCCACCACTCGGGCAGACTCGCTCGTCAAGTGGTCACAATCAATTACCGAACAGGCTTCGAGTGATGGAAACTGAGATAAGTAGCGAAACACCGACTCTGACAGGTTTTGCTGACCATGTAAAGTCAGCGTTCTTAGATGGGTAAAGGCCCCTGCCGTAGCGACAAGCTCCGCCCACGTGCGAAAGATGCGATCTTCAAAACTTGACGCTGGTCTCGTGACATCTTCTTGATGTACAGCTGTCTTGTCTGCAATGATCTCCAAGCTAACGAGATTGGTCACATCAGCAACTTCAACGAGCTCCGGGGTACTTGCGTGCTCAGTCCAGAAGATGAGCTGGGCGGCCCAGTGGCAGTGTGCACTCTTGACCACCTTAAGATAGTCTCGCATCGAGAAGCGAGGAGTAGTCACTGCTTTTCGGAAGAATGGCGCAACTTTCTGGAACTGGTCGGGATAGCAAGCGCAGAAGATCTTCCACATGTACAGTGTCCGCTTGCCACTGTGGACTAAGTGTTAACAGGCTACTATCGATCAGATGCGGCTGAATGTCACCTACCTCCGAGCTAGATAATCCCATATTTCCTTGGCTATTTTCCAAGGAACATGTTGCAAATGTGACTCATCTAAGCTCCGTTGATCGTAAAGTGTCTTCTTCATTGCTAGATGCATCAACGTTGGCGTGCCTCTGGTGCTACGCTCCTCGTAATCAACCTCGAGAAAAGGAGACTCATGCTCCCAGATAGCTCCACGACATATCACATGATTCCGGTTCCATTGGTGTTGGCTCATAATGTTCATCAAATGATTGTGATAAATACAAACACTAGTCGACTTGCGCGGCCTCTAGCGGCAAGGATTTTTTAATTGGCCATGGCGGGTTGCACGCTGCAACAGCAAATGAAATTTTCAGTCGAGTATGAAGGCATCGACCAAACTTGGATCGTGTCGTTCGGTTTTGTTGTTGTAGGTAGTAGCAGTGGTAGTAGTAGTTGTATACTTCAAGTAGAACCTGGTCGTCGGTGAAAAGACGCGACGACGCGCCAACAACACACGTGACCTCCATGGCTATTGGCTTACAGATGAAAGAAAATACCCTCCTTCTCGTAATTTCTACATGCTAAATTTGACATTCGTTTCATATTCGGGGGAAATCATAAATGATTTGTTGGCCGAAGCCTCACCAGGTACAGGTAGATGCGAAACCTCTTTCAGTTGTTCTATACTCTATGTGATCATTTTTCTCCACTATGCTAGACGCCAATCTTAGCGTAGGTTTGAATTATGGTGAATCTATTTTTACTAGTCTATATTTAACAGCTTTGACACAAACAGGCAGCAGTCAGCTTAACACTTGATTGACTCTTCATTACAAAAGAGATCCCGTTCCGTTCAACAGCATCGTGAAGTCTTAAGTCACCCTCCTCCCATTATCCCATGCTATCTTTGGTCACTTGGTTTTGACAGATACCTTTTACTTGTGTATCTTCTTATAACCAAAAAAACAAAACATTTGCTCAGACATTTTCCACTTCCCAATCGTGTTTAGAGAAGAATAACCTTCCATTTCGCCGTTCACGGCTGTGCTGGCCACATCCAGACCAACAGTCCTCGGCCTTCAGTATTTTTTCACAATGATCTTGGCAGCCATACTATTCTTATACGCGGCAACAATATTACAGATCTTGTGGGAATCAACTGACTGGTTCCGTACTAGGAATACAATCCTGCCCATCAGGCCAACTCATAAAAATTCTTTTGGGTCAGTGAGATTGAGAAGGTCTTACAGCGAATGCCTGAAAAGCCTGCGGTGGAAAAACAGTGACAGAGTTTGGAGACATATGAATGATCCGGGCTCGTGCTATAAGGTTATATAAAATGTCATTTTGGGGCCAAGAATCAGAACAAGAGTGTGTAAAGAATATAATGATTAAGGGATTATTCGTGACAATGTCAAAAAACTCGAAGTTTGCCTCGCGACAGATGTTCCCTCTACTTCCATTCGGCCCTGCTCATCAAATAAAAATAAATAAATAAATAAATAAACTAAAAGTATTCAGTTCAATATTCTGTGCGTAAGGTAGTTTATTTGGTCATATATGTTCTTATGAATGACAAACCTCTTTTTTCTTAGTAGGAAATTGACGTGAAAAGGATTAGCGGCTCTGATACATCGAAAACAAAAATAATAATAATACAACTACCAAAACACTGCAAAATACTGAAAACAGCTAGAGTGTCTTGTCAACGAGACGACTAGATCAAAGAAAATATCCTTTATGATAGAAGTTTCGGACCCAACTCTATCAACATACACTGTCGGCTCTTTATGTTTTTGAATCCCTGAAACTATATACCGAGCCGAAGAGTGACACCTTCCGTAAGGTTTTTAGCTGAAGGTATTATCGAAGAGGAGTCCGTATAGTGTGTGTTTACCTTTTCATAGCGGCTATAGGACAGATTATTGTAAGGGCCTTAGTATGAGGCCAGTTCTTTGTCATCGAACACTCTTATTAACCGCGGTGTAGAGAGCTTCCTCAGCAAAAGGCGATATATAATCAATATCCATATAGGACATCTGAACACTTCTCCACTAGGAGTGGGACCTTCTTTGTCGTCTTCATGACTTTCAGACGAAGGCCGGACTGATGGAACAAAGACGCCTCCCGTCTACCTCGTGACTGCAGTGTCAAATAACGAACCATCCAAATTTAGACTGATCTATGTCGCGCGATCAAGAATCAGAGAGCATTACCAGGTCGCGAGACTTCCTGAAGGCTAAGTGCTTTTGATTTCAGAGACGAGCAGTCTCGCAATTATTTTTCTGAGCAAGTCCTGTAGTGTATCCTATGTTTATGAGGAACGGTTCTTGGGATTTCATGACTGGCCGGCTATTCCTCCGATGCAGTTTTTGTATAATTTCCGTATATAGAGGCTCCGCATTGAGAGACTGTGAGTCTTTGCGCCCACCTAACGGGGCCCCAAAGTTCATAAAGTGCATATTATGTGGGAGTGGCTTCGCTTTCTATAAAGAGAGTATATGCTGTTTCAAGACCCTTTCACATCTATTGTAGAGCTCACCGGCACGTCAGCTATGGCTGTTTCGCGCGATACTTTCATACCTGAGGAGTCGGACGAATTACGTCAGTTTTTGAATGAAGCAACAAAAGGAAATTGTGACCGCAAGGCCATGCCTGAATGTATGCCAGTTCTGCAAGTCCAGTCGCTGGTAGATATGAATATTCATGAACAATTGGGCGGTTCGCCACTAAACGCATCAAGGCATGCCTCTTATATCAAAGATTCGGATAGTGTAAAGCTGGCAAGTCCGTGGATTCTGATCTGAACCTTGTGTCCTAACTCTTGCTTGTAGGACTCAGGCTCTAACTACGATCAAGCCGAAGCTCCCCTGATTGACTACGACAAAGATGACGAAAGCACTGATGCTTCTCTAATCGCACATGAGCGAAGCCCGGAGTTGCAGACAGAATCCCCATCAATAAAAAGCCAGGTCAAACGTCGAGTTCTTCCTCGAATTTTCGATATAGATGAAGGCAGTTGCATGGACAATCTTCAGCCATTAAATTATTATCTCCAACCGAATGTCTTCTCGGACTATCTGGAGGCCCCCAGCGATGCCGAGAGCGACCATGACATGACAAACCCATTTAGGGACGCTCAGACACCCGAGAATGAAATATCCGCTCTGAAATTCCGCATAGTAGAGCTGGAGTACGTCAACGCCGCTCTCGAAAGCAAAGTACGGAAGTATCGAGAAGAGATACGCCTGTTCAAGAGAGATGTGAGGGGATATAAGAATGATGGGCGACGGTTTGCCCAGCAGCTGAAGGACAAGAACATGGAGATAACGGCATTGCACACCAAGATCATCCAGCTTCTCAATAATGATACTTTGGCATCCGCTCAAGTTGCCGGGTCCAATCCTTCGGGAGTCTGTTCGAGAGCATCCATGGTACCCTCTCAAGCGACCACCAAACAGGGGAAAAGCGGCAAGTCCGGCTCGAATGAACTGAAATCGGCTTCTCGGGCGACAGTACATGGTGACGATGCCAGTTTGACGGGGAATCCCACGAGATGGTTCTAATTTTCACTATATTAGCTTAGTAATCGTGCATTTTTTCGTTCTACTAGTTATTTGTTCATATCACAAACTTAATTAACTGTATATCCTGCTTTCCACCCAGTCTTTTGTTCGCAAGTAGGATTAGGCCTCTTAGATGCCATAGTCAGCAACATTGCACGAGCAACTAATTCGCTTGGTGGCACATCTGGAGTTGGTTGTCGATTTGCTCCAGCAACTTGGAGTATTCCGAATCTTGTATGGACATTGCCAAGTGTACCAACGAACCACTATTCCGAGGCTCCTTCGCTAACACTTCTAGAACACGAAACGGTGATCTCTACACGTGGCTGTTCAAACTCTATTATCACTGCGATTAGCTGGATGAACTATTGAAAATCTCCGACGATCAGCTCGGGATATATTCCAAAGGAAACAAAAGGTAGCTTTCTGGATACTCTCCGTATATATTGCTGTCCGTAGCCCATTGTATTCGATTCAATCCTCCGATTTCCCTCCTCGATAGCTTCTTTTGACTAATTCATAGTGCTGCTGTTGCATGCGAGAAAGAAAACTAGATTTCCATGAGGCTACGCCTCTCGCCGTCCACCTCCTAGAAAGTAGGTAGGGTTTCATGCTATGCATGGAAAAGACTAGTCTACTGTGGCTACAATTTTTATGTCAATTAACCCGTAATGGCAACGAGTTAATTGAAGCTAGTGCTGAAGCAAAGCCCTTTTTCTTACGCAACAAAATTGCCCATTGGAGCAGTGATGATGCTTGGCATTCCCGATTGAGTAAAATCAAAGAGAAGTGGATATTTTGTACATCCATTGGCCAATCGTATCCATCGGAGCCGTCTCTCCGCAACCATTCTTCCCAAAAGAGTCATTTTGTGGAGATTCTGGAGTTCCTGTATGAGTGGCACAGAACTTCTGCAGTTTCTCTTTTCTAACTAATTTCTCTGAGGTTCCTGGTTCTTGAACACGATAGCTGAAAAATGTAGAATCAAAGAGGATCCATATCATCACTCTTCACAGCTCTATATCTGGATGCATATGTTACATCGCCGTGCCGGTGCTATCTAGCTGCACAATGCGGCATCCAGGGGATTATGTCACTGATGAAGTCACCCGGGATGCGTTTGGTCCATGCAAAACCAAAACAAGAACCAGCCTCTCTTGGGACAGCGACCACGATCCCGCAAATCCATACAACTGGCCAAGGTCACGAAAATGGACCCTGACGTGCCTCGCCGCCTTTGCCACATTCTGCACCATGATGAACGGCACAATGATCACGGTTGCCCACCTAGAACTCGCCCATCTCTTCGATGTCGATGAAGCGTCATTTCCGAATACCTACTGGGCCGTGACAACGTGGGCAGCTGGCGGTGCTTTCTCGGCGCTCTTCATCCTGCCGCTTGCAGAAGAGCTGGGAACGCGGCCAGTCTTCCTTTGGACATACTTTGTCTTCCTCTGCTTCCTTGTGCCGCAGGCTGTTGCCCAGAATTTTGCTACCCTAGTTGTCACTCGCTTTTTCGCTGGCGGCTGTGTCTCTATATTAGCCAATACTGCTGCCGCAGTGGCTGGGAATGTCTGGGATACTGAATGGGAAAGATCCGTTCCAGTAAGCTTGTACATGCTAGGCTACATGGGTGGCAGTAGTATGGGCCCGGTCGTGGGAGCTGCCATTTTTCAGTCCTTGGGGTGGAGATGGATTGGCTATATGCAGCTTATCTGGTTTGGCGTTTTCTTCCCAGTCTACTATTCTTTATTCTCCGAGACGCGTGGCAGCGCCATCCTCGCTCGGCGAGCTAGAAACGCACATAAAGATGTCGATAAATCTTTCACCAGGAAAGAAACCGTATCCACGCCATCTACTTGGAGGCTCCAAAAACTGACAGAGAGCGCTACAAGACCGGTGATACTAGTCTGCACCGAACCCGTTCTCTTCGTATCAACATTATGGTCCTCGTTTACCGTGGGCACTTTGTTCCTGTTCACTCAGTCAGTTGAGCAAGTCTTCACGGGATTGTACGATTTCACCGCCTCTCAGGCTGGCTTTGTGCAAAGTGCAATTGCTATTGGCGAATGCATCGGGTGGTCTCTTACCTTTGTATCTCGAAAACTCTACTTTACGTCTGCTACACGCAACACTGAGGCACCTGGGACTCCAATCGCAGAAGCTAGACTGTATATGGCTGTTATAGGGGGTTTGTTCGGCATCTCCGGCGGCATGTTCACGTACGCATGGACTTCGTACGCACACATCCCCTGGATTGCGCCAGCGATCAGTCTAGGTATGGTCGGGGCAGGCAGTGTGCTGGTAGTCACCGGCGTCACCGATTATGTAGTTGATGCATACAGCTCGTACGCAGGCAGTGCGATAGGGGCCGTTGCCACTGGCGAGAACCTGTTTTCGGCGTTCTTGCCTTTGGCTACATTTAGCTTGTATGGCAACCTGGGCTTTAATTGGGCAAGTACTTTGCTGGGTTTCATCTCCTTGGTGCTGTCTCTACTGCCCACCTTGATGTTTGTTTGGGGCAGCGAGATACGGGCTCACAGTGCTTTTATGAATAACGTTGCTAGGGACAAGGCTGTGGATAGACACAATGCAGTTTAGATGATGATTCAGAGTGGTCGCTACTAGAGTAATCACATCTTCATCTTAAATCTTAAAAGGACATATACATGTCTTATCGAACTTGCTGTTTTCTTTTCGAAGAACAAAGTAACTCAGTGCTATCAGTTTGTCCGGTATAACCACGACACGTGTATGCTATGGAGATTACTACTTTGGGAAAACATACTGGAAAGGGCAAAATGGAAATATACAACGGCATATGCTGGTGTTGGGCCTTTTTGCTTGGCCTTAATTTATTAGTGCTAACAAGACGGGTCCAAGAAATAACCACATATGCTTTTATTGAGAAGCATAACCTATTTTAGAACGCTACTTAGCATTTGTTTACTGTTTATGCGGATACAGGCCGATTCGGCGATTCGGTCTCTTCCTTCGGTGATTCGGTCCCCAAGGCAATATAAAGATTGATAGTGCCCAAACAGCATCTATGGTCTGGCAAATTGGATATCAAAGTTATTTACTTCTGTACGCCAAATTTTACCTATTGAAATAATTACTCGCTCGCCATCAAAAAGAATACCAAATGGTCCATGTAGCGATTGCCGGGGGAGGCGGGAGTAAGCAACCAACCCTACCTTTGACTCGGCCGTAAGCTAATCCTCTCAACAGACGTCGGACGTGAGATTGTCAATGAACTCGTAAGACAAGGGGAGCACCAAGTGACCGTGTTTTCTCGGAAGGCAAGTTCATAAACCACATGCAGCTTTACAAAAATTGCAATATATTAACAAGCTACCATACAAAGACCATCCCAGAACTTACCGACGCCGGGGTTCATGTCGTCACTATCAAAAGCTACGAGGATCAGGACGAGTTGACTGCGGCTCTGATGGGAGTGCACACGGTCCTATCGTTCATTTCCTGGGATCCCACCCTTGTCGCTCAAAAGACTCTTATCAAAGCATGCATTGCTGCAGGAGTAAAGCGCTATGCACCGACCGAATGGGGAATGTACGTTGACTGCTCTAAAGCTACATATGCACATCTTTCTGACCAAGCATGTCGGCAGTCGGAGCAAATCTGGGTTCCCAGGGTATGCAAGCAAAGACCAGATACACGAGTACCTACGGGAGCTCAACGCAGAGAAGCCTGTCTTGGAGTACTGCTTGTTCCAACCGGGCACTTTCATGAATTACCTGGCGCATCCACTGCAGACGGCTGATCACATGTATATCTCATGCACCACCCTGGACGTCGTCAAAAAGCAGGCGCTCATGGTCGAGCATGGTGAAACCTGGCGCACGTACACGACCGTTCAGGATACGGCCAGGGTTGTAGCCAGGGCTCTGAGTTACACTGGTAAATGGCCGGAGACCGGTGGTATTGTTGGTGGCAGGATCCAGGAAAAGACACTGATCGAGCTGGCGGAAAGAATTCGGGGTACGTTTATTGATCGTATCAAAGTGTACAACGCGCACGCGTGCTAAGACTCCTTTTCTATCCAGGCGAACCATTTCAACGACATGTGCTGAAGATAGCAGATCTCGAGAAAGGCGAATTCAACTCGAGCTGGGTTCCGCCCAACGATCACCCAAACATGCCTCCAGAAATGAAAGGGCCGGAGCTGGTAAAACAATACATGCCTCCGTTTTTGCTTGCATGCACCCGAGGCGCCTCGGATGTGCCTCCAATCTGGAACTCTCTGCTGCCAGATCTGGAGTTGGAAGACGTCGAGACCTTTCTGCGTCGGGTGATGCAGCAAAAGCTGGGTTAGTAGTACTGTGAATCCAGTGTGTGCATGGACACTAGCAACAAAAATAGCCAATCAGAACAGTTAAAGATCACATATAGGCTCTTAGATATTAATCCGTTCCCTAAACCTCAGACGCAATACACTGCATTTATAACAGACATGTGTTGCGCTGCGAATTAAATGAAAAAATACAAGCGGTGAGGTGAGCCTAAATGATAGCAGTAATGTTAGTGACGAGCGGGGACCCCACTAGCCGCGCCAAGATTTCGTGCCCACACCCGCTTTCCGCCTATTTTTTTTTTTTTCCCTCTTCCGCTTCAATGTCTGGACGCAACGGCTCGATTCACCTGCTTTCGATCCTCGAGCTGCTTGTCTGACTTGATTTTTATCCACGATTCTTGAATACATCGGCCGGGACGAAACTTTTGCATGGACAGCGTTTCGGAAAACAGTATCAAGCATGGCTGACATCGAGGTGTGTGCAATTACACGGGCCTTCCCTTCTTTTCGACAACGCTGACTCGCTTCTCTTCTCAGGAACGGCTGCAAAGCCACTCCGACGCTTTCAGCGGGCTATTGTCGTTAATTCCGTCCAAATATTATTACGGCGAGGACGTCAGTGTAAGTTTCCATTCTGTCGGTGATACCTGGCCTGGGAGGAAGCAGCCCAAAAAAAAAAAGTTTACCCTGCTTATATGGCATCGGGATTTCTAGGACCAATGGCAGAAAAAGAAGCAGACTAAGGAGCAAGCCAAAAATGCGAAAAAGGCCAAGCTGGACCCCGATGCTTCAAAATCTGCGAAGGACGTCTTAGATGAAAATGCGCGGAAACGCAAGCGAGCCGAAGAAGACGGTGAAGAAAGTCACAGTGGGTCTTCTGACGGCGAACTCGGCTCGGAACTGCCAAAGGAAGGCTTGAAGCGTGGTGACGCAAAGAGCAAGAAAGCGAAGCAATCACAAGAGACGGAACAGAGCAACATTGACAACTCTGGAGAAAGTGAAGAGGCCAAAGAGCGACGGCGACAGAAGGCTGAGAAAAAGGCTCAAGAAAAGGCCGCCAAGCGGGAAAAGAAAAAAGCCAAACAGGCGAACAAAAAGATACAGCAACAGCCGCAGGGTGACGGTAAACAGGAGACGGTTACAGAAAACACGAACGACGTTTCAGACGCTGAATCATCAACAGAGGCGGTCCAAGAAAAGCGCAATATCGAAGATGATATCGAAGCGGATAGAGACGTGGATGCTGTGGAAGGGTTTTCCCTAGAGACCAGAGAGCAGACCTCGGGAGGGGACACCTCATCTACCCCAGAGTCACCAAATTTTGAAATGTCAAACGACAATTCCGGCAGTTCGTCGATATCTTCAATAGTACCGCCCAGCGATGCCGCGTCGATAGATCGCAAAACAGGGTCTAAACCCTTGAAGGCGACACCAGAGGAGCTACGACAACGGCTACAGAAACGCCTCGCTGAACTTCGTGCTGCTCGTCATGCCGATGGTCTAGACGGCAAGCCTGCACGCACCCGACAAGAACTCATCGATGCGCGAAGGCGCAAAGCAGAAGAACGAAAACAGCACAAGAAGGAATTGCGGCGCCAATCGAAAGAGGATGAACAGAAAAAGAAAGACGAAGAAATGCAAAGGCGGTTCTCGCCAGGCGGGACCGGTTCGCTGCTTGCATCTCCTCGGTCACCCGCGGAATCCCTCTCGTCCAACTCGAACAACTTTGCTTTTGGAAGGATTGCCTTCCCGGATGGCCAGCACACCGATCCGACCCTCACGCGGCTATTGGACGATAAGACCAGACAAGGACCACGAGACCCTGCTGCTGCTCTCAAGGTCGCCGAAAGCAAAAAGGCACGTCTGGAGAGTCTCGATACGGAGAAGCGGGCTGAAATCGAGGAGAAAGACATGTGGCTAAATGCCAAAAAGCGAGCCCATGGTGAGCGCGTCCGCGATGATACATCACTCTTGAAAAAGGCCCTCAAGCGGAAAGAGTCCGCCAAGAAGAAGTCCGAAAGGGAATGGAGGGAAAGATTAGAAGGTGTCGCTAAAGGCAAGGAAATGCGACAGCAAAAACGGGACGAAAACATCCGCAAGAGAAAAGAAGAAAGGAACTCTGGTGGAAAAAGTGCTGGCAAGGGTAAGGGTAAGCCAAAGGCCCGTCCTGGCTTTGAAGGAAGTTTCAAGGCCAAATCTGGCGGAGGGAAGAAGAAATGATGATGATGAAACAAAATATAATCGAGCTTGGAAAGTTTTGAGTTCCAGGCTCATTGCATTGTAAATTGTGTGATGTCTTCTGTTTGCTTCTATTCTACTATTATATCATGGGCTGAGGGATTCGAACGTCAGAATTTTTGATCTAAACTGTGGAAGGAAAATCTTCGATCCATTTTGTACAGCGGGTACATCGAAGATACTTGGAGCCATAGCGTACAGTAAACAATCTTACAAAAAAGTGATTCTTCGGTGATTCTCGTTTCCAATTTTGTAGATTTAGTACCATAGCTTTGGCATGAAAGGAAAAAGTATCATAGATGAGTTATCCCTCGCACTAATCCTATATCCACGCTTAATAAGAGCACGAGAGATCGCGGCTGTCCAGAAATCTTCAATTACCACAATACTACCGATACACTAACATGAAATAAAGATAACAAACACAAGCTCTTGTAATTGACAAATGAAAATGGCAAGGAAGTTTCGAGCGTGGCCACACCACCTTCGGCGAATGACTCTCGCCTTGTGGCGTTTTGGGTATGTACATTGGTTGATGTGGAGTCAAATCGATAGACAATTGTTGGTAAAGCTATTTTTTTTTTCCTCTTGTTTCCTCTACCGGTAGGGAGCATCGGCGCGAATAACGGCAGCAAGCTCAGGCTCCCATTTGTCCCCATTGGCCAAGAGCTTCTCTTTGTTGTACAGCAATTCCTCTCGGGTTTCAGTAGCATACTCGGCATTGGGCGCTAAATTCGGCTGTGAGCAAAGGATTATATCAGTGAGAAACAATGAGAAACTTACACTCCACAATGGCATCAACTGGGCAGCTCTCCTGGCAGTAGCCGCAGTAGATGCACTTGGTCATATCAATATCATATCTGGTCGTCCGGCGGCTGCCATCTTCACGTTCCTCGGCCTCGATGGTAATGGCCTGGGCAGGGCAGATGGCCTCGCATAGCTTGCAGGCAATGCAGCGTTCTTCGCCGGATGGGTATCGGCGCAAAGCGTGTTCGCCACGGAACCGAGGAGAGATCGGGCCCTTTTCGAACGGGTAGAAGATAGTGTAACTAGACGAGTATTACTTAGCTGGGTGTCTTTTTCGCCCAAGACCTGGATATTTCAGACTTGAGAAACAAGTCGATAGCGCATTGAATGCTCGTGACCGGGCAATCGTGGAAAGGAGTCGCCAAAGGAGTACTCACGGTGGGCGGAAGAACTGCTCCAGAACGACATACATGCCGCGAAACAGCTCCGACATCAAAAAGTATTTGCTGGCCTTATCCAACGACGATTCTTCCGATTGATCCCATCTTCTCGGCGGCGGCAGTCTGAAGCCAGCAGGAGGAGGCCCGGAGGGTGTGGCGGCTCGGCGTGTAGAAGACGAGAAGTTTGCAGTAGCGACAGCTCGCAGGACGGCGGGCGAGGGCGCGGCGACGACGGGGCGGCGACAAGCGACCAGCCTCGCAATCTGCTGCGACGAGGCCATTGTGCGAGAGACGACAAAGCACGAAAAAGCTGTCGAGAGAGCGAGGGGAGGAAAGAGCGTGGAAAGGGAGTGGCGAGAGGGGAGAGAGATTCGTGGGAGGTTCTGATGGAGCGAGTTTGGCAGGCGGTTGCTTCGGCTTAGGTCATTCCGTTCACGCGCGCGCTGATTGGCTGTGGCTCTACCGAGAGGGAAAACGCCGGGAGCCGCGAGATCTCGGACTGCACGACTAACTTCGACTCTCTTGTCACCACCACGCAAAACTTTCAGGTTTTCACTACCCACCGCGCCCCCGACTACCTCCAGCTGCTGCTCGCTACATCAATTAAGCGCAAGCTTCTCTTATTCTCCCTATCATTCACGTCACAATGTTCCGCTCTGCCGTGGTGCGCTCCCTGCGAGCCTCGATTCCCCGAGCTGTCCGAGCCTCTGCTCCCTACCAGACCAGGCTCGCCCCTGCTGCTCGCCCATCGCAGATTGTCCCTGCCTTCCAGTCTCAGTCGCTTCGCTTCTACTCAGCCCCCGCTGGCCTGACCAAGGACGAGGTTGAGGGTCGCATAGTCAATCTGCTGAAGAATTTTGACAAGGTACGTCCTGTAGCATCCATATCGCGAGAAGGAAAAGTAAGAACTTGGCTAATCAAATTCTGTGTGTATAAACAGGTCTCCGATGCTAGCAAGGTCCGTCTTTCTATCGCTCGTCTGCATACTTCGTCTTTATTTGCCGCGACATCGGCTAGTTCAGAATTTTCCTTACTGACCCATGGCTAGATCAATGGCACCTCTCACTTCACAAACGACCTGGGCTTGGACAGCCTCGATGTCGTGGAGGTCGTGATGGCCGTTGAGGAGGTAGGATGACTATCGTCCTCTGTCTATTGGAGTCATGCTGATTTTCTTGCAACAGGAGTTCAGCATCGAGATCCCCGATAAGGAAGCTGATGGCATCCACAGTGGTGAGTCTCGGTTTAATATTCGATACTCATACCGCGATTATTTGTGCTAAGCCATATATCTATAGTCGAGCAAGCTGTCAATTACATTCTCTCCCAGCCTGACGGTATGTATCCGCGTGTTGATATCGAATTGCTGGTCGATCCGTCACTGACAAAGAACACAGCTCATTAAACTAAGACCAACAACGCTTTCCACCTGTGAGATCGAGAGGAGCCCTGCTAAAATAGTTAGAGTTGGAGCGCTTCCTTACTGGCGCTGTTTCCCCTGTGAAGTTAATCTATACTGTGGTTGTTTTTGGTACTTCTTCGCTCTCGTGTATATCACTTGCAAAATTTCTGCATCTTGTGTTCCTCTTACGAAATCCAAGCATTTGACAAAGACCGGCTATCCTTGCACAGAGCTGCTTGTGGCTTAAAGTTATAATCCTTATAGAAGAGCAATGTCTAGAGTGTTTCCTGTCGGCGCAGGAGTCCATTTTGGCGCCACGTGTGGGAGGACGCAATCACGTAAATGAGCGTCCGAACAAGAAAACAGCAGACAAAGAAACCATAGCGAGCAACTCGGGACGCTCGAACCGTTAATGTTTAATTGAGGAAATTAAAGAAAACGAAGTAAACGAATTAAATGTAAGGACGCGCAATAGAATATATAATGCTAAAATACCTCGCTATGCTGACGCTGCTTGCTACGGTCCACCCGAAACGTGATTCACCTGCCGCGCCAAGGCTGCGCGGCAACTCTTGTCAGTTTTATTTAGCGACCTCCATTCTCAGCCCAGCTGCGCAGTAAGTCGGCCAAAAGACCTCTCGACGGCGGTCCAAGACACAATTGACTTGCGCCGCAGTCAACTCGCAAGGCATTGATTGAACTGTTCTTTGCTTCTGTGCTTGTCTCATCCGTGTTCGGCGAATATCGAGTGGCTTTCTTTAGGTTTTTCTCGTGCGCATTTGCGGAGCCGCCTCCTCTTCAATCCCCTCTACATCCACATCTTTGCTCCTTAAACCTGTCAGCTCTCTCGCCGCGCGCAACGATCAGCACGAGGCCGCTTTCAGGGCACCTACACCTTTTGTCCCTCATATACACCCGTTCTCCCGTGTACATCGCTCTCCATGTCCTCAGGCGGTCTGACACGCCGACGGGGAGGCGGCCGAGCCGGCGACGATAACGATGGAAGTCGAGTCTCCTCGCCAGTGCCCAGGAATGGATCCGCGTACGACAGTCGAGTTCCGGAGACATCGTATGCCGACGGTGAGAATGGCCACAAAATCGCTTTCGATCCCCGAGACATCAGCGAAAACGCCGAGCGGACCAAACAACCCAAGCTGAATCTCATGGAAGAGGTCCTGCTGCTAGGACTCAAAGATAAACAGGTATAGTTTCAGCCCCAGTCAAGGACAATTTTTCAAGTGATTTTTTTTCTGTAGCTTATGTCATGACTAACATGGCCGGTTCTCTTTCAGGGGTACCTGTCCTTTTGGAACGAAAACATCTCCTACGCTCTACGTGGTTGTATCGTTATAGAACTCGCTTTCCGCGGCCGTATAAGCATGCAAAAGGACTCTTCGCGGAGACGATTCCCTCTCGCCGATCGCATTATCGAAGTGGTGGATGACACGCTTACCGGAGAGGTCTTGCTGGACGAGGCACTAAAGATGATGAAGTCGAGCGAACAAATGAGCGTGAGCTCCTGGATCGATTTGATGAGTGGTATGTTTGACGCTCTGTTAGGTTGGTTGTCGTTTTACTGACCGTCGGGAAGGCGAAACCTGGAACTTGATGAAGATCGGCTATCAACTGAAACAAGTCCGCGAGCGCACCATGAAAGGCCTTGTGGACAAAGGTGTCCTTCGGACCGAAAAGAAAAACTTTCTTCTCTTCGACATGGCTACTCATCCTGTCGCGGATTCGGGTGCCAAAGATGAACTTCACAAACGCGTTCGCAACATATGCAGCAACCGGACTGTGATTCTTACCCCGAACCAGTGGCTCCCAGAAGACGTCGAGTTCCGCTATCTACGGACAATTGTCATGGTGTGCGCAGCATACGCCGCAAACGTGTTGGAGAATGCTTTGACGACGATGAGCCACGAAGCCCGGGAGCGCGGATTTGCCCAAGTTGACGAGTTGTTGGCTGAATACTCACAGTGGCCATTTGCTCGACGGGCTGGTGCTGGTCAGGCTATTGGGGCCAATCTTGCGCAGGCCGTCAATGATGAAATCGGCAGTGGGAACGACCGCGAGCTCCAGCTAGAGGTGGGTTTATCATTTAAGAAAATTTAAAAAACGAAAATTAAATAAGAAATTGAGCTCTACTGACATACAGTGTCCAGATCATTGCGGCTTGTCTAAGCGTCTTTACTCGGCTGGACTCCCTCCTTTAGCCTCGATACATATAATTCAGCTTCTCACTAATTGCATTAGTCTACTCTTACTCGATCAGTTTTCTGGCAGGTGATTTCTTACGCGCTTGACAAACAGTCCTGCCGTGTTTCCTCTCTCCATCTTCTTCTTTTCTTTGTCATCATACGAGTCTCCTTTCTAGCAGGCAATTGTTGGAACGATGCGCGCGTCCGCGAGTTTCTTTCGTCCTTTGTTATTAGTCTTGCGTCAAAAGAATTTTCGTGGGAATATTTAAACTAATTCGCTTTTGCACCTTAACTTCTTCTAAGCCTGGCGTGTTATCACCCCGGTCTCTGTCCCTCTAGTTTTCCTTTGGCAGCCGTCAAGGGGAATATCTTCAATTGAAGATTTGTTCGATTCTATGCTCTTCTATATCCCTTACCTTGATCCTTATTGCTTCCTTCGCGTTCTGCGCGATCTGTTTTCCTCACCTAAGTCATCGGTGGATGAGCAATATATGGAGAGATGAGAATCGTCACACTTTCAGCCAATCCCCAGATTGTTGTTGGATAGGAAAAAACGTCCCTGGTGTCCTTTCGCAGAGCTGACGTGCCAAACAAAACATTTTGAACGTGGACTTTCTCTTTGCTTTCGATGAACATGTTTTAGCTCTGTTGACGGCTACTTTTTTATTTATCTATTTATTGTTATCCTCATCTTTCATTTCGGTGATGTTGGACAGTTTGATATATAACTCTTTTCTAAATTCTAAATGAGCCCAGAATGCATTAGTATTGCACACTGAGAACACGATGCCTCAATTTTTGTGTACTACTTTTACCCTTTTGCCAGATGCTAATCAATAGCTGGATCTACGCGCAAAAGAACCTGACCCTGACCACCGGTCTCCTCCTGTGCCTGGATCAACGCCTCTCGACCATTGACCAAATTCTCTACTCGCGAAACATGCGGTGGCTTCAATACTCCCTTCTCGACCAGCTGCACAATCGCCGTCAACTGTTTCCGGTTTGGCTTTGCCCGCACCACCTCGCTGGTCAGATTCCGTGTGCGAATCTGTGCCTGTTCCTCCCTCTCCGCTGGCTTCTCCGGATGTGCAGAAGGCAGACGACCTGGAGTGATAACATGGCCATGATCCTTGACTACCACGGGCGAATGAACCTGACGCAACGACGCGCCGCCAGCCGCAAAACAGTCAAAGACAATATCCACCGGCTCCCAACCGTTTTCACGAAACGCAGCGGCAATATCGGTGCTGGCCGTCACCGCATCAACGCCCAGCGTGTTCTGCAGGAACTCGAGCTCGCCCAGCGTTCCGGTGGCGCAGATCCAGACCGCCGACTGGGCGGCTTTCCCGGCTCTTCCCATCATGTGTGCACAATGCTCAGGAAAGAAAGAGCGGCACTGTAGCAGGCTGATCACTTGTCTCCCAACCTCGGACGCGGCTGCGTTGGTGATGAGCACTCGCAGCGGTCCGTCGGCTGGCCGGTTGCATGATCCATCATCTGGGTCCAGCGTGGCGTGGCAGAAGAGCCCCTGCCAGGCTGTTAGACACGCAAAGGGAATTGTGGCCGCTTCTGCTGCCGAGATATTCTGTGGCTTTCGTGCCAGTTCGTTTTCGGTTGCGAGTAGGTAGTCTGCCGCCGCGCCATTGTGGTTAGCCTCAAGAAGACCGACTACTTCGTCATTTATTTTGAAGACTGGCCCGTTAGGATTGCTGTGGTCTTCCTGGGGTGTGCTGATCACCGTCCCCGAGAACTCGCGGCCGGGAATCCGACGGTCAGCGTTTCCCTGTGTTGTTGTTGATACAAGGCTGTCCCCATCGCATGCCTCGGCCTGCACCTCGCTAAGGTGAATGGTAGTAGCCTGTACTTTTATCAAATACTCGCGCGGCGAGGGTTCCGGAACGGGGATGTTTGTGTCGTAGACGAGCGATGATGGTCCGCCTGGGATGGTCTGTTTATCGTAGGAACCCGGAGGCAGATACAGAGCTTGCATGTACTGGGGAACCCGCTTTTGCTCGCTCAGAGTGTTGGAAGACATCGTCTGTTCTTTTCCAGGTATATAGGATAGTGCGAAAGATTGTTCAATGTTTTGAGCGGATCAGCTATGCGTTTCTATGATCAAAAGGTTCGGTCCTTCCTTTGTATATCGAATCGTAATCAGTACGTGTCAGCACAGTTAAAACTCATATTTTTCATGAAAATATATACATGTACAAATGCTAGTGTGCAATCCTTTTATTGCCAGAGCAAAGATAACAGAGAGAAGGAAGAGAAATCGAGAGTACAAGAGCTAGGGTTAGGAACTCCACATACAACCAGCCTGACGTGTACATGATGCCAGTAACGCCACGACATACAACGCAGCAGCCCCAAACAGGGGGAAAAGGGATCAACTGTAATTAGAAGACGTGTATTGGTTGACCAAATAGAACAAAGAAAAAAAAAAAAAGGAAAAACAACCGATCTTCGAAGGCACTTGAGGCAAGATAGTCTTTTGCTTAGCTAATAGAGACATTCAAATATCCAAACAATTCTCAATGCGGGCTTGACTTCCGCACAGTTGCCTAAAAAAAGGTGTGTTATTGTTACACGTATGGTCGACATACTGTTAATGTGCCTTAAGCCTGTCCAGCAGTCTATACAGTTGCTCAGGGCGTTCAAAGACGGCCCAGACACTTCGCGGTATGCCATCAAACGCCTTTTCAAATCTTGAGGGGGCGTTTTTGTCGTCCATGTTCGGCACATTAGTCACCTTGCGAATATAGATTGCGCGGATCCATCCGGGGTGCTTGCGATACTCTTCTGCGTAAGCCTCGGGGTCGCTCTGGGTCGAGTCGCCTACGCAGATCACCTTACGGCGGGGAAACCAGCTATGAATCTTGTCAATACGATCCGCCTTGTACGCCTGGGTGCCCATGCTGTAAGACTTGAGGAATCCTCCAAGGTCATGCCAGGAGTTTTCACGGAGTATCAAGGTGCCAGGATGATAATATGCATGGAGAAAGCCCTGGAGGAACTGGTAGAGGTTGTATGGAGACGCTGACAGATACACCCAAACTGGTTGAAGCTGTCTCTCAACAAACTTGTAGAACTCGGGCATGCCGTCAATCGGCCGTGGCTCTTCCGCAAATGTTGTGCGAAGGATGCCTACGGCGTCTGATGTCTGCGTTACTTTGATCGAGTCGTCGACATCTGATATAACCAGCCACCCTTCTGGCACAGCAAAGGTTGTGTTCATCGCCACGGTTCTATTGGATCCCGCCAAATGCGAAGTGAGAGTGACTCTGTCTTGTCTGATCTGATGCGGAGTTGAGATGGGCTGCGACAGAATACCATCACTGTTTGTCGGACCCAGGCTATAACTGTGAACTTTACTGTTCTTGTGGCTGTTCGAGGGAACCCTGATCTTCATGGTCCGAGAGGGAGCAACAGAGTATACCAATGGTCTGAGCCGCCGCTCGATTCGCTTCCGGATCTCATCATTTTCTCCCAGTTCCCCATCTAGTCCGATGTGGTCGGCGATTGACGCAATATACTTGCTGATATCCTTACGCCCTCGAATGAAGGCACAAGCCACGATCTCGACTTGCCATAACTGGGGCCGTCCAGGAGCTGACTCGCCGGCCTGTTGATAGGCAACATTGTCGAAGAGCCACACGATATTCTCCCCGTAATCGTACGGCTGGTTCGCAATGGTTTTCCCCCGGAGCACGGTAGATACTGTGCTCCAGATGCTGGACGCCGTCCGTGGGAACCTGGTAGGAAGCTTGCTTTCTATGAGTGGGAATCGCCCAGCGCGACGCGCTTTGACCTCGGCCGGCTTCTCTTGAATCCGCTGTCTTAGCCTGTCCATGTTTCGACAACCGGGTTCAGGAGAGCGGCGGTACTGTGTGTATCCGAGATATATAACTATATATAACTTATCGGGAGGCCTCAGCGGACATCACACAGATGGATCGACGGCAGTTCGTATTGCGAGAAGGTTGATCTGCGGCAGGCGCGAACTGCCACTAGATGATGATGAGCTCATAGCGCGGGGCTGGGCATATTAAATCCAAACGCTAGACGAGGCTGAAGAGGAATCCTGGCAAGGACAGAGAATGGCCCCGTGTCTTTGTCATTTTGTAAGTCATCCGTGAGGCAGACGATATCATTTCCTCGTTCTCCGGCATCTCAGGCCGAAGACCACTTTGCTCACATGAGAACGGCCGAAGGGTGTGCTAAACCCACGAGGGCCGTCAGCTGACAGCATGCTCAGATCGCATGTCTATCGTTCGGTAGCCCGAGTGCAGAGTTATAATCAGAAGTGGACTTCTATCGTCGATGGTTTTGCGTATTAAAATCATCCGACCTGGGATAATACGTAGAATACAACAGCGGAGAACCTGAGCCTTGGATCACCCAGTATAGAGGCTGTGAATGTGTAATGCTCATTTCACCCCGCATCCCGGAGTGCAAAGTTCACAAAAATTTCCCATCTAGTAATAGTCATGCATACAATCTCATGAAGACAGGTATAGAGCCCCAAAACCGGCATGTTGCAGTCTACATCTACGTGAATTAAAAGGTGTGTTGTTTGCTTGTGAGGGATCCCTCATGATATCACCCGGGTTTTGCACCAGACAGGCTATTGAACCACTAAATGAGAATTTCCCAGCAATAATTGCAAGGGTGGCCGAGTTGGTTATGGCGTGGGACTCAAGTGAAGCAATTCACTTCGTCAGAGTTACACTCCGATGAGATTTCTCATATCGAAAGATGCATGGGTTCGAATCCCATCTCTTGCATTATTCTTTTTTTTTTATCAATTCCTGATTGCTTCCACCAATAAACGGTTTGTGATATGCCATGCCCATTATGCCTTTTAGTTCTGCCACCGCCTTTCGACCCGTGATTACTCGCTTTCAACATTCGTTTTCAGAGGCCATAAACATAGGCTTATTTATACATTATTCCCTTTGAATTCTGAGTACATCTTTTACATGACCGATTTTCTTTGATTATGCTGTGTATGTATATCTATAAAACGAAGAGGAAGCCTCATTACTGCAAAACTCTCCGATTGTGTCGACCAAAAGAGGGCTAGCGTGCGGATTACGTAGAAGATGACCGACAGCGACAACTACACGGTGTTTCGCGAATGCGTGTCAGCAGCCATTGTGCAAAGGTCAGAAGCAGTCGATAAGGATCCATCAAAGAAGAAGGGCCGCAGCCGAGGCCAACCGGCAGGGAAAACGAGGAATAGCGGGATACAGAAACAGGACCCGGAGGAGCTGGCCGACTTCATTGATGTACTTCACCTCCTGCGGTTGTTGTATGAGTAGATACTAACTCTTGCCCTGGCTCAGTTCATAGCATCTGAAATTTTTTATTCTTTGCCCGGTGAACTTCAGTCACTGTCATACTCAAAGATTCAGAATGACGCAGCACTGGCAGACCGTTACAAAGACCCGTCAGAGTTGCCTGTCGCTACAATCGAAGCTTGGGTGGCAGCAACGCCAGTGTCCGTTCCGGAGTCACTATCACTGTATGGCATCGTTCCAGAGTCGCTTGACCTGACTGCAACTTTCACCAGACCGGTCTTGGCAGACTACATTGCCTCGGTGACAGCTGGTCCCCCCAAGTGGGCATCTACCCGGACTGATGCCTGTGAAATCTGTGAACGGGACTGGATCCCCCTATCCTACCACCACCTGATCCCCCGAGAGGTTCATGCTAAGGTACTTAAGCGCGGATGGCATGAAGAGTGGGCTCTCAACAGCGTAGCGTGGCTGTGTCGCGCGTGCCATAGCTTTGTGCACCGTATGGCGACCAACGAGGAACTTGCGCGAGAATATTACACCATAGACCGTATTCTCGAAAGGGACGATGTTCAGAACTGGGCAAAGTGGGTTGGTAGGGTTCGCTGGAAAGCTAAGTAATCTCGCAAAAAGAAAAAGTCAAGGATACGTGATGTTGGTAATTTCTATGTGATTTTGAGCATAGCGACTAGATACTGGTTTGCTAAGACGTACAAATTTCAAGAAGATGATTAACTGGAGCTTTATAAGTCAACACACTGTGAGTATTCTGTTGGGAATACGTATGTACTCTTTCTTATCTAAAAAGACCCAAGTGCCATGATCAGACCTACCATCACATGAAGCACTTGTAAGCTATTGCAGATAGCAACAGTTTATAAGCTACAGGTAGAATAGAATGTCCAACAAACAGTGTAATTATTATTTAATCTGATTGCTATTCGCATTCTTGTTAGATTGTGAGGAGTCGTTGCCTTCGTCATAAACAATTGTGAGCTTGAGCTGGCCGTAGCTTCCCTCACTTTCTCCCTCACTCGCTACGTTCCTTCTCTTCGCCCTCAAAGTCATCCCACGAGGTCTCAGCTCAGCATCTAAAAGCTTTCACCAGTCGCAGATCCTCCAGCCGCCCCCTGCTTCTGCGTCTCACTTGTCGTTACCATCACCGAGTACTCGTTCTCCGAACAAATCGCCTTGCCCTGCGCTGCAGATGAGGGCTCATCCAGTGTGAAAGTGGCAGCCACACGGATTATCATCTAAATTAAGGGATTGATCAGTATGGAAGGCTACGAACACACCGTAAGCGAGCAAGTGAATGTTACTCTTTTGAACCCCTCGAATTTGTGAACTAAGATGGTCGTACCGGCAGAACTACCTCGTCCATGTTTATGTTACACACGCGAACTCTGTGATCCAAGATGCAGTTCTGAACAGCAAAAAATATGCGATTAGCCGCGCCAGAATTGAGCGGGACATCATTCGCCTCATTCATCAGAACGAAGCTCTCTCTCTGGATTTTAAAATAGCCTGTACCAGCATGGTATGCCGGGATTCTTTTCCTCTTTCTCCTTTATCTTGATGCTGTTTTTCTTCCTCTTTTGGACTAGGGATTGACAGTTGATACTATACTGCCCAAGCAGATCTTACACACGGGCATCTTTGATTCTTTCTGGTACGGATGCAAAATGAGTGCAGAACTCTCTGCTCGTTCCATCAAGCGCATGAAGCCTGACTATAGCCTTGTTGAAGAGATCCCATGTCCTGACGAGATGGGCTGGTCAGCAACAGGAATAAACATTACTCTCTCAGCTCCTGATATATCTGACAACAGTGGCGGTGTTGACAGGGCTCTAGAAGGCATCGAAGATGACAGCAACAACAACAACAACAACAACAATATTGCAAGCAACACCGAGGCGACAAACGAAACGAAACCCGCAAGCAAGAAAGGAACGAAACGACAGCCTCCAAAACGAAAAGCCCCTGTAAGTTCGAAAAAGCAGCGTGCCAATGCAAACCTAAGTCACCAAATCAAAACCACGACTGCTGCTACTCCTAAACCCATAACCAAGACCGTTACGCAGCCCATCGAGGCCGTTAAAGAAATCACGCCTCCAGCCATGACCTCTCAAATGCGGAAACGTACTAGGCGGCCAGCTGGTCCAACCCCCCGCGAGGCTTACGAGCTCTGTATGTCTCGAGGCACTGGGGAGGACTATGGTGGACCAAGTAGTGCGAGCGAATCAGCAGCAGATGAGGATGATGATGACGATAGCAGTGATCTCGAAAAGTGAAAAAGATCATAGAGCGTTTTGTCATGTACTAGACAATGGCATTTTACAAAGCATGGGGATTTTTCCGCCATAGGAACAGTGTATTTTTCATCTTTCAGACCGTTTAGTACCCTCAGACTGTTGATGCCACATTAGCCATCCGATATTACAGTATGTATTAGGTAGCAATTGAATATATATCTTCGCATATGTGATACATAGCAAGCCACATCAAGGTTGTAAAACAATGAGTACTGTCCACCGCATCTCATAATAGTTCTTATTTATACATCAAGATATACCATCGTATATCTAGTAACCTCGAAGAGGAAAAAAATAAATAAAAAAGCCAAACAAAACGAATTGTCGTGTCCCACAGATGTCCTAAATGTAACCCCTAATATGCAAGACGGCGGCCCTTCCCTCGGGTCATTAAAGTGTTGTAAGATGTATCTAATAATACAGAAAGAAGAGACCAACAGAACCAATATAGTTTGCCGGTCTCGTTTCTTTTATTCAGTCCAAATACCTTTTCTCAATAATTTCCTCGTACGACTGGACATGGTCACCGACTTCAAACGCAGACCAGCCCTCAAAACTCATGCCACATTCATTGTCCTTACGCATCTCAACGACATCTTTCTTGACGTTCTTGAGAGAAGAGAGCGTCCCTATGCATTGTGTTAGTATGATTTTGTGACCAAGAACGTCCAGTGAATTTTCAAGCATACCATCATAAACAACTTCTTTACCACGCATTACGCGGACTTTTTTAGGTCGACTGATCACCCCGTTGCGGACCTTACAGCCAGCAATCGCCATTGTCTTTCGTCCTTTGATGGTGATGTTGAATATCTGGCTAATTTCAGCCTCACCGGTGACCCGACTACTAATGTTCGGGGGTAGTCGTTCGCTCAATACAGCCTTGACGTCATCGATGAGCTCGTAGATGATATTATGATTCATGATCCTGACACCGTGAGCTTCAGCCATCCGTGAAATCATGGGGTCGACATCGCTATTGAAATTAATGATCGCGGCTTCGGATGTAGCCGCATGTTTGATGTCAAATTCCGTGACCTGTCCAACTCCAGATCGCAGTACTTGGGCGTAAATATCATTGTTGCCGATTCCACTAACAGAGCTAGAAACAGCCTCGACCGACCCGAACACGTCGGCCTTGACAATGAAGTTGGCAGGCTTGGGACCTGAGGGCGCTTCCTCAGCGTCAGTCTCTCCCTCTTCAGTTGGTCGACGCCGATGTTCAATGGCTTCACGACGGCTTTCGTTGATCGCGGTTGTATCCTGTCCCAGTTTCTTGGTCTCCATCCGCTCCATGCGATACTCTACAACCTCTTTGGCATGTTGTTCGCTCGATGCCTCCAAGACTTCAGAGCCTGCCTCAGGTTGTTCTTTCCAACCATCCACCTCAACAGGTAAGCCCGGCGTGGCTTTTTCCATGGCAATACCGGACTCATTCTTAAGAGTTTTGATACGTGTCCACGTTGAACCGGCGACAAGGATGTCGCCCGGGTAGATCGTGCCTCGCTTGACTAATACCGTGGCAACACGGCCAGCCTTCTTTGTGGTGGCTTCGACGACCCACCCTTCAGCGTTTCCTTCAAAATCAGCTCGGTGGTCGAGAAGTTCCGACTGCGTTATGATAGCTTCTTCAAGCTCCAGCATGCCCTGGCCTGTTTTTCCACTGACCGGAATCGCCTGAACGTCTCCTCCGTAATCTTCAACATCGACGCTGTTGCGGGCCAGGTCCTGCTTAACTTTCTCTATATTCACGTTATCCTTGTCGACTTTGTTAATAGCCACGATGATGGGGACGTTGGCCTGTTTGGCATGATTAATGGCTTCCAAAGTCTGCGGCTTCACGCTGTCGTCGGCGGCCACGACCAGAACGACAATGTCTGTCATATCAGCGCCTCTCCGGCGCATATCCAGAAAGGCAGCGTGTCCAGGGGTGTCGAGGAATGTGATTGACTTGCCAGATGGCATAGACACAGAGAAGGCGCCAATATGTTGGGTGATTCCTCCATGTTCGGATGCGACAATAGCAGACTTTCGAAGCCAGTCAAGGAGCGTTGTCTTGCCATGGTCAACATGCCCCATTATCGTCACTACAGGAGGTCGTGGCGGCAACGTAGACTTGTCTTCGGGTTCAGGGGCTGCCTTCAGATCCTGATCTCCCGTATCAAAGATTGGTTCGAAATTATATTCCTGCGCGATGAGTCCAGCTGTTTCAGCATCCAAAACATGGCTATGATCCACTCCCTCAAATCCGACCTCTTCCAAGTGGCTGATGAAATCTGCCTGTCGCACACCGAGGACGGTCGCAAGATTGCCGACGCTAATGAACTCCGGTAGATATAACGGGCTGGGAGCTGCAACGGCAGCTTTTTGTTTTCTCTGTTGTTTGCGTTTCTGTTTTCGCTGCTCAATTTCCTCGGGGTCGAATTCGTCGTCCTCGTAGAAAAATTGTTCGCGCTTAACGGGCTTTGCGCGTTTCTTACTTCGCGTATCTCGTTCAAACTCAAGTTCATCATGTCTGCTAGTTGTGGTCTGTGTGCTCTTCGGTTCATCCGACTCTCGTCGCCTCTCTTCTCGTGGAGCATCAACTTCAACATAACTGATCTTGAAGTTTGAACCCTTCGCGCGTTCCCTTTTTGCACGTTCCTCTTTCCCGCGGTGTTCATTGGCCTTCGAATCCGGAGATGTCTTCTCGAGCTGCAGACGGAAGGCAACCTCTCGGTTACTTTCTCGCCAAGAATGCGCCGCATCGGCTCCCAGCTTTCGAATCTTAAGACCGGTGTCCGGTTGGGGAGTCTTTTTCAGCTGATCATTATGTGGCAAAGTAGCTTGCTGGCTGGCATCCCTTAAGCTCTCAACAGCCTTGTTCAATCCAGGACGAGGAGCACGGCATTTTGGACAGTAAGCATTCTTGCCAAAACACGGATAGGAACAGTCGGGACACAGCCAGTCTGTCCCACGTAAACTCGGTGGGGACCTGAGATTCTTATTCCAGGCATCTAATGGTTCCGCTGATTTATTATCCGACGAACCGGACTTGGCAGTTGACGTCTCCTGGGCAGAGGAGACATTGTGTTGTTGCGATCCTAGGATTGCTTTCCTGCTCGCCTGTTCGGCGGCTGAAAGGCTCACAGCTTTCTTTACCGGTGTGCTCTGGGCATTGGCTTGTCCTCTAGACTTCATGCCGCCCAAGCGCATGGTTCCAAATGCGGGCTTTGAGAAGGCTGCGCCCGGGGTTTTAGCAGCAGCCCATCGTCGTGGTGTTTGGGATCCTCCTGACGGTGCAGAATCGCCGTTGCTTTCAGCCCGAGCTGCAGCTTCGCCAGATTGGAGGATACGTGAAGCTGAATGGAATCGAAGGCGTTGTAGACGACATGTCACGGCCGCGGGATATGCCGAGTCGATGCATGGACGCCGACATATCTGTGAGGTTGACAAGTATATAGTTAGTCCACATGCACAGAAACAGCAATTGCGAAGAAATCACAATCACTATAGAATTGTAGAAAAGAAAAGCACCAAAAGGAAATGAAACTCACCCGTCTCAGAGCTCCTCTTTGCATTATGCGGACGCTCAACGCATCATCTTGTCTCGTCTTCGTTTCGTTTCTCGGTCTGCGTTCAGTTCGACTGTTTTTTCTCCGAGGGCAGGCGCGCTCCGGTTGAACTTTCCCGCCGGGGCTTGGCACTTTGCTAGGCAATGCCAGTGGGTCTTTTCACGTGATTCGGGGGACCTGGCCAATAACGGCCCCGCCCTGGGAGTTGCGCAATCGGACCGCCGCGAGCAGATGGGGTTGTCCATCTAGATAAGAGACAGCATACTTTTCTCGCGACCGCCAGCTTTTTCTCTTCCAGTGTCCTATCTTCTTGTCGCCTCTCCCCTCGCTAACGATGGAGGACTTTGAGAAAATAGACGACGAACTGGCCAATGCCGGCTGGGCGCGAACTGCCAAGGACCTGTTTGCCGGTGCTGCAGGCGGCATTGCTCAGGTGTTGCTTGGTATGTGATATGAAAACTTCCCTAAAGCCCCCGTTCTCAAATCGTGTGATGGTGTTGGCGATGAGTGTCACAATCTCAAGACTTTTAATTACTTGCTGTCAATGAATTGGCATGAGCTCCATCTCAGCTGCCTTTCAACCTTCTCGGAGCAGTCAAACCCTAGCCTTCTGCAGGTGCCCGTTGAGGCACGAAACGATGAGATTTGTTGCTAACGCTGGCCGCAGGTCAACCTTTTGGTATGTAGCATGATATTAGGCTACTGGGTACTCCTCGGTCAATCGTCTAATCTCCGTAATAGATATTGTCAAAGTGCGTCTGCAGACAACATCACAGTATTCCAGCGCACTTGATTGTGCTTCCAAGATTCTTAAGAATGAAGGGCCTCTGGCTTTTTATAAGGGGACGTTAACACCGCTCGTGGGAATCGGCGCTTGCGTGGGTGCTACCTCAGAGATTTGATCGTTTAACAGCTTCTTACGATTCAACAGGTCAGTGTGCAGTTTGGTGCTTTCCATCAAGCACGGAGATTTTTCGAGGAGCGGAATTTGAAGAATTCCCCCCTGAATCCTGGTCTTTCTTACACGCAGTACTATCTGGCTGGAGCTTTTGCAGGTGTGACCAACTCTGTCATTTCCGGTCCAATCGAGCATGTTCGTATTCGACTACAAACTCAGCCCCATGGGGCTGGTCGGCTATACAGCGGCCCGATAGACTGTATGCGCAAGCTGTCGGCTCACAACGGTGTCCTCCGCGGTCTTTACCGGGGCGAGGTCGTCACCATTCTCCGAGAAGCACAAGCGTACGGTGTCTGGTTTTTGACTTTCGAGTACTTGATGAACCAAGATGCGAAGCGGAATAACATCAAGCGGGAGGATATTTCCAGTCTCAAGGTTGCTACTTACGGCGGCCTGGCTGGCGAAGGTCTCTGGCTCTCCAGCTATCCCTTTGATGTCATCAAGAGCAAAATGCAGACCGACGGCTTCGGTGCGCAGCAGAAGTACAAGAGCATGACGGATTGTTTCCGACAGACGGTTGCGGCTGAAGGATACGGTGCGCTATTTAGAGGGCTGGGTCCTACCCTTCTCAGGGCCATGCCAGTGTCAGCTGGTACATTTGCGACGTAAGTGGTGACATCTATGACAGATATTTTCCGGTTGTTAATCAAAGCCATAGCGTGGAACTGGTTATGCGAGCCATCGCCTAGACGGGCTGTGGGACAATAGTGAAGACTCAGAAGGACATTAGTTGCCGGTGATTCTTCGATCACCTAGTATATGACATGAGCGGGCTTTAGGGTGGTTAACCTTGGTTACTTCTCTTAACTGTCTGGTCAATCCCCCCCGATATATATGACCTTACATTTCTCAGCTACGGTTGCTCACAGAGTTGAACAAAACGGTCTGCGCTATGCATTTCTCTAGATCTAAAAGTTTGTGTTCTGTCAGGCACTTGTAAGAAGTCTATGACCGGATTCTTACCAGTTGTAGAACGAAGCATCTTTACCAAGTGCGATTATTGAGGACTGTCAACATACGAGTCAAGTTACTTAATAGTATATTTAAATCATATTGAGTATATTGCTTCTATGTACACATCGGCTTGGAAACACAGCTTCGGGAACTCTGCACATAATGGCGGGCCTAATTCTTTTCTGTTCCCTTCTATGTGAATAGTCACAAGGTTCAATTCGCATCCGAAGCATAGCTATAGGGAATCCTCTTCATAGTAAATTTGAACCAAAATTTAGCACTTTTCGGGAAAATAATTAGGATGGGAAAAGAAAACCAGCCAAAAAAAAAAAGAAAAGAAAAAGAAAGAATGAAAAAAAAAAGACTTGTAGAATAAGGATAATGCCCAGGGAAAAAAAAATGACAAGGACGAGACTCGAACTCGCGCGGGATTGCTCCCATCAGGAAACGTGTATTAAGGTATGACCTTAACCTGACGCCATAACCAACTCGGCCACCTTGCCTTGTTGATATTGACCACAAGGTATAAGCGATAAATGAGCCTATCCAAACGAATATCTAATAATCGGACCGTAAGTTGGTAAAGAGAAAGAGAAAGTGCGCTGTGCATCCATCCCACCAGCCGAAATTAAGGTGAACGATGGCTTGCTTATCGTGCTGCGAGTCAGTGATTCGTGGGCGGTTTTCTAGTCACTAGACATCCACTTGATTTTATTATGATGAAACGTAACGTGCTATTTTATATCACTCTATATTTATCTCAGTGTTGCTCTTTGAGCAGTAGCCAGTATCCAGTCCTGTTTTGTTATGTTGACAGTTTTTCGATAAATCTAACTCTCATAATGGCAAGCTCGTCGATTAGCGGCGTCATCAAGATAAAATTTTCATTTCGTCGTCTAGCATCGCTGGGACTTCAGTTGTATTACATGCTATAATCGCGGAACATATTGAAGCGATTAGAACAAACTCGCGCTTGGAAGGAGGAGTCGAAAACAATAAGCCAAGAAGAAAAAGGCAAAAAAAAAATGATAAGGACGAGACTCGAACTCGCGCGGGATTGCTCCCATCAGGAAACGTGTATTAAGGTGTGACCTTAACCTGACGCCATAACCAACTCGGCCACCTTACCGCGTTGAAAGCCGGTCAAAAAAGTGATTCACGAGCACGGTGGACATGTGCATGTCCTTGCCCCTTATCCAAAAGGATCACTGATGCCTGTTCATGACATCCGAACGCTAGCAGCGCCAGATTTTACGCTTTA
Organism: Talaromyces piceae; assembly: GCA_001657655.1. Classification (NCBI taxonomy): domain Eukaryota; kingdom Fungi; phylum Ascomycota; class Eurotiomycetes; order Eurotiales; family Trichocomaceae; genus Talaromyces; species Talaromyces piceae. The sequence continues at coordinate 2,133,382 of JNNX01000001.1, forward strand.
ACTGACTTCCCATACTGCCTGGACCGCCACCTGATTTACACGTTCTCTCGGATAGCGGCTATTGATTGGATCCTGTGTCCGGTTTTACCACATGGGCGACCAACTTGCCGTACCTGAAACATACCTGTGTCCACCATCAGTCCAAACCTAGGGAAATTTGTATCAACCATGAGCCACAGCGTCCGGCACTTTGCCGGAGACTTCTACGCAAACTCTGGTGTCTGGAGTCCATCTTCCAGTGCTGCAAAGTACGTATTCACTTAATTATACATTGGCAGCCGCCCCCACGCACTGCTAATGTGGCGCAAGAGCAGCTTCTGTGAGGAAGACTACGCTGTGACGATCTACATCGCCGAGTTTATCAATTCTATTAGCAACTTTGCATATAGTATATCTCTCTTTTTCTAGTAGCCAAAGGATCTGGACTAACCTCAATCCATAGTTTACTATGCTATCAAACATTACTCGAGGTCCCAATCAGCGGACATTATGTCCGCATCTCTTGCTGTTGTTGGCGTCTGTTCATTTGTTTTCCACGCCACACTGCGCCAGACCATGCAGTTTGGAGATGACCTCTCCATGTTGTTCCTGGCTGGGTCACTGATCCAACGTTTATACTGCGCTGGTCAGACGGCTTCAACCAGGCGCATCATCACGGCCACTGTGTATGCTGCAGTCTGTCTGATGTCGGCATACTACGTACAGAGCGGCAATATCGTCGTACACACGTCTATGTTTGCCGTTTTGCTAACGTTTGTTTGGCCCCGTACTATTTTTCTGATCAGACATCGCCACGCCCAAACACGTCAGGAAAAAGCGCGGCTGTTCAGGCAATTTAGGAAGGCGCTAGCGTATCTTGGACTAGGTTTTCTGGTATGGAATATTGATCTCGAGGCATGTAGTCTGTTGCGAGGGTTACGTGGTGCCGTTGGTGTGCCGTGGGCATGGCTGTTTGAGTTGCATGGCTGGTGGCATTTCTTCACAGCTTTAGGAGCTGCCGTGTACATGGACCTTGTCAGAGACCTGTGCCCTTAGGCAATGTCTTGTTGTCTCATACATATTGATTCAACTGCTGATTCAACATTTAGCCGTGTTAGACTTGAAGTGTTGATGTTATTCGTGAGGAAAGGTAATTCAGTATTGTTATCAGGGGTGGTGCCTGGGAGGCAGTGCTTTTCGTCTGTATTATGCTTGGGAAATCGACATGTGTACAGCTTAACTGTTAGTGTGGTCAGGTTGAATATTCTAAGGCAGTTTATGACAGATTTATAAGTCAATATCGAATCCACATTAACATTAAAGTACATGTAATAGATATATTGCTCGCCCAATCCTTCCCACCGATTATATATATGTGTGATCAGGTGTAAACATGGCCTATGTGTTACCTCCAAAGTTGCAACACAATTCTGGAGTATACCGAATAAGGGAGGAAATGGAAAATATATGTAATTATTTCTATATTTCCTTTCTCTATGCATGATAGGGCTCGAAGAAAATGATTGGGTTGTTCATCGGCATATTGGTCTAACTCCGAATAAAGCCTAGTTCGGATGTTCCTAGGATTTCCAACAGCCAAAATTAGGGAATTGAACAAGAGTTTCTTTTCGGACAATTCATGTTCAAGGTACAGTGGCCGAGTGGTTATGGCGTCACGTTTAGGCAAACTTAAACATTGTCCGTGATGGGAAACCTCGCGTGTTCGAATCGCGCCTGTATCATATAAATCTCTTTCAAGAGATATTTTTTTTTGATCTATATTTTCGCTTTCACTCTGTTGGGCTGGAAACGACCATCCCGAANTTTTTTTTTTTTTTTTTTTTTTTTTTTTTTTTTTTTTTTTTTTCACAAGCGGCTTCGTAATGATGATTACTGGCTTGCAACTGGACGTTCAAACAGTTTCTCATATCGTGGGGGGGCTGCCAAGAGCACAAGCGAAATCCCATTGAAAGTTTAACATCAAGCATCAGTGTCCATGATATCGAGAACTCAATAGTAAATTGACAAGTATCATCAAGTGATCAGATCGCAATATGTAGGTTGACTTCAATATGTATCTTAACAACGTAGACGTTGAATTCTCAAAGATAGATGTACTAGCTTTTTACGCTAAGATGGTCGAGAACATCTAGCGATAAAACATTCGAACAATAAATAACCATGCGAAAACTGATGTCGCCTCGTCGAGACTTCACCATTCAAAGCGCGCTACTAAACAACGTTGAGTATACCTATGTTGCAGGATCAAAGCGTATTATGTGATATAAGAAAGGAAAAAAAGGGAAAGAAAATGCAAAGAAGAGATTGAGCAAGGAAGTAAAAAAAAGCGAAAAAAGAAAAAGATAATAATGGTAACAGAGAGATTCGAACTCTCGCTCTTTCGAACTGCGAGGAGTATCTTCATGATGATTCATGAGATCCTGAACACAGCGCCTTAACCGCTCGGCCATGTTACCGTGTTATGATGAAAGGGAGCCCAACTATGCTTCTTCAGAACACAGCCGTTGTCAATCGACAAGTCGACCCGCAACTTCAAGGCATATTCTTCGAATATTTGTAGAGGCTGTCTCCAGAAGCACTATATATCCGCTCTTGCGCTAGACTTAGTCACCCGTGCAAATTTCACATACTACCGGCAAAAGCCCGGGAGGTTTTATCTGAGACCCTGCGCCTGACGATTTTATACCCCGAGTGTTCTCGATGTCTTTGGCGGTGTTCCTTAAGTAATGCTAAGGAGGCGCGCTACATTGCCCATTCCGCATAACATGTGACTTTATATTTGATCGGCTTTGTATAAGTTTCTCGTTGCTATGTCGATACACTACATATCACTAGGTCTTGCGGATGTATCTCCTTCCCACTACGTAACAAGGTTGAAGGCAAGGCAACCCTGCAGAATGCAAGCGTACAGCAGTGACAATGGCAACTATAGCACTGGCAGAGTCAAAACCAATGCGGACCCAAATACGATATTTAAACATATTTAATGAACCTGCATATAATGACTGGCAGGTGGGAAAAGGGAAAGTGAGTGACACCGATACATAGCTTCGCTGGGCGATACTTACATGAAGGTCAAGGGTGCCATGAGGTGTTACGTGCGACCGGCTGGCTTTAGGAAATAGGTGACTTCAGTATTGTAGTGTTTGGTGAACTTTGGAAATAGTTTAATTTGATCTTTAGTCATCCTGACGTCTTTGAAACCACTACTATATGACATTGGATGGAAATACCAAACAAAGCAATATTGACTAATAGTGTGTGAGATAGTACATGGAAAGGAACTTGGATAGTAATACATGACCCACTTTGGAAATGAACTGAGGCTATATAATCAGAATTATGACTTGGACTCGCCAGTAATTTTATCCTTTTTGAACGTGCTCATAGGGACTGGGCTGTAGGTCAAATTCCCACGAGCAGCCTCCTTCAGTCTGCGGGCTTGACCTTGCTCACCGGCTCGACCGAGAACGCCGGAGATTAGTTCTATGCAGGTAATACTGTCATCGTTTGCAGGGATGGGGTATGTGACTCTTGTTGGATCGGCGTCTGTGTCGATAACGCCAATGGTTGGGATATTATTCAGACCACATTCGTGCAACAAGACCACGTTTTCCACAGGGTTGAAACAGACAACCAAATCTGGCTTCACAGCGGTCTCGAGGGCTATATTCTTGGTATACTCTGGCAGTTCCTGGTCCAGAGCATTAACGGCCTTGATCGCGCAGTTGCCAAGGATCTGCTGGCTGTTGGTCAGACTGCCAGGGATCCAGCGCTCAAAAACATGATATCCTTTGGCCAATCCGGCAGCTCTGACGATGGCCCTTTTCTGGCCGGGGCGTGTACCGACGAAAAGAATAACACCACCGGATCGGGCCACTTCCTCGACAACTTTGGCGGCACGACGCAAGTACGCGGCCGTGACGTCAAGCGAGATAATGTGAATCCCGTCGCGAATACCAAAAATATACCTCGAATTTTGCGGGTTCCAGCGTGACGTGGTGTGTCCAAGATGTGACTGAGCTGTGAGAAGCATCTCGAGTGTGACATCGGCCGGTTTGGGTGGATCCTTAAGTAGAGTGTCGAATCTGTAAACGTGCGAAACGTGCGTGCCCAAGCTCTTCAAGCGTCTGCCTGGAGAGAGGAAGCCAAAGTCAGTATTATATTTGTTGCTACGGGTGTATTGGCCGACGACTTACTGTGTCTCTTTTCCTGCCAAAATCCTTTGCGATCAAGTTCAGCACTAGGGGGGGAGTCCAGAGCAGGTTCCGGAGCTAGAGGCACTTCGGAGGCCGCTGTCGCCTCAAAAGCTCGTTTAAACAATTGTCTTTCATCCTGTGGTAGCGATTCTAGAGTCGCCTCCAGAGTTTGAGTCGGTGCCGGAGGATTGTTCGAGTCGTGGGACGTAAACCGTGCAAGTCGTCGAGGTGTCTGGATGAGGAGCGAGGCATTGCGGGCTAGATGTCTGAATTAGACAAGACTTGACTCGAAACGACAAGAACAAAATCTGAAGTACTTACCCTGCCGCAGACAGAGCTGTCGAACAATCATTGTGCCGGTGGTGACTGAAGTCCGAGTTGTCTAGGTTTATCAGTCGCAAGTCGGCTGGCGCTGGGTAAATCTTTGGTGTTGTCGACTAGCCGTAATCGGTTAGCCCAGTATACCTGAATCCATTTGTAGAATAGCGCGGCCTTCACACTGATAAGTTGTATAATTTCAGTTCAGCGAAAGTAGCGTTAATAGAAATTATAATTATTCTTACAACTCGCAATACCCGAAGCACTAATTTGATATGCCAATAGACATAAACTTTGTCTAACACTAAACGGACGTACACTCGATATACACTTCGAGAGAACAACAGAAACATGCACCTTTTAAAAGAATAACCAGTTGGGGTTGCGCGTCATACTAATGATAATGATTTCTTGACGCTAATTCTGAGGATAGAGATCGATCGAGTAGCACCAATCTACAAAACAAGAATGATTTAATCATCGTAGCATAACAGGAGAGCCGTAACGCCAATAAGAGACCCCCACGAAAATTTAGACAATCCTAGTGGTGTGATCGACCAATAAAGCAGGGCAGAGCAAAGACAGCAGTTCGAAAAAGCTGTGGAAAGTCGGAAGTTGCTATTTGGTTTACTTGTTGAAGAAACCGCTGAAGCTGCCACCACCATGGCTGCCAGGAGGCTTGGGGCTGTGGTCGCGCTTCTTGTCTTTGATGAAATCCTCGGCAATACTACCCATGATAGCACCACCGACTGTTCCTAGAAAACCGTGATTTGCCTTGTGGCCAGCGAAACCACCGGCTAGACCACCGGCAAGCGCGCCACCGAGACCGCGCTCACCCTCTTGGGCATCGCCTGGAGCACTTTGGTTGTCATAGCTGGAGAACGCGTCAGTCTCTATGTCAGGAGAAGATCGAGATGTTGGTGAAGATAACTCACTTTTGACGTTCGTTTTGTCCGTAAGGAGCGTCTTGGCCGTATTGCTGTTGGCCGTATTGTTGTTGATGTCCCTCCTGGCCATAACCCTGTTGCTGACCGTAGGTGTTTTGTTGGTTATAGTCGCTTTGCTGGCCGTAACCCTGGTACTGCTGATGCTGGGGATGTCCTCCCTGGCCGTATGGCTGCTGACCGTATTGTTGCTGACCATATTGCTGCTGCTGGCCATACTGGTCCTGGCCATAACCGCCGCCCTGCTGGGGGTAGTCACCTTGATTGTAGTAACCGCCCTGCTGCTGGCCGTACTGGTTGTTGTATTGGTTGTAGTCTGACATTTTGGAGACTGCGGGCGTTGTGAGATAAAAGGAGATGATAGACAGGTTCTGTTGTATCAAGGTGATGGGGATCAGATTTAAAGATAAGGATGGAATGCTGAGGGGTCCGAGTTCAGGGCGGGGTTTCCTGTGACCTTATATAGCAAACCTCCTTCCATCCCTGGTTCGTTCGGGTCAGCCTGTCGGGTCACGCCATACAACCGAGAAGGCGCTAGCCACTTCAAACCCCAAGAGGCACCAAACTACAGCTTGAAAGAGGGGGGGGTTTGTTTGCACCCAGCCTGTTTGTTTCCCGTGACTAAGAAAGTCAACAATGGTGGCTTTCATGCTCCAGGGTGGGTGACGCAGCATACCCACGTTCTGCGGCTGCAACCAATAACAGGCCCGCTCGGCCCCTCGCGGCTGCTGGAGTTCAGCTGGGCTTAGTCACCAGCCACGATCGCTGAGGTCATTTCTGCAGGCAATCATAATAAGACAGTTGGAAATGTGTGCGCTAGCATTGAACACAATGTGCATCTGTGGCAATAGGGCAGAGTTAAGATGCACTAAATGCACAAAATCATCATGAGCACCGCCCCGGACGGGGCAGGGCTGTGGCTTGGCATTTCGTCACCGGCGGAACTATAAATAATAATGCACTTTCGAGCCAATCACATCATGCAGTTGTGATTGCAAGTGTGGCTGTGCGTCTCTGCCCGCCGCCGGCTTTCCCCGATCGGGTATCCTCGCAGAATTTCGAGAACCCCGAGATCTTCGCGAACCATCTCGCAGTCACGGACTAGTGGGCACTTTTCTTTCGGAAGCAACAAGCCGACATTGCAACGGTTACAGATTGCCGAGATCGGGCAGCACAGTTGCCCTAAAAGAATCCCTTAGAATTTGACTGCGAATTACGTTGTCAATGTAAGAAATTGCTCCATTGATGATGCATTAGACCGTTGTCAACCTGCTTCGCTTCCTTAGATCTTCGACTACATAAATATAAGCCTAATGTTGCCAACATAGGTCACGTACATGTGCACTTGTGGTAATAAATACGATTATCGTTGAGTGCAGAATGCAATTTTGATGCGCCAAGTATAGAGAACTACTTCGACGCCTACTAACACTTTTGACACCCAAAACTTATACATATAGCCGCAGGATGACCGAGGCTATTAGCTGCTGAAATCGATGATAAACGTTGCGAGGCAAGCTTATTGGCCTTGATTGTGGACCGGAGTGAGGGATATAAGAAGTAGGTCAGTTTAGTGGTAGTTACTAAAAGGACATATAACAAAGAAAGTGAATAAATGAGAGAGAGCAGAATAACAAAGAAGGCAGAAAGAGAAAGGAAACAAAGGGAAACCGACAGCTGTGTACACTTACTGCTTTACTAATATATCCAGATATAGTTACAGCACACACGACCTCAAAGGACTGCTCATATGAGCTGTACTTTTGGCTCGCATGGCTCGCACTACACTGAAAGATACCCTAGGATACAGCTCACCTGCTCCAAGGTATCAGTCCCACTTGCCCCATTGAACCATATTCTAGCTACTACTTGGCAGGTTTAGCCTTAGTCTAGCTAGTTAGTATTTCCGTGTATGGGACAGCTGAGCGAGACTTTTCTGAGTACCGGGGCAGCTGAACTATTGATGGTGGTTACAGATCAGTCGGGTTGGTTTTTAGCGTCGCGCGAGCGGTGCGAGCAGAAAAGTGAGTGATTGATTTTTTCAGCAAAATAATCAGTTGTCGTAATCTAGGAAGAAAAAGTGAGATTAAATTTCAGAAATTTTGAAAACTAAGCTTGGCGCCAAGAAACTGACCTTTCCTTCACATGAGCAATCCTTCGAGGTCGCGTGAGCTGTGTACACTAGTCTCATGGTGGTTACAGATCGCTCACACCGCTCGCACGACGCTAAAAAACCGAGCAACTCATCTGTAACCATAGTATACAAAAAATACAGACTCTTACAAGACCAACTTTCAGCTCATACCGCTCGCACGATGCTAAAAACCTGACGCGAACGGAGTCTACATGTCCGTGGTTGCAGATGAGCTGGTGGTGGGTCCAGACCTGCCGCAAGGTGACAAAAATTGTCGCTTGACTATCACGTTACAAGGACTTGGCTCTGCAGAATGTATGGTCATATGTTTCTACCCCCTGATATACTTGGGCTTCGCTCTTGTAAAGTTCCTATACCCTAATCTACCATAGCGCAACGCGGCCAATACTCATCTATACTGATGGGCCGAACCTCTGCGAAACCTTTCCTTTATCTACCTCATGTTCAAACTTAGTCGATTCCCTGTACCTATATTAGGACTGCACGACGGGACCTATCCCGTAACAACTGGTTGTAATTCAGACTCTGGAAACACCTCTTGATCGGTCATAAACCAGCTTGCTTGGCTTATCTCAGTATGACCCCGATGATCTATGAAAGAATCTTGGGACTTAATGGATATTCTAGCTTAAGCAATGATTTATTTAATTTATTGTTTGCAGTAGTAATCGCTTGTAAATCATTCAGTAGCAGTCATACTGATGTTCAAGGAGAGAGCAGATATCTCCAAAGCAAATGGCAAGCAGTTGGTAACTATGTGTAAAGATAAAGAAAGAGGTGGCGCGAGCAGTAAGATAAATGAAATTAGGAATTGAGACTCGAGTTCAGCTGCCCCTAGGGGCACTTGCTGACTGCCCCAGTTCTCAAATATTAGATTGCTCGCCCAGCTGAGTCTTACTCCGAATTACTAAGTGATTAATCTGAGGCTAAGCCTGCTAAACGGCGGCCACGATATAGCTTAGGGGGGACAGGTGGGAGCTGTATCCTGGCCCGCTCCTTTTGATGGTCAAACCACCTGGAACGTCCAGTCATCCGAGTTTTCTGCTCATATGAGCATAAGCCAAGATACAGTTGGCACCATAGCGCACGGTTCAAGTGCCATAGTTCAGCTCCACGTCTACATGTCGCTTGCCTATCAATCATAAGCCAGCCCGTCTTTCGTGGAGATCTGCATTTGGAGGCACTGTAGATGCTCAGCATGACTCGTTATATTCTTTCAGTAAGTAGCCCTCATGACACTCAACAACACCTACCTAAGCGAATACGGTCTGAGTAGATAGTAGATACTCAATTAAATGAGGAGCTGAAAATTCCAATCTGCAAGGTTTTCACATTACGGTTCGCATGCCTTAATGCCGCGAATGAGAGCAACAGGACGGAAAAAGAACTCCGTGTAGAAAAAATGGATAAAAAAAGAATGTTGTACAAGGCAAGATTCGAACTTGCGAGACTTTCGTCAGAAGGGATCTTCTCACGTAACTGGATTGTTCACGTGATCTTAAACCTTCCGCCTTAAAACCGCTCGGCCACTTGTACGAATTATTCCATTAATTTCAGAATTATGGAACGAGAGATTGATATGTAAATTCGACTACTAATCTTTGACTATCAACGCTCTCTTCTAGGATACAACTTGGCCGCGCATGCACGAATCACCAGGCTGAACCGGTATTGGAACATCATTAATCCTGATCCTTCTGGCGGTCCGTGCATTCTGTCGCCAAATTGTATCCTGCAAAAGTCCTCTTGTGTTCTGCTCAGGGTATGTTCACATCAACCTCGGTAACAGACAGTTAAAAAGCTTTTGAATCGACGCTTGCGTAGCTGTTACAAATGCCGCTATAAAGGACACAGCCAAGCATTACTATAACAGCATATGTCTTTCAGTTGGGAAAAAAACAAATCTGGCATGTTGCGCTGTAATTATTTCCAAAATCCTCCACACGATCGGAAGTTTCGGGGTAAGTAGCAGCGACAGTCTCTCTTCCCTTTCATTTCCCCTCGTGAAGATCCATGAGAGCAAAATTTGGAAACCAGAGTGAATAGAAAGGGGTGTAGTTTTATGTATGAGAGAGAAAAGAAAAGAAGGAGAAGATGCTCGGGCCCGAAAATTCAGATTTTATAGCGCGTTCTTATCGATAAGCAGCGCACCGTCCTCTCGTCCGTACTATGTCGTCAGGCCAACCACAGCTCGCAATCCCCTTGCAGTATTCTTCAGGATATCCTCTTATGGACATCGTTACAGTGTGCTTATGTGTGTTTCGATTTCCCGTAGCTGTTGTTACCTCCTATTACCTCCCATAAAACTACGCTGGTGTTATGCAATCGCACTACTTTGCGTTTAGGCACGTGACGTGTTGCCGAGGCTTAGACCATTTCTGTTCTGTTCTCAGGCAACAGCAATGTGTGCTATCCAACTAATTACAACTCACAGATGCAGGTCTGTAATCCTATTCAAAAAGACTGTGGCATGCTTAAAGTAGGCACGAGATGGCGGACACGATGAGTCTGCGCAACGCGACCTGGCTACATCCACTTCGGGTCAGTATAGTCTCTCCTCCAAGCTGGTTTGTGCTTGCTGACACACATGGCATCGGTCTCAAGGGCGTTGTATATTTCATTTCGCACCCATTCCTGTGGCCCTTGTTCCGCAGTCGCTTGCTTCCTATAATGCTGCTGTCCGGCTTCGCCTACACGTTGCTCTTTCTCTTCGCGTATCTACCACAAGTTGCGTTTCTCGCTATCTTTCAAGGCAAAGGGGCCTGGGTCAATGGAGCTGTACTGGTTCTCGGAGAAGGGGCTGCCATAGTTGCATTGCTTTTTGAAGCTTTCTTCGTCGATGAGACGCAAGTTGATGTCTTTGATGCCGTCCTGCTGAACGAAGGGCTGGAATCACTCGTCAGCAAGGAGAGGGTCCTCCATCCCGACCGCGATAACCCGGTCAAGAAGCTCGGCAAGCCCACAACAAGCGCAGTCTATGCGCCCTTTTCCCTGAGACAAATAGTAGAGTTTATCGTGCTTCTTCCATTGAACTTCGTCCCTGTCGCTGGTGTGCCGATGTTCTTGGTTTTGACCGGATATCGTGCAGGCCCGTTCCACCATTGGAGGTTTTTCCAGCTTATGGGCTTCACCAAAGACGAAAGGAAACGGTTCGTTCGGGATAGACGGCTCAAATATACAGCGTAAGTCTGCAAAATTGTCTTCGGGTACACTTGACTGAGTGTAGCTAACGGTGAATGATCAAAGATTCGGAACGGTAGCGTTGATACTCCAACTTGTACCATTTCTCTCGATGTTTTTCCTTCTGACTAGCGCGGCGGGGTCGGCCCTGTGGGCTGCAGAGATGGAAAAGCGAAGACATGACTTGAGTTACCGGGAGACAGAAGACAGGCCTCCGGAGTACCAGGATAATCCAGTATGATAGAGAGTCTCTTATTCTATTACCCCTAGATAGACGTGAAACAACTAATGAATATGATGGTTGCTCTATCTTTAATTGCTGAATCAAATAATCTCAAATGATAGTCAGTGCACCGTATACATGGTGTACCGATGGTCCACCACCGTCTTGCCGTAAGTTTTTAGAGTGCTTCCGAGGAATGGACTGGAACGACTTGGGACCATCGGAGCGTATCTCGGTCTATTCTCTGGGCCATGTATGTTCTGAATAGGCTTTTTGGTCCATCTTACTCGCATTGTTATTGGGATCTAATAAGTTATAAGTTGGTTACTCTGGCTATCTTCACTTGTTTATGAAATTGTACATCCCATGACAAAACACTGTAATGACATCATCGTGTCACAGCTCTCCTGGGAGCTGCTGTCTAATGAGCGCAAAATATGAGTCGTCAAGTAATGGCTGAGTGGTGTAGTGGTTATCACGTATCGTTCACATCAAAGTGAATGCGCAACTTGAAATTTCAAGTTGTTGTTCCGATAAGGTCCCCGGTTCGACCCCGGGCTTAGTCAAACTTTTTTTTTGATTTTTTTTTTTCGATAAAAGGTTTTATTTTTGATAGCTTAAAACAGGGTCGGTTCCTTCCCGAAGACTGACTTGACTCAATCGAGTCCACGGTCGTAGCCGGTCATCGTTGTAAAAACAACACTTTCACCGATACGCTCCCTAGGAGCAGTCTTAGCTTGCGACTCGTATTCTTTCCGATGGACTGCTCATCCGGAGTCCGTCAGTCTTGTGTCACTTTGTTGGAACCGTTGGATAGGAACTCTGTCTCTAATTGAGTGCTGTTCCTGACCCAAGGTTAATGGGATTTCACATACACTCGTGTTACTTGCATGTTTCCCTACATTTTCTGTCATAAGACCGTTAGACAGCCCAAGAAGGACAATATCCCAATAGTAAATCTTATTGGTATAAGGTCCTAGGTTTCATTAGCCCTGCAGCTCTGTTTCATTGGTAGCCTACCAACGATTACCCGGATAAATCCCTTTTTTTTTTTCTTCTTTTCTCTTTCCTCTTTTCTACACCTTTTCCTTCCCCTCGACGTGCACGGAACCGCAAATCCGAGCAACACATCGCTCAGCCTAAATATCCACTTGGACTTGGGGTTTCTTAATTTAGGCAGGACAATCTCTTTCCGGAAACCTACTTTGACCAAATCTCTAACCTTCTATAGTCCATAGTTAACAGCGAGGGATAGGGGATAGCCCCGACAACAAATATGTCTTCTCTGTGCCAGTAAAGGGAACAATAGCCTGAGGGCCGCTTGCCCTGGATCTTTAAAGAGATACACGATTATGGATGGCAAGTCCAGGCTGCGAAAAGCGTGCGATGCATGTAGTATCCGGAAAGTCAAGGTTCGAGGACACATATCTCGCTTGTCTTGTAGTACGACACCAGATAGATGCTGACTTCGCCGAGATAGTGTGACGAAAGTGGTCCCCCTTGTCAGTCTTGCCTTGCGCTGGATATTCCGTGCACTTACAACCGTCCCAGCCGACGACGAGGACCGCCTAACCGGCACGCGGAGTCGCTGAAGAGGCAGAAGATCGAGGACGACGCGTCGCAAAGCCGCTCAACTTCCGCTGTGCCAGCGGTCGCGACAACTCCTGCCGCTCTTCCGCTGCCAGGGCTTCTACCTGCTTCAGGAACCAACGGTCTGGATACAATCTCTGCGGAATCTATCTGTCCGCTATCAACCTTGCAGCTGCTAATTGACGATTACTTCACCTTTATCCATCCTCTTGTACCGGTTCCTCACGAGCCGAGTTTTCGAGCAGCTTTTGCTCGGCGAGAAGATGTCGCTAACAAGCGCTTTCTGGCCTTGGTGGCCGCCATGATCGGTTCTCTGGTGGCTTCCTTCCCACGTCGCCCAAAATTACATCTCCGGACAGATGCTGAGCGAAGCATGTACCCAAACTCCATGGCGCTAGTCAAGAAGTGCCATGACGTCTCCGTTCAGGCGCGGGGCGTTGGCTACCTTGACACGAGCAGCGCCATCGAAGACGCAGCTATCAGCTACCATTTATCTTTGTGCTCCGCATATGTGTACAACTTGCGCCGCTGCCGCATGTATCTCGGCGAGTGCATGACCATTCTCCGCGTCTATAATCTATATGCACCATGTCAACAGATTTTAGATTCTAGCCCAGCGTCTCCACTATCGACCAGCGCAGCATCAGTTCATTTCAGTGAACCCCATGCGGTAACCGCAAGTTTTTTGGACCAGGAGCTAGGCAGGCGACTATTCTTTGCCTGTATCACCGGCTTCAAGACATTGCATCAACTCGGCTCGACCGACGGACGTATTTATGTACCTCCAGAGACTCCCACAGATCGATACCCTCCATTGCCCGTCGAGATTGACGACGAGTACTTGTTCGCAACACACATGGACCCCCAGCCTGTTGGGGTCGTGTCACAGATGACGGGTTTCAACGCCAACGTGCGTGTTTTCCATTGCTACAACTCCCTGGCCGCCTTGGAAATCGCCTTTGGGACCAACGAATTTATACGGTGGGAAAAACAGCGACAAATGATACTTGAAAGTATTCAAGAGGCCAAGAGGATAACAGACGAGTTGCCACCAGAGCTTCAACTTACTCCGCACGCCCAGATGTTGTCTCCGTCGACGAAACTTCCAAGCGCAGGCGAGGGGAATGCCGAGATTAACCGGCGCAAGATCCAGTATGAGATTCAAAAAGCCAACATATATATAACACAGCTTTCAACACGGTCATATCTTGTCGATAAATACTGGACTCTTTTCGAGGGCCACAAACGCCTTCAACATCAACAACTCTCAACGACGCCTCATGTGCCAACTTCAGATGGATTGAACGCCGCAGCAGTAAAAAGCGATCCTAGCGGAGGGACAACTTCAAACGCGGATATGCATGCGCAGACAGATCGCATTGGGCAGATGATGCGTGAAGAGCGTGGCCTTGTCATCAAAGACCTTTTATGCTTGCTGAAAAGTGTACAGGAAATCCACATTGAACCGAATGGCGCTAGCTTTGTACGTGTTGCTCGTTATGCGCGGAGTGTTGCTTTTCTCTCCCCCTTCTTTGCTTGTCGGTAACATTAGAAGTTTGACTAATATGCGTTTGAACAGACAAACAAAGTCCGGCAAATCGCATCAACCCTCCTCAGCCTGCCCCGCGATTCCGATGCAGCAATAGCCAACACGCCAACTGACAGCATTACAACCACGGGGCCCCAGCCGCTTTCGACTGTCGATGCCGAGAACTATCTACGTACATTCTTAGATATTCTCGTGCGTCTGGAGGGTGTTGGAGTAACAAATACCACTAACCACGCTGCCCCGGCTGCATCTTGTATCAATACAACTACTGGCAACCCCAGCACTACTAATCCCACCATAGAACCCACGATCAATTCATTTGACCCTTCATCCGCTGCACCTACTGTGGTTCCTTCGGCTGCTACTACTACAGCTGATGCTGCTGCCTCCGCTGCCGCTGCCGCTGCAGCATTTCCGAGCCCCGACTCGAATCTCCGTGCAATGAGTTATGGGACGGGCACTAGCGAGGAAGAGGAGGAATTAAAGCAATGGGCTAGCCTGAAAGAATTCCAAAAGAAATTCATGGAAGATGATGGCCATTTGTACTCTATCTAGCCTAGCATTATATGTATAGAAGACATAGTCACTAAGGACACAACAGAATAGTGTTGAACTTCTAAGAAATCTTCTTTTCTATATATTTGCATTATATGTAGAAGATAACCAGGCTCGTATGTAATACATAGACAACGAAGATAAACCATGAGAAAGGAGAGCGAAAGTATGAAGATTCAAAAAAGCAGTAATGATAAACGCCCACAAATAACCTAAGTTTTTGAAATGTTTGCCCGATGCTAACATCATCCATAACATTCTTAGGAACCTACCGCAAACTTGGCTGACTGGGGGTTGGGGTGACAGTGCTTGTGATAGTGTTTGTGACAGTGTTGGTTATAAAGTCTGTAACTGTCATAGTCAGTGTATCTGTCACTGTCACTGTTGCCGTTGCTACCGTTGTTGTCATCCATTTCGTCGTCACAGAGTTTGGACCTGGCGCTGGACCATTAGATCCACTAGGAGACACAGCAAACGGATTGGGAGCTTGCTGGACGGTTATTGCCGGGCTGGGGGTTGTTGTTGGTGGTGGTGGCGGCGACGGCGGTGGTGGTGTAGCCAAGGCTGTAGGCTGAGTAATGTAAGCTGTTGTCGTTGCAATTGCTACAAAGACTGTGGTGGTTTCAGGTGTTGTTGCTGTTGTTATTGTTGTTGTAGCACCTGGTGAAGCGCCATTGGGAGCGCCATTGGATACCCCCGTCGCCCCGGAGAATCCATTGTCTGGGCTCGCGGTGTCGGCGTACGTCGTTGTGGTTGATGCTGCTGTACTCGGATTGGTTTCTGCCGGAGGTGCAGCTTGGGGGGTAGCACTGGCTGCTACTATTGTTATCCACGGTTTGATATATGATGTTGAGGCACTGGACGGCGCAGAAGCGAGGGGCGTAGTGGCTGTATCTACGATAGGTTTCACTGTAGTAGTGCCCTGTCCTATTGCTGAGGGTTGTGCGCTTAGCGCGAAAGGGGTAGGAGGAATTCCAGTAATGATCGTATCAGTGCTGGCGAGTTTGCTTGATGTAGGAACAATGGCCGTGCTTGATAACACTGTACCTAGTCCAACGCCTGAGCTTAAAGCTGGGAACGAAGCCACAGTGATCGCTACACCGGAAGAGGGCGCACCTGCGTATACTGTGAGTGCAGGAGCAGCAGTGGTAGTTGCTGGTGAGCCGGTCTCCAGTCCAGAGGGTACCGCTGCAAGCATGCTTGTCGTTGCGAGAGCATCCGTATGAGTAGCTAGAGTTGAGGTAGTGATACCGCCTAGTATAGTAATTATACCCGGCCCACTGCTCGGAGTAGCAGCCGATGTAGGGTTGACAGCGGTAGTATCTGAACCGGGAACGGCGGGGCTAGCGGTGTAAGTACTACCGGCCGAAGGGTAGGTTGTAGAGAGTCCAGAAGGAATGAATGTTCCTACAGTTGCTGCGGGCGTAGTCGTAATATCTACCGCAGTGTTTGCAAGGGAAACAGGTGGCTGAGGTGGAGCAGTTTTCAATGTAAAGAAAGTTCCTGATGCTTTACTCGAGCCAGTGGTGGTCGTCGGTAGTCCTGTGGTACCCTTCACTGTGACCTGCAGGCTGCTTAATAGTGGAACACCTGCTGCGCTAGACGAAGGGATTGCACGGGACGTTGCCGAAGGAGGCTTTGTTGTTTTGGTCAAGGACTGACTTGGAGACGACGTAAAAGGACTAGCTAACCCTATGCTAGAGAATCTCGAAGCTGCTGGCGATGAAGGAACGGGGGATGTCGCTTTCGAAGAGGATAAGCTTGTTTTGACGCTAGAAGGTGTTGAGGCTAGTGAGGTTTTTAGTGACGACGTGGATTTTGTTGAAGTGGCTGTTGTAGAGGATGACTGATGAGACGATGGCGTTACGATTTCTCCAGAGGTCGGTGATGATGGTGCTGATACCGTTGTCGCTGTAGTTACTCCTGAACTCGGTGTTGTAGTAGTAGCAGTATTAGTTATTGTTGTTATTGTTGTTGTTGTTGCAGGGTTTGGTATTGCGATTGTTGTAGAGGGTGATCTTGTAGTTCCCTCTGAAGCTGGTATTGTATTTGTTACAACAGCTCCTTCTGAAGCTGATGCAGTCGCTGTCGCAGTAGTTTCTCCTGACGCCGGTAATGTTGTGGTCGCTGTAGAGGCTGGTGTAGTTGGTGTTGCGGCACTCCCTCCGGGAGACACAGTTACAATGTTCTCAACGTCAGGGCTGCGTTCCTCCAACGGCTTGTATGAAATGGGGCTGGCCAGAGCAACCACAAAAAGAGTCACGAAACTCAACAACAAGACTGGGCATCGCATCTTGAATATTGGTGGGCATGCGTGTTTGGTGATCCGATAATGAAGGTGCAAAGTGTTGGCAAGTCAGTTGTAAAGCTATAGGAATGGGAAGATGCGGCTTTTCTGTTTCTGAATTTCTAAACAAATGAGTGGAAGCTGTCGGAAGATACGGAGAGAATCAATGAATGTATTAGAACGAATGGTAAGTTGTCACGCGGTCATCAACCACGCGGATCTGGTTTTAAAATGCAAGCAATGAAAGAAAGTATTCTGTGTGAGACTGTAGAGACAGTGACTTGGGGTGAGTAATATACTAGCGAGAATCGACACAGTAAAGTCAAATTGACAAACGATAAGCGGAAGATGACCATGGCAAGCCAGTAGCAAGATATATATAGAATTTAGTGTATACATAGTCCCAGAAACTTAGCTTTCCTGTCAACCAGCTCCCAAAGCAACAGACGGACCCAGCGTGTATCGAGCACAGCTTAGAGACCGGCATCTAGACCACGTCGCTCGACCTTAATCGCATGAAGATTGCTATAGTGATGTTGATAGAGCTTAGAATAGACTTCGGCAGCCTCTTGAGGAGATCCGACGGTTCAGATCGATCGGTGGGGCGGCCAGCGATTGGTCGCGAAGAGCCTTGTTTGAGCTTTCTAGCGCCGTTGTGGGCCGGGCTAAAAGCTGCCAGATGTTCTGTACGATGTCATTGGTCCGTTACTTCTACAAAGTTGAGACGCTTCGTGATTGGTTGAATGGAAAGGCGTCGTAGGCTGACACGAAAGAGCCATCTAATTTTATGTTGTTGTGGGTTATCGGTCTGGATCATTCTGTGCATCATCAGCCACGCGTTTCTGGGTTATTTTGGGATCCGGCGGATAGTATCGCATCTCATGATGTATGTAATGACTCGACGAGTGATGAAACCACTAGCAATCTTACACATCGCAAATAAGCAGTTCCGTTAGCTCGCGATTAGCTTCTATGCACATATGCCCAGTAAATACTGACCCTCTAAACCGTTTCGTCCTTTCCCTTTACTTCCTGTCTTGTCGATGCACTACTTATGAGCGCGTGAGGCAGGAGCTAGCTCACGGTTAGCTTGTTTGATTGGCCGCGGTATCGTGACGCTGAGAAGTGTCCGTAAAAATGGGATGAAACAGGTCGACCTTGTGCACATCAAACTGCGACTTTATTTCTTTTTGGAAGAAGGAATACAAAAATAGTGTGCGATTCGCTTATAGAGTCTGTTCCCTTCGTCTCCTTCCAGGCAATGTGGGTTGGCTTGGGGCCAGAAAACTTACAAGTACGCAGCTGTCTTGCACCTAACAGAATATTAAGAGACATAATAACACGTCTGTCGGTCTCGAAATCGTCCGGATGTTGTGCCCAAGCACAGCTGAATCATGACCCATAGCCCAAGTAACAGCAATTCACCCACTGTCCCGGCCCTTGGCACCGCATCTCGCGGTCTATACCTCATACACTCGAAAGAGCTCAAAAAGCGAGACGTAGATTCACAGCAGGTTTGTATTCCTTATATAGCGCTTAACGGAAAAACAATCAAAATGCGCCTGTAGTGTAGTGGTTATCATCCAACTCTTCCATCTCTTATTGGCCTCTCTCGGGAGGAAGAACCACTTCTGGTGGTATCTTGAGAAGTTGAGACCCGGTTTCGATTACCGGCGAGCGCAAAATTTTTTCCTTCCGTGCAAACTCTAAAAGTTCATCCACGACAGAACTTTTCATTTAAAAAATTTTTTTATTATTTTAATACGCATGTTAAAGTATACGTATTCTTTGTGGTCTCGGACATGCGACAGCCAAGGGCAGTAAGTGGACTTAAGAAAGTGCGGTGTTTTATTTCCCTGCGGCAGGCGTGATGTGATGAACACTTTGAGACTCTGTTCAACTAGAGAAATGCCTAGGCTTAAGATCCGAGTGTACTGGAAACTGAAAGGTCATTTAGGATTTGAAGCACTAACGTATGACTCTACCATCTCTGGCTCCTTGTTGCTAAATGCGGTGACTGAAATTGCGCTGGTTTTGTCATTTCCCCACACTGTTGAGAGAACCTAAAGAACTCATACACATGATATATTGATAGCCTAAAAATCGCACACTCACTCTGCTCCCATAGTGTATGCTTTAGTCGATTCGAGATGTAAAAAGATTGTAATATTTGAAATCGTTGCTGGTGGCTGTATTCCTTTGACGGGTCACGTTCCATTACAGATGTCTCCCCCCGATGTCGACTCGGTTTAAGTGAGAGATGAACCTGCGATAGTATGCTAATATTACATCCTGCAGGATTTTTTGACCACAGCTGTATCAAGATTCGGTGTGCATCATTCTAATATCATCTCCATTTGGCCGTTTAATGGTAGATTGCTAAATGAAAGCCGTGTCTACTGAGACGCTTCAAATATCGTTAATAGGTGTATATCCCAACTCTTTCCCTCTTTTCCCTCACAGGTATTCTCTTCGTATCTTTAAGTAAAGCTCGGATACTGTTATGTATAGGTGACGGTTCCAAACTTTAGGTTGTCTGACCTTTCCACCAGGCATTGCCCTTTACAACTTTGTCTGCGTACGCCTCTCATGAAAGCAAGTGCCAGCTCTATGTTGGGGCTTCTTAGCCTCTGAGATACCCAATAGGATTGGACACTGTTGCGAGCCGGTTCAGAACTTGACAGCCCACATAATTAGTTGAATGACAAAGAGAAGAAAGGAAAAAGGAAAATAAAAACACCATCATTATAGCATTACTTCTGATAAAAAAGCTAGTTATTCATGAGGTGTTGCGGTTCTAAACTCGTAAATTTCTCCTCAAAAGAGTTAAACAGACACTGTGAAGGCACCAGTGACGCCCTCAAAGGGCGTGATTTTTCCGCCGACACTCTTCGAGTCACCATAGTAATGTAGTCGATAGGATCCGCTCTGGACAGGATGGGGATTTCCAATCTGGTAGAAATCGTCTTCAATCTGCCAGGATAGGGTTGCGTTGCTGTACCCCAAGACGGTGTTGGTGCGGTTCCACTGGTATATCAGGTTCCAGTCAGCATCTGTCCGCACGGTCTTCCACGACCCTGACGATGTGTCGAAGAACTCGACAGCACCAAACGTGCCCTCCAGGTGTAAGTTGTTTCGTGGGTTGGCGCCAACGAACGTTGCGCTGATCGTATCCCCTGGTCCGTAAGTCACGTTAGGAGTTGTGGACAGAACATCGCCGAAAGACTGGCCACCTGGGGCGCCGTCATAAACGACGCCGGTGATAAAGCTAAGCGATGTATTTGTGTTGATTGGAGGACTTGGTCCGGCTGGGATAGGAGGTAGCTTTGATACGTCCGAAGCATCGCCCAAGTAAGGGAGGTAAGTCAAAGTAAGATTAACATATCCAGCCAACTCATTGGGTCCGTACAGTGTCGATGCTCCCTCGTACCGCTGGATGCCGTATTCTTCTTCTGTGGTCACGTAATGAGCATAGGAGTTCGCTGGAGACCCAAGGACCACCAAGGGGTCTTTGATTCCCAGTACTTCGGTTGATGCTTCCAGTATGGCCGACTTCCAACGACGTCCTGACATCGTAGTAACCTCACTAGGCGAAATGATAAACAGTAGCTGTCCAATCCGGAAACCCTGGATATCAACAATGTTCGGAGCCCAGGCATAAGGGGTAGAGACTGCTCCTGCATCGAGTAGGATCTCCTTGGGGGCCTGGCAAGCCTTTTGTGCTGCAGAGGGTTCGTGTATGAAGGCTCTTGCCACGTACCATAGAGGATTTTCTTCGGCTGGTCCCGTATTATTCTGGGTGAAGTCGAATTGCCCGGGGCCGTCCGTTGTACCGGCGGCAAAGTTGAATCCAAGGGCGGCATAGCAGGTTTGTAGTGTGGAGGAGTTGAAAGGAGAGATGAATGTGTAATTGGTGAAGTCATGGTAAACATGATACGAGGCAACAGAAGAGCTTCCTACAATCGGTGTACCCTCTGTGCCTAGCTCTTCATAGAGTTCTTTGGCGGCGGAGTACTGGCGGCGGCCCATCTCAAAGCAGCTCTTCGCACCGAAATCATTTTCCTGAAAGTATGGGCCACGTCCGCGGCAGGGTTCTGTTTTACCGCCGCATGTGCTGTCTTCAAACCGGCAAGGCAGCCCTGTGTCTTCACAGAATGCGCCCAGCACATTGGGTGTGGTGTCACCGACACTCGACTGTGAGAACCCCGCGACGAAGCCGTCGGCGAACCGCGTGTCGTTGGTGACACTTCGCTCAAACAGCCAGGCGGCCACGCCTTTGTTGTCTCCTGCTGTCAGAGTGTTGTTTTCGTACAATGAAGTGCCGTGGACGGAAAAGAAGGTGAGGATGGCGGTTGTCTTGCTGTCGGAAACACGGTCAAATCTCAGCAGGCTCAGGGTCTTGTCGGTATCGTAGTTATACTGGGACCTTTCATCTTCCGGATTGGCCAAGTACGAATAAGGGCTTCTGTTGGCATTGCCGTCTGGTATTTCAGTGGTTCCATGGCTTAGGCGACCGGGCGCCAAGCTCTCATGGGCGCGTTTGATAGACAACAACACGCCATCGACGAGAGCCTGGTAGCTCTGCTTGTCGAACCCTTTGGTCGGGATTTGCGGCAGGAGGTAGTTCATCCAGGCGCCGGGCCCGGAATGGGAATGGGTCCCAGTCAGGGCCAGGTTGTGCTCCCCATAGCGAGCGTACTCTCCGCCTAGGTCAGCCAAACCCTGCAAGACGCCATGTCGCACCGCAGTGTCGCCCGATTGCGCATCCAAGATCAAATACAGAACGGTGTTGTTGGTGTCATTGGGATCAGCAATGATGAAGGCTCGCGAATAGATCCTCTGTCGCAGGCCGGAGCCAACCTGGCTGAGATCGGCATAGCCATTCAACCCGACTTCCACCACGGGGCTAGACATAGAAAGAGCGACCTGTTAGTGAATCGAGACGCTGAGTAGAGTTTTTCCAAGTGGGAGCAGTTGTCAATACCCGGTGATGTCAGCCTTTCCAGCCCCTAGGAGAAACACTCCGTCGTCATCAGCCGCCTCCGCTCTACTCTCCTTGCGAGGGTAGAAGTTGACGGACGAAGATGTCTCATGGAGACCGGTGTTTGCAATCAACTGCAGCACGACCAACAGTGCCAGCGAGGCACCCACAACGAGAGCAATAAATCCAGAGCGCGCCATTGAGGATAATGTCACAGTGCCGTCAAGAGCACTGCTTCCCCGGGCGTGAAAATGCACTCACTCGCTTCCTGTTCGGGGCAGGGAGGCGCCAGGCGAGGTCGAGGAAGATCGGGCTCCCTTTTAAGTGACCGAGCGGGACGAAGCTGGCCCCTGGATGGCACACTCTCGCATGATCGAGCCGGCGAAACAACTGGATCGCAACAGGATCGCAACAGGATCGCAACGTCGGCCCAGAGAGGAAACGCGGTGGTCGAGGTTGACAGGGGATGCGGGGAAGGTGGTATCGCCAGACCAAAGGCTCCTGCTGTATCGTAACTCGTCCAAGGCGCGGCCAATCACAACCCGGGCGGAAACGGGCTGGTCCAGTGCACGCATCAGTGGACCTGCAGGCCGTAACCCTATGTTGATCTGCGCTGCCTCTAGCGATGAAAGGGTGCCTTAGCTTGCTGATCGGGTGTGCCTCTATTTCTACCGCCACGGATGTGTTTGGTAGAGCGTGGCCAATCGCCGGCCCTGTCGTGGTTGACCAGCTGGACCAGTAAGCTAAGCAGGGCGAGAAGGGGTGGTGGTCAGTCTGCCTGGTGATGGCTGACCGAAGCTTTTTATTGATTTCATCATTGTGAAGGTTGAAGCCCGAAGGATTGTCGCCTGTCTCCTAAATACTATGTAACTGTTCCAGCTTTAAGATCTAGGCTTTCCAGAGAAATACATGTAGTCCCATAATGCGCCGTGTCGTGCTGCTTACCTCGACATTATATTGTACATCTCATTCTCAGAAAGTCCAGTCTTCCTTCCAGATCAAGGGATAAGCAATATCTGGGATCGCGGCCTGGGGAAACGGGTCCTCGCGGCCCCATTGGCTGCTCTAAACAGTGGCAGAATCCGCGCCACCGCCTTGCCTCTCACAAACTTCCCGTACTGGCAGCTTCACCTGAGCACATCACGCTCTGCGGCTTCCTTGAAAGTGATCACCAGTACTTTCGCGCTATTCAACATGCCTCTCATAAACGAATGGCATGCGTCTCTTCCCTGTAAGCTCTCGGACAGGCTGTTGCCCTCTACTGTGGACTAACCGACCTCTTTCAGACATCGATGGCGAACCTGACGCCCGCGCTCGCGCACAAGCTGAGAAGCTGATATCCGCAGAATTGTTGCCCGAAAGCCGCTCTACACTTCACTCTGCTCTTCCTCCACTGCCCGAATTCCGTTTCTCGCCGCTAATCGAGCAAGAGCTCACTCGCAAAGAAGCCGGTCGTCCGCTCACGGGCGGTATTGACCTGTCGCGCTACGAGGCCCCCGAAGCCCCGGAAGGCAAGGCCACTACTGAGGAAGAGGCAACACAAGCGCTGCAGAAGTGGCGGGAAGTTCTCGTCAAGGCGTACACGTCCAGCTCGCATTTGTTCATGCGACAAGCCAACCTTTCTCTTCTCGAAGAAAACGGCAAAAATGCCTGGCTAATCGGCAATGCTCAGCTTGAAGACATTCTGCGGCGAGTTGAGAAGGAACTGACCGAGACCAAGGAGACAGTGGAAAACATTCACAAGGAGCGCAAGTTTGCCCAAGAGTCTGCACATGGTGAGCTTGCAGCTTTGGAAGAGACATGGAAGAAAGGCATTGGCGCAACACTGGAGGTTGAAGTCGCTGCTGAAAATCTACGGCTGCAGATTCTTGAGCAGCGTCGTCAGCAAGCCCAGCAAGTGGCTCGGTAAACCTGCCGGGTCTCTGTTACTCTACCGTGTCGCACCACTGTGAATGCAAAGGAGAACTACCACCACCACCACCACCCCGTGGCTCTGGCCAAGGGCAACGGAGGAATCTATATTGATCCGTCTGATAAATAAAACACCGCCTCAGTAGCTTGAGCCCTTCAAGATATTACCTGGGATTACCTGGGCCGAAAGCCGGGGCCAACCGCACAGACAGACACTTTGGGTGTTTGCTACTCTGACTAGTCGTCTGGAGTGGATGCGGACTGGGTGTTAAGAGAAGAGAGAGAGAGAGAGAGAGAGAGAGAGAGAGAGAGAGAGAGAGAGAGAGAGAGAGAGAGTGTGTGTGTGTGTGTGTGTGTGTGTGTGTGTGTGTGTGTGTGTGTGTGTGTGTGTGTGTGTGTATGTGTGTCCAGTGTTGGTACCAGGAAGCCTCTCATGCAATACGAAATACGACGCTGCGCGTCACTCTGTATTATAGGCTGATTAAGCATATCATCCGATCGAAAAGTCATTTTTTAGGAAATTGGTCAACGGTGTCTTGGAATGAGGCCATCTCACGCAGCATAAGCCAAAACCAATCTCCCGCCGAGCCGGGCAGATTCCCGAGCCTCGATCAGCCGACTAAGGGCCCGGGCATGCAAGTAAGCCCTGTGATCGCCCCAAATCCCAAATCCTTATTTATCCTTCCTGGGATTCATTAGTAACCTCGCCTCTCAAAGANTTTTTTTTTTTTTTTTTTTTTTTTTTTTTTTTTTTCCTGATCTGGACTGGTCTGAATCACTGGTCGGAGGCCAGCAAAACATAATGTGTCCTGTACCTGGCGCATTCCAGGCATCATTTCAGGAAGGCAGGCAGGTGGCCACTTGCAATTTCCGTCTTGGACCGGCTCTTTGGCTGTTTTTGGTGGTCTACAGGAACGCGACCAATCAGAGCCCATGGATGTCTTGCTCTTTCCGTTGCGGTGTTGTGGCCCTCACGTGGTTACCCCCTGGAGCTTCTTATCGAGCTCGTCGACAGCAGAACGCAGATTCGACACTGTTGATATCTCAAATCTAGACTACCTCACTAATTTCGACGAAGAGCAGCAGGAAAAAAAAAAAAAAAAAAAAAAAAAGAACAACGTCAATGACGAAACTGGGTTAGTTGTGATTTCTTTCTGGCATGCAGGACAAGAGGGTTGGCTACTAAAGTCGCTAATGCACAGTTGCAAGAAATTGGATGAGCAGGCCGCGGCCTTTTTTGGTACGGGACAATTCGTGCGGCGTAGTCCCCAGAGCCACCGGTGGTTGTTGCGGCAGTACGAGACCCCAAACTTTAAAGACTGAATGGAGTCCACGCACGCACCTTACTTGCAGGTACAGTCATCTTTACAATCATCACTCATCAATAGGTGACGGCCCACATTAAATAATTCTGACGAGCTGAGCGGTGTCAGCGATTGCGAAGGACAGGCATCGTTAGAATTACAGCACAGGATATCGAAATCAGGTCGGGCATGATATTATGAAGCCGCTGTGGAGAAGGCGGCTGGTCCGCTCGGCAGTCGGCACATCACAAGGGCCCGTGCCAGAGATACCGCCAAGTTGTGCCACAACCAACTTTACTACCACTTTGTATGAAGTATAATACGTGACCTGATATTAATATGGTCAGGTTAACACTGTTGCCGCCGAGCTGACGTTGTTACTGCTAGCTGATATCGTAGCCGCAGAGACGGTCACGCCAAGCCTGGCAGCACCACCAAATCGAGATATGAGCAATTGGGGCTGGCCCGAATACGGCTCTATACTGAACACCGGCCAATTGTCCGCAGCCAACGGGTTCATGTGTACCCGTGTTGGCCAAGCCCTGGGTCCACCCGGTCACTCACTGCAAGCGGAGCTCTCTTGCCAGTGGGGTTTTTCCATTATATGCCCTTTTTTTTTTTTATTTTTTTATTTTTTTATCTTTGCTTTTTTCTGGCAGCTCGTCTTACGCAGAGATATATAGAGAGAGAGATATATATAGAGAGAGAGAGAGAGAGAGAGAGAGAGAGAGAGAGAGAAAGAGAGAGAGAAAGAGAAAGAGAGAGAGAAAGAGAGAGAGAGAGAGAAAGAGAAAGAGTGTGGCTTGACTCGAGACGGGCTTAATTCCTCACTGTTCTTCGGGGGCGCTTGTAAAAGGGAACAATAGCTTTGGGGCTCTATCGCCTCGCTGTTTTTCTCTGTGGCCTCAGTCCGCTCTTAGACCGGGGGGGGTGTCCGTTTAATGCGCCTGATGAGCGATGTGCCCTTCGCTGAGCTTACCCGTTATCTCTGGTCATCAGAGTCAGCGTGATCGATGCGATTGATTGTTGCCGAGAAGCCTTCTAGTATTTGACTTGAGACTTGCCTCATCCCACCTTATCCAACAAGATAGTTCAGCATGGCCGCCGATCCAGAAGAAACCAGTCGAGAGCAGGTCGCAAGCCCGTCCGTGTCCACAGACGACTATGAAAGCGAAATCGAAGTCCAGCCGATCCAGAGTCAGCGCCAACAGCAGCAGCACCACCAGCAGCATCTCAATCCATACCCTGAAGTCATTGGCACCGGCGATGGACTGCTGACACCGCAGATTTCTCGACTGTCGCAAAGCAATTCTCTCGCTCGCAAGACAACTTCTATTGGGACAACAGGAACGACCGACCCCAACTTCGAAGTCGATTGGACTGATGAAAACGATCCTGAGAATCCATGGAATTGGCCATTGCCGTATACGGCAATGTGTCTTGCCTTTTTGTCGTGGAACACCCTTGTGATGTGAGTTTTGGCGAGCACTTTGGCTTTGTGAGGAAGATTGTGTAGGATAACATACTGACTGCCAAAGCGTGCTCTTCTCGACAAGTTACACCTCCGGCACCGCACAGATCGCCCGCGAGTTCAATGTTTCCGAAACCATCGTCACCTTGGGCTTGACCTTCTATCTCATCGGTTTAGCGGCAGGATCCGTCGTGATGGCTCCGTTGAGCGAGGTCTACGGCCGCAAACCCGTGTCGGTTGCCAGTCTGGCTGTCTTCAATATCATGATCATTCCATGTGCAGTCACACACTCAATCGCCGTGCTTATCATTTTCCGTTTCATTGGCGCTTTCGCCGGCAGTGTCATGATTAGCAGCGCTCCCGGCATGGTGGCCGATCTCGTCCCTCACAAGAACCGTGCCTTGGCGTTCTCGATCTGGAGTCTGGGTCCAATCAACGGTCCGGGTATGTGGTATACGCCTTCGGTCTCATCTATGCTGTGTTACTGATCCTCATGTTTGAAACAAAGTCATTGGTCCCATCATTGGCGGTTTCGTGTCTCAATACCTCGGCTGGCGGTGGTCATGCTGGATCAGTCTGATGCTAGGAGGGGTCGCCCTCGTTTTCTCCTGCATCATGAAAGAAACATATGCGCCTGTGTTGTTGAGGAAAAAGGCTGCGCGCATCCGCAAAGAGACGGACGACCCACGATGGTGGTGTCGCTATGACTACAAAGTTGCCCTGAAAGAGACCATGAAGACGAACCTGGGACGGCCGTTTGTCATGGCCGTCCTCGAGCCGATCTGGTGGGTGCTGATGTCCTCTCAATCATTGCCGCGCATAATACTAATCCTCACCCGCGAAGCATCTTTTGGAATCTGTACATCGGGGTCGTGTATGGAATCCTGTATCTTTGCTTCACTTCATACCCGATTGTGTTCCGCGGAATTAGAGGCTGGAGTCTCGGTGTGTCCGGACTGGCTTTCCTCGGCATCGGGCTGGGTGCAGTCTTGACCATCTCTAGCGAGCCTCTGCTTCGCAGGTTGATTCAGAGTCATCCAAAAGACCCAGAAACTGGCGAGGTGCGACCAGAGGCCATGGTCTCAGCCGTCTGCATTGGCTCCATCCTGATCCCAGTCGGCGAGCTGTGGTTCGCTTGGACCTGTGCGCCA
The DNA here is from genome assembly GCA_001657655.1 of Talaromyces piceae. Lineage (NCBI taxonomy): Eukaryota > Fungi > Ascomycota > Eurotiomycetes > Eurotiales > Trichocomaceae > Talaromyces > Talaromyces piceae. The sequence continues at coordinate 2,161,200 of JNNX01000001.1, forward strand.
GCATCCATCCATTGGGCGGTCCCGATGGCTGCCGGCATTCTCTTTGGCGCAGGAAACACAGCCGTCTTCATCTATGCATCCAATTACCTGACTCACAGCTATGGGATCTTTGCAGCGTCGGCACTTGCTGGAAACTCTGTCATCCGGAGTATTCTGGGCGGTGTCATGCCGCTGGTGGGTACGTATTTGTACGACGGCCTGGGTCCTAACTGGGCCGGCACACTGCTAGGTCTCCTTGAAGTTGCCTGCATCCCGATCCCCTTTATTTTCTGGAAATACGGGTACAAGATCAGACAAAAGAGCGCCTTCATTCGCATGATGCAGGAAGACCAGAGGAAATTGAACGGGAAAAAGGAGGCCAAGGCTTTGAAGGAGTCTAACGCCGTCGCCCAGCCAGAGACCACAAAGAACGGAACTGGGGTAGTGGCATCGGGCGTTAGAACTGATGATATAGAAAAGGGCCAGATATGAAGCTGGTAATCACCTGGCGGACTTGACATAGCACCCGTAGCCTGTCCTTTTCCTTCGATGACATATCCTGTGGCATGGTGCCGTCGAAGGTGCTTGGAATGTCGAAAAGTACTGCACCCCTTAATGTCTTTATTTAACAGAAACTCTTGTAAATGCAACATCAATGATTTCGAATGAGTCAAATAGGACGAATGATGCTCCCATCAATCTCCTTCATATCGCACACTGTCTGCTCGTACTCGCCAATCCGGATGGCCCCAGCGTTGACAATCATTGTCGCTTCGACGTAAAATGGACCATGAAGAGTGCTGCTCTTGACATCGGCAGTTTTTGCTGGTCTCACATAGCCGAAAACGTTCAGCCATGCGCCGACTTCGAGGTCGTCTGCCTTGATGGTATCGAGCAAATGATAGATATCCACCAGTACCGTTGTGTGCTCATTATCCACGGTGGCTTTGGTTGTCGACGGAGAGCGTCTCTTGTGTTCGAGCCCAAGTCGGCTATTTTTGATGTCGTAATGTGTCACGCTTCTAGAGATTAGCTAGTTGCCTCAGAATTATGCGGCTATACATACCATCCGAGAAACCTGACTTTAGAATGGGGAGGAAGACTCTGGAGCTCAGAGAGGAAGACGAGACGAGTTGGTGGTGGTCCGTTCATCCTTCTCATAGAGTTATATATATATCTATTATTATTATTATTATGAGGTTCCACCTTGCCTTAGTGGCAGGGATATTGTGACGAAACAACCATCCTGATGAACAGTGTCGGACTGAAAAAGTATACAAAGCTTATTCCTTGTTGCGCTATAGTTACTCGTTAGACGCTGCACGTGACACCAGCGCTCCGATAGGCGGCTAGCGGCGGGAGGCAAGATGTCATACGCACGGGGCAGGAGGGGAGCGAGAACGAACCATTGCCAACACCGAGCCCCAAGGCACCACTTTCCTCCCTTTGGCTCTGCAACTGCTGCCTTTCTTTACTGCCTAGATTCTATCACGACTAAAGAGGTCCACTGCTCGCTGGTAACATTCGAGAATCTGTCCGCCACAACCTGGCCGCCGGCTTTTTGAACTTGACTCGTTCATCTTGAACCACTGTACTGTTGCGATAACAACCCGCCCGCCCCTCCTCATCTCGGTCATCCGACATCGCACGGCGGGATCTGTTTCGCGGGGTGTCATCCTCCAAGGCGATTTACTATACTTTGATCGTGATATAACTGCATATCGATAATATTCCTTATCAATAGAGGACTTCCGTCGAAGATGTGGTCGTGGTTCGGCGGTCAGTCGGCGCAGAAGCGCAAGGATGCACCGAAGGAAGCCATCCTGGCACTGAGAGGACAGCTAGAGATGCTGCAGAAGAGGCAGACGTATTTGGAAGCACAAATATCAGACCAAGAAGCCATTGCTAGGAAGAACATCCAAACGAATAAGAATGGTGCGTATCCGGCGACCCCCGCCATGGGTAGTTGCGTTCCCAAGGTAACGCAGGTGGAAATTGAATGAAGCAGAGCTGACAATTTTTTCCTTTCAAATAGCCGCCAAAGCTGCCCTTCGGCGGAAGAAGATGCACGAGAAGAACCTCGAACAAACGCAGAATCAGATTATACAGCTTGAGCAGAACGTCTATGCAATCGAGGCAGCCAATATCAACCAGGAGACTTTGACCGCCATGGATCTGGCTGGCAAGGCCATGCAGCGCATGCACGACGGCCTCACAATGGACAAGGTTGATGACATGATGTACGCTTTTAGATTGCTTCTAGAGATTGTATATGGCCACTAATGTATTGACAGGGACAAAATACGGGAACAACAACAACTGGCAGACGAGATCTCGGTTGTCATCCAAAACAGTCATGTTGGCGAGCAGCCAGACGAGGAAACACTGCTTGCCGAGATGGAAGAGCTCGAGCAAGAAGCTATGGACGCACAGATGCTCAAAACTGGCACCGTGCCTGTCGCCGACCAGCTCGACCGGCTACCTGCGGCCGCGAACGGAGAGAGTAAGTCTTCATACAGTTCCCGTGATTTCTCAATCAAAGCTAACCAAACGACATCTGCAGTCAAAGGCAAAGCCAAACAAACAGAGGAAGAAGACGAGGAGGCCGAATTGGAGAAACTCCGCGCCGAGATGGCCATGTCGTAGGATGATATCGCTATAGCATTCCATCCACCATCACTATTTTTCTGACCCTGTTCGTTCGAGGTTGCCAACGGAGTCCTCCCTTGTTCTCTATTATCTTTCTGTTTCTAAGAGCAAAGAAGCCAAGTGTATTGCGTGCTTATAACATCCCCTTCGTTATTGACTATCTGGATTTTGCGTGTAATTTTCAGGATTTTCGTTTCTTCCTGTCGATCTCTTTCTTCTCTCTACTTTTCTCCGTTTTTATATTTCAGACATTGATTGGCGTATCGAGGGCGGAATTCGAATCGAACACTTGAATTATGCAATAAACACAAACTTATCTATAGTCTCTCTCTCCTCGTAAACAAAAACAATGTGGGACTATTCATGGAGCCTTATGATTCTAGCTGTCACCTACACATCTACTTTCTCCGGTTCTCTATTAGTTTTTGATAACTTCTTCCCATTTTTATTTGTTTTGTCTAATCCGTACGATGCATCTTTAGAATTAGATACCTTCCCCTTTCTGGACAGACACCAATCAATAAGTGACAAAGCCCAGTGGTATATTACTCACCGGAAAGCCCAAAATCTGATAAGTAGACCTCTCCTATCAGAGTCGAGGAATCCTGAGAATATTCTCAGACTCTTATAGAGATAGAAAGGGGAAGAAGAAGAAAGAGGGTAGAAAGAAACACAAGGAAAGAGTGATATTGAAATGCAAAAGGAAAGACAAAAAAGAAAAACGAAAATAATGAGGAAGTAACTCATCGGCTCATTGGATATCATCAAAGAAGAAATATGACTAAACAAGACAAGTGTTTAAAAAGGTCCAAAGGATAAGCATGACTACCTTGAGAAACAATGATGCATCAAGGAGTGCGCAAGACCGTGAAAGCCCCTCGCCCGCCCTGTGTGACAGAGAAATTGTGACCTTTTCTTTTCTTTTCTTTTCTTTTTTTTTTCTCTTCTTCGCTTTTTATTCTGCTGCTCGTATTTGTAACCAGTTTGTCTGGAGGGAGCGAAGAACAAATATCCAGGTAGGAGAAGAAGAATTCCCAGAAAAATAAAACGCCATTTTGTGAATGCCTTCCTTGTTATCCAGTCATAAATCGTTTCCAAAACATAATTCATCCTCATGTTCCCATTGGTCTCAACTTCGACCGGAAATCATGATCATGGTCGCCATGCCATACGAAACCAGCTCAGGCAGTGTTACTTCTCAATCCTTCGATGAGATTCAACAACGCGTCGAGTAGCACGGCTTCATCCTTTGGCTCTCCGTCTGGGAACGAAGACTCCTTTGCATGGCCCAACGCCCGAGCCCGAGCGCTTTTGAGGACTTCTCGGATGTAATCCTTGTCGTCATAATCTTCCATTAGCACAGCTTCAAAGTCATCAATGGCTTTGTTTGCTCGCTCCAAGAAAGAGTCTGATGATTCCGGCTCTTCTGCTTGACCCATTGGCCGTTGATCGGGAGCTGGTGGTGGGCCTGGCGGCATTGGAGGAGCGTTCGGGTTGGGAGGATATGTTTGCTGCTGGTTATGCAAAGGCTGCGATCCCTGATGTGCTATAGGCGGTGGGACTTGGGCTTGTTGCGGGGGAGGATGGTGTACTTGGTTGGCTGAATGTGGATATGCTGGAGCGTTTCGCGGAGAGAAGGATGAATAGTGCTGATGTTGCTGATGTTGCTGAGGCGGCGGTGGTGGCGGAGGTTGTTGATGGATTGGCTGGTGAGGCTGCTGCGGTTGCGGTTGCGGATCTTGCCGCGGTGGAGGTATTGACTCAGACGACCGTTGCTGTTGCTGCATGCCTCCTTGTTGTCGCTGCTGTGGTGGTGGTGGCGGTGGTGGTGGCGGCTGTTGTGATCGCTGAAGCTGAACAAGTTCCGGGGGTAATGGACATGGATATGGCGAAATATAAGTGGATGTTCCGGAATGAGAAAGCGGACCAGGGAGGTTGAGGCTTCGTAAAGGAGGTGGCAAAGAATTTTGGGGAGGGGGAGCTGTAGAGGCAGCAGCAGGAGGGGGAGGGGGTGGTGGCCGGTATGTATTTGGCTGGGGCATAGGAGGAGGTGCTGGAGGAGCCGTTGCGCTGTAATGGTTTGGGGTCATTGACGAAAATTGGAACTGTTGCTGGTTCGGAACGCCTTGGTTGGCGTAGTGGTTGTTGGCTGGCGGAACATAATGCTGGTGAGAGGAGGGCTGAGAGAGGTGCGTTGACGGAGGTGGCGGTGATGGCCTTCTCTTCTTTTCCTTTTCGACCGATGCTCCAGCACGAAGCTGCCATGACCAGCCCTTGCCATCCCGTTCCGCATGCTCGAACAGTTGCCTATTGCCGTTCAAGTTATGGCGCACGCTAGATGTCCATCCTTCGGTCTCGCATTTGAATCTGAAATACGGGTACTTCAGTTTGAGAGCACGGTATATCTGCTTCAAGGTCATTGGGGCACGGGCTTCCGTCAAGGCATCGAAGATGAGAACTGCATAATTGTAAGGAGGCTTTGCTAATTGTTCTTGCGTGTAAGACGATTCGGGGGGATAATCGGGGGACGGAGACCTGGATGGTTTGCGTTTCTTAGGAGGCGGTTTGGTATACTCGACCACCTGCTCGGGAGGTAGCTGTTCACCACCTTCAATCGACTCGATGGGAACATCGATGTAGGTCCCATCTGGCTGTTTGCGTTTGGCGAATTTCCTCTTTTCCGGGGGCTTCGAAGCCTCTTCGACCGAGTCCTCCTTGCGCGGCTTTTGGGGCTTCATCCGATTCGCCGGTGGTGGAGTCACACCGCCGTTAGCCTCACGTTTGGCAGCCAGTTTCTGCTCTCGAGCAATCTCGGCGCGCTCTCGTTTCGACATGATGCCATCCTTTGGAGGACGGCCAGGTCCGCGACGTTTGGGCTGGGACTCGGAATTCCCGTCAACTGATGTCGCCGTAGGCGGATTGGAGGCGTCGCCCGGAGACTTTGTCTTCAAGATGAGTTTGGTGACCTTGGATTTGGGCGATCCGTCTGCGCTCTCGACATCGGAGATATCCATAGCATCTGCCTCACGCGCGGATTCAGCATTTGCATCTACCAAAGCATTGCCGTCTTCGTCCACGGATTCCTCCTTTCGATCCGCGCCGGTTTCGCCAATTGGTACATCTGGCAGAAGGAACCGAATTCGCACGCCTCCTATTTGGATATAATCTCCGCTGTGCAAGGGGCGAACCTGTCCGGGGGCCAGCCAATCGGCGCCGATAAACGCACCGTTTCGACCCATGACTTCCATTTCGAACAGGTTCTTGTCGAAGTTGTATGAGATCTTGACATGTTTCCGCGAGATACCCTTGTGTCCAGCGGCCATGCCGTCTGCAGTTGCGGGAGGGTGGATGGGAATGGTTGGACAGGCATCAGGTGAGGGCAGCAAGGCCAAGGCGTCCACCGGCTTAGCCTCGCCGTTGGTATCATGTAGTGATTGCATAGCAAGTGCATTATAATCCGTATGGTTTGCCTGAAGTTGCGCAGGGGTTGCAAGTGCAGATTCCGGCTGCGACGAGAGTGACGATCTACGACTCCTCGAATTCATATGAGGCAGATCCGGGTCAAATCCCATGATGCCGCCCCGATCGCTCACAACACTGCCCATGTAGGCGCTGCCATCTCTCTTCACCCGGTTAGGGGTGTGAGATGTGTTGCCACCACTAGAGCTCTTGTTTCTCGAAGGTCGGCCCAGAGCCTGTCGAGCTTGCAGGTCACGCTGATGGGCGGCCCGCGCGGCGCGCACATCTCGTCCGAGAACAAAGGAATACGTGTTGACGTAGAAATGGCCATCATCAAACTCAAGCTTGGCAAAAGCCTGGATGCGCGGTTCGGATCCGGCTATGGAAGCGGCAACTTCACTGTACGGGTTCGCGTAGTCTGACAGATCATGGATTCCGGATACCGGGAGACCCGACATGTTGATTTCCTGGGCTAAGAACGCGCTGCCCAGCATGTCATGCTGCTGGAGAGAACCAATGCCGTTCTTCATGCTTGATTCCGGGTCAAAGGGGGGAAAGAGCCCATTGTGATCATGAGCAGTTTTGGAGAGCGGATCCTCCATGACACCAGAAACCATGTCGGGGATCTTTGTCGAGCCTTCCTGGAAATGAGGATTCGTCTGCTCTTCTACGGCCGGATCAGCCATCGTCTGCGTGGTTCCTTGCATCTCCTCATCATGAGACCCTAGACCTTCGGCGCCATTCTGTACTTCGGTCGGACCAAGAGGTTCGCTGGCGGCTGCAGCAGTCTCATTCTTGGAAGACTCTTCGTGGGGCGCAACCGGGGTCGACACATCCGTCAGAGGTTCCGGTAGGGGCGTCTGAGGGAGATTGTCCGGCGTCGACGGCGCAGGAGCAGCAGCCGTAGCAGTTTGCTGCGCATTGCCGAGTAATTGAGCGAGTAACGAAGTAGCCGCGGACTGTTTGTCCTGCGCCTGGTTCTTCCCGCCGTCGTCGGGGTCGTCTCGCGGCTGCTTGCCGTCGGATATCGGGTTCTCCGCCTGGGTCTCTGTCGCAGACTTGTCCGGGGCGGTGACATTTTCTTCCTCGTTCGTGCTGGCAGGGGCCCATTCAGGGGCGATCTCTTCCTTCTTGACGTCCACGGGGACGTTCTCCTGGGCCGAGTTCAGGGCCGGCTGGTCGGGGAGCTGGGCGTGAGGCGATGCGCTGTGAGAATTGTCGGCGGAATGATTCTTCTGCAACGCATGATGATTATGGCTATGATGATCCTCGGTATCAATCGGCTGCTGCTGGTCGAGGTCGATGCCAGGATCAGGAGGGCGATGGCCCACCGCCGGCGCCGTCATGGTCTGTAAAGACGACATGACCACGCTGCTGCAGCTGGGAGAATCTTGTCGTCGTCTTGCACAGGGAAAGCGAGCCCAGAGCGAGAGAGAGCAAGGCGGTGAGGTGAGGCCATCTCAGATGCCAAAACGCTGCAGCCCGCGCCCAGCCCAAAGCGCAGGCAAAAAAAGCCCGCCTGAGTCGCCGAGCGCCGCCCGCCAGACCCACTCTTGCCTGCCTGATATCGCACTGTGATTGGCTGGAAGGGTCCAAAATCCACCTGCGTGTCTGGTCTTTGTCGCCTGAAGTAATATACCCGTTTGGTTTAGCGCTGGCCAAATCTGAGTTTTCTCGGCCAGTCAGAAGCCGCCCTGGGGAGGAAAAAAAAAAAAAAAAAAAAAGTATCAAATCTTCGATCAGAAAGGTACAACTACGCTCAGTCAGGTCAAGCTAGGTTGGCCACTTGTCTCCATAATTACTCGGGAATCGACCCTTTTGGGTCTCGAAATTTAGTAGAGACCGGGTTAGTCACTGCCGGCAGAGTAGACGTTGTATTTGGAGATTTGGATATAGGCTTGTATACGTAGTTGATATCAATCTCTCCCCACGACCAGGTCGCTGCGAATCACCCATTTTTCGCCGCTGCGCACCTCTTTTCCCTCGTGAAGCAGACAGTGCTCGCCATGCCGGTGCAGCAGCGCCATGCCCACTTCGGGGGCTACCGATATGGGTGCCGATCCGTCGTCGGGATAGAAGACGGTTTCCCCTCCCTCGGTCGTCGTCAGGTAGATGAGCAGCGTCCAGGTGGTGCGTGCCGGTTGCGGTTTGGAAGTCGGTGAAGGCTTGGGAGGTCGGAACAGGACTGTGTTGGATTCGTCGTCTGTGGGGTTTTTTTTTTGTTTGGTTCAACGGTTAGTCACTATGCATGCGTTTCCAGGGCCTGCTTTTACTACTAACTGGGCTGCGGGGTAAATCAATGTTCAACGGTGGCTCAAGATTCAGTCCCAGCAAAGATAGCAGTGTAAAATCTAGTGCACAGTATATCCCACGGGAGTAGGCACCGAAACAGGGAAAAATGAAAAAGAAAAAAAAAAAAAAAGAAAAAAAGAAAAACAGGGAGCCAAATTGAGGGAAACCTACAATGCTGTGCAAAGAATTGCCCGGGTGTATACCGGTAGATCCTGATGTTTGAATTCAACCCCAACGGCGAGCCCCCCCAAACACGGCGAGCAGCAGAAGCAGTACGCCCCCCATGCGCGTCCCCCTCACCGTCTACACTGAGACCCCGCTGCTCGAGCACAATCTCTTTGAGCGCGGTACTGCTCCAAAGCAGCTCGGCAAACCCCGCATCCTCGACCTGATATCGGTCGTTGACACGCACTGCCTCGTACTTGGTCTTGGGTTTGGACGGCGTGGTAGTCAATGAAATAGCTGCCGATGATAGGTACGAGACGTAGGACTTGCATAGGTTTGCTGTGAAGAAGTTGCGTATTATGTAGATTTGGTCGGCTAGGACGGGTTCGATGTATAAATCCGAGGATGGGACCAATGGGCGGAGGGGTGGCCAGTTGGGGGATTTTGCTGTTGCCGACGTCGTCGTCGCCGATGTTGGAGGGGTGTCTTTCTTTTTGGACTTTGCAGGTGGCATATTGGTCCGGTTACTTTGTTTAGGTGGTAGCGATGTTCAAATGCTGAAAGAGAATCAACCCATGTTGAGGTGTGGTTGTCCACGGAGGCCCCTGTCCATGATTGGTGGCTCCGGTCAGCCAGTCACGATACACCAGAGCCCTAAGCAGCCGGACACCTCTCTTGCTCTATCTGGTAATTCTCCGATACGAGTCCGTGAAAATTTAGTTTTTTTCTTTGCTCATAATACATTAAAGGATTATCTACCAGGTGGGTGTATGTACAATCGACTACAGCCGGCTACCGCACAGTCACTCGGACCCCTTTACTATCCGCGGGGCCGAAGGGCGCAAAATAATCGTGCAGGATGCTGATATCACGCTCGGTTGTGTCGAACAGATCCATCTCATAATGTAAGAAGAGATTACCGGCCATCAGGGTGAGTTCCTCCTTGGCAAGCTCAACGCCCAAGCAAGCCCGCACGCCGCGGCCGAAGGGGGCGAAGGCCTTCTCCATCTGCCTGAGCTGGTCCGGGCTACTTTCCAACCACCGCTCTGGCATGAAAGCATGGGGCCGGGTGAAGATGTTTTCGTCTGTGTGCATGTCACGAATCGACATTGATACAACGGTGTTGGGGGGAAGTACATATGTCTTCCCACACGGCGTTGTGTAGGACATGGGTGCCAGACGATTGACACGGGGAAGCCGGCCAACAACGCCGATGGAAAGACGGAGCGCCTCTTTGATGCAAGCTTGGAGGTACGGTAACTTATCCAAGACCCTGAACTCGAGCAGTTCGGGCCCTTGCCGGGCGCGGGCAGCCTCGGTGAGCTCTGCCCTCAGCCTCTGCAGAACCGGGGGCTTCGACAAGACGTGGAAGAGCAGTGTGGAGAGCGTGTTACCGGTAGTCTCGGTGCCGGCACCTAGCAAGGCTTGAGTTTCTGCCATCATCCGCGGCAGCGTCTTCTCTTCGAGACCGAGGAGGTCAGACTGATAGATGGCGTCGAGCACCGTGGGCGACGCCTTCTTGGGCGGATTGCCCTTGGTCTCAATAACCGTTTTGGCCTGGTGTAGCAAAGACTAGATTTGATTGTGCGAAGTTAGTGTTTTATGGTCTTTCTGTGCCCCAATTGATCGGTTTTCTCTTACCGCTTGGTTATCCAACACGGCCACCTGGGCGCCGGTCGTGTCCATTGCAGAAAGCAGCCATCGAGGAATGGCGCCAAGCAGTGGAAACACAATGGGAAAGTGACGATGCCACAGCATAATCTGGGAAAAGTCCCGGAGCACCTGGTTGAAGGCTGCCGAGAAGTCCGGGGTGCTCAGGAAATCCCTGGTGTGGGGAGCGGCATAGTCGGATATGACATCGGTTGAATAGCAGCGAAATGCATGCGAGAGAGGCACGACTCTGCCCGCCCCACGATGCTCCTCGATGCGGTCCAGCAGCTTGCGGACTCTCGCCAGCACCTTATCCTCGAGGCGCAAGACATTGGCGCTCGAGAAGAACTTGGCCATGGCGCCGCGGCGCAGCCGATGGAGCTCCCATGGCCCTGTGCCGACCGTTCCCTTGTTGTCACCAAAGGCACGATAGTACCACGCATCCTTATCAAGCTTATTGTTAGTATAGAGCGTGTCCCAGAAGGCGGGATCCTTAATGTGCACTTCCCACGGGTTGATGCGAACTATCGGGCCTGCTGTTTCGTTAGCGTGCCGTCTCCTTTACACTGTACCCAAACAAAGTAAATAACTAAAAAGGTAAAACAAGAGAACATACCATATTCCTGGTGCATCTGCTCAATCTCAAACATGTAATGCCCTTTCCGGAAGCAGTCCCAGTAACACTCATACCAAGCGCTGACGGCAGCCAATCTGCAGCCCGGAACGGCAGCCAGCGGGCTGAAATACAGACGATACAGGGCCAATAGAGCGACAACAACAGTTACGACGGCCACGACTACGAGGCTCAAACAGCCCCAGCATAGCAGTGGGGATCCGCCAGGAGGGCGATCCTTCACGTCAAGGGGCTGCAGCAGCGCCATGCCATGGGTGTGCTCCGACTGCCAGGCTTGGTGCGGCGCCAGCATGGGCAATCTGTCTCCTGAATGGCAGCGGTGCTGCTGACAGCGTGGCAGCCCTGGACCGATTTGCTGCAGGTGAGAGCAAGGATGTTTTTTTCCTTTTTTTTTTTGTTTTAGGGTAGGCTGCACTAAGCAAGCTAGGGGGGGTATAGATGGCTAGCTAATCAGTAGCCGGGCCCCAAAATTGGGGAAAAGACACACTCAAGAATAGAACAGTCAGACAAGGGGCGGGTTTGCTAGTGCAGCAAGCAAGAGAAGAAGCCATCAATAGGGCGGGCAAAGTATCGTTATATGATGATTGTTATGCCCAGGAAACACGCGTGGCCGGCGGTCTTCATGGGCTCCATGGGCTCCATGGGCTCCATGGGCTCCATGGGGGGCTCCATTGGGTGCCCGGTCACTGGCCGCGTGGGCGACGTGGCCCGGGCTCGTCCTTCCCCATGGTGGACGGGGCCCCCTAAAGCAGGTTAATGTCGCCAGCCCCGAGCCCGCTAAACGGCTAGTGCGCCACTCACCACTCCCCGCCGCCCGCCCATCTTATTAACTAACTTTCGCCTTCTGGTCTCCTTGCTGCTTGCGCGCTCAGCAGGCGTTGTTGTTAGACGCCGGACGGCCGTGCGAGGTCCCCGATCGACTCGAAAAGGACAGAAACTTGGGCGTGCGATTGGTCTCGGCTGTGCTAGATCCGACCTTCTGTTTTTGGGGCAAGCTTGGCTCTGTGCACCAACACCCTGAGCTCTCTTTATTTGCCGACGGTGGGCTGGCTCCGTGGCTGCGCTTGGCTGTGTTGCTGCCACTGTTGGATACACTTGCACTGGGCGTGGACCGTTGCTGTTCCTCGAATCAGTGGCTGTTCTATCATAGTTGCGCTGCTCTTCCGGGCTTTGCTGGGCTTTTGGGTTTTGCTTCGTGGTCGTGGCCTTTATATGACTGCTCTGGCGCAGGCATCCTCGGACTGCCGTCGTCTCCCACATGCCGCTACAGCTTCTTTGCCGGACCGCTCCTGTGACCCCTCGTTAACCCGTTAAGCCGCTGTTCGTCCAGACAATCCATCAATCAATCGCTTTGGAATCGCGGCATAAGCAGAAACAATCAGTGTGTGTTTGCGTGCGTGCGTGTGTGTACAAAGGTCGTTCGCCATGCCGCTCAATCCGTTTTCACGATCCTGGCCCACCAAAGCCACCAACAGGGCTCGTGCAGGCGCTGCGGCACATACGATCGAGCCTCCATCCCAACCGCCCCATGACCGCAGCGAGCAGGCATCATTGTTGTCGCCACCACAACAGCAGCAGCAGCAGCAGCAGCAACAGCAACAGCAAGAAGAACAGCAACAGCAAGAAGAACAGCAACAGCATGAAAACAACGACCCCAACAGCGACGAGTCGAGGTCCATTACCCAGGACAGCAGCATCGACGTTGCCGACACATTCTCGGTCGCCGACTACTACTATCGCGATGACGACGCTGATTCGGCGCTGGGTGACGACCGCGAAAGCTCGACGCAGTCGCTGAGCGAGAGCATCTTCAACTATGAGTACGAGAACGGACGGCGGTACCACGCGTTCCGGGCCGGCGCATACCCGCTGCCCAACGATGAGCTGGAGCAGAACCGGATGGACATGCAGCACCACATCTTCCTGCTCATGTTCGGCGGCGAACTGCACCGGGCGCCGCTCGATCCTGACCACCTCCATCGCGTGCTCGACGTTGGCTGCGGGACCGGCTTGTGGGCGATTGACTTTGCGGACACGCATCCGAATACGCACGTCACCGCGACCGACCTGTCCTCGATCCAGCCGAGCTGGGTGCCACCGAACCTGCACTTTGAGATCGACGACGCCGAGAGTGAGTGGCAGTTCAGCGAGCCGTTTGACTATATTCACATCCGCAGCCTGGCCGGCAGCATCGGCGACTGGCCCCGCCTACTGCGGCGTGCATACGACGCCCTGGCACCGGGCGGCTGGATCGAGCTCGCCGAGTTCGAGACGTGGGCGTCCACCGACGACGACAGCCTGCCAGCCACCTCGGCCTACCACGAGTACCAGGTGCGCCTGTGTGAGGCGGCGGCCGCGTTTGGCAAAGAGATGAACGTCGCGCCGCGCATCCGCGACCTGGTGTGCGCCGCCGGCTTCTCGAGCGTCCACGAAGATGTCTGGAAATGCCCGCTGTCGCCGTGGCCGCAGAACCCCCATCTCAAAGAGCTGGCCATGTACATGAATCTGCAGATGATGGAGTCGATCGAGCCGTATTCGCTCGCGCTGTTTTCGCGCGTTCTCAAGTGGGATACCAACCACATCCAGACTCTGTTGTCTCTGGTCCGGCAAGACCTGCGCAATCTGAACTACCACATGTACTCGAAGATGTCCGTTGGCCCCCTTTCTCTTTCTTTGCCTCAATCGTTCTCCATACACTCGACGGATATGCTGACTTAGCCATCTTTTGCAGGCATTGCGTATACGCTCAGAAACCACATGTCTCCAACTGAAGTCTTTGAACGTACAAGCGAACCGCGCGCGTGTTTGCTTTTATATTATACTACTGTCAATCCAGTAGCCCTCTCTCCCCACAGACGGACTCAACCCAGCGAGCAGGGCATGAGCGAGCACACAAGAAGAATGCTCCCCCCCCCTCCAATCCGGCGTCAAGTCGAGACCAGAAGAGAGGTCTCTGGGACCGATGCCAATTATCATCCGCCAAACAAACAGGGATACCTGACACAAACTTTGGCGAATTCTTCCCCCCCCCCCAATTCTCTAGACGGTGTCTGGGATGCCGTTACCCGGAGGAAACACTTTTACCATTCATTGTATATAGTTTGTATCTATATTTGTACATACCGATTAACAACGTCATCTTCTGGACAGTATTCTCCTTTTTCTTTCTTCTTTCTGTTTTAGTTTGGGTGAAATTCTGGTTTAAATTGCAATGTATGAGCCCGTCTTGAATGAAGATGCAAGACATTGATCAAACGGTGTTTAGGAAAACCTGCCCTCATGGACAATCACTACATACATGTGGACGTTCAGCTCACCAGCTCTAAACTATGCCGCGACTTCTGTTGACAAATCCACTCTGAACCGCACCAGACGTGACCAAAAGCTGATGAAAAGAATGAAGATGAAGTAAAATAAATATAATAAATGAAACAAGCAGAAAGATAAAGCACGGACATAAATCACTGCATGTGTTTTGCGTCAAAGTAACCTGTGTAACTGAAGGACTGACCTACTCGATTCGATCCAAACAGATAAAAACCGAAACCAAAAGGCACAAAACCAAGAAACAAGCGTAAAAGGAAAATTGAACCAACACGACTAGAATGTATCATATTAATGAATCTCTGTTGTGGCCACTTTCCTGTTTTCTTCCCCCCTTCCATCTTTCTCCTTGCGAGAATAACATTTTTACAAAATGGAAAAGCCCAATCCTTTTACATATAAACATACTTTGGTGCTCAACTTCTGGTTTTTTTCTTGTCCAGCGACGGACAAAACAGACTTTTCAAACCCACAGTCTGAGAAGAGGATAAAAGGATAATTGTTCGGCAAACAAAAAGAGGCGGAGGAGAACGTGGAAAAAAAAAAAGACGCAAACGGGGGAGAATGAACAACTAAGATTTAGAAATATGGGCCCTGTCATGAAGCTGGTTCTTTCGCAAGAGGATCTACATCGTATTCGGTTCTTCTCATGATCTGCTCCACGGGACCCAAGAGTCTCTTGAAGCCATCACGACCCAGCCGGGCGACCTTGACGTCGGTCTTTGCAGTCACACTGGCCGCCCGCGGTTTGTCGTCCAACAAGGCCAGCTCACCGAAATAGTCCCCTCGAGAGTAGGACTTGACAGGGCCCTCTACGCCGCTTTTGAATGCCTCGGCTTCGCCAGCCTCGAGCAGGTAGAACGAATCACCGGGATCGCCTTCGCGGATGATCGTTTCCCCAGCCGGGTACTTGATGGTGTCGAGCGCATCGGCAATCTTGGACCGCTCGTACGGCTTCAAGGAGGCTAGTAATGGCACTTCTTCGAGAAAGGCTTCGTACATGCGTCGTCGTTGGAAGGCCGAGTCCATCAGGATGCGCCGAAAGGTGATCCGGTCGAGGGCCCACAAAGTCGACTTGGGCTCGAGCGAGACAATGGTCGCCGCCCGTGGCGCGTTATACATCAGAGCCAGCTCGCCAAAGGAACCGCCCGGACCGATGGTGCCCACCTGGTTGCCCAAGCCGTCTGGGCCAGCTTGAGCCGAACCCGCGGGGTTGATGAAGACGCCAAAGGTGCCTTCTTCGACAATGTAAAAGTAATCGCCGGCGTCACCTTGCGTGATCACCTTGATGTCCTTGGCCGGAATGGGCTTCTCCACCAGGGCATCCAGCACAGTCTTGAGATGTTCATCGTCCAGGTGTGAGAAGAGAAAGTTCCCGCTCACAGCGTGCTTCAGTCTCCCCACCTGCTCATCTGTCTTAGGGTGGAACGGCGGAGTCCAGCTGTCGGAGCCCGATGATGTGGGATTCAACGACTCTGCCGATACCGATGTCCGCCGGCCCATCGCATAGTTGTTTGGCAGGCCTTGAGTGGCGGCCCCGGTGCTGGGAGGAAAGCCGGCCGGGGAAGCATTGGAGTCACCTCCACCTGGCCCGGTCTCTGTGTTTCGAAAGGGAGCACCAAACGTGTCCTCGTTGTTATGGCCGCCGTCGTCCTCGGGGGCGGTCCCGAAACCGGCGCCGGTGAACAGGCTCCGCGATGGAGGGTTGGCCAGATTGGCGTGTGCGTTTCGGTAATTGGGGTTCGTGGGTGATGCTACATCGAATTCGTCTTCTTCTGTGATTTTTGCAAACGGAGAGGTCGTACTAGATGAAAAAGGGTTGGTACCCGGAAAGCTGGAATTGGCGGCCATGTTGGCGGCCGACAGAGCCTCGAGGTTGGCACCCGAGTCGCGGAGAGGGGGAGGAGGGCGTTCTTGCTCCTGCTTGTTTTTATTTCAGGCAAGTAGAAACTCTGGGCTTGATCCAAGGGCAGTCGAATCTCGCTGGGACTGTAGACGACGCTGGGGGGGGGGAAGCGGACGCAGAATTGAAACTCGGCCCGGGTGAACTGGTGCTGGCGATCGGATAGGCGGAATGTATAGGAGTCCTGGACAAAGGACACCGGAACCGACTCGGCAATGGAAGACAAAGACGTGCGTCTGGGGGTCGCAACCGAGCAGAGAGGGACAACGGATCCAAAGGAAGACAGACGTGCACACAGACGGGTTGGAGTGATCTACAGGACGAGGCGGGCAGGTGGGGGTTGGATGGCGCGCGTAATAAGTCTGGGAAGAGGGGGACCAACGTTGTGTGTGCTATGCGGTTTGAGCGTAGTTGTGCGCGCGAAGCAGATCACAAGCCAGCCGGGGTTGTGTTGCCAGTCTGCAGTAGGTCGGTACAGGGCGTGTTTGCAGGAGGAACGATCAGGGGGGTGATGGGAAGAGAGAGTTGGAGGAAGAGGAGAGGAGAGGAGTTGGATTAAGGTGAAGCGCAACTGCGGGGCAGCCGATGAATGAATAATGAATCAGTCACTTCATCAGGCAACCCACTACCGAGAGTCGAGCAGAAGCAAACCCTCCGCTGCCTGAGAACTAATTATAGTTCCTTTTCTTTATTTGCAGCAGTCTCTTGCCGAATAGCTAAATGCAGTTGACTGGCCTCGCTATAGGAAAAATTACCGCATACATTTCAATGCGCGTAGGTGTAGTGTGGGAAAGCTTGGTCCCAGCCGGATGACGTCGCCGGGCACCACGCAGCGTGGTTGATGACTACATTCGCATACGTGCTCTGTCTTGTCCAGTTACGGACAGTCAACCACCGACGTGCTTGAAATACGTTGGCGCAAGACGAGGGCCGTTTTACAAGAAAATTGTCCTTGGTACCACCTGAAGCCGTCGAAGAGCCCGTCTGCAAGCTTCTTGTCACTCAATGGTAAACATGCGGACCGTATCGATCCAGGGTGCCGAGATACAGTAGTTACATGTGGTAGTTAGCGCCCGGCAACCAGAACATGCTTTCGGGCGCATGCGTGGGAAAATTCTTTGGCGTTCTTCTAGAAGACTGGGGGAAAGAGGAACAGAGACAGAAAGCAGCTGCCCTGACGCTGGACTGGCTAATGTTGCCGTGCACGTCCAGCTCCGATGTCAGCTCCAACTGTGCTGGAATCCTCCTGTGTCCACAGCCCACAGCCCACAGCCCACAGCCATCAGCCCACTGCCACTGCAAGGCTGCTTGCCGACGACCGGATCGGAGAGAAAAAAACGATGGCCTGGGCGGCGAGATGCAGATCGACTGGACATTGGGCGTGGCCGTTTGCAACGGCAAAGCGTCCAAACTGGTGGGCGGGGGGCCCAGTCAAGGTGTCATTGTAACCGGCCGCCGGTGTTGTCGTTTTCTGGGTTGGTCCACTAAATGGCCGACGATGTGGGTTGGATGGATTTTTCCATGGAAAAGGAGACGCGCTCAAGAGCAAAGGACACAAAACGAAGGGCGCCTCGCCTTGAAGAGGCCAAAGGTGCGAACGAAGAAGAAAAGCGAAACTTGGTCGCCCGGTCTCTGACGTAAGGGCTGGTGGCCCAAGCTCCCCAGCAGCGCAGTCACCTGACCCGCCAGCTCGACCTATTCCCAGGTGCGACTCCAATAGCGTAAAGAGCAACTTTTTGAGTTTCTGAGTGGTGTGATCGTCGTCAAAAGAACGATTTGAAATCCTAACAGAGCCCTTTTCAAACAGTTGCAGGGAACACGTGCTTGGTTGTTAGCTTGTTCTTGGTTAGTCGTAATAAGGACTTCAACGACTGTACGTATACGGCCCAGCGAACAATTCCGGGCGGCGGTGCGTGGCATTACCCCGCCGAGCGGTGAGGCTTCCGTGCTGACTTTTTGTCCGTGCAGCTTGCGGGCTCGTCGCTTGCGTCGAACCAGCTAGAACAGCCACTACTATCGTTACTTTGATAGTGACCAGACCGCGCCAGCGCTGTATACCATCTTATTAATCCACGGTCCCTGTGCTAAAGAATCCTCGTTTGCTCCTCTGTTGCTTCGCCTTTTCGCACCGTTCTTGAGCTCTCGGACTCGGGCGGCGGCTCTTTCGATTTCCATCTGTCCCTCTTTTCTTCGCGTGGATTGCGTGACTCGCCGTGAGATTTGTCTAGCTCAACACTTGGGCTACGATTGTTTTCCCAGCACTGAACGGTTCACGTTGGAGTTCCAGTAGAGCAATGACCAGCTTTGTATTCAAATGGTACGCATGTCCGCCCTCTTTCTATCCGCAGCGAGCTCGCAATGCTTCCGGCCCCGGTGCTGCCGACCAAACTGGAGAGATGGCGGCTTGGTCGCATTTTATCGCAATAGTCCTGCAAGCCCTGTGCCGTCGCAGCCACGGGCGATTATATTGCTACGTCTGACTCTAATGAAAAATGCGACTGTAGGCCACACCAGGCAAACGAGGTGTTCGTGACCGGCACCTTTGACGATTGGGGGAAAACAGTGCGACTGGAGAAGAAAGGCGACCTCTTCGAGAAGGAAGTCCAGCTTCCCAACACCGGAGAGAAAGTCGAGNAAATTTTTTTTTTTTTTTTTTTTTTTTTTTTTTTTTGCGCTGATGCGTGTCCGCTTTGTGTCCGGTGTTTTATTTTCGCACCATTTGACTTTTGCTAGCATCCAGGCGGCTTTCCTTTTAGTCGCCCCAGTCGCCAGGCATCCTTCATTGTCCCTCCAACCCCTCTTTGCCCCGTCCAGTTCCTCTTTTCATCTTGCACGCACCGGATAATCCTTGCTGATTAGTTGTCTGCCTGATCATACAACCCGGGCTTTGTGTGCATGGTTATCCTGTTCCTTCGCGGTACTACAGCGTCATAAAAGCCCCGTGACGTCATTGGCACAGCCTTTCAGTCCCGCTTGTCAGCCATCATTAGTGTCCCTCTTCCGCAGTTTGACTGGGTTGGCTTTTCCCTTTTCCCTTTTATAAACCGCGGTTGACTCGTTTCCTTTTTGATTTTCTTTCAGATATTCATTTCTTGCCTTCTTCACCCAAACTGACATTGCACTCATCTGCGTCCATAGTTTGTTGTTGACGGCGAGTGGGTCACCGATAAGAACGCCCGCGAAGAAAACGACGGACACAACAATATCAACAACGTTCTGTTTCCCGAAGACTTGAAGAAGGAACATAGCAACGCCTTCGAATCGATCACTGGAGGTAATACCGCTGCTGCAGTCATGGCCGGTGTTACTCCTGACTCGACTACGGCCAATCTGGCCTCGCAGGTCCCCAAGGAGAGCGCTGCCTCTCCTCCTGGCGGCTTCCCCGAGACCCCTGCAAATGAGGTGGATGAATTGTCTGTGAAACCAATTCCGGCATCTCAGGGTATCGGTAACCCCGTCTCGTTGAAGCCGGGTGAGCCCGTGCCTCATCCGAGCACCCTGCATAGTAACACTCTCGAATCCACTGTCCGAACAGACAAGGAGGGCTACGAGGCAGACGCTAGCCATCCTGTGGGTACTGGCGCCCCAGAGACCAAGGCAGACGACGCCTTGTCTGTTCCGCCTGTGTCGCAGAATGGTTTGATTCCCGAGTCCAGTCTCCCGCAGAATCCACCGGCCACGTCCGACCCCCCAGTAACAATCCAGTCGGCCCATCCGAACTCGACAACAGCGGCTCTTGCGGCGCAAGTTCCGCTGGAATCACAAAGGAATGCAGAGCCGGCGCAGGATGTTCCCGGCATCGTGAAGGAGTCTATCTCCCATGCGCATGACACTCCCGAAGCCGCCGCCAACGCCGAAGCTGTCAGCGAGAAAGCTGCCGTGGAGAAGGAACTCCAGAACAAGGTCGAAACCGCCGACGGGCCGGCTACGTTGCCCGCTGAACAAGTGCCCGCAATCGTCAAGCAGTCGCTGGATGAAGCTCATCAGGAGCCGGAGGCCGCCGCCAGTGAGGCAGCGGTCGAGGAGAAGAAGGAACTTGAGCAAGAGCTGCAGCAAAAGGTTGCGCCCACCGACAAGGCAGGAGAACCAGCCCCGACAGCTGCGGCTGCGACGACAGCGACAGCACCCGGCGCTCCCGCCGCCGCCGGCCAGACTGTGGACTCGACAAGCGTCTCGCCACGAACCACTACCCCAGTACCTCCGACTCAGGCACAGACTCAACCCACGGTCACGACGGGCGTTGCCGGTGGCACCACTGCAGAAACCTCAGAGCCGGCCCAGCCTTCAGAGCCGGCCCAGACCTCGCAGCCCGCTGGTAGCCCGACGCAGGACAATGGCAAAGACAAGAAGAAGAAGAACCGGGCTAGTGGACTGTTCCAGAAACTGAAGGAGAAGTTCAAATAGACCACTAACTCGACAGCCTGTAGCGCGGAGTGGACAGCGAGACGTGCTGTGGACGAGCTTTACGAGTAACTTTTGTTCTCTCTCTTCCGCTCTCTTCTCTCTCTCTCTCTCTCTCTTTCTGTGTGTGTGTGTGTGTGTGTGTGTGTGTGTGTGTGTGTGTGTGTGTGTGTGTGTGTGTGTGGCAAGGTGTTTATAATTACGAGCGATGATGCCTTTATTCCCCAAGTTGTTTCTCCAGCGGCTGCCTTGCTATACCTTTGACCGTCTGCCTTTACTGTGCTGGTTTTACTTGATTGCTTTATTACTGAGCTTCGTTCTTTATCCGATAATGACCTGTCAATATTTTGTAGCTAACACTATCCCTGGTTGAGTTGGTATCTTGGAAGCCATTGGTTAATTAGATGACGAAGGAAACACAATTCCGATACAAGAAAAGCACTCCTCTATCGGCAACAGTTACTATAGTACCGTACATAGATCAAAGGTATGAGTGAAGTGACCCGTCTCAGATCGGGATGGCGTTGCTGATTTCGCCGTTTATTTTGACGGGAAAGGCTAGCATACTGATCCGGCCTTAGCATTCGATGACTATCCACAGCGGACAAAGAAATACAGGGGCCATACTCTTTGCCCGTTTTTGTTGCATTGCACCCACAGAAGAGCGCAGCTGGCCAGCAAATC
Source organism: Talaromyces piceae (assembly GCA_001657655.1). Lineage (NCBI taxonomy): Eukaryota > Fungi > Ascomycota > Eurotiomycetes > Eurotiales > Trichocomaceae > Talaromyces > Talaromyces piceae. Next base: position 2,182,340 of record JNNX01000001.1, read on the forward strand.
ACCTATACTCGTCGCTTCAGTATTAGCCGCCACTCTTATCGTGATGATTCTGGGCGGAACGGTTGATATGGACATACTCCGGCAACAACGCAAGTGACAAACCCTGAATTGTGCATTAGCTGAGAAAGCCACCGAGAAAAAGAAAGAAGAGTGACACTACCCAGCGTTGGCCCAACGACCTTGCAATGGCAAGGGTTCTGATCAGTGCCGCATTGGAAGCAAATGGGGAAGATGGGTAGGAAAACCATCGTGATAGGATGTCTCCGAGTCGATAAACAACTAAGATGGTCGAATCCTTATGATCAACTTTAACAACACTCAGAACGATAAGCGTATCGGTATACCAGAGGACGAGTCCCCGTGTATCACGAACCCAGGTCCAGCAGTGCTCGTAATGCAAGCATGATCAGGGCTCCTTAGTCATCATGACGATATGCTGGGTGATCGCCGCGACTAACACAGCCAGACACTAGACACGACGGAGAAGGCTACTTGGCATTCCCTCGGCGCACGCACTCTGTCTGTCGTGTGGCCAGTGCATGTCCCCATAACCCTCCGCTTTCGTCGCGGCTTGATGTCCCAGTCTGCTCGGTCGTCTTAGGGTTTCTGAATATGTGAGAAGGATAACTAGGTCTAACCCTACTTGTGCATGTGACAGTTGATGTGTGGCTGGGCCAGTGTGGCTGGTGAGAGGTCAAGCCCCAAAAGGGGGGCCCCCCCCAAGGGAAAGGCCCGGCTAAGCCCGAAATGGAGGTTCCGTAGCCCCTCTTGTTTCAGCCTTCCGCTCGAATCGCGTGCCTGGACATTGTGGCTTTTCGTTCCTGTTTTCCTTCCCATCTCAGCAGCGGTTGACAATTCTTTTCGTCTTTCTTGCCTGCGACACCTTTCGTTTCTTGACATTTGGGTGCAATAGTCTTTCGCGGTTTATATATTACGGAATCGTTGCATGCGCCTGCGCCGGTTGTTTACTTTGATCGTTGCACATCCCTGGCATTCTTCATTTGCCGGCTCAAGGTCGAAACCGCACCGCCCCGTGTGTTTGACGACACCATGGCCAAAAACTCACTTTTCCCGATCATCGTCCTCTTCCTCGTCGTTGGCGTTCTCGCGCTGATCGGATTCGTCGTGTACACCATCGTGCAGGACATTAGCAACAAGACCAAGGCGAACATGGAGAAGAAGCATATCATGGTATCCAAGGACGGGATGAAGGTGTCGATGAAGGAGGTCAATGACGAGGACTACAAGGACCAGACCCAGAGGTGCGGATTCTCTCTCTGTTGATCTAGCTTCTCGTTGCTTTCAACTTCCCTGCTTGACTGACAATACGGCCGATCAGCGTTCTGGTCAATGTGTGGAATCACTCTACATCGGGGAACAATAGCACTAGTAATGGTGCTACGTCGGAGGACAAGAAGAAGCTGAAGAAGCGGTAAGACTGTTCGGTTCGCACTCACCAACTAGGCTACGACTGATGGACTGACCATGTTTTGTAGTCGTGCCTGAATTACCTTCCTCATATTGTTTCAGCATCTACTTGGCAAGACTTTGGTTTCTGCATCCCGGAGATGTAGATGTGAGTGACCGCCGATGCCCGTATGAACAAGAACGTTCTATAGATGTTTATCTGGATCCTGGCTTTTTACCTCATCAGCTGAACGAGTCTGGCGCTCGTTGTGTTTTTTTCGGTCATCTGACTGTCATCTGACTCCCGTGACTTTTTGGTCCTCAGGTACTAATGATACAAATATGGACCGTATATGTGGGCGTTATTTGGCGGGCGATCAACAAAATCTCTCATCCCTTTTCCTGTTCTGTGTCTTGTTTCGGGTTTCTTTGACATGCATGTATCTTGTTCAATGTTCGGTCTGGGCTGGGTTTCGTATACATATTTCAGTCTACCCTCGGCGTTCTATCACATGCATCGGATCGACTTTTCCGGAGAGTGAGATCCAAATCTCGTACTAAATGCAACACCAACACGTGCGATTCTTGATTAGCTTCTTAGCAACATACTATGTACTTGTAGATGAGCACGTACCACGTACTAGTTGGGTGAATTCGGTTAATGCTGCAACACCAATCTTACTCCAAAAAAACGGCGGTCAACACATGATTGGCCACAACCGGAAGTTGCCGAGTGGGGCAATACCGGGGACTGCGATTGGCCTGCTGCGACTGCCCCGGCCGGCTGCTTCCCCTCCCGTACTAGTCGATCAGGTCTGCAGCGCACCAATCAGCAACGGCAGGAGGACCAACGTGCGTCCTCTCCACGACCACGTTCACGTGTTGATAGGCTGGCAGTGATCAATCGCTACACGGACACCACAGCGATTCTTGTTAGCCCCTGCTGGAATTGCAAACGAAGGCGCCCTGATTGGCCACATTCGGTATACCAAGCTTTCGGAGTGGGTTCAGGAATGAGGGGGTGCTCTCTTTCTCCATCTTGCTTGCGGAGAATGGACTCGGCGTCTGCTGAGAGCGGTACGGCACAGTGTGGTGTGCGACTCTGCCTACTATTTAGCTGATGGTTAAAGATCCTGTACTGCCCCTCCTCCCCGGATCTCCTCGTGTATTGCTGGTCCGTCGTGTGCAAATTGAGCAAGCAATTGAGTCCATATGCTACGAAGCCGAATGGGAGGAAATTGAGAGAAAAAAACAAGCATGTCGATCTCCTCCGTCAAGAACCTGCTGGCTCAGTACTCGCCTGTTTCGGATACGTCCTTTTCAGACGCGGAGAAGAGCCACCGGTTACCGCTGAATGTTGATGACGATGTCGAGGCGTCCGACCCGGCATGTTCAGAGCCTGGGAGCAGTGCCACGCAGAAAATGGGCTTCGTCGACGCGCGGGTCATTTCCGACGCTATCATCGGGTTGTCGGATGGCATGACCGTTCCCTTTGCTCTTACAGCAGGACTGTCAACGCTCGAGGATACCAGAGTCGTGGTCTTTGGAGGGCTGGCTGAGTTGATTGCCGGTGCGATTTCTATGGGCTTGGGAGGGTATCTTGGGGCCAAGAGTGAAGAGTACGTTTGACTTCGCCGTCTCTTTTCCTCAACACGGTTATTCGCATGGGGAGACTCTATCAGCAGTCTTACTAACGTGATTTCCAGAGAATCATATCGCGCAACCCTCAAGAAAACCCGTCAGCAAACTGCCACAGACCCGGAAAGTACCGCCACTCTCATCTCCGACATCTTCGCGCCCTACGAGCTGCCCGCTCAGCTCGTCTCCGACCTAGCCAACCACCTCTCCGACTCCCCGAATCTGCCAACGTTTCTCATGAACTTCCACCACACACTCCCTGAGCCATCGGGTTCCCGAGCCCTGACATGCGCGCTCACAATTGCGCTTGGATACTTTGTCGGCGGGTTTGTGCCCCTCCTCCCTTATTTCTTTGTCGGGCCAGAGGACGCCTTTCACGCGCTGGCCTGGTCTGCCGCGACCATGCTAGTTGCCTTGTTCGTCTTTGGCTACGGCAAGACCTGTTTCGTCTCCGGGTGCTGGAAGTCCCGTGATGATGTCCTGCGTGCATTGTTTGGCGGTGTACAAATGGTCGTCGTCGGCGGCGTGGCGGCTGGGGCAGCCATGGGGCTGGTCAAGTTGTTTCAGTTGCTTGCCTCGCGGGGCGCTTCGTGATGACCGAAGTGTAGAGATATATAGAACCAATTATGAATAGATATTTGACGACATCTGCAGGCGTTCGCACGGAGTTTGTTGGGTTGGGCCAAGTTCAACGGTGGCTTATTTACTTGTCTGCTAAGAGTCTTTTTACTGGGTTGACAACGCCTAGACACAAATATGGAATATGTCGCTGTACTGCGCTTCTGTTAAGGAGAGTATTATCTCCCGACATGCCAATGTCGCATGTGCGTTACACGTACATACAGTAATTATTTCCTGATTAGGAAGTCAACTTCCGCCATCGTGCATTTGATGTTAGACAACATGTGAGTCTCCTCACGTGCTTATCCCAGATGCGATACAAGTATTCCATTAGTCATCCATTATGTCCTATATACTATAATCAACGATCTTTACCCGTGATCTTTCCCCAAAAAAACGAACCAACCAGAAAGAAAAAAGAGTCTCATCTACTCTTCTTTGCAGCAGCGGCTTCGATCTTGTCAAAATCCCCGGACTGCTCACACATTCGACGAAACATGCCGCCCTCCCGGCTTATCAGCTCATGCACTGGGCCTTGTTCAACGACATGACCGGCGTCCAGCACGACGATCCTGTCGTAGTCGGCAATCGTAAGCAGTCGATGCGCGATAGTGAGAACCGTGGTACCAACAGCAACGCTGGCTCGGAGACTCTCCTGAATGGCTGCATCAGTAGCATGGTCAATCGATGCGGTAGCCTCATCGAGCACGAGCACACGAGACCGGCGGAGCAACGTCCGCGCAATGCACAGCAGCTGTCGCTGCCCGCGAGACAGCGCATCTGCTGAATGATCCAAATACTCCAACGCAGCCGGCGAGTCGTCGTCTGCGGCCCCGGTGTCGACCGCATCTAGCAGGCGGACTTTGCGCAGCGCTTCGATCATGTCTTGATCGGTGTGACGGCGCAGTGGATCGAGATTGTCGCGCAGCGAGCCCCGGAAGAGACCAGGGTCTTGCGGCACGACAGTCACGGCCTGCCGCAACTGGTCCAGCGTGACTTCGCTAATGTCTACGCCGTCGATCTTGATAGACCCAAGTTCTGCCTCCAAGCCCCGAATCATGGCCAGCGTGAGCGTGCTTTTGCCCGCACCGGTACGCCCGACAACCGCAACTCGCTCGCCCGGCCGAACGTTGAAAGTGATGTCGTTCAACACCGGGGGCAGCTCAGGCGCATACCGCGTTGTGTATGCTTCGAACCGGACGCCGCCTTGCGATGGCCACTCCTCGGGAAGATCATATACAGCTTTCTTGAGCGGCCAGCTCGCCTCCTGCTCGATCCCGATGTATTCGAGCACCCGCTCCAGCGAGTTCAGATTTTGCTGGACAATGGCATAGAGCTGCACGAACCACATGATCGTTTCACTGAAAGTTGCTGCATATGTGAGCACCAGCGCCGCGCTACTGGGATCAATCGATTCCAAGTCCCATATCAGAAAGGCGCCTGTGAAGAACATGATTAGAGAACCAAGAGCATTGACGCGGAAGGTAAGCCACTGCTGGCTCGCCCACTGGAGCAGGTATGGCGAGTTGAGGTGGTCAATGAGACGTCGGTTCTGTGCAGTGAAGATCGGTGCTCGTGCGTAGGCACGAATACTGACACGTCCTGAGAGCGCCTCGGAGCATTGCTGGTATACCGGAGACCGCTCGACGGATTCAATCCGTCTCAGGTCTCGAGCACCATGGATATACACAGTCACAACAAACCAGTAGGCAACACAGATAAAAAACGCCGCTACAAGGAACTGCGGTACGACGCTCGAGATAAGCCCTAGGATCATCAACAAAGTAGCTGTGATCTGTAGCATGCTGATTGAGAAGGTGGAAATGTTTTGATCGAGCACTTCCACATCCCTAGAGAACCGGTTTGTAATTTGACCCAAGGGAATCCGGTCAAAAAACAAAAGTTTTGCGTAGAGAACTGAATCCAGCAAGCGTTCATAAATCGTGGACGACGCCTTGAGCGAGCCGGAAAAGACGATGAGATCTCGCACAAACGTGACAACCGCATATGACAGACAGATGGCGACGTAAACGGCCATGTAATACCATGCTTGCACTTTGGGGAACTCTTCAGGCTCATCGAGTTGCCCATCTGTGACTGTTGTCTTCGATCCGAAGGTGGCATTCGAACCGAGGTGGGCAAATGCGTATCTATCCAGCATATCGTACTGAACTGCCCATTCCTTTATCCAGATGTTGGTTCCGAGCGAGCTAAGTTGCTGAATCCCAAACATGATCAGAATCACACCCCAATACCATACCGGGCCCATGGTAAAGAGGTAAGTTCTTATATCAGACCACGCCACAGCGCCCTCTGCTTTGCTTTCTGCATATCCCGCTTCCGGATCCTCTTGTTGAGGATCGACCTCGAGCAGCGAGACGGTATCCAACGATGACCTTGGAGAGCCCCCTTCGCCAGAAGGTTCCCAGTCAACGCTATCCTGTGTGCGGGTGTTTTCGGGCGGGATATCGGCCTTGTCACTCAATATATCGGCAGCAAAAAGTCCCTGCGAAACAAGCTCACGAGCAGTGCCTTGGCCGCGGACACTGCCATCCTCGAGCACGACAACATAGTCGCAATGAGGAATCGCCAGCTTGGTGTTGTGGGTGGCAAAAATACAGGTTCGCCCTTTCATCAGGTCCCCTTTCACCGCACCGAAAAAGCAATGCTTTGCCGTTTGGCTGTCCACCGCGCTTAGGCAGTCATCAAGAAGGACATATCGTGACCGGCTGTAAAGCGCGCGCGCTAATGAGACACGCTGCTTCTGTCCCCCAGACAGCCGGCTTCCATTTTCTCCGGCAAGAGTCTGGTCTCCTTGGTCAAAGGAAGCAAGGTCCGGGCGAAGAGCAGCAGCCTCCAGCGCCAAGTCATAGCGTTGATTATCGAAAGGAAGATCAAATACAATGTTTGCTCGGATGGTTCGGTTCATAATCCACGGCTCTTGTGGACAGTATGCCGTCGTCTCCGTTAAGCTCTTTGTCGAAACCTCTTGCCAGTTGGTTTCATGCGGGAGAAAGACCTGACCGTTGACCAAAGTCATCTCCCCGAGCAGGGCGAGCAGTAGCGACGACTTGCCCGAACCACTCGGACCGCAAACGACGTTGAGCGCGTCTGGTCGAAATCGGAGGTCGAGGTCCTTCAGTTTGAACGGCCGAGTCGAGTGTAATTCTGTCAGTTGGATGTCACTTCTTCTGTTCTCAGTATCCAACTTGTTTCCAAACCCACCCTTTGGCCATGTGAGAGTGGCCTTATTAAAGCCAACTTCAGCCGACCCTGGCGTCCCCAACAGCTGGTCGTGTTTCCCAGATTCTCGTTCCTCCAGAAACGTTTGGATGCGCTTCAGCGAGACATGTGCTCGCAATAGGAATGTGACCGCATCTGCTATTCGATTAAAGGGGATTCGTAAAATATTAAATATAGCCAACGCGGGAAAGGCAATTGTGGTGCGCATGGAATTTTCCCAGACAACAGTGTAGAATAGTAATGTCAAAATCGTGACGATAAATGGTAAGGAGAAGAAAGTGGTCATATTGATGGACCACCAAATGAAGCGAGATCGCATCTGGACCAACTCAGCTCGTCTCTTTGCCAATACGCGCTGCTTGAATGTGGCCTCCCATGCTGAGTATTTGATGGTGCGCACATTGTTCAGGAGCTCGCTGCTCGCCTGGATCCGAGCATCGCTAGCAGTCAACACCCGTGCCTGCACTGCCACCATACGCCGAGAGATGAGGAAGTTCAGTGGCAGCAGCCCAAGCATAAGCACGACGCCTACTATACCGCTCACTCCGAGTAGTCGGTAGAGTAAGTACGTTCCTAGGATTGTCTGCACTGGAAATGTGATCCAGACGAGGAATAGGTTCCCGCTCATCTCGCTCACATGTTCAGTGTCCACTGCAATAAGGTTGAAGATATTCCCATCGCTAGCGAGGCCGCCTTGCGTTCCGGACTCATTGGCATTGTTCTGTTGATCTACTGCTATTCCTTTTCGTAGCACCTTTGTGTAGATCTCATTGATCAGGATGGCACGCGTCCGGGCAGCCATTTCATGGCCTTTCCAGTCACACTGGCATCCGCCCACCCCGGCTATTATCCCTGAAACCAGGAGCCCGATAACATATAGCCAAACAGTACCCTGGCTTGCAATGTCTCGAGCTTCCAGATACTCAATGATGGATCTGATGAGAACAGGAGGAACGAAAACAGCGAAGCTATTGACCGTAGCCCAAACACCTTGTTTCAGCAGGTCATACTTGAAAAAGTCAACCAATCTCGACAGAAGGGTCAACCTTGCGATAGAAGAGAATGTCGGGACAAGCACTTCTGTTTTGTGGTTGTAATTGAGTTGATACAGGTCCGAAGCATGCAGCGTGGCCCGGAATGCCTTCCACACGAGCCGATCGACCCAAGAGAAGGTCATGCGCGACAGTAAACTTGCTGCTTCATCTTTGCTTAGCTCTGCGCTATCGTTGTCATAAGGGTTGATGGAGACTCTAGAAGTGGTCCAGTGAATCAAGCAAAGAAGCGTGAATAGGCCCAAACGCACGAGTGTTGCAATCGTAAAGATCCTCTCAGAATCTCCAAGGATTGCTGTGTGTGTAACCACTGCCAGACATGTCCATTGAAGAGTGTATAAAACGACCGAGTGGGACTGAAAATCAACAAGAAATTGCAACCGGCGAGTCAATCTCAACAAGAAGATGAGAAGAAGGTAGATCGAGGATATGGCGGATGCAAATACCGATGCCAGGTCGGTGCCCTCTCCACTAGCTATTAGGAGGAAGATGGCAATGATTATCTCGGTCAGGATCAATGTGACTTCCAGCTTTTCGATATACGATGGCATCGCCAGCGCATACTGCTGCGATACTTGGATGTTTTTGTATAGAGCTTCATGTTCACTGCTGGCCACAGGCTGAAAACCGCTGTGGTTATGTTTTGCATTTCGATGAGAGCGGAAAACTGAAACAACGCTTACAATAACCGAGACTAGACATGCTGACAGTGGAATGAGAGTGCAAAGGTAGCTATTCACTACACAGCCTGATAGATGGTCATCATCCCAGACTGGCGAAGAGCACCAAAAGTTCATGGTGCCCACCGCTTTTTTCTTTTCTGAATACAAAGGACAATTTGATTCTCCTCAAAGCTGCACAGACCTGCGGATTCAAGAGATGTTTGCTGGCGTTGTGAAACAAGCAAACGGCTGGATACCCAGCCAACTTGTCACCAATGCGACCTGACTGAAGTGCTGACTAAAGATCTCCTCTAATATTTATCTTGCAATGAGAACTGGTCCTAACACACCGTCTTTACGTGCTACAGTCGCGTTTTGGACGACCGAGTATTTCCGATGATCTGACCGCCAGCTTCGGTTATCCTGCCACAAAGTAGCATCGAAGTAACGAGGCTGGGCATGTGGAGTATGACATCGATCTGCTCACAGGTATGCAGTAATGGGTATCTGAGTAGCACCTGAACAGCCACAAAAAGAATAAAGGTGCAGGATCAGCTGGTGGAGTGGCCGAGAAACCACGGCACGAAGTTGCCTTGTCGTTGGGTCCCGATGTACAAGCTTACCGCAATAGCGGGCCACTGGCAGCGTCAAGCTCGTGAAAATGGAGCTCTCCATAGCTGATCTTTGGCGGAGCCCTGTAGAGATGCGGAGTGCCTGTGATATGCAAAGGGAAAGGAGAGCAAGGAAAAAAAAAAGAAAGGGTGGTACATGTAGGTTCGAGCGTCATGCACCTAGTACAGGGTATCTGTAACGTAATGTAATCATGGGCTACGAATCGTATTACAAGTACATTGTTTTAAAACGACCAGCATGCCAAATACGTCCCAGCCATCATTCATGAAGAATTTCTTTGCCGGTTGTCTCAAAGAGAGTCGTATATGAGTGTTCATAAAGCTATGTAGAATATCTCCACAATATTCGAGGTCTGGTAGATATTGATCTAATTTTCTGATATAGCGCAATGATAAGACAAGTAGTATATAGACAACAAGTATGATGAATGAAGGACCACAAAACCGTCATAAGGCAGTCACATGACACGAGCTTCTTCTGAAATCAACTTGTAGATTTCAGTAAGAAGTCATTTTGCTAAGACATGCTCTACTTACCGCGTCAATCAGTGCCCGTCGAACGCTTCCACCTACGTCCATAAGCCTCCATCAAGTGAATGTGCTAATAGCTTCTTTAAGAGTCGAAGATGCACGAAGAACTAGAACGCTTGTATCAACAGGCGAGTGACTCTGAAGACGCCGAATCAGATTTCAATAGAAAACATCGCCAGTCTCTATATAGGAGAGTTCCGGTTACCGTCGCCCTCTTACTCCTTTATAACATTATTTCGACTATCATCCTCGCATGGATTGGGATATGGCCGAAGAATGAAACAAGCGTGTCACCTCCAGAAGACTATGCTATCCCTCCAAGAATTCCTGCAAACTACAAAAGATTTTGGTGGAGGACCGAGTATAGTAGCAATAACAAAACACGTCAAGACGAGTTATGGGATAACATAGTTTGGACTTACGGCATGATAGGAGTTGATCATGACTGGGCCATGTCGCAACACTGGCCAAAAACTATGCAACTCCCCCAAGACGAAACAAAGAGCGCCTATCTTCTACAAGCCTACCATGAAGTGCACTGTCTGGTCGTGCTGAGACGTATCATGGGCCAGAGCCTTGCAGGGGTTGATTTCAGCAATAGCGAGCATACACATACTCACATCGCTCACTGCTTTGATTATATGCTTCAGGTACGCCAAAAGTCTCTGTGCCCTCTTATTAGTAGAATGTAGTTGCTAATTACTACATAATAGTCCGTCATGTGTCATGCCGACTCCACGCCCTTGTATACTTTTGGGAACACTATTGTAGGGTCTGGACAACAGCACGAATGTAAGGACTGGAATAAACTCAGAGATCATGCAACCAAGCACTCGGCCTGCTACACGGAAGAACATGGCTGGGGACAGTGTAGTGACGGAGACGGCCTAGTATCTGCTACCCCGTTAGAGGACTATTAGGACAACTTTCAATACCGAGACTGATTCTCCTCCTTCTCGTCCTGTTCGATATCTTGCCAATTCGCGAAGGGAATGGGGTATGACCCAGTATTTAGATTGAGTCTTTCTATTATCCAGATACTAGAAAGAAGACTTTCAGAAATGCTTCCAGTTGCCAACTGATATAAAATGTATTCTTCATAGAACAGAGATGAAGGTTTTACGATTAATAGAAGCTATATATATATTCTCCAAGCCCTCTTTTACTCCACAGATGAAGAAAACAGACAATCATAAGTCAGTTGTTAGGTATTGCAAGTTCAAGTGTCAAATTTTTTTCTTTTGAGAAAAGAAGACTAGAAACTAATTGGACAGTTCAGATGTCCCTTCTTCCATAGGGATTTCCTCGTACTGATTTTGCCCTTGAGCGCGCAACCTCGTGGTAAAGTAAATGGCGAGCAAAGCACAGCAACCACCAAATTGCAAGAACCAAACAAAGAAACGGTCTCCGTCGCCAGTGCCAACAAACATCCAAACAATGTTGATCACCAACAAGACACAAATTTGGGCTAGGCAGATTGCAAAGTTATGGAATCCGTGTATCAAACCTTGACTGTCTGCGAGATCCCGGGACCGCACATTTTGGTATGTGGATGGACTACACAGTTCATCATGTAATAGATGATACGGTATTCTGCTGCTAATTGCCCAACTAAACCCGACGATGCTAAAGAGGAAAATAGTACCGACAGCCGAATGCACCCAAAAGGACCCGAACATTGAGATAGCGAATATACCATGGGAAATGGCCCAAAGGTTTCGGGGGGTGAGAACTTGGGACCAAATTAGAAGCATGTCGGTGTCTTTGGAACTCTGATAAGAAGGCTTTGAGGAGCTGTTGCTCAACACCAATGAAAAAAGAAGGGCGACGGTGGTGTAGATGAGTGGCATCAAGGACCCGATGTCCTTACTAGATCCATCTGCACAATGAAAGAGGTCAGGAACGTGAACGAGGTTTTTTTAAAAAAATGGCAGGATCTACCCAAACTGTTCACATATCTAAGGGCGTATATCAGCGAGCCATTCTGACGTTGATCCTGTAGGGAGCTTTACATTACCACGAAAAATAGGAACGGAAACCAACCAAGCCAGGCAAGAAATTGAACCAAACATATGGTTCTTATTTGGTGAGATAATCCAAAGAGTATTCCCCACCGAGTGCTAGAATCCATTCTTTGAAGCCTAACTGACGGGTTTTCTGTGGTTTCCTCTGAACACCAACACGTGATGGCAATGGCAATGGCCATATAAGCAGTAGATAAGACGCTTGTATCTGTGAAGAGAGTCTTACCCAATTGATGAGTTGCTTGGGATAGATCAAGGAGAGCAGCGAGATTAGTGAGGACGGCTGCAAGGTTAAGGTGAATACCGGCCCAAGCATTCAACCCTTCTTGCTCAGCCTGAGTACAGTTATCGGTCAAAAGTGCTCGTAGATTGACCTGAACAGCCTGTATGGCTGTGAATGTTGAGAAAGCTGAGAGGATAGCTAGAGTAACCAAAGTTGTTCTGTACAGGCTATGGCTTTCTAAGCCGCTATTTTGAGGGACGATCGCTTGTGTGACAGAGTCAACCCAGGCCAAGCACAGTACAGAGACAATCACCACCGCTGTTCCGATCACGATAAATGGCCGCCTCTTTCCCCATCGTGATTGATAATGGTCACCCCAGCTGCCAAAGTAGGGTTGAAAAATTGCACCGCATATAGGGCCTGATAATAATGTGAGGGTAATCTCAACTGGTCGTAACCCCAGTGTTTTCAGGTGAGTCTATCAAGTCAATATAGATACGTATGAGGGCATAAATGCTATCAAGACCTACAACTGCTTGGCTTGAAAATAGGGTGAAAATGGCCTGGGTCCTATGTAAAGATGGTCCTTAGAGTCTGCTTAAATTGTTGATGATGTTCATTATGGCAACCCACCCCCCGAAGCCAATCGTAGTGATGGCAGGATGAGAATGTTGTATTTTTTCGCCCATCGGATCGGGTACAGTGCTAGATATTTGCGACAACTTCAAACCGGATACTTGTTTGTGCGCACTTTCTATTATCTACTGCGGTCATTATTGCCGAGGACAACAATTGAAAACTGGACCGGGTTGGGTTTGACTCGAATCCAGTTCTGACGCTTGCATTGATTACACTGTACAAGGCCTTTCCTGCTGTAATACGCTGTGTAATTTTGGTTACATGGCCGTACCCTGCTGCCGACTTGTGTATACTTCCGACGCAGCCCAACTACTGATGCGCGAGTCATGCCTTGTATCATTTAGTGGGCGAAAATGTGAAACTGTAAGGGGACCATACATTCCCTGCAAGTTTTTTGGTCGAGATGATTTACCCCTCACTCATGTTTTCCCTCTGGCCGAAGATCGTCAGTGTTTTTTCCTTTCCCTCTCTGTAAAACCACCCGGGCTGCTGTCTTTGACATGTTCTTTGATGTCCGAAGTTTGAAACATGGCTGGCTGAGAGAAAAAATGAGTCCTGAATCTCCGGAACTATCAAAAAAAAAAAAGTACTAATGCACCTAGTGGCGCATTGAGACTCCACCCTGAAAACAGAGAGATGCGGCACTAGTCCAAAGCTATTATGGCGACGAACTACTCAATGTCAAACCAAATTTACGTGATGGCTACGTGATCAGGTTGCATGTGACAGGATAACAATCTGTGTACTCTGTATACCATAGAATTCTACATTCCGTGTTACCAATCTCATCGCCGCAGAGTGGACCAGTAAAAAGTACGATAATGGATCATCACAGATTTCTGTTGTCGGTGAACAGATAGACTCTAGTAGCGATCATTCTCAGATCGGCAAAGCAATAAGGAGACCTGAACTATTGGACTCCGCACTGAATCTCAAGGCAGCTTCTTTTTTTTGTGGTAAGGTAAAGTGGAATCGTAAATTCCAATTTCATGTACGCCTCTCTACGTCGTAGATTGGAAAGTTGGTGGTACTTGCATACGCGGGCGTTGACGGCAGTGGCTAATCTGCAATGCTGCTAATTCAGATCTAATCGATGATTACATTAGTTTCCTTTGCTGCTTTTGCACCATTAATGAAAGTCAAAACAGGACTCAATAAGACTCATAAAAATCACACTTGCAATTTCCTACAATCACTTCAATAAAAACTCGTTTAGAAGCTCGAGTCTTCGAAGCTTACTAACCTATAATGGCGGGACAAAGCGCTCATTTAGTCAAATTCTACGAACTATGGAAGATGACACGACAGCGAACGAAGGAGGGAGGATATGAGCTTAACGGGGACAAGCTACACATTGCAGAGGTGGTAGCGACTTCACTGTAGGTGGTTCCTTAGCTTGATTTCAGCTGATTGTCCTTGATAATGGACTATGTTGATACCAGATATTCAGAAAAGCTAGCACTCCACGCCTGTCAGAAGACCCAAAAGTTATTAAGGGTTTGCAAGATAGCGTTGATGTTTTATTCGATCATTTAGCCAAAGGATGGTACGTCTACGGTATGTTATCTAATGCTATAAACCTTTCAAAAAGAAAACAGAGAAGAAAAAATAAAGCGTCCAGCATATGAAAACTAAATTATGGTGGTTTGGTCAGGTGTCAACACTGGTTTCGGAGGAAGCGCCGATTCGCGTACAACTGAAGTCATTGAGCTACAGAAGGCTCTGATGCAACTCACACAAAGCGGTATCCTTACGAAACCCTCAGATGGCTCATTGCTTCCTGGTCATTCCACACCTCTGGAATGGGTCCGCGCTGCAATGGTCGTGAGATGTAATGCTTCACTACGAGGACATTCGGCGGTCTCACTTCCCATTATCAAAGCTATAATTAGCTTGTTGGAACATGGCCTTACTCCAATAGTTCCTCTTCGGGGTACTGTATCGGCTTCAGGCGATTTAATGCCATTAGCCTATGTCACGGGTAGCATTGAGGGAAACCCAGACACTCTTCTGGAGAAGAACGGCAAGGTTCTTCCATCGAATATAGCTCTACAAGAGGCTGGCCTTTCGCCTGTCTCCCTTGGCCCGAAGGAGGGCTTGGGGTTAGTCAATGGAACAGCATCATCAGCGGGTCTTGGTGCTTTGGTTGTAGCTCAAGCACACTCTCTCGCATTCCTTACACAAGTGCTCACTGCTGGAGCAGTTGAGGTTCGTAGACAATAGATCGGCATGGTTTACAGATGCGAGTAGCTAACTTCAATATGTTCTCCAGGCACTCCGCGGAAGCTCAGAAAGTTTCCATCCATTCATAGCCCAAGCACGTCCTCACCCTGGTCAAATTGAGTGCTCTCGCAACATTGCTTACTTTCTCCGGGGCTCTCATCTGTCCCGCGACGTGCTTGAACCCAAAGACCGTCGGCGTGAAGACTTGGCGCAAGACCGTTATTCTCTTCGCAGCGCTCCGCAATGGATTGGTCCGCAGTTAGAAGATCTGTTGCTAGCAGACCAACAAATTAGTATTGAACTGAACTCCTCTTGTGACAATCCGCTGGTTGACAGTGATACCAATGATATTTACTACGGCTGCAATTTTCAGGCAGCAGCCGTCACCTCAGCGATGGAAAAGGTTCGTCTCGCATTGCAGATGTGTGGTCGAATCCTGTTTGCACAGAGCACGGAGATGATTGATGTTCACCTTAGTGGTGGTCTCCCTGCCAATCTCGCAGCGGATGACCCTAGCATCTCTTTCACTATGAAGGGGGTCGATATTAACATGGCCGCTTATATGGCCGAACTTTCTTACTTAGCCAACCCGATGAGCTCCCACGTACAGGCAGCGGAGATGCACAATCAATCAGTCAACTCAATGGCTTTTGCATCTGCCCGTATGAGTCAAGATGCAATCGACATTTTGACAAACATGTGTGCGTGCAGCGTCTTGACCGTTTGTCAGGCATTGGACCTTCGCGCTCTTCACATGAGGTTCATAGCCAATGCAACCATAGCTCTTACGTCAACGATTCAGGTTTCGTTTTCCACCAAAACGGAAGCAGGCCAGCTGGCCTTGCTCCGGAAGGGCATTGAAGCTCACTTCGATCGTGCTTGGGGATCGACTGCAAAGTTAGATTTGTACGATCGCTGCGCCGCGTTAATCGACTCCACCTTACCCATTGTCGTCTCTCACGTCGAAGGCACCGCCGCCGACATCCTTGAATGGAAGACGCAGGCTATCGAGGTGATTTGGGCTGTCTGGCACAAAACTTTTACATCGTTTCTGGCAGCGCCGCATACATCGCAGCTTCTGGGGGTTGGCTCACAAGCCCTTTATAAGTTCGTCCGTAACACACTTGGTGTTCCCTTCCACGAAGGCTTTGTTGAGCATCCGACTGTCGACAGCCAAGCTCTTCATGGCCGACCCAAGAAAACAATTGGCGGTTGGATCTCAATCATACGCGAGAGCATTCACAGCGGTTCGATATACGACAGCTTATTGGCTCTTGCAGAGGGCCTGACCAACAACACCAACAACATAAACAATACGAACGGCTCAAACGGGACAAATGGAGTGAATGGGCAAAGTGAAACCCTCTGCCATGAGCACACGAATGGAGTAATTCGTGCATGGGAAAAACTCGAGTGATTTTACTAGATCCTCTACAGTGTTCTATTTCTGAATTCTAGCATACCGGCCTCAATCATTTTACTAAATTATAAAGTATGTCTTTTAGGTAGCTTGTGGAGGACGTGGTGGGGTAACTCTCAGCGGAATGGCATCATTGCTCTATACATTGAGATTACAAGCTCGCGGGGCTGAAAATCTCCACATCAGAAAGGGAAAGCAGTCTATACTAGCTGTAAAGGGGCAACGCAAAAGATCCACGACTTTAGATGCAATCAAGAGCATCTAACCGGATTGCTATGTACGATAGATTCATTGGGGCGTATCCAAACCCGAGCTAAATTTCAAGCTCTGGGCCTATATCAGAATCATTTTATAGTTATAAGCGACAATAAATCGAGACAACTACTGAGGGGTAATTACGAGATTTCTGATCCATCACCTGCAGGTCCTTTTAGAACGAACCCGATCTACGGCTAAGTTTTGGCGGGACGTGCTCTGCGGCCAGTTAGCTTCCATCAACTTGGTGACATCACCACCATCGCCTCTTTCTTGGCAGCCGCCTAGCTTTGTGGCTAAGATTAGGGAGTTTGAGGCGAAACTAGGTTGTCATTTGAAAAGGATATGGGAAGAGTATACAGTGAGCTAGTTTAGAAATGGTCTAACAGTTACCAAATCAGGCATATTCAGCGCCGCCTGAAAGCTAGGCAAAGTCAAGGTAAGCATAATGGTCAACCTTATGGAAGTGGGGCGGTTGCGGCCCGATCCATTGGTATTGAACCGGGGCTCACAGTATGGACTATCCGTAAACAAGCCTGCATTGACCCAGCTCCGCCAATGCGGGTGGGGTCTGGTGGCAGGCTAATCTGGATCGACGATGAATGATGATAAAGCTTCTCTGTACTCTGTACAGTTACATGTGTCAAATGAGATTATTGCATGATGTCAAACTTTTTTCCGCCATTACTGTTATCTTTCAATATGTGGGGTATTGCAGGATTTGCACAAGCCACTACACCACTACTGCATCGTGGTAAACATCAATGACCAGTCATTACCTATTATTTAGAACATTGATGTAGGACGTATCAGACTACTTCACTAACAGCACACTATCTTTTTGACCAATTGTTAGTGCAGAGGTCCAGAGTACAGCTAAGGCTCGTGCATGAGGCATGATCTGGTTTTACTTTAACCAAAGTATGCAGCGCTTAGTGGGGCTGTGTTCGCCCTAGATTGTAACAGTACCACGGTTATATACAGCTCGTAATATCAATACAGTATCAAAAGGACGAGCATACCAAAGAGTCCTAGGTGGACTTCCTCGACTTCTACACTCGCCTGCATGCACAACGCTCTCAAGAGTTCACCGCACTCAAATAACTACCAAAAGGAAACAGGACACAAAAACCACAAGAAGTGCCAGATCAAAATTATCATTTCTACAACAATGGACGGAAAAGCCCCCCGTTATCAAGATGAGTCTCGCGATTCTGCAGATTCTTTTCAAGAAGAATCTGAGGGTCTCGTTTCTGGCCTGCATCGTCCGATTAGAAGAAAAAGACTGTCTGGCATTGCTAAACTGGCCACTCCATTTCTCATCGTATCAGTCATCCTGAACATTGTCCAGCTTGCCTATATTGCAGTACGCCGACCGGAGTGCTACTCCCTTTATGGTATGTATTAAATTATGCTCACTCCTGAAGCATAGCTCTGTAGGAGCTGTGTTCCCTCATCTCTACGAAGAGCTAAATTTCATGCACACTAGCAAAATTGAAAGAGAACGAACTCACCATTCCCTTCCGATACGCCACGGAGTATAGCGACGATGAACACACTCATGAAGAAAAAGATGCTTTATGGAATGCTATTGATATTAGCGAGGGGTTCGTAGCTATTTCTCATGACGAGGCTGACAAACTCGGTCTGCCACGCTCGAAGACTTTTCCCTGGGATGCCAATAAGGGTATCTATGTCAGCCATGGCCATCATGCTCTTCACTGCACTGTACGGAACCCCTACCTTCAGTCCTGTATACATATTTGGCTGACTTTTGTCCAGACTCTTCTTCATGCGTACACTTATGATGCTCATAGAGGAAAGAAGCCCTTGGTGTCCTACCACCACATCGAGCATTGCTTGGATCTCCTACGTCAGGATATTATGTGCTATGCCAACGACGTGATGGACTACACTCCCGACCATGGCGACAACTTTCTCACAGGAGAAGGACAACTTCGCAAATGCCGTGACTGGAGCAAGCTCAGCGACTGGGTGAAAGAAAGAAGCGCATGCTATAAAACCATCAATATCACCCGCGCTGGAGAAGACCACGGCGTTGCTCATCAACTTGATCGATACACATACTGTCCGCCAGGGAGCCCATACGAGCCTCTTATCAAAGCTTTCAAGGACCTTGGTCGTGTCAACAGCGGTAATCTTGCAGATGATGGATTCCGCCAACTGACGCCGGAAGAGCTTAAAGCCGACGCTCTGGCTGTTGCTGAGCATAACAAGCAAATCCTAAGTGACCTCGAACAGGAGTAAAGTACAGTTCAAATCGTCGAGACCAACCGATGATGGGTGATATCCAGAATGAAACCAATGAGCATTGCTTCCAAGTACTGTCAGTGGGTCCGATTGGGCTCGAGTAGTGTCGAAGGTTCTCTTGCCTGAGGATCAGTATGATGGATATTTTGACTATTTATTTTTGTTTTCAAGGCTTGCGATTTGTATTCTTTACGCTCGTTATTTACATGGATATGTGGAAACTCTACATCACATTAATATCGTTAGCTGTCTTCCACTGAGATCAGACCAACAAATCCAGTCACGTTCATCTGCCTTAAGACTACGTGCATAAACAATGGTATGTATGATATCCTAATGCTTATATATACTTTCAGTTTCAAGCTTTCAAGATGCCGTAATCTCAGCTTGTTCCCACAACGACGGAGAACAGAAATTGGTGACGTGCTTTATTTCTTGCGATCTTAATGACTGATAATTTTCGTTCAGTTTTGAAGAGGTTCCTCTGTCGTGTTCACATGCTTAGTATTACAACGCTGATTATATGCAGGACGCTCCAATCTATACTAAGAGGGATTTAGTCAGGTATCATAGTCTATCTACGATCATGCGAATGTGGTCCGCGTCCGCCTCCTAATTCCCAGTGCTCTACCCCATGATCCTTTGTCCATTCCTGTAACTTTGTATAATTTCGGCACATATAGTGCGTATTAGAGTCGGCTTTATAACCAGTCACTTCGTCCCGTTCTCTGGTGATTAGCAGTGGTGTCATGTCTCCATGGCACATTAGGCTCATCCGTAGCTCCTCAATGCATTGGTCTACATGCTTACGGTTTTCTTCAGGAGACTTTTGTAGCTCAAGAGGGATAGGAACTCCCCCTGTGTAATCTCCTGATTGGAACCATGTGTACTGACGAATAAGGTCCTGCCAAGCGTATCAGCGGAATGTTTCTCCTAGTATAGTTGTGGGATTGTCTCACCAGACATGCTAACTGGTGGTGAACTTGAAATAGAGCATTGTAGCCTTCCGTCGGTTCTCCCTCAACTTTTTCGTACGGGCCGAGGTCTGTAACATTCAAAAGGGCCATCGCCCAGGTCTCGACCATGATTGACTCATCTGTAACATAGTTAAAGTGGGCTGAGGCGCAAAATACTCGGTTGTCAGCGGCACATACGCTGCCAGAGTTCTAGCCAAATACGTTCTCGCTCCTTGGTAGGTGGACCGATATATTGACTGTTGCTATGGTAGGCATCATAAATCTTTGTCTCGAAATATTCGATACTGTCCAAGGCAGGGGCTGATCATCGCTCAATTGTTAACAAGATTGCCGTCTAATTGTTGGATGGTGTTTAGTACGCACTGTACCCCGAAACATATTGAATGCAATCTCTTTCTGCCGCGGAAGAGTTTGGCTCGGATTCGAAAGATACGTCTAATAGCGCATGGGTCGGCATTAGGTTCTGGCAATAATGGGGGGAATAAGAAGTGAAACGTGGGGACCAACTTGTGTTCAGTTTTGAAGCTAACAAAGCAGCAAGAAGAAAGTTCAGTCCAATGGATACTGCAAACACGGCGAGGCCAATGTACACCACAGTTTGGCTGCTCTTCATGAACCAGCTTTCGTAACTGCGCTGATGATATCGAGGGTGCATACTCGTATCATCTTTATCGAGTTCGTCTGTTTCAACAGCAGGAACCCGTTCCGAAAAAGTGTCTTCAGACTGCCGTATTTCGGAATAACCTGACATATTCGCCCGCTACTTGATAAACATGTGACAAGTCTGTAGGTGAATCAGGCCTATAGTAGCTTTGTGTTCGCTAATGCTGAGAACTGGTCCACAAAAGACCTGTTAGAGTCTGAATGGTAGCTAGATTTGTAATGACTTGGAGTATCTTAACAAACTCCTGGGGCTTACGGCACGTGCAAAATTTCTGCACAAATTGACCAAGCTAAAATGGGACTGGGCTCTCTGCGGAGTAACGCGTCAAGCCTGCTATTGCGTGATACTTCCTAATCATTGGCGTAATCTTATGCCCTAGGGTTCCCGGATCTGGGCTGGAAATGCTTTCAGGTTGTATCATCAGGCTGAGCTGCCATACCTCCCCACTTCCTCTCTCTGTATGTATTTTTTGAACATATTTTTGTGATACAATATAATTTTTAGTTTTTAGAACTGAGAGACTCTGTATGCGTATGTTACATACGATGCTCGGTTCTGATTACAGTATTACGACGCGGCTCGGTATCATACATGTAATCTTCGATCCTTGGTTTGTGCCGTGTGCAGATCCCGGACCTCAGCTAGCCATCAATGAACTTGACACGACCCAGCTCCACAGTTCGGAATTAGTACGAACTGTCTCCGCAATGTGGTTGCTACACGGAGATCCGCGTGAAAATCCCCAACTGTGATGTCTAGGTGACCTGTACTACATTAGATGGTGCATTTGCAAATCGGACGCGGAATGGAAAGCTCCGGCAAATGCATACCCTTGCATGACCTCTTTCTTGCAATTTGGTAGTAAGCTTTTGCAGCAGTGTTATGATAGCTTATTGGATTAGCTTGGAATAGGATTCTGTTGCTGCCCCATTACTCATCACATGAATGTTTGGAGTTCGGTATCTGCATTACGATTCCACTTGAAGCATGACGGAGGCTATGGTATTTTACCAGCTCGTGCTAGTGAAAGAACCGAGCAGCTGTAATGTAGTATGGCTAGGGGCAGATCGCCAGTAGCTATAGCGTTTTCTATATTGTGTTATCAATTGTGGATTACACGTAGGTCTTCAATTGTATACAACCGTTTCACATCACCTCTTGAAGAATCATAGTCTACTTGAAACCTTTCTACTTCGCATTCGATAATCTTGATCGACTATACAATAATCGAGTTTCCCATGCTACATTAGCAGTCTCACATATCGTGTTGAACGACAACATGTATACGGATAAGGTTTGGTTCGATATTGGTCTTTCGACACATGACATCCTTCTGGCATGGACAATCTTGCTGAAAGATTATATCGGATCCTCTCATGTCTCGTTCTTGTTTACAGGGTCTAGAAAATGTCACTCTGTCCTTGAGGACACTAGACAGGTCAGCCTAGACTTGGATGACCATGACACAATAAGCCAACTATCAGAGAGGATTAAGGATCGATTGCCGCTTGAGCCAGTGCTTGAGATGTTCGATGAATTGCTGCCATTCAAGACACATTTGTACGTGTCAGAGAACTCTCCTGTCAGTTCTAATGGACATACCATTATGTCTGCCAATGGCAGCAAACTAGCTAGAGATGATGAAACTGCAGTGGGCCAAGGAGAGAGACGCTCACTATTCGACACCGTCGATTGGACTATCAAGTGCGTACTTTCGGAGAATGGTCGATGCATGGAGGTCACCACAGTCCCGAGGTCGCCATCAAAGACTAGTAGACAAGGGCTACGAATACTGTATCAATTGGAACATGTTCTCCGTGAAATGCAGCTTTCAGCGGAAAACGCATTAGTTTACAAAATATGCACCGCGCCAAAGTCAGACCTAGACGATATCTGGAAGTGGAATTTCCAAGCTCCACGTCACAATGAAAGAACAGCACTCGACATGTTCACGGACAGTGTGAAACGATATCCCAACAGCAATGCAGTGGATGCGTGGGACGGGAACCTGAGTTATCAGGAGCTTGACAGGCTGTCCACTTATTTCTCTTCGCAACTGGCACAGGCCGGTGTTCGGAGAGGAAAGGTCGTGCCTCTGCTCTTTGAAAAGTCCATGTGGGTGCCAGTCGCGATATGGGCGGTAGTTAAGGCAGGAGCAGCTTTTGTCTTGTTAGACGAAGTTTTACCGGAGATGCGACTGCGACAACTGGCCCAAATAATCCAGCAAGATATCATCGTGGCGCTTGCTTCAGCCTCGCAGCATGATCGAGCTATGTTACTGGGAACTGAGGTCATCATCCTGGATTCTCAATATCCAAAGACTACGCCGTTAATGCCAACAAATATCGAAACACAAGCTCAAATCCGACCCTCAGACTTGTTGTATATTGTGTTTACCTCTGGAACAACTGGTACTCCGAAGGCAACCATGATCCAGCATTCCAATGTCAGCGAGTACTCGCTGGCATCGGGCGCCTTAAACGACGTGAAACCAGGTTCTAGAATTGCGGCGTTGGCGTCCTATTCCTTCGACGTCTCTCTGGCAAATATATTTCTCAGTCTTCTCAATGCTTGTTGTCTCTGTATACCGTCCTCCTGGGAATGCAGAAACAATGTGTCCCGGGTCCTTCATGACTATCAAGTCACGCATGCTCACGTAACTCCCTCTATGTCTAAGATGCTGCAGCCATCCGAATCATCAAGCCTAGAAGTGCTGGAGCTCAGTGGCGAGCAGTGCACTGAGGATGTTCTCACTAGGTGGAGGAAAACTTCAACCCGTGTTATGAATACCTACGGGCCTGCTGAGTGTACTATTACTACGGTTGCAAACAGTGATGTTTTGAGATCGTGCAAGCCTTCTATAATTGGAAAAGGACTCCACACCTGTTGTTGGGTGCTAGATCCGGTTGATCATGACCGGTTCAGTCCTGTTGGGGGGATCGGGGAATTGGTGCTGGAAGGGCCATTAATAGGCATGGGGTATTTGCATGATTCGCAGTCTACAGCTAGACGGTTTCCTGAGCACCCTAAATGGTTGCGATACGGTCTTCGTGGTGTAGCACCCGGGCGGACGGGTCGCCTTTACCGGACTGGTGATCTTGTTCGTTATACAGAAGATGGATCAATCGAATTCGTTGGTCGCCGTGATTCACAGGTTAAGATTCGTGGGCAACGAATCGAGCTTGGGGAAGTCTCGGCACATTTGCAGAACCTCGTTGACCCATCTATCTGGTTCACACCAGAAGTTGTCAAAATTCGCAACGGAGCGGAGATGCTCGTTGTTTTCCTCGTCGTGCCTCAAAATAATGGAATGGAGGAGGCGTTGCAGGCCGATGTCAACCTCTTTGATTCGAAGCTGAGATTGGCTTTGCCCCCAGCGATGGTTCCTAGCGCGTACTCAATCATTCGCAGTGTTCCTCTGACACCATCTGGAAAGACAGATCATCGGCAACTAAAGCAAATCGGCCTCTCGTTGGATATAGAGCAGCTCCTATTTCCATGTCATACGACATCAGTACATTCCACAAACGGCACTAAGCCGAATGGTGTCAAGACGAATGGTGTCAGGACGAATGGTGTCAAACACAATGAAAGCTTGGGTACAGCAGTGGATGGTAATTGTTACCACAGTCCAAGCGGACACGGGCATATCAACGGTGATGTCACCCATGTGGCTTTGAACAGCACTCTAGAGGAGTCAAAACTCCAGATCTTGAAGAGAATATGGAGCGAAGTACTTCGTATTGATGCAAAGCTTATCAAACCATCAGACAACTTCTTTAGTCACGGAGGGGAATCGCTCGCTGCTATACAATTTGTAGGAGCTGCATGTAACGAGGGAATACAGCTTGATACGCCTACCATTTTCAGGCATCCACAGCTTTCAGATCTGGCCATGAATTGCAGGTTCTCGGCCACAGCTCTTCCTGACAAACCTGAACCATTCACGCTTCTTGACAACAAAGAAGTAGTTGACGAGATAGCCATGGCAATTGGGACATGTGTTGATGATATTGAAGATGCCTACCCATGCACACCCCTGCAAGAGGGGTTGATCACAGCTGGAATGTCTAAGTCGGCAGCATATGTTGGTCAAAAATCATTCACCCTACCGGCTCATATCAATATCGAAAGGTTAGCACGAGCTTGGCAACGAGTAATCCAGAGTCATTCAATTCTACGAACACGCATCATTGATACAAACTCGCACGGCCTTCTCCAAGTAGTACTTTCTGACGAGGATACCTTTATAGGCATCCAGCTAAGAGAATTGAGACATTACTTGGCAGAAGACAATGATCGGAAAATGGGACTTGGAACTGAGCTGTGTCGTTGCGCAATTGTCTGCGAAAGTGATTGTTCTTACCTTGTGTTAACGATGCACCACGCTATATATGATGGCTGGACACTGCCACGTATTGGCACTGAAGTCTTTAAGGCATATCAAGGAATGAGGGTTGAGCCAAATGTTGGGTTCAACACTTTCATCAAGCATTTGAAGTCATCACCTTCT
The DNA here is from genome assembly GCA_001657655.1 of Talaromyces piceae. Taxonomy (NCBI): domain Eukaryota; kingdom Fungi; phylum Ascomycota; class Eurotiomycetes; order Eurotiales; family Trichocomaceae; genus Talaromyces; species Talaromyces piceae. The sequence goes on from JNNX01000001.1 coordinate 2,207,335, forward strand.
CAGATGGCCAACAGCTTCTGGGAACGCCAGCTGTCTAATCCAGAGGAGACTACCTTTATACCTGTTATTCCTCATGATGTCCAAGAGCCTCGTGCAGACTCCACCGTTTCTAGACAGTTTCCTCTTCCGCAGAATGCAAACAAGGGTGTCTCAATTCCTTCTCTTCTGAGAGCTGCTTGGGCATTGGTGGCGGCAAAATACGCAGACAGTCATGACGTTACTTTCGGAGCTACCGTTTCTGGCCGCAACGTACCTATCTACGGTATTGAACATCTCTTAAGTCCTACAATCTCGACGGTCCCGGTAAGATTAAAAATCGATAAAGGGAGCAGTATAGGGACCTTTGTCGCAAAAGTCCAAGATGAGAGCCTGGATGCGATGCCCTTTGAGAACTTGGGACTTCAGAATATTCGCAAACTCAACTCTAATACAAGGGAGGGAAGCAAGTTTCAGACTCTTCTGATCGTTCAGCCTCCGCGCCCGGCTGCAGTCGATCATGGTCTAACATTAAGTTCGTCCGACAATCGGCTGAAAGAAATACTGGAGAATCTCGATATCACCAATACGCTTTCCGACTTTAATGAATATGCACTGATGATTGTTGTTACACAAGACAATAAGAATCTCGTGCTTGAGGCAAGTTACGACTCCAGAATCCTGGAGACTAGCCAGGTAATACTCTTACTTGACCAATTTTCACACATAGCCGAGCAAATTGGACATCCTGACAATCTTGGCCGTAAAGTTCAGGAGCTGAATTTTGCAAGTGAGAAAGACTTGGAGAACATATGGACGTGGAACTCTGCACCATCACTGGGTGTCAAAGATTGTATTGATGAAGTAATATCCCGTACAATCGCGCTCCAGCCACATTCCCAAGGAATATCAGCCTGGGATGGTAGCTTCACTTATGAAGATGTGGATGTGCTCTCATTGAGGCTAGCCAGTATGTTACATGGCAAAGGGATTGGCCGTGGTGATTTAGTACCTATATGCATGGAAAAGTCAAAGTGGGCTACAATAGCCATGCTGGGAATCCTCAGATCCGGGGCTGGCTTTGTAGCAATGGATGTTAGACATCAGCCAAAAAGACGCCTGCAAGCTATGGCAGATGCTGTCAATGCTAGATTGATTGTTACAGCTGGCTCTGCCATCGAGCTGGTGCCGGAGGTATCGGAAGGAGTCATTGTGTGTGACAGAGCTTTGCAAATCGAAGATTTCGGCTTTCAAAGATTATCAAGACCATCAAGCTCACTACCTTCAGACACTGCTTTTGTTGTTTTTACGTCAGGCACGACTGGTGTCCCAAAAGGGATTATCATCACTCACGAGAACTTTTGCTCAACCATCCGGTACCATGCACGCCTACTAAGGATATCTCAAGATTCGAGGATATATGACTTTGCATCCTACAGTTTCGACATAGCCATTCACAACTCTTTGATGTCATTGTGTCTGGGAGCATGTCTATGTATTCCAAGCGAGAATGACCGGGAAAATGACATTGAAGGCTCATTCGAGCGATTAAACGCAAACTGGGCCAATATAACACCTTCTATAGCACGCCTTGTCAATCCGGTAGAAATGCCAGGTCTGAAGACTCTTGTTCTAAGTGGCGAGGCTGTTGGAAAGGACCTGATTGAGCAATGGGCGACAAAAGTCAACTTAATCAATGCATATGGCCCTGCAGAATGCCAGATCTGTACCATTCACGAGGATCTCATCAGCCCACAGCAAGCTGCGAATATTGGTCATGCAGTAGGCTGTACAGCATGGATCGTCGATCCTGAAAATAACAACCTGTGTCCTATTGGTGTCACAGGTGAATTGGTCATTGAAGGCCCCATACTCAGTCCCGGCTATTTAAATGCCTCAAATGATAGATTTATTCATGACCCGACCTGGTTATTGAAAGGCTCCGCAAGGGTCCCAGGGCGGAGAGGAAGACTATATCGAACTGGTGACCTTTGTCGTTATCGACCAGATGGCACGATAATCTACATAGGTAGGGCAACGTCTCAAACCAAGATCAATGGCCAGCGCATCGAGCTTGGAGATATCGAGTTCCACGTTCGCCAGGCAATGCCAACATCCGTGAAGATTGTTGCCGATATATTGAGCTTTGATGGAGTCGACCGCTTAACTGCATTTGTTGCGCCTGTGGTGGCACTGAAAAACAATAAGAGATCCCACGGCTTAGAGAAAGACACCAAATCGACCGTCGAGCTGGCTTCGCCTCCCACCGAAGTGTTGAGAAAGCTAAAAGATGCTCTTCCGTCGTACATGATTCCTACTGTCTTCCTGAATGTATCGCACATCCCTCTCACACCTACACGGAAAATAGATCACCAGAGATTAAAGGAATGGGCATCTCATATTTCCAGAGCTGATCTAATAGCTTCGAAAGAGAAAGAGAGCGATTCTGGAAGTGCCGAGTTCAACGAGAAACAGAACAAGATGGCGCACGTCTGGTCTCAGGTGCTGAAAATTGACCCTTCTCGAGTGAGCCACAATAGTGATTTCTTCCAGATGGGAGGAGAATCAATCGCAGCTATGCGGCTTGTCAAAAATGCAAGGAACGAAGGACTAGTATTTACCGTAGCCGACATCTTTCGACATTCAAGCTTCGATCAATTGACCTTGGTAGCTACAGAGATGGCAAACAAAGAAGATGAGATAGAGAACTCCCAAACTACGGTCCTCCCGTATTCTCTTGTACAAAGTGACCACAAAGCTTCGCTCATTTCCGCCGCCTCTTCCACTTGCAAGGTTTCTGCCGATGACATTCTCGATGTATACCCTTGCACTCCATTCCAAGAAGGTGTTTTTGCAATCACTGCAGCCAATTCATCAGCGTATGTTCAGCATACAGAACTTCGGTTTAGTAGTGAGCTTGATCTCGAACGCGTTCTTGGGGCCTGGACATCAGTTATCAATACGAACCCTATCTTGAAAACTCGATTTATTCAGTCAGATGAAGCGAAGCTTATGCAAGCCGTGGTCCAGCCACGAAAACAAGAGTGGAAATGGTATGACACACCTCAAGATTACTTGTCTGTTGCCGAGAAGATATCCATGGGACTTGGTGAACCTTTGTTTCGCTTTGGTCTTGTTCGCCACGGCTCGACCTCCTCACCTGGCTACACGCTGATCTGGACCATCCATCATGCGATATATGACGCGTGGACAATGAAATTGGTATTACGCCAGGTAAGAGAACGCTATCGCGAACAACACTCAATAGAGGCCAGTCCTGACTATAACGTCTTCGTCGACTTCCTTCATCGTCAACAAAATGAAAGTGCTAAATGGTGGTCCTCTTATTTGTCTGGTGCTTCGGATGCTTCAGTTTTCCCAAAGTCTCCTATGTCGGGAAGTGAAGCTCAAGCAAACGATCTGATCGATAAAGAATTTCTTGTTCCTGATGCCATACCTCCAGGTTACTCACCAGCCGTGATCATGCGTGCTGCTTGCGCTGCTGCAGTGGCCCGCCATACCGGTGGCGAAAGAGTAGTTTTTGGTGAAACAAGACTCGGCCGTAATGTACCTATCAAAGGAATAGATAGGCTGCTAGGACCAACAATCACGTCGGTGCCAATATTGGTGCATGTTGATCGGGAGCAGACAGTTGCATCCCTCCTCCAAAACATTCGCGAAGACGGGATTCAGATGCAACCCTTCGAACACCTCGGATTGCAGAATATTTCCCATATTAGTGAAGATGCCAAAGCAGCCTGCAAGTTCCAGACACTTCTTGTTTTCCTTGAGAATGGAGAAGATGCTGCTGATGATTCAATGTTCAAGATTGATGATACAATTGATGATATACGGAATTTCAACAGCTATTACCTACTCATCTACTTTACCTTCAATAAGAGAGGTGTCAAAGCTCAGGCTGTCTTCAAGGAGTCAGCAATATCATCTGGTCAGGTCGAGTTTCTTCTGGAGCAGGTACAATTCATTTTTCTGAGATTATGCGAGTCTCCGCTTGATACTCCGCTTCGTGGCCTAGATTTGGCGGACGGGCGAGATCTCGCCAGAATTTGGAATTGGAATGCAACACCTGCAGAAACGGTTAACGAGTTTGTGCACGAACTCATTGCAAAGAACGCACAGCTACACCCGGACAAGCTTGCTGTACTCGCACATGACGGGCAAATGACATACAAGCAGTTGGATGATTATTCGACAAATATGGCTGCACAGTTAGTTGCCCGGGGTATTGGTATTGATTCCTTTGTTCCACTGTGTTTTGAAAAATCGATACTTGTCCCTATTTCTATGTTGGCGGTCATCAAAACTGGGGCAGCCTTCTATATCATGGATGTGTCATACCCTGAGAGCAGGCTTAAACTCATCACAGACTCGTTGAAAGCTCGATTAGTCCTAACAAGTCAATCCCAGCGAGAGCTTGCGGAACGACTAGCTGACGATGTTCTTTTGGTGAATAACGCTTTCTATACCGATGATACTTATGTGGGCAAGCATCCAGTGACTGAGGGTCCGTCAAGAAACACCGATAGGCTCATGTATGTCTGTTTCACGTCTGGAAGCACTGGTGTACCCAAGGGGGTAATGGTCACGCACAAGAACCTTGCTTCTGCAGCCGTTGCGCAAACTCGGGATCTCGCTTTCACTCCAGAGGATAGGGTGTATGACTTTTCTTCTCATGCTTTTGATGCAAACATATGGCACTTCTACCTAAGCTTTGTAGTCGGTGCGTGTGTATGCATTCCCCGTGAGGACCGCATGGAGAACCTTGCAGGGAGCATCACCTCTTTCCACAGCACTGCACTCTTCCTCACACCGTCCGTGGCTCGGACACTGGAACCTAAAGAAGTACCAACAGTGAAGAGACTATATCTCGGAGGTGAAGCTATCACTCCTCTGGACGTAACTAAATGGGCCGGGCACTTAGATCTCTGGGGAGCCTACGGGCCGACGGAAACTACGCCATTATGTTTATTTAGGCGCCTACCGTCTCCAGATCTTGCTTCTAGTATTGGCAAGGGGGTTGGTGTCCGGTCCTGGATTTGCAACCCAGACAATTACGAAGAATTGATGGCAATTGGCGCAACTGGTGAAATGGTGAACGAAGGGCCATTGGTGACACAAGGGTATTTTGAGCAGCCTGAAAAGACCGCAGATGTCTTCATCGAAGATCCAAATTTCCTGCTACGTGGATATGAAGATAAAGCCGGGCGCCGTGGAAGGTTATATCGGACTGGAGACTTGGTCAGATATGCTTTTGATGGAAGCATTGAGTATCTGGGAAGAGCCGACACACAGGTCAAACTCCGTGGCCAAAGAGTGGAATTTGGTGAAATTGAGTTCCATCTTAAGAATGCCCTTCCAGAGACTTCTTCTATCTGCGAAGTTATCACCCACCCATCTTCTCAACTCCCAATGCTTGCCGCTTTCTGCACTGTCCCACCATCCAACAATGCTTTGAACGAGGCTAGAGCCCGGGCCTATCTTGGGAAAAGGGTTCCGCCATATATGGTGCCTGAATTCTTCTTTACGGTTCCAGAGATCCCCAAGAATCCATCCGGTAAAGTCAATCGTATCAAGCTCCGAACTTTAGGTCCGCAAATGTTACTGGAAAGATCAACATTACAGGAAGAATCATCCACCCATGAATGTCTCCATGGTCCTTTCACAGAGATGGAAAGTGTCCTTGCACAACTTTGGACTGCCGCTGTCGGCCATACGAGATTTTCTCTAGGTCTGGATAGCGAATTCGCAGACGTGGGAGGTGATTCGATCGCTGCCATGAAGTTGTCAAACTTAGCTCGGTCGCGTGATCTCAACTTGACTGTCAAGAACATTATCAAGAATTCGAAACTATCCACAATGGCCCTGACAATTGAGCCGATCCATAGTTCGTTTAAGTCGCCAGAGCCATTCTCGCTTCTGCCATCATCTCAAGTGAATGTTTCTCTAACTAGGGCAGCTATGACAGCAGGTGTTTCCAATGACGCCATCACAGATATGTACCCCTGCACATCGCTGCAAATTGAACTATTTTCTTTGACGATGAAGCAGCCTCAGGCTTACATTAAACGTTCAATTTACGAAGTCCCTTGTGGCATCAACACTGATAAACTAAAACAAGCATGGGATTCAGTCTTTGAAATCAATCCTATTCTGCGGACACGTTTTGTCGAAGTTGACGATCTTGGTCTACTACAAGTCGTTGTCAAGGGTCATCAGTGGAAAACATATAATAGTCTAGACTCGTTCATTCAAGCATCTTCGAAGGAGACTACCGACTTTGGGAGTCCATTGTCGCACGTCGCAATGATTGAAGAAGGCGGCTCATTAAAGATCGCGTGGACAATCCACCACGCATTGTATGATGAGTGGTCAACCCTAATCATTGAGGAGCAACTTCGTCGGGCCTATCAGTCTCGCATTATACCCCGCCCCCCAGAGTTTAGTGGCTTTGTGCGCTACATTCTTTCCAATAACAACGATGAGTCGCGAGCGTTTTGGACAACTCGCCTTGCCGGCTGTAAATCTTCCACGATTTATCCTGAATTGCCTGTTGGGAGCTCTCAAGTGCGCCCCAGCAAGACATTCAGTCGCACACTGCGATACAATGCTAGGCCTGGTGCCAACATACAGGCCACAATCCACGCTGCATGGGCACTGATCGTCTCTAGACTTTCCAGTTCTGATGATATAGTATTTGCTGCCACCCTGGCGGGACGCAATGCTCCGGTCGAGGGCATTGAGCAGATGGTTGGCCCTACAATCACCCCAGTACCCGTACGTGTCAGACTGGGTGGCAAGGAACGAACTGTACAGTCCTTCCTTGATATGGTTGAGAAAGATAATGCAGATATGGCACCATATCAACACATCGGCACAAAGAATATTGAAGGTATCAATCAGGATACTCGAGCCGCATGCAGCTTCCGGACACTCATTGTGGTCACACCTGTCTCTGGAGTTACCGATCATGAATTGCCAGCTATCAAAACCGAGACTTATGGAGTAAGTTGTGAAGGAGAATCATTCCATACTTTCCCGCTAGTCCTGTTCTTTTATCCAGTTGAAGCAGGCATAGATCTACAGGTCGTATATGATCCGGCAATTCTTCATCAGCGTGAAGCCGAGCGTCTTGGTGGTCGTCTGGAGCAGGTTCTCTCTGCTTTCAGCACCAAGACTAATGTTGAAGATATTGATTGCATCGGCAAAGAGGACTTGGAGGATGTCTGGCACTGGAATGCAGTTTTGCCCCAAGCCAGTGAGCGGCTACTTCACCAAGACATACTAGAAAGTGCCCAGCAACGGCCAAACAAGATTGCGATTGCAGCCTCAGATTGCGAGTTAACCTACTCACAACTTGACAAGCTGTCAAAGACTTACGCCACGCGGTTACGTCGATTCAACATACATAAAGGTTCGGTTGTACCTATTCTATCAGGAAAATCTGGTTATGTCCCTGTAGCGGCTTTAGCTATTCTGAGAGCAGGCGCAGCTCTTCTTCCTCTCGATGTCACACAGCCATTTCACCGGTTAAAGACAATCGTAGATCAAGTGCAACCGGCGGTCTTAATGGCTAGTGCTTCTTCGAGTGAGGTCGCGTTCAAACTTTGCGATCATGTCATCGCAATAGAGTCCTGCCCGGACGACACCGCCACCAGCCAACTAGATACTCATATTCTTGAAACACCGGGACCAGATGATGTCGCTTGCATTCTGTTCACCTCAGGCAGTACTGGCGTGCCAAAAGGCGTCATGCAGACTCACCGTGGCCTTTCATCAGCCATAAAACACCAAGCCAAAGGCTCCGGATTCCATGAGAACACTCGAGCGTTTGAGTTTGCGTCTTACAGTTTCGACGTAAGTTGGAACATGATCTTCAAGGTTCTCGCCATGGGCGGCACTTTATGCGTACCAAATGAAGAGGAAAGGCAAAATGATCTTACTGGGGCTCTCAACCGTACAGGCGCGACTCTGACTGAACTTACACCATCGGTCGCGCGTCTCATAGATCCTCAGCAGCTTATTGCACTAGAAACTCTCATTCTATCTGGCGAATCGGTCGATCCGCGCGAGTTTGGACATTGGAGGCCACGGGTCCGTCTAGTCATTTGCTATGGACCATCAGAGTGTACATCAGTATCAACAATGAACGCTGGACATGGCGAATGCCTTGACAACGAGGGGATTGGGAAAGGATCCGGATGTAGGGTATGGATTGTGCACCCACAGAACCATCGCCAGCTAATGCCCGTCGGAGCTGTTGGTGAGATGATGATCGAAGGCCCCATTGTTGGAACAGGTTATTACAATAACGAAACACTGTCGAGTGCTTCTTATGTGCAGGATATCCCATGGTTACCGTGTGACCATGAAAGCGATTCTCCTACTACCAAGGTTTTCAAATCTGGTGACCTTGCACGATACGATATCGAAGGCAACATCCATTTCGTTTCGCGCAAGGACTTGCAAGTAAAGCTCAACGGCCAGCGAATCGAACTCGAGGAAGTCCAGCATCATGTGCGTAAATTGATGGATGGTCTCGTCAAAACTGTCATCTGTTATGTCCTGGGCGAGTCTAAGAAAGGGAGCGACCAGAGACTTGCCGCTTTCCTTGTCAGCAAACACGGCAATGCACAGGCTGCATGTGACCTGACAAGCCCTAAGGAAGAAGCAGTGAAAGGATTGGAAACGCTTGATGCAAAACTTCGGGCCTTGCTACCCAAATACATGGTTCCCTCAATGTACTATTTCATCACAGCTGCTCCTCGAACAAACAATGGCAAGATCGACACGAAAAGGTTGGCTGAAGTAGCAGCAGCGGCCACGCCAGATCAAACTTACCGGGGCTGGTCCAACAGCCAGGTAGTCCGCCGAAACCCGTCTACAGCAGACGAATATGAAATGCAACAATTGTGGGCATCTGCACTGTCTGTATCTATCGATGGCATTGGAGCGGATGACACCTTTTTTGAGCTCAATGGTGATTCCATCTCGGCAATGAAACTGGTCGCGGGAGCACGCAGCAAAGGCTTTGATTTGCGCGTCTCTGATGTTTTCGAAACTCCAAGACTATCGGAATTAGCCACCAGACTCAGATCGCGAAAGAAGGTGGAACAAGACACTCTGTCAATCATTCGTCCGTTTGAGTTACTTGGTGGATCGGTCGATATACCTGCCACGCAGTCCGAGGTAGCTGCACAGTGCGACCTACAGAATCCAACCGCTGTGCAAGATGTCTATCCATGCACACCCCTTCAGGAAAGTATGCTGGCAGCAACAATCCGACATCCCAATGCCTTTGTCAGCATGCGAGTTTATCGTATTCCACACGAAGTCGACCTTGTCAAGTTAGAAAACGCATGGATTAATGTTGCAGTGCGTCACCCTATTCTTCGCACTCGGTTAGTGGATCTTAAGTACCATGGTCTCGTGCAAACCGTGCTAGAAGAAAGCCAGATCACATGGCAAACCTACGCCGATATCAATTCTTTTCTGCAGCACAGTGAAGAAGAGAAACTGGGTCCTGCCACGAGACTTACCCGCTGGGCACTTATTGATGGGCCTGATGATCTGAAGCTGGTGTGGACTATTCACCACGCCATCTACGATGGCTGGATACTCCCAATAATTGAAGATGAGGTTAGGAAGGCTTATCTTGGAGACAAGCTAGAGAACGATTATCTAGACATGAAACCTCTGGTCAAGTACCTCATTCAAGAAGACAAAGCAAAGACCATCGAGTTCTGGACGCAAGAACTTGCTAGCTTTGATGAAAGCGCTACATACCCACCTCTACCTCATCATAACTATGAAGCAGCACCAGCGACATATCTGGAAAAGACAATATCCGCCGATCTGTCTTCGTTCCACGGAATCAACCTGTCAGCCCTCTTGTACGGAAGCTGGGCTGTTGTGGTCTCTCACATGACGGGAGTCCGGAGGGTGAGTCTCGGAGCTATCCTGACTGGCCGCAATGCACCGGTCGATGGTATCGATAGAGTGATTGGTCCCGCTGTAACAACAGTGCCTATACCAGTTGACACCAACCCTGGTCTATCAGTGCGAGACTTTATGGATCGTCTCCAGGATATGACAATACGACGGATGCCTCATGAACACCTCGGAGTCCACGCTATTCGCCGTATCAATGCTGCGTGCGAAGCTGGATGCAAATTCCAAACTGTGCTCGTCATTCAGCCTCCAGATGCTAATGGAGCTGACATGACGAAGAACACTGGGTGTGGTTCTATTATGGAAGAGGTAGACGAAACAGCCATCGATGGCTTTCCTGACCAGCACTCGGTCCTGAATCAGTACGGCCTGATGATGGAAATCCTTCCTCAAGGAGAAAACCTAAAGATTCGAGCTAGTTTTGATTCGAAGCTTATCTCTTCCTCACAGTTAAGCAAAATGCTTAGCCGCTGGGAGATGGTTATTTTTCAAATCTCCCTGGCGCTGAGTCAGAGATCAGAAACCACTGTGCAGTCATTGGATTTGGTGTGCCAGCACGATATTGAGGAAGTGTGGACGTGGAATAAAGAGCTTCCAGACGTTATCAATGATCGCTTTGTTTTTGAAATCATCCAAGAAGTCGCCAATTCCCAGCCCAATGCACTGGCAATCGACGCATGGGATGGTCAGCTTACCTACAAGGAATTGAACGAGCTATCGACCCGTCTTTCCGAACTTCTTGTATCTTTTGGAGTCGGACCGGGGTGTTTTGTACCTTTGTGTTTCCAAAAGTCCATGTGGGCAAACGTTTCGATGCTAGGCGTTTTGAAGGCGGGTGCAGCATTTGTGCCACTCGACTTTGGTCATCCAGAAGGACATCTCAGGGCAGTCATGCAACCACTGAATGCAGATATCATGCTGTGCGCCGACCAAACCAGAGACCGTGCGGCTCGACTGGCGCGGTATGCTATTGTCGTAGACGAAAAGTCGTTGAGTGGGACCCCCGATGAGAGGCTACCAACTGACATTACAGTTGCATCAGTTTCCTGCAACGAAGGCACGGCCTTGCAACCCAGTGGTTTGGCATATGCGGTGTTTACTTCTGGGAGTACTGGAGCGGCTAAGGGGGTCAAGATCAGTCACCAAAATCTCACTACGGCGATACGACATCACTGTGGCCCACAGGGATTACAAATAGATGCGAACACCAGATCCTTGGACAGCTCATCATATTCTTTTGATGCGTGCATATTCAACTTTTTCTACACGGCAACGCAAGGTGGCTGTCTCTGCGTTCCTAACGACGATAGTTTAAAGGGAGACATTGGGTCTTTTATGAGACGATACAAGGTCAACTGGGCACAGCTTGTCCCATCTGTTGCTCGAACGCTGAGTCCCACGACGTTACCAGACCTGGAGAATTTGATTCTGACTGGGGAACCATTAACACGGACCGATATCGAGACGTGGTGTCATAGTGTCCGCTTGTTCAACGTGTACGGGCCGACTGAATGCACAATCCTATGCGCCATTTCCTCTCAGGTTGAAGGTCCTGCTCACTTGGGATACATCGGTCGTGGCCGAGGAGCAAACCTCTGGTTGACCGAAATCGGCAACCCGGACAGATTAGTACCAATTGGGGCACCAGGGGAAATACTCATTGAAGGTCCCATTATCGGCCAAGGATATTTGGGGCCATTCCAGTATCCTCTGGTTGAGACGCCGACGTGGCTCTCCACCGGCAGCAAGCAGATTCCCGGCAGACAAGGCCAATTGTTCCGCACAGGAGACCAGGCTCGGTACACTGATGACGGGACGCTCGTGTTCCTTGGCCGAATAGGGTCGGATATCAAGTTACGGGGCCAGCGCGTGGACTTGGTGGCGGTCGAGGACATTGTCCGGCGACATCTGCCCAACGAATTGGAGATTGCAGCGAGTATTGTATGCATACAGGTTGGTGACAAGAGGCCTGATCGGGAAATGCTTGTTTGTTTCGTCAGTCACAATCAGGCTGTTCGAGAAAACGGATTGTTGCCGCGGGGGCCTATTGACGACATTCTCCGAGGGCTGTTAGAGAAGCTCTTACTAGCACTCGATGCTGCAATGCCGGCATATCTCCATCCAGAAGCCTTTGTTGCTCTTCCTAGTATGCCAAAGACCAGCTCGGGCAAAACGGATCGTCGACGATTGAAAGAGGCTGGAAAGCAGCTCCGCCTACAAGATCTGATCTGGATAAGCAGCGAAACAACAGAGTCCACTCAAACACCACCTTCGACCGAGAAAGAAAAGACTATTGCTGCGCTTTGGTCCGAAGTTCTTGGAATCGGACAGAGTTCGATTTCTCGCGAAGACGACTTCTTCAAACTTGGTGGTGACTCTCTTGGAGTGATGCGATTGACTACCAAGTCTAATGAACGCGGTCTGGTGCTCAAGGCCGCAGACGTGTTCAAGACCTCGAAACTTGCATCTTTAGCAGAGCAGGTATCCTGGTCATCCATCGGCCCGGGCGAGGCTGTTCCTTACAGAGCCTACAGTCTCGTTCCCGAGATCACAGATCTCGATGCTTTTTTGACACACTACGTCGTGCCATCGCTAGGTGTTGATGCCGATCAGATTGAGGATGTCGTCCCTGCGAACGGATTCCAGGTTGACTACATCAACAACACCGAAGAACCGCTAGGACTGCGCTACGCTTATCTTGACATTGGCCCCGATATTCAATACGGCCGTCTCGTTCAGGCATGCCGCATGGCCATGCAGGAATTTGAATGCTGTCGGGCTCGATTCATGTGCCACAACAACAAGTATTACCAAATCATTCTACGCGAGATACCACTGACAGTTGAAGAGATCTCGACGACAGAGCAAATCACGGCATTTTCGAACCAATTCTGCCATGCGGATTGCCGCCAAGCCAATCTCAGCGATACGTTTACCAAAATGACACTGGTGAACGCCGGCGCTGGCCGACGTCGGCTGATCCTGCGCCTATCACACATGCAGCATGACGGTTGGTGTACGACCCAGATCCTCCAGTCGATCGCCGCGGCCTTCAACCATGTCGAGTTGGAGAAAACGGCAAAGTGGACGAGCGTGCTGCATTACCGCCATCAAATGGCCGAGGAATCGCGCCAGTACTGGCGAAAAAGACTGCACGGCGCAACGGAGATCACACCTCCACTGGTCTACAAGCCCGGGGGGACCAAAGTTCGAACACTACGGTCATATGCACTTCCGTACTTCCATACCTCCGACGACAATCGACGTACGCGGCCGACGATTGTGGTCAACGTCGCATGGGCACTGATCCTTGAACGGCTGGCGGGGTATCAGGATGTTGTCTTTGGCAATGTCACAACAGGACGCAATGGAAGTATGCCCGGATTTGACTCGGTGGTCGGCCCTTGCGTGAACATGTTGCCAATGAGGCTTCAGCTGCACCCTCGTGAAGGCCAGAGCCGCGTAGAGCGACTCCGGGAGTTGGTTGAGGTTTCCGCACAGCATGTCGACGAGGGCGCCATTCGCGATGGACTTGACTGGGAGCATCTCATCGAGAAGTGTACGGCATGCCCGGCCGGCTCGAGAGTCAAGTCTGCTATTCACTTCCGCAATATGGAGCTAGAGCCTGAATTGTCGCTCGACAATGAACGGCTGGTGGTCCAGTGGTATGAACTTGTGGAGACGCCGCGCTGGACCACTGTGCTCGTCTACCCCGAAGACAATGTGCTGCGGCTGTGGTTGCTTGCCAACCCGGCGGAGATTGGGGATGAGGGGGCAGATGAGATTCTGCAAATGCTTGCTAATTACTGCGATGAGATTGTGAGGGCGTTGCGCAACTGATTACCTTTTGTTTGACAGGTCACGTTTGTTGTAGTTGGGTTTGTAGCTGGGGCCAATTTCTGTACGTTGTGTGCGTTTCTACGACGCGTGATTAGTTATATATTATTGACAGCAACATTTAAACGTTTGGAATTATTTTAAATGTATCCTGAATCGAGCTTTTACATATAGAATCATAAACAAACAAGACTCACTAGATGGTCAATAGACACAGTCGAGCCAACCATAAAACAATGGACCAACCTGTGTTGCGTGGCTGCTGCATCCCGTTGTCGTGACTACTCCAAAGAGTATGGAGGAGTGTAAGCTGCCAATGGGACATGGATGTTGCGGTATCCAGATCACGAGATACACGCTAATCCGACGACATGCACTGATACCGCCAGATATATCTTTATATATATATATATACACATATATGTATGTATGTATCATGCATTGACATCATATGATGTCAAGCATCATTGCCCTGTCGCCATCGTGGTCCATTTGCCGTTGAAGTCATCTGCATCATGCGGGTGTAAACGGCAGCAACAGCAAGGGGCCTACGCGTACAACCGTTATGAAGGGGTGACCTATGTATGCACTTTTGGACACGTTATAAAGATGTAATCTGTTTACGCCTGGTTTGGGAATGATTGCGAGGATTGGAAGCCAAGGCGAGGCGTTCTTGACACCGCCACACACCAGACTAATGGGACTCGGAATGCATGGTGCGACGCATGGCTGAGCCTGAGAGACACCTGCGGAGTGCTTCTTGAGTTTCTGGGAGGAATCCGGAGATTATGTGCACGTGGCGTGCTTAGACTCGGCGGAGATAATAATAACAACAGTAATAGGGTTTGCTCCTGTTACGTGTACGGCGCTGACTCGAAGTATATAGTAGCTCAGTGCAAGAGTGTTGTTGCCTGGATTGGTTATTGTGCATAAATAGAAGCAGTCAATCTGATTGGCTCAGTCGGATAAAGTAGGTTGCATGCTGATTGGCTGAGCGAGACAGGCTCAGCCATACAACATGGAAACGGTTATTTCACAACAAACACACCAAGTGACGGCATGAGAGTGATTGAACTGATGGATGTGAGGAATTGATATCTTCCTACAGAATATGCCGCGGTGTACACCGTGTCTTCCGACACGCGAATCGGCGCCCGGCGAGCCCGGACCGTACTCGGCCAGATGAAAAGTTTTCCTCCGTCTCCTTCCATATCCGCCGGGTACCGCAGCGCTACCGCTAGGCCCGAAACAGGCTAGGGCTGAGAAGTTATGCGCACTATTATGACAACTCCATGGTGAGCTACGCACTATGACTGCAGAACTCCAGAGACTCTGCATAAGGCACGCGGGCAGAAGGTAGCGACGTGATATAGTATCAACGAAGACACCAGACGCCTGTTCTCAGTATTGGCTCACTCGCCTCGGCACACGACCGTTATGATGCCGATCAATGCTGCAGCATGCACAATGATGCCACCCAGTTGGGTGTTGTGCATTGTGCATACGTAGCGAGCTAAAAGCAGAGCCCAAGTCCAGGCGAGAGGGCTGGGAAAGCTACAACAAGGTGCACCATGTCGCGATTGGCTGATCACGCGCCGACACCACGGGCGAATCGCCCGTCAGTGTGCCGGGCGACGACATGCACCTAAACCCAAGTCTGACGGTGATCACCAGTTCCCAAGGCTCAACGGGTTGCTTCGGCTGCAAAGCTGGTCTGCGTGTCGTCGTCGGCGGTGATATCGACGGAGGGGAGTCCGTCGTTTAGCACCGTCTGTCCAGAGGGCTTCGCAGGCGACTAACCAGCTAGTCTGTCCGACGAGTCACGAAGCAGGAGCCGGCCCAACTGTCTGCTTTGGCCCAGGCGATGTTAATCAGAACGATCCTGGCTTCACCATGGCCGTTCCACAGCAGCAATGGGCCCCCGGCTTGCTTGCTCGAGCAAGGGCTGGGGGATATCTGTCACAGCGCTCCGTGGTGATTGGTGGGAAGCGAAAATGAAAATTGGAGGGAGCTGGCTGCTTCGGCCAATGACCTGCCGCGGACAATCTTGGCGCCGGCCTGGCGCTGGGCTAGACGGCCCCACTGGCGAAATTGCGCTTTTTCCTCTTTTGGTCTTCTTGCTCTTTTTGCTCGTTTTGCGCTTTTTGCTCTTTTCTGCTGTGGACGCGGTGACTAAGGCAGCTAATAGTCAACTTAGTCGGCCTAGCTGCGTAGCTATCGCCGCGACTAGCCATCCTTGTAGCTAGTGCTTCTGCAATCTATGTATAGTCGAGTGCATGGATACTGGCGGACTCGATCCTTAAAATTAGTTCCTGTGCACTCGACGAGCTAATCACTATAAGACGATTAGGACCTTTAGTGCTGGACTGGACCGGACCGAGGACGCGCTCTCTTCTCCCAAGCCTGCACATGACTACCCAGTGTGCTATAACACTGTTTCTTCGGGATCGTTGCAGCATATGCTTGACAAACAGACTTTTCGAGAGCATCCGGCTCATCCGTTCCCAAGTCTGTGACGCCATGGACGCTGCCGCGGTAAGAAAAATCAAAGGAAAAAACTGCCCCAGAAATACGCGAGTAAAAAAGAAACTGGTAATACCGTGACGCCGTGCTGGGCTGCTCCGCCCCGCGACCGTCCGCACCCAATCGGCGTCCGGCTTGGCCCTGTAATCGTGTACCGCGTACCGTACCAGCCCCCCCTCTCTCGCCCCCGTCAGATGTTGCTTTGGCGCGCTCTCTGTGGTCTCCTGCTCTTAGGCTCTCGGGCGCTCTTAGTTCCTTCCTTCCCGGTCGGCTCTTGTCCCGTTCGGTGCGCGTTAATCTCCTGCACTATTTCGTCCTGGCCTGTCCGAGCTTTTTCCTCCCTCTCTCTCTCTCTCTCTCTCCCTTTTTCCCTCCCAGTTATTTCTTCGGCTCTGTCCGTGTTTTTCTTCGCTCTCTTCTGTTCCATCCTGTCCTTGTTGCCGTCGTCGCCGTTGTGGTCGTGCTCGTCGTTGCCGCCCTCTGTCGCGACCGTCCGCTCCCTCCCGCTGGTTGCCTCGCTTTCGTCAGCCTGTCCATCAAAAAAAGGGGGGGCCGAATCCCTCTCCTCCCCCAGCTGTTGAGGCTGTGTGCACCGAGCAGTTCCACCGTGGCTCAGTTGCTCAGTCTCGCTGTCCGGAAGACCACACAGGCTCAGGAAACCATCCAAGGAGGGAAGTGATAAAACCGTTCGTCGCCCCGTCATCGTCGTCGTCGTCGTCGTCGTCGCCGTTGCCGCCGCCGCCGCCGCCGCCATCGTGTTGTCTGTTCACCATCCGATCACGGGAAAGCAAGGTCGGCCCGGTCTTGCTTGCTCCCTCACAACCCCAACACCACGATGATGAGTCCGTCGATATCGATACCGACCTGGAAGGATCGGCCGCAGTCCCAGTTTGGCAAGATCCCGGTCGTGCCATGGCGGTCGTTCAAGCTGCTCATGCCGCATCGCATGCGCCGGAGACTGCGCTCGCGTCTTCGGAGCCGCCAGTCGCCGGCCTCGTCCATCGCCTCGATGCAGACCTCGTTTTCGCCGAGAGACACCCTACGGTCGCTGCAGTCGTACCGCTGGAGTGCCTATGACTTTCAGTATCTCCTGCTCATGATCATCGGCATCTTTTCGCTCTCCGTCATCCAGTCGCCCGGCCCAGTCGGCAAGACCGCCATCGCCTCGCTGCTCCTGACTTCCCTCCTGCTGCCCATCACTCGGCAGTTTTTTCTGCCTTTTCTTCCTATTGCCGCATGGCTTATCTTTTTCTACGCCTGCCAGTGCGTTCTTTCCCCCCCCCGCCCTCGATTTGGTGGCAGCAACTGACTTCCCTTTCAGGTTCGTGCCGTCCGACATGCGCCCGGGTATCTGGGTCCGCGTTCTGCCGGCGCTGGAGAACATCCTCTACGGAGCCAACATCAGCAACATCCTGTCCGCTCACCAAAACACCGTGCTTGATGTGCTGGCCTGGATCCCGTACGGCCTGTGCCACTATGGCGCGCCCTTTGTCGTCTCCATCATCATGTTCATCTTCGGCCCGCCCGGCACGGTTCCGGTATTTGCCAAAACCCTCGGCTACATCAGTTTGACCGCCGTGGCCATCCAGCTCATCTTCCCGTGCTCTCCTCCGTGGTATGAGAATCGCTTTGGCCTGGCCCCGGCCGACTACTCGATGCAGGGTGACCCGGCCGGATTGGCTCGGATCGACGCCTTGCTTGGCATCGACCTGTACACCTCGGGGTTCCACGCCTCCCCGGTGGTCTTTGGTGCTTTCCCGTCGCTTCACGCCGCCGACTCGACGCTTGCAGCTCTCTTCATGAGCCACGTCTTCCCCAAACTAAAGCCGCTGTTCGTCACCTACACCCTGTGGATGTGGTGGGCCACCATGTATCTCTCCCATCACTACGCGGTCGATCTGGTTACCGGTGGTATTCTCGCTGCCGTGGCGTTCTACTTCGCCAAAGCTCGCTTCCTGCCGCGAATCCAGCGCGACAAGAAGTTTCGCTGGGATTACGATTACATTGAGCGAGGCAACGCGCCTGATGAGGACGGTTACGACCTGGCTCATCTGGACGCCGAAGTGAACCTGGACAGCGACGAGTGGACCGTGGGTTCCTCGTCCTCGATCTCATCGGGCTCTCTCAGCCCCACCGAGGATCAGCACCTCTGGGAAGGAGAAACGTTGGCCTCGATCTCGGACGTCGAAGCGCGCCCATATGGGAACAAACTTTGAACAACTCCCTCTGAAGACCTCATAGACTCCTCGCCGAACTTGCTGTGGATAATTACACGATCGACGACCGTCCTCCCGTCGACACCTTGCATCGCCTGATTTACTTTTGCTAGCGCTGTTCCTCGTCCCTGTGCATGTCCTAATCTTCTTCGCCGACTGCACATGCGCATCATCTTTTGTTGTAATCATTTCCGGCGATCTTCTGTTATCGTTCGGTCCATATTCCGACCAGTTGCTTGTTTTTCTTTTACTGTGTCTGTATGGACTCGGCTGTACATGCATAGCATCGCATGTCGATGCACATATATTTACCGGTTATGGATCTTTTCCCACGCCAAACTCGGTTTCTAACCTCCGTCGATAATTCTAATTCCGGCAGCTGACAGCATTTCTGGCGTATCACCCCCTTTCCCCCGAGGGGGGGAGGTTTTGCTTTTTCTTCTTTTTCGGGCCACAGAATCTCGTTTTGCTGCCGTTGGAGACCTTCGCTTGTACATTACTACTTCTGTTATAATATCTGCCTTGGCAGTTTCTTCCGATTTTCACCATGTCTCTCGCTCTCAATTCTTGCCGCAACCAACCCTTTATTATTTTTTTTTCCCTTCTTCTGGTTGGTTGTCGTTTTTTATCCATCATATAACGAATCTCATGTCAATCGCTTACACTGGAGCCTGGAGAACGGAATACTGGGAGGGGGGGCAAAAAGAAATAAAACATATTGATTTTGGTTTTTGGAGTCAGGACTTGCATTTACTAAAGGCACTTGGCTCGCTGTGCTTATAGAAACAACAGGAGCCTTTCGTTTCACTATAGAGATTCGACCCTATTATACTTGACGAAGCGGTTCGGCTACTTTCCCGAGCAGCCTGCTGATGCATGTGTGCCAATTATGTTTTAATTCTACTTGGAGGATGAACGGCCCGCGTCGAGGACCTTTTTCTTTTTCCCCCTTGATGAGAAACGGTGTATATGAAGAAAGATCATTCTAATCCATATTGAATGGGTGTTAGGACAAAGGAATAGGCTGACGGAGACTTTACCTTTGGTCCCGTTTTTTTTTTTTTGCTTGGTATGCTATGTTCTGGATCTTGGTTTTTTTATTTTTATTTTTTTTGAGAGAGAGAAGAGGAATTCGATTTGGACTTGCTAGTCATGGTTATGAAACTGGTGCTGCAAAAACTCGACAGTCCTGGTTTTGGTTTGTTTTGTGGACCATGGCTTTACGTGAAGCAGATGGTGTGATTGTCAATACTTTTGATAGAGCAATTTCACAAATCATCCTCTCACTTGTTTTCCCTTATGTAGACCAGGCGCTTGAAATATTCATGTAGCTAAGCAGTAATCAGGTCTGATATATCAGCTGATCTCTGTGTGATTATGTATGTATTACATTACATATACACGGGTATATACACTATTTGAACACGTCTGGATAGCCGACAACTGCTGTCTAGACGTGCCCATCGATAGCAAAAAACATACAAGACCTAAAGCAGCCCCAGTAGAAAATAACAAAACCAAATACGCCAGCCAAAGGAAAACAAACGACAAACCATAAGATATCTTCATAATTACCACCACCACTACTCCTCGTCCACAATCTTGACGTTCCGCGCATACTCACGTATATTCGACACATAATTCTCCTCGATCAAATGGCCTTTACCGCCGGCAACTCGCAGCACCAGATCGTTCAGTGACGCTCGACCGAGAATGTCGACGTGATCGGCCGTGTTGGGTCCGCCGCGCGCCGAGAAACTGTCGGGCTCGTGGCGCATTTCGTGCACGGTGACTTTGATGCCGGACGGGTTGTAGCGTTTGATGTCCTTCCACCCACGTGCGCACATGTAGCCCATGCTCAGCAGGTTCACGGTGCCGTCGCCCTCGCCCATGACGACCCCATGGTCGGCTCCGTCGGGATGTTCGGTCACGGTGGTGTCGATCGAGACGTTGAGGCGGGTGAGCGGGTCGCGCTCTTCTTGATAAAAGTACGCGCGCTCCGTTGGTTTGCCGACCCCGTAGAAGCAGTAGATCTTCAGGTCTGGGGCTATCGGCAGTCGGCTCTCGAGCGGATTTAGCCATTTGCGGGGTTCGTTTTCGTTCGCTTCGACCTCGGCGCGCGTGTGTGCGACGCCTTGGGAGTAACTGGTTTCGACCTGACGGCGGTACCAGTCTTCAGATTGGTTGAAGAGGTATGCCAGGCTGGCCTCCATGGTCAAGTTCTGGCTTGTCCAGGAGGAATTGACCTGACGGAAATTGATAAAGTTGCCAAAGGTAAAGTTTTTGTTGTTCGGCTGGTCATCCGGCGCCCAGGTTGAGTTTCCCCAAACGGCGTCGCCGCCTTTCGGCAGCATGCTCGAAATGCCGGGCATGGCTCGAAAGATGTCGGCCCGTTCTTCCCTGGAGAGAAACCTCTCAAGACCGTACACTGCAAACGCGTTCAGCTGCGCCGTGTCTCGCATCTCGCCCGAGAGCACCGCCGTAAGGCCCTTGACTGCACCGAGCATGCAGCCACTAATATTGACCCAGGAGTCGATATGTCGGTTGACCCAGTCCTTGCCTCCTTTCCCGTGGTTCTCACTTTCTACCCATTTGAAGAAATGCATCACCACCTGCGAGCCCATGCTGTGTGAGACCAGGGTGATCTTCACCCCGCCCACGGAGACCGTGGTCTCGATGTACGACTTGAGGCGACTAAAGTACTGGTCGCGAGTCTCCAGATTGATATATGAGAGGCGCCAGTCGTAGGCCGCAGAAAAGGCGTTGGTCGGATCGTACCCGATCGTGGCAAGGTTTTCCAGTATCTTGTTCCAGATCCAATATCCTGTGATGAAGAAATCCGTTGCGTCAAACCCCTGGGCTGCACGCAGCTTGACGTTTGGCGGGTCCAGCCCGGTCTCCTTGTCGAGCATGATATGGTTCTTCCAGCCTGCTTTGTCCATGACTAGAGCACGCATCATACTCCAGCTCCCCCAGAGTCGCTTGCGAAAGTATTGGCGCGACTCGGCGGCCGTGCCCCAGCTCTCCAACCCTGTCGAAATGACCCCCGGAATCATAATAACGGGGTGCTTGGCTTGGATGCCTTGCGATTGCAGATATAATCCGACGGAGAAGGAATCGTAGCTCACAGTATCTCGTTCATGTTGCTATCATTAGGATGGTAATCAGCAACCAGCCTTGACATGGTTACCCAAAGGGCACGTACCGTAAATTCTCTGGCATCCCTCAAGATTCCTTGGGGCATGACATCAATCAACGAATCCAGATTCAAATCCAGGAGCGAATCCAGGCTGATGACCTCGTTGTGGTTCGCAAAAGCTAGGGCGACAAAGATTCCAAACAACCCACCCAGCAGGAACACGAAACTGTGCCGGCGCTTGCCACGGGGCTTTGCGAGATATCTCTTGAACCTGACAAATGGGCTCAGGGTTGGCTTCTCATCGGTTTCTGTGGTGGATTGTTCATTGGTGCTGCTGTTGGTGGTGGTGTTGTCGTTGTCACCCTGATGGGCTCTGGTCTGTTTCGCTGGACGGCGACGGAGGTTGGACATCTCTCTCTATTCTCTGTCTGCTTTTTCTAAAAAGCACGGCAAGCGCCGGGTGGAATATTGCTGATAGTTGAACTGCTCCTGATACTGTCAAAGGAAGGGAGAGGTAAGGGGAAGACTGAAGGTGGAAGAAGAAAATAATGGAAAAAGCACGCCCGGCGAGCACTGAGCCCACAATCACATGGAAAGACGTCCGTTGCAGGCGCTAAAGAGGACTAAAAGCAATTGATGCAAGAACAACGCAATAAAAGGGGTCTGAGATACGCGATCCGACTAGGTTGCGGCAAGAGAGTGAAAAGGCAATCTTCGTTGCTGCATGAACAAAGTAATCGCCAGTGATGGGACATGGTGTGCCTGGAGTGCCTTGTCGATTGAGGTGGATGTAGATAAGCAGACGCAGGGAAGTGCAGCGCCAAGAAGTCTTAAAAAGAGGTCGCCCACGTTAAGCGCCCGCGCCAATCGCTGACCGTGCCTGCCCGAGCATTCGACTGGTCTATCAATCACTTTCACCTTCATTTCTACCTCAGAAAAACACACGATACAACGTTTGTCTCTGTCGCTGACACTGACTCTGTCGCTCATTCAACCACTGTTCGTGCAATTCATCATTTTATCATTTCGACAGCAATCGACTTGTAATACCCCGCGAATGCTGCCCACCGCTCAAAAATGAGCAAGCTCCGCTATGTGCAATACACCAGCTCTCGCGAAAATGAATACCTACCGGCAATGCGCCAACTAATCTCCAAAGATCTCTCGGAGCCCTACAGCATCTACGTATATCGGTACTTTCTCTACCAATGGGGTCACCTGTGCTTCATGGCCATGGACGAGAACGACTCGCTCGTCGGCGTCGTGGTGTCCAAGCTGGAGGCCCACAGGGGCGCGCAGAGGGGTTATATCGCCATGTTGGCTGTGCGAGAGGAGTACCGTGGGCAAGGTATTGCCACCAAGCTTGTGCGCATGGCGATTGATGCTATGATTGAGCTGAACGCTGATGAGGTGGGTGGTTTGGTGACCCCGAAGAGAGATAGTAGACGCCCTCTCCTTGGACCTGTGTGCTGATTGCTTGTATGGATAGGTCGCTCTGGAAACAGAAGTCACAAACACGGCTGCAATGAAGCTGTACGAGCGCCTCGGGTTTCTGCGCAGCAAGCGCCTGCATCGTTATTATCTAAACGGAAACTCCGCATACCGTCTAGTGCTGTATCTGAAAGACGGTGTGGGGTCGATAGGCTTGAATTATGATATACCCCAAGGCATGGATCCGGGCATGGGATACCTTCCAGACAACCAATACACACTTTCAAAGCAAGAGAATGGGCAGCATATGTGAACATGTTGCTACGACCTGTTATGAGGGAATAGACTTGGGTACGGCATTTTGTTTTGAGCATACATACACATGGATACCACCATTTTTCACGACATTACGAATATATTTCTATTGATACAGACTTATAATATATACAAGGGGTTGAGAAAAGTATATTACAGTTGTGAACATGCCGCCGGCACAAAGTACATATATATCGGTTGATATATATAAAAGGAGCAGACCTCGCGGCATATCACGCGCCATCCTCATTGCCTTCCTTTCCCGTTCTCAATCTCTCACGACTGGGGATAGCCATCATCAAGTCGAGAATTTCTGTCAACGGTCGTGCATGCATGTCGTCCTGCCCGGTTCTGAGCCATGGTGTTTCCCGGTCGAGTCTGATAGCTGCATCTAGCATCAGAAATAGGCCGTCGACGGGCTCACGCGTCTTGCCATAGAGATTGTCGTCGAGGACCAAGCGCTTGACAAGGCGGATTCTGTCCACGCTAGCCGCAGGCATCTGCGTTGTTGCATATAGCACTGGGGTATCCGCATGTGAAGGGGGCACTATATCTTGAATGTGCTTGGAGTGCACCACGTCCTGGTCCCGATACCTCAAGCCAACCAACAGTGCCCCGAGCTTGGAGTTGAGTTTCTTGGTGTGGGATGGTAGGTCGACTGCATGGTTCTTCAAGGAGAGTCTGACGATGTGTCTCATTAGTGGAGACGTCTTGTCCCGCATACACGCATACGTCCATATAACCCGGCAAGCGTTGTAGGACTTGGACCGGATGGCAAGACGAAACAGCTTCTCGTAGTTTGACGATGACAAATAAAACTCATACTTCTGCAAGAATTCCCATAGCGCTGGCATAGCCGTGTAGAGCGAACGGAAAAACAAGAATGCCACGTCGATGGTGGTGTTCGAAGGTGTCAGGCGATATCGGTTGAATGCGTCAAAGACTTCTCTCACCCGGCTGCCTTCTCCCAATGGCGCCAGTTCCATCAGGATCAGATTGAGCAGTCTGACCGAGACGATGTTCTTGTCATATCTGTCCTCGAGAAAGGCGAGGAAAGACGCAATGTCTCCTCCATCCCGAAAATGAGCCGTAAGCATAATGTCAATATTATACTCGACGACGGCGAACAAGACCCTTGGGTCTCTCAAAAGATCCAGTTCCCTCATGCGCACCATCACTTGGTGCCTCGGGCTGGGCGAGATCAGACACTGCAAGAACGCAACCCACGTCTCTCCGTTGGGCCGTATCCCGTGTGTCTTCATCCGTTCAAGAAGCGTCTTCAAGAATACTAGGTCCTGTCTCCGTGCAGTTGAACGAAGAAAGATATTATAAGATTCCGCCGTAGCCACGGATTGACCCTGATTGAAGACGAGACGGGCTGATGACAAGTGTTCCTGGCTGCAGAGGTATTCCAGAGCCAAATTCAACGCTCCCGTGGAAAGGTACGGTTTGAGTTCAGATCGCTTAAACAAGGTGACGAGTGCTCTTTCCACGTCAATCCGCTCTTTTGACGGTTTCCTGCGTATCAATTGATCCACATACCATGTGAAACCAGGAACGCTGTACAGTTGCACCCTCCAAGCCGGATCCAACTCGGCAACCGGTTCCAACTCAACCGAGTCCGCGTCATCCCAGACGCATCGTATATACGGCACGGGAGCACCTTTTTCATACAACGCGAGGACCGACGGAATGATAGGCATAGGCGGCCTGTCAATCCCAAGTAGCCTCTTTGGGTTATGTTTCCGACCTTCTTGGACAAGCTCTATTTGGCGTATTCGTTTTTCGACTAGCTCGAGGGCCCGTGTCGACCCGGATATCACGACTTTGCGATATATGCCCTCGCTTTCACTCAGATCCATCACATGAATCCGGCAGCCGTTTCGGGCAGTGACATCCCATATGTTCTCGTCCGACATGGGCATTCCGCAGAGGTGGGCGACAGTCTCCTCGCGCACATATATTTCCTTACGATTGATTTGGTCCGACTCCTGGGAAATTTCGGCATACATCTCTTCGAGTAGCGCCATAATCTCTGTCCAGTGCGGCGCACTCGTAGGCCGAGCCCCAAGCCGGCGGTAGTTATGGACGTGCTTTCGATACGCTACCTTTATCCGCTCTTTGTACGGTCTGTGTCGGAGTCTTTTCTGCTCGGCATCCCGCACTCGTTTGGCAACTGTTATCTTCTTTTGTGTCTGGGTAAGCTCGGGTTGGCGGAAGGGCCGCTTTGGTCGATTGTCTGGCGCATCTTGAGAGCTGTCTTTTGCAAGCGTTCGGGGCGAGCTTTCCGAGCTCCCAATCACTGCGCCATGCCGAAACTGCTCGGCCGCTGCGCACGAGTTCCCTGCAGCAAGGGGAGCATCGGGGTGACCTCCAGCCTGCGTCGATAATAGACGTGGTGGCTGCTTCGACTTGTATCGCGAAAACCTGTCGTGAGATTTGTGCACATCCAATGAATTTGATGACTCTGGCCACAAGGCAGAAGAATGACTTTGCCGCACGCTGACTTGTTGATAATGATGACGATGCCAGCGAGGATAGAGAAAATGCAGAGGCTCGTTTGCCGGGACAGTTATGACGATGCTATCAACAAAGGCTGAAAATTTACCATTTCCGAGACAATGTCTGCCGCGGGTAATCATGAGGAGCCGATAGAAACAGAAAGAAGCAACATGCGTGGCTGTGGTGTGATTAGGTCATAAGGTCCAAATTTTATGATGCGATCGGGAACATAGACTGGTGGATAATTGTAAAGGGCCCTCATTGACTGCCACAGCTTGAGACAGATGAAGTTGAGATCTTTCGCGGCGGAAAAATATCTCGGCGGATGTGTTGCGCGTTTGGCCGCTTGGCGCGCCGTACTAGCTTAATTTCACTACAGCCAACTATAGTTGTCTCATCTACACTTTACAATCTGTACTTTGTACAAATTTGTCTTTACTCCATACTATTGACTATACATAAATGATGCTTCCATTAAAACTCTTTTCGATATATATGACCTTCCATCCCAACCTTGGCTGCTTCGGGAATACCTCGGATCTCACCTAATTGGCTGGCCGTGTTCTTTCGGGACGATGCCTTGGATGAAAGTGGTCCGAAGCTTCCTCCAGCTCCAACGTGTGTTTCTCTGGCGACATCGAACACGTCGTATTCGGCAATTCGCGCATTCACAGCATCTAGGGCCCTAGATAGATTGTCCCGCCGCCGTCGCTTTGCTTCCGCCTCCTTGGCATCGGTTTCTCGAGGTCCGTCTCGAGACGCTTCATCGGAATTGTCACGTAAAAGTTTTAGAAATTGCCATCGGGACGTCTGGAATACGAACAGCGAGAGTATTTCGGGGACCTTGTTGACGTCATATTAGCTATATGTTCTCTGACCACAGTACCTGGCTACTCACTTTGTCTGCAAGGTAGAAAAGCTCTTCTCCGCCCTCGGCTAGAAATCTCCTCAGAATGTCCACCTTCTCTCGATCTATTCTTGCGTTCTTGAGAGCCTGAAGTAGTGTCGGTATATCTTCTATCTGTTCGACTAGTGGCTCCCCTGGCAAAGCGCTAGCGTTGTGTCTAGTAGCAGATACTGGTCGAGAAAGTGTCGGATCTGCCACGCTCGAGTCCCGGATAGCAGCATTTTGTGAGTGTATCGTAAAATAATCTTCATTCAGTCTATGGGCCGACTCCAACACAGTCGCACCACTCCTCCCTCGCACATGCTTCTTCTTCGTTCTCAGTCTCACCCAACGCCTTCGTCGGACATGTGAATGAAACCACGGATGCGTCCCGTGCCAGCCGCATTTCAAGCCAAACGAAAAAGAGTACTGCCAGCCCTCTTCGTCAACATCGCCCGACATGTCGACAAACCAGGACTGCCACGCCCATTCCCAGCTGGGATCGGGCACCTGTGCATTCGTTATGTCCACGGGACTATCGTTGTAGTCTTTGGTCACCCAGGCGGCCGGATCAAACTGGAGAAGTGAGCGGTGCGAGTAAAAAGGAATGCCGAAGAAGAATAGCCCTCGTTGATTTTCGTACAGCACATCAAGTTCAGACACGGCATTATCAGAGTCCACGGAGCGAGAGCGAGCAGTCGTCTGTGTCGGAACGACATTGAGAAGTTGTGAGTCATCAGCATTATTATTATTAGCAGCAGCATCTCGTCCTCGATCTCCCGACCCGTTGGAGGGAAGATCGTTCCTGCTGCCGCTGTTGTCAGATGGCACGGTGCTTGTCGTGTTGTCGCGCGATACAGGATATTGACAGTCATATCTGACTCTCTCACGTTGCCATTTGGCGTATTTGCGCTGTGCGAGGCCGTTCCGGACCGAACCTCTGGTGAAATGCCGTGCCACGGAGGGTAGACTGGGGTTGGAGATCGTCTGGGTAATTTCTATTCTTGTAGGTGACTGCGAGGGGTTTGTGTTGTCGATGAGGCTGATACTGCCTTTGTCGGTAGCCATGGGCGTGGATATCATAGAAAAAAAAAAAAAAATAAAAGAAAAGTAACGAAAAGAAAACCGAGGTCAGACAGTGTGATATGCGAATAACAATGAGCACATTCGTCAGGACCCTCGCAAGAGGGCACGCCACGACACTAGTCTCTCATATAGAACCAGGCAAGGAGCGGATATCTGGAATCGGCAACGCAGAAGAGCCGTCTAGACAGTCATGATAATAGGAACGGTGCTACAGGCTAACTATATTGTTCTTCAAATTGTTGCGAGGGAGACGGTGACTATGATCATGACGATGACGATGATGATGCACGGCAGCTACCAATAGACCAATAGGATTACACACGCCAACCCCGCCATCCAAAATCGGCCTAGCCCCGTGCGCCGTAAACAACGGAATATCTTCAACTCAACGATCAAGTCACGCGTTTCTCTTGAATATCGGATATCAGTAGCGACCAGATAAAGAAAGTGAGCAATATGCAAGCCCCTCACCACCGCAAAATTGAACTCCAGTCCAATGCAGACCTCAGCTTCCTATACACCAACGCGCTCGCCTTGTCGCGTCAGAAAGTCGACCTCGTCTATCCGCCGCTTGATAACGACGGCGACGAAGCAGACCCCGTCAAGGCACGAGTGAATGAGCTTATCGAACAGGTGATTTCTTCCCTCTCACATATGCCCTAGGCAAAGGCAAAAATGATCTGACCGAGGGTGCTCAGTTTATTCATCGTACATACACCCTCGCTTGCGACTCGATCAGTATCAACGGCGTAGACCTCAACACCTCGTCATCGTCGCAGAACCTACCTTTTGGCTCATCCTCCTCCACACTCGAGACGATAGAGTACGAGCCCTTCGATAGCCGTTTAGCATCGCGTGTCAGCTCGCTATACGCACAACTCGAATCGCTCACAACGACAGTGGCGCAACTACGACGCGAAGCACCCGGGAAGGCGGCAAAGATGTATGCGGAGACGCTGGAAAGGACTCTCAATGACGAGGACGCCGACTTTGAGACGCTAGTCAAGCAGGAAGAAGAATTTTTGAACACCACCAAGGAGGACGGTAACGGCGATGCCGCTATCGGTATAAACCCCGAATGGCGCCTTTCCATACCCTTTGGCTCGGACGCGGAACGAGAGCGCTGGCGCAACGGGGAAATGGCAGAGGTCTACAACGATACATTAAAAACGCTCCTGCGACTGCAGGGCGAGTCTGTCGAGGGAGACGAGGAGCTCATTGGCAGGGAAGCGTCGCGGAGCGCGCTGTCGACGACGATTGGGACGGCTGAGAGGGCTGGACGCGCGGCGGAGGTTGTGCAGAACATGTGATCCGTCACAAGTGTTTCTTGAAACCATCAACGCTGTCGCCGTCCGTTTCAAGCCGCTCGGTGACCCCCTACTACTGCGGCCAAGAGTATAGATCCTGCACCAACAACCTGGAGATATTGGCTGCGCCTTGCAGATTCGCTCTAGGATACGCGAGAAGTCTTATTTGCTGTGCTCGTGAGAAGCGAGGACGGCGCTTGGAAGAAGAGACCTGCCCAGGTCATTACCGCTACTAAACAAAGACAACCCCCAAGCGACAACAGGCTTCCATACAGCCCCGCTTGGGAAGAGAGCTCGAATTATCTTATCCTTTTCTATGACCTAATATGATATAACGACATCCCTATCGAGAGGGAAATGAAACGAACGAGACGCAAAAAGGAACATGTAACTACAGCAAATGTAGTGGAGCTGAGAATCAGCAGCAAATAGCAAAATGAGATGAGAAACAGTAACGCCATTAGCGCTAGCGCTACATGGGACTGGGATAGGAATATCTAACCAGAAAGCTATATAAATAGATAAATATGTATATATGTATATGAAAAAATAGCATGTGTATTTCTTTCACTCGTCGTTAGTCGGCCCACGTGTATTATATTGCAGGTTCTTTCAAGGAAGCAAAGGCTTAATCTCTCAAAGAGAACACGATAAAGAAAAGATTTGATGACCAGCTGGTTGAATAGGTTTATGCGGCAGCAGGGGTGTCAGCAGGAGCAGGAGCAGCAGCAGCCTTGTCAGATCGTGTCCATTCAGGATCTTGCCAGGGGCCAGCATCGCTTAGCTCGCAGCCGCCCTCGCATTCACAGGTACCGCCGAACTCCTTGGGCAGATTTTCCTTGGGCACCTGTTCCATCAGAACGCTCTGGTAGTTGGAGCCAAGCACATGGATCTTCTCAACAGTGACCGGGTCCAAGAACGCCTTGACGGCGCTGAAGACGCTGCTAAATCCCCAAGGGGCATTGATCAAGTACAGTTTGCCCAGGCGTTCTGGATAGTAGTTTTGCGAAATGGCCGAGGCCTGGCGCACATAGCCGTACACAGACGGCACGCTGGTGACGCCAACGCCCTTGAGGTCCATGATCGTGCAGCACGTCTCGAGCAGCTTGCCGGCTTTGCGGGAGCAGGCGGGCAGCCGTGGGTCAGCCAGCTTCTCGTATTCGCACACCAGGTTCTGCAGCATTCGTTCACCGGTGGTGATCTTGTACATGGCGTTGAGGTCGATCTTGCCAAGCTTCTCGATGTACACGGGCCGGCCGTCCTGTCGGGTCCTTTAGTCAGTATCCCTGATTTTTCACTGATGACGAGAACAACGGAACAAGAAGACACCCACCTTGTCAGTCTTGTGGTAGTATTGCGGGTAGTACGCAAACACCTGGGGCTTCTCGTGATAATCAAAGTTTTCCACCAAATCGTTGGTCCCAAACTCCTTTCTCCATTTCTCGCACTCGACAAACCTGCCGCATTTGACTATTAGAGATCCCAGAGTCACAGTGAGGGAAGAGAAAAGTAAAACGTACATTGTCTTAGCTGCTTCGACGTTGAACTTGCGAGCTCGCAGGAACCGCAGCAGAGTCAGGGTGTCTAGCCGCTCAGTATAGCCTTCCTGCTCGAGCAGGGAGCGCAGCTGAAAGACCTTTGCGTCCTGTTCCTCAGTGGTGTGGCCAGGGTGGCCAGGACGTGCCTCGGGGGCCGTCGTAGGGAAGTCATAGTGGTCGTACTTTTCGTCAAAGTTTTTTGCTTCTTGAGCCATCTTGGCGGAATACTAAGTGGCTTCCAAAGAGAAAGAAAACAAAAGAGAGAGGGAGAGAGAGAGAGAGAGGAGGAGTGACCGATGCACTTGATCAAGCGGGATAGCGGGGTCCGGCGAGATTGACTGGTGGTGAGTCGATGATGACTGCGGTCAATTCGATTTGTGCCCGGCAGGTGCGGATAGAGGACACAGCGAGGAAAAGAGGAAAAGGGAAGGAATTGCAGAACACACAAGTCTGAAGTTGCGGTCTGAAGGGTAAAGTGTGATTGCAGCTGAGGAGAAACTAGAAAACAAAGGTCTGGCGTGCGCTGATCGGGCCAAGTGGGCTGGGGGAGCAGCGGCGGGCGGCAGTTGTGGCTGGTGTTGCAGTTGGCGGCAAAGTTGCGACTAGCTTTGCCTAGTTTGGTTGTCTGTGCTGATTCGCTCGCCACCCTGGTCTGACCAGATATGGCGATATGGACCAAGGGGAGGAGAGACAAGAAGTGATTGTCATGAAAGCCTATGATTGATATATATATATATATATATATATTATTACACGTGGTCGGATCAGCATAACAATCCCAACCATCGAAACGCACGCAAACAAAAAATGCTTCAAGCCGCTCTGTATACGGTCCAGAGACTCAAACACCAAAGCGCACGACACGCAAACAATCACCAAACACAAACAATACACCTTTCGAGCCAGCGAACGGTGGACGCAAGTCATGTAAGCAATTCACCACATTTCCCGACATCCATAACAGGATATCCCCATGGAGACTTTGACTTCCTCTTTTTTTTTTTTTTTTCCTCTTTTTCTTCTTCTTCTTCTTTTTTTTTGTGCTTTTTTTAATCCATTTTCCAAAAATCAAACCAACAATTCAGGTGAACCAAAAAACCAACAGGGGTATGCGCAAACGATCAATAGCATAATCAAGATGTAGACTAAATTCGAGCCGGAGCGGGGTATCATGGCAAGCTGTTGAACTCACACGGACAACGCAAGCACTGTGTTTCGAAAACAAAAGGATACGGGTTAGGTAAAGCACAACGGGGTGCCAGGGTCATGGAAAGTCGTCAAGGGGCCATTACCACCCCTTTTTACGCGCAAAGCGCTTGTTCAGCAGGGTCAGTACTTTGGTGACGTTGAATTGAACGTATTCAAGATCAAGGTCCTCTTGGTTGTCTTTTTGCATCTCCAAAAGGTCGTCCAGTTTCAAGTCGAGCTCGAGAAGACCGCGGGCTCGTCCTGGTGATAGTTAGTTTGGGGCGGGGCTTCAGCAAACCAGGAAAACAAAAGGACGAAAGCTCACCTTTGTAGTGTAGACTGATGACAAATGTGCCCGGCAGCGGACTCTTGAACATAAAATAGATGTTGGCACGCCGATTCTCGGGCACGTTGCTTTTGCGGATGACTCCCTCCTTTTCAAGTTGCTGGTGGGTAAACTTGTACGGACCGAGCTCCTGGTTCTTCTCCTTTTTGTTCCGGGATTTGCCTTCGGACTGGCTGCGCACGTTGTGCAGATACGACTTGTAGGTTTCGAGCTGGCCGACCAAGTAGGCGTTGTGATCGCGAATGGTCTTGTACACTTCCTCCAACTGCCGAGTCTCTTGCACCACTTTCTCCTTGAGCGAACCCAGATGGACGAGTTCCTGTTCGACTTCGTCGCGCAACAGCCCAAACTCATCGGATCGATCAATCACGCCCAGCTCCTGGAGCTGGCTCAGGAGCTCCATCGTACGAATCCCCTTTCGAACCATGACGGCATCGTTCTTCAGAGTTGCCGCGGCCTCGGCGATGCGATCCAGCCGCAAAGGACGCCGCATGACAGCCGAGTTGGAGGGTAGCGAACGCAGGATCTGGACAAAGGTCGACTTGGCTTCCATAAAGAAAATCTCTTCCTGGGTGATATCCAGGGCCGCCGTGAGATCGTCGACCGAGGTCTCCCACTTGCTAAACAGCGGCAGGTTGATCGCGCGATTGTCTTTCCGGGGAACCTGGCTCGGTGCCGGCCCTAGTTCCTGGAGAAGAGCTTGCAAGTGAGAGTGTTGGTCTGAAGCCGCCAGGCTGGCGCTGTGTTTCTCCAGCAGCGCGTGTGTGGCATACACCTCGTTCAACGTGATCTGCAGCTCCAGGTCCCGCTTCGTCAGGGCGACATAGTTGTCCATCTCCAGGCTCTCGTAAAAGTCCTGGACTTCACACAGATCGAGCAAGAATTTGTTCACGCGGTCTTTGTTCTCGTCGATAAAGGGGCTCAATTTGGCCATGTACGGTTCTTTGGCGTACGACGGCTTATTGGCCAAGTTCTGCAGCATCTTGGCGATCAGGGTCAAGGTCCGGCGGGGCTTGTCGGTCGGGGTCGCCTCAATGAGCATGTACGACCGAGGCGTCACAATGGCCGGGTTGATGAAGCGAAGGAAAAAGAAGCCGCCGATAAGCGTGCAGATGGTCTGGTCCTGAGCGTCCGGGTACTTGCGTCGGGAGAGACTTCGGATTTGTTTGCAGATCCAGCGGATCCCGTACGGAGCATCTTCGAGCCCCTCGATGATGGTGTTGAGAAAATTGTTGGCAAGGTCCGTCAACATCTTCAGGCGCGGAGCAATAATCGCCTGGACCTGCTCGTTCTCGGCAGCGACTTCGGCGGTGACTGCTCGGGGCAGGTAGTCGGGCAAACTGCCCGTGTCTTCCTGAAGCTGCTGCACCATACTTTCGTACACCTTCAAGGGGTTGATCTCGAGATCGACATCGTGCAAGTCAATGAGCGTATTGATCTGTTCAGCCAAGACATGTTTCAGGTAGCTTTGACCGGGACCGCGGCGGGTGTAGGTGGTCATCATGCGGGAAACGGGGGTGTTTTGACGGAGAAGCGACGAGTACTCGGGCGTGTTGTCGAACTGATAGGTCAGGACAGACTGGAACATGGTCAACAGGAGATGCTCTTCGCGGCTCTCGTACTGGTTACCATAGATGGTAAACATGACCGTTTGTAGGAGCGAGTCGATTTCCGACATGGACACGAGTCGACAGAGATGGGCGATGTGTTTCGGCTCGGTCTGCAGAAGGAAGAGCAGGTTTCCGTATTTCTGTGTCTTTTCGTCGTTGGGAAAATAACCTTCCTGGAGGTCCAGGGGGTCTTCCAGATGGCTGGCGACTTCATTTTGCTAGAGACTGTCAGATGGATACGGTTTTGTTGGAGGGCGGAAGGGTCGGCCATACTTCTTCTAGGGCCATTCGGTTTGCAATGAGCAAGGCAATTCGCGAATCGAGGTATCGGACATCTTTTTCCAAAACGAAATTCTTCTTGGACTGAGACGAAATCCTCGATTTGAGTTCTCGGAGATATTTCTGGGCTGATTAGGCGGGTATGTCAGTTGGGGCCAGTGGAAAATTTCAAGGAATCGCAGCCTGGCGATTGAAAGGGGAGAACATACCTCTTGACAGCTCATCGGAGATTTCCAGATCCTTATCCTTTGCGGACATGGACAGGTACAGGGCCGTGACGGACATGCGCTTCGACGCGCGGGCCGAGCGAGTATCGTGGGAGGACATGGTGTTTTGTCGGGAGACGGGTTGGAAGGAAGAAGAGGACGAAGTCGAGGCCCTCGATGCCGGTTGGAGCATTGTAGCTACCGACATCTGGTGATGGTTGGGCGGAAGCAGCGTGTATGTAGTAGATAATGACGGTTAACACACTCCAAGGGAGGGGCGTGTCGAGGTTGTCGTCCTCAACAGTGTCCCATGAAGCCACAGGTGAAAAGAGGTTGCACACGACGAGACCAAAGCGTGTCACTTATGTTCGATATATTTTTTCCCTTTTCTTTTCGGCGTCGTTGTGCTTGTCGACAGGATGGCAATTGTGAGGTCGTAGTGCTCGATTGGTATTGTCAGAGGAGGGGGCCAGCGAAACGAGCGCGCGAGGCGAGTGATCAGGAGAAGGGCGGATAAGCGAATGAACCTGGAACCAACTTCTTGTGGTTTGGATGCCCGAGACC
Organism: Talaromyces piceae; assembly: GCA_001657655.1. NCBI lineage: Eukaryota > Fungi > Ascomycota > Eurotiomycetes > Eurotiales > Trichocomaceae > Talaromyces > Talaromyces piceae. The sequence continues at coordinate 2,242,253 of JNNX01000001.1, forward strand.
GATCGCAAGCCAGGCGAACGGTAGGAGTTGGACGGCAGGGACGCGTGCGGAGTCGGACAGGCAGGACCGGGAGGGATGGAAGAAATCGAAAACAGAAAGGTTTGAAATAGGCAGGAAGAGTCGAGTCCCTGTTGGCGACGGGCGGAAATGCAGCGAGGAGGGCGATAAGGCGGGCGCGAGCCGAGCGGATGCTGGACGCGGTTGGTTTCAGCAGGGACGAACCACCACGGCAACGCAAAATTGGCGGGGGCAGGCCAAACGGTTTTGTGGCGACGGAGTCTCTGTATATAGTATGATGATGGGTATATAATCACACAGACCAATAATTAAAGAGTAATAATTAGAATAAGAGCAATAGGTAATGATAATGTCGTAGAGCGACGTGGATAGTGGCCGCGAGGGCCGTGGGCGATCGACGGCCGAGGGGTTCCTGATTGGCGAGCCGGGGAGAGGAACGGGCAAAGCAAGAAAAAAAAAAAAGCAAATGTGGGCCGGACTATACAGAAGGGCATCAAAAGCAGGGGCAACAGTCACTTTTGATAATATTAAGTATAAGCATGAACGACAGCGGGTGATTGTGAGAGGGAGACAGACTATAGTAAGAAAAAGTGAGAGAGGAAAGAAAAAAAAAAAAATAAAAATAAAAATAAAAAAAGGTCAAGAGAGCAAGAGCGAGAGAGGGAGAAGGAGAGAGAGAGAGGCAGAGGAGAGGAAAAGGGGAATGGAAAGTTCCAGGCGGAAAGAGGCAGCAGGCAGGCTCGAGGAGGGGAAGGAAGGAGCCGGCCTAGGTCAGTCAACCGGAGAAAGGCAGAGACTCAGGAAAGAGCAAAAGAGGGAAAGCAGGAAAGAGGGGCCACACTGGGGGAGGGGCACTGGGTTACTAACAGTCGCTAACGCGTGCGTGGTGACAGCCAGAGCAAACTTGAGTTGCAACTTTGCTGTTCGGGTACCTGGCGCTGCTCCGCCCTGGTTTCACTCTCCTGGCGGGCTCTCCAGCTTTTATCCTGTCTACAGGACCAGACGATGACCGCTGGATCGCGCAGTCGCATACATGGTTTCTGTACGACTCTGGCGGCCATACATTGTGATACCCCCAGACCGAGGAGGACGGAGAACCGGGCAAAGTGTCCAGCGTTAGCGAACAAAGTTGTTCCCCTTTCGGCCGTTCAGGCGGCTTCCGCCCACCCAGTCTCCCCCGAGTGGGGCAGCTTCGCTCGTCCTGATTGGAAACAGTGGGTGCAGAGCCCCACACAGAGGGGCATTGACCATGATACGCAGCCCAGGCGGGCCAATAAGCACAGGGCAGTCAGGGGTTTGTGCCTGTCGGTCAAGACACCCAAACGTTCCCGCGTTTGCAGTGGGACCGGCCGTGGACGCTGCACAGCGTAAGGGTCGAGAAAGCCGGTTCCTCCAACATGAAACTCGATCATGATGTTGCCGTCACTAACACCACCCATCGGCCCCACTGTCTTTGCGCGTCGATCATCGTCTCCTGCACTAGATGGGCAGCCTTGTACGACAGGTGTCCAGAGCGATGAATAGAAACGCCGGACAAACAGGAACGTGAAAGCAGAGTGAATGTGAAGAGGACTCGGTACAGGATACGTACGTATTCTGTTGTCGATTAAGAGGTTAGCGTGGAGCTGCAGTTTCAGGTACGGTCATCGTGGACCGAGTTTCAGATGACTACCCACCAATAGGACCGGGCGCCGTCCTCGGCCTGATGCGGACACATAGTTTACTCAAATTTAATATTTTCCATTAAGCAGCAGTTGGTCATTCTGGACTCCTTTTAGCCATACGAACGTAACCAAGTACGGCGAACGTACCCTGTACAGAGTATACAATCTGTACTAGACTAAGCCAAAACGAGTAGCACGCGGTGGAGCGGCAAAGGAGGCTAGTGCAGGGACCCGAACCTGTCCAACCTAGTTGTCCTCTTTGTGCTTCTATACGACGTATGCGCTGCAGACGTCCACTTTGTAGGGTATAGACAGCGGTTAGGCGTCTCTCTCTGTTCACTGACAACCGGAAAGCTGGCTGCCGAGACATTGGCTCCTGTCCGACTTTTGGAAAGCTAGAGCGATGGACTCGCGATATGAGTATAGACAGAGTGCCTCTGTCCACTACAAAGGCGCTTAGCAGTAAGACAGCGACTGGAGCGCACTAACCCTGCACAAAATCAATAGTTAGCCGCCTCATCCACACCCGCCTTTCCGATTGCAACTGGCCTTCGCTGTCCGGCAGTATTAGACTTTTGCTTGTTCTTTCCCCNCCCCCCCCCTTGGATTCGGTATCAGGCAAGACAGAATGTCGTGTTCTTTGCTGCCAAATTCTTGACCGCTGCGTGAAGCATGAGCCGGGTCTCCTGATCGTCTTCGCTCTGGATAGAGTACAATGTCCGTTCTCGGTGTGAATGCTGGGTGCTAGTGGGATCTACTGTAAGCCATCGAGAATATACTTGCTTGGTACACCAGTTATCGCGTCACCTGCAGCTGCAAGTGCAACTCGGCATGGTCTGTGCTGGGATGCGGAAGTAAGAAGGAACCAGTCTAGGGATATGATATGCATGGTCAAGTCTTCAGCATCTTGATGGAGTCTCCGCAGTGTGATTATCATGCCGACTCCACGGACGAGCTTATGCGGCCCTACTTCAGTTGTTCTGCGTCTCTTGCCATGTGACCAGAGCAGCTCCGGAATGGAAGACGAAGCTTCTTCAAGGCGACCAAAGGGGAAAGAGAGGAGAAATCAGGTGACCTGTGCAGCAAGGGAGAGAACGAACAGAAGAGCCATGTGAGTGCTCCTTTGACTGTCGCGAGCACGAGGACCAAGCGCCTTGCGCCAACCTTAATCCTCGAGAATGCTGGGACTGTCAGCTGGCAGAAGGGTCCAAATGCGCCTAAGCTGGGCTGGTGATCCCCTTCTGGTTAGTGGTTACAAGTCCAGCAAAACGACCATCACATGACGTCTTATCAGGTTTTCTATAGACATGCTCGTTCGAGATCATATTCGGGTATCGCTATTAGCTAATCAACACACCAATCCAGATACGTTAATGATACACCATGCAGACGCCATAAAGAAAAGAAAAACAAAGCCAAGCCATGCAACAACGACCGCACTCGTGATGTTGTCCTCACTTGCTAAAGGTAAATGTCCGCCCGCTAATCTCCTTTTGCTTCTTCCGCATTCCGCTCGGCGCATTGAGCGCCTTGGTGTACGGGTTGAAGGGTTTCTTTTGTTTCCGGTTTGGTGTTTCTGCCGCTGTATCTTTGGCGTGTAGGACTGAGGCGGCCGTGTTGTAGTCAAACGGTGTCGGGTCTTCGGCCGCCGGTTTCGACGCACCGGCAGTCTTCTTGTTCCGTTTATTCGTCTTTCGTTGCTTTTGCACCGGTTGCTCCTCTTCCGACGAGGACGAGTCCGACGATGACGTTTCGTCGCTGCTGCTGTCGGCGTCGCTGGACGTCGATTCCGATTCTTCGACCGGCTCGCTGATCTTTCTCTTCCGTCGAGGAGCCGCCTGCTTCACGGTAAAGATATCATTTGTATCTGGTTTGGCAGGCTCCTGCTGACCAGGAGACTGTTGGGCGGGTTCTGGCACTTTGTTTTGCCCGAGTGTCTCTTGAACATCTGCAATCGTCGCTGGCATTGGGGGGAGCGGGAGAGACAACCGTAAGGCCTCCAACGAGGCAGCCACTTTGAAATTCGCCGGCACAGTGGCCACTTCAATCTGGCCCAAGGACGAGCCCCAGAACTGGGATGAATTCGCTCGGACTTGGTCTGCGGATACCGTCTTGGTCGCCGACGGTACTTTGGCGGCAGGAAGAGCCTCATAAGCCGCCGCTCTCCGTGGTTTCACCACGTCGCGGACTTCCGGCCCTGTAGCTCCCGCCAGTTTGGCTGCTTTGATCACTTCCAGAAGCTCCGTGATCCGGTTCTTTACCAGCAGAGTGACCGGCGACAGCGTCCTGAAAAGGGTGTGTTTGTCGACCGGCATGGCCACGGCCAGCTTGAAAAGCGCGTGCTTGGGAAAGACACACTGAACGCCCTCGTCTTCTTGCCTAGCCACCTGGTCGCGCCATTCATGCACAGCCTTGAAGACGGCAAATTGTTCTGCACTGAGGAAGGTCGCGGTCTTGGTCAAGAGGTCATACCAACCCCCGGCGCCTTGGCCCGTGGCTGCATCGTAAACCGGTCGCTCATATCGCTGCAAGGCTTCCATCTTAGATTGCTCGAGCACATAGTCGACCAAGTTGTTCTCCGGGTCCGACTTTTCCACGAGCTCATTGCGCATGCAATCATATATGTAGAGTAGATAATGCGTGTCGGCTCGGGCATATTTCAGCATCTCTTCCGTCAGCGGACGAAGACGCCAGTCGGCCATCTGGTATCTTTTGTCGGCTTCGTAGTTGGCGAACCTCTCCAGAAGGAATTTGAGGCTCCGTTTGGGGTATCCAAGAGCAACGGCAGCGTGGTAAGTGTCAAACATGCCAACCACGTAGAGACCCAAGTCTCGTTGCAGCCAAACGATATCCATGGTTGAGCCGTGAAGCACCTTGAGTATTTTCGGGTTGGTAAACACCTCGTTGAGACGCTGGAGATCCTCTCGCCATGGCTGGAGCGTGTCAACCACCCAATCCTTGTTCCGTGTGCTGATCTGCATCAGCGAGACAAGGCCCTGGTATGAGTGGACATCGTGATGTTCCAGGTCAATAGCCACCTCTTTGGCCTGTTTGAGCTCCGCGACCATCTCGTCGACGGCTTCCGGGGTGTCCACCCAGATCGCTTGCGTGGTTTCGACCGGCCCGAATTTTGTTGGCGGTGCGACGACATATGCTGATTGGTCATACTTGGCCGCCCGGATTTCGGTCTCGTAGGGATTCGGGTAGCTAGAGATTAAAGTTAGCTTGTTCTCGCAGTGGTGGTGTCTTGCGGGCAGGTATCTCACTATGCGGGCTTCCCCTTCTTCAGGCGAAGAGACTCTTCCAGCGGCACAATAGCGTTTGGTTTGGCTGTGAGAAGCGGCTTGAATGGGGAGACGTTGGTATTGTCCGGAGCACGGTGAAACAATAGTTGGGGCTTGGGTATTTTCGAGGGTCCGTAGCTGTATATCGTGGGAAAAGCAGCATCCTGGCGAGCATCTGCTTTTCGGCCAGCTGCTTGGGTGGTTTCCTGGTGAGACGGGTTCAGTTTCTTGATGATGCCCGTGAATTCGTCCAGGCAGGCATCGGCCTTTTCCAGTAAGTTGTCAATCACATCGACAATGCCGCGCCAATTGTCCTCGACATCGTCAAGTTCCTGCAGCACCGGCGCTTTGATGTCGCTCCCCGCAGTCGCGAGCCGGAGCAGCGATGAGGTCAACGACAGCAGCCGCGCGCGCTCTTCGTCAAGCGATTCGGCGAACTCGGCGCTCGAGGTGCGGTGGAAATCAATATCCTCGGAGGATATGTGTGCAACGGTACGAGCTGTCTGGAGCACTGCAGCTGTGATGTTTGCATGCAGCGAAGAAAACTCAGCCGAGGCGTCGTCGGCCATGGCGCGCGCGCTCCAGTCAACTTGACTGGTAGAGAGCGGCGTCAGATGAATGAATCGGTGTGCTTAATGCGAACGGACACGGTCTCTATCCTGTACCGTGATTCGAACGTATATAGAAACCGAAGAAGAATATTTCGAACTGATAAAAAATAGATAACTGGTTCTTGGCGGCACAAAATTATCTCGGAGAAAAATAAGTCGCCGGCGGTGAAGGCCAGACAGCGCGCCTATTGGCCCGAGCCGGTGTTTCTTAGCTTCATCAGGCAATCAGCTTCCAGACCTTCCGATCAACTTCCACTGCTGAACAAGTCAAAGAGAAAGGGAAAGGCTGAGAGCCCAGTCACTGTTCTGTAAATATGTCGGCGTCTTTGGCTCCAGAATGCAATGATGTCAAGGAGTACGTAACATCCAGAACCTTATCAAACAGTCTGATGACTTGATTTCCTGACTGGCTAACTAGGAAGTACGATACATGTTTTTTGAAGTGGTATAGCGAAAGTAAACAAGCCCTCCCCTTTCTTGATCCTTGTTCCATTCTTCTTTTCCTCAGTTAACCCGTGACAGAATACCTGAGAGGGAACACAAAAGACGAATGTGCCGATCTGTTCAAAAAGTACAACACATGCATGATGGTAAGTCGATAGTCGAGAAAAAAAGAAGGGGAAAGACAAAGGTGAAAGTCCTATCGCTGACAAAGAGACTTAGAAAGCTCTAAAGGAGCGAGGCATCGATACCATGCTAGATGAAGCACAGCTTGGCTCCAAAGAGAGTGATGCGGAGCACTTGAAGCGGTAGACCTAGGTTTTATGAGCATGATGATGACACGGCACCAAAAACCATATATTGGAAGACACGAAAAGCAAAAGAAAGTCAAAAAGGAAACAAAAAAAAAAATAAAAACTATAGAAAAAGCAAGAACAATCTCACCTCTCCTTCAAATCACACGATATTCATATGGGATTTCACTCAGAAGCATCCCGCAGCAGGCAATTGCCCATCGGCCTTCTTCGCTATCAGGGTAAATGCCCTGTTCTTTCAGACGCTGAATCCACAATTTTTCCGGGGCATTTTTCAAGTCCTTGTTAAACTTCGATTCGCAGTCCTTACTGGTGACTGTGCTAGTGGGATATCTTGCTTTGAAGAGCTCCGCCACTTCGCGCCAGCGGTACCTGGTACACATCCGAAGGACGATCAGGTAGAAAATTTGGTCCTTCGTCCAGTGGGAGCCATGTGCCATGGTTACTGGGTATCGAACGGAGAAGAGGTGATAATGAGATGATGAAAAGTGAGGATACAATAGTGAAAGAATGATGCTACAGAGACCAAAGATAAAACAGTGCTGTGAAGATAAGGGATAAGAAAAAGAGTGTGAGGGGTTCGGTGGGTGAATGAAAATATATGCACTGTTTTGTGCAGTTGACGCCGATGCGATTACACATGTTTGTCTTGTATGTATCATATGGCTTCTATTTTGAAATATCTGTAAGTGACTTTTGGCATGCTGAGAGTAAGCAGACTTTGAAAGGATTCATTAAGTTAATATTGTGCAGATTCACATGTTTGCCAAGAGTATGCTAAGAGAACCCTCTTGAGGCACAATCGCATATTAGCTTATTTTCCTAGAGGGGAATACTATTCCCACCACTGAAAGCTGGTAGTCAGAGCAGCTTCTTGATATGAGGCAGTATGTCTAACACATCAATATCTGAACCGAAAGTCCAGCCTCTTATTCCCCTCCAGCTCCCGTGCAGCCTGATCAGCCTGGTACAATGCCTTTTCGCTATCAGACATGCCTGACCATATTCTCTCCTTTTGCCTGTTGAGATACCGCAGATATTCTCTCTGCAACACGAATACGAAAAGGGTTAGGACGCAGATAGAGATCAAAACCTTGTTGCCCATGTAATAGTACGGAGCATCTGTCGAGCGGTATATTTCTATGATCGATTAGCCGTGCTTGTCCTTTTCTCAACAAGATAAGGAAGGAAACAGAGAACAAGAACTCACGAGAGGAAATCACCGATCCAACTTGTACAATCACATTGTACGTCGCCGCAGTAATGGCCCGCTTCTTGACATCAAAGGTATTCTCCGAGATCCAGGCGGAGACGATTGGATGAAAATACGGATAGCCCGAAATCATCGTGGTAATGGCAAAGCGCGCCCAGTCATAGTCATGCGCGGGCAGCGCCAGGAGACCTGCAAGCAACGGCAAGGACCAAAATTCGCCGAACCAGCAGTGCCAGGTTCGTTCGTTGAACCACTCGCTGCTGCGAGCGAGAATCAGCATCAGGATGATCTGCAGCACGGCCGAGGGGATAGAAAGCATGTTGGAGTCAAAGGTCGAGAAGCCGATCCGTTTCAGGGTGAGCGAGAGGTATGCCTGCACTGGACTTTGAGGGATGTAAGAGATGAGGCCGATCAGGTACAATCCCCACATTGATTTGTCGCTCCAAGCCTCCTTGATGTCTTTGAGGCCCGCTGGTTCGCTGATCTCTGTCAGGCCTTTGGATGGGTCATCACGCAGAAGACGCTAGGATGGTTAGTCTTCTTATTGTCTATCCTCCATTATCCGGAAACCTCCAGCCAACGTACGTTGATCATAATCACTTCTTGGCGCTCGGTGTACCAGGATCTGGGATACAGGATGCTTTTCGTACTCGTTGGCGAACGGGGGAGATAGAGCAGACTCTGGGCCGTTAGCAGATGATTGACCTCTGGTTCAGATCGCACGTACAAGAATGCCTATGCCGAGGGTAAGCAGGCCTTCTATCAGGAAGAGATAGAACCATCCCGGCCGGCCGTGCACACCGCGCATTTGCAAAATGCCTGCTGCCAGCAGCGACGAGATGACTCGAGCAATCTTTTACAACACCATCAGCCAACCAATGAAACAAAGCCCACCGAAGGACGAGCTTACATTCAGTGTTGACCAGAAAAACGCCAGTCGCACGGACAGTTCACGCGCTTTGTAAAAGTACGTCGCAAACAAGATTGTGCCTGGAATAAACCCGCCTTCAAAGGCGCCAATCAGGGCTCGCGTCACATAAAACGACGCTCGGCTAGTCATAAAAGCCTGCGCCCACGAGACCATGCTCCAGGCTATCATCATTGTGGGCAGGACGACCCGGAAGCCGTATCGTTTGATGATCAGCTGGACGGGAAATTCCATGGCCAGAAAACAGATCAGCTGGATGGTAGTTCCCTGTCTATATATTAGTGGTCTGTCTTGCCTAATCGATGAAGAAGGAATGATACATTGTTGTAGTCGTTGGTCGTCATATTCAAGTCTGTGAGAAAATCATCCGTCAAGGCATTGGAAAGATTACCGCGGTCAAGTTGCAGTCCAAGAAACTGTAGCAGTCAGATATCCGATGTGATATAGTTCCACAGCATGTTATCCTACTAACCATGACGCAGACCCAGCTAAGAAAGAAGAGATCTGTCTTCCAGACCACAGCCCTCTCTTCCCGGATACTCCATGACGCCGTAGGGTCGAAGCGATGGTACCCTTCATACGAAGGATGTGGCGCCACAACGTCAGCTAGATTGTCAGTTGCCAATGGCTTTGGGATGTCGGGTTCCTGGTGTTTTCGAGCATCATTCGCAAACTCGTTGGTACCGCCACCAACGCCTTCGATATCAGCATCCATTTTCGCCAAAATTTCCCATCAGATCCGAGTATGCAAAAATCGGCCGTATTAGCCAAGCAATAATGAATAGTCTAAGCAACACTTTTGTATATCTAACTCAGGACAAAGCCCAGCCCTGGTGCTGCTATATATGCGGCGTTATTACCGTTCCTCGGCCGGCCCGATTGCCGGTTTAGGAAATAATTGTCTGGCCCGGGCATCGTGATAGCTGGAATATCCCAATGTCGCCATCCCGGTCGAAATGGCGTTGGCACTTAGCTTGAGTCAGGAATAGCGACTCACTACCAGTTTAGGGCCACTACCACGCATCGCCTGCTGAACCTTATTCTCTAGCTGTTCTTACAGGCATCTACAAGAGTTGGTCATTTTCCTGATTGAGGCATGTAATGTATGCTGCAATCAACAAATTTTATAGAGCCAATTGATCAGAGCTTGATAGCATCCATATCAGTCTGTACTAGAACAGGAAAATTAGGGGAAAGTTGGAATAGCAATTGGTCTCCTTCGTGATCGGGATCGTGGAAAAATATCCGACTGCGTAGGTCTATCCAAGGCATAGAGTCGGCACATGAACCGGGCTTTAATTTAAACCTCGCCTACTACGATTTGGGCCAATTTGATAGGTCATCGAGTGCTCTATTCGCCGGCTTTCATGTCAAACCATCCCCATATTACCCCTCACTTCATTCGGACTATAGAAGTTCACTCTCCTCGCTGCCCTTGTAAAGTAGGAAAAGCAGATACCAACAACATTCGTTCTCTGCAATAGCATAACTAAGAGTCTATAATGCACCCGACAGACAGCCACGACATCAATATTCGGGGCGGTCATGTCCAGGCCCGTCCCACGGTTCGAGAGCCCCTAGCATACTCCGGATCGCTGGACGATTTCGACCATACAGATCTGACTCCCGTAATTGGCCGCGAGTATTCGGGGCTGCAGCTTGCGCAGGTGCTGCACGCAGAAGACCGAGACCGTCTGATCAGGGACATTGCCGTTACGGGTATGTATAGACACGAGGACGGGGCACACTCGTCTTGACTCTTGTATGATGTCCGACAGAGTTGACCAAATGAGCCGCCAGTCTCGCAACGAGGCGTGGTCTTTTTCCGAGACCAGAATGTAACGCATCTTGAAATGAAAGAGTTCTGCGAGAATCTTTCTCGTCTTGCCGGATGCGTAAGTCGATCCCAGGCTCAGAAACCATCATCATGAAGAAATAACCGCGAGACATATATTATCCCACCAGCCCGCCAGCTCCTCGCTACACGTCCACCCATTGACGGAAGAAGGCAGCGAACTCGGCGACCAAATCAGCGTGATCAGCAGCGAAAAGCAGAAGAAAGGCGGCGGACTGACACACCAGCTGAGCGACACCAGCCGCTTTGCCTCGGTGGGTTGGCATTCAGACATCACTTTTGAACATGTCCCGTCCGACTATGCCATGCTCAAGATCCATACCCTTCCGCCCACGGGCGGTGATACCCTCTGGGCGTCAGGTTATGAGATCTATGATCGGTTATCTCCGGCCATGGCACTGTTTCTGGAGGGTCTTACGGCAACGCATGACGCGAGTTTTTTCCACGACGAAGCTGCGCGGTTGGGCAACCCGTTGAGAGAGGGAATCCGAGGGTCTCCTTTGAATCATGGGTCTTTGTTGCGGGCAGAGCATCCTGTGATCCGTACAAATCGTGAGATAAAGACAAACACCCTTTCACCCGGGTATCGTCCAGAGACCTACTGACAATCAAATGTGAAACAGCTGTGACTGGATGGAAATCAGTCTTTGTCAACAAGGGTTTCACGAAACGGATCAACGGTGTTACCAAAGACGAGTCTGATATACTCTTGAATTACCTTTTCAATGTAGGTCATCAGCCCGTTTCGCTGGTTTGATGGTTTGGATCTAAAGTGATGCCCAGCTCGTCACGCAGAACCACGATGCCCAGATCCGGTTTAGATGGAACAAAAACGATCTGGCAATATGGGACAACAGGGCCACCTGGCACTGCGCCACCTATGACTATGATGAGACTCGGGTCGGCGACCGAGTGTGTAGTCTTGGTGAGGCGCCGTACCTAGACTTGGACTCAAAGTCGAGGAGTCAAGCCTTGCGTGGACACTGAATGGATGGCGGCTGTTTTGCTTCCCTCCGAGGTGCAATGACAGTATCAACTACTTATGCTTTATAATATAAATAAATATATGTGTGTGAGTGTGTGAGTGTGTGTGTGTGAAGTTTATATTATATCATTAGTGTATGTCTATAACTTCTATATCCGTCATCGATAACTCCGACGCCCAGCTCCGGATGCAAACCCTGGAGGCACTTTGATACCGCCATTCACCGAGTAGCCACCGCCTTGAGTACTTTTGTTCTCGGTGAGCGCGGTCCATACCTCTAGCATACCGGCGCGCTTGGCCGGTAGCATGCTGTATTGCATACTATAAAGATTACGGCGATGGATCGGCGGCACGAATTTACCAGTCACCAGACACAAAATAACACTCGGGGAGAGGTAGTGTCGGCGTAGCCGATGGCCGAGTTGGAAATACTGGTCAAACATGGCTCGCAGCGAAAGTGGAATGGACTACAATCTTAGTGTTTGGTCTCATGTATCGACCGAAGGGGGAAAAACATACATCCATGTATATATAGGGAATTTGTTTCGTTTCCCCATCATCTTTTACTGGCGGTTTGACAATCTCTTCCCGCAGCTCAAAGTGAATACCACCTTGACATGAATCAGCACTTTGCTCCTGCTCCAGTCTGGGAAGATGGCAGAGACATACCGGGTAAACGCCTCGAGTCTTTGACACGCAGCATCAGTGCAAACAGAGGGAAGTGGTTCAAGAACGCGAGACAAGTGTCGAGAGCTGCCTTGAGCGAGATGATCAACATGCGCGCGGACGCGAACGCGAGATAAAACACAATAACTGTAGGCAATAGAAAGAACAGCACCGTGAACAGGATCGTGCCCAACAAAAGCTGGTCGAGGTCGTAGTCGCACGAATCTATTCGATTCCGGAGCACATTTCGCTTCTTGCCACGGAACAAGTGAAAAAGGGACATGATAATGCTCAGCTGCCAGTTGAAGATGCGTGCGGATGCAATGTAGAAGGAGTAGATATGGATGGTAACGATAGAGAGCAAGTCGGAGAACAAGGCTATCGGCATGCTAGCCCCAGCAAAACTCGAGCACCCTATAATGTATATCAGGTTGGGTAGATATGGTTGTAGATTGGCAATGCACGCTGCTTATGATCAGCAAAGGAAACTCGGAATAGAAATAGGACAGAAAGAAGGAGGAAAACCCACCAGCCCAGTGTCCAATCACCCAGAGAAACAGGTCTCCGAGAAAAGCTGCCAGCTCATTGTTCAGTTTCAACCCAGCTGGCCAACCCATCAGCCAGGATATAGTTCGTTGAAGTCCCTCCACCGTCCAGTCTGAGATGATATAATTTATCCGACCCGCCACCCATTGCGCATTATCAATAATGTATGATCCTAGCGCAATACCGATGATGACATCGTTTGCCACAAGCCACAGAGAATTGTAGAAGCGAATATAGTCCGGATGACTGGTAGTCACACTTTCCCAATTATTCTTTCTCTGGCGAAGTTTGACGTATTGCATTGGCCAGTAACAAAACTGCTGTAATCGGATGTCGACCTGCTGTGCGCTGGCAGATATATCCTTGAGAGCAGCCGCGTCGGGGCGAGCTCGCCATTCAAGGATACGTAGCACTATTTCGGCCACGGCCCGATGACAGACCAGGCCAGTAACAAAACATCTGGTGACAACAGGCCACAGCCACTGCCAAAAGACGTAGGCAAGGCCCAGAACAAACATGTCCCACAGCGTTGTTGCCGACTCGACAACCCGTTCGCTCACACTCATGCTTCTCTTGGGCCGAGTCCCAATCAGCTTGCTGTTCTTCTCGATCAGTTCTCCGACCTCGAATGCGCAATTGACCTGATTCAGGATCGTCGGGAGTGCCAATTCCTTCTGGGACGGGACGTGCCTAACCACTGTATGCCATTTCAGTTTTTCAACCAGTTTCTTCGAACGGGCCTTTTCGACCTCCTCGCTCGAGTCGGCCCCTTGAAGAGAATCACTGTTCTTATCGCCCGTTTGTTTATCAGCCAGCGCCAGCGAGATTGGCTCCGAAGACATGTACTGCATTCGCCTTGGATGCGGACGATTGAACATGATGATCTGCACGGACACATTCGCCTCTGGGGGACAATAGATACGCGGAATCTTGTGCGACGGACTCGTGAACACCGACAGATGCGACGGATTGAACCCCGTTGGGTGCTCGACGGGGTTCGTCGAGCCTAGAACGTGCATAGCAGACTTGCCACACAACATAAACAGCTGGGCCATTGGGTGCGGACAGTTGCGAAAGAGGATGCCGGTTCGCAAAGCATTCTCGACGTTCTTGGCCTTTGTTTACTGTCAGCTTGAAAATAGACTCATCCGGCTACCCGGTTCTAGCCCACAACTTACCTCGACATGTTCCAGCACTGTTATAACGAAAAGATCATGATCCGAATTCCGCCAGCCTACAATCACACCCGGCGACGACGAACGATGTAGATCATTGGGCCAAAAGACGCGCAGCAGTCCATCACCAACAATCATTTTGACATACTTTGGCTCTGCCTCTTTCCTCTTTCCTCCTTATCTCCTTGTGAGTGAGTGTGGGTGTGTGTGTAGCTATTGCCTTAGAACGACCCCCTTCGACGCAACTCTTCCCTCGCCGAGATACCCTGCTGCACAACACGCGGATGCAACTCGAATTCCTTATGGGCAAGGTGGCTGAGCGGGATAATCAGCAGGAAAAAAAACACAGACAACAGCACAAAGCCCTTGGCTGTGCGCGCAACAACGCCGTGGTCCCACGCGAAAATGGCCAGTTCGTACAGTCGAGTAACCAGGTCCCACCGCGCGGTGATGTAGCCCGCTACGAAGATGCCGAGGGTGAGGACGGAGAAAGGGTGCATTGAATGGCGGAATTCTGGTCTGATATATGGCGTTGTGGTTCGACAACGAATTGGTTCTCTTTTCTCAAGTTGAGCGCATAGTCTTCGGGCTACTCGAGGGGTTCGAACGAAATCATTATCGAGGCGACGGTCGTACAGCGATTTGTGGTATTTTCTCAAGTCAGGCGGGGTTCCAATAAATAAATGGTCAAATACAATCAAGAACAAGATTACAATATGTATAATGAAGGAGACAACTGCTAGCCAGGCGCATCCTCAGATGGTCCAGGCTGATCGCGCCTCGCCGCGACCCTGACGACACTGCACGTGACAGCAGATGCCAAAACCGGAAGCCTGATTGGCTATCCTGGTATATACTCCATAAATAGAGAAACCCCTGGTTATAACACATCCCAACACGCTCAATTGCTCAAAAAATATACTATACATTACTAGTAAACAGTGACTAAACTCCTCGAGACATATTAGACCCTAACGCAGATAACACCAGATCCAAAAGAAAAAAAAGGAAAATGAATATAAGAAAATAAGAAACATAAGAAACGCAGCACATTATAGCGTTTTGATACCTTGAAACACTTTGTTTGATTGCAGACTGGCATCTTGCGCAACCAAATCTCGCATCACTTGACGCTTCTCCTCCGCGGTCATGTCTTCTTTGCCCGGGCCTTCAATGCTTGCTTTCCACTTGAGCAGCATCGCCTTGAGCAGAGCGCTGCCCTCTTCTACCTCGTCTGGCGTGTAGCCGTCAAGCGAGCTGGCGGGTTTTTGTTGTGGCTGGTCTGAATCTGCTGTAGCTGATGTGAAGTCTTCGAGTTCTTCAGCCTTTTGTCTGGCCATGTTGACCACTTTCTCCGGAAATCGGACCAGTTCGGCAACGTGGATGCCAAAGGATTGGTCACAGACGCCCGGTTCGACTCGGTAAAGAAGCGTGACTTCGCGTTTCTTCTTGCCTCCTTCTTGCTCCTTGCCATCTTCGATGAAGGCTACGACGTGCAGGTTCTGCACCGACTTGGGATACCGATCAGCCAGTGCTGTTAGCTCGTGGAAATGCGTGGCAAACAGGCCAAAACACCCAATCTCTGTGATAATGTGCTCCGAAATGGCCCACGCGAGCCCAAAGCCGTCATACGTGCTCGTTCCACGACCGAGTTCGTCGATGATGATCAGCGACTCGGAGGTCGCAGATTTCAGAATATTTGACGTCTCCAACATTTCTGCCATGAAAGTGGAAACCCCCTTGAGCTGGGAATCGCTAGCGCCAACACGAGCCAGGATGCAATCAAAAATAGTCAATTCGGCCTCGGTGCAGGGCACAAAACAACCGATCTGGGCCATCAGGGCAATCACACCAATCTGTCGAATATAGGTAGACTTGCCGCCCATGTTCGGACCCGTAATGATGAGGAACGATGACTCGTCGCGCACAAGGGAGACATCATTGGTGATGAAAGAAATGTCATCTTGCATTTCCATACATGGATGGCGTGCCTCTTTCAAGATCGTGCTGCCCGTGCCGCGCGGATGCATCCGAGGACGGGTATACGCCGTCGGAGCATGGACTGACACATGTGCGAAACTGACAATCACATCTAGATGTGCCAGCGTGCCGGCAAGCTGCTCGAGAATCGGGCAATATGAAGCAGCAACACTGACAACCTCTTGGACGAGACCTGACTGGGTCCGATTGTAATTAGACGACAGTTGATCATGCTCTCTCCGCAACTCCTGCATTTTTCTGGTTGTAAAATAGACTCCGTTCTTCTGTGTCGAGCACTCCTGGTAGTCCCTTTTGTTGCGAATACAGCCTGCCTCGTTTCGCGTCAATCGGAAACACCATCCGTGGACCCGATGGTTCTCCAGGAAGAGTTTCTTCTCCATATCCTGGTTCAAATCGCGAGCCACCCGCCGGTGCTCCACATCCATGTCGTATCTGATCTTATCTAGCTTCTTGCGGATCACTCGGAGACTCTCGTCAAATTCGGGCTTGATGATGAACTCGTGATTGTCGAGCGCCTCGAGGTCGACTGTTGTCTCCACCATTTCCTCTAACTTCGAGAGACTGTCGGAAAAACTACGGAGTTTGGATGTGTACTGCGTCTCTAGTGGAGTCTGGTATTGTTCGTCCATCACATTCTCAAAGCTCTGGACGAAGCCAGGTAGCCGAATGGCAACCTGGTAAATGCGAACGACGTCCTCTAGGTTAGCCTGGCTCCGCTGGAAACGCTTTGCCAGTCTATAGAGGTCAGGAATGGCCCGTAGGTGCTCTTCCTGCAATGTCTGACGAAGCTCGGTGTCATTAACAAATGCCTCGACGAGTTGCTGCCTCTTTTCAATCTCGGCATGATCCATCAGCGGCTGCTTGAGCCATTGGGCCAACAGACGACTGCCAACTGGGGTCTTGCAATGATTCAAAAGACCGTAGAGGCTCATATTCTTCGCTCCATCCCGCGGACCGGGCATGAGGTTGAGGGCTCGCAGGGCAGAAGCGTCGAGCTTCATGTATTGGGACAGGTCGTGTTGGTAGAGCTGATACTGGCCGAAATTGGTCGAATCAGACATGACGCCGAGGTATTTGATCAGCGACGCAGCGGCTCCCATGGCCAGTTTGAGTTCAGTCTGTGGGAGGGTGGCTGCAGAACGCTCGTCACGCAGCAGTCGAACCAGGTCTTGTTCGATATCTCTGGTGCCGAAATCAGCAGCCGGGCGTTCAGTTATGGCGATCCCACAAGTGTCAGCAATGGCTCTCAGCTTGGACAATTCACCATCTTTCTTGGAGTGATCCAGCTGGATGACGCATTCCTTGACACCCAACTGGATAACCAGAGACTCAAAGTTCGAGTAAACGTCATTATCGAGGAACTCGCTCACACCGAGCTCCCTCACGCTCGCATCCGCAAAGCACACCCCGATATTCTTCGCCTCTGCCGACTTGGCCGAAACCTTGACCGCAAGGATGATGGGGGCAGAGTCGATAGCTCCTGCGCCGCCGCCGAGCTCCTCCTCGACATCCTGCAAATTGCCAGGGCTAGCCTGCTTTCGAAGCTTCCACTGACCGCGCCCAGACTCGGCAGAGACCCAGATCTCAACTCGCTTATTAAGACGGAAGAGGGCCTCTCGGAGGAAGTTTCGGAACACGGTCACGCTCAGGGTGACCGACGGCAAGCCGCCCGAGTCACTGCGGCCCAAGGTCCGTAGCACCGAGGTGGTTTTGTAGACAGTGCGCGCGATGAATTCGGCATCAGTGCCGTGGGCAGTGTAGAAATCGCCGCGGTCAAATACGCGGACGGTCGTTGGGTTGGACTCGGTGCCGACATCTTTCGAAGGCAGAGAGCGGAAGAAGCGAATGAAGCCGACTTCGTCATCGACCTGTCCGCGGTCATTTATATGTTTCCCAGAAGGAGGATTACCTTGGATTGATTACCTTTAGCTCTGGCCGTGAAGACATTTTGTCGGTTTGGCAAGTGAAGATGTTTAGGATCGTTGCAACACAGTGAGGGTCTATCTGATAATATAAGAAACGTGGGAGACGCGACGCAAGTCACGTGAAAACGCGTCCGCGTCATTCCGAAAGAGGATAAATGGCCTGACATGTAAGGTAGGGAATTTCCCCAGCGCTCTACCACGAAACCTGGTCCTAATAATGCAGAAATTAAATGCTTTATAATTAATACATAAGTATATATATGATATAAACGCTCGTCTGATGCAATGCAGTCGCCCAAAAAGAAAAACAACACAAATCGCTAATCACAGTCGTAGGTTTAAAACTTCATCTGGCCAACTTTGATGCCAATATCCGTTGGGGAAACATCATAGCCCGACATCAACACAACCGACTTGAGATTGCCAATGGTGACAATCTCGATCCAGTCGGCCGCAACTTCCTTCTGCCCGAGGATGTCCAGGCATGCGGCGACCTCCTCGGCCGGGATCGGACTGCGCATTGAGTCCTGAACGGTCTGGATCAAGGCCTCCCACTTGAAAGGCTTCTTCTGGACCGTGGCAGTACCATTCTTGACGAGGCGCGGTGGCCGGAGCAGCGCCAGCACTCTGGCGACATCCTCTGCTCGCTGGGCGGCACAGCGACGAAGCATCTGCTCCTTGGTTGGCGGCGGGCCGAGTTTGGCCTGTAATAGCTCTTTACTCTTGATGCGTTCCAGTAAGCCCTTTCGACGGTCCGCAGTCGAGTCGCGCGAGGTGACCTGACCGTGATCTGAATGGGCGGCTTTCAGCATCGCAGTCTTGACTTTGACCACGCCGCCCTTGAGGTCTTGCAGACGCTGCTGGCCTTTGCGTAGGGCCGTCAACGGGGTGAGCGACTCGTGAATGGGCGCGAGTGGGAGTGATTCCACAAAAGCCGACCCATCGTCTTCACATGTTGACTCACACTGCTTGTTCCACTTCTTCTGGAGAAAATTGGTGAATCGTACTTTCAGTTCGTTCTCATCAACCGGCCCTGCAGTGCCTGACACACGCTCCAAGCAAACTTTCCCGAGTCCGTAATTCGCAATGCGAAGACGTAGCCCCGGTCTGTCAGGGCTGTGTTGATCAGCATTGATCTCCTCCCACAGCTGTATAATCCGTTGGACATCCTTGACGGCCACTTTCCTCTTCTTCCACAGTCTTTGGGTACCCGGCAGGATCTCGCGCAGGTCGGCAGGCGCGGTCGAGCCTTTGTGGGTGAAGTGGAGGCCGATGGTTTGGAGAAAGGCTGAATGAAAATTTACGAGGTGCTCGAGTGCGGGGGGTAGTGTGTCTGTTGCCTGTTCTTCCTTTGGTGCGTTTTCTTCCTCATGTAGGGGTAACTCGTTGGGTTGAGAAGAATCCGCGGCGACTTGGACTGTCCGCCGTTTGCGCGAAGTGTGCCGCGCGACGATCCGAGAGTCGCTTCGTTGCGGACTCGACACAGAAAGAGAATGGAACTTGATTGTCTTGGACGGTGTATCCTCGACCGCGGCCGGCTCGGGCCCAAGCTTGGTCTCAGGCTCTTGTTCCTGCTCGTTTGGATCTAGTTCGTTGAGCTTACGCTTCTTGGAAGGAGATGCCGTCAGGAGGCAGGCTGTGGTTGCCGAAGCTGATAGCACGGAAGATCCTGGTTTTTGTTGTGCTTTTTGCTGGAAAGAAAGAGCATCGCTTTTTCCATCGAGAAGGAGCGAGGACGAAGCACCAGGTTTCGTCGATCTGGTGAAGCGCTGTATGCCCGTTGTTTGGCCATGAAACGAGTGCGAGGCTGGCAGGCGAGACCGAGTGCGTGCGGTCGGCATTTCCTTCTTATGCTTCTCCTCGGTTTCTTTTTTTATTTTCTTTCTTTCCAAAAAAAGGAGCCTCCCTCTATAGGATTGTGAATGGGGATTGGAAGGGACCACCGGTCGTGGTGTTTGTTCCTTCTTTCTTCTTTACTCTGTTATGTTGTTGAGCCGTGGGTTGCTGCGTAGTGAAAATCGAGTACGCGGTCGTTGTGGTTTTCCCTTTACCCTTTTCGGTGGCTGGTGTTTCCGTCACGCGGCAGCGCGTCGCGTCGGCCCGATACGGTTATATTAGCTTCTCGGTGCCAACTGCAGCTAGCCAATATACCGTCAAAAGATCTTTAGTCCTTGAAATGATAATTGACTTGTATATTCGATCAAAGTCCGTGTCTTGAGGTTCCATATTGATAATAAACAATATCGACGCACTGCCATTCATAAGATAACCGGAATGCTCGAGTCACCACAGCAATACTTTTCACGTGGCGGAATGTCACGCATCCTTGGCATTGCACTTAATTATCGAACTTGGGATTTAGGTCAAGTTAGCTAATTAGGAACCTTTCTTGGGGTAACAGGCTCATTAATGCAACTAATGTAATTGTTTCTGATCATGACTTTGACTATAGAGTATAAATTTGCATATACATTCAATCATTCAAAACTCCATTGCAGGAAAAACAGGGGACCGGCGAAGAAAACGGGAAAAAAAAAAAAAAAAAAAAAAAAAAAAAAGAAGAAGAAGAATTATTTCCCACTAAACCACCCACTAACACTCTTTTTTGCCTCAGCCGCCTTGTCTTCAATTTTGCGATCTAGCTGGTCCACGCTAGTCCCCAGGTTGCGTGCGGTGTCGTGCCGGATCTGATCGATGCGGTCAATGCTCTCCTTGGCCTGTGCTTTCAGATCACCGGTGCCTTGTTGGGCCTTGTTGCGTGCTGATTGTAGCTGTTTCCTTCGTTAGCTTTCTGTTGTCTCGAACGAAGGATAGGGAAGCCCACAGTTTCGTCAATGTAGTTGGACGCCTGCTGCCCGGCGTCTTTGGCGTCTTCGGTGCCGCGCGAAAACTCCCTGCGTGCTTTTTCGGCGTCGGCTGTTTTGACCCATCATTAGACCGTGACTACTTTTTTTTTTTTTTTCATTTCTGTTCTTATATAGACAAGAAAAAGCATGGAACATTACAAAAAAGAGGGGTTACTTACCCTTGGCTCTCTCCTTGGCTCCCTTCGCATCGCCGCCCGAATTGTACAGGTAATAGCCACCGACACCCGCCACACCGAGGCCGAGGTAGAGTGGCATACGCGACTTGGACATGTTTGCTGTTGTGCTTTTCTTCGAAAAAAAGATCTGTGCAGGTATTCACTTTTGGTCTTGTTGTGTTTTGTTGTGTTGTCGTTTTGTCACGGTGTTGTGAAAACAGAAGGCAAGAGAAGATATTTTGCCAGAGGAAAAGCGAAGACGGAGGAGACCTTTAAGTCGAGAATTGAGAGGCGGATGAGAACTTGGCTGGGCTATGACGTACTTCTGCTCCTACCACACTACGAATACTAGTACGAAGCAAGACAAGCACGAGAGAGGAAGAGTCTCGGCCTAGGAGATGCAGTGCTCTCTAGTGACAAGCCAGTACCGGGAATCGGCAGGGTGCACACAGTAGAAACCTATCAGGCCAAAAGCCGTCAACCCTTTACCGTCTCTTTTTCTCATGATCATCGTCAACCCAATCCTTCCAATCTTTTGCCTCCTATTCAAGCACCTTGGGAGGGGGTAGAACGCTGAACCCTACAAGAGCGTCTCGCGCACGCTTCTCTGAGCTCTTTCCCCAGAGCGCGCAATCCTGTCAGAAGACACTACGTCAGTGCGCGGTCATGTCTCCGCATCCAAGAGCGCGCATGCTGATTGGCTGGAACTGCTGTGGAGTCGCAGTCGTCGTTGATCGGAACAGGCAACGCCCCAAGGCCGTCTGACGACGTCAAACCATCGCAATCGCGCCTGATTGGCGAACCGGGCTCTTCCCCTCGGTCGGTCGACCTGTCGATGAAGTCACCATTTCAAGCCTCTGGTCGAGTATGCTACTGCACTAACTACAAGCGACGACTCCAAACGCAAGCTCCCGTATTACATTGCTATTACAGGTCTAGACTTGCATTCTAAACGGTCCATTTCATGTTCAGCCGAAAGAAGCTAGTGATAAGACAAGACACAACATAAATGTAGAAAGGAAAAAAAGAAAAACCGAAGCGACAGGGCAGAGAGGGGGTTGGTGGTTCGGGTATGCCCAATGCGGGAATCCCCATCGTCGCGACAAAAAGAAAAAAAATTAGCCAGGATGCAACATGCTAGCAGCAGTCCAAGTAACAGCCCAATACCCAATTTGTACATCATTTTCATTCAGTCGTAGCGTCGTCACAGGCCGGATAGTTCCCGACAGCAACACAAAGGAAGTGAGAAGGAAGTAAAAGGTCGTCATTCCAAAGAGAAAACGGAACAAATCATAATATCCAAGAAAGACACATATGTATCCGAATGTCCTATCTCATACCCGAATAAAGAAAGTAAGAAAAGCAAAGGGTCGGACCCAGTACAACCGAAAAAGTAAATAATCGAGTCGAAAATCTCGTCAAAAGAGTCGTGCGGCAGCCTTGCCCTCGCTCGTCGCAACCGCCACAAGCGCCTCCAAGCGGCCCATGCCAGGGGCTGCGCCGGAAGAGGGCTCAAGCACGCTAGGGCGCCGTTCATGTGCTGTATATCCACTCCGTTGCGTAGGTACGGGTGTGCAGTTCTAGTTTGTTTTTGAAGTAGTCAGCATTTGCCATGATTTCCAAAAAAAAAAAAAAAAAAAAAAAAAAAAAAAAAAAAAGGGGGNGGTCATGTAGCGTAGTAACGAGAGAAGAAGGTTCAATGAAGACGGAACTCACATTGACTGGGGTGTCGTGGTTGCTCGGCTGCTCGACATGACCATTGCTGTGCACGATAGCCGGGTGGTAGTCCATCGAGATGGTCGACGGAGTGGCTACACCTTCACTACTACTAGAATCCTCTGGGGATGTACGCGTGACATGTGAGCCGGGTGTCCCACTAGGGGCCTGGAAGCCATACCGCTTGGTATTCTGCGGGGTAGATGGTTCATGGTGTGGCAGTGCGGCGCTGTTGTGGTGCGACGGCGGACGCTCACTGCTCGTCGGTCGCGAACCAATGCTATGAATCTCCCCAAGGGTCTGCTGGCCCCATGGGGCTGCCGTCTCCTTGTGTTGTGGCGGTCCGCCGCCAAGATTGAGTCCGGTGAGGTTGTAATGCAGATCCCAAGAGATCTGACCCCGGCGATGGCCAGGACCTGCAATCGGAGGCTGTGGTCGCGTTGTCGGCGGAGGGGCGGCAAATCCGGGCGTGAAGGCGTGGTTCGGCGGTGCCGGAGGCGCCCGACTCGGAGTGTCGACCTGCATCGGGCTCGGCTTACGGAGCGGCGGGGTCAGGGGTCGTCCCTGGATGACCTTGTCGAAACTCTCGATGCCTGGCAGTCGCGGAGGCTGGCTGTCTGCATTGTTCGCACCAAAGGCGGGTCGGAGCGTGTTGGCCGGCTCGTAGCTCGCCAGTCCGCTCGTGACTGGCCGGAGAGAATATGTGGACGGATGCCAGGTGCGGCGGCGTAGGTCAGCCTCTGATGCACTCACGCCCTCGTCTCGAGCGGGTGGGTAACTCGGCATGGTGGGACTGCCATAGACGGACGTATTCGAGGTATACGTGTGCGACTGCGGTACCGACGTCACGTATGGGGGAGGATATGTTGCTCCATGCGCGGTGAAAGGGTTCGTTCCCGAAGGAACGGAGAGCCGGCGGACATGTCCCTTGCCATCCCAGAAGCCCGGCTGGGGCCCGCCTGAGATGGGCGAGGCATAGTGAGGGCTGCCGCCGCCGGCGGTAAAAGTCGGATAGCCTCCTGGCGACTGGGCGGGCATGTTTCGAACCTGGCCAGGCGGGGTGGTTGGTTCGCCGAGCACGCCCAGGGGGGGATGAGACCGGCCGGGACCGTCCCCGGCCATGATCAACGGTGGCGGCCGTCGTCGAATCTCCGGCGGCTGGCTCAGGGTCGACGTCGTCGAGGTGATGCTCGATGTTGACAAATTTCGGCTGTGGCCCCTGGTGTGGCCGCCCTGACTGCCCGTCGTGCCGGCCCGGGCACGGCCGGGGGGACGCACTCGGTCAGTGCGAATCTGGCGCTGGAATCGGGTCCCAGTGGCGGCGAGAGAATCACCGGGGATCTCCTCGTTGACGTGGACCGTCTGAGCATGCTGGCGCAGGTTGTCCAGGCGTGAAAAGCGACGCGAACAGTGACATTGAAACGGACGCTCGCCAGTGTGTTTCCGGATATGACGGGCCAGATGCTCACTGCGGGTGAAGCTCAGCTGGCAGGGAGGGAAGTCGGTGCAGAAGAAGCGCTGGCCTTTCTTTTTCTTCGATGGTGGAGCTGCATCGTTGGCTGCGGCTGCGGCTGCCGTCTGCTCAGTATCCGACTGATCGCGATCGCCGTCATCCTCCGCGATGGTGGTCTCATCGCCCGTCGAGGCAGTCGAAGGTGCTCTTTGCGGATGTGAAGACGCTGGTGGTGGCTGGGAATCATGTGGCGGGC
This sequence comes from Talaromyces piceae, assembly GCA_001657655.1. Taxonomy (NCBI): domain Eukaryota; kingdom Fungi; phylum Ascomycota; class Eurotiomycetes; order Eurotiales; family Trichocomaceae; genus Talaromyces; species Talaromyces piceae. The sequence continues at coordinate 2,266,326 of JNNX01000001.1, forward strand.
CATTTGAGCTGCTTGCCCGGGCGTCTTTGGAGTCTGAGAAGGGCCGAGAGCCCGTTGGTGTCTTGACGTCCTCCATAGCCAAATCCTTCGGGGCTGGATTATTGTTGACAGGAAGGAAGGAAGTCATGGCGCATAAAGAACCGCTCCGGCGGGCGATATAAGCGCCAAGGAGGAAAGGGGGGGGGAGGGTTGTATGGCGAAAGACCAGAGTCGTCACTGAGCTCGGTCAAAAAGAAGAAGGAACAAAAGGAAGGGTCTTGAGGGACCGGTCGCGCGGCGGGTCGTTTCAGGGGAGCGACCAGGCTAGAAGAGGGGTAGAAAGTTCAAGATAGAGTTGGCAGATAATAGCGGCCAGGTCCAAGGCTGATGAGCGAGCGAACCCAAGCGCCCGGACGATCCGATCAGGTGTTTGGAAGAGAGATAAAAAATAAAAAAAATCAGCCTCCAGGCCGGCGCATGGAGGGGGGGTGGAAATGTCGTGTGTGCTAAGTGTGAGAAGAGAGGGAAAGCGGGATGGGTGTGCAAGTCGAGGTGAGGAGGCGGCGGCGGCTGAAACGGACTGAGAGTATAGAGCGTCGACGTAATGCTGTTGTTGGTCCAATATGAAACGTAAGGAACGGGACAACCAAGGGGGGGGGGCGGCGAGCGTTGTGGGCGATCAGACTGGCTCAGCTGCAGCGGAACATACGGGCGAAAGCGTGGCTCCTAGTTCCAGTCTGGGCGGGGAATCAGACACACACGTTTTTCCCTGCTCGATTTTCCTGTGTTGCTGTCGACGACGATAATAAGCAGATTTCCCACTTCCAGAGCGTCTCGGTTGAACGGGCGACGGGCGGGCAGTAGCAGTTAGAAATACAGCCGGGAAGAGGTCGGTCCAGTCCCGCCAGGGTCGAGGCTAGGAAACCGCGGGGGTCCGTGAGGCTAGGGTGACTGACTAATAATAATCGATCAGCCAGCAGTAAGATGATTAAATAATATCATGAATGTGCCGGCCACAGTCCGAGGGGGCCGGCGACGATCGAGCAAGAAGGGTTCGTCTGGTGGAGGGAAAGCAGGACAGTGCGTGGACAGCTGGAGGTGAAATGCAAATGGCCGACGGGCGATGGAGGACGAAAGAGCGATAGGGCTGTTGGAGGGGACAGGAGCGATAGTAAAGTACAGGCGGGTGGAGATGGGCGAGGGACGGCAGACGATCGATAGGAGCAAGAGGGGGGTGGGCAGAGCGATGGCAAAAAGAAGAGAGAGAGAGACCAAGTTGGCGTGTGGATTGGATGGATGGTGGACTGATTTGACGGATGGCTGAATGGACGGTGGACGGTGGATGGAGGATGGCGGATGGCGGATGGCGGATAGGAGGGACACGGCGATGGGATGTGGAAGGGTGGATGTGCCAGGGCGGCAGGTGAGTGGCGGACGGGGCAGGAGCGACGCTTATCGGAAACAACGGTTGGCGGAAGCAGCGACGGAGGCGAAACAGGCAGGACCCGGACGCGAGGGGCAGCCAGGCCACCAAGTGGTCCACGCGGGTCGAGCGACTTAAACTCTGTGCAGACAAGACCCTACACACAGTGCAGGTCACTGTGGTCCGATTTGGCTAGCGGTTCCCTTGTAGCTAGGGACTAGCGGTACGCCGAGCCCATGACAGTACAGTGTCTACCTGTGTACGTACATTGTCGTACATGCTGCGTAACCGGTGGACAGGGTTACGAATATGATATGTTGTTCTTGCCGATATTGTAATGTCGCTGAAGCTGTATATGCATCCATATGCTTTACACATGATTCTGTATACTCGATCTGCATCCTCGTAGGCCGCGCTGGGCGGCGGTGTTCCTTGCCGAAGCACCAGTCATACTGGTGTTGCAGCCCGCCCGGAATGCTGGGCCTGCAACATCAGGCACATCCCCAGAATACAACAGTTGGAGCAAGAGGGCCAGGCGCTGTGTGAGGAACCGTGGAACCCGCCCAGCACAGTGACTGCAAACGTCGAATGTCAGCTCTGCCATAGTCTAGTCCTCCTGGGCCTCCTGGGCCTCCTGGGCCTGGCGACCGTGATCTGGCCGTTCGTCAGATCAGCCGTGCCGTGGTTGAGCGGGGTGGATCAGGAACGAATATATAATGATGATTCATAGATTATGCAGTTTCCCCGCCATGCGCGACCGACGCACCACTGGACAGGTTCAGCGACGCAAACCGATCTCCCAACCCCATCAGAACTGCTCCGGTCGCATGTATTGAATATAAGATAGATCATACCCTCACCGAAGTGGATGCTGCATACGATCTGCTATGCGACTCCGCTAAACGCTGGAAAAGTCGGTACCTTGATCGATCGACGGAAGCGGCAACAACCGCGCGATCGTATCGTTGATACACAGTGACGTAGTACCTCGCGCTCTCTTTTCTTTCTCTTCCCTCCCCCTCCTCTTTTTTTTTTTTTGTCTTTTTTCTTGTTCTCTCCTGCTGTTCCGCCGGATCCCGTCAAGACAGGGAAGAGAACAGGAGTCGTCATTATAAATAATAGTCGTCCGGTTTGCCTAAACTCTCAGGTCCTGCAAACGGGATGAACCCACAGCTTTCAGAACTCTAGAGCCCTGCAGCTCGGATGATTAATGGCGCGCCCGGGCGTTGGCCTTATATTCTCCGCACACGCTGGTTGGCCCGTCCGCCCTGGCTCGTGACTCGAGCCTGCAGGAGGCTGAGCCCAAGGCCGCCAGCGCCGGGGGGCGAAAGAGGGTAAAATAACAGAAATTAACACAGAACTCGAACAGTAAAGAAAGCCGCATTGAAAACGTAATAATAAGGCGGGGTATGGTCGCGTGATCAGGTTGAATACCTAACCACTCTTCTTGGCAAGACCATAGTTACATGTAGAAACCAAAGGTACATGCAAAAGTACCGCAGCACCCGCACCAGCCAGGTTCGGCTCCTGACGAAAACACGTAATACGCATACACTGTTCCTGAGTACGGAATGCCGTACCTGCGCTGGTCCGTTGGTCTCTTAATCTTATCGATACGCTGATAAGCCCCGCCTGGCACTTGCATGCCGCTAGACCCGCTTCGGACAGAGCTGAGATCCAGATCGCCGAGATCGCCGCGACTTGGCGTTTCGTACATCCGCCGAGTAACCATAGTCGGTCTGCGTCTACAACGTCCAGACGGACTGAGAACATGGTGCTTTATCTTCTGTTTCCTGCTGGTCCTGCTGGCCGACAGATACGTGAGTGCATAGATCCTGGTCATCTCCTTCACCGCATCTTCAGTCCTGCCTTCTCACCTCCCCCTCTTCCCGCCAAGCCCGTTCCTGTTGGTGCCTGATGCGGTGTCAGCCTGCTGACCACATGCTCAACCACCGCCAATTGGCCGCCCACAGGCCGCCTTGCGTGCGGCTGGCAGCAAGGGCTGCGTTGCATGCGTATGCCGCCATGTTGCAATACACACTCGGCTGTCGATGAATCGATAGTAGCACGGACTAGTATATAATTGCTGACTCGCTTATGCCGTGCCCTTTGCTTTCTTTTCTCTGTTTCCATCGCGCTGTTCCCTTTGCCTTGTTATTTTCGTCCCACTTCGCCAAAGTCATACGGGGGGTGTGTATGTGTGTGTGTGTGTGTGTGTGTGTGTGTGTGTCTGTGCTTGGCGTTGATGCAGTATGGATCTGGTTACTATACACATAAGGCGGTAGAATGGATACATCCAAGACAGTGGGTCCACACGCATCAACTGTAGATAAAAATCATTACCAGGTAAAGCACACGTGTAAAGTGCTATCAAGTACGGACCACGATAGGACAAATACACTGACCTCTTGTATATACATACTTTTTATTACCGACTTTTGAAATCTAACGCCGCTATGCCTCCAAATCAGGAATGTAAAGAAGAAAGGAGAAACCAAAACAGAACAAAGTAACAAAACATTATATCTCTAACACCACAACCGACACGTCCCGTCCGCACCCGCGGAAACGCACCACGGCTGCGCAGGATGCCAGTCCACGTCCAGCACTCCCAGTTCTCCCGTGATCTTGTGTCCGCGGAGCACTTTGAGCGGCACTATGCTGGCATTGCTGAGCATGTCGCCCGTGACGCTGCCGTGGAAGATCTGTAGAGAACCGTCATCGCTCGCGTCGGCAAACAGCGGATACCGCCCGCTCGGATGGAATCGGACCGCCCGAATGGCCTTGCTGTGGTACCGCAGCGTCTTGTACGGTCGCGACGACAAGTCGACGTCGTGCCAGAGCAGTCGCCGATCGTACGATCCCACGATAAGGTTGTCCCCACCAGACGTGCTCGACGAGGTTGGGTGGACGTCAAACGACGAGATCCAACGCGCGCCAGGCTGCAGGATCTTGACTAGCAGTTGGCGCGACAGATCGTAGGCGCGAATCGTGCGCTGGTTGGCCACAAACAGGATCGGCTTCGACGGGTGGAAATGGGCAGTCTGGGGGGGGCCACCGCCCTTGAGGCGACGACGAAACGGGTGCTGAGTAAGGTGTTTGGAAAGCGTGTGGATGGCAATCGCTTGGTGTGCCGGGGTCGATGCGCCAGGGCACACCGTCACAAAGTAGTCGCCACGGCGATGCCAAGAGACCGACTTGGCGACGTAACGGAGCGGGATCGTTGCACAAATTCCCGATTCAGCCAATGTGGTCGACGGCCGGATCCAGGTTGGCGGTGCACTCTTGGCTCCCGAGTCTCCGTTGCTCGATGCCGATGACTTATTTGTGGCAGCATAACCCCAGCCGGCATCGACCATGTCCAGACTCGCCTTCTCCAGCTCTGGATTCAGAATCGGGGGCACGGCGAGATGCACGTCGTCGCCGCAAGCAATACAGAGCACCACCGCATCGTGACCGGGACGCCAGCGCACGACATTGACAGGCTCCTCGTCACTCACGCTGGCCGTCCAGAGCTGTCGGCCGGTGAGGATTTCCCAAACCCGAACTGTACCGTCGTCGCCTCCGCTAGCCAGCCATTGTCCCGTTGGGTCAACTGACACCGATCGAACACGACCGACGTGGCCTTTGAAGAGCGTCGCACATGCAGTCGGGAATGGCTTGAGTTCTTCTGGGCTTGGCAGCTTAGGAAGAAGACTCTCAGGGTCAATGTTGAGCTTGTTCCGCCGCACCCTGGGTGCAAGATAGAGATCCAGACATCGTTCAAACTTCTCCTTAACGAAATTCTCATAGCCGGGAACCTTACGCAGGGCCCCGTAGTCGGTTGGAAGGAATTCTCTTTCCCGATCTTCCTCGTCAGCTTCTTCCCAGGCTTTCTTCTCCTTGCTATCGGGCAGATACTCCGGAGGTGGGTGATAACTCTCCTCGTATCCAGGTGGAGGAAGCTTCGGTGCCGGGACATGCATGATGTGATCGGGTCGGGGAGCCTCGTCAGCCCAAATATCGTATCGCACCACACCGTCTCCGGCCTCTTCCTCCTCTACCGGAGGCTTGTAAGGAAGAATTCGGCCTTCTCGAATAGCTCGCACAATCTTCATGACACGCTTGGCTTCATGTTTCGAAGGCAGGAATCGGCGTTTGGGTTCCGGTGCTGCACTAAGTGGCATGATTTCTTCCTTGCTGGTGAACCACTCAACAGTGGGCTCGTAAGGGTTGTAGCCTTCTTCAGGAATCTCATTCATCTGAACCTTGCGCAGTAGTTCCAATTCGTCCTTGCTCAGCTCCAATGGTTTTCCCGTAGACGGGTCAGTGAGGCCAGTCCAGCCCTTAGGAATCTCAATGCTGTCAAGTAGCGCATCCAGTGCCTCTCCTTTCGCAGGACGCATGATCTTCTTGCCATTGATATCGTATCCAATATGAGGGTACTGGTCGTAAAAGGACAAAGGAATGTTGCCAACGGTATTCGAGTTCTCATCTACATCTGAGTAGTCGGAATTGTCGTCGGGGTTGATTTCATCATAAACGTAGCGCTCATTGCCATTCGCATCCTTCACCACCCGATAGTTGGGCTGCTCGTCTTCGCCTCCATCTAATGGCCAACCACCTTGTTTCTTCAACGATTTGCCATCTTCTGAGTCCGAAGGGATCTCGTCGCTGTCAATTTCAGACTCAATGTCGTCTTCCTCATCGCTGAACTCGTCGACAATTTCGACCTCCGACTCGCTGTCTTCCGACAGATCGTGGGCGTCGTCGGAAAGGTCTAGACGACCCAATTCGTCTCCAGAAAAGACGTCTGCATTTTCTTCGACGTCTCTGGTGACGGCCTTTCTTTTCTTGGAGGATTTTTGGGAATCCATCGCTGTGAAGGGGGGCGGGGACCGAATGGCGTCGAGGGCAAGTGATAGACAAGACAACAATTCTGTTATCGGATATAAATTTTATTTTTCCTCTAGTTCCTTCCTGAGGCGTGCTGCCCGCTTACACCGCCCACGTGATGTACCGCCTTCGTCGGCGGGCCTGAGCAGGCCCAGATCGCCGCCCCGCCTCGTCCGCCGACTTCGAGGTCAGACTCGGCTTCGGTCGTCGCTCACCTTCTCTCGCTGCGCTTCCAGTCCCACGAGCGCCATCTATCATCAGCTACAACCCTGTGTGCGCCAACGTGGCTCTTGAAAACTCCAAAGATCAACCAAAAAGGATCTGCTCTGCTCACCTGTTAGTCGTCGTCATCTGGGTGTTCCAGACCCAGCCGATCATCCAAGCTAGATCCAACTTTCCAACTTAGTAAGCTTTGCTGCCATGCTTTAAGTGATTCATCCCATCTTCATCAAATTCTTTCGGCTTCCTGCTTGTGATATTGGCAACTTCTTCTCTCATCTCGCCTCTCCGCGTTTCGCAGTTGTTGATCCTCCCTTTCCCAAATAAGCTTGGTCATCACGGGATCGCGACCTTCCGTCATCCGCGGACTACCTAATTTTGTGCTATAGCAGCCACCGCTGACTTTGTCGTGAACTCAGAAAATAACGATTCGAGCCCTCCCATTTCTCCTAGGCGAGCTTCGCGGAATCTCTGAATTCCGTGATATATCGCTGTGCTTTGATTTTGTAGATGAAGCGCATCAGACACTACCGTCCCCATGACGCCCGGTCCTCCAGATGAGGCGATACATTTCCGTGGGAAAACTCTGACGCCTGAGAGCCCTCGTCCTATGCACATCCCTGAACCGTCAAACATTCCCGTCCTAGAAAACCAGATGGACCCTGTCTTCAACGACACTTCGACGTATGAGAAACTCTCTAGCAAGCAAGAGGAGGGACTGCCTTATGAGGCTAGCCAGAACAGCGGGTCATACCAGAATGAAAACAATACTTATAAAAGACATGGGCAAGCTGATACTTCGGTTAATGAGCAAGGTAGTCCCCTTTCTTCTTTGCCCAGTCCCCAGAATGACCCCACTAGATACAACATCCCCTTGACCAATATTCCCGTGGCTATGATCTGCTACAAGATATGCCCTCGATACTCTTTTCGCCCAATATTTGGACCCAAGCCACCCTTATTTCCAACCAACTCTCTCTAACTCTCACCTTTCAGAACCCGCCCATACCTCTTTTGCCTTAAACTTCCAGCAGCAGCCCTTGGAAGCCACTGTTATTGCAGAGCTGAAAGCTGCTTCCAATCCCCATCCCGGCCATCCAGAAGACGGAGGTTTCAAGAGCCCGAAAGTCCCATTGAAACAGCAAACGGTGCCTCACGGTGGCTGGGATGCTGCTGGCGATAGTAGCACCAGCAATGTAAAAAGTGAACCAGGTATCGACTTTCAAAGCCTGCTGGATAACATCACAACATCCGCTTCTGCTGGTCTGTCTGGCCCGCCAGTCACCGCGACTATCTCTTCCCCTGAGACCTACCATAGGCTTCATGAGCAACACCCAAATACGGTGCCAGCCTCAGCAGATCTTCCGCCACGACCTCCTCCTCAGGAAAATCCTGCTCTTGGTTTTGGTCATTCTTCCGCAAATGATTATCATGATTACCAGCAGAACCCCCATCAGACGGTGCCGTCATACGCAACGCATCAGCAGGGTGGCCATATTGGCTCTTCTCAGATGGCGCCGGGGGTGCCTCCCGGTACCTCATCTGGGGTAAATGGACTGCCACCTCCCCCTGTTGCAACCTTCCAGCAGCAGCAGCAGCAGCAGCAGCAGCAGGAGCAGAACCAAACAGCCTCAACTGAACCTACGAGTCAAACTGGTCATAAACCTGGAAAGGGTGAGAGACATGGTGGGCGCTCTACCAGCTATACCGATGATGAGGCACCCTGGCCACCGGAGATACAGCGAAAATATGACGAATTTCTTCGAGAGGAACGGGTTTACGTAACCGAAGGTCTGTGGGATCGTTTCCCACACGGATCGAGGCTTTTTGTTGGTGTGTGCTTCTCGGCCACACATTGTTGTTATTTTGTAGGCTGACCACACTGTACTAGGCAATCTCCCCACAGAGCGAGTGACGAAACGCGACCTGTTCCATCTCTTCCACAAATATGGAAAAATTGCGCAAATATCTATCAAACAAGCTTATGGTTTTATTCAGTTTCTCGATTCTAGCTCGTGTCATCAAGCTTTGCAAGCGGAGCAAGGATGTCTTGTACGGGGGCGAAGCATTCGTGAGTCTCATGACCAAATGGCTCAGTAATCACATAACTAATCAACCCACAGATCTTGAGATATCAAAACCTCAGAAAAACACTCGCGCTGGACCAAGTCAAGCTGATTCAGTACGTGCATCTGCATCTCGGCGATCTCGGTCGCCGGAGTTCTCGCGTGGTGGAATTGCGAACAGCCGTGCAACCCGCAACCAGGGGGGAGATCGGTATGATGGTAAACGGCCCCCCTTTAGTGACTTTAGAGACGACCATGGCCCTCGACGTCGTGATGACTATCGGCCACCACCGAGGTCACCATCTCCTCGTCCCTTTCGGGGCCGCGAAGGCGGCTATCGGTCAAGAGACCGAACTCCTGATCGATTCGACCGGCGTGATCGGCGGAGATCCAGATCTCCTTATGGCAGAGAGCGACGCTTTCGAAGCCCTAGCCCTCGAAACCGATCAGGTTATGATGATAGTGAGCATTTCTCGCGACGTGGACCCCGCGACGTTCCGGATGTGCAAATCATGGCCTTTGATGATGTCGACAAGTAAGCCAATACAGTTTATGATTTGTAGTGCCCTACTGATGTTGTTGTTTTCAGGAAATATGTCTACCATGTCGAAAGTCTGTTCAATAGCCGTGGTTTTCGACTCAACGTATCGATAGAGCCACCCGCATATATGGATGCTGCTGTTCAGCGGCAAATTAACGATGGAGTTCCAGTTGTTGCAAAGCTTTCGAGAAGTCAGCAGTATCTAGGCAAGGTCACATTATTGATAGTCGATTTCAATACTGGGTCCAGCAAGCCTCGCCCAAATGGTACGTGTTGAATATTTCCTCACCTTGTACGCAATCCACTCCTAACACTGGTTAGAGTACCTTGACCTTGATTTGCTCGTTGCAGTGGAAATGGCTGTACAGGCCCAGAGTCGACGACGGACAGGCGCAGCACCCAGCCTTTACCAGCCAAATGCTCCGTTTCCTGCGCCGTCTATGATGCCCCGGTTTACTCAGGGACTGCCTCCAGCTCCGGCCGTTAATCCAGCTCTTTCAAATCCAAATCAAATTGCAAATCTGATTTCGACCTTGGATGGCCCATCGTTACAATCGTTGCTGGGAGTTCTCCAACAGTCACATCCTAGTGTGCAACCAGCCCAGCAATCGATGCCCATGGCCACCAATGCGGTCAACCCCGTTGATCTGGCGAGTCTTCTGAGTAGGGTCACCCAGCAAAATACGATTCCAACAATACCGAATCCAGGACTTCACCAGCCTCATCCGGCTCCTGCATTTGGCATGCCTATCCCCCCACCGCCTGTCAATCAGCCAGACTCCAACTTGCTGACACTTTTAGCAAAAGGGCTGGGTTCCGGAAACCAACAGCAGTCGCAATCTCAGGTGGGCTCGCAAGTTCAAAACATCGTCAATCAATTGTCCAAATGGAAGCAGTAAATGTCGGTGCTTGCTGCAGTACCTCAGTATATTATAAGGAGCCATCTCCCCTCAGCCCCCCCACTAATTATAACGACACCCTTAATCACTTTTTGCTTGTTCCATGATGGTCCGACTTGCGAGTTATTGTTACTAGAATTGTTACTTTATTCATACCTTGCATACGGGTGGTTAGCGGCGAACTGGGTGTGCAATACTGGCTCAGCGTGTTTTTTACTTTATTTTTTAACTTGTGTTGTTTCTCAGTTTCTTCTTTGCATTTCTTGTTTCTCCCACTTTCTCAGGTGTTCGGACATATTGTGGCTGCTTTAGGTGTTCTTTCTGTGCTGCTCGATCCATTTCTTCTTTTTCCTTTGAGTGGCGAATCGAGATATGTGTATTTGCTCAGTGAAACGCGAAAAAACTGTTTGCTAAGGGTGTGATATTATACAGGCATTTATCGTTACATTGTCGGACTATACAATTGTACAGTCGACGCAAAAATCTCCTCCTCTGTAGACGTCTGAGAATTTATCGTCTGGCAGTCGCTTCATCTTCTCGCTTTATCCGTTCAATAGTCTTGTCCCTGTTGTACTCCATGACTCGTTTCTCCTTGAAATATTTGACCTGCCGAGAATACGCCCGTCAGCCAGACCAAACCTTACAAGTGTATCGATAGGGAGAGAAAACAAACCCAGGTCTTCGAACAAGCAGTCTCAAACTCTGCAATCTCCTTGCCACATTTCTTCCGAGCATCCCCGTCGTTTTTTATTGCGTCTATAATGTCATTCCGATCGAGGCAGTCGAAGAACAAGTCGCGCCCATTCCAGCACTGCTGTCGCGAGGATCGATCGGGTGCAATGCGGCCACCATCTGATGCCTTCTTCGAGTCGCCTGATGAAAAGAGCCAGCCCATATTAATGTGAGAGAGGTCTTCCCTGTGCTGGTGATGTAGTCTTTTTCAATTTCGAGGTGCAGTTGCTGCGGTCTTCTGCTTTGTAGCGATGCCTGTGACGCAGGTGGACAAAACGACAGATAGTTGTCACACAAAAACGTAATTGTCTCCCTTTTCCGGTATTATCGATATGGTTCTTGTCACCAACAATGCAAGAAGATCAATCGCTAGCTGTGCTCTCAATGTTAATGAGGTGACTTGATCTCCAAGTTGCCCTCTCGGCGCTGCGGCAAAACGGGCTTGGCGCCGGAGCTAACTCACCACCCGTGGCAGAATCCACCTGATCATGACCGCCTGGAGACATGTTCGTTTCTAAACTATCAACTATTAATAAATGCTGCTCCTGACGCATGATCTGCTCACCGCGTCACCTCTCTAACTTGAACATAGCACGCCCTTTTAGGGACAGCTGCGAGGGTAATCGGCTCCCTCCTACCATTTCCGTCTTACAAGGACGATGAACATTTGTTGACACATCTCGCCAGCCACATCATAACAGGCAGTCACCTCGACCGCCATCGCTCGTTACACGGATAACCTGAATCAGCGCAAATAGTTTCTCTATTTACAGACACGCGCACTTTGAGGGCGCTTCCGAAAGTTCATGCCCCCGCGGCGCCGCCCCCCTCGCCCTGGGGCGTTGACCGACCTCCCTCCCTTAAAGATTGTCCGCAAGATCTTCATTCTCCAACTCCTATACTATGTATGCGCCACCGCCCTGGTTCTTTTCACCACTTTGGTCGCTGGGACAGTGTTCTCGCTTGATCTGATATTCAGCTGGGATAGTCTGCGGGGCGACACGACCGTGGGATGGATGTTGGGTGTGGTTTGGCTGCTGAATAGTTTCGTTTGGTACGTCTTCTCCCGCAAAATTTCCGACACTCGTGGCCGAGGGCTTCCATTATGCTAATTGATATTTACCGCTGCAGTGTCATATTCCTTCTTCTCATAGTCTCTCGCTCAAAGTTGATCCCGGATTTTGCGCTCACCATACATTTCATCCATCTCGTCGTCGTCTTCTTCTACACCCACTCGATCCCGCGAAACCTACTCTGGTGGACTCTGCAGGCTGCGAGTGCTACGCTTATGACATTTGCCGGAATCTGGGTTTGCCAACGACGCGAACTCCAGCCGATTGCCTTTGGCGCTCTTCTCGGAGGAGGTAGTAATGCAGCTGATAGGTCAGCTCGCACCGACGAAATGAACCCAGATCCATCCACCAACCCACAAAATGCGCACGGCGATGAGGACTTGGAAAGTGGCTTGGCCAGCTTTTCCCGAGGCCGTGGACGTGGCCGCAACCGAGATGGCGGCTCTGAATTTGAGATGATGCCGGTCAAAGAATCGGACGAAACCAATACGTGATGAACCTAGAACCAATGACCTCTGTGCATTCTTCAACTGTTTTACTCGATAATATATCTTTTTTGTTACTTAGAGCTAATCATCTGGCATGTATATACCCGAAAGTGAGTTGCAGCTTATTTATTTTTCTTACGTGTTGGAGGGAACTTGAATCATACTTAGAAGGGAAATTCTCCGAAAGCCTTTTTGAAACACATATACATGCATGTACTAATTCTTAGGGGCTTCGAACACGCCTACGAATCAGTTCTTTAGTCCGGAAATACCACGTTTCTGTTCATTCCATCCAGAGCCTTGGTCTCGGGGTAGTTGCCGCAGTAGCAGCTGCGTGAGATGTCTAGAAAAGGAATTCCCGAGGGTTGGGCGTCGCCTTGACATGGATATTCTAACCTTAATTCGCTTTAGCTGTGCAACGTGGTGCTGATGGGGCCATTCGGTAATTGGATGATAATATAGTTTTGAGGTTCATCAGCTTCTTCAGGCTGAAAGTTGAGCATGCAAAACGCATGCTTCCATCAAGCTCAACCAGATCCAGAAAACACTCATGTGCCGTCCCTGTCAAGGAACTCTGCACGCACCGTCCGCGATTCTTGTGTATATGATCCCCCATAGGAAATCAAGTTGAGGAGAGCTGCCATTCCTATGAGAGTCTACAGTTAGCAAGTGGATCCCTTTGGGTTCCAAGTTACCTAGTGCACGCGGCCGGGTTGGTTCTGTCGTTTTGTCGTGAATGATACCACTTTGAGCAAGATCAAAGGCTGCCGGATCCGCACTATCAACGCCAATCCCCCCCATGTTTAAACCCTAATTGGGCACATTTTTCTTCAGCACGTCGCAACTAAACACGACTGTCAAGCTACACTTGCAAGATTCGCAATAAATCAGGCACGCACAAATGAGAAATGCCGTAGTGGTGTGGAACATGAATCTCGACGAATAGCAACCTCACGCCAACAGGTTTTGATCTCGTATTAACGTCNGGGGGGGGGGGGGGGGGGGGGGGTGGCGTCAGGGCTGACAGGGCTTTCAGGGCTTTTTCAATAGCATGTAGACTAATAAAGGCGGTTTCTGAGCCGAGGTCTCGTGTTTCCGCTTGATATGTTGTTGGTGCACTGAAGAAACTCAGATGATATTACTTGCTTTTTCTGTCAAATGTGAATTGATATCATGGCTGAATGGGAAAGACTTGCAGCAGACAAAAGAGCCCGGCTCGAAAAGACCATTCCTGCAGAATGGAGAGTCCAGCCAATCTCTCAAAGCGGTTCATACATGGACGTACCGGCCACGAGCGGCTTGCTTTCAGAGACCGAGCTGCGAATCACAGGTTCTTCAGCTACAGATCTAGTTGCCAGACTTGCTTCAGGGGAGCTCCGATCCGTGGATGTGACACTTGCGTTCTGCAAAAGAGCAGCTATTGCACACCAATTGGTATTTTTTTTTTCTCTGCTCCCTAGCTGGGCAACAGACTGACAACTGATTGTGTAGGTGAACAGTGTGATTGAGTTCTTCCCCGAGCAAGCCCTAGCGCGGGCCAGAGAATTGGACGAACACTTCGAGAAATACAAGAAGCCAGTGGGACCACTCCATGGACTTCCGATCTCCCTCAAGGATCAGTTCCGTATCAAGGTAAGATGCTTTTCGGATTATTCTACCTTGATCAATCGGATTCACAAAGACGCCTCATTCGTAACAGGGGCTGGAAACGTCCATGGGATATATCGCAAGGCTGAACAAATACGAAACAGCGGATTCTGAGTCAGTCATGGTTACACTCCTACGCAAAGCCGGTGCTGTCTTCTACGTAAAGACAAACGTGCCCCAAACTCTGATGGACTGTGAGACTTTCAACAACATTATTGGTCGGACGCTCAATCCTCGGAACAAAAACTGGTCTTGTGGTGGTAGCTCTGGTGGCGAAGGGGCAACTATTGGTATTCGTGGAAGTGTCCTGGGAGTGGGTTCCGACATTGGTGAGTAAAAGGATCATCCGTGTGGAAGGATGGATGTTTGTTGACTTTAGTCCAAACAAAAGGTGGCTCCATTCGAGTACCTGCAGCTTGCAACTTTCTCTATGCTATTCGGCCTAGCCACGGAAGAATGCCATATGCCAAAATGGCAAACAGCATGGAAGGACAGGAAACAATCCATAGTGTCACTGGTCCTCTTGCACATTCCGCTGCAGGTGAGCTATTCTTCTTTCCACACACCAATGTGCAGCCGCTCACTTGCTTGTCGATCTGTAGATATCAGGCTTTTTCTCACTTCCGTCCTCAGCCAAGAGCCATGGAAGTACGACTCAAAAGTGGTCCCTCTACCGTGGAGGCCCCAAGAAGAAGCCGCAATCAAGGACAAGCTCGTTTCCGGCGGTCTCACGCTGGGCTTTTATGGCTGCGACGGCATTGTTCTGCCTCAGCCTCCCGTTTTGCGGGGTATGGACATGGTTGTCTCTACTCTCAGAGAACATGGACACCATGTCGTGGAATGGACACCATACAAGCACGAACAAGCGTTTGAACTTGCTTTTGCCAGCTTCACAGCAGACGGAGGTGGCGACATACTGCGTGATATATCCGCCTCTGGAGAGCCTGTGATCCCCAGCGTCAAAAATTTGTTCGGCTCGGCCACTGGATCCCTTGAAATGCTCAAGCTATGGGACATCCAGGTGCATAAATGGAACTATGTGAACGAGTACCTTGACAAATGGCGTGAAGTGGAGGAGAAAATGGGCAGAGAACTCGATGCTATCATCGCCCCCATCATGCCTACTGCTTCGCTTCGCCATAATCGATTTCGCTACTACACATTCTCCGTGATAGTTAATCTACTCGATTTCACCAGTGTTGTGGTTCCCGTGACGTATGCAGACAAGAATATCGATGTCAAGGATGAAACGTATACTCCATTGAACGAAACCGACAGATTGGTCCAAGAAGAATGTACGTTTACGTCTTCCTCCAATGATTTAGACAGCAGCTCACTAATATAAAATGCAGACGATGCCAACGCTTATCATGGGGCTCCTGTCGCTGTCCAGGTTATTGGTCGCAGACTGACCGAGGAGCGGACTCTAGCCATTGCTGAGGAGATTGGGCGGCTGCTAGGCAATGCTGTCACACCGTAGGCTTTTGATGGATCCTTATATCTAGAAAAGAAAAAAAAAAGCCCGTCAACATAAGGAGATACTGGTCAATGGCCTTTGGATGGTAGTGCCCATTTGAGATTTTCGCAGTGGGCCGTGATATATATATGCCTTCTGTTCTTCGGCATTTGCATAACTTATCTTGTAGAGTCCTTCACAGTAGCCCTTTGCAATTGTATCTATTGTCAAAACAATATTGTATCCGTACTCTTATGTGGCATCAAGAATACAACGAGTTTAGAGCTTTTATAAATAAGACCATGCACAAAACCAAAAGCAAGCGCTCTACATCAGCATCTCTTTCATGGCCGCCGAGTCCTGATCGGCAAACGCGGCGATTGGCTATGCATGCGGGGTTAAAGCTTAAAACCATTCAGAGCAATTGATACCAAGTTTATTCCAACTTGATTCCTGACACATAATCTTTAACACCGATTTTTATATTATAATCGCATCGATTTGGCCCAATTGAAGATGACTTCTACCACCACTGCAACTGCATCTCAGGTTGTCACAGTGGCAGGCGAGCAGACAAGCCTCTTGCCCGCGCTTCCACGGGCAGAGGACGACACCACATTCCAGTCACTTGCTCGTGGAAATCGTGCAGGAACGCTGAAACTGCCCGGGATTCCTGAACACACAGATGTGTATGCGCAGAGGCAGTGGATGAAGCAGCATATGGCGGCAGCCTTTCGCTTTTTCGGAAAACAAGGATATGGAGAAGGTGTTTCTGGCCATATTTCGATGCGAGGTAACCAAAGTCAGGTCTATTATTTGCTTTTGATGTTGCACTAAATTGGAGACTAGATCCCATTCTCAAAGATCACTTCTGGATCAATCCGCTGGCAAGACACTTTTCGCTCATGAAAGCATCGGACTTGGTTCTGGTTGACAACGAGGGATTCGTATGCGAGGGAGGTAACCAGGCTGTTATCAACGAAGCAGGATTCATGATACATTCTGAAATCCACAAGGCCCGTCCCGATGTGGTGGCTGCTGCCCATACTCATGGCATCTACGGTAAAAGTTGGAGTGCATTCGGGAAGCCTATAGAAATGCTCACTCAAGGTGTGAAGCAATGGCGTCTTTGTTGGTGAAAGAAGGCACTAAATCATTGTGCAGATGCATGCAACTTGTTTGGAAAGGTCAGCGTCTACGAGGAGCATGGCGGCATTGCTCTCGCTCAGGAGGAAGGTCGAGCTATTGCAAAGGCCCTGGGGGACAACATGGCTTGTATCCTGCAAAACCACGGGTATGACCAGGGACCTGTATATGAGATTTCAAGGTTATGACTGACAACTGCAGGCTATTGACTGTCGGTAGCACTGTCGATGAGGCCGCTTTCCTCTTCTACAGTCTGGACCAAGCATGTCGCTCTCAACTCCTGGCCGAAGCAGCCGCAGCGAATGGTGTCTCCAAGAAAATCATCCCTGACAAGATTGCCCAGATTACTGCAAACGCTGCTCAGAATCCGGTAAGAAGAACGCAAGAGACTTGTAGAACGAGAAAGTGCTGATTGTAAACGTCGGTTGACAGAACAACCTATACATGGAGTTTCAGCCCGAATTTGAGCTTATCGTTGAAGAAACCAATGGCAAGGTGCTAGAGTAGTATAGACCAAAGTTATATAATGTGATGAATGATCCTCTTCACTGATACATACAGTCTGAGTAGAAAGCAGCCTTGGAATCTTTCGGGTAGGTTATGGGTTAACTATGTTGTTTGCTTGCCAAGCAGTATTATGTAATCTTCGAATGAGGCTAGCGTGTGCCGTTGGCCCAATCCACGTTGTGCGATCAAGTCAACAGGTGCATCGGTTGATCCGGTTTCACAGCTACGATGAAATTGATGGACTCGATGCCTTGACGATAAGTCTCTAATTCTCCGAACAATAGTCTGCGGGATCACTACATACAGACTTTTCGAACAAACTGTAACTAGTTTCATGCTAGTATAATCCAATGATCCGGACGTGGCCACGGCAACGCATCAACTGTACAAGTCAAGGCTATATAACCGGATTATTAGTCCTATAGTTTTTGGTCTACTGCTTATTCGAGCGCTCTAGACCTCTATATTGAGGCTCGGTCGAAAATGGCCGAAAGCGAGCCTTCATATATTGACTATGACACATTCCTCGCCCCGGAATTTAACGCTGCGTCGTTTGCCAATACATTGGTAACAAGCACAAATAACATCAACGACACCCAGCTCGACCTGTCGACGCCTTTGTCGCGGGTCTTGTTTGATCTGCAAGAGATTGATACTCACATCCACAACCTCACAACCAAATCAGCCTTGCCGCTTCTGGCCTACACACAGGACCAGACCCAGGCAAGCCAGCGGATTCTCACAGAAGTCGAAGAGCAGGTCTCGTCTCTGTCTGAAGGGTATGCGCGCTTGGAGAAAGAGGTCGGCCAAAAATGGGCAAATGCTGAGGAGGCGAGGATAGCCTCGGAGAACTCATGGGCTACCCTACGCCTCGCCCGAGCTGTTGGGCGGTGCATTAGTCTAGGCAGGCAGCTAGAGGGCCAGATGGCCGAGGTTACTGGCCGAAGTAGTGGGAAAGACGATCATCGAGCCATGGTTCGTGCAGCTAACACGATACTTCTGTTACGACAAATGTTTGCCGCCACTGGCGAGGGAGAGGAAGCTCAGGGATTGGATCGAGTGAAAGTTATTCGGACTCTTCGAAGTGACCTTTTCATCCCTTCCGAGAACACCACCAAAGCGAGAGCACAGCAGGTAATCAACAGGTTCTCCATATCATCATTGCCCTCTGCCAGCAGTGGCACGAGCGGAGCACAATCTCCTCCACCCGCCGCGTCCACATATGCACAAACAGAAGAGGTCAAATCGAGGCTGTCCTCTGCTATCACGACTTTGTACCTGCTCTCACCGATTCCAAAGCCTGGGATCACAGCTGCCACATTTGAGCCGGAGCTACTCATATCAACGCTGCAGGGCTACATTCATAATACGTTGACCGCATCTCTGTCTTCTTTTGCCCGGGGACTCTCTACCCCGCCCTCACTTGATGGCGCCCTCAATGAAGTAACAAATCGGTGTCAAGATCTGGCTGCGGTGGAGTTTATCCTCGCTGGCCTCAAACGTCCGACTCACCCGTTACTACCATCAAGTACAAACAGAAACAATGAAACAGGCGACAGCGATGGTGACAAAAGCAAAAGCAATCTCCTCCAACCTCTTCTCCATGCCTTGGACACGTCATCCCTGCCATCGTACTACTGGCGATCACTAGCTTCCTCGCTGCCAGCACGCATTCAAGAAGACATTAAGCGCTCACGCAACTCGCGCCTCGCTGCGCGGACACTATTGTCAAACCGCGATCGGCTGCGGACAGACCTACGGAATTGCGTCTTCCTTGGCTCCCAACTGCCATCAAGCCTGGGCAAAGCTCGAAACGGGGCCGCGAGTATGATGGGCAACTGGGAGCGTGAAGCTACCGTCATGGTGAGCTCTGTTATCAATGCATTGGGACAGTAGAACCACCGAAAGTGCGGCTTCATCCGCTCGTAAAATCACTGATAAGGACCCGAGATTCTCCAGGCTCTGGGCCGAGGTGGCACTTACTTAGACCTGTCTTTATACTGCTCCTGACATGACCATTCTGCGTGCCGGATGAGGATTAATGTTCTTGGGGCACTTAATTTGAGAATAGTGACGGGACATGATCAACAGCTTTTTTGAGAGATGTGTTCGACTTGAATCTGGGATCAATGATGTATCATACGGAGTTTTATGCAAAAGGCGAAAAATCCACTGTTTCCATCGTTAAACATGAATATGTACATGTATCTACAGCACACCACTAGTCCATTCCCTCCGCAGCTTTTCATACTTTTTCAAATCTGTCACACTTGGGCGGATATGTTCCTTGGCAGCAACAAAATCCTCAAACTTGATCATATCTCTCCTCTTGATGGCTGCATAACCGGCCCTGCGAAGTAAACTGCCCAAGTCTGCACCACTGTAGCCCTCACAGCTTACCGCCAAGGCACGCAGCTCTTCCGACGGTTCAATCGGTAGGTTCCGGATCAGAGTCTGGAGGATTTCGATCCGTTCTTCAGGTCCAGGTAGGTTAACAAACAGCAACGTTTCAAGACGGCCCGGACGGAGCATGGCGGGATCGATGATGTCTGGCCGATTGGTGGCAGCAATTATGTAGATTCCCTGTCGGTTGCTTCCTAGCCCGTCGAGTTCTGTGAGGAGAGTGTTTACAACCCTAGCTGAGCTCTCTGACAGCGCATCATCACGGCGGGGAACCAGAGCATCGAGCTCGTCAAAGAATATAACACAAGGTATAGATGAGCGAGCCCGGACGAAAACTTGACGGACAGCGCGTTCAGATTCACCAACGTATTTGTTCAGCAATTCCGGTCCCTTCACGCTAATGAAATTCGCGCGGGACTCGTTCGCCACTGCTTTGGCCAACAAGGTCTTACCGCACCCAGGAGGACCCCAAAGCAGAACGCCAGTAGGTGCAGTGATGCCAACTTTGGCGTAGACTTCAGGATTCTTGATTGGTTCGACAATGGCTGTAACCAATTCCTCGCGGATTCCACCGAGTGCGCCAATATCAGCCCATGTGGTATCTGGTATTGTGGCAAAGCCTTCGCGTTTCGATGAAGGCTGGATCTTGGGAAGTGCTGCAAAGAAGTCGGCATTAGATACTTTGACAGGATTTGCTTCTTCGCCCATTGGTGCTTCCTTGGCGTGTTTAATTAGCTTTCTTATCTCCTTCACTTTGTGTGTGACATCCTCTTCTGCCGCGCCCTCGATTTCCATATCCTCTTCCGTATTCGACCTCAGGATCTCTAGATAGCGCTTGATTGCAGCGGAGCCTGCTGTAGATACAAGGTCATTCAGATCAGCACCCACAAAGCCCGCAGTGCGCTTAGCAAGAGCCTTAAAATCGAGATCGTCTGCCAGCTGAGTCTTGCGCGTTAGAGAACGAAGAATCTGTTCTCGTACTGGTTCCGAAGGCACTGTTAAGTTGATTTCCTTATCAAACCTACCACCACGACGTAGAGCAGGATCCAGACTATCTGGCCTGTTCGTGGCAGCCAAGACGATGACGGGCTTGCCATCTGTTTTCTCCATGGCGAGGTCATCCATGCACGTCAAGAGCTGAGCAACAATGCGTTTTTCCATTTCTCGCTGTGCACTTTCGCGCTTTGGAGTTATGGCATCGATCTCATCGATGAAGATTAAGCATGGAGCAACCTTCTTAGCTTCTTCAAAGTGCTCGCGCAGCGCTTTCTCTGATTCCCCGGACATGCCCGAAACAACCGAGGGTGCGGATATTGAAATGAACGGAACTCCCAGGTCAGCAGCAAACGCATTCGCAAGCATCGTCTTTCCGCAACCTGGCGGCCCATGTAGGAGGACACCTCGTGGAGGCTGTACCTTTGAGGTCGTAAAGATCTGGGGGCGGGTCATTGGGAGAATGATCAGGTCACCTAGCTCCTGCAATATCTCATCCATCCCACCAAGATCTGCAAGGCTGACATGCGTCGGAGGCGACTTGTCAATGGGATGCTCAGCTTTCCGGCGTTTGGAAGCCGATTCGCTTGCATGATGGCGTCTTTTGTTCGCGGACGCAGTCGGTTCAGACGTGCCGTCTTCGTTTCCTTTGCGAACGACAGCAGGCGGTTTCGTGGTCGTCGACCAAGCGCTGACGATACTCCGGTTCAAGACGTTGGAATCCTAAAAGGTCAGTATACAACTTGCCGCAACCCTAGTCTCTTCCATCCAGGCCTTACATGCTGCTCCACCTTTTCCTCCTCCAACCCTTCGAAGTCTCCGTTCACGGAGTCAGACTCATTGTCTCCCAGAATGTCGCTTTGAAACACCTCAAGAACCCGCTCAATGCTGTCTTCGAGAAGTTTCTTGGGCTTGCGATTCAGGCTTGAATTGGACCGCTTAATCGAGTCGTAGACACTGTATGTAGACAGACGTGGCCGTCCATTCTCGGTCTGCTGCTCGTCTGCAAATTTGCGCACAATTTGATAAATCTACACCTTGAATTAGTATTATCTCTGGCGTAACCTGAGCCCCAAAGAAATCTACCTCTTTATCCAGGCCATGACTCAAGGTCGGCCGACCTCTGTTCCGCGGAGGCATGCTGGGCCACAATGTGCGCTTGTTCGTCTCTTATACTTGCTTCGTTGCGGATTACTTTTTTTTTGTCCTTATCAGCGGATAAACAGAGACGCCGGTCACCGCTAATTGGTCGATGTAGACGGGTGCTGTGAGAGTAAGAGTACGACCAAATACGTAGAAAACGGAGGCAGATTTTGGTTCAGGTATTCTAAACAAAGATGAATATGCTTCTTGATTATTCAGATTGTGTCGGTTACATCTGAGGCTCGACTGTGTGGATTTGCTGTCGCAGCTGGTGATTGGTGGATGCCTCGTTAGGTGGAAGCGGGCCTCGGCGTCGCAGTCGTCGCAACGGCTCAAGACGTCATTCCCTCGTGCAGCAACTGTTGATCTACACAGTCTGCCAGCAACAGGACAATGGTGCTGCCATGGGAAATACCAATAGCTCTCACAGGATCTCTGGTCAAGACAGGTTTGTTTCAAGTTCTTTGACAGCCCTAGGTGGCGCCCTTGTCTCGCCAACATTTCTCCTAACATTTCCCGATACTATAGGGCAATCCTAGATCTCAAGATCCAGCGCGACAAGCTACACCAATACCAAAAACGCATAGTTGTGCTCACCGACCGTGAAAAGACCGTTGCAAAAGAGTGTCTCGCGCGAAATGACCGCAGCCGCGCGCTGCTCGCACTTCGTCGTAAAAAGTACCAGGAGTCGCTACTTGCCAAAACAGATGCCCAGCTAGCTCAGCTCGAGCAGCTCGTCTCCCAAGTCGAATTTGCACTGGTGCAAAAGGATATTATGTACGGCCTGCAGCAGGGAACGCAGGTGTTACAGGCAATCAACAAAGAGATGGGTGGTTTGGCTGCTGTAGAGAAGTTGATGGGGGAAAATGAGGAGGCTAGGGCATATCAAGAGGTTTGTTCTGAAATCAGTTCTGAAATCATACAAAAAGGCCTTCCTTGCTTATGTCTAACTTTTTTCATAGGAAGTTAGCCAGATGCTTGCTGGTCAAATGTCCAATGAAGATGAGGATGAGGTGGAAGACGAGCTAGAAGCTCTGCAACGAGAAATAGAGGGCGGTGTCGTCTTACCAGATGCCCCCGAAGCGCCGCCGGTGTTGTCGGAAGATGAGAAGAAACAAAGGGCAAAGGCAAGGGCGAAAGCCAGAGCAGAGGAGCGAACAGCCATGCTAAGCGCATAAACACTTTTACGCCCGTTTTGTATACAGGACAGATGCATTTTTGGAGTCCGGTGGAATTCTTCTGGTCTACGTATAGTATAATAATATAGTATAGTGTAGTGTGAAAGAACCAAGCATTAGAGAACTTTCTTTCTCCTTTTCCCTGAATTAGATATCAAAGACGATGTCTTTCTCTACTACTCTATCACTGGCCGGCTCATATGGAAACTACATAAGTCTTGGAAGTCCGTCAAAAGGCTGGACTACTGCCCTGGCATGATTCTTCCACCCAGCCCTTGTACACCAGGGATAGCAACATGATCACTAGGGTTGGCTGCTGCTTCGTACATCACGGTCACGGGTTCGCGATTAAGTGCCATGAACTGGCCCTTGAAACCAATGAACCCTACCTTGGTGATTTCCTCCTCCCCCCAGTTATCTTCAATGAACAAAGTGATAGATGTTGTGGTGTTCCAAAGAGCTCGACTCAATGGTATTTCAAAAACGTCAGTGCCTGGAACAGGCTGTGGCACCTCAATTTTCTGAGTGGGCTTCAAATCTGACGCGGTCGAAAAGTCTAGATCGGAGCGGTTTTTGAACAGTTTGATGGTCTTGGGCGCTAATGGAGTTGGAGCCGTATAAATAAGCAGCGTGTGCAATTTAACTTGTCCAGCAAATCTGAGGCTAATGTTAGTACCGAACGCGAAATACTGGTGTAGTTTCAATAAGTTATAAGAAAAAGGAAAGCAGGTATGAATTCCCCGCTGAATAGCTTGAATGTAAACATCGCGTCCACATGGCGCGGGGCAAAGATGTTATGGCGGGGTAAGTGAAAGCAAAACCCATTATGTGCTCAAAGCAGACACAGGAAATCCATAACATACGGGATGTACATCAAAAGCTGCTCGTCTGCATCGCTTTCGAGTTCAGGCTCATCATTCAATCGTTCAGCCCAAGTTTTCTGAAGGATAGCGGCACCTGCACGGGGAACAGATTCTACAAGCACAAGGTGAATTAATTGCTGCCTCGCCAACTAACGTATACTACAGTGGAACCACGGGGACAACCGCATACCATTCAGCGTGGTGACGGCGCTAAAGTCGATTTGCGAGTAAAGCAGCGACTGAAGGGCTGGCGTGATGTCATCGGAGTGGTCGTGGCCCTCGTCATGGCAGTGGCCGCCTGCGCCGTGATCATGATGATGATGACCTGACATTTTCTTGCCGTGAGTACAATGGCAAGGAATCAGACGGAGACCATATTGGTGTAGAAGCAGAAGGGAATGAAGTGGTGAAGAGGAACGATAACAAGCCGTCTTTGACTTTACTCCACACACACGATGTGCGGGTGAGCTTCCTAACTGGTCGCCGCACGTGCCTGTTTCTCTCTCCCATCGGGTTGTCTCAACCTCATTAATTCTGCAACGGATACATAACACTTTCTTCATGATGAATCCCGTATTACAAGAAGAGCCTGGCAAAATCCATATGTTCAGGTCACGCGGTAATACTCGGGTGCGTATTCAAGAAGCCAGCGCCTCTCGATTTTAGTGATATCACGGATAAAGACCTTGTCTCCGGTCTCTAAGATCTCGTGGAATATGACCCAGTCAGCTTTACGGTTCTATGAATCAGGAAGTTAGCGAGACTTGGTACACTTCGTGGTCAGGTAAATTTCAACGTACAAACATCAATGAACTTGGATGGGCATGCATAGTTAAGCCTCCGCTCACGGTCTTGAAGGTTCCATCAGGTTGCATTTTTGCAGCATGTGCGAAATAACCAGCAGTAAGGCATCGACGAATCTGCTCGGGCTTGTGCACATCAGCTTGAGACGTATGTTTCGATAGGCTTTCGTCAACCTGTATCCCAAATCGCTCGAGATATCGTTTCAGTTGACCGCGGATGCTAACCGCGCGAGATAGAGACTTGAAGTTCAAGAGGTTGTCACGACACCACTTGGATTCTTTTTTGCCCTTAGTGACAAAGGCCTGATACACGTTCAAATATGTCATGTGGTCGCCCTCTTCGACCGCAAATTTTCTTTTCGTGCTCTCTGCTTCTCCTCTATCGCCATCGTGCTGAACCCATACAGATCCTTGCAGACTCACCATAGCTGCAATAGATAGAATTTCGCTGAGACAATGGAATGAAGGAGCACTAAGCAGCACCTTGGCCATCATGGGGTCCACGCCGAGTTCTGCCATGCGAAACCCGAGCGGTTTGGTGAGCTTTGCATAGTCGTCGACAGCCCCAAGAGAGAATAGCAGCTCTAGCGCACGAATGACCAATTCAGCCGGAGGGGGCGAGAGAAAATCGAACCGGACCACGTTATCAATGCCTAGAGCTTTCAGTTGCATCACAACCGGTGCCAGATTAGATCGTTGGATTTCTGGTACAGTAACTTCTGGTAGTGTCTCGTAGGACTGCTGGGTGTACAGTCTAAAACATTTGCCAGGTTTCGTTCGCCCAGCTCGCCCAGCCCGTTGAGTAGCCGAAGCTTTAGAGATAGGCGTAGCTGTCAGAGTCTCCACCCCAGTCTGTGGATTGAAGGCTCGGATTTTGGCATAGCCGCAGTCAATGACGAACACAATACCGTCTATGGTTACAGAAGCTTCGGCGATATTTGTCGAGACAATCACTTTCCTCATGTTCTCTGGAGCAGGTTCGAAGACGTACATCTGCTGGTCAGTCGACAAACCAGCATAAAGCGGCAAAGGAAGAAGCCGTTTAGCTTTTCCATGAAGCATTGCAGCTCGTTCTGATATCAACTGAATAGTCTGTTCGATCTCCTCCCGTCCCGTCAAGAAAATAAGGATATCACCGTCATCCTCCTGAGAATGAATATCGAACACTGTTTTGACAGATCGCTCCACATAATCTTCCGCGGGTGTCTCTAAGTAGAGAATATCAACAGGATACATTCTACCTTCGAGGCTGATAATGCGGCCGATATCACCTCCTAGTCCACTCTCCTCTCCAGCCTTTATTGTCTGATCGTCAGCAAAAAAATGCAGAAACTCCTCGGCCTGCAGAGTGGCGCTGCTAATGATGAGCCGCAATTCGGGACGCTTTCTGCGGATTTTTTTCAGAATACCCAACAAGATGTCAGTACTAAGAGATCGTTCATGGGCCTCGTCAACCATGATGACAGAGTAGCGAGAGAGCAGCGGATCAACTAGAGCTTCTCTAAGAAGTAGTCCATCCGTGAGGAACTTGATTCGAGTGGCAGCGGATGTCACATCTTCGAATCGTATGGAATACCCTACGTCTTCTCCGAGCTGGCAGCGCATCTCATCGGCCACTCGCCGGGCCACAGTAGTCGCTGCCACGCGGCGTGGCTATATAATGTGTTTCCAATTAGGCAGAATTCGAATGGTCTGAAACATCAAACGTATACGTACCTGTGTGACGCCAATGATTTTCCCATCGGCTGTCCATCCTGCTTGATCGAGGTATTGAGGCAACTGCGTCGTTTTTCCACTTCCGGTCTGGCCGATTACAATCGTAATCGGAAAAGTCTCAACCACATACAATAAGCTGTCTCTATGCCGAGCGATTGGCAAGAGCGCTGCAGGCTTATACAAGGACGGAATGAAAGCTGTAGATAGGCTCAAGTCATCGGCCATTGGTGTCGCTTTCGGGGAAATCGAACCCCTGATCCTGTAGAGCTAACCGTCTAGAGCCTTGACTTGACCATTACACTACTATAGAGCCTGCATGTGTTACCAAGACGCCATCCGAGTTGTCGTGCAACCACGATATCAACTTGAACAAGCAACAGCGACACCAATGATGGGCTTCATTAGGTAATCAAAGTGGCGGTGCGGCCCCTCCCATATGTGGCTGAACTGCGCCTTGTTGACTGATGTAATTAACGAACACTAAGATAGGCTACAACTAAACTGTCCGTGACACCTCTGTGCTTGTTTTTTTATTTTCTTTCTTATAGCTTTCTGGATTTCTGTCTGCCTTATTGGGAGCAGTGATTGTGAAAACAGTTCTATATATTCGCCCAGCTCACATAAAATGGCAGACAACAACCCTGTAAGTTGAGCCCATATCTGTGATTGGTCTCTTATATCGTGTACTCATCTATCCCAGACTAGCACCCCGACAAAGTCTTCAGTCGCAGGGAATGGCCCTAATCCAGAGTCGCCGACAACAGCTCGCCCCTTAGATTTCGACGATGAACCACAAGAAACTGGCGTCACCTCTGTCCCGCCGAAGCCAGGCGCTGAAGCCGAAGGCCCCCCGCCAAAACCGCCTCGTCCCCTGAGCCCACGGCAACAAGCCCTTGAGACGCTGAAAGAAGCGTTTCCGTCTATTGAAGCTAGTGTAGTTAAGGCAGTTTTGACAGCAAGCGATTATAATGTCGAGCGAGCTTTCCATGCTTTACTAGGTGCGTTGCAGCTAGCATGTCCTTTCCGCTATGCTGGGTTCTCTTCCACTCACTTTCTTTGATACACTAGGCATGACGGATCCCTCAGCTCAAGAAGAGCTTCCGCCACCCCCGCCAGCAAAACCTCCGCGCCCTACCTATGTACCGACCACCACAACACAACAGCAGTTACAAGACGATGAGCGATATGCACGCCAGCTTGCCGAACACTACAGTGGCTCTGCACACCACGCTGGCGCTTGGGGCCCGCCCTCGGGCAATTATCCGGAAGAGCGGGAATACAGCTTTTTTGATGGTATGGAATAAAACGAGTAGACGTGGCTCTTGGAGAATAGACCTCGTGCTGACTTCTGGCTCAGATGATTTGCCTGTGATTCGCGAAAATATCCGCAAGGGCTTTCTGGAGACTCAATCGAAGGTTAATTCGTGGGTGCAAGGTATCAAGAAACGCCTTGACGGCGAGGATGATGAAGACGAAGGTCATCACTCTTCGGACGGTTACCTACATTCCTACGGAGAATCTCAGCCTTACGGTCGGCCAAGACGGAGTGGCGATTCATCTCGCCGCAGTGGTGATCGTGAGCGATACGATGCTGATCCACAGGTCCTTGGGGACGATTTCTCTGCTCTAGAGTTGAGGGATGGCGAAGGTACGAACTCTCTGTGCTTGAATCTTCAGGTGGTTTTTCTTTTTTTTTTTTTTTCGTTTGCTAACTTGTACAGCTCCTCCTCCGAGACCTCCTCGTCCATTGGCTAATGTGGCTCCCTTAAGAAAGTCACCGTCCCAAGAGAGGAGGAAAGTGTCCTTCCAGGATGGTCCGCCTGAGGAAATTGACAACCTATACGATGCTTCGGAACCAAGCAAACGTACAACCTCAACAGGCGGAAAGTCCAGTAAATGGCAACCCCTCTCCACCGTTGCTCCATCCCCGGTAGGAGAAAATGATCCTTTCAGCCTCGGCGACAGCGAAGATGAGAAGGACGTGAAGTCGAAAGAGTCATCCACAGATGAAGCAGACCGCGTCAAGAAAGCCACGGCTGATGCAATGGCAGAAGAGCTAGGCCCAGGTTCCAAAGATGAGGGTAACCAAGCCAGAGAGAAGTAATTTTAGCCTGGCTGCTTTCAGAGGAGTTTGTTCGGTACAAATTGTGATTTGAGATATCCCCCTCCCAAGGATGTTGTGTTACTATCGAGCCCCACCATAATGCGCTATGATTCTGTCGAGTCGTGTGTTTGTCTAGTATCGGAAAAAGAGTCCTACGTAACGAGTAAGGTACGCCTGGCTATTGAAAACCATCCATAACTCATTCCGAACACATTTTCGGGACAAATCTCCTCACGAGTCGGCGCCCGTCGTGACTGAGGCCTCTTTCCGTAGTTCCTTGATAACAGCCTGTTCGACTCCACGATTAGCGATCAAGAGAGAAAGGTCCCAAGTAGACACCATACAGCAAGAGCATCGGGATTCACGCCATTCTCGATAAGGGACACACATAACGACAGCTCAGTTCGGTCTAGGTGGGTGTTCTAGTAAGGAACTCCCGTTAGCATGCAGAATCGATCAATAAACCGACAGGCGTATCGTTGGTACCAGCAAGGTGGAAATCTCGTAGAGAATATCAATCACCTCACGCGCAGCCTGGCGCTTCTCATCTTGCTGCGACGGCATGATTCAAGGCGTGTCTCAGGTATTGTACAGAGGTGAGCAACAAGACGAACAGCGTGTCGCGGGACACATAACAAAACCCATTGCCGACCAAAGCTAATGTACAGCTCCGATCCAATCAGAACTTTTGTTACGATACGTGGTAACATACCCGTATGGCCTATCTTATAGACCCGTATTTAAGTATCGTGACTTCCATCCACGACTACAAAAAGAAACTATCGAGAGCTCAACTTGTCCATCGTCTACACAGATATATCACCAACCCTCTGGTGCCTCCATGTCTGATTGAGATATCACCCTACAATGGAGAGCATGAAGTGGAGGTTGCACGGTGTGGCTTACTGAAGCTACGCGTGGAAGAATTCTAGGGTTGTGGATGCTCATTCTTGGAGGTTAGCGTGAAGCCACCGGATTCTCGAGCTGATTGCTGCAAAATGCAATTCTAGAGGAACGTCTAATAAATTTAAACACCTTTGAACAGACAAAGTGGGAATTGAGACTTGGCTTATTCCTAATTCACCTGTATCGTGATTGCAAGCCTCACACGCAGTACGTCGAATGATATCTCTACGTGGATGCGGGATTGACAACGACCATCAATGGTAGCTAAGGAAATACACTTGGGTTTATATCTGTCTTCACCTCTGACTATGAATCAGCAAGACTTGATATATCCAACGTTAACTACTAAGATGCGTATACCGGCAAGGGCAGTACTTATTTTGAAGGAGCTTTCGAAAGGGAGCCCTGGAATTCGAGCGAACCTCGGCCACTAATCAGATCCCAACGCTCCTCCACTGGCTGGAAATGAACACTGAGTTCAATGAAGGATGGCACCCAGATTAATTATATCCTTGAGGGGCTGCCCCTTCTCCCCCTCCCCCTTTCCCGGGTGATAAGCCAAGCGTGCTACGGTAAAGCATCGCGATGCCGTGGAATGCCCCTTTGAACGCCATCCAAGTTCCAATCGCGAGCCTGGCTCCTACGCGGCGTTAGATGGCGCTCGAACCACACCAGCCATGTGCACACATTTTTGACGTCAAGCATACTCCGCCATGGCTTCCCAAATCCAGTGACGCGCCGCGCGTAGGGCGTTATCTACTCCTGTATCCCTTCACCATGAACCTTTTGCGAGCATCTTCTGCGGTTCGCATCCCCCTTTTGCAGTCGGTGTGGACGTCTCTTGGACGAAGACTCTCATTGCAGAGTTGCTCCGTGTCGTCGACTTGACGCTTTCCCAGTCGCTGTCATTGCGAACCTCCCCGTCGACTAAAATCCGAGTCGGCAAGATGCTGATGAACCTCTTTTTGGCTCTTCTGGCATCTTCCATCGATGTTGTAGCCGCAGTGCCCACGGTCAACTATCCTATCAACGCTCAGCTACCACCGGTTGCTCGAGTCAACCATCCTTATAGCTTTACTTTTTCAAGTGGCTCTTTCACTGGCGGTGGTGCTGGGTTAACATACTCATTATCAGATGCCCCGCGATGGCTACACGTCGATCCCAAAAACATGACCTTGCATGGTACTCCGAAACCTGGAGACAATGGAGCGGCTAGATTCTCTCTAGTTGCCAGTGATCAGTCAGGCTCTGCATCAATGAGCGTGACTCTCGTAGTCTCCGACGAGCCAGGACCGCAACCCGGGAAACCGATACTGCAGCAGTTAATTCGAAGTGGCCCGACAACGAGCCCAGCGACCCTTTTCTTGTACCCTGGACGTCCTTTCACCATCGGCTTCGATGCAGCCGAAATATTCACAAACACTCGATTGAATACGGTTTATTATGCAACCTCATCGCCGTATAATGCGCCACTTCCATCGTGGATGACGTTCAACCCGTCAAAGGTCGAGTTTGTCGGCAACAGTCCATCAAATCCCTCGTCAGTTCCACAGTCTTTCAAGTTCAATATAATAGCCTCAGATGCTGCTGGCTTTAGCGGTGCTGTAGTATCGTTCGAAATTGTCGTTAGCCAACACATATTATCGTTCAGGAACATGACAGCCCAAACGCTCAACTTCACCCGTGGGCAGCCATTTAGCACTCCCCAGTTCATTGATTCCTTGTCGTTGGATGGCCACAATGTGACAGGGGCGAATTTGTCGAAAGTTGAAATTGACGGATCATCTTGGCTCACCCTTGACAACAAGACCATCTCGATGAGCGGAGTGGCACCGGAGGATACTGGAAACCAAAACCTCACCCTCACGGTCACTGATATATACCAGGACAAGGCCAGACTAGATATTCAATTGCACGTATCGCAGCTATTTGCCAAAGGGGTTGAAAGCTGCAATGCAACAATCGGGGAGAAGTTCTCTTACACTTTTGACAAGACTTTGCTACGGGATGATTCTGTGAAGTTAAAAGTCGATCTCGGGGGAGTCTCTTGGGCAAAATACGATCCTGCAACAATGGTCCTATCTGGAACTGTACCTGATGATTTGAAGCCCAAGACTTTCCCTATAAAATTAACTGCCACGCAAGGTTCCACAGTCGAAACGCGGAATCTGAACTTGAGTGTCTTCAAGCCAGGAAAAGCTGGAATCGTCAATGATCAGAATTCCTCGGGAGGGAATGATGCGTCCAAAAGGCGAAAAGCTAGAATTATAGCGATCGCCGTGAGTGTGCCGGTTGGCGTGGCCATCATCGCAGGCACCATACTTCTCGCATGCTGTTTCCGCCGGCGCTCGAAATTGAAGCATACGCAAAAGATCATGGAAGATCCTCATACGCCAGATGACACTACGGAGGCTGAGAAACCTCGAAAAACTCATATACGCACAACCCTATCCGAGCTACAGAGGGGTTCCTCGGACTCGTCGAATGATTCATTACCCATGCAATTACCTGAACTTAATTTGCACCTGAATAATGTCTCCCTACGAGGAGAAGAAGAGAAGGAAGGGTCGATCAATAAGTCTCCTATTCGCAGAATGTCGCCTCAAAAGCCATCTGTTGAATGGGATATAGCAGCCAGGGACCAGGAGAACATTGGCCATCTACCACAGATATCTCCAAAACGGAGCACAAGCTTCTCCCAAGGTTCTCCGCCCTCTCATCGCATCAATAGAAAAGATTCGAAACGAGAACCACTCAGGCCAATCAACAATCGTTCATTCAAACGAGACTCGGCCATGTCCACAAAGTCTAGACGGTTTTCCAGACGGTCCAGTGGACTATCCACAATGGCGACTGGGCTTCCAGTTCGACTCAGCGGTGCCGGCCACGGCGCAGGTGTTGTAAATTTTCCGCGGCCCGAACTTGGGAGGGCATCCTGGCAAACGACGCTTATGTCACTACAAAGTGATGACACCAGCATCGAGAATCTGTCCGCTATGTTCCCCCGACCTCCTGTGGTCCGCAAAAGGGACAGCAGTACCATGAGACGTTCCTTTGATTACTCAAAACGCGCCAGTTTTAGGGCTGGTGGAACTAGTTCCCAAACACCTCCGGAAGTGGATTCCTTCGAGGCTTTCATACATAGCCGTGCGCGAAATCGCAACTCTGGTAACCCACTGTTTTCATCTCGGATAGACAGCCGAGCATCTTCTGGTTACCGCGCATTAGAGAAAGGCTGGCGCAGCTCCAGTATTGCAGGAACAAGCATATCGACTTCTAGCTTCATGGAGGATCGACGGGACTCCCGAATACGACCAATATCAGCAGTATCCGCATCCGTCTATGGAGATGAGAACCGAAACTCTATGGCGCGGCCGATGTCCCAGATTTCAGAAGTAGAGCCATTAGATGGGCTTGCTGTGTCCAAAACTAGGACGGACCCAGGGCTGGTGCAGCGCTACACCGATGCCATCGCTCAACTGCCTCGATTCTGGAGCCAGGGAAGCATAAGCAGTAGTGCGCAAAAACAGGAGTCGGGGGATTCCATGACAGGCTCAGACGAGTATTACGACCTCATTGATGAGCGTGAAGGATCAGAAGGTCGTCGACATTGGTACCGAGTGGACTCACATACGCAGCAGCTGGATGATGTCGAGGAAGCCGAAGCAGAGCATATGGCAGATGCTCCTGTTCCTGAAACCAAACCGGATAGCCGTGTGCGCCGATTGAGCCTACTCCGTACCGGGGGACAGGACAGCAGTCCGAATAGCAACCGACACTGGCGATTAGCAGACACTCAACAGGGGCGTGTCAGTATTGAACGGAGCGAAAGTCTAAACCCGACCACAAACAGCAGTTTTAGGGGTGACCTTGCCTTTGTTTGATGTCTGGTGACCGGCCAGTCAACTCTGATAGAGACGAATCGGAGTCTTGTTGGCGCTTTGGGCGGGCACTTTTTTTTGAGTCAAGGTCTCTTCTATGCGTTCTATGACTGCGTGAAGCCAGAAGCGAATAGTTTGCAGCAAAAATTTTTCTCCGATGAATGATTCTCCTTTCCGTTTATTTTCATTTGTAAATTCGCTGAAATAGGCTTAACATGTTAAGAATCCACAAGAGGCTCAAATTTTTAGTTAATGCTGGTAGCATGGAACAATAATGATGCGCTACTTTGTTCCCGTGATCGTGATCCTGATAAGGCGACTTCTCGAAAAGGAAATCTGGGGAAACGCACGGTTCTGTTACGTAGGGTATGACGGGGCGTACAGTATTGAGCATTACGGCTCAACGTTACCGTAGGCAGCCACAGCTCGCGATCTGGTTTACCGCAAGCTAAAAAGATAAACTACGGAAAAATTACATAGCCGGGACTTCGAACCACTAACTGAAAAGGTGCTCTTCTTTGTCCCCCTCCCAACGCCAGTCATCTCGGTCACGGCCAGACACTTGGTCCAGATACGAGACGTAATTAAAGTGCATAGCCACTTGACAATCATAAGATCTAGTTTTACATGATGTCCTTGAGAATTCTGTGCCTGAAAATAAAAGCCTGCAGAGCGACCGGGCTAGACCAGATTGAATGACGCGGTCTGATGTCGATCAGACTGAGCCGAGGCGAAAGTCTTTTCTACTTTCAGCAGTAACAAACGTGCGTGTGTATCTATCTCGGTATATAGACAATCTGCAAGCGCCCCCTCTTCCAATTTAGCTATCAATGCAAGCTTCATCAGCCCTTGCGGTCTAGCGCAGTCACTCAGCGCGTCGGACAGCGTATGGAAGAAAGCAATTTAAGCGTCACGGAAACGACAGGTTACGGTTAAAAGAATGAACTGTCGAATCTGGGAACACCGATAGAAGAAATTCGTACGACTGGTGGCGACGCATGGCTGCAATACATTACCGTCCCGTACGGTACCATACATCGTACGGACTGGCAGAGGCGCTAAAGCATTTTCGTCATTGTCGCTTTCTCCCTCTCAACACGCGACGTGCAAACTCTGCCGCAGCTGGTTTCGCCATTTCCCTTTTCTCTTTTTCCCCGAGAAAAAAATCTATCTTTGCTATCTCTTCTTTTGAGACCCCTTGTGTTGCCGAGCCACTGTGGTTTCTGCTGTCTGGGCTATTTGCTCTTCCACTGGCTTTCTTTTCTCTTCGTTAGGAAGGCGAGAAAGAAAGGAAAAAGAGGCCCCCCCACATCCTTCCATCTCGCGCTAGCACAGTGCTGAATATCCCCCCTCCAAACTCTAGTAGTTCATTCACTGTTGAATCACCACCACCACCACTACCACCACTGCCTTCACCAACCCCCTTCGGTGGCCCCATCTCATCACCTATCCGCCCTCTTTGCCCGGCCTGCCCGATTCGAGCACCTTCTACAGGGAAGTGTGTGTATGATTGAGAAAGAGACAGCC
Organism: Talaromyces piceae; assembly: GCA_001657655.1. Taxonomy (NCBI): domain Eukaryota; kingdom Fungi; phylum Ascomycota; class Eurotiomycetes; order Eurotiales; family Trichocomaceae; genus Talaromyces; species Talaromyces piceae. Next base: position 2,300,894 of record JNNX01000001.1, read on the forward strand.
AATTAACAGATCAATCGTTCCCATCCAGGCCCGCGCGGATAATCATGGGTCAGACGTTATCAGAGCCGGTTACAGAGAAGGTAAGGGGACTCAACCCCCAGCCACGGAGATTATCTTTTTCTTTTCTTTATTTTTCCTTCCCAGTTTGTGCGAAAGTATAGCTTATAGCTCTGCTACCTTTGATGTTGTCGCCGGGGACAGTATCGGGGCCGCATACTCGGCTAGGCCTCGTTTATCGACCGGTGCGGGGCAGAGTTATTGGGAGAAAAAGCGTTTTTTTTATCTCAACACCAGAAGGCTATACAAAGACCAAGACCATGTCAGCTTTGGGATTGAATCAACATTTCGCACTTGTTTTTGATTTTCCACACTCATTATCCCACTCCTTGCCCTTTTCTTCCTTCTTGTGGTGGCTGACCTGGTTTTCCTTCGGGCTGTTTAGACGTCGGCGGATGGTCAAGATGATTGCGTATTGTACGGTGTTTCGGCGATGCAGGGCTGGCGGATTAGCATGGAGGACGCGCATGCGGCCGTGCTCGATTTGCAGGCCAAGTATCTGAACAAAAACAACGAACCCACCAGTCCCGACAAGCGGCTGTCTTTCTTCGGCGTATACGACGGACACGGTGGCGACAAAGTTGCCCTCTTCGCTGGGGAGAATGTGCACAAGATCGTCGCCAAACAGGCAACGTTTGAGAAAGGAAACATCGAGCAGGCACTGAAAGACGGGTTTTTGGCCACTGACCGCGCTATTCTGGAGGGTGTGTGACTTTTATTTTTACCCTACTTTTGCCTCCTTTCTGCATGCTGTCCATGCCCCGCCGGTGTCGCTGACCTAGTGGAATCGGGTAGACCCAAAATACGAAGAGGAAGTCTCTGGATGCACGGCGTCAGTAGGAGTGATCTCCCGGGATAAGATCTGGGTGGTGAGTTTTTGAGTCTTGGGCGGTATAGAGACAAGAGAGGAAAAGGCTAAGAATACACCGTGTTTAGGCCAACGCAGGAGATTCACGGTCTGTTCTTGGTGTAAAGGGGCGTGCAAAGCCATTGTCATTTGATCACAAGCCTCAGAACGAAGGTATGGCTGATTTCTCGATCTTGGAACTTGATTGGCGGGGTTGCGGTGTTCTAATGCTTGGTGTGCAGGCGAGAAGGCGCGTATAAGTGCGGCGGGAGGATTTGTAGACTTTGGGCGAGTCAATGGCAATCTCGCTTTGTCCCGTGCCATTGGCGATTTTGAATTCAAAAAGAGTGCCGGCTTGGCACCTGAACAACAAATAGTCACAGCTTACCCCGATGTGACAACGCATGAGATCACCGAGGACGACGAGTTTCTTGTGATTGCCTGTGATGGTAGGTCACCTCTGACTTTAATGTACGTGATATAAGAGTTGACCTCGTGCAGGTATCTGGGACTGCCGGTCGTCCCAGGCGGTTGTTGAGTTTGTTCGAAGAGGCATTGCAGCCAAACAAGAGTTGTACCGTATTTGTGAGAATATGATGGACAACTGTCTGGCATCCAACAGTGAGACCGGGGGTGTCGGTTGCGACAACATGACAATGGTGATTATTGGTCTGCTGCACGGAAAGACCAAAGAGGAATGGTACAACACTATTGCGGAGCGAGTTGCAAACGAAGACGGGCCTTGTGCTCCTCCTGAATTTGGCAAGTTTGAAGACGGCCCTAAAGACCCCCTCGGACACTGCTGACTGGAGGGCATTCCAGCTGAATTCCGAGGCCCGGGAGTTCGCCCTTCGTTCGACGACGGCGCGGAGGATTATGACCTCGACAGCGGCAACCCGGCGAACCGGGGGTTCGGCTTGCGTCAAGGCCGGATCATTCTGTTAGGGGATGGAACCGAAGTGCACGCTGATCAGGACGATGAGGATCTTTTTGACGCAACCGAGGAAGGCAAAGACTCGGAGAACCAGGTACGAGCTAGCACTACTGACTCTGTCGATGAAGCCCGTAGGGGCTACCGTGAAGACACTCCTGGGCCCCAGCTTACGCACACCTCAGCACCAGAATGACGATAAGACGGCCAATGCTACGACTCCCCAAGTGTCGGCTTCGCCTTCTTCGATTGCTGCGGAGGCACCGTCCGGCAAAGCCGGTGAAGAGAAAGAATCAAGCCCCTCCAAATCGAATGAGTCCTAGATAGCCCATGCCATCTATTTCCAATTACCTATCTTATTTTTCCCTTGTCTTTTTTCACTACTCTCTCCCATTTTTATCTTCGTCCCGAAACGCCCAAGTTGTCTGTCTGCATACGTCCAACGAAGCTGGGACCATGAAGATGACGATGACGATGATGATGAACATGATGGCCTGGCCGGGGGGGTTGGAGGGGCGTGTTTTCCAAGTAATCCATTCGCGTTTCTTTTTCTCTCTCCTTGACCACCGGCTCGCAGAAGCCGTAGTATAGAGACTTATTCCCGGCACCTTTGGTATGATGGCCTTGTGGTGTCCTTCTCTTATATAGTTTCCCGTCGACTTATCCTCCTGATACGCTCGTTTCTTGGGTCTTACTTTCACAATTTGTCATCTGTCATTTGTCATTTGTCATTTGCGATATGTCATGTGTCATGTGTCAAGTGTGTTTGGGACGAGGGCACGCGGTGAGAAGGTAATCGGGTATAAAGATACAACTCGTCATGGTGCTGGGTCCGGGGCCAAGAGGCAGCGAACAGGAAGTTTCCGCACACATTATGGGCGTAACTGGGCAATATCTGTTATAAGCTTGCACGTGGACATGATTTTATACTATTCTTTCCTCCCATTCTTCTCTTTCTGTTGGACGAATTTCGAACTGTTTTATCTTTGTTATATTTTTTCTTTTCCCCCTCTTGTTCTGGTATTGTCTGGCACGAATTCTGGTGATGGAATATCTTGTGTTGCTTTTCTTGTTATCCTTCCTGTTACCTGTCCTCCGGCTATAGACATGATTGAACTCCGTTTTTCCCACACGAGCTTGTTTCTTTACGGTGTGAAATCGCACGCTGGGCTACGGCGTGTTCAACTAGGCATGAATCCACCCAGTATACACAGAACTCGAAGAGTACTTACTGCCTACAGAGTACAGAGTACGCAGTAAATTGGCCAATCAACCGATTAGTAAATTACCGTAACCGTGTAATTATGCAATCAATGACTAGTTGGATCGCTCAATGTAGTATGACGTGATGGGCTCCGGGCCAAGTAATTGTGCCAAAAATTTTTCCTAGAAAAGAAACAAAGGAGAAGAAAAGGGCATATCTGCACCCAATGTGTAGAATCTTGTTTGGACATTTTTGTTCTATGAAATCTGCCCCATCAGATCACACTTTCACAGACACATCGTCCCAAGCGAAAATACAAAATCATAACAAGAGGTAAATCGGCGCCGGGCGAAGAGGTCTCCACAGCCCGACTCCTTTTAACAGTAGAAAGTGAGCTAACTGGAGCCCCTGGTCCCGTGCCTACCTAGCTAATTAGTCGCCCAAGCCCAGCCAACGCTAACAGTTCTCATCACAAGCACCAAAAAGAATTATAACCCGTTTTCGCTTCTGCCCTTATCAGAACAGCGCCTGGTTCCAGCAGAACTTGTGTGGCGGCTTATCAATTGCACTGGTCAATCAAGTACAATTACTTGATCTGTCTAGTTTAGCTAATTCCCCGCATTTGAGCGCGTCCTGTTTTTCTTTTTTCTTTCCTTGAATCTTTTGTTGGCTTGTGTCTCCAAAGCGAAATCTCCCATTCCTCTTACCCGGACTTGCCGGATAATTGGACTCGCAAAGCAACCAGCAGCCATCTCCCTATTACCTACGTTACACGACCCAGCACTTTTAGCCATGTCTTCGCCGTCGTCTGCGGGTGCTGCTGGAAAGCGGAAGCGCAGCTCGTCACATCTACATGCAAACGACATTGCCAAATCATCGGCCGCCGACCTGCAGCAGCCGTCATCGCGCGACGCGTCCGGCGAGGAGGGCGACGAGTCGGCCTCGGCGAGTGAGCTTCTCAAGAACCAAAATATACAACAGCAACAACAGACTCCGCCATCGGCGAAGCGGGCCAGGACTAGTGCAGGTGATGTGACAACAGAAGCCCCATTCTCGTCGAGCAATGGCAATGGGGTCGTCGCGGGGAAAGAGGATCCCGGCGAACCTTCAGAGACCACCGAAGCCAGCGCCGATATAGAGACCCGTGTCAACAAGCGAAAAGCAAGCAGCAAAGATGACGGGTTCTTGCAGGCTCCCTTACGTGCCGGGTTGCAGGACCCCGTGGGCTATCACACCAACCCGCCACCCACGGGTCGTCCGGTGCGTGTGTATGCGGACGGCGTTTTTGATTTGTTTCATTTGGGGTGAGTTTCCTTCCTTTTTTTTTTTTTTTTTTTTTTTTAAGATTAAAACTTCGACTGCATTTTCTCGAAATTACAAAGCATGGCACAATTACTAACCGTACAAGACATATGCGGCAGCTCGAGCAAGCTAAGAAGGCATTCCCCGAAGTGTACCTGATTGTCGGCGTTACCGGAGACGAGGAAACACACAAGCGCAAGGGCTTGACGGTGCTGTCTGGCGCTGAGCGTGCCGAGACGGTGCGTCACTGCAAATGGGTCGACGAGGTGATTCCGGATTGTCCATGGATTGTGACGCCCGAGTTTCTTGCAGAGCATCAGATCGACTATGTGGCGCACGACGATCTGCCATATCAGGCCGCCGAAGGAGACGACATCTACGCTCCTATCAAGGAACAGGGCAAGTTCTTGGTCACGCAACGCACAGAGGGTGTGAGCACAACCGGCATTATCACAAAGTGCGTTTCAGTTCCCTCCATTCTCCCCTCCCCACACCACTCCCCAGGAGAGACAGTACGCTAATGATACATATAGGGTGGTCCGCGACTACGACAAATACATTGCGCGCCAGTTCAAGCGCGGCGCTTCTCGACAGGAGCTGAATGTCTCCTGGTTAAAGAAAAATGAGCTCGAGATCAAACGCCACGTCAATGAGCTGCGCGAGAGCATCCGCACTAACTGGAACATGACCGGCCAAGAGCTGACGCGCGAGTTCCGCCAGTTCTGGGGTTCAAGCCGGTCCAACAGTCCAGCGCGCAGTACCAAGACCGACATGCACAGTCCACGGTCGAGTATCTCCAAGATTCAGACCCCGGGCCGGCCAGAGAGTCCTGGTCCGGCTGGACGCCATGAAGACTTTGCCACAGGCTACAGTCTGGGACTCATCGGAGGCGTCCGCGCTTGGGTTAGTTTTTGCCTAACTGTTGGAATGGTATCGGAGCTAACAAGGATACCTCAATAGATGACTCGCACGCGCTCGTTGCACTTGACCAGCGGTCCAACATCTCCCATTGCCAGCGACGACGACCGAGACGCAGCGTCGTTTGTCGAGAGCGGCGACGAGCGACGTCGACCGAGCCTGCACCGTGGTGAGACGTACTAAATTCGATTAATCAGCTTGTATCATTTTACTGCATCAGACTGTCTGTTTTATTCTTTTCTATTTCATATTGGGGGAGGACTTGGGGTCGTTTTGCAGGATACATACATAACTTGGGACGGCATAGAACTGGACCTCGGGTCATCGGATACATGCATGACGGGAAACTGGTAGGTCATATAGCATAATAAATAATTTGGACCGTTCTAACTGTCTTACTCCTTGATTTCTTTCATTTTCTACTGTTGTTTTCAAAATTCCAAAATCAAAGATAATAACAGTCTATCATTTGTATTTGATCTATCAAAACGATGAATGTATAATCTATGCATCGTCTCATATAGTATGAACGCCAGAGTATATGGGTATCGACCTTGGAACCAAACAAAAACATCCAAACGAAAAACGAGAAACCGAGTTGGGAAATTCACGCAGCTGTAATCATCAACAGCGCTGGTCTCCAGCGCTGACTAGCAGCGCCATCCTCCTCAGCCGCACACGAGACAGCCTGCTGCTCGCGCGGCGCACACATGACAGAGCGCAGATAATCGCACAGCAAGACAGCATCACGGCCAATCTCCTCGGCCAGGATATTCTGGGCCGAGGCATCGCACTTGGCCGTCACACACAGATCAAACACTTTCAGCCCACGCACGCCCAGCAGCGGCGTCACCCATGCCTCGCTCGTGGCCAGACTGATCTTCTTGTTGCCGTTGTTGTTGCTGCCCAGCAGCGGCATGTTATTCGCCGTGTGACCCCCCATGAACCGACCCAGATCGAGGCTGACCCGCAACTCCTCGAGGCCAGTCATGGCCTGAACGCGCGCCCAGAACAGTTTCCACAGACGGTCGTTGTGTGTGTGCGCGTAGATCGAGGCCCTGCTGTCCTCGCCGGCCATGGGCTGCCAGATCGGCGTCCATTGCACAGTCAGCCGCTTGATGGAGCGAAGCCGCTGCGGACAGATGGCGAGCGAGAATGCAATAAAGGTGTGCAGGTCGTCGACGTCGTACACCAGGTCGGTATAGGGGATGCTGGCGGCCTCGAGGTAGATGGCGCGGCAGGTGCGCAGCAGGGCGAGCGACGAGTTGCTCAGCTTGTGCGGCAGCAAAGAATGCGTGTGCGGATACAGCATGTTGCTATTGGACGCTCCGGGCGTCAGGTTCGAGCGCCATCGCGCCGGTGTCTCTGGGCAGCAGGAGCGATGGCTCGCGATTGAGGACGACAGGTGCTGGCAGCGGACATGGCGGATCTTGCCCTTGAGCTGCACCAGGTGCACTGCCTCGTCGCCAAAGGCATACTTGTAGATCATCAACCGGATCTCCGGGGGAAGCCGTTGCAGGAAGCTGCTATCTGGTTGCGTGGAGATGCTCTGGGCCAGCGGATCGATGGCGCTCCGAGGCATATCCATGTCGACTTGCGGCGCGCAGATCTGGCGCTCTTGGATCATGTCACGGACGGATTCTTGCCAGCGTCGGCCGCTTGGATAATAGTGGAAGATGGAGTAAGGATCACGGAGGATCCAAGTGTCAAAGTGCCGCATTATGTATGTGATAAAATGGATCAAAGAATACTCATGAAGATATAGTATATCAAGTTGAAGGCCGAGGCATCAGGGCAAAGAGTACCGAAGAGAAAGCCAGAAAAAAGATGGGGGAAAACAGAGAATGGTTTCAGCAGGCAGTGGGCAGGCAGTGACAAATGCTGCCACAATCAGTCAAATATCAGCCGCGAAGATACAAGGAGGATTGGCGAGGAGAAACCACAAAATTATATACCTCAACTTCAAGATGCGACGGCAACGGCCGCGGAGCAGTGGGGCCTATACGAAGCCTGCCATTGGCCGCACAATGATCAAGTGGCGCTGTGATTGCTGCATCCGCCAGAAGGGACCAAGCCAATGATCGCCGGGCTGGTGGATCCCCGCCATCGGGACTTGTCGGCAGCGACGCCTGCCCTATGACGTCGGAGGCCGGCCCTGTGGGAACCCCTTCCGGGCGTGTTGATTGGCTGTCAGGGGGTGTTCGGGCTGAGGCTAGCCCGAAATCGTCTTCTCTCGGGTGTGTTGAGTTGATCTATGTCCAATGAGCTTTCATTGAGGGCCCCACCACATTCGGAGTAGAGTTTCCCGCTAGTGCATTGCGGGCCGCGGTGTGTGTGTTCTGTGGCCGTCCTAATTTCAGACTAAGTCGTAGTTAAGTATAACCACACACTAACTCACGTATTATTACTATCTTTTATTCAGGATCAGATTCGAGATATCTTAAACTGGATAAGACAAGGTGTCAAAACAGGGCACACCTGCTGTCTGTGCTCACGAGCAAGCGAGTTTGTGGTGGCCTCGTTTCACAGTCTTGCATCTCTGTCAAGAGGTCCATTAAACCCACGATCCCATGCAGCTTTATACAGTATTCGGCTTGCACTCGACAAGGGCTAACCGAGGTTGAATCAGACTCGATAAAAAGAAAAACATATATCTCGTATTCTATGCTCTCATGCAATTTGAGTCGAGTCAATTCTTGAATTAACGAGCCTTGCATAGTCCAAACTCTCTCCGAAGAGCGTAGTCTATAGCGTGTAGGGCATGGTATGTATGGTTGGTGGTAGTGGAGTTGAGCTGAGGCCGGTTTGACTTTTTATAAGAGTTCATTTGTCGTTTCGAGAGGAACTCGTGCATGGTGCTATGCAACCTCCCAGGGCTTGCCGGACGCCTGTCGGCCGACTCGCTAAACCCGGCCTGCGCCGAATCGCCTTTTCTCTTTTTTGTGGATTTCGACTCCATAGTTGATACGACCTTAGCATCCGCGCGTTGCTGACTTGTATACTTTCACGCAGTTTCGTACACGGGAATTTGTGATTTCTTCTTTCCTACTGTATCTATTTTATTTTTGTTATTTTCATTCCTTGTCGACTCTGTTCGTCAGCATCCAATTATTTTGTCTCTATGTGTTTTGTACGTAAACATGTTGTCCACCCACCAGTCTACCCTTTGTGGATCCGCTTCACATGCAGAGCCTGAAGACACTAAGCCTTCAGGTGTGGACAAACAGTGGACACTGTGGAGCGCCCTCAACAATATCTCCAGACTCTCCAGACTCAACCCCGCATTCTCTTCGATTTTCTCACGTACTTCCATACCTTCAGGCCATGAGGATCGACACGCAGGAGGAACAAAGACAAACTAGTTATCGTGATGCCTCGCCCTCGCGCAACAGCCCGCGACCTTCCTCGACATCCTTGCCCCGTTCTCTATCAACCACAATACCAAGACCGCGTCCATGCCCATGCCCGTACCCATACTCTAATGTCGGAACCCTGACCTCATCCACACCTTCCTGCAACATAGTGTTATTGGAATTCCTGCTGCTGCTGCTGCTGCTGTCGCGCACTGTAGCAACGTAGATCGCACACCCCAGAATCAGTCCAGATCCAGCCCAGCTGACCACCGACGGCGTTGTATGCATAATTACTTTGTCGTAGAGCAGTGCAAACAACATTTGCGTGTAGACCATGGATGTTGCGCGCGTGCCGTGTCCCTTCGTGCTGCTCGAGCTCGACAGCGACGATGACGATGGCTTGTATGCCAGCCCCGCTGTGAGCAAGTATTGCATTGTGAAGCCTGTCGCTCCAAGCCCAATAAGAAGTCCCCATTCCGCTGCGTTTCCGGGAAGACGAAACGACACAGACGGGATAGCCAGCATAGCGATCAATGAGATAAACGTCGTGTATACAGAGAAATAAGTCACGCTGACGAGCGGGTGCGCTCTTGTGCCAATAACCCGGATCGTCGTGTATGCGCATGCCGCGCCCAAGACACCCAGCAGACTAAAGGCAATCGCCAACAAGTGTTGATACGCGGTGGGCGGTTCTGTTGTTGGCGTATCGTCATCTGAAACGGTTCCTGAATCAAGCACACCATCTTCCACCTTTCCTCCGGAGAATGGACGTGCAATCAGGACAACCCCTAGCAACGATACCAAGCCGGCCAGCTGCTGTTTCCGCGTAAACGGCTCGTTGGGCATCAATAAGGAGCAGGCATAGCATGCCACAATCGGTGCCAGGAAAGTAAGCACCGTCGCCTCGGCAAGAGGCATGTATAGCAGCGAAAAGTACATTCCAAAAACACCGAAAAAACCCCCAACAGCACGAGCAACCAGCAGCCAGCGCACCTCTCGTGCGCCAAATGGGTTCGGAACCCGCGTATACCACATATAACCATAGCTCGCCATGGCCGTGATGAACATGCGGGCAAACAGAATCTGGACGACAGTGAGTGTCTGAGTACTCGTCTAAAAGATTTTTCACCTTGTCTTGAGAAGGTTTTATTGGCAGAAATAGAGCCATGTACATACCTGGAAAGGATGCATCGCCTCTCCGTGGCTGCCGTTTCGCTCGAGCAACTGGGTCATCACGTTCATGGACGCCCCAAAAAATTGGGCTAAAATCACCATGAGCATGCCTTTACTATGTATCCATGCACTCAGAACTATATTTCGCAACGATCTCTTCCTGCGCCCCCGTAGCTCAGCAGCAGGAGGTGAGGGCGGGAACAACGGGTCGCTACTTCGCGGCTCACTGCTAGAGACATCACCTGAGAACATTGAGAAGTCGGAGAACGTGTCGACCGACGGACGCGTAGACCTCGTCGATGTAGGACGAGAACCCAAGTTTGCAGTATTTTCCGTATTCTCAGGTGATTTGAGTACCCGGTCTAGGTGGTGCTCCTGTGCTTCATACTGCGGCATCGTTGTGAGACGGTTAGCTCGATCGTTCTCTGCGACCTGCGCCCGGTCTGGAGCCGAGTCCATCGTATCATCTGCATAATTCGTTGTGTTCGTCTCATGGCTCATTGTCTTGTAATCGAGTCGAAAAGAAGCCAATTGCTCCTTGAATAGTAGTGATTCTAATGCTCACTGACCCGAGATCATAGATACGTCGATACGTCACTCGTTACCAGCACAAAGACCCTATGATCAACTGTTTTGGATATATGGACTAGTGATGGAAAGAAATCGTGACCAAATATCTATCGATGAAAAAGGATTGAAGGACTGCCGTCAGAGCCGACGACGACCAAAGAAACTTTCTAAGAAGCAGGTCTCGTGACTCGTCGTCAACGTTTAAACGACTCTCAATTGCCTGCGCCGTCCGCCAATCAGGCTGGTTCGCAGTGAGCCGCGATGCGGGGATCTTATCAGGCTTATCTTATCCTTGTAACGTATCTACATTCTAGAATCCTGATATACATATTTATAGTATCCTCGCTGCGCGTACATATTACTCTATACGAAATCAAACGTATCGCCGCGCTCCCTCAGCATGTTGCCCACCCGCTGAGTTCCAACGATTCGCTCCAACTTCAGAGCATCATATCGCGAGAACATCGAGCGCACACCACCCGCACCTACAGCCGCCGGGTCCAGTGCCAGCAATTCGACCATTTCGCGGAAGAAGATGGGATTCTCTGGCAGCCCATACATCACTAGCTGCTTGACGCCACGCAATTTGTATCGTCGGAAGTGATGCGCGCGCTCCGTGTACAGCAGCACGGAATGCCGTCCTGTCATGAAGTAGCTGCGCGTTCGCGATATCTCCTTTCCTTCAGTGTATTCGGAGATAGCTCCAAATGATATGTTGGCCGCCTGTGCCGAGGATGCGAAGAAGTTGCGCACACGCACAAAATCGAGGTATGATGGGATGAACACCAGAATGCCGGCACCGTTCCCCTGGCCACGTCCAGTCACCGCGCGCACAATGGTAGGCAAGACAGCCGTGGTGAAGTACTTGAAGCGCATGTCTGGATCCTTGAGCGGCGAGTTCGAGTCGAAGCGTGAGAAAGTTTGCTTCACCGGTACAGGCAGAGATACCTCGGTTATGGAGCCATTGTATGTTGGTGTGATTTTTACCTGGCCGTCGATGTTTTGCATGTGCTGAGAGAACAGTGAGTTCACCTCCGGCGAGATAAACGATGACAAGACGACAGTTTGCCGTAGGTAGCGCGCGTGACCGTCCAGATACCATGAACGCACTCGGCTAAAGTCGCATCCGTGAGCTTCTTTTGGTTGCAGATTCATGTGGCTAAAGATATATTCGACGTGGTCCCAATTTTGCATCAGCAATCCATCGGCATGGTCGACAATGGCAACCTCGATAGAAGAGAGAAAGTCATGGTCGTTTTTCTTAGCACTACAGAGTATTAGTCCTTTTCCCGCTAGTGTTGATACTACGTGTGCAACTCACTCTTCTTTATCCATAATCGTCCGCAGCCCCAACGGACTGCCTAGAATGATGTCGGAATTATAAAACTGAGAAAAGTATTTGATGGTTTTTCTCGTAAACTTTAGCCCTAGCCGAAACATATCATCGTCGTTGCCGCCGAAAAGTTCGCGGAAATCCTCAGTCCGATTCTCCCATGACGGGTCGTCCACGGCACTGTACTCGTCCAGAAAGCGCTTCTTGTTCTCTTGCTGCTCCGGCTGGTAGATGCGGCTAATGCTCTCGACGAACCGAACACAAGCCTGTCGAGTTGGCAGAATCAAAAGCACTTTGGGCCGGGTGAAACCTTGGTCTCGCAATTCAACGTCTTCGCTTTGGTCTCTGGACAAACGAGCATTGTTTTTCAATACTCGATCGCGCGTTTTTAGAACATGGTTAAGCACGTGGAGGCTAAGGATGTCCCGCATGTGCGCCGCATTCGACACTGTTCGGCCGCCAAAAAGCAAGTCCTTGTAGTTGAAAAGTAGCGACGTAATGTCCTGGTAAAGACCGTCAAACGTTGGCATAGCTTCTGCTGCAGCTGACACTAATTTTTTCTTGAGCTACGCAATAGTCAGACAGGTAAGTAAAGTTTATGAGTTATATGACCAACCTTCAAGTTACGAGTGCTTCGCACAGCTGTAGGCAGACTCCACGAATCACCTTCGCTCTCTGGGATGTTGCAGATTGCCCTAAAGCTTTCTGGAAGGAGGGTCTTGGTCGAACGCCATTTGCCGGCGGCGGCCTCTTGGGTTTTTTGGGACAAATCTGCCTCATCAGGACTGGCAAAGTGCTTCTGAAACGGATCCGCATCTATGTTTATTAGCGAGTTTTTTAAATGTCTCGAAGTAACGACTCACTGTCTTTTTCGTCATCTGCCTCGCTATCCTCTCCCTCTACCTCATCTTCCGAAGCTTCCCGGTCTTTTAAAACATCCGCCTCATCGAACTGCTTCTCTTCCTTAGGGACTTCTGACTGTCTCTTTTCCTCACTTTTACCGTTATCAAGCTTCCGCCTTTTGCGCGCATGTCCCGAGTTTGAGTCGGTGTTTAGCAGTTGTAACAACACGTTATATGGGCGGTCAGTGGTCTGCTCTTCGTCCTCAGAGGACGGCTGGTTATCAACGCCTACACCCTCCACGTCGTCTGCAAAGTCTTCGTGATCCTCTTCTCCTTCAGATGAATTGATTTCTCTGAATCGGTAGCGGCAATCAGCATTGGGTCTGTCAAATGGGAGACAAGCGCAACTCATACCTAGTCTCCTGGACCCGAGAGGTCTGAAACCCGTTGTTTCTGCCTCGCGCAGGTCCTGAGCCCCTGCGAGCGCCTCTTGAAGACCTCACGGGTCCTCTTCCACGGCCCTTTCGTGGTGCCATTTAAGTGTAGTGAAGTGTCACGTTGCCCTTTTTGTTATTATTGTCGAGTCAACTTTTTTTGGTGGTTTTTTACAGTCGACTCTGGCTGGAGCTTATCTTATCTTAGCGTGAAATTTCGGGCTCGCACACACAATTCGGGAAGTCACGCCCAGCACGGCGGGCGGAACGAGGAGAACTTCTCTTCTGTCTCCACGACATCCACCGCCAAGACAGAAGATATTCAGACAGGCTGTCCTTGTCTGTTTCTCGAGTCACTGAGAAACAGGCCTGTCTTTGTGATCACTCTGCCCAGCATGGCTGCGACCGACTCGTTTCTGCATCTCGCGCGGCCCTTAGGCCCTGTGACGGTGGGGTCTGCACCAACCACAGCCCCTCTGAATGTGGTGATTCAGCCTCAGGTACGTTATCGTGGTCTTTGGTAAAGGCAGAAAAAATATTCTTCAGGTGCTGATTTATGTATACAAGGCAATCTTCTCCATTCTTGACCACTCCCTCCGCCGAAATGCCGACCAGGACCGGGTGATTGGAACGCTGCTGGGCACCCGCAGTGAAGATGGTACCGAAGTCGAAATACGAAGCTGTTTCGCCGTCGGTCACACTGAGACCACTGATCAGGTTGAGGTTGATATGGAGTATCAGAAGCAGATGCTGGCACTCCACCTTCGAGCCAACCCGCGAGAAGTGCTGGTCGGCTGGTACGCAACCTCGTCCGAGCTCAACACCTTTTCCGCCCTGATTCAGAATTTTTACGGTGGCCAGGGTGACGGCACATGGCCTCACCCTGCTGTGCACTTGACCGTCTCGACAGAGCCGGGCAAGGATATTGAGACGCGCGCCTACATCTCTGCCCCGGTGGGCGTCACTGCCGAGCGTGCGGCCGATAGCGCTGCATTTATTCCTGTTCCGTATGAGATCCGCTATAGTGAGGCTGAGAAGAACGGTTTGGAAGCTATTGCCAATGCTCGCGACTCTGAGGATCGCACCACCAACATTTTCACCGATATTGAGGCACTGGAGCGTGCAGTCGAGGAGGTTATTGGCATGATCGACCGAGTATCCAAGTACGTCGAGGCTGTGATCGACGAGGAGGCACCTGCATCGACGGCGCTTGGCCAGTTCCTTCTTAATGCCCTTGCCCTAGCTCCTAAGGTTGAGCCAGCAGACATTGAGCGCGATTTGTACGTTTTTCTTGCTCGGTGTGTTACTATGTGTATATGGAAAACTGACCTTTTACAGCAACAAACACATCCAAGACGTTCTGGTTGTATCCTATCTCGCAAATACCATCCGCACGCAGATGGAGCTCTCAAACCGCCTGGCCACTGCGCAGCTTACACTTGGCGGCGGCGAGGCAGCCAACACCGGCGAGTCTGGCAACCAGCGCGGTGGACAGCGTGGTGGTAAGGGTGGCCGTCGTGAAGGCCAGCAACAGCAGCGCAATCAGGAGCGCAGCGCTGAGGAGGCTCGGGCTTAAGAAAAAGATGAAGACCGGAGTCAAAAAAATATTTTATGGATGAAATACCACGATCATGTTTTGATTTTCGAATCTCTTATCTCTCGTCTCTTGTTTGCAACTGTGAGCATTCTTGAGGTCAATATTCTTGCCTCGACGAAAATAAAGACGGTAGGGGAGGAGAAAAACCCAGGGCACGGCGCATTGGAGTATCATTTCAGTCTACTCTTTGGATCTGCAGATTCCTACATGCATGGAAAAGCTTGAAGACGAGTGGATGTACTGTTTATATTAGATGAATGCATTACTACACCTAAGCCTACATCAGTAATAGTTATTCATGCGTGTATGGAGTAGTCACTCGGCTCTATTGAACTAGTATTAACACCTTACAACAATAAGGAGCACATCATCCTCTTCTCTGTTTTCTGGTCCACAATCACATCGCGCCAGGCCAAAGAATATGGAGCTTGGTACTTTAATCTCGATAAGCTGCCTTTATATGATCTTAACTATTTACGATTACTTGAAAACTCCTAGACTGTGTACATGTTTAGATTTGTTTGCACTCGGTGACCCAGGTTATAAAATTGAATGCAGGCACACCCTTGTCTATGATCTCTTCCAACAAATCGTTACAGTATTGACTATCACTAAGTCCCCGCGCTATAAGAGAGCATGTGCTATATGAATAGTCTTCTGTTGTTAGATGTTTACGATATACCATTATCAATGCAATGGTTGGACCGCATTGGTAGCGTAATAATCGCCAGACCTATCTTCGTATGTGACCAAAAAGAAGAGAGGAAAGAAGAGAACAAAAGCCCTTGTTAGTTTTCGAGGTCAGAATCATATTCCAAAATATTCCGGATCTAGAATGCGTTTTTCATTTAAAAAGAAGATTCCTTAGATTAGCACCATAAACCGGAGCAAATGCATTATTGTAGCCTCACGTCCGAATCGAGACACAAGCATAACTGAATTTCATCACCCATCCTGGCACAGTGATCGCTCCTAACTCCATCGTACACCAATTATGCATTACCTTTATAGATGATTTCTCCCACCAGACCTTGGTACCTTCAGTCGGAACAGTGTACAAGACAGTCATCCTGGGAACTGATTCGATCAAGGATCGATCTTGTACTTCTTTGGAGCGGCATCCTCAGTAACATCGGAGTCACGACGAGCAGTACGCTTTCCCTTGCCCTTTGATTTTTTGGCGGTGTCGACGGTGCCGTCAACGCTGACATCTAGCTCTTCAGCCACTTTCTTGCCAGTGGCCACTTGATCGTCGTCCTGATCAAAAGCTTTGCGTGCATCCTTGAGCTCGCGGTCCATCTGCAACAGCTGCTGGACACGGCCGAGTTTGTGGGCGTCACGACGCAGGGCGAAGCGAAAGTCCTCCACTTTGACTTTCTGGCGACGAGCATAGTTGGCGGCCGAGGCTGCCTCGTGGCACATTTCCAGGATGTAGTCGGTCACAATTTCGTCAAGGACGCGGACCGTCTCTGGCAACGGCCCCTGGGGGCAATACGGGTGTGCATCGCGATCTCCATGGCCAATAAGGAATGCACGTACTAAGAGTATGATTAGCTTGAGCGAGCCTTTTTGGTTCCGTGACCTTTCCAAAACGTACTTTCATTAGGGAAGTTCATCTGCCCTTTCTGGCGGGCAGCACGAGCGCGTGGTTCAGCCATGCCTGCCAATTTACCCTTTTATCTTTCTCCTCTTACGCTATTTTCAGCCAGTAAGATTCGTACTCAAAGTGCTTCGGACTGCCCAGTTCTGCCGCAGATTGGCGGACTGGGCAGGGTGCTGATTCTCGTAAATGAACTCGACTTGATCGAAAGGATATTCACTTGTTTGCTCGGTGGCCTGGTCTGGAATTTGATCTGAACCTTCCTGATCGCCGAGAAACGGGTCAAGAGTCTTGTCGAAAACCTCGTCAAACGTTTTGGTCGATGACTGCAGTGGGCGGGCTAGAATGGGACTTCTCCTCGCTCGCTGCTTCGTATTCTTTCCCCCAGAGACTAAGGGAAAACAAATGTATGGAGAATAGCTGATAACTGGCACCCTTAAAGGTGGAGCGGTCGCGAAAACCGTAAGTGTCAATAGCGATGCCAGTGGCAGCGGCAACAGCAGCAGCGGAGGGGCGGATCGCGGGTGCAGATCGGCGGTTCGAGAGACGAAGAGGTCAAGTAGCCGGGCCCTACATCGCCTGACTGAGAATGCCCACCAGTGATGCTCTGATGGAATGCTCCTTGTCGCCTTTATTCCTCGCTCTCTCCAGGCAAGAAAGTTGAAGATGCAAAGCAAAGCGAAAGCAACAGGAGCACCGGTGGGGCTGAAGCGCTCCATCGCTGGCTTTCAGCCAATCACAGTAGTGAAACGCCCTACGATTACGCTTAGCCATTTTATGCCTAGTGTGCTCTGCTGGCCGGACTCTCGAGAACAACTTCTCCAAGTCGCTGGTATAAGTTATTGCATCACATACCTGAAATTCTATGCAGCAGTGTTATAAACTACTATCTGTTTGCCAGTTCTACCTCGAAATAGAAGGTTAACAAACAAGGTTCAAGGGCAGGAGAGGAAACAAAAATGGTAAGTAGGATGAAAACATCATTAAGCTGGCACACTGGGTGCACACATCACATGTTTCCACGAACAAAGCATCGTTCAGGTCCAAAACAATTTGCGCTGGACCAATTTTAACTGACTGGTTGCCTGTATAATAGACTGCTCTATTCAACTTTCAGTCTTTGCTGCTTGTCTTTCTACTCATCATTTGCACAAGTGCCTATGCACATTCTATCATGCCAGGCATCATGGACCGAAACCAGCATGGGTATGTGCCTGAGGTGTACCTAATACAAAAGGAACAATGCTAATACTTATACAAGTGTCTTGGGCATATTTTGGAAATGTGCCAGGATAGGGGAACGGCTGAGTCCGTATATAAGTTTATGCTGCGTCGCTATGGCGGTAAGCTGGCTTCCTGGTTATCCTGTCTCAATATGAAATGTGTCTAATGCAGCATAGATTTCTGTCTTTATCGGAGGTTAAGGTTATGTTCTACCAGGAGAAGCAGGATGGTTCTATAATGAATAACTATGAACACCACATGAGTTTTACCTCAAAGGTAGTTACTATCAATACACAACAGGGTATATAAATCCCAAAGATAACCACTGGTAAATTTACATTTCTATACATGTATCATTAATGTATTATACACACAAACGTCAAACGCGCAAATAGGGTATCTCAAGCTTGCTCAGAAGTATGTCCAGGATGCTCGTCCTGCTTGGCTGGACTGTTGTGGGCAGTCTGTCCGGCCTGCTCCGTGTGAATAGCACCCGCTAGACGCTGTAAACCTTTGTCCCAGAGCTCCTCCTTCTCCTGCTCTAGCACCCTGTTCTCCCACTCAAGAAGCTTTTGCGCATTCTCATTGAGCGATTCCAGCGCACTGTGCAGCTGCTCAGGGTCCCTCGACTCGCGCAGCGCACGAAGTGTATATGCGTCGGGGGTAAAACCTGCGTTTTCCATCTGCTGAACCGATAGTGCGGCAGTCATCATGTCTTGCATTTTAGAGTCGCCCCAGATAATCGTGTTCCAAGTTACGGCGTCGTACTCGATGTTGTGTTTTTGCATCATGGTGCGAATCACGTTGACCGCGTCAGGCTGCCGGGCAGAATTGAATACGCTCAGGAGGATATTCCAAGTCCAGATGTTGGGCTTTGTACGTTTGATGCGAGTACCCTCGACGCTAATATACTCGGAGGGAGGTTCAAGCATATCCGACATAATGGACAGACAGTCGCGCAGATCCGACCCGCGAGCACGAAAAGCAAGGATAAATTCGTTGAAGAAATGAGGGTACGCAGCCATCGGTGCGATGATAGGGTGACTCTCTTCAATAAGCTTGCTGAACTTCTGATAGAGACGGAACACCCTCGAGGTATCCGTCTGGACACGGATATACGTCGCCATAATGAGAAATAGCACTGGCGGCGGTGGCACGTAATTGTGTTCGGCTGCAGCATTCTCATACTGTGGCGGAATAATGCCAAGGTCTTTCAGTGGGCTTACATCGTAATGGCGACTGTACCGGTCCAGCATATCCGCAAAAGCCCCGGTTGATCCGGCTTTGATATGTAATTCTTTCGTTCCAAAGATGAAATGAGCATGGAAAATCTTACTTGAAATGAAGGGATTGTCTTGCAACTCCTCGCGAGACGAGATTTCATCCAGAAGTGCCTGGACACGGTCACGGTCTAGTCGCGCAACGGCATCCTGTAGTAATTCGAGGTATGTGTATGAATCAATTACCATGCCCTGATCTTTCATGTATTTCAGCATGTCCAATCCCAAATGGGGGTCACCTGTCGCAAAGGCATTTGCTAGTATAATGTTCATCATAATAAGATTCGGTCGGACCCCTAGTTTCAGCAGCTGAGGGAGGATCCGAAAGTTGCGCTCGCCGTCCTCTTCCACAACGCTATCGCGCATGAGCAGGTTGGAGCAATGGCGCGCCACATCTTCCGAGTTGAGCAGCGTATTGTCAGCATCTGCAGCCTGGACCATGCGAAGGCATTCGATTGCCTTGTCAATCTGTCCAGCTTGGGTGAATCTATTCATGAAGCAAAGTAAAGTCGTTGGGGCAATCAGTGATTCTCGTCCTTTCAACGTCTCAAAAGCTTCAGCAGCCTTTTCAAAACCGACTGTCCCAACATAGAGCCTTACTCCGCGTTGGGTAACGGCAATGACCGGCCATCGGTCTGGGCCCATACAAGTCTCTACCGCAGAACGATATATGTCTGTATGAGCCTCTTTGTTGTGAAAGAAGCGGATGTACGCCATACAGTCACTAACCATCGTGAAGGGCGGATATGGTTTGGAGTGCGTAGCCAACAGAAATTCGGCAAACCTATTGGGCGACTTTTGTAGCAGCCAGAGGGCTATCACCGGCCAATAAGCTGCTTTCGTTCCTTTATATAGTGTCTTCCAGACATCTTTGAAAGCATCAATGCCCTCTTCTTCGATCTTCTTGATGTATTGAATAGCAGACTGATACCGTTCCGGAATTTCCCATGTATGATCTTGCTCATCCAGATTGGCCGTGTAAATTTCCCGGTATGCCGAGTTCCACCACTTTACAGTGCCTGTATATGGATACAAGGAGTCTAGCCGGAGACGAACCTCAAAGTCAAACGCCTCCTTACTAAGCACTCTGCCCTGTCCTTGCAACGCGGACTGACAACGGTGGATAGCGGCCTTCACGCTCTTAGGAACCTGGCCGTTCGTTGGTACGTATGATCTCCCTGCCTCCGTGTCCCGTACTGTGTAGCGCGATAACAGATCCTTTCTAGGTGTGAGCCGTTGTGACTTAGCTTTTCGTGGCGGGGACAGGTCATTTCGGTCTAGCTTAAGAGAGACGAAATCGATACCGTCTCCATCTGGAGGCTCGCTCGATGGAGGTGACGGTGAGCCATATTGCTGCAGCCGCCGTGTCTGTTTCTGCTTCTGTTCCGTCTTGAACTTGGGCGCCGAGGACTCCGGCTTTGGATCGCTACTGTGAATCGGGGTTCTTTTGGCAAGGTCCGCAAGACGACCGGCGCCGGACCTTAAGTGATTATCAATGGCCACCTCCCTAGGGTCCTGTGATGTTGAGTGGAGGCGGTTCTGCGTGCCTGTACTTCCTGCGACCCGGCACCATCTTCGCGGCGATGCTCTCGGTCGAGCTCCGGATGTGGGAAGCTGAGCTGAGAGTCTACCCACCGGGAGCGTATACCTGGGCATTCAGGACTTTGCAAATCAATTTGTCGACAAAAGAGAAAGGCACATGCGAACGACGGTGAATGGAGGAAGGAAAAGAATTTGGTTAAGGCCGGCGGAGATGACAGGGACTGGAGGAAACTAAGATTGTGGCTAGTGCGGCTGTACCCAGAAATCAAAATCGTTCTTTTAACTCCACCACTGAGAACGCCTCGTTTCCCGCAATCGATCGACCTTGCGGCCTTTGACATTGTCCTCCCAAGAGAGTCTTTTATTATACGTTGAGCTCTCTCAAAGCTCAGACAAATAAACAGTCAGTGTATTCTTCTAAAGAATCGCAGTCGATGTCCTCCAACGCTTCTCTCGAAGCCGCTGCCACCGAGCGCAAGGCCCGGCTTGCAAAGCTCGCTGCTTTGAAAAGGAAACAGCCTGAACCCGAACCGCTTGGCGACGAGACGGTATCTAACGAAAAGCCCTCAGATGAGGCCCAGGATATCTCCCGAACATATCTTTCTGGCCGGAACTATGATCCAGAGACGCGCGGGCCAAAACTTGGCTTTGAGCAAGCTCCAACTGATGGCCAATTGACTCTCGAAGAGAAGGCGGGGGAGATCGCAAGGACTGCTGCTGAGCAGGCGGCAAAGGAGGATGAAGCTGATCAACCGATAGATCTGTTCAAGCTTCAACCGAAAAAACCGGACTGGGATCTGAAGCGCTATCTGGACGAAAAGACACGGGTGTTGAATGTCAGAACAGAGAACGCCATTGCTAAACTGGTACGTCAACGAATCGAGAATGCACAACGTGCAGGGAAAGAGAAACCGCGGTCCAGCGACACAGAAGGAGGTGGTGAGGAAGTTGGCATTGAGGGGGAGGCGTTGGTGGAAGGTATCCATGTCCGCGAACAGGAGGCGAAAAGTGAGGACGAGGATACGATCTAATACTTGATACCCCCTCTACGGAGATTGATTGCATGTAATGATTTTTTGGCGTCCGGGTGATTCAATATTTTATTGCAGGAAGGCGTTTGTAATGGTAGAAAGTTGCATTGCTAAGAATGGGGATATACAATGTTTTAATCTTGGATAATGCCCAAGATGGGCCACATTACAAGAGACGTAAGATACAATTGATTATAATAAATGATTACTCCCACTTATCTCACTGGTTCACTAATTACCCCTGTTCATGGCCTGAGTGAGAGCAAGCCGCTTGCTGAACGGACTCAAGCTTCGTTCACGCCTTCGTTGCGGAGGATCATTTTTCGGCCGTGGCCTTTGTCCGCCATCATGAGCACGTACTGCATCCGGCGTCAATGATCGCCGCTCTCTCGCGATTCTGCTTCTTTCTCTGCTACGACTAAGTGATCGATCCCTCCGGCTCCTCCGTAACGATGATCCTCGTCGCCGGCCTCTCTCATTTGGGCTAGAAGCACGTCGCTTTCTTCGAATATTGCGCTCAGTTTCACGATTTGAATTCGGTAATTTGCTGTTCTCAGCAAAGTTAGGCGAGTCGGCACTGTCCGAGGAATTGTCGCTGTACCGTCTTTTGCGTTGACTGTGAGGCTCTCGACTTCTGGTAATTGGCGAGCCATCTCTGCTACGATATTCCGGAGACTGCGAAGGGGAACGATTCGTTGAGATTGTGGACACAGAGGTAGATGAGGAAAACGACGCAGATCGCCTTCGTTTTGGAGAGCGTCGAACAAGGTCAGCGTCGTCATCTAAGGAGTCCCGCTGTCTGCCACGCTCTCGCTCCCGCTCTTGCTTGGCCAGGATTTCATCTGCCAAACCACTGCTGTTGGGTCAGAGTCAGCATCGTGTATCCCAAAAACAGTCTTCAATACGGCTAACGTACATTTGGTCCGAGGTTTTCGGAGTTTCGTATGTTAATTTAGGGACAAGATCGGGATTCTGTAGCTGCTGCGTGCGAGATGGTCTCGAGATATACGGTCTTTGCTGCGTTGTCACCTTGCATTCGTAACTATAATGACGTAGGACAGGTAAGCAAAAGATCCAGGGCTGTTGGAATAGGAGGACATATCTCGTTGAAGGCATTTTTGGCACAACGTCGAAGGGGTGGCCTTTACTGGACCTCCTCCTGCGCGGGCACCGGGAGCGTTTCGATATCTGTTCATTAGGGACGACACAGAAATATGACGAGCAAACTTCAAGTACACTTAGAACGGTTTTCCATGCGAACAACAATCTGTTCCAAGAAATTAGGGATAGACAGGGCGAAGTAGTTCTGATAGAAGAAAAGCGCCGCTTTGGCGACACAACCAACCAGACGCAGGCGCCGAGGTCGCTACACGCGCGGCAAGCGCAAGGCGGTTGCAGCCTAAACCCCACGGAGAAAAACGCTGCTCGGACTTCTTCGTCAGTCGATCTTTCGTTACAACCCTTCCCCAACTTCGAGGCTGTCTTCGCCACGCCCAGACTGTGTTCTGCCTGCCCTACTGCTCATTAATTATTGGGGGGGGAGGTTTTTTCCTGATAGCTCCTGAAAGATTATCTGCGCCAGCATCCAGAGCCTCTTCTATAGGAGCCTTCATCCGTGTTCCCACGCTACGCCACTACCACATGGGATCCGGCTTTCAACGACTCGCGATTACACACACAGCTTATTCGGTGGCTTTCCAGTCTACTTCATAGATTACAGCAATCCCTTATGGCGAACATCATATTTCAAAGAGATGTCGCTAATCTGTTTGGGCTCTGAAGCGAGAGATTTTCAGTGATTTGGTCTGTTTTCAACGTGCGGAGTCCTTACTCACCTCTACGACGACGTAGATTACAAGACTCTTGTGTGTGGTGTTTATTTGACCTATTGGCTTTCCGTGCATGATGGCTTCGAAGACGTCAGGGCACGCCTCTCGGCCCTCGTTTGCAAGAGTAAGTTCTTTTTGTCTTCGGGGCCAGTAATTCAACACATGCCAATAACAATTGCTTAGATTGTCGCTATGCCGCCGCCCCCAAGACCCCAATGTGGTCCAGCTACCCATGATGGAGCAGAACTACCCACGACTGAGGAACTGAAATGCTCACCGGCATCAAACCCATCAGATACCACACCACCCACCCAGCCAGACCAGAAAGATACCAAAGATGCCCCTGTCATACAGGGTCTTGAAAGCGAAATGGAGAGCTTGACGGTGAACGATCAGCATGGATCAGAAGGCTCCCAATCCTCCGCTGAAGGTCGTGCCACCGGAGCACTGCAAAGAGAACCATCTTTCGACGATGACCAAACCCATCTGTCAAACAGTTCAACGAAGCCAACGAGTTTTGATTCGAAGAGTATGGCTTCCGTGACTACGTTCGCGATGGACGAGAAGGACTCCCTTCGACCTGATGATAGTGCCAGTGTGCAGGCTGCAGATGAAGAAGAATCTCTGTCTGGCGCTGCGTCTGGTGCTGCCAACTCACGTACAGGCTCGGAGGCTGGCACTAGGGGATTTCGTGATCCCTTTAGAGAAGGAAACAGTCAAAAAATCCGTGGCCTCATCCCAACAGTCATGCAGCGGTATCCCGATGGGGATATTCGTGCCGCAAACATAATTTCTCCAGATGCGGTGTCCAACAATTTTGTAGTCACCAACCAAGCGGAGTTTCAGCCCGGAAGGACCCTCAATGGGTACCCGTTAGAGCCAGATGAGAAGCTGTTAGAAGCTATGGGCTCGCCCAAGGATCGTCTTTTACTCTTACAACTTGAGGAAAAGATTCGAGATTTCATCGAAGATTCTAAGTGAGTGCCCTCTTTTTGCCTTTGGCTCAGAAGATACATTTGCTAATCTTACTCCAGAGAGCAATCTTTGGAGCTACCACCCTCAAACGCCTTCGGCCGTCTCCTGGCACACAAGCTTGGAGATTACTATCATTTGACCCATTTCGTGGATAACAATGCCACTTCCGTTCGACTTCACCGTACCCCATTCTGTAGATTGTGCGTGCTCTTCTACCGCTAAACGAATGCTTTTGTGCTGATTGTAACCAGACCCACACCATTATCGTTGTTACGACCATCTGCTTCCAACCACACCTCTTCATCCAATGCTCCGGCCATGAGGATCATGCGGCGTAATGATCAAACTGGTGACCGTCGTTCAGCTAATGTTAGCACTGCAGCTAGCTCTTCGGCACCTTCAAAGCCTGCCTCGGAAGCCGAAGGTGATGCCACCACTGATGATGAGCCAGCAGGGTCTTCGGTTGGAGCTACTCCAGCAAAAGACCGATCTACGATGAGTCGCGAAGAACGTGAAGCAAAATATCAGGAAGCCCGAGAGAGGATTTTTCGAGATTTTCCCGAGTCAAAGGCAGGCGAGTCACCTAGTGGCGACAGTAGTGCAGATATGTCTCGTTCAAGTTCAGCAAGCGGCAGGAAAAAGAACTTCAGGCAGAAAACGCCCCATGACGATAGTTTCGAGGCAAGGTCCCAGTTCAACGCGTATTATCCTGGGGTCCCCTACACACCAGGATCAGCGCCAGTGGCATTGCCTAACGCAACGGCTTTCAACCAACACCCTTATATGGTTGGCCCAGGTGTTTCACCACCTAGCATAAACTACCCTCCTTCGGGCACACAGACTTCAGCCGGTTACTCAAATGTGAATAGCGTGTCTCAGTACTCTATGAATATGTCCCACATAGGACAAACTGGCTCATGGCAGGGTCCTGCTGCACCCCAACAATCCCCATATCAAGGGTACGCTGTCCTCAATCAACCCACGCCGATAATGGGACCTGCGCAAAGCCGTTCACCTACGTTGATGAATAACTACGGTCATCAAAACTTTGCACAATCTCCACCTCATGGATCGACGTCATGGACTAGCCAGCCCTATCCAAATAACTACCCGCCGTCCTATCAGCGCAGTGGACCGATGCAGTGGCAAGGTTACCCCTCGAACTCGATGACCGCGGCAAATTCGAGTCCGTATCCTTATGGACACCCTCCCAGCCAGCATTACTCTTCACCAGGACAGAATATGATCGGTCATCCAGTTCCTGGCAGCTACAACAGACCGAGCTTCAACCCACAGACGAGATCCTTCGTGCCGGGAGGCAACTCGGCAACAAATCGATATCAAAACAAGGGTGTGGCTCATTCCGCTAATGGGGCATATGGCAATCCTCAGTTGAACAGTGCACAGCAATGGACAGGTTATATGGAGAACAATGGTCAGCCAGCAGCTCATACATCGCCTATGTCCACTAACCGGAATCACAACAACCCAAATGGACCGCCGCAAATTTCTCGTGCCAACCAGCCTGGCCACAACGACTCGATTGCGAAATGGGGCACGCCAGCTCATTTGCCTCCTAAACCGCCTCCGTCTGAGGTGCCCTCAGATTTCGATGGCAACGTTCGTAACCCTCCGATTTCAACGAATCACTTTTCAAAACCCCCCTCATCGCAGGCAAGCAACGGGCCTCTGGTCGTATCAGGAGGAACAGGTGCTTCAAAGTCAAGTTGAAATTGGAAGCAGTCGCTGTATACTGTTTGCTTTTCCATTTTTGATCTGTTCTGGTTCTAACATGCCAATATCTTTTTGTCATGTCGACCCGACAGTGGCTCATTGGCGTAATGAACGGCGTACCGTGGAACCCTTGTGGCTGTGTTGTCAGAATGGAGGGAGGAAGGCATCAAAGCATTTTACAAAGGCGCTTATTCGGAAACATGCCACTGCATCATCGTAGTTGGCCTTCTTCGTTTTTTACATGTAGCAAATGAAAGATTCAGAATATAGCATAGGTGATTGTATGTTTGTTGGTTATAATTTACAGTTCTGTATGCGATCAAAAAAAGGAATCAGTTCGAGAATGTACAGGCTGATATCTTCAGGCTCATGCGTAACTAAATGATTACCTTGATGCTATGAGACTCAATTAGTCACTTAAATAAAATTACAGATATTCTCACACCCATCATGTTCAAATCCGCTAAAGGTATGAGACAACTCCAAGGTTTATTTCGAATCATCTTCCTTCTCCTTTCGTCCTTCCTTCTTCTTCTCTTCCAGACTAATTTTAGCAATCGCCTCCTCTAGCTGCTCAACCCCGTCTTTCCGGAACTGGGTGGCCTTTCGAACATTCATGGCATCCAGCTCGGTCAAGGTGTCAATGCCGTTTTCTCGTCGTCGCGCAAGTGTCCTCGCTGTAAGTGCAAATCTCATGTCTTTGGGTCCGTCAACTAGTTCCAGAATGGCGCTGGGCGCTTGGTCATCTTTCTTGGGCTCGACGCGGAGAACCCGTGTGTATCCGCCAGGTCTGTTGGCGTAGCGTTCTCGCAGGGGACCGAAAAGTTTTGGGATGATCTCGTGGGGAGTCTAGATTTTAGGGGCGGTTAGTCGAGAACTTCTCACGTTCACGGACATGGACCAATTGTAAAAAAATCAAAAGCGAAAGAACCTAAAAAGAAACGAGAGAGAGGAGAGAATCATACGTAGAACGTGGCTATAGCGCTCCTTCGACTTTGCTCCGTGTTCTTCTTCCCCAGCGTGATGAGTTTCTCGGCGAGACGTTGCGCCTCTTTGGCTTTGGGCCATGTCGTTGTGATCGATTCATGTTTGAATAGGGACGTGACGAGATTTCGAAGGAGAGCTTGTCTGTGAGATGATTTGCGACCAAGATGGCGGTACTTGCCTGCGCCACCAGCCATTTTGTATCAACCTTCTTCAGACAAGAAGGGAAAAATCGAAAGGGAAAAGATAGGCTCGTGGCCGAAACCAAACCAAAGGGCTGGAGTCAGCAGGCAATCGAAATATGATATCTAAATCAGATAGAATAGTTTATTTGGCGTATGAGTTCAGGGGTCCTCGCATATATTAATGGCTTTGTGGTTAGAAACAAAAATTGGTTAGTCAATGCAATACGCGGCGGTTTGGAGTTTCGAGCGAGACTTCCCCGATCCGCTGCTCTTTAGACTCGGCCAATCAACAGCCGCACGCCACAATCTCGATCCTTAACTCGCGCCAAAGCCCGATTGCTCTACCTCGACAACTGAATATCTGGACTTCTTTTCGTACAATCAAACTGTTGGCAATATGAGGATTTCTCTAGGATCTGTGCGGATGTAACAAATTATCTTGGGTCTCCAATCAGTATATCGTGTCAAACCACATGAAGACGACAGGCAAGTCGCATGACCATTGAATTAAATCAGCGAATCTTTTACCATCCCTCATATCGATTTTGTTCGGGATACAGTTACCAACATGGGCGTCATAGCCGGCTTTGTACGTCTCTTCTTTCCTTTTTTTCAACACAGTCAAATCACTGTCTAACTTCTAACTAGTTCACTGGTTTCACCTTGACGACCTCGATCCTCTATCTCAGCGTCCAAGTGCACCGCTCAACACGGATACAACAACGAGACGCAATTCGCGAACAGGTCGCCATCCTGAACAACATTGCTTCGCCTCTCGGTGCTTACTATAGACACTTCGCACAAGAAGAACCCACAGACAAATTTAAAGCTGTCCCGGCAAAGAAACCCTCCGCGGAGGATTTACTCAAACATCAATGGAATAAAGAGGTTGAGACGCTGGCTACAAAGGCGTTGAACTTGCGATGGCACGATGTTGCCAAGACTATGACTGAGAACTTTAAGACGATATCAAAATTTGTCAAAAAGGATTGATTTATTTGGATGTTCCGCGAGGGCTGAAGATATCGAATTCACATACGGGAGGGGAGCTTGGGCGTGGTCTCTTATTTCAAAAACATCGAGTATGCATGTGGACTCGAGCAATGGCGTCTGGCGAAATCGTATACCTGTTTATTTCTGGTTTCACCTTTACTGTTTTATTACATCTGATAACCTTTGGATCCCACAGGGTGGGTCGATTCGGTCTATAAGGATCTCTGAACACCACGTTCTTGCGTACACAGGTCAGAAAGTAGTATAGGCAAGACTCTCTGGCTAGTGAGTGATCGCAACCTTCTCTGCATACCAGCAATGCGCGGGAGGAAATAATTGCTGCTGGTAAACTGCCCATAAGGCGCGGTGCTGGGGATTGAATGGACCCGCTTGAGTCTCGGTTCAAATCAAGACGGAGTAGCATCCTGCTACTGCCGTAGAGGAAATGAAGGAATGAACAAGGAACAACAGCTTGTTCATCCGGTTGTGGATGTGGGGGCTGTTTGGACGCCCTCGCTCGCACTGTCGCTCCATATATCTTTGCTCTCCCTCTCTACTGCGCGCATTGCCTCGGCGACCTCCTCAAGGCTAGCGACCACATCCAGCACTCCGTTGTTCACTCGGTCAAAGTACAAATCATTCGCCTCACGTCTGCGTCGAGCTTGTTGTAGGTCTTTCTCGGTCTCAGCTTCAAGCGCCCGGTAGGTCGCCGCGCTATCTGTAGCCGGCTGGTTTCCTTGTGCATAATCTTGTGTCTGGTCTTTACTGTCTGTCATTGTGAGTGGATCCTCTTGATGGTCGACATCGTCTACCTCGCCCCTCGTCCATGCCTGAGCTAGCTTGAGCTGCTTCTGCCGCAGTCTTTCAAGAGCCTGTGAATGTTCCTCGCCAAAAACGTGTTCCCCTCTGAAGGCGCTCAGTTCTACTTCGGCAAGCGTGTTTTGCATTTCCTGCCATAGCACCTCGGCGCTGTCGACGTCTCGCTGCGACTGTGTTCGTGTCAGGAAGGGCGACAAGCTCCTATTCCCTTCTGATGATGCAGCAGAGTTCCTAGAAGTGCGCGATCTTTGGAACGTCGGACGCTGAAGAACGCTTGTCGGCGCCGTGGCTGACGCCTGGGTGATGGGCAGCAGCCCAGCGTGTAGCGAGTTGTTCGATGCATTATGTGACGGTGGTCCTTGGAAGAGTGATGGAGGCGGTAGACGCTGAGAGCTGGTCATTGCAGGAGGTTTTGGTCGTGGAGACAGCGACATTCTGAATCATGCAATGTTAGTACAAAACGCCAGAAGTTATCACAAGTAAAATGCTCGCGAGCTTGTATCTTGACATGAACAAGGAGCTTAGATAAGGCAGTCACTTGGTCCGCCGAGGCTGCTCCGGCACTAGTCTGTTTCGGGCCACTGGCGGGCCCGCACTTCGCTTAGAGCACAAACCCACATTCTCGACTCCCGCAACGCAAGAACACCAGAGTTGGATTCGACTTCGACTTTCGACAATCAACACTCGCCATCCGGCCATATCCATCTAGTCGGTACGTTACCCTACAATCTAATTGTTTTTCGTGATAATAAACACAGTCGCGCCCTTTCGAATGCTTCTGCAGCATCTGTCACGTTTTCCAATTTCCATGTCTTCAGTCGCAAGGAACTATCAAGAAAAAGTTTTAATCTAACGCTTCTTTTCTTTTCGCAGAATTAACACGGACATCACGCCAAGATGGGTAAGGGTAAGCCTCGTGGTTTGAACGCCGCTCGCAAGTTGAAGGACCACCGTCGTGACCAGCGATGGGCCGATCTGTCCTTCAAGAAGCGCCTTTTGGGAACTGCCTACAAGTCGTCTCCCTTTGGTGGCTCTTCCCACGCTAAGGGTATCGTTCTCGAGAAGGTCGGTGTTGAGGCCAAGCAGCCCAACTCGGCCATCCGAAAGTGTGTCAAGGTGCAGTTGATCAAGAACGGCAAGAAGGTCACCGCTTTCGGTGGGTTCCCATATAATAAGAACAGCAAAATGTCAACAGCAGACTAACATTGAGTGCAGTCCCCAACGACGGTTGCCTTAACTTCGTCGACGAGAACGATGAAGTCCTCCTCGCCGGTTTCGGTCGCAAGGGCAAGGCCAAGGGTGATATTCCCGGTGTCCGATTCAAGGTTGTCAAGGTCTCTGGTGTCGGTCTGTCTGCCTTGTGGAAGGAGAAGAAGGAGAAGCCCCGCTCGTAAACAAAACGTACGAGCGTTGCGAGGTCGGTGGGATGAGAGACGATGTCGGAGTTGATCCTTTTCTTTTTCTTTACGAGTTCGAAAATTGGAACGTCGACGGATTTTCACGACTTATGTCCGCCTGCAGCCATTTCGAAGAACAGAGAGAGAAAAGAGAGCGAGAAAAGAAAAAAGCAGAAAAGGTAGCACCACAATAATGGCATCAGGGAACAATTAAATTCTTGATTTGTGCGGGAGACATTATTATGGAAAACAAAGTGATCAATCAGCGGCGTCATGTGAAACTTTTTGTTAAGGAAGGGTCTTGAATTATATCTCTCTTAGACGATACCGCCTTTTTTATGTTTCCTGAAAACAGCACCGTCTGTTTTTATCCTGCACAAAATATAAATGAACTTTTAAAACAACCTTATGGTTTTCAATGTGTAAAAGAGCGTAAGCCAGCCGTCTTCTAACAATCAAGCATCCGACTCATTGCGGTAAGTTAGTCTTGGATTCAGCTTTTTTTGCCAAAAGCTACATACTTTTTCCATTGACTTTGATCTATCTAGTTTAGGATTTAAGGAGTTAGCTAATTACTGGGCCCTGGCGACACCCGCTGCATCAGCTTGGGCCGAAATCTTCTTCTTGTAGGCATTGACATCGCCGTCAAACTTGGTCACACGGCCATTGTCACACACCCACAGACTGGTACAGACATTTTGAAGCATGGTGACGTCGTGAGACACCATGAGAACACCGCCCTCGAAATTCTTGAGCGCGTCTGACAGGGCATCCATGGCTTCGATATCCAAGTGATTGGAAGGTTCGTCCAGAACAAGAATGTGCGGATTGGTCAGAGACAGGCAGGCGAATGCGACACGGGATTTTTGGCCGCCGGAGAGCAAGCCCAGTTTCTGAAGACCGGTCATACCGGTAATACCAAATCTGGGCCACGTTAGCTGGTCCGGTATGAAATTGGGATCGGTGAAGAGAAAAAACTCACGCTCCAAGATGACGACGATATTCCTCGTCCGTTTTGCCGTGGTAGTGCTTCGACATAAATCCGACGGCGCTATCGTTCAGATCGAGAGCATCGACATGATGCTGAGCAAAGTAGCCGACCCGGAGTCGAGGGTTCTGGGAAATCAATCCGCTGGTAGGCTGGAGTTGTCCGATCAGAAGTTTCAACACCGTAGTTTTACCGGCGCCGTTGGGTCCGACAATACCAATACGAGAGTCGAGTTGTACATCCAGATCGACATCGCGAAGTAATGGTTTGTCCTTGGTGTAACCAAAGGCAACGTTCGTCATTTGGATGATTGGCGGAGAAAGCTTTTCAACTTCGGGAAACTTGAAATGGACAACATATTCGCTCTCCGGAGGTTGGAGGACAGGCATGCGTTCCAGCTTTTTGATTCTTGATTGGGCTTCTGAGGATTTGGCAGCGTTATACCGGAATTTATCGATGAAAGCTTTTGACAGTTAGCTAGTGCTACAATTAAGATGCAGAAAAGACCGCTTTGGTCGACCAACCTTGCAGATGCGCCCTTTGGGCCATTTGGTTTTCATATTCACGCTTGGCATTCTTCCTTCGTTCTTCTTTGGTTGCGTAGAACGAGTCTGTACGGATTGTATATTAGACACTGGAGTGGCAGAGCAGTTGAAACAGCCATCTTACCAAAGTTTGAACCCTTGTAATAATCCAGTCTTTCTGAATGCTGATGGATAATGTCTGTAGCCACCTCGTTCAAAAAAGAACGATCGTGAGAAACGACCAACACGGTACTAGGGTATGATTGAAGATAGTTTGACAAGAAGGTAATTGATGGAACATCCAACATGTTCGAAGGTTCTGTCGACAGATTAGCAGATGTTATCGACTTGAGAGAGGTCAGGGAAGTATACCATCCAGCAATAGAAGATCAGGTTCGCAGAAGAGGGCACGGGCAAGGGCCAAGCGCATCCTCCAACCACCAGAGAAGGTCTTGGTAGCAAACTGTTGTCGTTCCGGGGAGAACCCAAGACCAGCCAATATGCTAGCAGCACGAGACTCGGCCTTGTCGGATTCCATCTCGGCAAGTTTTGTGTGTATGTCAGCTAGCGTGATGTCCAAGCCGTCCCTTTCGTGGTCAAGTCTAGCAGCATCTTTCGACGTGTCGGCTAGAGACGATCGTTCGGTATCGATATCGGCAAGCTTCTTGGTGATTTTCTACGCATACATCAGTACCAGAATCGCATTAGGTAGATAGCCCGTAGGATAACTGACATCTTGCTCCTGGAGCAGGTGCTTTCGCCACACATCGGCATCCAAGACGGCTTGGAGGGCGGGTGTATCGTCACCGGTGATCTAGAGATAATTGGATTCTCAGTGGAAAGTATAGAACAGTAAGATGAAGAGCGCACGCACCTCTTGTTCGACGTGTAAAATGGATATATGCGTCGGAATTGCAACTTCTCTGCGGCTCAAAGCACGAAGCAAGGTCGACTTTCCGATACCGTTTTGACCAACCAAACCATATCTTCGACCGTAGGCCAGTGTCAAGGAGGCATCAGTAAGAATGCGCTGGCCACCAATAGATATATCTATGCCGTCGACCTTGATATCCTTGCTCTTGGACTGAGCATCGGCGCCCATCTGCAGAGGATTGACGGCCATGAAGAACTCTTCGTAAGATTGAGTGCTATCAGGCTGGTCAAGTAGTCGCGATGCTTCGTACTCGACATTCTTCAGGATTTTCTTATCCTGCTTGGCCCTGATCTTCCGTTCGGCCTTTTCGAGCTTCTTTCGGTCAACGCGAGACTCCACTTTGCGCGTCGAGGCAGACTCCAGGTCGACTGTTCCGCCCGCTAAGGCCAGCGTCGAGGACACATTCTTCTGCAAGCCCACATTGATGGTCTGATCCAGCTTCTTAGCGGCAAAGGGCATCTGCCGGCGCTCGGCATCGACTCCGTCGGCGGCATTCAGCGATGATATGAACTTCTCGACCAGATTGCGAATGGCCTTTTCGTTCTCCGGCGAGAAGTCTCCCGATGCGGAGACGAGGATTTCGACCACGGTCTCCGCTGCTTCGGACAATGGCGAGGGGGAATTGGCATCGGTATCTTCCACATATGCATGTGAGGCATGGGTCAAGTAGCCCTGCGGTTAAATTGCGTTCATTCAGTCTTTTGATTGATTCTATCATTTTCCGGCGGCCTTGTGTGTGACCGACTTACCACCGAGTATTCGGAGACCACCCTATCCAGGCCAGGAATTTGCGCTTGGAGTTCCGCCTCCATCATGAGCAATACTTGCGTCGGTAGCGTTGGCCACAGATGCAACAATACCTTGTTGATTGATCGCAAGAAGCTTTCGAGAACGTCAACTTTCGTGGTGGGGTTGGCGTTGAGACTGTGGACCGTGGCAGCCAATCAGCGGCGTCGCTGGAGACACTCACAGATCGCACTACATGGTCTCAAGATCTGACGACCATGAATAAGCACAGTATAACTGACAGGAGGAGATTACTGTCTGACGAAATTCTACTGATATAGAGTACGCGCAATACCGAAAGGCGCCTTCATACATTTATGGCCATAATTGTACGGTTCAGGAAAATACTTGACAAGAAAACTTGGACGTGCAGGATTTTCCTTTTGTTATTGTAAAATCCATCCATACTCGACTGCAAAGGCTAAGCTTAATGAGTGTGGTATAATTGAAATAGACATTACAATAGTGCTGATAATAATAACACACAAGCATCTTTCAGTTCGATACATCCCATTTATCATTGCTTGTGCCCCAAGGTGAAACAGGCGGTAAGCGCACACCACACAGTCGGAGGAGCCGGAGAGGCCGTTTCCCAGTTGGCCAGCAGGCTCACTAGTAAGTAACTAGGGCGGTTAACACATCCTGCCCAAAACAAGAATCGAACCCCCACCAGCGTGACGCAATGCCGCAATATCACGGATATCTCTTTTGCATCACAGAGATCACAGCGCTAGCGCCAGATCGCGATAGCCCGTACGGAGGCAAGAGCCTGTAGTGTCGCTCGCCCAAGAAACTTACGAGTGCTCTCTCTCGCTGCTCGCAGGTCAATGTGCACTGTGGCATTAGTGTCGATTGCCGGCGTCAACATACACTACAACCACATCCCTGGTGATAGGAAAGGCGATAATAGCCTAATACAGGACGATTATTGGCTGCTCCTTGCAGAAAGGCTTGCCAGATCGCACCCCTCTCATTGGCTCTGGAAAGACGGATACCCCCATGTGAGTGCCATTCTCGACCGCTGATTGGTCCAGCGAATGACTCGGAGAGTTTAGCCACGAGACATATGGCACTAGCCGGATTCGGACGTAACAACCCTCGTTCGCATCCTGGCTGCAGTATACTGAGCACAGGTATCGTATCTGCCCTTCCTGCATCACAGCTGACAGACCTGTAGAAGTACAGAGTATTCTACCGACCAGCCCATGTACCTACCGAGGTGCTCCATGACCTGTATTATGTACGTACAGTTACAGCCGCAAGTCACGGCTAGTCAGGAACGGATCAAGGACTCCGTAAGCAACCAAGCAAATAAACCGATTTTGGTCGGGTCCGACTAACGAACTGCTTCAGCGGTCCAATCACAGGGCTACTAGGAAATTAAAAGCAACAATCCTCTTACAATATTGCGAAATCTTATTTTAGTTTTCGTCTTACTATGGGCCTGCTAGGCTGAACCCGGCCAGCTGTAAGGCTGCACCAGCGAGCTATTTCCAGCATGCAAGGGATTGCGGTGCCTGATTGGAGGCGGATGGGCGCTTTATCGATCCCCNTTTTTTTTTTTTTTTTTTTTTTTTTTTTTTTTTTTTTTTTTTCCTTCCTCTCTTCCTCAGGATGTTTTTTGGTCATGTTACAACTTTCGACCATTGACTGTTTGTTCATTTATTTCCTGCTGCATATTTTCATCTTTTGCAACCCGTATCAGCCAATACCCACTCCTTTGGCGGTGCAATTTCAATTACGGGGTAGTTCCTCGCAGAACTACCCTTCTTTTTTTTTTATTTTTTATTTTTATTTTTTTTTTTTTTTTACTTCCCTGGCTCGAATCATTACGTATCCATCCTGGCGGCACAGAAAACCGGAAACCCTGGGGAGAAAAAAGGAAAAACCGGACCTTGGCTGGAGATGCGAATACGAACATAGAATCAGCGACTGGGTAGGACAATGAATATACTGTTTGTTGCATAACGAGGATACTACTTAGCTGAAACAATGAGCATTATCATACCTTGTATGTAGTAATATAATAACAACAATACTCTATGAGACAATTTATTGTAGTATTTGTTTGGAAGAATGATAGGCCGGCAGCCTTCCCAGCTCGGCCGTCTGGTTGCAGTTTCCTTCCCTGGCGGGCTTGTGTTGTTGTTGTCCGTCCCTAGCGCGAACCTTCCCCAGCCCTGTCTGGCCCCGGCCGTGCCTGCCTTCCTCGTCTCGGTCCCCCGAAACGTCAACAACAAAACCAGCAACGATCACGACAGCAACAACAACAGCACCAAACGACTTCTTTTCATACTCATCTCTTCTTATTAATCATAATGCTCACTGCCATCTCCTAGCGACGAATCCCTGCCCTCCTTTCATCCTACGAGTCCCCTCACAATCGCTTGGCTCCTCTCTCTCTTTTCCACTCCCGCTCTCTTATTCTCCCACTCGCTCGTTCATTCGCACGCCGTTCACCACACAGGCACCGTCACCAACACTGACTCCGCGTCTTCTCTCGTTTTATCGACCTCGCTTGTCCCTCGCGAGGCTACCACCCACTACCCACCACCAGCTCGAGCGTTCATCCGGCTACGACCTCTTGCCGCCAATTCGCCTTGTCTTCCGGGCCGTGTCTCAATCGCCAGGCGAGCGACGCTTCGACCTGTCCTCAGCCCAAACACTCGCCGTCACTGTTACTCACCATCATGTGGAAGGCATTCCGTGTACCACGGCCTTCGATACTCGACTGAGTGCAGGCCTCCTCAGTGAAGCGCGCGCTGCATTATCTACACAATGGAGCATGTTTCCACAGTAAGTAGTTGGTCCCTTCCGATCCCTGTATAGTATACGTTCCGTGTGTTGTGCTAGCTTGGTGTGTCAGCCAGCCAGCCAGCCAAAACCTCCCCCTCACCCCTCCGCTCCGCGACATCGTCACACTCAACTCAGTTGACCCGCCATCGCTGTGCCTGAGTTTGTGCTGTCGTGACATATACTGCTATCCTGCTGGAAAAACTAACGTGGTTGCAGCTCTGTGCTGTCAGCACCGTAGGCATTGCTGCCACTGGCTTCGCTTTAGCGCGACGAGAACCGCAGCAACAATTTTGGACGGATCCCTTCGCGCACTCGAAAATAATCAATGCAAACACGCCTACGCACACCGGGCCGGCGAGTCCGGCTCGACCGGATGCTCCCACCCCCGAGTTACGCGACAGCAAAGGCAGCAGTGTGACTGAATCCAATACAAATCCGGTGTTACCGTACAGGAGGAGAGAACGCAGACGGAGGCAAACATATACAAACACCCCATTGAATATGTCGAGCATTTCTACAGCTCAGGATAGTGCTCCGGCGAGTGGTCGGCCCTCGTCTTCGTGGTTACGACGGCTCTCAATCATATCTTCCAACAGTGGCAGCCCCCTCCCTAGCCCATCGACCGCATCGTCATCCAATGCGTCGTGTGCAGTCTCTCATAGTCGGACCGACTCCACTTCCAAGCTGCCAAACAAGTTGGTCAAACGTTCTGCTTCACAGCACTCAATCAAGGCAACGGGCGAGCGCGATGGCCGGCCGAAGTCTGCAACATTAGCGTTACGTCGGCCAATGACGAGCTATCAACGGTCTATTGATACTGGACATCAGACGAGCGTTAACAAACCATCTGGTCGCCCTGATCCTCCGGGCTTTTTGGACAGCCTATGGCCGGGATCTCGTCACACAGCAAATGCCAGTGGGAGCAGGTGGCGGCCCTATTTCTCCAGAGCGAGTGCGCGACGCAAACACTCGGCGGGGGGCCCTATTGTCACAATCAGCCCTCCAAGCTCGTCAGATCACCGATACTTCTTGGACCAGCCTACCCTGTTGCTCTCTTCCTCAGTTGATATACCTGACGGAAATCCACCAGTATCCCGAAAGCACAGCCTCGGGCGGCCGTCGACTGCGGCCGTGACTACCCCGTCGAAGCGGACTGGTGACGTGAAAACGGTCATCAATTCCCCGGGCTCTGTCAAGAGAGAGAAGCGTCGGCCCGTACGATCGTCCTCCTTTTCCGATGTACATGGTGGTAGGTCGAGATTGCGCAGTAACTCTGTCCGAAGCAATGGCAAATCCCCTGTGATTGGTACTCGCCGACGGGCAATGGACCGGAACATATCGAACCCTCTGCCACGTACGTTTAGCAGCATGCTAGCAGACCAGTCGGAAAATCCTCGACTTCGCCGCAAAAGGAATTTCACTTGGTCTGACAACTTCGCTCGTCCGCAAACTGCCCCACTGAGAAAGCCGTCAGACAGTAAATCACCGCGTCGCTTGGAGGTTTCCCCTAGAACTCATAGCTACCACACCCGCTCCCTTGCGTCGCCAGATGGCCCATCATGCAATGACCCCACAGATTTGGATGCCACTCCGTCACCCCCCTATGGCCCAGGACGAGGTTCTTCCCCTCCAATGGTTCGCTACTCAAGAGTCAAGCGACTTTCAGGAGCTGCTTCTGATCGAGCGTCTACCGTTATCGGCTCTGATGACACCCGAATCTTCACTTCAGCAGACGAGGACGATCAGAGCGATTCTGTCTTCGACTCGTTTCGGACGCGGATATCTTCCACCAGCAATTCTGGACGCCGTGGACCAAACATCGAGACAATCTTTGACGAGCCCTCCAGAAAGGGCAATCCTGTTGACGTCGATGATCTGGCGCTTGACGGTCTGCACCTGCCGTCCTGCACGCCGGATTCCTCTCTCAGTGAACTCAATTCGTCAAGCACTCCCCTAGCCTCGAACCAAATGAAGGACGGGGATATAACACCAACATCACGCACGAAGCCGGCCACTCACCCCGCCGTCCGCCCGTCACCAACAAAGTCCCATCATACTCACATTTACGAGGTGGACGTTGACTTTGACGCGGAGGATGATGTGAACACCAAGCTTAGCCTACTGCCACAGCATTCTAGCATGGCCCGTTGCGTGGACATTGGCGATTTCGGTGACTGGGATGACGTATCCCCTGACTTTTTGAGCAGCAAACCATTGTCGGGCGCTCAGGCTCCTGCACTGAGAAAAATCGGGTCTGGAATTAGTATTAGAGCGAGCGTGTTTGATTGGTCTGAGCAGACAAGGAACGACCGCGACACACAGGATCCTGACCATCGACCAAGCACTGTTCACGGAAAGCAAAACCCTTTAAGCAGAGGGAGCCGCGGCGCTGGCCGGAAAGCACCGACTACTCTCCATCTTCGCAGCCAGAGCGTCCCCGTCTCTAGAGACGGCCCTCCATCAAATGAAACTCGGCAACCCTCGCTCAAGTTTGGCACCTGGGGTCTTGGCCAGAAAGGCGTAACCGAAGATTGGGATGGCGACTTCGACTTTGGCGATGCCGATGAGCTTTCGGCAGACGGTGATAACATAGCTCCTGGGAATCGGGATCCGTTCGTCATGAAAGTGCCGCAGGCGATCATGGAAACTCAAGCCAGCGTTCATGGACAATATGGGCACGTTCAAGAACTGACGCTCCTAGTCGAGGAACTCAAGCGACTTCGGATTCAGGGCAACATGCTGCAACTGATTCATGGTCCATCAGCCGATCTGTGGAAGGAGGCAGAGGGTATCATCAATCTCGCCACCGTGGAAGATGAAGAAAATGGATTTCCAGTGCCTGCATCACCTTCTTCTTGTGGAAGCTTCGATGACTTTGAATCGCCGCCGCAAAAGGCTTTCAAACGCAGCGATGGAGAAATCAGACGACCGCCGCTCGCCGTCTGGCCTAACCCCGGAAGCAACTCGAGCCCTTCTAGTCCAAAAGATCCGTCGTCCAAGGTCAAGTCGGTACTTGAGACGATCTACCAGCAACGAGAACACTCGATCAATCATACACCGGAGGCTACAAGTCAGTCCATACAGAAACTCCCATTCGATACCCAATCGCTGAAGGATCTTGTCAACCGTGCTGGTATGGTGACACGTTCATTAAAAGACGTGATACGCCGAGCCGAAGGCGTCGCCACATCCCCTGAGCCTCACACGCCGTCTGACCCCCCTTTTAGCCGAA
The DNA here is from genome assembly GCA_001657655.1 of Talaromyces piceae. Classification (NCBI taxonomy): domain Eukaryota; kingdom Fungi; phylum Ascomycota; class Eurotiomycetes; order Eurotiales; family Trichocomaceae; genus Talaromyces; species Talaromyces piceae. Next base: position 2,340,308 of record JNNX01000001.1, read on the forward strand.
TATTCTCCTACTCACGTTGATCATGAATTGATGAACCCCAACGACACTCTTTACATTGCTGGCGGAGCCCGGGAATAGGGAGGGTCTGTGGCGTAGCCGCTCTAGACGCCGGTCAAACGCCCATCCACTGCTGTATATCAGTCCTAATACAATGTACATATCTTGGGCTTGGCTCGCTTGTTGCGATTCATTGTGCATACACGCACGGCCTTGGATAGGTTGAAGTGGCCAGCATAATGACTCTGTCGGCCGACTTCCTTGTCTATTATTTTTTATTTTCCTTTACCTCTTATTCCATCCCTTTCCCTGTCTCTCTCGGTTTTTTTCCTACTGACGAATGCTCATCGAAACCTACGTCTTCTGAGCCATACTGACCTTGGTCGTCTTCTCCTGCCTCCTTTCATTACCTTTCAATTACCCTTTACTCCTCTTACCTTTCTATTGGCCAGTCAGGAACATGGCATTCTTCATTTTGTCCGGATGAAGAAGTTACGACCTCTTTTTTCTACGTACTGAACGACAAAAGACAAAAAGTGTTAAAGAACTGTGCAAGAAAGAAAAAGCATGGCATCCTGTTGTAATACCTTTTTTTATGTTTTCTCCTTCCTTCTTCCGGTCTGTGTTGCATGATAAATTTTCTTAGCGTATATGATATAGCGAAGGGGGACGAATGGAATGGTTTGAATGACGTATCGTTCTTTGAAAAGCTTGTAGTNTTTTTTTTTTTTTTTTTTTTTTTTTTTTTTTTTTTTGGCATCGGCTGTTCATGTTGTATATTTTCGAGCATTAATTTTTCACGATCAGACATGCATGTAGCAATTGTCAGGTTTCTAACGTCATGCCAATCTACAACACGTAGAAGCAAGTAAAGAGAGCAGACTGTTCTGGGCGAATCGCACACTGATCCGGTACTTGTAGTTGTGAAAATCCAGGTTAATGTTTCTAAATGTCCAGAGTCAACCTGCTTTATCCCGGCTTTTTGTCGAGAGCATAGTTACATGTTGACATCGGTTCTTATACGGTAGTACATGGAAAATATTTGTCTACTGAGCATTAATTCATTGCTGGTCTCAACTATACGTATTGTTAACCTGTTGTTGGGCTATAGTATTGGTTTTGAGTCTGCAATACTGTTTGATTTCCTACGGAAAGAGGGAGGTACGAGAGGTGCTATAAACATCGCTCTATATATATATATATATATGTATAGTTACATGAATCAACGGCACCCACATCGCACAAATATCGTTTAGCCGCCCCTTTCAACTCGAAAAACCTTTTGAAATCTACATATGCAGCATAGACTTTACTTTTCAAACTCAAATGTCGGCGCAAACCTGCTCCTCGCTCGGATTCGATGCCCAAAGCGATAAAACAAGATCGGAATCGGCACAAGAACGCCAGCGACACAACCGAGCAGCGTCCCTGCCCAGTTGATGCCCATTCCATTAAACTACATACTGTTAGTCCAAGGGAATAAGAGAAGAAAGGGAAATGGAGGTGAGGATGTGCAACGAACCATGTATGTCGCGAACAGGGGGAAGACAGCTCCGGCGATGGAGCGAAGAAATGTGTTGGCGGCAATGGCAGAGGCGGCGCTGCGATTTGCTTTAGCAGGAAACAAATTTGATAGATCATTGTAGAGCATTAACCTACAATATCAGGTAAGCGTCTACAAGATAATTGAGTGACTGCAGGAAAATGGACAAGAGGCCGAATCCTGTCAAGAGACCAGACAACGTCGGGACAATCCAGTGGGTCGTCGGCTTGTATCCTGCCCATCCAAACCAGAGAAGACCGCCGGAGAATGCAAGGCCGCCTAGAATCGCGGGTGGTAAGCGCCATTCGGGGATGGGGAGGTCGTTGTTGACTTTAAGCTTCCTCTGGTATGATGGCTGTTGCAGAATTATATACAAACCGGCAATGACTTCGCCGACGGCTATTCCAAGATAGGGGAGGCCACCGAGTCCCTTATTAAAGCCGCGAACATGCTGGAAAACAATAGGGTATGCAGTCATGAACAGGTATAACAGACCATAAATGAATGCCATGTAAATACTGAGGAGCAACACAATAGGCTCGGTGAACAGGATCCTCAGAGGCCGACCAAAATTTTTTCGGAGTAACTCGCCCAAATCAATCTCAATTTCCTCCTGTTTTGCATGTATGCCCCAATTTTTTGTCCGACGACGTAACTCGGCGGCCTTGTTTATAAGCACGATGGGTGGGTATGTTTCATCAAACATAAAAATGTCACCGACGAGCGCTGCAGCACCCATGATGCCCGCCAAATATTCTGTCCAGCGCCATCCCAGATGACTGTCTACAATGAATCCGCCAATAGAAGGAGCAAGTAAGGGGCCCATGAACACCGTGATGGAGTAGACGGTGATGGCCATACCGCGATATCGGTTATCGTAGATGTCGGAAAAGACTGCCGCCACCACAGCGATGGGACAGGCGCCGAAGAACCCGCCAAAGAATCGGCAGATCAGAACAGTCTGCAGGTCCTTTGCTGTAGCTACTGCAAACTGAAATAGAACAAACCCGGAAATGCCGAGAAGAATGGGCAGTTTTCGACCACGAAGCTCGGATAAGGGAGCCCAAATGACCGGGCCCGTTGCGAAGCCAAGTACGTACAATGAAAGCCCAAGCAGTGCGACTTCATCAGAGACTTGGTACAGAGTTGCTATATTGGTTGTTACTGTTGCGTACACACTGCTCGTAAAGCTAGAAACGATAGTGTTGTATGCGAGTATGGCGCTTGTCCCGAACCTTTGTCGATTGTTAGTCATGTAAGAGCAAGATTTGTACACGCCAGATATTACTTTTTCATACTCTTCCAGTTCTGTGGGTGTAAAGGGTCTCCGGGCCCGTCAAATTCGACCACATATTCCTCTTGAGGTGCAAGAGGCGGGGGATAGGGCTTCCCAGCACCAAACGGCGGTAGCGGTTTTGTCGATACAGAGATTCTTGACTTCGACGTGGCTCCCACTGTCTCACTGTGCTGCGTCCGCTGCGTGGCAATGCGGCTCAGAGCAGTTGGATGCCTCTCCAGTTCATCATACGTTTGAACCTGTTCCATCGTTCGTGGCTGCTGTGGGGACGATTTGGCAGTCGATGCAGACGTCGATGACGACTGCGAGCGACTCAAGGAAGACCAATCGCGCCCATCGTGCCTTTCAAAATGTTGATAGTTACTGAAGCCATCTTGTTCCCGGTCATCGGAGGCCTTCTCCATGAGCTAGTTCTCTTTGTCAGGGGCGTCTGTAGTGCTCAAATATTGAGTAGCGTCAGCGAGTCTGTGGTGTACGAAAGAAAGTGGTCCTGCCCAAGCATAGTTGCCATTCTGTGAAGTCCATGATGGAATTGCGCAGGGTTGCCTGAGATGGCGGGATGCTCTCGGGATGGGTGAGGTGGAGATGACTTCACCAGTGGGAAAAAGTGGCTGAATTGCCGCTGCGTCTACGCCTCGTCACATGATACAGGTGATGCTATTTTCATTCAGTTGGGCTTTTCTCCTGCAACCGATTTACGAAAGTCATACCACCTACTTAGATTTCTACGGGCCAAAAGACAATACGACAAGCATCCAGGCACTTGGGACTAGCGCAGCGACAATCTTGTCTAGCTGTGCTGTTACGTACTTTTGCAGGACATTGCACCTTGCAGTCAAGCTGTGGATGTTTTAATTAGTATGCATCTGTTCGTTGTTTCAAGTTTTTCGAGTTCATTTCGAACTTGTGAGATGTCGGTCTGTGATCCCTTGCCGGCCTTGTCATATTATCGACCAGTGGACTATGTGGGGAACAGAAGCTCCTTGCACATTATGGCGCTTGACGCTCTGCCTATTTTATGCCTCATGAGGAAAATGATTAACAGGCGTGAGTGATCACGAAGGAGAGTAGTAGGGTTTGGTGGCTAGTATGTTGTGTTCTCCTTACGAGTGTTGCTTGTACCGGGTCGTTTACAAGCCAATGAAGAAGACTTTACTGCAGCTATTGCGTAAGTAACCATCAAGCTTTCCTCACTTTATCATATACCATTTCATAGGGATTATATATCAAGAAAATAACATAGGGTACCTGCACAGAATGAACACAGGGTAGAAACAAGCAAAGCTGCCGGGTGTGGCTTGACCAAATCGAGGGTGCAGGGCAAGTGTCAAGCCACACGGCCCAAACGGGGCGCTGTCTCCTTTGTGGGCTTGCCAATGCGTGTCATGATTGGTGGTGTAATTTGTGTTCCTGACGCTAGTGCAAGAGGAGCTCCATCTGTAGCCGTGTGATTGGGCAAATTGGTGGGGCACTGCCGCTTCGTCCGGAAGTCGAATCCCTTACCAAATAGGGACCAACCTACCGTCGGCAAAGTAGAGTATATTTTCGCTTTCGTCACTAATAAGAGTTTGAACTAGCTGATCCATAGTGTAGTCAATTTGTGTAGAGCTAGCAGCACGATACGCTCTCAAAGCGTAACCGGTCAATTGACTAGAGCTATACCTAATGTGCCTGCATTCAAGACTCTGCAGGTGCAATCGATAAGGAGAGGCTCGGGACGGTATCGTAACCGCGTGACAGCCCCACTAGGGCTCCAACGGTTGGTGGCCCTAAAGGCTAGCGTCGCAGTGGTCCCGCAGCCCCAGGCCCAATCCGCCTGCCAAGAAGACACAGGCTCTCCCCTTAGCCGGTTCGCTCTCGCTCTCGCTCCTCGTCCTTCTTACGCTCCGCTTTCTCTTTCTCTTTCTCTCTCTCTTTCCCCCCAGCGTGTGCGTGTGTGTTTCGTTCCTGTCCGTCCTTCGACAACTTTCCCCCTAGATCTTCAGAGGCCTCCCTCTAGCCATTCCTTTATCAATCACACTCGTTTCGACATCGTCTACTCCAACTGCCGCGGATCTCTCTATCCTTCCTGCCATTTTTTTGCCCATACTACACGTCCGTTTTGCCAGGCATCGGACTTGCAGACGCCAACGGAGCCTACTAATTTTACCCTTTCGTACGACTGTTTATTCGCTCCTAATGTCGACTTGTATATAATCCGTTTGTTGGTGTGCATGTTTCGTGGATAGGGGTGTGCCCTGAAGCATCTGGCTCTTATTCGAGATTTGATCCGCAAGCCACAATGCCCTCTACACGGGGGGTGCGCCATATGCGCCCTCACAATGTCAAGCGCCACATTCATCTGGAACCTATCGAATTCCCGTACAATGACCAGCCAAATCCCACCGCCGTGGAGCCCGCTTCCGTTGTTCGTCGTGCGGCAGAGAGTAGTTCAACATGCTCTTCGGACGATAGCTCGTGCCACAAGTCCAACAGTTCTGCCATGACCACTACCCTGCCTGTTGTTCTTGGGGCAGTGTAAGTTCCATTTTTGCCGTTCCCTCACTGGACAGATCCTGATTTCCTGCATAGAATCCCCATTGTCTGCGCAATTGTGGTTCTCTTTCTCCTGCACAGACGCCACGTACGTAAGCTGCGTGCCGAAGATGCGAACGACAAGCATCGGTCTCTCGACTTTGGTATGGAAGTGGTGAGGGCAGGAGGACAGGCCAAAGGTGGCAACAATCCTGAAATGGGAGAGAAGCCGCACAAGCGCGGAGGTGGAATGTCCCTGGATATCGGAAACAGCCCCTATTTGCTACCTCCGGGACTGCAAAACTCCAAGGAGTCTCTTCGCTCCCTCACCAAAGTGATTAGCGCAGATGACGACAAATACCGACTGGCTGCTCACAGTGACAACGCTTCTTTACATTCGTATCGGTCGCACCCCAAATGGGCTTATGACGACACCTCAAGTGTTGGGGGCTCTACCAGGCATTTGCCCACGGATGACATGCGCAACGGTTTGCTGCAAAATGCGCAAAGAATGTCCAGATCAAGCCCTCCGCAAGGATCGCCGCCTCCAGACATTAATCCTGATGCCCAGAATCCCGCCAGTATGTCTGGTTTGTCCAAGTCCACCAGCTTGAGCGACGCATCGGTAGTTGATGCCCACTTGGACATGCCCAAAGATCACAAGGCCTCCAACTTGCCTATTCAAGAACAGCCTTTGCAGACGAGCTCCCACGGCGAGCCCACTCAACCCCAGAGTCATGAGGAACATGATGCTGGCTCGAAGAAATTATCGGTTGCAGATACTGGACTAGGAGGCTTCCATTTCGGCACTGAAGCCCATCAGACTTTCCACCAGCACGACGACATCCCCACAATTCGCGAAACTCCATCCGACACACATGTGGCACCTACGGCCCCCAGAATATCCCTGCCTCTAAGCGACGCGGCAAGTGACTATGGCGACGACATCAAGTTGGACCAGTTCCCCTCGGTCAACGTGTCGGACGCCGACGAGAAGCCTCATGAGGCGGAAGATGTTCCGCCCGCCACCAACCGCACGACTCAACGATTCACCAGATTCGACGAAGGCTTTGATCCTCACAGGCTCACAGTTGGTATTCGCCCTCTTCCTCCGGAGGATCCGGCCGACAACCCCGAGCAACGAGCCAACCGGATCCGTTCTTTCTACAAGGAATACTTTGACGATACCAAGGGCGGTGCCAATGGTGGCGGCCAAGAAGAATACTATTATGAGGACTTTGGACCGGAATTCTACGACGACCCTGGCGTGTATGATCCGTACTATGGTGGTGACTACATGATGGGCCCGCCGAAGCCGTTCGCCGAACCGATGGGTCGCCGGGCCATGACTCCCCCTCCCCGCTTCCAGGGCCCTCCGAGAACAATGCATTCGTCTGCTGGATTCCGAAGCCCTGGGCCTCGCGCGTACTCGTCTGCTTCGGGTCGACTACCGGGACGAGCTCCCCCCAAGCCTATGCCCCTTCCTGAACCACTACATGTGCTGCCTTCGCCTTCTATGATGTCGGATGACATGTCCGTTCTGCCCATTGACTACGCGCCCGGAAAGACCCTCAAAGACCAGCAGGCAGGGCGGCCAGAATCTCCCCGTGGCGGTCTGCGACCTTATACACCCGCAATGCCAGCTCGTAGCCCGCTTGCGTCATCTTTCGATGACCTTGCCGCCATTCCTAGCCCGTAAGTGAAGCAAACCCCCCTTTGACATGACAGCTTGTCAGGAAGGAGATGTCCAAGTTCTAACGTATCACTGTTCTAGTCACGCTTTGCGGAAGTCAGGAGTCTTCCTGCCTCTGGATTTTGCCCCTCCCCCCCGTTTCAAGAATGACACCGGTAGCGATGCTGGCAGTATTCGTAGCAACCGAAGTGGCATCTCGGCTACCCACAGACACAACATTCGCGCCGGCGCGTATCGGGTCAGCCGTCTTCCGGCTGACACCGTGGGCACGAGAGACGACATCAACACGAGTCTGCGACCCAAGTGGGACATGCGGTAGACAACCAAATGTCAAGTCGACCTTGTGCTATGCCATTCATCTTGCCTCTAATGATGCGTTTTTTTCTCACTTAGACCTATGGTCGCAGTCATGACTAGTTGCAACCAGCCGCCGTGCTATTCAAACACATTAGAGCCTAAACCGGAGTACTTGGGTATATTTTTGTTCTGCTTTTCTGTACCTTACCTTTTACTATTAGCTATCAGGAATTTGACTCTCGGTCAATATCAGGACTGTCATTTGTTGTTTTGTCTTGATCTAGATATGTGTCTCTCTATATTCTTGTATGTATAACAGGCCTGTATTTCCACCAAATGTGAATCGGCAACTGTACGTTATTTCTCGACGGGGTATTTTGAGTTTCCCCCGACCCAAAATTTCTCGTGTGATTTTAGGGGGCACTGCTACATATGTATATCCTCGTATTTACTGGACTCGTCCTGTTTCCGAGCCCTTGACGACGAAATGCTGCTAAACTGCCAGCTGCCCACTGCCCCGACCTCGCGCGCCACATCGGTTTCATCGTCATGACGTAGGAGGGCCGTTGAAGTGATTGCCTAGCCATACAGAGTACGACATTGTTGTTTATTAACATGATTTTGCCCACCAACCCGCCAGTCGCCGCTCGGCCAAGGAGGATCGGCGAGCTTAGTCATCTGCAGCGTGGTCCTATCTGGAGCTAGCCGAACCAAGCAATAGCCCAGGGCTTGGTGCGGCTGTGCTAATGGCCAAGTTATTTTTGGCAATAACGAAACTGAACAGAGTCAAAATGGGCATGTACGTGCCTGTATCTTGACTTTTTCCAGATATATAGTTATTTTCATGTACGCCCACTGCCTGACGTATGCTCTCGTAAACGCGCAGAGCACAATAACAACAACAGCAGCAGCATTGATAATAAGTCTGCGACAAGCAAAATTAAAACTATCTAAAATGCTGCGAGGAGTCCAGGCCATGCGCGACTAGTTCCATCGATACGCCAATAATACCCGTCCGGCGTCAAGCAAAAGACCCAACCATCGTGCGGTTAGTGAGTCGCCGTCCCCACCTCGGCGGCCAGAAGCGGCCGTGGTTGGCTTCCAGCTGTCGGTGGTCCGCCGTATATGGACTAGCTCGTAAAATTACTTCGGCTCCAGCCAGGCATGGCCAGCAGTGTGGCCAATGGAAAACAGCTAAGCTCTGACAGACCCGCAGACGCAATTCGAAAATAGGATCAAAACCTACTCTGTACCAGTCGCAGCCCCCGTTTCGTACCGTATTTCTGATTACCGGTTTCCAGGTCTCCACTCGGCTCTCAAACTCAATCACGGCGCTGTTTTCGCTCGTCAGCGACTGCTGTGTGACTTGTCGTTGTCCCTCTCTGCTAATAACAGCCGCTGAAAGAGTCGTTGCTCGCCAGTCTTTCGTTCATCACCAACTTCAGACGAGCGACTCACAGTCCAGATACTCGACCCCCCGGCAGTCCAGATACTATATATGCTGTTTACGCTGCCTGCCTGCCTGACTGACTGACCTGTTCCTACTTGGGGGAGCCCCCGACCCCTATCTGCTCAGCTGTGCAGTGCTCCAGCCTCAGGGCAACAAGCAGAGAAACCACCGCGGCACACTGCGACTGCGGCCCATCATCGTCACCACGAGCGAGTGTGAATTCGACCGGCTCGCCTTCTTCTGTTTTGCGTGGCCCTGAGACGGTTGTGAGAACGCCCACTCGTCAACAGACTTGGCCGAAGTTCGTCCGGATGCGTCTTTTCCGGCCTGTCTCATATCTTCTCGAGTTGCCGGTAACTGATTAGTTGCCTATGCAGTAGTAACCATAGCCTGGAACCGATTTAGGGAGGAGGATTTTCGTGCCTTAATCCGGTCTTCAACCCCCTGATCTGGGTGAAACAGCTTTTTCTTTCACTTCTCTTCACTCTCCAGACGACAGCACTCGGCTTTCGTTTCAAACATGGCTTCCAACTCTTCGCCCTCGACTGGTAGGTAGTCCACCGGCTGAATAGCTTTCACTTGCGAGATATACAGACGCTGACGCTCCGTTCTTAGGTGCGGTGTCGCCCAATCCCACAGCGCCTCCCAAAACCTCGTCTGGGTCGACTTCTACTACTCTCCCGCCACCGCCGCCCAGCACAAGCACAGGCACGAGCACCAGTTCCACGTCCACCACTTCGTCGTCTTCCACTTCCACTTCGAGTTCAACGTCGTCGTCGTCGACATCGACGTCGTCTACTAGTAGCTCGACCTCATCTTCGTCAACATCATCAACCTCAAGTTCGACCTCGACATCCTCGAGCACCACGTCGTCTCTGCCGCCGACTACCGTCATTCGCACCTCGACCTCGTCCGCAACGCAGACAGCCCCGCCTCAGACGACAAGTGCGACTTCCACCGCGGCGACCAGCGGGCCTTCCCTTGTGACGAGCGCCGCTGCCTCCTCCGGTTCCTCTGGACTGTCAGCTGGAGGCACAATCGCCGTTGCAGTTGTAGTCCCCGTTGTTTCCGTCGCCCTTATCATCTGTGTCTTGATTTGGTGGTGGAGAAGACGCAAGGCCAACAAGCTGGCCGAAGAAGAACGGCGCAAGGAAATGGAGGAATATGGCTTCAACCCCAACAATGATCCCTCAGTACCTGGTGTCGGAGCCGCCTCCGTTTCGAACACGTACAGTGACCGCTATGATCCCCAGGATGGTAACTCTGGCTACCGAGGCTGGGGGACGACGTCGCACCCGCGCAAACCGTCCACCAACCTGTCGAGCACTGCCGGCATGAGCATTCCGATGTCTGAGGCCGGCAGTGCTGCCGGCTATGGGCGCCACACCGGGTCGCCTAACGATGCGTCGGCGCGGCCCGACTCGGCAGAAGTGGCTGCAGCGGGTGCTGTTGGAGCCCACGACGGCGATATTCGCCGGGGTACATCGAATGCGTCGTCTGCGTACTCCGGTGTGCACTCTGAGGGATCGGAAGACGCTCATATGGCGAACGCGGCGGCCGGCCACTACTACGACGAGACTAACCCGTACTACCATTCGTCGCAGGTACCGTACGGTGATCCCACGTATGGAAATGCAACGCCGGTCATCCGGGATGTGCAAGCCCGCCGCAACACGCGCATTGAGAACGCAGCAGTGTTCCCTCAACAAGGCAATGCCGGAATCGCACAGAACTTTTAAGCTTGCATTGTAGCCTGCCATGAACAGGCACACACGCACAACACATTCCTTCGCTTGCCCTGTATTCATCTTTCTCTTTTTCGAACATATTCGCTTCAAAAGTAACGAATTTCCTTACCGCGACGCCACCTGGAAAAAGCGGTTTAATTGTGGACATAGCTCTTTTGGTTGACAAGAACCAGGTCTTTCATTATCCGATTTTGTCGTTATTGTTTTTAAACGGGGATCTTGTTCTTGTGCATAGGTACATCTATCATACCCTATATCTCTTTCTTCTTCGCCCGGATAATGCCGTTGCTGCTGATCTGCTTTGTTGTTCGATATACATACAGTTTCTTCTTCATTCTCCTGCTCCTCCTGTTCTCTTTGGCCTGTATTTTTTTTTTTTTTCACCCTATTCTTGTGTGTTTCCTTGTCTGTTGAGACCGGTTATCATTCTCTGGTGTAGAGTGGACAGAACACATGGTCCTTTTATTTTTCTCTCTTGTACAAGCACAACCCATAAGTAGACCATGGACAATGGCAGCTCATGCTTGAGATATATACGCAACATGGAGGTCTTAGTAGGATTTTTTGTCTTTCTCTAATTGTATTTCAGGCACTACAGACAACAAATCCATAAAGGCAAAGATTGACGCTTCCGCATGCGGTCGTCATTAGTTGAGTTACCAACCAGAAAAGTCCCGTGCTGCAGGCCGAGAACGTGGTGCGGGCGGGCGCTGTCATTGGCCGCGGGAGCTCGAGGTTCCTCAAGCTGCGAGAGTTGGGAGAGCTTCTCTTGTTGCTTCTCGTCCAGCGCACGCGCTCGCTCTCGCTCTCCGCCACTGTCGGACTCTCCCGGCCTCTGTTTCGGCTCTTCGTTCTCGTCTTCATCGAAGTTTTTGCTGCCCCGCACAGGATCTTCCATCCCGCCTCTATACGGCCTCGGGAAACCCTTGCGTTGCGCAACGTCAAACCACTTACGCCCACCCCTCCTCTCTCACTGCTCCCCCGTCTTCCTCTTGTCCCGCTCCATCCCAGTCAGTGTCGCCTATTGTTTCTTGTCTCTAGTTGGAAGGCTTCTTACCAGTGCTCTGATAGGTTGTTCAACTTCTTCCTGCTACCGTACGTTGTACTCTCTCGTCCCGCGCGGCACCCGCCATCCGTTCGTTGGCCCTCGTACTCACTCGGACGCAGGCGGCTGTCCCCTGCACGAACCATATCAGGTTTCCCTTTGGCTCTGATTCTGCACGCCAGTGCTAGCCGGCCTCTATTATATGCGTTCATTGTTTCACACTTGCTGCATTATCGTACGCTCTAGGCTCGGACATCCCAGTGGCGCAATGCCTATCTAAAGAGCTACAGAATATCAGGCCATTGCTCGCTTGGGGTGACACTTTTTGCCGTTGGTATGTTGGATGCCTGATGCGTAGGATGACTGGATGCGCCACGCCAAAACCCTTTTTTTGGGGTCTTTTGGGTTGTTTCACTAACGCTTGTCATCTGCAACTTTGCCCAGGGTTGCCATCAGTTCCTTCATTTTTTCCCGTCCACCGCTCTATTAGAGTCCGGACTCGTCTGTCTAGTGTGACTTGTTTGCAACGTCCTCTTTCAAGATGTACGTTTCGATCCTTGGAGACTCCTGCCGGCAGATATGGCCACTTGTTTACACTTTAGCTGTCCTGGCACGCTGTCGTTCGACATCTACTGACGGAGACAGGAAATTTGGAAAGCAAATCCAGCGCAGACAACTTGATCTCCCGGAGTATGCGGCGGTATTTGTCAACTACAAAGCTTTGAAGAAGGTTTGTCGGCATTGTCTTGCATGGGCATATCCAGCCTTTCAAGTTCTTGCATATCAGTGACTAAAGTTCTGTGCTTTTTCTTTCTGTAGTTGATCAAGCAACTGAGTGCGACTCCGACGATCACGGCTCGTGGTGCTACTCAGGAAACCACCCAGGAAACCATTGACAGCCAGTCAGCACTCCGAGCGAATAAAGAAGTCTTCTTCTTCCGCCTAGTGCGTATCTTGATAGCAGCAAGAGCCGGTTCGAACAGCTAACTAGACCCGCAGGAACGTGAGATTGAAAAAGTCAATGTCTTCTATCTACAAAAAGAGGAGGAGGTAGGTTTGGAACCTCCAGCTTCCATCTTCAAGTGGCTGACCACCTGCAGTTTTCGCTCCGATTACGCACTCTGCTGGACAAGAAACATGTCGTCCAATCCCGCACCACCACAAATTCCAAAGCTCCGGGTTACTTTGTGACTTTGTTCGAAGGCTTTCAGCAATTCGATGGGGATTTGAACAAGCTCCAGGTACGACACCCTGTTTCTCATGACGAGAAAGTCCCGTCGTTAACATTATGGATTTTCTTTTCCATAGCAATTTGTCGCCATCAATGAGACAGCAGTGTCAAAAATTCTGAAAAAGGTTGGTGTCAGACTTCATGGTATTTGTAAGTGACTGGGCTGACTCTGTTGTGGTATAGTGGGATAAGACGTCCAAGGTACGAAAAGATACAAAAAAATCCCAACATCTTGACGTTCTACTATGCGTGGGTTGCTAATATATGAATTAGTCTCGGATGAAAGAGTTGTATCTTCAAAGAGCTGTGGAGGTTCAGCCATGTTTCAATAGAGAAGTGCTTCGTGATTTATCAGATCAGGCTTCTGCAGCACGGTTCGAGTTAGAGGCATGGGCCGAGGGAGAGAACATACAATTCGATGTTGTTCGTCCAGCTGAGCGTTCCGGTGCGGGACCGTTTGACGGTGAGAATGAGGAGAACGACCTTCAGATTCTCCATACGGCTTCCCTTGGCAACTTGTCTGCTTTGAAAGAATGGATAGCCAAAGCAGGGAAATCCCCGGATGCCACCGAGCGAATAACACGTGTGTTCCTAGCTGCAATCAGTGAATTCTCGGATGAAATCCTTGGCTTCTTACTCGATAGTAGTTTGGTTAATCTGCATGCCGAAGACGATATCAACGGCCGGAACTGCCTTCATGAAGCAACGATATCAGGCCAGGCTCTCGTCTTCAAGGCCGGTCTGTCTGCCGGTGTCGATACCTCAAGACCAGATGTTTATGGCCGGTTACCCCTTCACTACGCTTGTATGCATGGCCGGGTGGATATGGTGGAAGCCCTGCTCGAAACGGTGAACGAGACAATTAATACTGCCGATCACGACAATTTCACACCTCTGATTCACAGTATCGTAAGAGACCAGCTAGCATGCACCGAACGACTTTTACAGAGCAACGCCAGAATTGACCCCAAGTCTGAATCCGACCATATCCCGCTGAACCTAGCCTGCCAGCATGGATCCGTTCCGATTGTCACCATTCTACTTGAAAAGGGCGCCTCTTTACTTCCAGATGCCGAAGGACTCTACCCCCAACATCTCGTTGCTCGGTCTGGTCGAGCGCCCGAGCTCCTGCTGTTGCTTAAGAGACACGGAGCAGACCTCAACCAGAGAGACAAATTATACCAATGGACTCCTGTCTTCCACGCGGCCAGTGAAGGATGTGTCGGCTGTCTACGTACCCTTTTAGATTCCGGCGTTGACATCTCCGTCGTTGACGAAAAAGGTCTCACAGCGATGTATTACGCAGCATGGGAGGGACGCCTCGAATGTATGGCGTTGCTGTGGTCGAAAAGGGATCCTTCCCTGGCGCATCCTCCGATTGCCACCGCCCAGACAGTTTCGCAGCTCTCGTTTGGCTACGATGAGAGCCAAATTGACGGTGCATCAGCATCTGGCGCGGAATTCGCCGATGGCATCCCTGACCTGGAGTTGCCTCCTCCCATTATCCCACTACGACGGTACGGGCACAACTTTCTGGATAAGAAAGCTTTCGTCCAAATCTACTTCGAACCGTCTGGTCTTGGGTCTATTGTCTTTGATCAGGCCGGTCGTTACCCCGCTGCTCGATTGACAATGTCCTCGAAGTTAACCGACGTGATTCCACGGACTCTGATGCTACCTCTGCAAGAAGATTCACGTAACATCACATTTCAGGTTGACAGCCTGAACACGTTCGCTATTGATTTCGAGATTTTCCCAACGTTCGGCTCCAAAGTCATTGCAAAGACAGTCGCTCTGCCCGCCGTTTTCACCGCGGAGCAATCCAGTGCAGGCTCATGCTCGTTGCCATTGTTTGACCCGCGATTACGCTCAATCGGCCAACTACGCTTCAACTTCCAAGTGATCAAGCCATACTACGGAGATCCACTGGAGATCACACACTTTGCGACGTACTGGAAAGCCACCAATGCGGTCGACGCAGACCATAACGGACTAGTTACCGGCTCAAGTTTGTCTGGAGATTACGTGCAACTCTTTGTGCAGCTTACAAAGGATAAACACCCCGTTCTCTATCCGTTGTTCTCCGTTGATCATCATGGTCTGGGAATCCCCGTTTGCTCCCTGACCTATGACCAATTCACATCCATTGCTCATGCGCGCGGCATTGACACCCGTGCTATTCTCGATTCCTTAAAGTCGAAGACCCCCGACGACCTTCCCGGCATTCACCAATTGCTCGCGAGCTCGTTTTTGTCTCTCCAAGATGTGCTAGCACAATTGCCTACAGAAATACATGTCAATCTTTCCATCCTTTATCCATCGGTGACTGAAGAGCAATCTCTTAGCATGTCGTCCTTGGCAGAGATCAACACATTTGCCGACTCAATTCTGACCGTGGTCTTTGACCACGCCAGGGCAGCTCGCGAGCGAGATCCAGACTTTATGCGCTCGGTCGTTTTCTCATCCTACAACTCGAACATATGTACCGCGCTGAATTGGAAACAGCCAAACTGTAAGTTCAGACCAGGGAAATAAGGGGCATATCACTAACGCTGCATAGATCCCGTCCTTCTTTGCAACGATCTGGGCCAGGTCCGGGACTTTATACACGAACCCAATACTAACGTTGCGATTCAATCAAGCGGGCATACCTCCATATCTATAAAAGAAGCTGCCCGGATAGCACAGACCAACAATTTCATGGGCCTGATATGTCGATCCAACCTCCTGGTAAGTGTTTCGCTTTTTTCTGATGAAATGCTGTCAACTGCTAAACACACGGACTAGAACATAATGCCTTCGCTTGTGGAAACTATCAAGGAACAGGGTCTTGTACTTGTCGCCGACACATCCGACGAGAGCGAACAAACAACAACTCTACCAGACTCTATGGATATCTCTCCAGAGCAGTCATACCTAATGCCAACCGGCGTCAACGGCATTTTCAAGGCAAACGGAGTGCTTCGATTTCACGAAACCATTGATCTATGATGTACTTACTGCTCATACATGACGCGCCGGGGGAGGTGGTTGATACTTTTGAATACCGAGCTTATCTTGTTTGTTTTGTTAGGATGTGGCTAATTCCTGGATTATGTAGATACCACTTATTCTATTTATTCTAACTGGGGAGAAATAAAAGGTTCCCAATGCAAAACACAATCATGTGCCTTAAAAGACCACAAATAATCTTCTCTGTAAAACCCCTGTTATAATACAATCACTGTAAAGTATAGCAACGATGCAAATCTCGGACGGTAGCCATAGGAGTGGAGTTAAGGCTTGAAAAACACTCATACACACAAATCTAGATAATACACGCCATCCACCCTTGACCAAAAGAAAAGGAAAAAAAAAAACAAAAACCTTCTATCCTTTAACCATGTGAAAATGGAGAACTCATTTGCATATAGAGAGTTTTATTTCGCTTTTGGCGTCCTCTTGCCAATGTTCCAACCCCATCCTCGCAGCGTGCGCACAACCTTGGGTGTCACGGCAGCGGTGAGGGGTACTCGAAGGAAAATGAAGCTCTTGTGAATGGCATACGCTAGGGCAAGTTGAGTCCATATACCTTGTATAGTTAGCACGAGATTCTAAACAAGTATGACACTTATAAAGACGGAAGGGGGAACGAACTAGCACCCTCCTCAACATTCCTCCTCTCAGCCGCAAGCACACCATGCTCATCGGCGTTCTCTTTATGCTCATGCATAGGTTTCATGCTCAACGGCCAAAACTGGCCGAATGTGCCCTTGATCCAGCTCATTAACGTATGCTCCAGATACCCGATACGCTCGACGCCAACCAGACGCACTGCGGCGAAACAGAACGGAAAATCGAGTGCCGACAGGGCCAGATATACGCCTAGTGCAGACCAGCCATACTCGCGCGACAGCTTCTTTAATCGCTGTGACAGCGAAAGCGGCTGGTCCTTAGCTGTCTGCTGTGTGGTTGTGGAGGAGAATCTCTGCTGGAAGAAGGTGCGGCGTGATCGTGAGAAAGGGGAGGGTTTGTGGTGAGGAGCGGCGGCTTGTCGGGTGCTAAACCGTGCACGCGGGATTGTGACATTGACTGTTGAGACTGTCTTTTGCTGTAGAGGCCGTGCTGAGAGGCGGCCCATACGAAGAGCTGATTCTAGCTGTCGACGTAGCAGTTGCGGCGCGGATGTGGTGAAGGACGTCATTTTCGGATGTGCAGGTCTCGAGCTTGCAGCTATGAACTCAAGTGCAGAACAGGAATATCTGGAAGTGAGAGCAATTGGTCGTTAAAGTAAACGTGAGAAATAAAAGGACACCAGCCGCTGTTGGCTTGCAAGTTTTGCGGATGGCCGGAGAAGAATCATTGAAAATAAATCGGGTTTGTCCAACGCGGCGAAGAATAAAATGGATGGCCTGCGAAGTTGCCGATTACGGTTAGCTCCGTATCCGGGCTGTCCGATATCTCCGAGTCTCTTCCAACCTTACCCGTTGTGCTTTTCTACGCCAATTTACTCCCTCTCTCCAATTTTGTGATATAAGGTGAGGCGTTAGAGCTGCTACAGGACACATGCCATGAGTTGTGCACCCAGACGAATGAACATTGTAACCAGTCCAGTCGGCAAACAGCTTGATCACCTGGTCGAGGCTCTGTGACCAGAGTATGATAATCGAATACAATGATAACATCTTCGTGACTTCACTGTCTCGAGTTCACAAGCAGAAATGCTATTGTACACTCTAAAGCACAATTGCCCTGGATAAATGTTTTCTACCTATTGCGTCTTTCTCGGTGGTTAGCAATGCATTATTTGACATCCTCCCAATCTGGAACACCAATTTTCTTTTTGACTTTGAGCTTCTTCTCAACGAATCTGTCCATCTGTTTCTTTTCGCCCCAGGTCAGAGGCTGATTTCAATTGTCGGGAGACCTTCGCCAATAAATCTTCTGTCTATATGTGACCAGGATACCATGGCAAAGGCGCAACTCCTTCTCGTAGCGTAATGTAGCCAAAATCACCACTGTGCCAACTTCGTAGCATATAGCTAGACAGCCAGCACTCGCTTTCAGGGAACTACCATTCAGTGACTGCTTTCTTCTAATCTTCAAGGCTTTGAGAGAAACTGGCAAGGCCTATTCATATTGCCGATTCCAATCATCTAGCCCATCTCCCCAATGTTCCAGAAATCAATAAGTATACAAAGTAGCGCACAATATCCTAAGCCAATTAGCGCAGATTGTGTAATATCGTTTCATCTAAACCGGGGTAGGATGAGGGCGTCTTATTTGTATGCTGAAACAGCTACTGGGCGTCTACCCTGCCAAACTGGATGACTTCAATCAGTAGAAAGTAAGGAAGCGATGCGCCACTGTCCGTATGTCATCAAATCCGTCCTTTCCAAGGGGTTGCCAATGCAGCGAAAGAATTCCGTCGAATCTCTTCAAATATGAAGCAAGATGTAGCCACCTGGCCGTAGCCAGACTCGAGTTTCTTTTGCAGGACAACTAGATGCCAAATTCGCCACTCTTGTTGATGTATACAAAGTTCATAAACGAGACTAGACCGCATGAGTTGTCCTCTGCTGTTCTATGCCGAGTTATATAAGACACGCGAAAAGGAGCAAGCCGATCACCCCACCCATTTTAGGTGCTTCATCACTGTGATCTCGCTTTCAGCCTTTGCTTCTGCAATATCAATGCACCAGGGCAGGGTGATCGGGTCACGGTGGAGCCTTCATCATTCAGATGCATGTGAATCAAGGTATCGAAAAACCCTCACCTAGGAGCGCAAGGATCCTCAGGTAGCCCTCTTCGTTGCTCGTCAGTGTTATTTTCAGTTTTCAGCAAGTAATCACGCTCGGAGAACTTGGACCTCCCAAGGTGCGAATATCTTGTGACCCGGAGCCCACGGGGTGACACCGAAATCGATGTACTGCGCTATTATAACTCGGGCGGCTGAGGTTAAAGACATCTTGCGCTATATTTCGAGGGACAAGAACCTCTCCTCTGCTTCTATTTTTGATCTTTTCTAACATGATGAAAAGTATGCCGAAGATCAAATTCAGACAGTTGGATCCCTGCTACTCCGCCCTAACGTAGGGGTGAAGTGTCTTTGACAATCATGCAGAAAATGCTGCGTATTATGACAAAACGAATGTAATTCATTTTTGTAAAGCAGGGCCTAATGGGCAGTCACTTGGGAACAAGATAATAGGTTAATTCAGTACAGAGTTATAGTTCACATATCTTAAGCCGGTTAACTTGGACCTAGCACTGCTTAGAAGGTATCGCTCCGCAGATGAATTCATATCTTTGGTTACTGCTTTATAAAACGCAACATGCACAAATCCCTACATGTGTAGGTACTAGGCATAAAGTTATTGGTCCTTGTCACCAGCATAGCAATAGACAGCCCCTGTCGTAGTTTTGTAATACGCGACATGATGCTGTTGTTTGAATCAAGCCTCTTTCTACTGAGAATCGTATAGATTTGCCGGGAATGTCCTTCCTGTCTTGCATATGGAGGGAATCTAGTGCACGAACCTAAGTGATCGCATGCTGAGTGTTCGAGTCGCAAAATCAAGAACAAATCTACAATCCCTGAGCACTGCAGAGTCGTTTCACTCCAGATCTATAGAACGGTGTAGCACTAACCCAATTTGGGACAACGGGCTTGGCACGGCCTCGACGGACAAATTGTGCAGCCGCCAATTCATTCGCGTCCCAAGACCTCACGCAACCCAGCCAACGCATCCAATTTTCTTTTCTCTAATTTTTTTGGGGGATTTGTGCTCTCTTCTTGATATATTATACGAGGCACAAAATGCCTCCAAAGCTGCCGCATGGGGCCGTGTGCCTCAGCCAGCCAGGATGGGTCGCGCAGCTTTTCATGAGTTTCACCAGCAAACGTCAATTCGGTATCAGATCGCTCAATCCGCCTAAGCCGAATAATTACAACTCCGGGTCGGGACTCCCTGAGCTCAAATCTACGCCGGCAGCTGCTCTGGAACGCAAATTGAAAGCCGATGTTTTGCCATTGCGGCCAGGAGCGCTGGCAATCAAGCAAGGCATGACTGCCATCTTCGACCCCGAGACCGGAAAACGTACCCCGTGCACCGTACTGCAATTGGACCGCGTTCAAGTCATCGCACACAAGACGGTTGAGAAGCACGGCTACTACGCCGTGCAGGTTGGAGCCGGCTATAGGAAACCGCAGAGAGTCACGAGGGCTCTCCTCGGCCATTTTTCGACCGCAGGCGTTGCGCCGAAGAGATACGTCCAGGAGTTCCGTGTCAGGGATAGCTCGGGACTTTTGGATATCGGAGAGGAGATCAATGCGGA
This sequence comes from Talaromyces piceae, assembly GCA_001657655.1. Classification (NCBI taxonomy): domain Eukaryota; kingdom Fungi; phylum Ascomycota; class Eurotiomycetes; order Eurotiales; family Trichocomaceae; genus Talaromyces; species Talaromyces piceae. Next base: position 2,360,440 of record JNNX01000001.1, read on the forward strand.
CTGGTTTCAGGAAGGCCAATACGTCGACGCTCGTTCAAATACCAAAGGAAAGGGGTTCGCGGGTGTGATGAAAAGACACGGTTTCCACGGTCAAGATCGCAGTCACGGTGTCAGTTTGACGCACCGTTCGCTCGGTTCTGCCGGTCCCAGTCAGGGTGGTGGTTCTAGAGTTTATCCCGGAAAGAAGATGGCGGGAAATATGGGTGGTCAGCGAAACACATTACAGAATCTCAAAGTCCTAAAGGTGGACACTGAGAAGGGCATTGTCGTCGTGAACGGTATGCATCTACATATCTGCCTTACATCCTTCTTACAACACTGACATCGTCTAGGCTCTGTTAGCGGACCCAAAGGTTGCATCGTAAAGATCCAAGACTCTTTCAAGAAGCCATGGCCCAAAATGGAGCCAAAGCCCAAAGGCGAACCAGAAGCAGAGGCAACGCCAACACCTCAATAGTGGAAAATTCTTGTATTCATACAAATGTACTATAATATGATGTCCCGGAGTATAGCGCAAATTTGCAAATACCAACAGTCCCCTAACAACGCCTTTTCTATGTAATTAGATCTGGTACCAAACGCCACGAAAATGCAATACTGTTGGAGAGAGGTTCTTAAAAAAAAGTACAACAGACCACTCAGTCCTCAGCCGGTTTCAAGCTGAACGGAAAGGATCCTCCTCTGGCGTAAGAAGCTGTATCAGTTGACCGTCTTCGGTCTCTAGGCTCCATTCTTCGGTATGGAACTATAAGCATGTCAGTATAGATCGACAATTTCATATAAAGCAATCTCTGGCAAGACTAACATAGCTCAGGCGATCAGGGCGCACGCTTTTAAACGTCATCTTGCCCTTGCCCTTTGTGCCTTTTACCCAGTAAGATATGTTGATTCGGCCATGCAGCTGATCCATCTGCCCGCTGATCCACGGTATCTGGCTCGCAAAGTAGATCTCATCACCGAGAACTTCGCGGGCCTTTGGCGAAACCCGCAATGCGTAAAGCGTGCTGCTCACCACGCTGGAGGAAGATTTCTGGTAGTTGAAAATGCCCAGGCAAGCAGCACCAGTCAGGACCGCAAAGATTGACAGCGTGCGAACCCATTTGAACCTCGACTCGATCTGCGGAAGTTCCCTGTCGGCTCGTCGATCTAGCAATGGTCCGGAATTGGGAGACGGCGCAGGAATGAGTGAGCGGAGTTGAGTTTTGAAGAGCAGAGTGGCATCTCGCGCTGGCGCTGCGCGGACGTAGGTCCGCAAAGGCCGAAGCAGGATTTCTTTTTGGACTTTCATTTGGCTCGAATTGATGTTGAGATGCTGCAAGAAACTCGATCGCTTCCGTGGGCGGCGGCGGTTCAGAAGAGAAGATTGAAGATCACCCGGCGACGTTTGCTTCGGGTGAAGTTGGACAAACAAGCTAAACATTTCAATAGGCATCCGGCTGAGCTTAAACTTAGCGCCGTCTGCATCTTCAACCTACCAAAAGAAAAATATACTGCGCTTCACTATTAAATTAATCCCATAAATGGCGGCAACCTTGAGACGGACTTTTCGTTACCCTGACGATGATGATGATCGAAATCTCGACAATCGGCCAGAGCTAGATGAAGAAGGTTCGAAGACGCTTTGGTCATCTCATTATATAGACATCCGAAAGCTGAAATGTAGTCCCAGAGCAAGATAAAATCATCAAAGAGCTTTCAAGCAAAAACGATGCGCAGAACACATTTTACCATGTAAGTGTATCTTTCCAGAGTTTCATGGCTGTCTCTGATCTATGCCTTCAGTTTGTCTTTACAATAGTGCCACTGATCGGGATTCTCGCATATATCCCAGCGATATTCTCGTCGTCAGTGACAGCGGGAACGACAACTATTTATTTGATCTGTATTTTGTCTCTCTTTACGACAGCATATCTGATGAAGTTCAATTCGCACTCAAAGCCTTCTCGTCCAGACAGGCTTGGCGTGTTAGCCGTGCAGGAACAAAAGTCCGATTCTCGAAGCCATCTTCTTTATGCAAATGCGCTTGTATGCGCCTTGTTGTCCCTCCAATCATGGTATTTATCTGGAAACCGGGGACATGACGACTCTCAAAGAGTGTTGTTAGGCTTCCTTCCAGCAGGTAAGGCTCTCTAAATGTCTGCACGTAAGGGGGTCCATGGCTTACCTCTCTGTAGTTGTCTTGGGAGTTGTTGTGATCGCTAGCCGTTCACTGATTGAGGTTGACATTGGAGAGCTTGAAAAGCTCAGATATAACTACAAGGGTGCCTAGATGCGGCTCAGAGAATGTCACGGATATATTTATGAGTTAACGATGGGACGGAAATTGGTTCATGATTATCATTATTGTCATTATCATTGTTATCATTATCTAGCGTTGCCATATCCTGCATAACAGCCTTGTTTCATTCATTAACCAGATGATATCGCGATACCGGGTTGTAAGCAAGATTACCAACATTTACATGTCTTCATCAGAGAGACTGGAGATATCCATATGGGAATGCACTCTTCTGGTGCGTTTGGGTTTTCCGGTTGAATTCGACAGACGTGTTTGCGGTGATTTCCATGTCTGTATATCCCTGGCCTTCTCGCCGCGTCGTCTTTTGGGTTTGCGCTGTTGGCTTTTTTCTGACGGAACTAGCTGATTGTCCCTGAACGTAACATCGGGCTCGACAATGACTGGGCGAGACGAGCTCGGCAAAGGTGGATGTGGCCCAGCGTTGCCTTTAGTTCGGTTAAGCAAAGTCCTCAACTGATTGTGCCCAACTCTCAGCCGGACGAGCAGCCTGTTTTGACCGTAATGTACAAGTCCTGCGGCTGGTTGTGATCCTTCGTTAACTGGTATTGAACCGCTTCGAGAGGTAATGCCATTCAAGAGATCCGCTGGTTGACTTCCCGGGGCTGTTGTAGCACCATCTGAATTATCCCGCGGCAAAGGATCGAGAGTGTCGGTGTCCTCAGGCGAAATTTCAAAACTAATCCCAGCGGCATCCTTAAAAAACCTTGGGATGACTTCTTTAGCGTGGAATGACTGGACCAAGCCCGCAACCCCGGTAAGCTGGGTGAGGGCGAGAGAAACATCAGTGCTTTGACCAGCCATTGGATCCAACGCGGGGTCGATGGGAATTTCATCATACACATGGGGCTGAGGATCCAATTGATGATGATGGGTTTGATTATCGGCGGCCTCATCATCTTCCCCGACCATCGCGCCACGAATTTTGGCCCTTTCTGCCTCCTCTTGGTGTCTTTGAAGCCGTCTGGCTGGACCAGATTCACCATCGCCAGCCTTCTTCAGCCATGCAATGTTTGAGTGACCAAAGTTGACCAAGGTCTCGACACTCCGGATATCTGCTACTTTTCTCGTGTCATGGCCAAGTGTCAAACCTTTGGGTTCGTATGGTTTGGTTGTCGTTTTCCGACGACACACGCTACAGCTACAATTCTTATTGCATTTTGGGCATTTCCAGCAAAAGGCTTCCATAGCTGTCTGAGGCATGATATCGAATGCTCGGAAAAGGCTACCATAGCAATAGTTGGATCCACAATGTGCACACGACGCGAGTTTCCATTTAGGCTCGAGGCCCTTGCATATATGGCATCTTTCGTGGTTTCTGGATAGCTTTTCCGGCCGCCGCATTCGATTACGTTTTGCAGTTCGATCGTCATCGTCATCGTCATCATTCTCCAGACCATCTTCTTCGGGCTGGGGCTGGGGCTGGGGTTTTGTGATATCGACCCACGGCCGACGCCTTAGCTCTGACTGACAAACCGCGGCCAAGGTCTTATGCCCGAGATTCTGTAGTTCAAGTTCGAGAGCTGTGCGTGGTCCCTTCTCATTTCTAACTGTTTCCTGATTGGAAAAGGAAAGAATCTGCTTCCACCATTGCTCGTGATTCTGTGTCAGTTCAGACCATCGGAACTGTTCTACCCATCTGAGATCCGAAAAGCAGGCGCAGCTGCGACCTCTGGCGTAGCACTCCATACAGATATCATAACAATCATCTTCCCCATCTGGTAACTTTCCGACGCAGTGGGGACAGGTAAGAAAGCGATTAAAGATGTTGCATCGGCAATAAGAGCAGGTAACATTGCTGTCGAACGGCAGATACTCTACGCCTTTCTTCGGTGGAAGCTTGTCATCAAAGACTTCAGAGAGCAGCACCTGTGTGAAGAGGTTAAATAGTTTGCGAAAGTCCTTCTGCAGTTGCCGCACTTTCACGTTCTCTGGATGCTGTTCGTCTGCGGCAGCAAGAAGTTTGGAATATCTTTGAAGGGCAAAGTAAATGATTGCTTTGTTTTTGTACTGTTCATCTCGACAGACTGCTTTGGCGCGAGGGAGCGCTTCGTTCAGTGCTAATTCCAAAGTGTCAACGGTGGTGCGATTCCAAGCGATCTTCATCGTTCGTGTGCCCCGGTTCCAAACTTGATGAGGGGCGAGAGGCGGGATGAGAATGAAGTCGCCAACCTTTTGTTCGACCACATACGTTTTGAAGGGGGCAGCTTCCCACGCTCGGATCTGAGCAAAATGATCCTCCAGATCAATGTCATGACCTAAAAGGGAACACCAATACTCGGATACAAGGTGGCGGTCTTCGGTTTCGGTCATGAACCAAATTGAAGAGCCAGGTGTCGTCCGTCTGCCATATTCGAAGCCGCCGGTGGATGCATCGACCATTATGTTATGGCCGAGAGAACCACACATTTCTTGGTGGCAGGGAGTGTAAGTACCTTCATGGCCGATGTAACACATGAGGTTTTCCGCTCTCATCTCAGGTGGCAGGCAGCTCATGAGGTCTCCCGCTCTGGCGATTCCTGGGCAGGCGTTGAAACCATATCCGTTGGGATTGGAATCCGCCACGCCATTTGGGTCAGACGTGGATTCATTCAGATATGTCAGGAAGGGCGGAATGATTGCTTTCAATCTATCGAACCACACCTCTGGACAATCGATATCTTTCAGATAAATTCTCTGCAGGTCGGGGTCTGTGAATGTGGAGCGGTTGACTTGTTCGGTCAGCATGTGCATATTGTTGAGATAGTGGCTGATCGTCAAAGGGAGGTCAGACATTGCGCTGAGGTTCCTAGCAATCTCCGCTGTACGTTTAAAGCTGTCAGTCACTTTTTTGTTGGTACTAAAGCCAAACCAAGCTTTCTCGAGGTGAACCCAACCATACTTTTCGTCCCATGATTGTCTCTCAGCCACCGCTCGGCAAATATCCATTTCTCCAAGACCTCATCATAGCCTTCGACCACCAGTGGTTTTCCACCGATGACGACATGGAGGCGCACGAGCTTTTCGAAATTATCCAGACCCTGCTCTTCTATGGCAGCCCAGCTGATCCTAACGACAAACTCGAAGTTGGGGTTTGCCTCGACTAGGGCAGCCACATCGATGTCTGGAGGAATAGGTTCGAAAACGGCTTTTGCCCGGTTGGCCGGCATTGTCCTTCTCACTGAGTGCTATCGACGGCCACGGGCTGGGGTGTCAAGGCGGAGCCACCATTGTCACGAAGAGAGGAGGGCAGCTTAGACGCAAATATCTCGAAGAGATGCGTCCTCTGCGTGGATCGAGACAGGAATTGACAGATGTCCAACTTGGTCTTGGGAGAATTAAGGTGGCAATAGCCAGAATTCGCGTAGATTTCAGATTTAGGCTGCCAGAGAAGAATTATTGTTTCTAGAGACGTCAGAATGCGGGCGGCGGGCGAGCTTTGCTATTGTCGAGGGAAGTTGCGCCTGCCTTTTTGGTATACAAAGACGCCGCTATCGAAGGTACACTGCGGGACACTGGCAAGAGTCTGGCCAATAGAGGCAAAGTTCTAAAGACGCCGTCACTAGCGTGCCTCCTGGGGCTGCTCATTGGATAATATTTTACGACGAGATACGTATCATTACAGGGACATGTAATACGCCCTGGGCCAAAACTTTGCTTGGATTTCAGAACCCTTCTCCAACACACGACAAAGATATCCCCGAAGCAGTCAATCGTCTTTGCAGAGCGCCAATGTTGACGTCCTCGGGCAGACTGAAACGAAGGCTATGTTCCTCGTGCTGTGATTTCTTAGTGCATCGGCAGACAATGCGAGGCGCCCTTCACATACGCCTGAAGACCAGCTTATCATACACAAGGGCGGCTACGCGCTTTTCTTCAGTGCCTCGGCATTATCCTGGAGAAAGCTCATCCGGTATACGATGTGGCAAAGCACACAGTAATGCAATAGGGCAAACATGGGCAACTAGCAGATTCCAGTCCCAATTGGCCACTGTACGGCCAGACCAAAACTCCGCGCCAGCCGTATACACACCACCGCAAAGAGGTCTGCTTGCGTGGCTGCCACAGTCGTGGGTACCGTACGCTGAACTAGTGCGACTGGATAAACCGACAGGGACATATTATCTTTTTTTCCCGTGTCTCTTTTCTTCGCTGCTTGCAGCGCCTCTCACTGTACCAATGACCTCTCCTCTGGAGTTGCTTGCAACCTCGAGTCTTTTCTTCACTGGTGCATTGATCATGCGAGGCGCAGGGTGCGCCATCAATGATCTCTGGGATAGGAATCTGGATCCGCACGTGGAACGAACCAAGTTTCGACCGATTGCACGAGGGGCTTTGACACCTCAGAAAGCGCTAGTGTTCACCAGCTTTCAGTTGTTAGGTGGACTGGGCGTACTTCTCCAGTTTCCCTTGGAATGCTTGTGGTATGGGATCCCAAGTCTGTTGTTCGTTGCCTCATATCCTTTGGCAAAAAGAGTAACGCATTACCCTCAATTTGTTCTCGGCTTGACCTTCTCCTGGGGTGCCATGATGGGATTCCCAGCTCTTGGGGTGGACTTGCTTAGCAGACCCGATGCCCTTGCGGCCGCGGCAGCTCTTTACTCCAGCTGTGTGGCCTGGACGGTTCTGTATGACATGATATATGCGCATATGGACATCAAGGACGATGCTGCTGCAGGGATCAAATCTATTGCTCTGCGCCATGAACACAATACCAAGGCTGTTCTATCCGGCCTAGCTGCGACGCAAGTGGCTCTGTTGGGTGCCGCGGGCTTGGCTATTGGAGCAGGACCGGTGTACTTTATCGGCAGCTGTGGCAGTGCCATTGCAACGCTCGGGCTGATGATCTACAGGGTACGCTTGAAGGACGTTGGCAATTGCTGGTGGTGGTTCAAGAATGGCTGCTGGCTGACTGGCGGAGGCATCGCGCTGGGCATGGCCGGCGAATATATCGACCAATACCGCAATCGCAAAAGCCAATCGAGCCCTCCGGATTTGTAGTTCTAACTGTTGTATTATTTAAACAATATGTATTATAATAGAGCTGAGTCTAGGTATGAGATTTGGCAGAAATGTACAGGGCGATAATGCTGCAGCATAACGAACGGGGTGGGTCCGCATCGCCCTAGCTTATACGACTTCGCCATAGGAAATTATTAATACGTCAGTCCCGAGTTGATCGCCCGCGAGAACAACAAGAGTAACTAATTTTATTTCTTCTCTCGAAAACCATCGGCTCACTACGGTCCACATCCTCTATAGCGATGTTTTCGAGATTCGCTCTATCGGTGAGAAAACTTTTCTTTATGATTGCTTCCTCTAATTAGTTTGCTTACGGTATTATGGATGCAGGCCTCTCGCGGCATGGCGCGATCTGTGCCAAAGGGCCGGGTCACTCCTGGCCCTTGGTCGTTCATCCCCGGCCCGACTTCGTCGCTACAAGCCCGATTTCTCTCGTCAGAGACAAGAGCAGCCATCGATAAAGCTGTATCTTCGGCGCCGGTCGTCTTGTTCATGAAAGGGACTCCCGAGACGCCACAGTGCGGATTCTCACGAGCGAGCATACAGATCCTTGGTCTTCAGGGAGTTGACCCGCACAAGTTTACTGCCTTCAATGTCCTTGAAGATCCAGAGCTACGACAAGGTGCGTACATATTATGTTTTTTTTTTTTTCTTCTCTTTTCTCTTTCATCGCTGACTCGAGAGGTTCATGCAGGAATCAAAGAGTACTCGGACTGGCCGACAATACCGCAACTGTATGTCGACAAAGAATTCGTGGGCGGTTGCGATATTTTGATGCAGATGCACCAGAATGGCGAGCTCGCCAAGCTGCTAGAGGAGAAGAACGCTCTCGTTCCCGCAGAAGAGTAGAGGATTGTTTACCTTACGTTCTGTGATCACTATACGCGCCGCCATTGATATTAACATCATTCGTGATTGGACTATTACGATCTGTAACTATATGACTCGTTCAAAATAATATCCAAAAGACTGTTCGTGACTTCGTACAAATGGAGCCGTTGGCTAGCTGTAAAGATGGGACAGGGCGAATTGTATTGATCAGGGTGTTGATTTGGGGGTGGTTGTTGATTTCAACCCAACAAGCCCCCTAAAACAACCCTGCTCACACCTCCGAGCTCGTTCTTCACGCCGCTCCTACTAGCTTCCTCAAACTCTCTCACAACACCCGAGACCATTATTTTGCGAAGTCTAGCATCGGTCTTCGTGAAAAGCTCCGCCAAAGCCGTGGTACAGGCCATGGGACTGGAGATAAGGCTAATAAGGCGGGCGTAGCAATCAATCAGTACTTCGCAGAGGGCAGCAAAAGTCTCGAAAAAATCGGGGTCAAAGGGAAGTGAAGGCGTCAGGAGATACGTGTATTCTTCACCGGGGTGCAGGTCTGACGATTCAGGATGTGAAAAAGACGTGACGGCCGACGCGGCGGTGGCCGAAGTAGCAAGGTTCCCCGTCATTGCCTTGACGTCTGCAGAATCTCCAAGGTGCATGGGCAGCCCGATCTCGTTGGCTGAACTGGTTCTCCTGGCCTTGCCACCGGAGTATGTTGTCCGTCTAAACATCTGTGGTAACCTTGCCCTGACGAGATTCGACGAGGAGCTCCCGCCCGGGGAATGCGCTTGCTGGAAGGACTCGAACTCGACAAGCAGGGCGTTCAGCGAGCGGAGATACTCCAGCGGTGTCAGGTTCACGTCCAGAATCGGGGGAATCGAAAGTCCGAGGAGTAGATAGTTTATCGCGCGGCGCGACAGTTTTTTGGCATCAAAGTATGGCATCTTCTTCAGATCGTTCTTGGTGAAGCGCACTGTGTTGAACCAATACACCTCGCCATCGTGGCTGCGAACACGAAAATGTAGTTAGCAAACTTTGTCAATTGAGGGAGCTCGAGACTGTAAGCTCACGCTTTGCGTAGATAATTCAGAGTGGATATTCGTTTCGACGACAGCTCTTGGATGTGCTGGAAGATCAAGGTCGCGCTCTGGGGACCGACGCTTCCCATTTGATTAGGGGGTATCATGGAAACCATAGCAGTTGATATATTGACACCGCGGTTGATCAAAGTGATACAAAAGATGTGTGATTAAACCATAGCAAGCATTGATAGATTTCAGGGTATCTCGCAGAATTGGAAGGTTCCGTCCATTGTGGTGGTTTAGGGACGGCGTTGGTCGATCATCGGCCTCAGCCTTCGGCGGCTCCGAGGAGCAGCTGCGTATGATTTAGCGCGGGGAACTTGGTTGGTTTGCGCTGGTCTGCGAGGGCAAAGACAATTGCTCTCTTTCCCACCACCGCGCTTTTGATCAGTTTTGCATCTTGGACACCACTCCAACTTGAATTTATCCGTTGAATGGTTGTCATGTATTTGTAGGCAAACTATCAAACAGACCCAGCTAAAAAAGTGACCGAACGCTCTCCAACTACAACCCCGCATATACCCTTTACCCCCGGTAAAAGCCACGACAAAACACTAGAAGCAATCGCAGCCAAAGTCGATTGAAGCGCAGAAGCATATTGACAGCATCAAATGTCTGTTCCGGAGCAACAAGAAGAAATTCCTGCGCCGGGCCAATGGCCGGTCGACCCGCAAGACGATGTACCCATCTCGAAAGATCGCATCTGGGTTGATGGATGCTTCGACTTTAGCCACCATGGTGAGGAGCACCCTTCAGCCCCCCTGGTTATTTAGTTGTTAGAAAACCACTTATACCCCAGCCTCTTCATAGGACATGCCGGTGCCATGCTACAAGCCCGTAAGCTGGGAAAGGAACTGCTAGTTGGCGTCCACTCGGATGAGGCGATTCTCGAAAACAAGGGGCCAACTGTGATGACGCTGGCCGAGCGGTTAGTCTGAGTACCCCCCCGGATTTTCTGGTTTTCTTCTGTCTTTTATTTTGATCTTCTTTTCTGAAGCTGTTTTTCAGTGTTGCTGCTGTCGAGGCGTGCAGATGGGCCACCAAATCGGTCCCCCATGCTCCGTACGTCACTTCGTTGCCATGGGTTTCGCACTACGGCTGTCAATATGTCGTGCATGGAGACGACATCACATCTGACAGCAATGGAAACGATTGCTATCGGTACGTCAAAGCCGCTGGACGCTTCTTAGTGGTGAAGCGTACCCCGGGAATCTCCACCACCGACCTAGTTGGACGCATGCTCCTGTGCACAAAAAACCACTTTGTCAAATCAGTCAAGGAAGTCCTGGCAGGAAATGAAGGATCTGGCAGCCCCGAGGACCGGCAAACGGCCAGCGCTGAACTCCTGCAACGAATCAAAGAGTACGCTACGGACGAGACTGGCCACAACCCGGGACCGGAAGTTTGGATCTGGAACGGCAGTGACGACGCAAAGATCGGCGAGGGCGCCGACGAGGCTGGCTCTTTTGAGACCCTGGTCAGTGGCATTGCACCGAAACCAGGCCAGCGAATTGTGTATGTAGACGGCGGGTTCGATCTCTTCTCTTCGGGACATATCGAATTCCTTCGGCGAGTGTGGGCTCTAGAGGAAGCCGAAGGGCAAAAACGCGGATGGTTTGAGCCGGCCGAAAAAGAGAAGAGGATTGCCCAACATGGAGTTGACTATAGCCCTGCATATATTGTTGCCGGGATCCATGATGACTCGGTCATTAACCACTGGAAGGGTCTTAACTACCCCATCATGAACATTTTTGAACGCGGACTCTGCGTGTTACAGTGCAAGGTGCGGGCTCCATGGGAACCTACTGCGTCATGAGTAGGCTAACAGATGCGGCAGTATATTCAATCCATTGTGTTCTCGACGCCTTTCACACCGACCCGATCGTTTCTCCAAGCAATGCCCTGGGGCGTCCCAGACGTCGTCTATCACGGACCCACGACATTCATTCCGTTGACGTACGATCCCTACGTTGCACCGCGGGAAATGGGAATCTTCCGAGAAGTCGAGCGACACCCTTTCCAGGCTGTGAATGCCGGCGAGATCGTCGAGCGAATCCTCAGAAGCCGCAACGCTTACGAAGAGCGACAACGGGCAAAGCTGCAAAAAGGGATCATCGAACAAGCTTCGGAAGAGCGAGAGGCGGGACAGTAGGTTAGCCCCGATTTTCAAGAGCATCTGTGTACGGGGATGGTATGACTGGCTTCAATCCATGTTCGGTTTTTCGTTGGCTATATCCGGTTTCCTATGGTTGCAAGACTAAGGAGCTATGGTCAGTTGATGCCCAACTTAAGATACTAGTCAGATTCAAGTGTACATAAGCACAAACAGAAAAATAAAGCGGCAATAAATAAGAAAAAATCTAACTTGCTCTATTTGATTAGCATAATATCTACAGTTGCCCATATTGAGTAGGTGTAAAAGCAAATCGTGAAGTCATGTAATACACAAAGTGTCTGTAAAATCCAGTCTGGATAGAGGAGAGCTCTTTTTTATGTGAACACGCTGAACAGATATGTATATGAAGTAAACCCAAACCAAGTAGCGCCGTCCGTAGTAAACCCAATGCAGTTTGTCATGAATAGTATATGCAGTCGCTTAGCCGTCACAGTATCGAATGGTGTTCTCAGGTGAACACTATTTTGTATTTTTTTTTTTCCTTTCTTTTTTTGTTTGTTATGCCGATTGATGGTGGCTTTGTTTCTCGAGTTCCTTCTGTTCTCCAAAGACGCGTCGACTCATCTCGAGAACGGCTTCGAAGCCCTCGCGGCCGCGTTTTGCGTTCTGGCTGAACCGCTCGACGCTGGCCTCCTCGACCTTGTTCTTGATCTTGTTCCAGCCGCCGCACAAAGCGGTGATCAAAGCCTCCTGCTTGAAGTCGGTTTGGGCGTTGGGCATGACCTTGGACGGTTGATAGACGACCGTCTCCTTTACGTTCAGGACATTGGACCAGGTGAGGTTGGTTGAGCACATGGTGACCTTTTTCGACACAGGGTCGACGTAGGAGATTTCATAGACGTAGGACTGGGCATCGCCACCGAAGAGCGAGAGCACCCAGCGGGGGACGGTCTGCTGGCAGGTGATAAGACGTTCAGTGCGGAGCTGTCATGAGCAAGGAGCGGATTAGCAAGGTTCTCTCTTGATGTAACAGCATTGCTGCATTGCTGATAATACTCACAATGCCCGTAGACGGTTCCACCGTTCTCGAGAGCGTGTCGACCGCCGTCACGTGCGTTGACTTGTCATTCCAAGGGCAATACTTTCGCCAGTTTGCGGTCGACACCTCGTCCCACGAGTAGTTGAAGGTGCAGTCAGACGAAAAGACCTTCATCCTGTGCGTTCGCCCTGGGGGACTTGGGAAGGCAAATATGCCAACGTGCAGTAGTTCTTTGTATGGGGATATCTCTCTCCCTCTCTAATGACGGGGCTCCACAAAAAACGGGTGATGATATTCTTTCGATAATCTAGTCTTTGTCCGGTAAACGAGTATCAAACGTGAGAGCTTGCCGCGCAGATCAAAAGCGAATGGAAACAAGCAGATCTATCGAGTCAACTTGGGAAGGGATGTTTTGAAGGTGAAACAGAAGTGAGAAGCAACAACGATCGAAGGAGCTGGATAAGCGAGGAAGTCAGAAAGAGTTCTCGAGACGGTCACGGCAGGAGGCGATCGCGAAAAGACGCAGGAAAAAATTGGGTCCGGCCGTTCCACCGAGTCCAGGCCCGCCGCCCGCTTCTGATTGGCCGCTGCTCCTGTCGCTCCCGAATCGTCCCGCAGCAAGAACGTCACGCCTGCTTCTTTACATTATACTTTCCTAGTATTATTATTATTATTATTTTTTTTTTTTGCCTCTCCTCTCCGCTGTCGTATGTACTGTTCACTACGATGGGTCAGCTTGGTTATCTGGGGAATGATCGTGTGGGCAGAGGAGAGTGGCAAGAATGAGATCACTTGCCTGACAGTCATTAGCTGTTGGTCCTCTCCCTGTCAAGCCTCTCAGCTGATCATTTAGCCGCATACGACTTGGTTCCTCGATTCTCTGCTGAGATCATTACTGCAAACTGTTGTATCATTATGGCATGCCAACTAGAGTACAATGGCGAGCACCCTTGGAAGCATTGTGCAATTGCACGGTGAGGACTGAGGGCCTCATGTGTAAACCGCAGCCGATTCGCCTATTGCGCCAGCTTTTGATCAATGGCTGACGCTGCGATAGCATGTTGGCTCAGGGATTGACCGGTTGTTGATGGTCACGATTGTCGGTCGCACTGCATTGTTCATGGAATACCGAGTGATATACTTGAAGCAAGAAACAGGGAGCGCCTAACAAGCACAATCGTCAGACAATGCGACAAGCACCACTAGAATTCTTCGGTTTCGCCGAATTCGTAGTTCTGCAGTAGATCATGTAGCGAGTTGGCAAGCAAGGCCAATGGCGCGACATATCCAAGATTTGCTGGCAGGTTAGAGCCAATGACGTTACGCAAGCAAGACATCTCCCTACGCAGTCTGACACCTGCGTAACAGTTGATCTAACGCTAATTATTGCTATGACCGAGTTAGTATGATTGTCGATGTCCTATGCCAGGACTCGCGGCTAGATGGAAAATCAATAACGCCTCGATGATTGGTCTGGCTGACGCTGGCTGATGCTGGCAGGGCCTTGTCCCAGAACGGGAGGCACGCGTCGCGACTTGCTGCGACCTGTCTTGTCTCTTCCTCGGACTGCGCCAATTGAACACCCCAACGGTCAAGCTTCTTGAGCTGGGAATAATCGGTGGTGTAGCATTTGCCATTGCCTTCTTTGTTCAATTGATCACGGTAGATCATCCACAACAGCCCTCCAAAATGGTCGTCGAGCTAAGGAAGCGCAAGGCACCGCCCGCCGAAGCGCAACCGGTGCGCACAAAGACCGCAAAGACCGCAAAGACCGCAAAACCGAAAGCGAAAGAAGGCGCGGAGACAAAGACGAAGACCAATGCTGCGCCGCTGTCCAAGGTCGCAGTGCCCCGGCCTGGAGACACCATCTCCCTCAAGGACTTTGGAGGAGAGATTCAGACCCATGAAGGCGAGGCAACCAGTCTCGAGGCGCTTGTGGCGTCTAGCAAAGCCGGTGTCGTTCTTTTCACATATCCCAAGGCTTCTACACCAGGATGTAGGTTTACACTCCCCAGGCGTTCGCAAACCCACAGACGCCGCAATGGGCTTCGGGCAGCTGGAACCTCTGTTGTATATTTGCGGGTTCACGTTCACATCATATCCTACAAGCGCTAACTGGTCCAAAGGCACTAAACAGGCTTGTATGTTCCGCGACAAATACGAGCCGTTGACAGCTGGAGGCCTCTCCATCTACGGTCTCTCCACCGACTCCCCCAAGGCAAACACAACCTTCAAGACCAAGCAGAACCTTCCGTACCCGCTTCTCTGCGATCCGTCAGCCGATCTGATCGGCAGTCTTGGTCTCAAGAAGTCTCCCAAGGGGACGGTCAGAGGTGTCTTTGCTGTTGATAAATCCGGCAAAGTGCTGCTCTTGCAGCCTGGCAGCCCAGTCTCTACAGTGGAAGCTGTGGAGGAGCTTGTCAAGACAAGCACGGCCGACCACGACAAGGAAGAGAAAAAGGAAGAGAGCACAGAAGAGAGCAAAGAAGACAGTAAGGAAGAGGGCAAAGAAGAGAAATAGACAGATACTTGTTTCTAAAAGGCGTTTTCTTCTTGCTAGCCAGTACTTTGTTAAATTGTCCTTATTTTGGTACCCCTTTTATACTCTCAGATTACGAGGAGAACAACTGTGTAACAACCCATACTTGGAAAGTCCCCATGGATTGCCCAAGCCAAGTCTATATAACGTGTTGTGGACATATAAAATTACCAATGTGGCCCATACAGAATCTCATGGGGGACGGGTCGCATGGGTGAGCATGGCCAAGTCGTCGATGATGCCCGGAGCGGAAAAATGTTACGCCACAAACGGCGAACCTCCTCGACCATCCGACCGCAAGCCACTTCGAAACAACCCGACCAGTTCGAAAAGTCCACCACACACTGCCCCGTGGTAAGACGAAGAAGCCCCTCTTTGACAAGCTATCTATTCTGCAGACTGACTCAATTGGCTAGACAATGTCTCGAGAACTGGGAAAGGCGGCGTTGTCCGCTAAGAACGCCATTGCCGTGCACAAGGTACCGTCTTTCTTACCGTCGACGAGCCACCCAACTCCGGAGCGGTCACTGATATCATGTCCAGAAATACACTGTCCAGTCAACGGGCATCTGGGAGAGACTGCGACGGATCCTCTCCATCGACCCGAACCGATCGACCGGTGTCCCTCTCAACGCCCAATTCCGGCTGCCCACCCCGGGCGCTCTACCACCGCTATCGTACGATGACCCCGTCACCGTGCCGGCTGCCGACCTCGCCGATAACCCATACTGGAAACGCGATGTCAGAAGAAACTACCCGCGGTTGAGCGTTGTCAATCAGGGCGACGCGGCCGGACTGCTGACCGTGGGAAGCCAAGCCGCTCCGAAAGAAAACGCCCTCCAGGCCGGTGAAGCTGGCGAGAAGCAGCTGGTCAGCTTGAAGCA
The DNA here is from genome assembly GCA_001657655.1 of Talaromyces piceae. Taxonomy (NCBI): domain Eukaryota; kingdom Fungi; phylum Ascomycota; class Eurotiomycetes; order Eurotiales; family Trichocomaceae; genus Talaromyces; species Talaromyces piceae. The sequence goes on from JNNX01000001.1 coordinate 2,376,222, forward strand.
GGAAGGAGAGGAGCGCGGCCTCTCTGCCACTTTCGCCAAGGATAAGAGCGCCGTCCAGGGTGTCCTGGGACCGGACGGTCTTCCACCTCTGCCGACTCGGCTCAACTCGACAACATACCAGCTTGGTTCAGGTGAAGGATACCCAGAAAAGTATTATCTTTCCATTGCCAACAGTGGCGTTTACATCATTCACTAACATGGATTGCTAGGTACCCGTGCCGGACTTTTGTTTAGAGAAAACAAGAAAGAGTCAGGTCGGTGGCATCACGTTCTTTCTTGCGCACATTTAGATCTTGCTTCCTTTTGTCACATGGATACTACTGTAGTCTGGTGTTTCGATTCAATTCAATTATGTAAATTGTTGTTCCAAAATACATCCCTTCACGTCACTACTGACATGGATATCTATAGGCTTGTAAGGTAAACATGGTTTTCAGGTAGGCGGCACTTGCTGCAATCTTTGCTACGAGGGCTATTATTGATACGTAGTTTCCAGTACAACATGCGTAAAAATGTGTATAGGTTGATAAGACATATATTTGCTCGCACACTAAAGGAAAAGTATATTTCACATTATTTATGTTCTTATGACACGGGCCACATTGATGCAATCCAGAGGCTTCAATTTAAGTCCATACAGCCCATCAGGAGATCGCAATAACCAATCCGACATTGCTATTATTATCTAATCAAACGGGTTCGTGCGGGTTCCCCACCAGGTCAGGAATATGCTGAGACCGACGGTTTCGAATACCCTGGTCAAAGCACCAACTGCAACTGTGTCTAGGGGTCGCTTCTCGGTAAAGATCTGGGCGACGAACTGGCGAGGGGGGGAGACAATGTTAGCATGATTGACCAAGTGCAAACAATGTGCAAAGAATCAGAAAATAGAAAGACATACGCTTGGAGCAGAGCTGGCAAAGAAGATGAGAGATCCCAGATAAGCAGCTCCCTTGTAGGTCAAAGTTCCCGTCGAGTTGATCAGCGCGGCCACGCCGTAGGTCTGGACAGCACTTCCAAGCAGAGAAGACCCCCAAGCAGCAACGGCGCTGCTGGCCTCCCTGGACTTGACGAACTCCTCCTTGGTGTTTGCCGCCTGGGCGCGATGGTAGACATCACCAAAGACTGGTGCGAGAATGCCGAGAGAGGCAGTGTGGTTGAAGACCGTTCCCAGGGCGATAGCCGAGGGTTTCACGGGGGGGAGGTCTGCGAATTTGCACTGGTTAGTATCTGAAGCTGCACGAACGAGCAAAGGCCATGATGAATGGCAAGTTGACTGGTAACATACAGTGAAGAGTAGCCATGTTTGTTTGTTGGGATGGGGTTTCAAGAGAAGAATACGGTGAATGTGGTTGATGCAGGAAAAAGGTTCATAGGGTCGAAGAGAGACACGAGAAGAACAACGAAAGCTTTGCCTTATAAAGGCCAGCCGCATCAAGGCCGATGACGTCTCCATGACCGAAACAGGCGTGACGATGTCGACAAAGTTGGCTTGGAACGAGACACGCACCAAGCGACTACTGCCACTCGCACCCTTGGCTGGACACTGGATGTTCTCGGCCTGGCGGCCGTGACGTCACGCCGCTGGACGAAACCAGCGCCAGCCTGACTTGGGGAACTAGCTATTTAGCCGATACAGCTCGCGTTTTGTGCAACGGATTACTGTTGGGGGTCCTGGCTTGTTTTCCTTGTTCATTATCATCATCATCACTACATAGGTCGACTAGATCGATGATCTGGCGCTACCTATTGACAGCACCTGTATCAAGATGTTTAGTTGTTGGCTAACAAAGTAATCGGTCTTAAGGTGACTGAGTCCGCAGCTCTCTGAATGGCCAATCGCAAACTGATAGAATGCTTCCCGATTGGGACTAGTACCAACCTTGCCCTCCCTCTATCTCTTTTTTTTTTAACCTTTTCCCCTCACTTCCGCATCTGGTGATCGGCACGACAGACGAGACGGTGCACGGAGACGCAACGAACGATGATCAATTCTCGGCTCATTGTTACTATTTAAATACAGTTACGGACTAATTAATGCACCTAAGTATGGCGTACGATCCGTGGGACGCGCTCAAGATCGATACCGACAATGATGCCTTGATAGACCTTCCCGAATCCCTCGTCCCGATCCGAGAAAGGAAACAGGCCGGGACAACGACAGTCACGCTCGATGGACTACTGCAACCGCCACTGGTGCTAGAAGAAGACCTCAAAGAAGGATGCGGTGGACAACTCTGGCCAGCAGGCCTGATGTTGGCAAAATACATGCTTCAAAAGCACTCCAGTGACCTTCTTGGCAAGACCATGTCTGTACCTACCTTTCCGTATCCTTTCCCATCCAACGGCCCCAAGAAAAATAAAAGAATAAAAATAAAGAAATAGAGTTCTGAAATTTTCGTGACAGCTGCCTCGTGTATACTGACTAACTCTTTCTCTTGTTCTAATCACCCAGTGTAGAGATAGGAGCCGGAGGAGGTCTAGTTGGACTCGCCGTTGCGCAAGGATGCCAAACTGACCAGCCCGTCCATGTTACCGACTTGGAACCGATGCTACCACTGATGCAGGCCAACATCGCCCGTAATAGCCTGTCCAGCAAGGTGAGCGCCATGGTCCTCGACTGGGCGTTGCCGCTGCCAGCAGAGCTGCCAGAATTTCCCGCTGTCATTCTGGCGGCTGATTGTGTCTACTTCGAGCCGGCATTTCCGCTCCTGATTTCGACGCTCGAGAGGCTTCTAGGTCCGGAATCCGTGTGCTATTTCTGCTTCAAACGCCGCCGCCGAGCCGACCTACGTTGCATCAAAAAGATCAAGAAATTGTTCGCTGTGGAGGAAATCCAGGATTTTCCGGCTTACAAGGACTACTCGCGAGAAAACCTCTTTCTATACAAGATTCAAGCACGCAACCTACGTCCACCTGTGAACAGGTGAACGAATTGCCCTAATGCGACTTACTTAGGCGTATTTCAATGACCAAAAGGGAGAAAGAAAAAAAAAATAAAATAAAACAAATAAATGAAAAAGGAAAAGATAAAAAGGTCATATTGTTAAGAGGTTATCGATTACAGCTTCAGCCTGCCCGCTTGGGTCTCGGCTGTTCTCGTCGGATGCTGTCCGTCTAGATCCTGTAGCTGCCCCTTGTCGCCAACAATATTGACGCCGCCCTTTCTCAAATCAGCCACGATCTGCTGTCCCTCGTTTGTCTTCTTCTTCGACGTAGGGAGAGATTTGGCATGCTTCAGCTCCTCCTTTTGTTTGCGTCGACGTCGAGCTTTTTCTTCCCTGCTCATTTCGTCCTTGGCCACAGACAGCCCGTTTCGTAGCGTGACCTCACCTCCGAGAGCATTCTTCTCATTCGGAGCGTAGATTTCCTGAGGTGCAAGGGTTCCTTGCTCCCCAAGTATGCCCGCGCCGCTAGGACGCGCCTCTTCCATTGTAACAGTCGCAACATCAGCGATAACGTTGATGCTTGGCTGAGCAATCTTGGGCTTGTAATGGAAATTACATAGCGTGTCAAGTTGAGAGCTCGTATTCTTCCACAGTTGTTCGATTTCCGCATGCTGCTGTTTCAATTTCTGATCCTTCTCGTCCACGTACGCCGGATCGTTCATTCGTAGATGTTCTTGCTCATATAGGTCGGCAAGGCTGTGTTGGGACTTGGTCTGGTCTACTTCGACACGTCCGCGGCGACTAGCGTTCTGCTGCAGTAGATCTGGTAGACGTCGAAGCACTTCGTCAAATTCCTTTGCAAGGATCCTCTTCTTGATCAGCTGTTCGAGCTCCTCTGAGGTTTCGTTCGTGACCACAGGAACCGGTTTGCCGATACGCTCAAAATCAAGGTCATTCTCTATGAGCGAGTTTACCGGTCGCTGAGTAGCCTTGGCTTCACCCGCCAGCATCCACTCCTTCTCTGCAACATTGGCCATCTCCAGTCGTCGAATCTCATCGGCAATCTTGGCTCTTTGCTTTTCGTGAGAAGAGCGCTCAGGCTGTGCTCCACCATTTTGGCCCTCCATCTCAACATCTGATTCCCCGGAGAGGTCGTCAAACAGATCGCGCCGAACATCAGCCATGGCACGCTCGACATCATCGTCGTCAACGTCGTCATCTCTAGCGCTCTGAGATGGCTGTGTCTTTGGAAGAGGGCGAAACTTTTTCCTCGATACTTTTCGCGCAGGTGGTGCAAAGAAGTCATCGTATTTTATGTCGGTTGTGTCGACCCAGTCGTTGGAACCGTCTTTGGCGCCTTCCATGTCTTCATCGTCGCTATCGTCTTCCATCAAATCGGCATTGCCAAAGGTTGGCCCATCGTCATCCTCTGAGTCGCTCTCATCACCGTTGTCATCACCATCATGATCATCATGACCATCCCTGGATTGTTTGCTGCTTGAGACTTTTTCCTGCAAATGTGCCGAAGTCGGAGGGACGTGCCAATCTATCTCTTCCTCATCACTAAACTCCTCCGGGAGGCCCTTTGCGTCCAAGTTCTCCAGATACTCGGTCTGTTTATTGAAATCGTCAATTGAAAAGAACCCGTCGTTCAAATTGAACTTGTCTTCAACGAAAGTGTTGGAGTGCCCGTCTCCCGATGTTGAAGAACGGTTATCGTCATCGTCAGAAAAGCCATCCTCCCCTTCGTCAGTCTCTCCGTTGCTTGACTGATCCTCAGGCGCATCCACGTCCTCTGAAAGCTGCTCCGCGTCTGATATTATAGACTGATCGGATTCGTCGACAGATTGGCTGATGTCTTGTTCCGAAATGCTGGTCTCCCGCGACTGACGACTTGGACGGTTCTCTAACTTGGTTGAAGGCTCCAAAGGTGCAAAAAGGCTGTCATTTAGTTCATCGTTCGTGTGGGTGATAATTCGCACTGCCTGTTCCCATATCTGCTCAACCGAGAATCCGTCCACGTACAATGGCTGCCCATGGCGTGAATATTTCTTCGAAATGCCAGAGTTTCCTTGCGATTTCTTGGACGTAGAACGACGTTGCTTCGCCAGCGGGTCAAGAAAGCTCTTCGCCGCAAGCCGCGATGCGACATGTAATTCATGTGACGGTCGCAGAAAGCAGTGCGGCGATGTCGTGATAGACTCGCGAACAGTTGAAAGCTCCATTATGGGCTGGGATTGAGTATATATCAGGCGAGAATCCCAGGAGACGCGGTGCAGAGTGAAGCTCCAATAATCTCTGAAGCACGTCTACGAGGAAACAAAAAAAGTAATCCAAGACTAACCAAATCGGTAACTGCGCCGGTNTTTTTTTTTTTTTTTTTTTTTTTTTTTTTTTTTTTTTTTTTTTTTTTTTCTGCCATCCCTCCCGCCCTCCTTTCGATTGGGAAGGCGGTAGGTATTCCAGCTGTACCCCGTTCAAGCATACATTGTGATGTCACTGCCCCCTCTGCCCCATTTGAAAATCATTCCATCTTCTACATATTGTCGAGGCTTTCGCTATCATATATTCTATGGCTACTGATCCTGGGAGTACCATTGAGATACAAGATTTACTTTCAAACGGTTGATTGATATAGGCCGTAATATCGAACCTGGTCCGTATGGTGACTGCGTTTTCGCACAGCTCAAAGAGATAATAGGTAGTCGAAAATTGGAGGGAGATGCTATCTCTCAAAATTCACAATCTACGTGTATGTAACTCTACGTAACCATTCTTTTACAGAATTAAGCATGCAAAACAAATCGTTTGGTGGCACAGCGTTCCAAGAATTCGCCTGCGCATTCTCATGCAAATGTCATCGGGGGGGCTGCCGCGCCGAAACGTCACCGTGACGAACGAAGCTCGAGGGGAAATATAACTGCTGATAGTGATCGACTTGTAGCTAGGTAGCTGTAAATGTGAACGAGAATATAGCCTTTCTCCCTGCATCTTTAGTGAAACAGCCGAAGCCTCGAAATTACTTGTTGATCGTGAATCAAGTCTTGCCGCCAACATGACAGACAAATCACAGTTTGCACCAGGTAAGATGGGCCTCTCATGCACCGCGAAAGCTGTTCTAACCGGACACCAACAATCACAGGACACCAGATCCCGGTCCACAAGCAGGACAAACCTGGGTGGCAGCATAAGATGCTTGATCCCAAGCCAGTCTCCGATCAACTGCCAACCGATGACGGCGGTTATCAACCCTACAAGCCGGCAGATAAGCTGAAGGGAAAACGCGCTATTATAACCGGCGGGGACTCTGGAATTGGAAGAGCCATTGCCGTTCTATACGCAATGGAAGGAGCCTCAAGTTTGATAGTTTACCTTCCGGAAGAAGAGCAGGATGCGCAAGAAACGAAGAAACAAGTTGAAAAGTACGGCCAGAAATGTGTGCTCTTCGCAACGGATTTGCGCAAGAAGGAGAATTGCAAAGCCGTTGTCGATAAGGCTGTGCAGAGCCTTGGAGGTGTCGACATCTTAGTGAACAATGCAGCATTCCAGAACATGGTTCAAGATATCTCGGAGTTGACGGAGTAAGCTCCAATCTCTATCGTGAAGATCACCACGATATGCTAACTACAAATAGGGATCAATGGGAAAAAACGTTTGACACGAACATACATCCCTACTTTTACCTTGCAAAATACGTCTTACCGCATCTTAAAAGAGGTTCGACCATTATAAATTGCTCATCCGTGAACCATTATATCGGGAGAGGTGATCTTCTTGACTATACTTCCACCAAGGGAGCGATTGTTGCATTCACCAGGGGGTTGTCAAACCAGCAGATAAGCAAAGGCATTCGAGTCAACTGTGTTTGCCCCGGCCCAAGTAAGAACCTCTTGAGTCTTACGTACTTTCTCGTAGTGTTATGGATCAAAAGTACTGACATATGCCCAATAGTTTGGACGCCCTTGATCCCTTCGACCATGACCACCGAAGCCATGGAGCAATTCAGCGGCGTACCAATGGGGCGTCCAGGACAGCCAAGCGAGGTTGCTACATGTTTTGTCTTCCTGGCAAGTGCAGATAGTAGCTACATTTCAGGACAAAGTTTGCACCCTAATGGCGGTGTTGTTGTTGGAAGCTAAGGGCTATGCGCCACTAATACTATGTTACTATACACATATTACTTCCAACGGTTCTTCTTTTTCCAAAGACATCCACGAATGAAATAGATCACTTGTTTGAAGGCTTTTAAGGAAAAAACAAAGGAAAGATAGTAAATGGATGTGCTATCTAACAACTACCAAAACCGATGGTTTCGTAGTGTTCTCTTTGCTTGTGAAAAAAATCCCAAACAACCCAAATAAGTGTGATTGCGAGTACACAAATTCGTTTTGCGTTTTGACACGGGAGAAAAAGTAAAAATAAAACTATGTAAATCTACATCTAATGTACCAAGCCTTAAAATTGGAAAAGCGATCACCTATCGTCTGTACCACATGCGCGTGATTTTTGTGTGTCGCATCTTCTTCTGAAGTTGGAAAATTCCATACATTAAGGCTTCGGATGTTGGCGGGCCTAGGGGGGGGTTAGTACAACAGCTTCTTCACCGAAATGAGTGCAACACAAGAAACTTACATCCAGGTACATAAATATCGACAGGGACAATGCGATCGCACCCACGGACCACCGAGTAGCTATAGTGATAATAGCCACCACCGTTGGCACAGCTTCCCATACTGATGACCCAGCGAGGATCTGGCATCTGATCGTAAACTTGTCTCAAAGCAGGCGCCATCTTGTTGGTCAGAGTACCGGCAACAATCATCACATCAGACTGTCGAGGCGAAGCACGGAAAATGATACCAAGCCTATCCTGGTCATAACGAGGGGTGGACAGGTGCATCATTTCCACAGCACAGCAAGCTAATCCGAACGTCATTGGCCATAACGAACTCTGGCGAGCCCAGTTTGTAATTTGGTCGAGCGTCGTCCTATTGTCAAAGAAAGTCAGGCACGATTGATAATTGCACCCAACTCGGCGATGGTCGATGAGGTTGTTACTTACAACGCATACTGCATCGCGCCCTCTTTCTTTTCCTGACTGGGAAGAGGAACTTCCCTTCGAACCTTTCCAGACGCTGACAAGGAACTGTCAGGTTGCGGCTGCCTCTGAACTGCAGAAGCAGATTTTAGCGATGAGCTGGAGATCCATGCTCTCTGCGGCACGAAGTTGGTCGTCGCGACTGGGCGTACAAATGCTGCTTTTCCTTGTGAGAGAAGAAACGTGTGATGGACTGGTTGAACGTACGGCGCAACTGCCCAACTCGGCCGACAAATGCCATTCTTTCTCGACCTATGAATCCGGAAAACTCTCCCGCGAAGAGATAGGGGAATTGAAGGGTTTCAAGGGGTGGTCGAAATAATCTGCTCTTTCGCCAAATGGGCAAATGCGAAGAGGTGAGGTCGGGAAGAGAGAGCGAGTAGTCAAGTTGGTCCGCGCGCCGTGGCAATCGGTTAGCCGGTCCCCACTTTAGTTGTAATTCCCCCGTCAACATTGGCCGGGCTGGTACCATCATCCCTCATACAACACCCAAAAGGTCAGAAGTTATGGCCCTGCCTTCTATCGCCTGTATCGCCTTTGTGGCGAAAAATGTACTTCCCTAAGTATTTTCTGGCCGGTAGTTGTGAGCCGTGCTGATTGCTACAGGACCACCCCCTATACCTCACCGTCTTCCCGCCCTATAGCGATTCGCGTCTCAAGTTCTCGTTCCTGATCAATTCGTGCCTGGATATTTTCGATCTTCGCATGAAGAACACTTTCATAGACCAAGACCTAGGCCTTTTACAAGCATTGGACGAGAACCTTGCCGTCTATGGATGGCTCACCAACACTGGCGTAAGAGTGATGATCGCCGTCAACTTGGCCGGCCGACAGGTCCCGCCAGAGCCAGAGGGGCGCAAAGTCGCCCGGGTGGCCGGTATTCATGATTCAGATCTAAAGCCTGTAAGTACCATCGCACAGACTGAATTTTTATTATATCGATAAATAATAAAAGATACTGAACTGTTTCTGTACCACCAGGCTTTCCGAGCATTACAAACTGCGTACATTAGACTCCTCCAAAATCCCTTCTATAACCCAGACAGCCATGACTCCAGTAACGCTTCAGTCGGTATAACGGACCAAAAGTTCATTTCGGAGGTCAAACGGATTGGTGAAACCTGGTCTCCAGATGTTTCGAGCAGATAAATGAACACCACTCATTGTGATTGCATTTCAGCCATGGTCCCATCGGCGAGACAGCCGTCAAGAATCACAACCACATTAACCTCTCCATGGCACACGAGTTTACATTGTTAAGGCCATGAGAATTGACAAGCAGACGAAAAAGCCTGGTTCGCGACCTTGATGTTCCAAGGATACTCCGGAGAGCCATGCACTGCTCAGATACGGCGGATGTACTTCCAAAATCGGCTGGCTCGAGCCTTTCATTTGTATGCTGAACGATCCAAAGGAATGCATTAGTGACTATCGGAGTCTCTACAGAAAAGTTTGTAGAGTCGCCTCCAGAGATTACAAAGGCTCGGGTTATCAATCAAACTCGGACGCTATATACATCTTCATGCTCGGACTCTTTCAAAGATTTCATAATATCCTCAACTTCTCTGGGGTCGCTTATGCCCCAGACCCCTCCTCCTTCGGATGAGATACGACCGACTTCTTTACCAACCAGATTCCTTCCGACCTTGCCAGGTCCTATACCAACCCATCGCTTCACACCCCGTTCCTGATCCAGGTATCTGATACTGTCCCACCATCTCACGGTTTCGACACATTGTCTGGAAAGCAAGTCTTTGAGGTCTTCCTTTGATTTGAAAGGCATAGCCGACACGTTTGAAACGCATGGCATCCTTGCTGGGAATGTTATTTCGGTCGTCTCCAGCGTCTTTCTCATGTATTGAGCAGCAGGAGCCATAATAGGGCTATGAAAAGGACTGTCGCTTTTCAATCTTACGGCGCGTGGGTCATGCCCACCAAATTGCCGTAGCTGCACCAAAAGTGTCTTGATTCTTTCGATGCTTCCACTCAGAACTATTTGATTCTTAGAATTGATATTAGCAATCAAAACCTGTTGTATAGATGACATCTCATTGCTGGAGTCGTCTTTGGAGCCCATCGAACCCGGTCCTAAAAATTCTCGTATAGTCGATATAAGGCTTTGGAGATGATCAGGCTCGCAAATTAGCGCGACCATACCGTACACGTCCCCAGATTTTTGACGAGCTCTCTGGCTACATTGCGCCATGACTTCAGCTCGGCCCCTTACCATTCTCAGGGCAGAAGCGAAGTCTAAGTAGCCCCCGGCAACAAGTGCTGCATATTCTCCGAGGCTGTGGCCTAGTGTCACATCCACACACTCTGATGTTTTGAAGCCGAATTCTTCTTCTAAGATGCGCAAGATGAGTATAGAGGTTGCCATAATCGACGGCTGTGAGTTTTCGGTCCGATTTAACACTGAGTTCGGGCCATCAGAGACGATTTTCGACAAAGAGAATCCGAGAATATTGTCCATTTCGTCTATGAAAGGCTTCGCAGTCTTAGGAAATGCTTCTAGCCATGGTGTTATCATGCCGACTCGATGCACGCCGTGACCTGATTGTACTTAGCACATTCACATGAGATATCAAGTAGTATATTTAGAAACCAACCAGGAAAGAATAGAGCTGTGCGTAACGTCTGGTTAGCAAGGCGCGTTGAAAATTGCCTGGAGATGGAGGTGCCATTGATGCACCTGGCGGTAAGAGAGGCTGCTGGCATTGTCAAATATGGAAGCCAGCGTCATTGTAGATTCTGTAGATTCGAGAAGAGCGGTTCTATATTTCACCTGTACTCGTTCAGGGCATCACATCTTCTCGCAGTCAAAGAAATCCATTATACATGTCTGCAGCTACCATCACCAGGCGATTGTTGAGGTATGGTCGGCAGTTTACGGGCTGGAGGACCGAGGTCAGCGAAGTCGGTGGTTGGCCGGGAATGGTCACTCCGCTAGCCCAGAAGCGGTTAGCACAGATCGCGCCCAGAGCTCTGTTTGTTGCCATGCGCAGACAGCTTTCGTTTATGAACTTGAGATGTGCTCAAATGTCGTCCCTTTTTTACAAGGGACAAACTTGATTCATTGAAAAACCTGTGGCCTTGCTGTTTGTATTGCCAGCACGACACTTGATACTGGCTCGGAAAAAGCTGTCGCATGTTGTTTGTATGCCTGCGAAAAGATGTTCGCAGCAAACTCGGGAGGCCGCTCTCTTCGGAGTACACGAAGGCGTCAAAGAACGAGTTTGGAAGATTCTGTGAAGCCACCAAATGCGAAACGTCAAAAATCGGCCTTACGACAGGATTCCAGCGAGCTTCCAGCGGAGACAATCGCCGACTTTGATTCGCAGGGAAAACAACAGTCTGTTAATATTAGCCAGCAACACTCGAATGATAACAGTATCGAGGCAGGACAAAATCAACAGAGTCTTGCGCTTCGAGGTCCAAGGAAGCCTGAAAACTCCGCAAGTCATACAGAACAAACCATTACTTTGGTAAGGACACGCACTAGACATATAATAGCGGTCTTGAGACTGACACTGTTATCAGTCCTCAAATGATTACTACACTGTGACAAGACTTCCTTTACCGGATCGACTCCTAGATTTCATCGATGGTTAGTAAAAAAAATTATTGAATTTTTTTCCCGTTCAACAGTCGACAAGTTTTTATTGCAAGGTGACGGTCTAATGCAATTATGTATAACATATTAGGCCCTGCAAGATGCGTCTTCAACACGAAAACCGGATTCGCCTTATTGACAACAGAATCGCGCGCTTTGGTCTGGTCTTATACGCCGCGCGCCGATCAGTCGGGCTCTGAGGTCCTACCGCTATCAATACCCGAATGGTGTACGAGCGGCGACACGGCTTTGATGGGAACGCTGGTGTCCAATGCGTCCAATGTGGTCCCGGGATTGTTTGTCGTTGCACCAACTACTGGAAAGCTGATTTACTGGGAGAGTGCATCAAATGCTGCCTTTGTCGGAATCGCTAAACAAAAACAGAGCGGCCTACGAGGCTCCATCCCCAGTTTATTCTCTGGAGAACATGTTACGGAAGTCGTCAATGCGGAGCCTACTGGGATAATTCTTGTTCTTTCGACGGGCAGAGTTGCCCAGGTCACTATGAGGGATCCCCAGGGAAAACCTGCGTTGACCGTCAATCTCCTGTCTCGGGGTTACACAGGCGGTGGACTTCTTGGCGGTTTGAGGAACGTCTTGGGCAGTCATTCCTGGCGGAAAGATCTGACTGGAGTCAAACCTGGAGCTTCCTTAGTTCGAGGTCAGCGAGATGTTTTCATCTTGTCATCTATCGGGCGTCTCGAAATCTGGGACTCTCATTGGAATAATGTCAACACTCTCCGTGCTGAGCTCGACATCCAAGACGGCATATACCAGTCTCTCGGCCTGGCTACTGACAACAGATCAAACAATTCTCTGAAGATTTTAGACTTCATTGCTAGCCCTGAGGAATCAAAAACGTCTCATATAGGAGAGGCTCAGCAGAACACCACACTTTTCCTGCTTGTCCTTATCTCCCACGGCCAATCTGCGAAAACGCTCGCCATCGTGAAAGCAGCAACGCATCATGACAGTGTTGAGTTCTTATCATCACACAAGATCGAAAACCCTTCACTCATTGAAGAAATTGAGAGGCACAAGCCAAAGCTACACTTAACACGGCCTTCGAATGCAGCTTTCATTGTTATAGGGCAGAAGGTATGGATTCTCGCGACGCTCGGTCTGGAGCCTACTCCTTCTTCCCAACTCTTAGATAGCGGCATATCAAAGCCCTTCCAAGATCGTGTTCAGTTTCAAGATGGTGATAGATATGAGATCATCGGCACCGGCTCTGATGGGGAGGGCTTAGAACTTGAAAACCCCACTTGCATTTTTATGCTTCGAGGGTACGGTCTTATTTCCATTACTGCTTTATCTTCTCAGTTAGAAGATGGAGTTGTCGCTACCGTCACTGCCAAGCAAAAAATTGAGCAAGCAGTCTTCTACGGAACCATGTCCAACACACCCCTCAGGTTCAGTGATGAGGGAGAGCCAACCTTCCCTGTCGAGGAACTCGAAACTGCGGCGCTCGAAATCTGTGACGAAATTCTTCAGTCCAACGCAAGATTCATTCCGCACGCAACTATGTCTATTGATCACAATTTGCGAATACGCTCGAAGGCGGTGAGCGACCTGGCGGCAGAGCTACTTCGTCGTAGGGTGGCCCTCTCCAGGCAGGTCCGCTTCCATTTGTTATGGGCTGGCGAGAAGCTGGCTGCGCAGAGAGCAATATGGAAATTGGAGGAAGAATTTCAGAAAATATGGAAATCCGAAACTTTCTTATCGCGCGCTATTAGTCTCATGAACGAGAAGTTTAGAACGAAACATGATGCGGCCCAAAGTGGTGAGAATAACCACGTGAGGCGATGGTTTTTCCACGACACATTCCGGATGCAACACATTGTTCCTTGGTTGTTTAATGCGATTCGCGGTTCGAAAGGGCCCGGTGGCCGATCTACTCCCGCATTCTTAGCACAGGTCTATCAAGCTAGCGAGCTCTCACTTGCTGCGTTGGAGAGCGCATTTCGTTTCAGAGAAGACCATGCGCTGCAATACGGGCTTGGTGACGAGCTTTTTGAAAATGGGGTGCTGTTTTCCGATTACAATGATATTCCGGAGTTTTGGACCTCAGAGACAATGGTGTACAGTGAGACTATGCATATGCTTGATCTGGAGCTTGATAGTTCACGATCATGGTTGCAACATCCGATATCGAATGTCGGGAGTTCGGAGTCACAAATGCTCCTTCAGGTTGCGAAAAACAGTTGCCGCAGGCTTTCCGTCTTGAACATGATGCTCGATGAAAGGACTCGGTGGCTGTTCGCACAAACTGATCCAAAACTTAAAGACGAAGGAGTCTCTTTGAAGGACACGAACCAGAAACAACGAAAATGGCAACTATACAAGATGGCTGGGATTGGTCAGCTACAAGGAGCAATCTCTTTAGCCGAAGAATTCCGCGACATGGAGGCGTTGGTTGAGTTGATGGTGGAACTTCAAGATCAAGTTAAGAGTTATCAGGATAATCCTGAGAGCAAGGCTGCCCTTCCGGTGAAAGATATGTTTAGCTTTTCCAAGAAGATAGGCGACTACTTTGACGCCTTTGGGGAGCAATGGGCAGAAGCCTTCTTTCAAAGGCAGATCAGGGTCGGGCAGCCGGGCGTCCTTCTGTCGATGAAAGACTACCAACCTCATGTGACTCGGTTCCTCCGGAAATATCCCTCTTACTCTCGACTTGCGTGGGTTAATGACGTGATCGCTGAGGAGGATTACCAGACGGCTTCAAAAGCACTCGAAGATCTAGCGTTGACTCAGGAGGCGAATCTTTGGGACAAACGTGTTCAATTATCTCTCGCCAAAATCACCAAACTGGCAGCGTGGGAGAGGTCTGACGACGTGGGGGAGAAAGAGCAAACCCAGTGGAGAAGAAGATTGGATGATTTAGGAGAATTGGGTGGCGTCCAGGAGCTCTTATATGAACATATTCTCCCTGCCATGCAAGGTGCTATTGATCGGAAAGCGGAGCTGCAACTGGCAATGGAGCATTTTGGCAACCGGGTCAACGACCGGCCAGCATTCAAAGAGCTTTTTGAAGAGTACATGGCCCAACTAGTACATGGACAAGCCCTCAATGCTGAGCAACTCATCCATCTGATGACGTTGATGGATGATGAGGTCCACCTTTTAGAAGGGGAAGAGAGCGAGGCACTGAATCGTAACTTTTTCATTGCTTTGCGTGTCCTTCGTCTCAGTGATTATGCGACAAGCGACCCGGCCGGTTACGACTATTTGCGAAAGTTGATATGGAGGAGGTGCATCACGCGCGACGACTGGTGCACTATCTTCAGAAGTCAGTCACAGTCAGACGCCGAACGAAAGGCTATACTCCGAAGTACAGCCTTGGTGAAAACTCTGGCGGAATGCATGGCAGAAGGTACGCTCGCAGTTCTTCTGGTAACGTAACATACTGACTGACAATCCCATGCAGAGTTGACTCACGGAGATGCTACCGATGAACTGTACCGACTGGGGAAGCCCTCAGAGGTCATCCAATTTGGCTCTTTTGAATTGGTGCGAAATCGCTTTCGTGCAGAGCAGTGGCCTCATATTGAGCGAGACCTCAAATCCGAGATTGACACGCTGCGGCGCTTCGTCGAAGACGGCCAATTGGATTTATGGTACCCCGAGCTTGTTCAACTGGTTCACGAAGACAACACCGGAGTGCCTGTAATAGATGGTAAGAAGGAGGGCTCGTAAAGAGAGGACTTGATGGAACTCAAAGAGTATAGCTATTGGTTTCTGTTCTTTGAATAGCATGATTAGATTGGTTCGCCGGGTATTAGTGGTGTTGGTAATGGTCTCTTCTGCACTAGGTGTTTGTTCTTGTACGCTTCTTCGGCGCGGTTGCTCACCTCATCCATCGGGGCCACATAAATCAAAAAGTAACTTTTTCTTTCAATTTTTCCCCTCCTCTCTCTCAATTGCTAAACATAGCAGGAGACCGCACAATGAAAGTGAAAGCAAATAGATGAACATGTATCTGGTACAAATGCACATAAAGGTCCGGCGGGTCTAGAAAGAGACTAGACCGTCGCCTGTCTCCCAACCCCGGATTACACTAGGCCAAATGCGGCTGCAGGTTGCGGGGTTAGCGGCATTTCTGGTTGCTAGTGGCAGGCGCTGAATGCTGATATCATGAGGTCATGTGTATGTCTCGGCCGTTCAGGAGTAATCNCCCCCCCCTCTCTTCCTCTCTCGTCTTCGTTCCATAATCGGTTCTGATGTTGTCCTTTTCTATGCGATTCCATCTCCCATACCCACCAAGCCAATCTCCTATCCCTTCTAGTTACTTCCCTTTAGAATAAACCAAACAAACTTATTACACACATCTGCTTCTCACTGCCACATACCCCGTGGAAACAAGGACACGCGTTCGTTCAACGGTGAAGGTTGTACTTGACCTTTTCGAGATTTCTCTCATTCTGTTTCATACCTGTTCCCAATCGGGTCAACAAAACCAACCACTTGCAATCTCACTCACTGATCTTATTGTCGGTTGACCTCGAAAAGTAAGTATCACTCTGGCTGCGGTCCAATGAGTGGGCGTTGGCTCAACGAAGCTGACTCGAATGCCATCCTCGCCTAGTGACGCGCTCTCATAAAATGAACGACCGCGACCACACCGGTCTCGCGGAGGGCGGCGCAGTAGTGCACGACTCGATTCCACGCTATTTCGGAAAGTCGGGACCAGTCGATGCTGACCCCAAGAAGACGAAGAAGGATGGGGGTGGTAAGGGCAATTGGTAGGTAGTATGGAGGGTTTCCTGCTCCTGCAATCGTTATCTCTAACGAAGAAAACCAGGGGCCGCTCGGGTGATGAAGTACAGGACTTTGACTACAATTTCACCAACGCTCGGCGCCGATCAAACAGCAGCAACCAGGGACTGGCTGACTTTAAGACCAAGTTTGAGACTGTAGAGGTTGAACCGGTGTTCGAGGAGGAAGTGCACAGCGCACTGGCACAAGGACAAGGGCCAGACAGCGCGGCATCCAGCCAGCAAGCTTCTTGATTGCTGGCTCTCGATATGCTCACTACCAGGCGATGTCAGCCCAGAACAGTCTGTACGTTAGGAGCAACCTTTAGATGTAGATGTAATCTTGGCTTTTATGTCGCGATATGGTGCATGGCAGCTCACTACAGATTTCCACGCTTTTGAAAACAAGAGTACTAAAGCAACAACAACCGAGTCATCCATCGTGGTGGTCTATTGGATAGTAACACGTGATCTTCTCTGAAGCTGTCACTCAAAACTTCCCCAAATAGCCCGAGACGTATCCATTTGCTTAGTGTACTTGTTAGTTAAGTAGCTAATGAAGCTGCTATTCCGATTAGGTTTTCCCCTATATAAGACGCTGTTGGCCAACGGCAACGCTGGTGGGCCCATCTGGCATCCGGCAAACCCGCCGCATTCTGCACGTGACCTCGACGCTAGTGAACGTTTTGAGTTTTCTCAATTCCACACAAATCGCGAAATATAGAGTATCAATAAATACGTTTAGAAACATCCATTTTTCAACCACTCCCTGCCAGAAACGCACCCCGGCCTAGACCGTCATCACGTTACCGCCACTCACTACAGTGCAAGTCGTGACGGTCGTCAACATGTCTTACCAGAAGCCTGAGAAGGAGCTTATTGACCAGCCTGTTTGTATAGAGGGACCCGGACACTTCCAGCATGGTGGCTAACCCGCAGTAGAAGGTCCACCGCATCAGAATCACCCTGACCAGCCGCAATGTTTCCTCTCTGGAGAAAGTTTGTCGTGAGCTTCTGGAGCGAGCTCGATCCAAGAACATTGCGGTGAAGGGCCCGGTTCGTCTTCCGGTGCGTATATTCCATAGCCTGGTCCGATGCAGAGTTGTTTTTAACGCACCACAGACCAAAACCCTTAACATCTCGACGCGTAAAACACCGAATGGCGAGGGCAGCAAGACCTGGGATCGCTATGAGATGCGTATTCACAAGCGATTGATTGAGTACGGGAATTCCTTCTTCCTTGTCCTGCCTCGCAGCGAATGCTAATACATTCTCCTAGCCTGAAAGCTCCAACAGAGGCAGTCAAAGCCATAATTATCAACAGTAAGCACATCGCCCGTGTATCTGTATTTGGTACTTGTTACTGACAGTGTATAGTCGAGGCTGGGGTCGAAGTTGAGGTGACTATCGCGGCCTAGGCGGTACTTGACTGATTCCTGCTAGTCAGGTGAAATCACCTGTATCGAACGTGATAGCGCAAGGCGTCATTCCGGATCATTGTCACCCTAGGCTTCTGGAGTCATGTGGCCGAGCAGAAGTGTGTCGAAGGTGTACTCGGTAGTTAGGTACTTTTAAACCTAATGAAAAGAACTAATGAAAAGAAAACTACACTACCCGTTGCAGAATAGCAGTAGGATAACGGAGAGATTGTGTGGCTTAGGGCCTTGAATAAGACAGCATCTTATAATATACAAGTATCTCGGCGGTTTTTCCGGTCTGCGCAACGATCTGTGTCGCGATCTTATGAAGATCATGTTCGTTTGTTTAAAAATCTCGGGTCTTCACCCCGTCGAGGACGAGGTGCAGAGAGTGGTGACGTGGCCGGCCCGAGGGCAGAGCCTTGGCCCTGCTGACCGGGACCCGGCCAGTTTGCAACGCAATGATGCATACGTAGGTGCATATGCATTGCATGCTGCACATGTCCATATCAGTGGGCATACATATTTTCCCACGTTCATGAACCCGTACATGTACGTATACATAATATATCTTTTACTTTCATAGCACCCCGGTAAAATCGTGATATTTTATCCAAGTAATCGAGATCTACTCGGTTTCCAGATCTTGGGCTGACGATAGTAAAGCAGGTCCCAGTCACGCAAAAACTACCGAGAATCCAAATCACAGGTATCCAGGAGATCTTGGGTGAGTTTACCCTTTCGACTGTATCCCTCGACATACTTGTCTCCCCATTCACCAACGGTGTTGTCATACGTCGTCTCGGGCTTCGTCACGCATAGATGGCACATGATTTGCTTGAGTCCTTTCATGAGCTCCAATCGCGGAAACTCAGCGACCACGCGGTTATACTCATCCCAGGTCAGGGCGCCATTAGGGATGCGGTCAGGCCCCTGGAAATCGGCCCAGATGCCGTACGAACAGGCTTGCACTTCGGGCTCCTTGTAGAAGACGATGCTGCCGGTTGTATGAAGCGCAATGGCATCCCAAACAAGCTGTAGCCTATGCCGATCCCAATCCTGCGTCACGCCTTCGCGGCGAAGAAACGAGCGAGCAGCATCGGCGCCGTCGACCTCGAAGCGGCGGTCCTTCGAGACAAGCGAGCCGGTACGGTCCCATCCGAGGTCGTGAAGAATGGCTGCAATAGCATGCACTTCTCGGTCTCGGTCCTTCAGCTCGGGGTTTTTGTCGGCAATGAGGAAACCGAACAAGAAAGACCGATATACATGGTTGTACCCGTAGTCTTCCAGGTGCTTTCGAGCCAGAGCAAGAGCTTTGGTTATCAGAGGTGTATCGGGGACCGTGACTCCAGCCACAACGCGCGTCGGAAGAGGCTGACCGGTGGGCATTGTTGCGCAGGGCTTTGCTATTCCAGGAGTTTAAGCTACCTTGTACACTAGAAGGCACTAGCCCGTGGTTTTCGAAACTATCGTAGAAACGACCAAAGAAAAACAACAACAATCACAAGCATGCACTAACCAGAACTTACCACCACGGAGTCTGTCGCTTTTGCAGGGATTATAACCACCCAGAGTCTGTTTGGGGCGGAGCAGTTCGCTCAATCTTCTTTACGATAGCCGTCCATTTATAGTAGTCACAGCACTGCGGGGTTGTCGTGCCGTTCGTTTCCATGAGACGGAGGCCAAAAAGTCTGTTCGATGTCACTGACTAGCTAGCCGTCCCCATTCTGCTGGACTATGCTGTGCGCAAGATTGCACCGTGCCCAGTGCACACCAGCTAATCCAGCTAAGTTTTACGTAGAAACCTGCTGGATCAAAATAGCTAGCCCTTAGTGGGCACTAAGTGGGTATATTCATCCACGTTGCGAGTGTTGATTTGGCCAGGGAAAAACTGCGACCAGTGCGGAAAGGGCTAACGTAGTGAATCCACCCTTGTAGTGATTTCTTCAGCCATTTGGTTATCTTCAACTGTCCGTCAACTTTCTCCGCTCAGGAAAAATCCACACATCACACCCGGCTTACACGCGCCATGGTGAGAGTTGCTAACTAGTCGGAGACAAGTTCCGTTTCCCTCACACGCCCTGGATTTCAGGAAAATCAACTCTATGCCATCTAATCTTTCATTCATATCTCGAGACCGGCCTCAATCTATAGAATCGGGGGATCGAGACTGACAGCCATGGTCGAACCAACAATCGACATCGTAAGTGGCCACTAAGCTGCGCCTATCTTTTTTGTTGTAGCCACCCGCCAATACCAACGGCTTTTATAGGACGAGGATTACGAGGGCGACTCGGCCTGGGGAGGGGATGATTCGGCTTCGTATGGCAATTTGGAGCACAGGCTTTCCTGTACTGTTACTCATGGCTTGTCAGAGAAACCACATCGGTGACCTCAAGCATCTACAGAGGTCTCACTGAAAATGGGCGAAGGTTGGACTCGCGATTGCCATAACCCTCGAGAACCGTCGATCAATACTGATTCATTATGTAGGTATCAGAGTTATCGGGGGCATGACTATTGGTGAGGATCTGACTTGGGACACGATCACGACTTGTTAACAGAAACTAAACATAGCGGATCAACACAGGGGGCCGTCGGACGAAAAGCAATTTGAAACCATGGAAGCAGGGTAATTCTCGTTCGGATTGTTCCAGGCTAAGTTTCTAATCGACACAGTCACTTCATGTACATTGTGCTCGATTATCACGAACAGAACAGACTGCATAGAGCTCCGATTGGAGACGCGCCGCAGGTACGCATCTCTCTCCAGACACACCAAAGGAGAAAGAAGCAATCGGCTGAACTGAGAATAGCATATTCTTGACATAGGCACGGGAAAAGGGTCCTGGGCAATGTATGGCTAAGTCAAATATTTCGATCTAATCGCCGTTCGACTGTGCTGACCCCGGTTGAATCAAGTGACGTAGCAGACATGTACCCGTCCGGTAGGTTGCCTGTCTCGAGTTCAGACAAGCAAGTGTGTATCTATCTAACGGCTGCTCAACTACAGCCACTGTCCGCGGTGTTGATCTTTATCCCCCTCCAATCGGGTGGGTTCCTCCAAACTGTATCCTCGAAGTTGATGATGCTCTTCAAGATTGGATGTGGCGGGACCCATTTGACCTCATCCACATGAGGCTCCTCCTGGGAGCATTTACGCCAGCAGAGTGGGATGCGGTATACGCACAGTGCTTCGAGTGAGTGTCAAGTATTGCAATCTCTGGAAGTTTCGATTTTAACGTGGCGCCAACTTTGCCAGACATCTGCGGCCTGGTGGCTGGATAGAGCAAGTAGAACTTGATGTTCGCGTCATGTCCGATGACAAATCCCTCCCCGAAGACAGTTTACTCGCCGGATGGGGGCCGAATTTCCTAGGATGCGGCGAGCGCTCAGGCCGGCCGCTCAGTACGCAGACTACAATGCGGGCAGCGATGGAGAAAGCCGGCTTTGTGGATGCCCACGAGAAACTGTACAAGTGTCCAATCGGCGCCTGGCCCAAAGATCCGCAGCTGAAAGACGCCGGAGCTATCAACCTAGAACACTGGTCTTCAGGACTTGAAGGATGGGCAATGTGGTTGCTAACAAAGCACGGAGCGCCCAAACCTTGGACCTCTGAAGAGGTGAGGGTTTATGTGGCCAAGGTTCGTGCTGAATTGCAGAACCCGAAACTTCACATTTATCATTACACGTGAGGACCTGCCTCCTTTTCTCATCATCCGAGCCCAAACTGACATATAAATTAGGCGAAGAGTATGGGCGAGGAAGCCACCAGCAGATGAGAACTAGTATCAACATCCGTCCACGGGCACAGCTCATCGGTTCTCCCTTCCCCGTGGCCAACTACCGAGACCTTGGCACCAGTCAATAATCGGTCTGGAACCTGGTAGGAATCTTCAAGGTAAACTAACATGTACATTCACAACTCGTGTTGATCTTTATAGGGGGTTAAGGATCAGTTTATATAAGCACCTAATTTCTTTGTATGCTGATTGATTTAATTCGTTTGGTGTATCGACTGTTCTTTGGCCAAGGTCCGTAGGTCTGTAGAAGTTGTAGTAGAGCCCATTTACCTGATGTAGCCTACCTTCTATACCATTGCTGCTATGCCGGTTTAGCCGTGAGTAGTACGACGGGTGTATAAAGGTGATATTGCTATCTGGAACAGTGGGCACAGTTTAAATTTGGGCTATACGGAATCGGATTTAAGATATAAACATGTTGGCTAATTGAAGGAGGACCGATGAATGGTTTGATTGATAATATAAAAACCTTTATCGTCATGATAATCTATTTATATGTCAGGATTTAGCGGCTGTAACTCGAATCTCTCTTTATGTATCTCTATAAACCTACTGCTATTTTGTGGTGAAATCAGTGACCCGGACAGAATGCACATTGCTATTCCGACATACTCGCATGTGGCTACAGGAGAATCCAGGGAAAACACAAGGTTAATCCATTTATCATGGTTTATTGAGACTATTGTCATATCTTCTTGGTGGAGCTGCGTACGCTTATCTGGGGTTGTCAAATCAGCTTGACAGAACCCCTGGGTCTCTGAAACCGTGGCATATCTCGCGCACCCTCAGTCGGATTGGGAGCCCATATTTCACCACAGTATGAATACCTGTCTACCATCTATATCTTGTTCCATAACATAAAAAAATAACGAAAATTTTCTGCTGCGAAGGACTGTAGTAAACTGCTACAGTTTCTAAACATAATTTAGCGTTGCCGCACGGCGAGGTACTCAGCGCAACATATGATTATTTTGTTCAGTTAATCCTCTCCACAGCGAGCTTGGGACCCCCAGATAATTCAGTTAGGTCGGATTCAATGGTAGAGTATACAGTGCACTATGTAGTCAAACTGGTTGCTGACCTTCGAAATTATTGTGCGGAGATCGAAATAGATATTGCTCCATACTAGTGGCTTGATACCCCTGTGAGGCTGGTGTGCCGAGATATGGCACCTAGTGCGCGCAGGAGGCATTGCAGCATCACAACATTATCTTCCGTGCAAATTTCAAGGCATAGATACACAGCCGTTTCTCTTACGAACATTAAATTTTTCATCAGTCAGCAGCGCAGCTTATAAAATTAGCGAATAGTACCAGACCAACGACATCATTCATGAACGGACTGTATATTCAAGCCACAAATGTACAAATACCTTGTCTGATGCAAGTCTACGCAATCTATATAAAAAATCTGTCTACTTTCCAGGCCCACCGAAGTACTCAATTGCTACTTTACTACTGTAATGCCTCTACTGGGAGAGACAGAGGGATATCAAAGTTCTAACCTCTGAGATACCTAGGCTTCGTTTTTACAGAACACCCGTAACACCTGGCTTGTATTACGGATTCTGGTTCGGGGTTGGGGCTTTCAGCTTATGGCCCGGCCCGCGAGCAACTCCACCCAGCAGGACCCCCAGTTTCGATAGATCCTCGGATTTCGGAGTAGTATTTTTATCTTTTAAACAGGAATCTCATTTTCCCGTCTCGATTCCTAAAACAGGTATCCCTACATGTAATTTCATATTGCAGCGGCCACCCTAAGCAGCTATGGTATGGAAGCTAGCTTTATCAGGTCAATAGGATCTACTATTACTACTACAATAACCAACCATTCCAATGATAACCTACCCACAACCCTACTTCCCCTGCGGGGTTTCGGGAAGAGAAATTTCCCCATTCGTTAGCCGCCCCAAGAAACTGTCCGATTTTCCCGGCAGGGACTATTGCAGACTATTCTCCTAGTATACAGACAAAAGGGTGCCATTATAAGTTCCTCTTACGATCTTTTACATGTTGGGAGTGAAATGTCCGATAAAATCGCAAAACTTGTGCTCGCCAGCACCTACGCAAAAGGCAATGCAACGTCGCCGATAATATTTGGAAGTTCCATTAACGAAATCACAATGTTGAAAGGCAGTGGAAAGCGCCTCTCAAAGGAAACCTTGCCTCTATATCCTGCTGGTTGTAAATTTCACCGAGTGCACTACGTAGTTGAACCAGAAAGAGGGACCAAAGGAAGTCACCATAGATACACTTAGAGACAACAGGGTTCTATCAGACCAAAATAAACCATTTTATGTACCCCACAAAATGCAGCCCAATCTAAGTTTTCCCCGCAATGGTCATATCTAGGTTCTTGTTAAGTATATAGCCGCGTATGAGGATCAATATGTACTGAGGTAAAAGAGTAAAAGAAATAACCCTACTGGTTAGGTGGATGCCAGTTAGATTGTGAACTTTCAACGACTATAAAAAGGCCGAAATCGAACAGTCAACTGATTGATGATTTTCAAAAAGCCAATGATTTTGCTATAAGTTATAGTAACCCCTAACTGTACTAATCGTGCAGCAGCCTTTCATATTAGTTTTTTTTATTGTGATAATTCGTTATGCATTCCATGCAGACAATTATCATTTTTACCCTGATAGCGGTGACTAAGGCCAATCTCTTCGACCATCGAACCTCCGTTGGTAAGAGTCTCGAGAGCTACAGAGTAAAAGTACGCATTTTCTAAACCGGAAACAGAGCCTGCGCAACTGGAAATAACGTCAGCAAGATCGAGCACGAGATGGGACGATTGCGGAAAAAGTTGTCTTGGACGGATGCAACTTGTAGATATCGTCATCAATAACACCGGAAATTCTAACTGGTTGACTTCGGATGATGGACTCCAAATCGTTGTTGAGTCGGACAAACTCCGCACAGTGAAGCCCGCCTCTGTCAAACGGCTTCGGCCAGGCGACTCTGCCGTCGTAGAGGTGGGCGTTCAAAATGTGGCTGAGGTCGCACAGGGTTCGACAGGTTTAGCTACAGCTCTCGCTCAATGGGCCGATAATGAGTCCACAACCCTGAATTTTACTGCCACCTACGGTTTCCTTCCGTATGCAAAATCACCGGAATCAGTGAACAAACATGAGTCGCCGGACTGGTTCAAAGGCGCCAAGTTCGGTATTTTCATTCACTGGGGTGTCTATTCTGTCCCGGCATATGGAAACTCAGGTGAAAAGGAGAATTACGCAGAATGGTAAGCATTTGTTACCGGACGTAAACCAACGGACAGCACAACTAAAATCGGTGTCGCTAGGTATTGGAATCATCAGATCAATCCTGACGACCAAACGATGACATACCAGTATCATCTTGAGAAGTATGGTCCCAATTTTCTCTACGATGACTTCATTACAAACTTTACCGCGTCCAAATGGGACCCGAAAGAATGGGTTGACCTGATCAACGATGCCGGAGCACGATATTTTGTGCCAACAACCAAACATCACGAAGGATTTGCGCTCTTTGATATGCCCTCAAATGTGTCCAATAGGAATTCAGTTCGACAGACGCCACATCGCGATCTCATCAAGGTAAAGGTTTTTTTTTTACATATCTACCCCTTCTTATAGAGAAGACAAATACTCAATGATAATACTCACTTTGCAGGAGCTCTTTGATGCCGCAAAAAAGTACCAGCCACAGCTACGCAGGGGTACCTACTTCAGTTTACCGGAATGGTTTAATCCAGCGTATACAAAGTACGGTGACGGGACAACCTTTGGTGTGGGTATGTTAAGCCTGATGCACTTGGCCTTTACTATCGTTAATGCATGAAAAAGGTCCTCCAAGAAATCCATACACCAACGAGACGGTTCCAT
Organism: Talaromyces piceae; assembly: GCA_001657655.1. NCBI lineage: Eukaryota > Fungi > Ascomycota > Eurotiomycetes > Eurotiales > Trichocomaceae > Talaromyces > Talaromyces piceae. Next base: position 2,401,665 of record JNNX01000001.1, read on the forward strand.
ACACTGGATTCGTCGAAGTAGACGATTTTCTGACTGGTATCCAACTTCCCCAAATGAACATTCTTGCATATGACTACGATACCGACATCATGTGGTGCGATATTGGTGGCCCTTCTTTAACAGACGAATTTGCTGCTCCTTGGTTGAACTATGCGTTCAAACAGAACAGACAGGTAACGTTCAACAACCGCTGTGGTGATGTCAATGGCATCTCAATTACAGGCGATTATCAAACACCTGAGTACGCCAGTACGACAGCTTTATCTCCCCAACATTGGGAAGCTTGTAGAGGAATGGACCCGTTTTCTTTTGGCTATAACTATGTGACGCCCGATTCAGACTATCTGAATGCAAGTTCGATTGTGACAACTCTCGTCGACATCGTATCGAAGAATGGAAACTTCCTGCTCGATATCGGACCGAGATCAGATGGGACAATAGCTGATGTCATGCAAAGCAATCTCCGTGCCGCAGGTCAATGGATCAAAGCGCATGGTGAAAGCATTTTCGATACGAATTACTGGCCGAATGGGCCTGGCACCGACACCTTGCGTTATACCACAACCAGTGATGCGTTTTATATTCATTCTTTTGAAAAGCCAAACAAGTCTCTCACAATACCTGATGCAGTGCCGTACCTCTCAGATGATAAGGTGACCGTTGTGGGTGGCTCCAGGCATGGTACTGTTGTCAAATCGAAACTTGATGGTGAGAATCTCTTGCTCGAAGTTACCGATGAAATAGCTTCCGCGGACAACTATGTCTGGACATTCAAAATCACGTATTAGATGGATCCTCATCCCAGCGGGAAGCCAGTTTGTAGGGCTCAAACCAAGGTTTGGTTTCAATTCAGTCAGGCCGGTAAGCTTGGGCTAGTATACGACAACTGCAAGCATTTATTCGGGCTAGCACAGGCGTGTTTTTGGACTTTTCTCGCTGATCGGCGGCACCTTGACTCTTGCACTAGTAAGATTTTTGATAGCTGCTACTACCGGCGCCGCTACTTTCAACAATTAATTAGAAGGTGCCTCGCTGTCTTAGTACCTCCAGAGTTATCTTAGACAGACTAGGGGAATCTCCGGCCATAATTCAGTATAAATAAGTTCCAATCGGGTAGTGTCCGATCTTGAAATGGTAGAAAACGCTTTGCCGGACACCTAAGGGTGCTCCCTGGCACCTAGAGTTGCTCACGGGTCGGGTCATAACCCGAAAACCCGTATCTAAACCTGTTACGGGCTAGGTCCTGCCGTACTGTTCTAATGTAGATATAGGATATTGAGTAGATTCGAACGTGAGGAAGGGACAAGAAAGGAAGGGAAAAGGATCGCGAAGGTGCGCGATAGATATGGGGCGTGTCGGCCCTCGGGCGCTATACCCAATCCGATATAGCGCCCGTCGCCAGGGGTCGGGTTCGGGTTGCCAAGAAATGGGTTAAATAATTTTTGAGAACCCGACCCGACCCTTGGGCAACTCTAGAATATAGCACTTACTATATTTACTATGCAGTTATATATAGTTTCTATATACTAGCTCTTTTCGTCTATAGCTTAGCCTCGTATAGGTAGCTTCTCTATCTAGAGTTTCTTTTTATACAGAATAGCCTTCTGTAAGTATCTTACTAGGTAACTAGTATCCACTATTTATTTGCTAGCTGAGCATTATTGATTCTTATAATAATTCTCTTCTTTATACGCTGGCATCCCAATAGCAATATAAATAGTTATAAGCCCTTATATCTTTGTTTTCAAGGTTAGTTATCTTAGTTTTTATCTATTATATATACTTTATAGTAATATACTAACTGTCACAACGTTATCGACCGTTGTTACGGGCTAGGTCCCGCCGTGCTGTTCTAGGATAGATACAGGAATTTGAGTAGATTCGAACATAGAGAAGAGAAAGAAAAGGAAAGGAAAGGATCGTGAAGGTACGCAGTAGATATAAGATATATTAGTCTTTAGGCGCTATTTCGGATAAAGTATAGCGCCCGCTATCAGGGGTTTCTTCAGGTCCATTAGCGTAGATATCGTATAGGTATTATTATTATTATTTATTATTATTATTTAATCAAGGCTTAACGTCCATGCTGTGACGGACGGATGGTCGTTGATGCCTTAGGCACCAGCGCGGGCTTGGCTGCCCAAGGCAGTTAGGGCACGATATGCGGGTTCCCGAGGCACGTGCCCCACATCGCACATATCCTCGACGATCATTCCTGTATCTAACTTCCTTTCCCCATGCTTAGTATTTTCATAATATGACTCCTTAAAGTCCATCTTTTCCTAGTCGTCATATAATACTAAGTATTGTACTTTCTCTTTCTAATTAACTATCGCATAGTATCTCTACTTCTGATGGCGTAGATTGCTCGACGCGTTAATTATCTATAATCTATGAATCCATGAACCAATGAATTATGAATCTTGAATCGCCAATATGGTACAATCTATAACCCTAGATCTTCTAGATAAAAGCGATAACTAAGGTCGCCGACTAACTGTACTAGCTAATAAGATTAAGAATCTAAATATCAATCATGAGATTCTTCTTTATTAAGACAACTTTATAAGATACTATAATGAAGATATAGACCATTCATTTAACATTATATAGATCTAGTATAAGAAGTATGAGGACGAAAAGATGAAGCTTAAGTAAGAGATTAATGAACTAAAGTAGAAAGTCTTATATTTGGAAATTAAGAGAAACGACTATAAAATAGCTATTACTAATCTCTCTACTAAATAAGATTAATTCTAGATTACTTTAGCACTTTATATAGTGCTCTAAGTCTAAGAACTAACCACTATATTAACTTATATAAAAAGCTCTAAGTTTCTTAATCCACTAATTTTTATAGATAGTAAAGATCTAGAGTTTAATATCTAGGTACTCAGTATCTATTATAAATTAACTAGTAATACTAATCACTTTCCCTCTACTAATAATTATATTATATATATGATTAGTTATTATAGAGGCTAGGCTATAAGATATATTATTATCTATACCTACCTAGACTCCTTGAATCTCTATAATGACGCCGAAGACATTCTTATATATCTCGTAAGTATCTACTAAGATATAAATTATATAATTAACACTAAAGCTAAGTTCTATTATCTTATAATAAAAGTGAGTGATTGATTCCAGACTTTTCTTTCTAACTTCCAGTACTTTATATAAGAATCTTAACTTACGGATACTAAATAGAAAGAGAAGCTTTATTATAAGCTAACTCTAGAGCTATAGCGCTATATAATTTAGTAAAGTAATAATATAGTACTCAATTTTCATATATTTATGAACTTTCTTAGCGAAACAGCTAATTAACTTAAATAGATCTAGTTTCTTAAGTATTAAAATAAGAGTAAGAATACTACTATTAGTACTATACTAACTATATCAGAAATCTAGATAAACTTTTAGAGATCCTCTATAACTCTAAGCTAAACTATAAAAATAACTGATAAGCTTTAGAAGTAACTACTGTGGTGGAATGAGAGCACCCAATCGAACTGGGCGTGTGCGAGGTATGGCACGGCCTTGGAGAAGCAGGAACCTTGCCAGACTGACTTTGGCAAACCAAGAACAAACACACACGCGCTTTGTAAAGAAACAAGGAAACACTCAAAGAACCATAGCACAAACGAATGTATTGCATCTCCCGTTGAGATATGTATTGTTTTATTAATAGCTAAGTACAAAGCGAAGATATATAAAAGCCGCAATAGAACCCGGCCGGATTATCTTATAAGCTGGGCCGGCCATATGCGTGGTATCACTACTATATTTTCGACCCAATCTAAAAGTAATGACCTCGTTACGAATCAAAACACTAAAACAAAACAAACAAGACGTATAGAGAATAAGAAAAAGCAATGTACCTATATGAATCTAACTGCCCTAGTAATGGTTCCCTATTTCTTCTGAGACAGGCTGGAGCTTACTAAGTAAGAGCTTCTTATCTTCCCTTAACAATCTGGTGGAATGAGGAGACTGGGTAGTACCCCTATCCCAATTTAGAAAGTAGGAGTTCTCACCAAAAACCCGACGCTCCTCCTTCTATACTACCTTCTATATTTTCTCGACCGCAATCGCTAACTTCTCCTAGAACTCAAGTTATAGATCTTATATATCTCTAAGTTACCCTTCCTAATAGGTTTAGATATAGATCTACGTTAGGGGGTTATTCTATCTGCGACGCTCTATTAAAGTATCGCTAATAGATTCTAAGCCTTATAAGGTAACCGCTATAGGAAACCGAAATGAGATAATACTATAATAATTATGTAGGCTAGATAGAGACGCGGGGCCAGGAACAAGGTCATGGTACGCGGTAGCAAGTTATTTCTACGTGCCTATCTTAGTTATATCTAATATTAAATGGTCATCTTAGATACCTATAAACTATAGTAGCATAATACATTGGACGCTATTGGCAGGGCCTCGGGACCTATAGGGCACTCTCGGATTGGTCACATAAATATCGAAGGCATTATATTTAACGTCAACCCAATTAGTCTTGAAGTGGGACGCGTCGGTATTAATCTATATCTAGGGTTTGACCCTATATATAAACCTATCTATCTCAAGGCCTTGGTTAACCACGCAGTGCTTCTACCATTCAGCCAATTTAAGATAGATACCTAGTAAGATCTACGTGCAATTCTTAGAAGTCTTATTATCTAGGCTCAAGAAACTCTAAATGGCTTGCTTACCTTGGCCAGTCTTAATATAGAAAGGAACGTTAATATCAATATACCTGAAGAAAGTCTGGTCCCCTGGCTTAGTATACTTAGCGTAGTATAGATAGGAGATTAACTAGTAGCAGTTATTAGGTCGGAGAGCCACATAAATTATCCAGTATATCAGGTTTTAATATATAGTCTATTAGGCCAAGGAATAATATATTATATATAATTAACTATAGTTTGGGCGCCTATCTAGCTTCTATAGATATCAGTTGTATATCTTAAATTCTTTATAGAAGATAGCCGCTAATCCGTAGGACTCCTACTAGGATATCACCTTTAGGAAGATAATAGACCCAGTCTTTGTCTAAGTGGCCTATATATCCTAGGCTTGACGCTCAGAAAAGGAACCAATCTTAATGACTTTAGTAATCCGTATAATCCATTCCATTATTATTAAACGTGCCATTAAGAATAGAGTAGAAGTCTCTACTAAAAACTTATAGATATCTAGGGTATCTTTAGATTGCACTAGATAAGCAGTAATTTAGAACCACTTATATATCTTTTCTCTAATTATTAGAGTAGATAGATTATCACGATACTTAATAATCTTAGCTATATAGTGAGCTAATATTAAGTGATTATAGCGTATTTATAATTCTACTAGACTAGCTAGAACTTTCAGATACTAATAATAAAGATATAATATAGTTTATGGGATCAGAGCTTATATATAGTTGCAATGTTCGGTAAGTATATCTAAGATCCTCTTTAACTCTACTATTAATATAGTTTATCTTAGGCGAAGTACCTATAGGAGCCCTGATAGTATACTACAGTATCTATAAATAGCTATAGAGGGTTCTTTACCTAGTATATTATATATAGTGGCCGGTGACTGAGAGCGGAAATATTTATATATATTATCTTCTACGAGCTTAGCATTATCTTTAAGATAGAAATTTCGGGCTACTATAATAGCCTCCTTAGCGGCAATAGCAGTAATATATCTCGCGCGGATTATTAGAGATAGCGAGGTAGGTCTCTTAGTGCCGTCAGTTAACTAGCGTCGATATTCAGCACTTAGTTTAATATGCGGGTTCCTAGAAATAATAGCTTCTAATTAGTTAGAGGATTTCATCTCCTCAGAGAGACGAAATTGCAGCCAATCAGCGATAAGATTTTATATAGTGTAATTAAGCTGCAGCACTAGGCTATAGTCTACCTTTAGCGCTTCTCCTAGTAAGATAAACTATATACTAGACATTTCTAATACTTGAGATATTATAGACACCAATCGAGAATAGATCTATAGAATATAAGATGACACATTATATATAAAAAGATTGTTAAGGTAGCCTGCTTCCTAGGATTAGCTAGGCGATACTCTGACTGATGCTTTACTCTTGATTAGTAATATTGGCGACCTAGGTAAAGTAGATAAAAGAGGTGAAGAGCTAGCTTAAACTATTTATCGCGATACTAATTATACCTACCTATTTAGGTCGATTTCTAAATCACTCTACTTAAGGAGTTAGCGGCTAATTAATCTATTATTAGTATCTATAAGTATCTTATTAATATCGCTAGTTAGAAAGACTAATACTATTAATATATCTTATTAAAAATATATCACTTATTATATAATAGCTCTATTCACTCAGTTAGTAAGTTATTTATATATAATCCCCTCTCTTAGCAGTCTTCTCAGTTATTTAGCTATCTATGCTATCTTTATCTATATAAATATTATATCTATCTCTTTCTTTCCCTAACTCTCTACTATAATCTTATAGATTAGCGTGATCTTCTTCTTATTATCTCTTATCTACTTAGAGATCTTCTGCGCATATCTCTATACTATCTAATATACTTCTTATATAGTAATTCCTTGCTAAAGCCTAGTATCTTATATATAGTTAGTTAATCTAGCAATCTAATTATTATACCTCTTATATAGACTTATTAGCTAGTTTAGAATTGCGATAGAGTATTTATAGCGCATCTACTAGTTATTAACGCTTCTTAGATAGTTAATAGTTTTCTCAATACTTCTAAAGGCTCGCCCTTCTACTCGTGCCAGAACTATATCCTCAGAGGGTCTCTCGATCGCAGTCTCTTATTTCTCAGGCGCTAGATAGATTAGTTAAAAAGATATAATGTCTCAATGGCTTAATGACCTAGTACATTTATATAGTGTTATTCTAATGGTCTCAGGATGCTTACAAGAAAAGAATATAGATAAATCTCTGACGAAAAAGGGAAAGAGCGAAAGATGGGAAAACAATCTAAGGGAGGGATAATGGGTCCTCCATGATACCGCCAGTGAATATTCTTAATTGTCCCTTTTTTAATGGCCTCCTCATTTGGATGGGGCGTTAATCATACCACTGGGGGGGTCCCTTGCAATCTGAAGAAAACAAAGAAGTATAATAGAACCTGCGGGTCCTTTGCAGTCTCACCGGTGCGCTTACGTATGCTCTCTGACATTCTCCAACATCCTTATTAGAATATAATAATAATAGACCCACTATATAGCGATAATAGACCCGCTATATGGCGATAGACCCACTAGGGTTCCCTATAAAGAAAAATAGGAAAATAGAATAGACAAAGAAAAACAAAAGAGATAGTAGGTCTCTTCTCCCCCGCTTCTATACCCTATATATAGAATTTTTCTATAATTTTCTAGTTTAAGTATAGGGGTAGCGATATCACCACCGTAAAGTCCTAATTTAGAGGAATTACCTTATAATTTTCTAAGCGGGAAATTATAAACGCTTCCCCCCCCTTATTATTCTTGGGTGTATCCAGGAGGCCAAGAAAATCTTCTTTGGGCGATTCAGGAACGTCAATCGGGTCTTATATATAATACTTCTTTAACTGGTTAGCATTGAAAACCCCTTATAGTGATATACTATCTAGTTCTTTAATAGTATAGAATTCTCGTATATTTATCTACGCTATCCGATATAGCTCTAGCTATCTCTATAGTAGTTTTATCTTTATTAATATATTATAAGATTATAGTATATTATATAATAAGACTAGGTCTCCTACTTCTAGATACTTATATTGAAGCTCTCGCGTATTTTCAAACTAGTTACAATTATATTTCCGCTACTATTTAATACTATCTGCTACTTTATCAATATCGATATTCCTTCTATTAAATTACTTCGCTCGCAAGATAATAAGATCCTGAGTAGTATAGACGGATTTCTAAGGCAGCGTTCTCCACGTTAGTACATCAGCTTTAATAGATAGAATGATATAGTATTCTATATTTATATAATATAGGGATAGATCTGTCGATTGACGAGTGGTAACCTAGTCTATAAATAGAACTAGCGGCAGATTGGTAACCCAACCTATATCTGATTCTCTAGTTCCAAGCTTGGACAATGCATCCTTAATAATCTTATAACTACTTTCGATAAATCCATTCGCTTAAGGATGGTAGAATAAGATAATAGAGGCCTTTATCCTATACTTATCTAGTAGATATATCTCTAGGCCTCGATTCTCTGGTCCCCAATCTATAACGATTGTTACCGGCACCCCCTATCGGCAAATAATATCCTCCCATAGAAAATTACCCACCGTCTATATTGACGCGTGCTATAAGGCCCTAGCTTCTATCTATCCTAATAGGTCCTCGCGTGCGATTACAAGATACTTCTTACCTCGGTCCTTCGATATATAGATAATATTTACCACGACTCTTCTCTATAACGCAAAGACTAAACCTGGTTGTAGTTCTTCCTCTTGTCTCTTTGCTGAGCGAAACTGACACTTATGATATTCTCGAATCTACTTCGCGATATCCTAAAATATACCTTCCTATTAATAGATAGATTGGACCCGCTGGTAAGTTCCTTCTCGGCCTTGGTATCCTATATTATTATATAAGCTTCGCACTATCTATTTCCGTTCAGCCTTATTATATATAATCCGCTTTAGTACCACGTTTTTCCCTTTTCCGCGTCGAAAGAGATAGTTATCTTGCACTAGAAAGCGCAGGGCCTTCTCTTTGAAGGTTCTGAATTCCCCACGAGACAGGCTGGGGGGTCTTTGCAAGGTAGTTAGATATACTGCTATCTACTTATAGATCTTAGTATAAGATTTATATAGAATTCTGTCCGGTGCTTTACCTATCATTACCAATAGAAGTATAGCCTTAATACCTATAAACTATATCTATATATAGTTGTCGATCTTAATCTTATCTTTCTAATTTGCTAGTTCCCTCTTTATTATGAGTCTGCGAGACAGCCTATCTATAGCTATATATTTTTCCTCTAATATATACTTCACTATAAAATTAAATAGTTATATCTATACTAGCTAACTTATTATAAGTACCCTAGGTAGATCTATAGTAGAATAATTTAGTTAGGCCACTAAGATATTGACGTCTATCTCTAGTGTAAAGTGCACACTATAGATTCAGTATCTGAACTTTTTCAGGATCTTTAAAATAGCCCTATATGTCACAACGTTATCGACCGTTCTTTACCAAGAAGGTTGATCACGCTTGGTAGTATTCTGCCGAGAAGCGGAGTCGTCCAGTATCAACGGGCTGAGGGGGTTACGATAGATAATTGCGAGGCAATTATCTAAAGACAATTGAATAACAAGTCGATAAAGTGAATAAAGTATATATTCAATCTGAGTGAGCGATAAAGCACGATAGACTAGATATATAATAGTAAATGAGCGTCCTTATATAGTTTCTCCCGAACATAGCTATCATAGCAACGGCTCTGATGGGTATATTGTTATTCTTCATAGTCATTATATCCCTGGCTATGTTGGCTATGATAGTCCCTTTTATAGCTATTATATCTATTACTCTGCGGGCTATAATGGTCATGTGCAAGTTATCGGGCGCTAATCCTTTTCGTTCGTGGCCTTATTTCATGCAAGCAGCCTTTCCGTCTGGGGTTCCTTTTCATACGAAACAACCTTTCGTAAGCGCCTTACTTATATAACTAGCGTTCATTATTTAGCTATTAGCTAAGCGTTATTAATTCTTATAATAATCCCCTTCTTTGTAGGCTGGCGTCCTAATAGCAATATAAATAGTTATGAGCCCCCTATATCTTTATTTAAGGTAGGTTATCCTTCTAGTTTCCATTTATTATGTATGCTTCATAGTGATATACTAACTATATCTTCAAAGAAATCTATAAATAAGGAGAATCTTGCTCTTCGGATTAAATAATTTAGTGTAAAGCTACTTCTTCCTTATCATTATTATAATTACTTAAACTGAGAGTGTGTGAAAGCTAATTTTTCAAGTCATTATAGTGGTTATATTCATGCTAACAATTATCAATATATAGATATATCTATTTCTGAGTCTACTTAGAAGCGTCTAGTATCCACTCAGGATAAGATTAAGGCTAATAAGGAAAAGGCTCGAGAAGAGCTAACAGTCTTAATAGCTCAAATAAATCATCTTTAAAAATAAAAGAAACTTCTACGCAAATGTGCGGGTAAATTTATTTAAACTAATATAAAAGATATAGAGGAGTTAGAAAGGTTAGAGAAAGAGAAGAAACGAAAATATAAGGCGGAGCAGAAAAAGCTAGCAGAACAAAAAATAAATAAATAGGTTACTTCTATTATTATAACTTCTATAATCGACCCTACTCTCCTTTTTAACGCTTCTTTTGACCGTTTCCTTTAAGAAATATCTGAATTCGTTTAGGGCAGTTCAAATTCCTAATTGGTTCCCAAGTATCGTGCTTATGAGAGAACCCTTTCTACTTAACGAGGTAATAAATCTTTCCTTTCTCTTTTTTCCATTGTAATATTTTCTCAACTTCATATTCTTCTTCTCCTGCTTCGTCATAATACTCTTACTAATTTATCATTAGCTACAGTAATAAGATATAGAAGACTGGATAAATTTATATTCTACTAGGTAATTAGAGTTTATAGTTATTGTTTTCCAATTTCTACTTTATTATATATAGTCTATAGTGTACTGCGTCAAGCTTGTTACTAGGTTTCTTGCTCTGAATATTGAAGTTTTTGTTTCCTGGTGTTCATCGCAATATATAGACTCTCTCCCCCTTTTTGAGGATGGGCGCGTCCTCGCGCTTCTTATCATAATATCGCTTTATCTAGAGTTCTATCTATTCAATATCTTTAGCTATACTTTGGTATAGGGCTTATAACTATTTTTCTTTCAGGGCTGCCTGTTCTAAAACTCCATCCTATAGAATATCAATCTATAATATTTATAGATATCTTCCTAGATTTACATAATACGGTACTTATTTTATTATTACATTTTGCGAGTTATTCAAGGCGAACTGGGCAAGAGGTAAGAGTTCTACCTAATCTGCCTGATTCCAATCCAAATAGTGTCTCAAGTATTATTGAACTGTTTGGATTATTTATTCTGATTATCTATCTATTTATTAATGATTTACTATTAATAGTTTATAGTTAATTCCCGATATTTTTACAATGGTTTGCCAATATTTCGAGGTAAATAACTTGTCTCTATCGGAGATGATTTCTGTCGGTAATCCGGTCTAACTAAATACCAATTTCATTATAAATATTATGTATTGCTCTACAGTTAGCTCTGCTAGTGTAGGACTAAGGATAATATATTTTGTTAGTCGGTCTATAACAATGATTGCCTAAGTATAATTGATTCTAGTAACGATATCTTTGGATTTCGGTAATCCTTAGATAAAGTCAACTATTATACTTTTCCATGGTTCTTCCGGGATTGCTGGAATATACATTTTTCTGTAGGGTATATGTCTAGCTGGTTTGTTTCGATTGCATTTATTATAATTATGAATGTATTCTTCAACCCTTTTATAAATCTGTGGGGTATAAAAGCTTCGAGTAATGAGTTCGATAGTCTTTTCCATTTCTAGGTATTCTCTATTCAGTAGATTATAATAGAACTGGATGACTTTTTCGATCATCTTCATTGGTACCACTATCTATTATTTCCATTTCGCGAATCCATCTTCTTCTTGAAATATCTGATTTATGATATTGTCCTAGACTATTTTGTCCTGTTTTGTTGCTTCTTTCAATTCCTTCTGGAATTCCATTTCTATAACTATTATGATGGCGGCTAGTATAGCTTGCTTATTATATCAGATTCTATCAGGGTCTTCCTTTAATATTGTTGTCTTTAGTGGTTTAATACCAATAGCGTAGTTGGCTCATCTATTCAAGGCATCTATAATTATATTTTCTTTCTCTTTAATATATTTGATTCTGAAGTTGAACTTCGCAAGTAATTCAGCCTATCTAATTTGTTATCCTAATAATTCCTTGGTACTCATAAAGTATTTTAAGTTATAATAGTTACTTTTAACAATAACTTCCTTAGCAGTTCCTTAGAGGTAGTATCTCTAATACTTGAATGCTTTAATAATTATGAGTAGTTCTCAGTCATATATATTGTAATTTCATTTAATATTAGTTAGTTTCCTAGAGTAAAATGAGACTAGTTAAGCGATATCTCCTTCAATCTATTCCAAAACTATTCCAATGGTGTATCCTGAGACGTCTAGTTTCATAATATATTATATCTCTAGGTTAAATAGTTTCAGTATTGGTGCTGTTTTGATTCATTCTTTCATTTCTTTGAATGCGTTTTCTTATTCTTTTTCCCAAATAAATGTTTCTTCTTTCTTGAGTAATTTCGTCATTGATTAGGTGATTTTTACATAATCTTTAATATATTATCTTAGATATCTGGTGGCTCCTAGAAATTACTATATTTTATTAATATTTATCGGAGTCGGCCAGGATATAATATTCTTAACTTTTTCTAGTGGAATCTCCAGTCCTTCAGATATAAAGATTATTTCTAGATAGTTAACTCTAATTGCGTCAAACTTGTATTTCTTAATCTTCAGCGTTACGCCGGCATTATTGAGTTTCCTTATGACTTTTCGAATATATTCGTCATATTCTTCAGGGTTCCTAGAGAACACAATAATGTTATTAAAGTAGACTGCCACGAATTCATTTAGGTATTCCCGTAAAATATAGATTATATATCTAGCGAATTGTGCTGGTAGGTTTTTAAGTCCTATAGATATAATAACCTATTCATATAATCCCTTATCCGTGAGGATTGCGGTCTTCGGTATATCTTCTTTTTTCATTCGGAGATTATAGTATCCCCATTCGATGTCGAAGACAGTGATAATTTTTGCTCCTTATAATAAATCCCTTTTCTATTCTTAATATGGCGCTTTATTGGCGTCGTTAATCGTCTAACTATTTAGATATTGGTAGTCATATACTACTCTCTTCGTTCTATCCTTCTTTAGTATATAGAGATTCTATATTAAGAAGGGTGACTTAGATTCTCTAATATATCTTGTGGATAGGAAATATTTAATGAATTTATCTTCTACTTCCTATTCATCTCGCGACTTCTACCTTTACTTCACTTATTTAAGCTAGATATCTAGTTTCAGTTCAATAACTACCTTATACTCCAGAGGGTGTGTCGGAAGTCAGTATTCTTTCTTAACAAATAATTCAATAAATTCGTGGTATTTTTTCGGCAGGTTCTTTTGCACTTCTGCAAGTTCTTTCTTATACTGTTCCTTTGGCTTTAGCTAAATAGTTATATTTATTGCTGCGATCTAGTTATCTTATTGATTTATTGGCTTAGTGTCAAGTCAGTTCTTATCGATAGTAATTGTGCCTATCTCCCAATCGATTATTGGTTTCAGCTATCATAGCCATTCTATTCCTAATATAGTATTATAGCTTTGCGGTCCTAGCGGGGTAAGTAGAAACGATATCGGTATACTATATTTGTCTAATCTAATTATAGCAGTATGGATTCTTTCTTCTAGTCCTTTAAAAACTGTATTGCCGTTGACTGCAACCATCTTGATCCGTCCTCCTATTACTTTATATAGGATTTGGTTCTTTTTAATAAATTCCTAGTCAATATAGTTATTGGTTGCTTCTAAATCAATAAGTATCTTAATAGAGATCTTATTGATTGTAGCCCAGACAATAATATAAGGTCGTTTATCTGAAGTAATAGTTAAAATATATATGGTCAAATGTTTCTGGTGATATTAATCCTTTTCTATAAATAGCTGTATGAGCGAGTTTCCGCCTCTTCAGTAAACTGTGTAGTTCGGTTCAACACATTCGCTAGCTGGGGTCCCTAAATAGTAGGGGTATCCAGGTAGTTAAATACAATTACACTATGGGTCTGATCTTGGGCATCCTTTTGGTTGGTTCAAGATTCCTGGTGGTCTGGGGAAATAATCCCATCTCAACTTTATTCAGTAATGTTGCCCACATCCATCATCTAGACAAGTGGTCTAATCTAACTTAACGTGCATTATCTAGCTAAGGTTTAGATAATACCTATATATATAATTAATTATATATCCTATAGAGAATTCACATAACTGAATCCCGTTCGTTCTGGATATCCTTTCGTATTCGTTCGCTGTTTCTAGGTGTTTCTTTCTATGTTTTTCGTATTTATAGTATATCTAGATATAGTATGGTTCACAATATTCGATGTATTCCATCCAAGTGTCCACTGACTCTTCCCAATATCTTGATTTTACTGGGTAACAATCGTATCTTGGTTCTCTTTTATCGTCGTCAGTGCCCCAGTTAATATTAGTAATCTCTTCTTCTTATAGTGTTATTTTATAGTTTACGTAGCTCGGTAATCTTGATATATAATACTCTCGTACTATCGACGCAATTCTTTCGAGTTTCCTTATTACTTACTCAGCATAATCTAATTCTCGATCTAGATCCTCATAAATTGCCCAATCTTTATTATTCTGAAACGTCATCTAATCTAGGGTTTTCGCGGATATTAAGGAATCATTAAGGTTCTACAAACCTTGGACTTCCCTGCGGGGTATCTCTTTATTAAATCTAGCGCTCTCGCGGAGTTACTCTTCCTAAGCTAGCTCTTTCTTAAAGCTTAATTGGGTGCGTTCACTTAACGACTCAGAGGATTCCATTCTCTCTATTATTAGAGTGTCATAAAATTATTACTATATAATTTATTTCTAATTAATCTACACATCTTATTCTTATTTATCTAGGACTTCCATACTATCACTGGGCGAGCTAATAATAATTATTATAATTATCGCGATTCTTTTAGAACTCTGGGTGGCCAGTCCATTACTCTATTTTTATCTATATGCTTTCGCGAAATAACCCTTCTTTCTATACTTATAGTATAATCTTTCTTTGCGTCATTTTTCTCTTTTATTCTTAGTATTAATAGTATTTATCTATATCTTGACGTCTCTATCTATATTATATTGAGATCCTCTTTGTCTGATTTGGTTTATTTGAGGCAATCCTCCAAATTTCTTCCATCTTTGGAATTCTTATCGTTTCTGTTTGATTTCAAATAACTTATTATTAATCTTGATAGCTATTTCAATAAATTAATCAATATCGTTAGGTCGATCTATCTTAATTAATTCAGTCTGGACTTCTTCCTTAAGCATATTTTTAAATATAGCAATTTGTACTCTATCATTATATTATAATAATATAATAATCTATTGGAACTTTGCTGCTAGTTACTGGGCTAATCTAGTCTATCTTAAATATCTTAGCTGTTATTCTGCGGTTCGCTGTTTATTGATATTTCTAAAGGCTTCAGCAATCTTTTATTTAAATATATCGTAGCTTAAGAATAAGTCTCTAATAATAGTGTTCTAATCCTCTTAGCTATTGCCATAATAGTCTTCTAAGATAGATTATATCTATTTAGCTGCGGCATCAGTGAAGCACAAAGCTATATAGATTATCTTTTTCTTATTAGCTATAATCTAATTTGCTTCTAGATATATCTCTATATTGACAAGGAATATCTTTAGTTTAGAGCGAGTGCCATCGAAGGTTATAGATTTCGGTAGCTTAACTTGTCTCTATCCTAGTATTGGAGTATTTATAACTTGATTCTCTAACTACTCAATATAGTTGTTCCTTTCTTCTATCTATCTTCCGAGAGTGTTAATCTGTTTAACCATCTAGTTTATATACATTTCTATTTACGCGATATAATTATTTATATCTATCTCTTCTCCTTGCTAAATCTCAATATAGCGCTATTACTATCTAGAGATAGCTTGAGCGGCACGCGGAGTTTCTAAGATACTTAGACTGTCATTTCCTGCTATTATCAGTCTTCACTAAGGGAACTTCTTATTGATATCTTTAAGTCGCAACTTATTAGGGTACTTTATTATTACAATGTTATCGACCGTTCTTTACTAAGAAGGTTGATCACGCTTGGTAGTATTCTGCCGAGAAGCGGAGTCGTCCAGTATTAACAGGCTGAGGAGATTACAATAGATAATTATGAGGCAATTATCTAAAGATAATTGAATAACAAGTCAATAAAGTGAATAAAGTATATATTCAATCTGAGTGAGCGATAAAGCACAATAGACTAGATACATAATAATAAATGAGCGTCCTTATATAGTTTCTCCCGAATATAGCCATCATAGCAACGGCTCTGATAGATATATTGTCATTCTTTATAGTTATTATATCCCTGGCTATGTTGGCTATGATGGTCCCTTTTATAGCTATTATATCTATTACTCTGCGGGCTATAACGGTCACGTGCGAGTCATCGGGCGCTAATCCTTTTCGTTCGTGGCCTTGTTTCGTGCGAGCAGCCTTTCCGTCTGGGGTTCCTTTTCGTACGAAACAACCTTTCGTAAGCGCCTTGCTTATGTAACTAGCGTTCGTTATTTAGCCATTGGCTGAGCGTTGTCGATTCTTGTGACACTATATTCCCGCTTCCCTACATTATATTTGCGTTCAGCATCAGTCCAAACCCCTAATTTATATCTCGCAGGATGGTATTTTCCATTAAAGACCTATATAAGAATGCTACTGTATTCTTCCTTACTAGTATTAATAGCTATAATAATTACTAGTAATTCTATATAGTAGTCTAATAGCTAGATATAGGGCAGTTCTAATAGATATATCTTTAAGATATTAAATGCCGCGTCCTCTTCAGCTCCCCATTTCTATTCTGCTTCCCTCTTCAGTAGATAATAGAGAGAAGAGACTATAATTATAAAATAAAGTATCGTAATCTAGAAGAAGATAGCTATTCTAATAAAGCTTTACACTTCCTTAATATTATTTAGAATTAGCCAGTTAACTATCTTTTCTATCTTAGCTATATTAGAATATTAACTATTATAATTATAGGTTTATCCTATAATCTTGAGACTACTTATAATAAATTAAGACTTCTCCCCAGATATAATAAGCCTGGCTAACTCCATAAGCTATAGTATATAGTCTAGATTCTATATATATTCTAGTATAAATCGTTGGATACCTAGTAGGCTCTCTTCATTATTATATCTACTATATAGATCTTTGACCCCGAAGTCGTCAAGGAAGACGCGTGCCTTCTTAGGGATTATCTCCTCCAAAACCTTTATAACAATATATTGGAACTGTAGTACAGAGTTCGCACCGCCTTAAATAATTATAGTATACCTGAGTAGTCCAATAGGTATTATTATTACTATTATATCTCTATCCTGAATATCTAAGGAAATCTGGTTATATTCTGAAAAGAGATCTACGAGTGATACTACTGCCAGACCCGTAAATTCCTCTATAAATTTATTATAATCTAATAATATATTAGTATCTCTAATAGTTATCTAGTTCTCTCACTGTACCGCTAATATAATCTAGTACTTATCATTCTTTTTATATACTAGAAACTAAGGATTTTAATATAGTCTATAATATCTCTCTATCATCCTAATCTTCAGTCATTCCCAAAATATCTCTATTATAACTAGGAGTAGCGCCTTAGATATCTTAAATCTAGCTATCTACTATATATTATGAGAAACTATTTAAATTCTTTGCAGAGAGGCCACTTCTAGTTAATATCTTCTAATCTCTAATTATTCTTATACTAAAGTATCTTCTCTCTAGTACAGTATCTCTAGTAGGAACTCTTTTTTGCGTAGCTAAAGATCCTCCTCTATTAGTATCTTTGCACTTCTCTCAGTTATTAGCCTAGTTCCTCTAGAGAATATAGTAATATACAGTCAAAGCTATATACTAAATCTTATTAGTAGGTCTGGAGCCCTCGCTCATCCACTATAATATTTATCTAGGCACTTTTATATCTAATTATTATCTTCTCTAGGCACTTCCCCGCTGGACGGGCCTCCTAAGTCTACTAGGTTAACCTTATTAGCTTTCTACTTATATAGTATACTAATAAACGCTTCCGCGGCCGCTAGACCTAGTCGCTATATATACTATTTTAAATTCTATATAGTCATCTTGCTAGAGGTACGCTACTCTAATTTCGCTGTTAGGGGCTCTTAGGGGTCGTCAAAAATGCGTTAAAATTTGAAAAATAGCGTCGCATCCTCTAATTAGCTAATTGATTTTATCTCTTTAGGGAGACAAAATACTAACTAATTAGAAGGCACTATTTTCTGCCGCTCTATACTATCTTCTACTTTCACTTCTAATAGTCTAACTATATCTAATTCTGAGAAAGTAGCCTCTCTGGCAGATATACTCTTAGATTTATATCTATCTAGTCTTTTAATATATTCTCGGGCCAAATCTGTCTAGCCAACTTTCTATCTATATCTAGGATATAAACCTTAAATATAATCTTTCTAAACCGATTATAGTTAAAGATAGTACTATATACTATATCTTTAGGCAAGGTTATAAACTATAAATAGATAGCTTCCTACTAGAGATGACCCAGAATTAGATCCTGGTTCCCCCTAGATACCATAAAGATAGATATATATATAATAATGTCCTCTATTTAAACTAGCACGTCCTTATAGCATCCTGTATATACTTAAGGGTGTCCATTCTAACCAACTATATCTAGGCTAGAACCTAAATATATCTCTAAATATATCTTCTAGACTAGCTCGGGCAAGATAACACTTATCTAAGCTCCAGTATCCAATACTATACTCTATAATATACTATTTATAGAGACTATAGTCTAAGTTATATCTATTATATAGATGACTTCCCTCCTAAAGATAGAGACTAATACTATATTAAGACTATTTATAGCTACTTCAGAGGCTTTAATTGCTCCCGAGACCTAGTCTTCCTCCTTCCTTAGCTATAGTAGAGAATATCTAATATTCACAGAACTATATAGTAGATTCTCTACTATCAGCCCTTCAATAACCTATCCTAGAATCTTCTCGCGTATAGTACTGCTTATATTACTCTACTTAACTACCTATAGTAAGATATCTTTGGTCTATTTAGAATATATAGATATTATATTATAGTCTGCCAGGATCGATACCTCCAAAAAGACTATATTCTTTATTGCTATATCTTTTCCTTCAATGTCTTCTACCTTCGGGTTCAAAGAATTCTTAATATATTATTGGGGCTAATTATAGATATTGAAAGCTTATATCTTAATACTAAGATAGACTGCTATCTTCTTCTTCTTATTATCTAAAATAGCTACTTAATAGATATTAACCTTAATACTAGCTAGGCCTAGATCTTACTCCTTATCTAAGCTCTTATCTATATTAAGATATATCTTATTTAAATAGCTAGATAACCTAATAGTCAACACTTTCATAATATTTATCTCTACTGTGTTTAACGCCTCGCCTAACCGAGATATAACCCATTAATTATATATCTACTCTATAGTAGCCTTCTTAGCTACCCTAGATCTAAAGAGAATAAGAGGACCCTGCTTACTAGCTAGACTAACCTAAAGACGCCAATTCTCATCCTCATAAATGATACCCTAATTTATTGCCTGTTACTTCTAGTTATATTTCTACTTAAAGTATTCTAGTATATAATAATAGAAGTATTTCTGTTTATAGCTTAATATAGAATCTAATCTAGAGGCCTTTTATATCTAGCTAGAATAGTATAGAGTAGATAGTTAAGCTTGCTGCCACCTCTACTACTACTATATATTAAGAATAAGACTTAGTATAGATATTTACTAATTTAGCTTATATAGCTATTCCGCCATCTTTCTCTACTCCTTATAAGTATTATTAATAGAAGTATATCTTGCTTTCCCTAGATTACTAAGCTATTAATAAGGCGATTATTAGTATTGATAGCTAACTGGCTACTCCTACTTAGGTTAATACATTTCTAGAAGGCATTCTATACTTTATAAACTATACTAGGCGCCCTGCTCCATAGTATAATATCTTTTCTTTTATAGTTTCCGCGCTATATCTATTAATCTATTAAAAGAGATACCCTATAGATCTTCTAGATTAATATTCTCTCTATCTATAATCTTCTTATGTAGTTCTACTGGGAGTCCTCTTAGAAACTAGTTACTCTATATTAACTTATCTAGAAATCCTTAGGCCTTAATCTACTCCGAAATAGCAGTATACTCGCGTAGATAGATAGTAGTATTCTTATTCTAGTCTTACTTAATATCCTTATACACTTCTAAAAAGACACAAGAGTAGATAATCTACTCTAAGTTATACTAGCTATATTTCTTATAGAGTTTATACTTTAAAGCTAGCTAATTATCTACTATAAACTCTAGTAATATCTAAATCTAGATACTAATTATAGAATTATAGTAATTTAGTAGAAATATTATGGCCTTCCTAATATCTTTATAGCTATAATTACTATAAATCTATTTAAACTACGCAAGGAATTAAGATATCTTAGTACTGGTGAAATTTGGCGCATTCAGTGTACGAGGGACTGGCATAGACTAATATAATATATATCCTATAAAGAGTCTAGGGCCTATTGGAGGAACGCTTATACCCTCTATTAGTAGAGTTACTATAGAAGGATCTTCAGAGAATCCTATCTTAGATATAAGACTAGGAATACCACTAGATACTGAAGCTAGAGCATCCACTATAGTAGCATTATAATAGGTCTCACTAGGGCGCTATATTTCACTTTCTTAATAACTATATATATTATTAGATATATTATTAACACTATATTTACCTATAAGTCGATTTCCTAGAGAGACTAACCGCGAGTGTCCTTCCTAGCGATAATAAGATAGTGGCTTTTTTATAGGAACTAGCCTAATAGGATAATACTTAATAATTCTCGGCATAGTCAGTAATAGCTTCTCAAAAAATAGAATAGTAGTCGCGAGGCCCTTAGGCGTCAATATCTCTTCACTATCTGTATCGCTAGTAGACTTCTTATCTCACTAATAATCCTTATCTATACTAGCAGTGCTCTTCCTATCGCACTGCAATTCTTATCATAATAATATAAAAACCGATAAAAGACTTTTAAAAATTAGTGTTTTCCAAAACAAAAGAATGAATATATATACCCACTACATAATATAGCACTATATCTTAATATATAGGTAGATTAATACTTCAATCCACTTAATATACTTATACTGTTCTAATCGCATTATAGCAGTATCTAATAGGGTCTAACCTTCCTCCTCAGATCCCGAAGGTTTTCCCTAAATTAGTATAGATACCCTTATTTTTAAAGCTATACTTCCAGCCGTGGTATCTATACTTTTAATAGTATCTCTCTCTGCTCCACCACAGATTTCTTTTTCTTAGCCGTCGAAGCTTCGCAATTTTCAGGGTTAAACCGATGCCCCCAATTCTTAGGCCCTACTCTTATATCAGTATACTATACTTATTAATACAAGTTTTCATTCCCTATGCGGACCTCTAGAAATATAATGAAATAAGAGTACCTAATCGAACTAGGCGTGTGCGAGGTATGGCATGGCCTTGGAGAAGCAGGAACCTTGCTAGACTGACTTTGGCAAACCAAGAATAAACACACACGCGCTTTATAAAGAAACAAGGAAACACTCAAAGAACCATAGCACAAACGAATATATTGCATCTCCCGTTAAGATGTGTGTTGTTTTGTTGATAGCTAAGTACAAAGCGAAGACATATGAAAGCCGCAACAGAACCCGGCCGGATTATCTCATAAGCCGGGCCGGCCATGTGCGTGGTATCACCACCACACTACTTAAAGAAGATAAGTATTTTTACTATAAACTACTAGATTATCTTAGCTATAACTACCTAATAAAGAAGGCCAAACAAGCTGAATATACTACTAATATTATAACTTAGCTAAAGATACTAGAACTAGTAAAAGCAATCTCTATCTCTATCTTAGAAAATAAGTAAGCCTAGGGAAAGTCTCTATCCTAGGCCTTACTATTGAACTATTTAGATTAAATCTCTATTAATTATTAAGGCGTGAAATGGATAGCCTTACTATATCTATCTAGCTAGTAAAGAATTTATACTCTATTACTATCTAAGTATTAGTAGATATAGAAGCGAATAGCCTTACTTTTATAGATATCTAGTTAGCTATTTAACTAGTATAGTATTTTAAAATCAATATCTATTTCTTAGGCATTGAATATCTAGTAAATAGATATAATGGTATCTAGAATAACTCTATTATATATATAGTGATCTTCTCTATAATAGTAGATAGCCACTATTAACTTGATATTCCCTTTCTAGTAGTTAATCTCGGCCATTATAATATTATTCTAGACTAGATATAGCTAGCTAAGTATAAAATTCTAGTTAACTATATATAGTATTAATTACTATAGCCTAAAGATATCTTACTAGAAGATAAGATTATTACTAAGCACTATATTTATATACTAAAGTTGATTTTTTAACGCTCTATAGTAGTTAGCGCCTATTAATTAGACGCTAACTATCGCGATAGAGCTTTTAAGAATGCCCTCGCATAAGAAGTCCCTAGATCCTATTATTATAGATATTAAGCTAACCTATAAACTATATTAGACTATATAAATTATACCTTAAAGAAAAGTTATTAAGATCCCAGGTCTACTCTGCTATCTTAGACTTCTAAGTATAAGCAGCGTAAGGATCTACTACCAGTTAATATTATTTTAATTAAAGTAGAAGGATTCTAAGTATATATAAGATAGAAAGGGAGCACTATATTTATAGTTAGTCTTACTAAGATTAATCAGATTATTAAGGATAAAAATACTATATAAAGACCCGCCGGGAAAATCAAAAATCGATCCTTTGAAATTCAACGCTATTTGACGGTCTCTAGGGCTTCGCTATGCCCCCTAGACCACCCCAAATCGACAAGGCCCCCCTAGACCATGGGGGGCAGGCACCAGGCCAGGTATACCCCCAGGGTGCCCCCATAGGCATCACCACTGGGGCAGCACCGCCGGCGCCCCCTGAGGCCAGTGGGGCAGTCCCCCAGAGCGAGGACTTCTTACTTGGCCTGAGCACCAACGTCAGGGAGCTTCTTGACACTATGCGAGGCGCGGCAGCCCCCGAGAAAGTATCTAAGATCCCTAGGAAGAGGATGCAGGAACACAGTCCTGATGGCTTAGGGAGGGCCCCTACAAAGTCCTTCTTTAGCCTAGGCTACCAAAGCGTCGAACTAGCCTTATTAGAATACCTTATAAGTGGTAAGATCGCTATCTGTATCAAGATTACCACTATAAAAGTCTATATAGCCTTCCTTATAGAGGTACTTGAGTAGCGCCTAGTATTATAACTAGATGCTATTAGTAACCAATTAAGAGCTCTAGAGACTTATCTTAATGCCTTAAACCCTCTAAACCACCCCCTGGAGCCTCTATTATCTGGAGATAGCTACTAAAATCTATAAGAGCTACTACTATTCTAAGAGACGACATTCTTAGAGATTGCGTATAGCCTCCCTACTTATCTGAATAGGGATACTAAGTATATAGATCTATATAGAGTCTTAACCTTAATATTAAAATCTATCTCTAGAGCTATCCCTATATTCTAGAGGCTAGGGAAGCCCACTACAAAGTCTTAATAGATTAATATAGTAGCTAATAATATCTAGAACTAGTAAATTATTACTAAAAAGTATCTACTATCTACTAATAAACTCTCTAAGATCTAGATAGATCTAGATAGCTTATAATCTATTTATATAGATAGTAAGAATAACTATAGGCTTATTTTTAGATATAAGAATAGATATACTATCCTGAGGAAGCCTAAAGCCAATATTATCTTATAGCTTAACTACTACTTAGTATAGATAGGCTTCCCAAGCTTTATAAGGGTAGTTAATACTAATTATACTGAATTAGAGGTAATCTTAGCCTTATTAGATTAAAGAAGCACTACTAGCACCTTTATATCAGCCTATAAGGACTTTCTAGTAATAGCTTACCACTAGATTAACCCCGCGGTTATCTTAGTGGAAGTAGATTAACAGTAGCATAAAATTAAGGTATATATAGTGCCGGTAGCTCACTATAGTATCTTAGGTCTTAGCCTAGCCTGCGAGGAAATTAAATTAGGCGGTACTTATATCCTAATAAGAGACCCTATATAGATTAAGTCTCTAGAGGCTATTTAGAGCACTGGCCAGCGATTCTCCACTATTATTATAATAGTAGGAAGTCTAGATAAGGCCTATAGTGTTCTCGCCCAGAATATATACTTTAGAAGTAATAGGTATCTAACCAGTCTATACTATAAAGTAGATAAGGACTTAGTTTGTACCCGATACTGCGATATTAGCTACCAAGACTATAGGGCCTGCGATAACCGGCCATCACTCTATATAGTATATACTAGCGTCCACGAAGCCCGAGAGTATATCTATAATATCTTAGACTATAGGGCCTAAATTAGCTATCTATATCTATATATATCTACTAAATATAGTAACTATAGAGGGAAGCACCAGGCTAATTCCCTAGTATACCCTAAGATTAGGGAGGCCCGCTAGTACCTCTATAAATAGCTTCTACATATCTAAATCATTATGCCGCAACCCCCCCCCTAGATAAAAGATATAGGAAGATATTAATAAGAAGGCTACACCCTCTATAGGTATCTAAGAAGTGCCTCAGATCCCAGAGCGCAGGGACGAAGACACCATAGACCAGGGAGAAGATCTAGCGTCCTCCCCCCTGCCCTATTTATTACTATGCCCGTTACTAACGCTAGGCTCTATACCTCCTAGTAATATTGATTTATCAGTATAACTACTGCCATATATATACTATGGCTCTAGAGGCTCTAGAGGTAGGGATAGAGCGGCAAGCAGATATTATATATCTATAAGAGCTCCCGAAAATAGACTTCTCCTACCTAGGCTATATACTCTACTGGTCAGGGGGAGAGAAGCGAGACCAACGGGTGCTTATAGGCGTTTATAAGGACCTTATAGGCGCTATTAGGGTGGAATACCATACTAATTTAGTGGATACCCCCTATATTTAGTGTCTAGATATATAGAAGATCACTATAATTAGTAGGTATACCCCCCAATGTACCCAAGTTATTAACTACTATAATAACTGGGTTGGAGCTAGTTACTAGTGATGGGGACCCTCGCCTAGGTAGCGATATATTATTGAGGACACTAATTAGAATATATTATTAGTAGATAGGTACCTAGTAGTGGGCGATTTTAATATCTATAGCCTCTATTGGAACCCTGAGATCTCTTACTAGATTAACGCTGGTCCCCTAGAGGCTATTATTAATAGATACTCTCTATATATTAATAATCTATTTAATAAGGCTACCTACTATAAGAAAAGCTCTAGGCAATTAATTATTGATTTGGCGCTATCCTTCCTAAGTCTTAGGCTTCTAGAAGCCTAGGAAATCAATAGAGAGAGAGCTATAGAATCTAACTATAAGCTTATTCTTATAGGCTGGAAAGCCCTAGAGTAGCTATCTCCTAGAAGTATCTTTAGAAAGATTACTAGATAGTAAATTGACGTCTTAGAAGTAAATAAGGACTCTCTAAAGCTGGTCACTATAGTATAGATATTAGAGATAGTAGACTATCTATTACTAAATAATAATTATACTAAGATAGATCTTACTAGAGAGACCAATTAGATATAGAATACCCTAATCAGTATACTTAATAGATATGCTAAAGTAGTAAGAATTTATGCGCGCTCTAAGTATTAATAGAAGCCAGAGCTTAAGTATATCTAGAGCTTATAGATGGCAATCTATAAGTAGTAGTAAGCCTATATATATTCTAAAGCTGATTTTAAAGCTATCTAAGATATCTATTACTAGATAGTTAGGGCTACTAAGAGAATCTATTGGAAATCTTACTTAGGGGATACCTCTAGAAGATCTAATAATAACTCTAACTGATACTAGATAGCACTATAATATATTAAGCTCTATAGCTAAGCTATTATACCTATACTATAGGGAACTAATTTAGAGATAGCTCTAGCCACTACCCTTATCACTAAGGAGGCTCTAATTAGGAATACTATATTTTCTAATATCTTCTAGAGCTTATTCTTAAAGAAATTACCAGATAGAATAATATATATATTTATAATATCTAAGTAAGTACACTAGGCTCTATTTAGCTAGAGTACTAAGAAAGCTCTGGACATCAATAGACTTAACTTTAAGATATACTAACTGCTCTAGATACTGGACTCCCCTTAAGTAATAGGCTTAGCTAGATAATACTTCTATCTTAGGATATATCTAGATATCTAGAAGTCTACTAAAGATATACTACTTTATAAGCTAGATAAGCCTAATTATATCTAAATTAAGGCTTAAAAGGTTATAAGTCTACTAAGCTATCTTAGTAAGATAGTTAAGAAGCTAGTAGTAATCTTTATAGTGGACTGATATAAGTCTTAGGAGATACTATACCCTAGATAAATAGATAGCTAATATAGCTAGAGAGTAATTGATATAGTAGTCTATTTTATATAAATAGTATAGGAAGGATAGATCTAAGACTATTTAATAGATATTATTTTTATTAATATCTTAGATACCTTTAACTATATTAATCTCTATAAGCTTAGAGAGGCTATAGAGATAGTAGGTATTAATAATAATTTTATATAATAGACTCTATTATTCCTTACTAATAGATGGGTCAGCCTAGTTATTAATAGTTATAAGACCTTAAAACAGCCTATTATCTTAGAGCTACTATAGAGCTCACTAGTCTCCCTAATTCTATTTTTAATCTATATTATAGGGATATTCTAGACTATAGTATACTGAGTTCTAGAGATAAAGTCTCTATTATTTACTGATAACTTAGATCTTACTATCTAGAGGACCTTAGTTACTAAAATCTATATATAGCTAAAAGCTATAGCTGAAGCCACTATTAAGTAGGATATCACTAATTATATTAAATTTAATTCTAGAAAGACTAAAGCTATCCTATTTATTAGAGCTATAAATAAGAAGCTTAGGAACTAGATTCTTTAAGTAAGAATATAGATTATAGGCGTCTTAGTAGCTTTTAACTCTAAAGCTACCCGCTAGTTAGGGATCCTCTTAGATCTAAAGCTTACCCTTAAAACCCACTATAGAGACTGCCTAAGGAAGGATAAGAATATTAAAAAATAGATATAGATACTATATAGAGTCTAGAGGCTATCCCCTAATTTAGTATAGTGGGTGCAGAAGATAACCGCCTAAGTAGTAGCACTTTTTAGGGTAGAGCTCTAGTAGTAGAACTAATAGGACTGCCTCTAGAGGATCCAAACCCTAATAAATCACTAGATCTAGACAGTTATAGATATACTTAAGACTATCCTAATAGGGCTATTTATAAGAGAAGTGACCCTAGAGCCTACGAAAGCATTACTAGATATTAAGTAATGCCACTACACTCTAAGGCTATTAGGACTTCTCCTAGGGTAGCCTATAGCAGAGATACTTCTTATAATACTTAGAGAGGGTAACATCTATATATAACTTGGAGAATAGCTAATTAGGGATCGAGAGTGGGCGACTTCTACCTACTATAGGCCCTAGTCTCTAGATATAGATCTAGTATATAGGCTATAGAAAGCTATATTAACTAATCCTTCTAGAGACTTTAAATATACTATTAATAGCGATAATAGATCTAACCCACTAGAATTTAGAATAGAACCACCTAAAATAGCTATATAAGTAGCTACTAACCTTCTAAATAATATAAAGTATATAGAGTTATATTTAGATAGTTTCTAGCTAGATAATTAATATATAGGCGCTAGCATAGCCTATAAGCTATTGAGTAGCTTCTGGAGAACGCGGCTTACCTCCCTAGACGCAGGCTTTAAAGTCTTTGATATAGAGTTTGTCGGGGTGGTCAAGGCCCTAGAGTAGGCACTAGCAGAGAACCTTATAGGGTATATTAGGGTATTCCTAGATGCGCAGATCACTATAAGTTATCTATAATATATTTACTCTGGCCTAGGGCAGACCCTAATACTATAATCGCATAATTTAGCCAGAAAACTACTAGTAACTAGCTATAGGATTATTATATACTAGATACTAGATTATAAGAGTATTCTAGAGAATGAGGAAGTCAATAAGGCCGCTAAGAAGGCCGCTGGGAGACCCCCTATAGTGTCACAACGTTATCGACCGTTCTTTACCAAGAAGGATTGATCACGCTTGGTAGGATTCTGCCGAGGAGCGAGGTCGTCCAGTATCAACTTGCTGAGGGGGATACGATAGATAATTGCGGAGCAATTATCTAAAGACAATGAGATAACTAATCGATAAAGTGAATAAAGTATATATTCAATCTGAGTGAGCGATAAAGCACGATAAACTAGATACATAATAGTAAACGAGTATCCTTATATAGTTTCTCCTAATCATAGTCGTCATATCTCTGGCCCTGATGGCTATAATGGGTGCCTTTATAGTTATCATATCCATGGCTCTACTAGCTATAATAGTTATATACGCGTTCCCGTGCGCTAATCCCTTTCGTTCGTAGCTTAGCTTCGTACGGGCGGCTTTTCCGTCTGGGGTTCCCTTTCATATAGAACAGCCTTTCGTCAGTGCCTTACTTAGATAACTAGCGTCCGTTACTTAACCATTGGCTGAGCGTTATCGATTCTTATGATAATCCCCTTCTTTGTAGGCTGGTGTCTCGACAGCAACATAAATAGTTATAAGCCCCTATTGTTTTGTCTCGAGGCAAGTTATCCATTTTTAGTCCTATCTTATTATGCATTCTTCGCGGTAATGCGCTAACTATATCTTTAAAGAAATCGATAAATAAAGAGAACCTTGCTCTTCGGATCGAGCGATTCGATATGAAACTGCTTTTACCTTGTCACTATTGTAACCGTCTAGGCCGCGAGTGCGTGAAAGCCGAATTTTCGAGTCATTACAGTGATTGTGTTCGTGCTGGTAATTGTCGGTATACGGATATACCTATTTCTGAGTCTGCCTGGAAGCATCTGATGTCTACTTAGAATAAAATTGAGGCTGACGAGGAAAAGGCTCAAGAAGAGCTGGCGGCCTTAATGGCTCGAATGAATCGTCTTCAGAAATAAAAGAAACTTCTACGCAAACGTGTGGGCGAGTTTATCCAAACTAATATAAAAGATATAGAGGAGTTAGAAAGGTTAGAGGAAGAGGAGAAACGAAAATATAAAGTGGAACAGAAAAAGCTGGCAGAATAGAAAGTAAATAAATAGATTGCTTCTATTACTATAACTTCTACGGTCAATCCTGCTCTCCTTTTTAACTCTTCTTTTGACCGTTTTCTTTAAGAAATGCCTGAATTCGTTTAGGGTAGTTCAAATTCCTAATTGGTTTCTAAGTATCGTGCTCATAAGAGAATCCTTTCTATTTGACGAGGTAATAAATCTTTCCTTTCTCCTTCTTTCTCCATAATATTCTTTTAACTTCATATTCTTCTTCTCCTGCTTCGTCATAGTATTCTTACTGATTTATTATCAGTTATAGTAATAAGATATAGAAGACTAGATGGATTTGCATTCTACTGGGTAACTAGAGTTTATAGTTATTATTTTCCAATTTCTGCTTTATTATATATAGTCTATAGTGTACTGCGTCGAGTTTATTACTAGGTTTCTTACTCTGAATATTGAAATTTTTGTTTCCTGGTATTCGTCGCAATATATAGACTCTCTCTCTCTTTCTGAGGATGGGCGCGTCCTCGCGCTTCTTATTATAATATCGCTTCATTCGGAGTTCTGCCTATTCAATATCTTTAGCTATACTTTGGTGTAAGGCTTATAACTATTTTCCTTTTAGAGCTGCTTATTCTGAAACTCCATCTCGTGAGATATCGATTTATAATATTTATAGATATCTTCCTAGATTTATATAATGCAGTACTTATTTTGTTATCGCATTTTATAAGTTATTTAGGGCGAACTGGGCAAGAGATAAGAGTTCTATCTAATCTATCTAATTCTAATCTAAATAGTATCTCAAGTATTATTAAACTGTTTGGATTATTCGTTCTAACTATCTATCTATCTATTAATAATTTGCTATTAATAATTTATAGTTAATTCCCGATATTTTTGCAATAGTTTGCCAATATTTCGAGGTAAATAACTTGTCTCTGTCGGAAATGATTTCTATCGATAATCCGGTTTAACTAAATACCAATTTTATTATAAATGTTATGTATTGTTCTGCGGTTAGCTCTGCTAGTGTAGGACTGAGGATAATATATTTCGTCAGTTGGTCTACAACAATGATTGCCTGAGTATAATCGATTCTAGTAACAATATCTTTAGATTTTGGTAATCCTTGGATAAAGTTAACTATTATACTTTTCTATGGTTCTTCTAGGATTACTGGAATATATATTTTTTTATAGGATATATACCTAGCTAGTTTGTTTCGGTTGCATTCATTACAATTATAAATATATTCTTTAACTTTCTTATATACCTAAGGAATATAAAAACTTTGAGTAATGAGTTCGATAGTCTTTTCCATTCCTGGGTGTCCTCTATTTAGTGGATTATAGTGGAACTAGATGACTTTTTTAATCATCTTTATTAGTACCACTATCTATTATTTCTATTTCGCGAATCTATCTTCTTCTTGGAATATCTAATTTATGATGTTTTTCTGGACTATCTTGTCCTGTTTCGTCGCTTCTTTCAATTCTCTCTGAAATTCTATTTCTATAACTATTATAATAGTGGCTAGTATAGCTTACTTATTATATTGGATTCTATTAGGGTCTTCTTTTAGGATTATTACCTTTAGTAATTTAATATCAATAGTATAGTTAGCTTATCTACTTAAGGCGTCCGCAATTATATTTTCCTTCCCTTTAATATGTTCAATTCTGAAATTGAATTTTATAAGCAATTCAGCCTATCTAATTTATTATCCTGATAATTCCTTAGTACTCATAAAGTATTTTAGATTATAATGATCATTCTTAATAATAACTTCTTTAATGGTTCCTTAGAGATAGTGTCTCTAGTATTTAAATGCTTCTATAATCGCGAGTAGTTCTCAGTTATATATATTATAATTTTATTCGACGTCAGTCAGTTTCCTAGAGTGAAACGAGATTAGTTGAGCGACGTCTCCTTCAGTCTATTCTAGAACTATTCTAATGGTATATTCTGAGATATCTAGTTTCATAATATATTATATCTCTAGGTTAAATAGTTTCAGTATTAGTGCCGTTTTGATTCATTCTTTTATTTCTTTGAATGCTTTTTCTTATTCTTTTTCCCAAATGAATATTTCTTCTTTCTTGAGTAGTTTCGTCATTGGTTAGATAATTCTTATATAATTCTTAATATATTATCTTAAATATCCAGTAGCTCCTAGAAATTACTATATTTTATTAATATTTATTAGAGTTGGCCAGGATATAATATTTTTAATTTTCTCTAATAGGATCTCTAATCCTTTAGGCGTAAAGATTATTTCTAGATAGTTAACTCTAGTTATATTAAACTTATATTTCTTAATCTTCAGCGTTATGCCGGCATTATTGAGTTTTCTTATAACTTTTCGAACATATTCGTTATATTCCTCGGGTTTCTTAGAGAATATAATAATATTATTAAAATAGACTGCCATGAATTCATTTAGGTATTCCTATAAAATATAGATTATATATCTAGCGAATTGTGCTGATAGATTTTTAAGTCCTATAGATATAATAACCCATTTATATAATCCTTTATTGGTGAGGATTGCGGTTTTCAGTATATCTTCTTTTTTTATTCAGAGATTATAGTATCCCTATTTAATATTAAAGATAGTGACGATCTTTGCTCCCTATAATAAGTCTCTTTTCTATTCTTGATATAGCGCTTTATTGGTATCGTCAATTATCTAGCTATTTAGATATTAGTAGTTATATACTACTCTCTTCATTCTATCCTTTTTTAGTATATAGAGATTCTGCGTCGAGAAGGGTGACTTAGATTCTCTAATATATCCTGCGGATAGAAAATATTTAATGAACTTGTTTTCTACCTTCTATTTATCTCGCGATTTCTATCTTTACTTTACTTGCTTAAGCTGGGTATCCAGTTTCAGTTTAATAACTATCTTATATTCTAGAGGATATATTGGAAGTCAGTATTCTTTTTTGACGAATAATTCAATAAATTCATGGTATTTTTCTAGTAGGTTCTTTTGCACTTCTATAAGTTCTTTCTCATACTATTCCTTTAGCTTTAGTTAAATAGTTATACTTATCGCTGCAATCTGGTTATCTTGTCGATTTATTGGCTCAGTGTCAAGTCAGTTCCTATTAATAGTAACTATATCTATTTCCTAATTAATTATTAGTTTCAGCTATTATAGCTATCCTATTCCTAGTATAGCATTATAGCTTTACGGTTCTAGTAGTATAAGTAGGAATGATATTGGTATACTATATTCGCCTAATCTAATTATTACAGTATAGGTTCTTTCTTCTGGTCCTTTAAAAACTGTATTGCCGTCGACTGCAACCATCTTAACCTATCCTCCTATTACTTTATATAAGATATAGTTTCTTTTGACAAAATCTCGGTTAATATAATTATTAGTTGCTCCCAAATTAATAAGTATCTTAATAGAGATCTTATTAATTATAGCTCAGATAATAATATAAGGTTATTTATCTAAAGTAATAGTTGAAATATAGGTGGTCAAATGTTTCTGGTGATATTGATCCTTTTCCATAAGTAGCTATATAAGTGAGTTTTTACCTCTCTGATAAGCTATATAGCTTAGTTCAGTATATTCATTAGCTGGAGTCCCTAAATGGTAGGGGTAACTAGATAGTTAAATATAATCACATTATAGATCTAATCTTGGGCATCCTTTTGGCTGGTTCAAGATTCCTGGTGGTCTGGGGAAATAATCCCATCTCAACTTTGTTCGGTAATATTGTCTATATCCGTCATCTAGGTAAGTGATCCAATCTAATTTAACGTGCATTATTTAGCTGAGGTTTAGATAATATTTATATATATAATTAATTGCATATCCTGTTGAATATTTATATAGTTGAATCCCATTTGTTCTTGCCATTCTTTCATATTCGTTCGCGGTTTCAAGGTGTTTCTTTCCATGTTTTTCGCATTTATAGTATATCTATATATAGTATGGTTTATAATATCCGATATATTCCATCTAAGTGTCCACTGACTCTTCCCAATATCTTGGTTTTGCTGGGTAACAATCGCATCTTAATTCTCTTTTATCGTCGTCAGTGCCCCAGTTAATATAAGGAGTTTCTTCTTCTTATAGTGTTATTTCATTATTCACGCGGCTTGGTGGTCTTATTATATAATATTCTTATACTGTCAATGCAATTCTTTCAAGTTTCCTTATTACTTGCTCGGCGTAATCCAATTTTTAATCTAGATCCTTATAATTTATCTAATTTTTATCGTTCTAAAATATTATCTAATCTAGGGTTTTCGCGGATATCGAGAAATTATCAAGATCCTATAAACCTTAGACTTCCCTATAGGATATCTCTTTAATTTTAGCGCTCTCGCGGAGTTACTCTTTCTAAGCTAGCTCTTCCTCGAAGCTTAGCTAGATGCATCTACTCAATAACTCAGGGAATTCCATTCTCTCTATTACTAGAGTATTATAAAATTATTATTATATAATTTATTCCCAATTAATCTATATATCTTATTCTTATCTATCTAGAACTTCTATACTATCGCTAGACGAGCTAGTAATTATTATTATAATTATCGCGATCTTTTTAGAGTTCTAGGTGGCCAGTCTATTACTCTATTTTTATCTATATACTTTTGCGAAATAACCCTTCTTTCTATACTTATAGTATAATCTTTCTTTGCGTCGTTTTTCTCTTTCTTCCTTAGTATTAATAGCGTTTATCTATATATTAATATCTCTATCTATATTATATTAAGGTCCTCTTTTCTTTATCTAGTTTATCTAAGGCAATCCTCTAAATTTCTTCTATCTTTAGAATTCTTGTTTTTTCTACTTAATTTCAAATAGCTTATTATTAATCTTAATAGCTATTTTAATAAATTAATTAATATCGTCGGGTCAATCTATTTTAATTAGTTCTATTTAAATATCTTCTTTAAGTATATTTTTGAATATAGTAATCTATACTCTATTATTATATTATAATGGTATAATAATCTATCAGAACTTTACTACTAACTACTAGGCTAACCTAGTCTATCTTAAATATTTTAGCTATTGCTCAGCGGTTCATTATTTATTAATATTTCTAAAGGCTTCAGCGATTTTCTATTTAAATATATTATAACTTAAGAATAATTCCCTAGTAACAGTATTCCAATCCTCTTAGCTATTACTATAATAGTCTTCTAGGATAGGCTGCATCTATTCGGCTATAGAATCTATAAAGTATAAAGCTATATAGATTACTTTCTTCTTATTAGCTATGATTTAGTTAGCTTCTAAATACATTTCTATATTAATAAGGAATGTCTTTAGCTTAGAGCGAGTGCCATTAAAGGTCATAGATTTCAGTAGCTTAACTTGTCTCTATCCTGGTATTGGAGCATTTATAACTTAATTTTCCAATTACTCTATATAGTTGTTTCTTTCTTCAATCTATCTTCCGAGAGTATTAATCTGTTCAACCATTCAATTCATATATACTTCTATTTATATAATGCGATCATTAGTGTCGGTTTCTTCGCCTCGCTGAATCTCAGCATAGCACTATTACTATCTAGAGGTAGCTTAAGTAGTATATAGAGTTCCTAAGATACTTGGGCTATCATTTCCTGCCATTATCAGTCTTCACTAAGGGTACTTCTTATTGATACCTTTAAGTCGCAACTCATTAGGGTACTTTATTATTATAACGTTATCGACCATTCTTTATCAAGAAGGATTGATCATGCTTAGTAGGATTCTGCCAAGGAGCGAGGTCGTCTAGTATTAACTTGCTGAGAGGGATACGATAGATAATTGCGGAGCAATTATCTAAAGATAATGAGATAACTAATCGATAAAGTGAATAAAGTATATATTCAATCTGAGTGAGCGATAAAGCACGATAAACTAGATACATGATGGTAAATAAGTATCCTTATATAGTTTCTCCTAATCATAGTCATCATATCTCTGGCCCTGATGGCTATGATGGGTGCCTTCATAGTTATCATATCCATGGCTCTGCTGGCTATGGTAGTCACGTGCGCGTTCCCGTGCGCTAATCCCTTTCGTTCGTAGCTCAGCTTCGTACGGGCGGCTTTTCCGTCTGGGGTTCCCTTTCGTATGGAACAGCCTTTCGTCAGTGCCTTGCTTAGGTAACTAGCGTCCGTTACTTAACCATTGGCTGAGCGTTGTCGATTCTTGTGACATATAGGTAAATATTTAGGGATCTCCTTAGCGCACGCCCGGCAATCCTATACTAAAGCCTATAGGGTCTCCAGGGCCAACTAGCTCACTAAAATACTTATAGAGCGCCCAAACTATATAGGCTAAGCCTATCGCTCTCCCCAGAGATAGAAGCTTAATCCTAGGGTGGCCGCTACGTCTAAGTAGCTAGCGTAGTATTACTATCAGTATAAGATTAGCTATATCCTAATTAGTATCTATCTATATCTAATAGGTACTTAAGACTCTAGGATATATCTAGAGTACTCTAGTAGCACCAAGACAGTTAAATATATTCTTATAAGCTGCCGCTAGTGGCACTACTAGCAAGATAGACTATATATAGCTCTTAATAATATAGGGATAGAAGCTCCAAAGGAAAGTGAGTGGTGCCCCGAAGCACGCCTATTTGAAGACCCTAGAGCTACTAAAGCGTTAATAGACTTTTTAGGGGCAATTAGGGAACGCGAGGACCACCAACAGGCGGTAGAGAAGGCTAATAGGGGGGATAATTGGGGTATAGAGGCCCTAGACAAGGGAGAACGCGAGGGGGAAGGGTAGCGGTGGCCAGGCGGCCCGTTACTGTAGGCTACGCCCTAACGTCCGGTATTAAGGAGGGGGTTGTGGGCATGCCACCCACTATAAGCCCCCAAATCGTCCTGCGCATATAAGCGGCTTGGGGCGAGGAAAGCGCCAGAATTATTATAACGCCAGGCTCCAATAGGGGGTAGTGGCACTAGCTTATAGGGGGCAACCCCTATACGCTAGGCTACCCCACTCGACACGCTGTCCGTCATAAACCACTGGTTTGGGCATGGACGTTAAGCCTTGATTAAATAATAATAATAATAATAATAATAATCTTTATATTTGAAGGATTAGAAATTCCATTGGAAAAAGTTAAGAATATTATATCCTGGCCAACTCTGACAAATATCAATAAAATATAGTAATTCTTAGGAGTAACCGGATATTTAAGATAATATATTAAAGATTATATAAAAATTATCTAACTGATAACGAAACTACTCAAGAAAGAGGAAATGTTTATTTAGGAAAAAGAACAAGAAAAAGTATTCGAAGAAATGAAAGAACGGATCAAAATGGCACTAATCCTAAAGCTATTCAATCTAGAGGCTCAATATATTATAAAACTAGATGCCTTAGAATATACTATTAGAATAGTTTTGGAATAGATTGAAGAAGATATCGCTCGACCAGTCTTATTTCACTCTAGGAAACTGACTAACGTCAAATAAAACTATAATATATATAACTGAGAATTACTTATGATTATTGAAGCTTTTAAATATTAAAGATACTATCTCTAAGGAGCTGCTAAAAAAGTTATCGTTAAAAGTAACTATTATAACTTAAAATACTTTATGAGTATCAAGGAATTATTAGAATAATAGATTAGATAGACTAAATTATTTATAAAGTTCAACTTTAGAATTAAATATATTAAGGGTAAAGAAAATATAATTATAGATGCCTTAAGCAGACAAGCTAACTATATTATTAGTATTAAACTACTAAAGATAATAATACTAAAAGAAGACCCTGATAGAATATAATATAATAAATAAGCTATACTAGCCGCTATCGTGATAATTATAGAAACTGAATTCCAAAAAGAATTAAAAGAAGCGACAAAATAGGATAGAATAGTCCAAGAAAATATAATAAATTAGATATATTAAGAAGAAGATAGATTTATAAAATAGAAATAATGGATAGTGGTACTAACAAAGATAATTAAGAAAGTTATCTAGTTCCACTATAACCTACTAAATAGAGGATATCTAGGAATGGAGAAAACTATCAAACTCATTACTCGAAGCTTTTATATTCTATAGATATATAAAAGGGTTAAGAAATATATTTACAATTATGACGAATATAACTAAAATAAACCAACTAGATATATACCTTATAGAAAGATATATATTCCAGCAATCCTAGAGGAACCATGGAAAAGTATAATAGTTAACTTTATCTAGGGATTACCGAAATCCAAAGATATCATTATTAGAATTAATTATATTTAGATATTCATTATTATAGACTAACTAATAAAATATATTATTCTCAGTCCTATATTAGTAGAGCTAACTGCAGAATAATATATAATACTTATAATGAAATTAGTATTTAATTAGACTAGATTACTAATAGAGATTATCTCCGATCGAGACAAGTTATTCACTTTGAAATATTGGCAAACCATTATAAAAGTATTAGGAATTAACTATAAACTATTAATAGTAAATTATTAGTAAATAGATAGATAATTAGAATAGATAATCTAAATAGTCTAATAATACTTAAGATACTATTTAGATTAGAATTAGGTAGATTAGATAGAACTTCTATCTCTTACCTAGTTTACCTTAAATAACTTATAAAATGCAATAATAAAATAAATATTATATTATATAAATCTAGGGAGGATATCTATAGATATTATAGATTAATATTCTATAAGATAGAGTATCAGAATAAGTAGCCCTAAAAGGAAAATAGCTATAAGCCTTATACTAAAGTATAGCTAAAGATATTAAATAGATAGAACTCTAGATAAAGTGATATTATAATAAGAAGCGCAAGGATATACCTATCCTTAAAAAGAGGGAGAGAATCTATATATTATAATGAATATCAGGAAATAAAAATTTCAATATTCAGAGTAAGAAATCTAGTAATAAACTTAATATAGTATACTATAGACTATATATAATAAAGTAGAAATTAGAAAATAATAACTATAAACTTTAGTTATCTAGTAGAATATAAATTTATCTAGTCTTTTATATCTTATTACTATAGCTAATAATAAATTAGTAAGAATATTATAATAAAGTAGAAGAAGAAGAATATAAAGTTAAAAAGATATTGCAATAAAAAAGGGAGAAAGAAAAGATCTATTACCTTATTAAATAGAAAGGGTTCTCTTATAAGTATAATATTTAGGAATTAATCAGGAATTTAAACTGCTCTAAATGAATTCAGATATTTCTTAAAGAAAATAATTAAAGGAAGTATTAAAAAGGAGAGTAGAATTAACTATAGAAGTTATAATAATAGAAGTAATCTATTTATTTACTTTTTATTCTGCCAGCTTTTTCTATTCTATCTTACATTTTTATTTCTCCTCTTCCTCTAGTCTTTCTAACTCCTCTATATCTTTTATATTAGTTTAAATAAATTTACCTATATACTTTTAAAGTAATTTTCATTATTTTTCGAGATAAAGAAGCTTTATCAAGATTGCCTCCTAATTCTTATTAATCTTCTTTTAGATAGTAAGGAGCTTTTTCCAAGCTAAATTAGATAAAGCTATATTAATATACTTATATTAACTAAACTTAATATACTTACTATAATGACTTAACAATTTAGATTTTATATAAATAAAACCCTTAGTAAAATAATATTAATAAAGGATAAGAAGAATAACTCTAGTACTTTTAATCCAAGAAACAAGGTTCTTCTTATCAAATGACTTCTTTAAAGATATAGTTAGTATATTACTATAAAGAATATATAATAGACGGGAGCTAAACGAGCTAACTTATCTTAAGATAAAATAATAAGAGCTTATAACTATTTATATTACTATTGGGACGCCAGTCTACAAAGGAGGGGATTATTATAAGAATCGATAATACTTAGCTAATAATTAAATAATAGACACCAGTTATATAAATAAGGCGCTTATGAAAGGCCATTCTAGACGGAAAGGAACCCCAGATGGAAAAGCTATCTATATAAGACTGAGCTATAAATGAAAAGGATTAGCGTATAGAAACGCGCACGTGACTAGTAGAGCTATTTAAGCCAGGCTTTACCAGCTCTACTCAAAATGTCGAGCCTGTCGAGCTAGACTCTATCTGCTTAAAGGATAATAGAGCCAATATTAGGGAAGGATCTACTTAAAGGAAACTATATAAGGACACTTATTTACTATTATATATCTAGTTTATCGTGCTTTATTAATACTCCAGACTGAATATATACTTTATTCACTTTATCGATTGGTTATACAATTATCTTTAGATAATTACGAAGCAATTATCTATCGTATCCCTCTTAGCACGTTGATACTGGACGACTCCGCTCCTCGGCAGAATACTACCAAGCGTACTCAACCTTTCTTGGTAAAGAACGGTCGATAACGTTGTGACAAGAGCACGATAAAGATTTGAATTAGTATCCTACTTCTAATTTTAAGAATATATCTAGATTAGTGTAATAATTCTATAATATCTATCCTGATAAACCAGGCCCGCCGAAACGCCTTTAAGCCTGATTAGACGCTGCAGATAAAGAGATAAGTACTTAGAGGCACACCCTGACCACGACTGGATATATATAGGATACTGAAATATGACGACTGAGGATAGTTATATCTTTTTGAGGGGGGTAATGTGATGGACGGATAGTCGTTGATGTCTTAGACACCAGCGCGGGCTTGGCTACCTAAGGCAGTTAGGGCATGATATACGGGTTCCCGAGGCACGTGCCCTATATCGCATATATCCTCGACGATCATTCCTATATCTAGCTTCCTTTCCCCATGCTTAGTATTTTCACAATATGACTCCTTAAAGTCCATCTTTTCCTAGTCGTCACACATGCCCAAACCAGTGGTTTATGACGGACAGCGTGTCGAGTGGGGTAGCCTAGCTTATAGGGGTTGCCCCCTATAAGTTAGTGCCACTACCCCCTATTGGAGCCTGGCGTTATAATAATTCTGGCGCTTTCCTCGCCCCAAGCCGCTTATATGCGCAGGACGATTTGGGGGCTTATAGTGGATAGCATGCCCACGACCCCCTCCTTAATACTGGACATTAGGGCGTAGCCTATAGTAATGGGCTGCCCAGCTACCGCTACCCTTCCCCCTCGCGGTTCCCCTTGTCTAGGGCCTCTAGGCCCTAATTCCCCCCCCCTATTGGCCTCCTTTACCGCCTATTAGTGGTTCTCGCGCTTCCTAATTACCTCTAAAAAGTCCACTAATGCTTTAGTGGCCTTAGAGTCTTTAAATAGGCGTGCTTCAGGGCACCACTCATTTTCCTTTAGGGCTTCTATCTCTATATTATTAAGGGCTATATATAGTCTATTCTACTAGTGACGCCACTAGTAGCAGCTTATAAGAATATACTTAACTATCTTAATGCTACTAGAGTACCCTAAGTACGCCCCGGAGTCCTGGGTACCTATTAGATATAGATAGGTATTAATTAGGGTATAGCTAACCTTATATTGATAGTAATACCGCGCTAGCTACTTAGATATAGTGGCTACCCTAGAATTAAGCTTCTATCTCTAGGGGAGACAATAGACTTAGTCTATATAGTTTAGGCGCTCTATAAGTATTTTAGTAAGCTAGTTAGCCCTAGAGGCTCTATATACTTTAGTATAGGATTGCCAGATATACGCTAAGAAGATCCCTAAATATTTATCTATAGGGGGTCTTCTAGCAGCCTTCTTAGTGGCCTTATTAGCTTCCTTATTCTCTAGGATATTCTTATAATCTAGTATCTAGTATATAGTAACTCTATAGCTAGTTGCCAGTAGTTTTCTAGCTAAATTATATAAATATAGTATTAGGATCTATTCTAGACTAGAATAGATATATTATAGATAGCTTATAGTAGCCTATATATCTAAGAATATTCTAATATATTCTATAAGATCCTCTTCTAGCGTCTACTCCAGGGTCTTGACCACCCTAACAAGCTCTATATTAAAGACTTTGAAGCCTACGCCTAGAGAGATAAGCTATATTCTCTAGGGGCTACTCAGTAGCTTATAGGCTATTCTAGTATCTATATATTAGTTATCTAGCTAGAAACTATCTAAATATAGCTCTATATATTCTATATTATTTAGAGGGTTAGTAGCCACTTATATAGCTACTTTAGATAGTTCTACTCTAAATTCTAGTAGGTTAGACCTATTATCACTACTAATAATATATTTAAAGTCTCTAGAAGAATTAATTAATATAGCCTTCTATAGCCTATATATTAGATCTATATCTAGAGATTAAAGTTTATAGTAGATAGAAGTTATCTACTCTCAGTCCCTAATCAGCTATTCTCTAGACTATATATAGATATTATTCTTTCTAAATATTATAGAGAGTATCTCCACTATAGACTGCCCTAAGGGAAGTCCTAATAGTCTTAGGATATAGTGGTATTACTTAGTATCTAATAATATTTTCGCAGGCTCTAGGGTAGCTTTCTTTATAAATAGCTTTATTAGAATAATCTTAAGTATATCTATAACTATCTAGATCTAGTAATTTATTAGGATTTAAACTCTCTAGAGATAGTTTTATTAGCTCTACTACTAGAGCTCTACCTTAAAAAGTGCCACTACTTAGATAGTTATCTTCTATATCTATTATACTAAATTAGGGGATAGCCTCTAGACTCTATATAGTATCTATATCTATTTTTTAATATTCTTACCCTTCCTTAGATAGTCTCTATAGTGGGTTTTAAGAGTAAGTTTTAGATCTAAGAGAATCTCTAATTAATAGATAGCTTTAGAGTTAAAAGCTACTAAGATATCTATAATCTATATTTTTACTCTAAGAATCTAGTTTCTAAGCTTTTTATCTATAGTTCTAATAAATAGAGTGGCTTTGATCTTTCTAGAATTAAATTTAATATAATTAATGATATCTTACTTAATAGTAGCTTTAGCTATAGCTTCTAGCTATATATAAATCTTAGTAATTAAGATTCTTTAGATAGTAAGATCTAAGTCATTAATAAATAATAGAGATTTTATCTCTAGGACTCAGTATACTATAGCTTAGAATATCCCTATAATATAGATTAGAAATAGAATTAGGGAGACTAATAAGTCTTATAGTAGCTCTAAGATAATAGGCTGCTCTGGAGTCTTATAACTATTAATAACTAGACTAATCTATCTATTAGTAAGAAAGGATAGAATCTACTATATAAGATTATTATTAATATCTACCGTCTCTATAGCCTCTCTGTCACAACGTTATCGACCGTTCTTTACCAAGAAGGATTGATCACGCTTGGTAGGATTCTGCCGAGGAGCGAAGTCGTCCAGTATCAACGTGCTGAGGGGGATACGATAGATAATTGCGAAGCAATTATCTAAAGATAAATGAGATAACTAATCGATAAAGTAAATAAAGTATATATTCAATTTGAGTGAGCGATAAAGCACGATAAACTAGATATATAATGGTAAACGAGTGTCCTTATATAGTTTCCTTTAAGTAGATCCGGTAGATCCATCCCTTTATTCTAGCTCTACTTGCTCGAAGTCCATTGTCGAGCGGATAGATCCTTTATTAGTATTGGGCTCGAATGACTCTACTAGTTATATATATGTTCCTATATACTAATCCCTTTCATTCGTAGCTTAGCTTTGTATAGGCGGCTTTTCCGTCTGGAGTTCCTTTTCATATAGAATGGCCTTTCGTCAGTGCCTTGCTTAGGTAACTAGCGTCTGTTACTTAACCATTGGCTGAGTGTTATTAATTCTTATAATAATTCTCTCTTTTATAGGCTGGCGTCCTAATAGCAATATAAATAGTTATAAGCCTCTATTATTTTATCTCGAGGTAAGTTATCTATTTTTAGTTTTATCTTATTATGTATTCTTCGCGGTAATACACTAACTATATCTTTAAAGAAATTAATTAATAAGAAGAACCTTGCTTCTTAGATTAAAAGCGCGGGAGTCATTCTTCTTATCCCTTGTTAATATTATTTTATTAAAGATCTCATCTATATAAAGTCTGAATTATCAAGTCATTATAGTGAGTGTATTAAGTTTGGTCAGTATAAGTATATCGATATAGCTTTATCTAATTTAGCTTAGAAAAAGCTTTTTACAGCTTAAGATAAAATTTATTCTTAATAAAAAGAAGTATATATAAGGCTTTTAGAAGTGGTTGCTCGTCTTAATCATCTTAAAAAATAAGATAGTCTACTTTATAAGCGTGCGGATAAATTTATTCAGACTAATATAAAGAATATAGAGGAGCTGGAAAGGCTAGAGGAAGAGGAGGAGCGAAAACGTGAGGTAAAACAGAAAAAGCTAATAGAATAGAAAGTAAATAAATAGGTTACTTCTATTACTATAACTTCTGTGGTCAATCCTGCTCTCCTTTTTAACTCTTCTTTTGACTGTTTTCTTCAAGAAATGCCTGAATTCGTTCAGGGCAGTTCAAATTCCTGATTGATTCTTAAGTGTCGTGTTTATAAGAGAACCCTTTCCATTTGACGAGGTAATAAATCTTTCCTTTCTCCTTCTTTCTTCGTAATATTTTTTCTTCTCCTGCTTCGTCATGGTGTTCTTGCTGACTCGTTGTCGGTTGCAGTAATGAGATATGGAAGACTGGATGAATCTGCATTCTGCTGGGTAACTGGAGTTCATAGTTGTCGTTTTCCAATTTCTGCTTTATTGTGTATGGTCCATAGTGTACTGCGTCGAGTTTGTTACTAGGTTTCTTGCTCTGGATATTGAAGTTTTTGTTTCCTGGTGTTCGTCGCAATATGTAGACTCTCTCCCCCTTTTTGAGGATGGGCGCGTCCTCGCGCTTCTTGTCATAATTTCGTTCGGCGTCAGTCAGTTTCCTAGAGTGAAACGAGACTGGTCGAGCGACGTCTCCTTCAGTCTGTTCCAGAACTATTCCGATGGCGTATCCTAAGGCGTCTGGTTTCACGATACATTGTGCCTCTGGGTCAAATAGTTTCAGTATTGGTGCCGTTTTAATTTATCTTTTCATTTCTTTGAATGCTTTTTCTTGTTCTTTTTCCCAAACGAATGTTTCTTCTTTCTTGAGTAGTTTCGTCATTGGTTAGGTGATTCTTACGTAATCCTTAATATATTGTCTTAAATATCTAGTGGCTCCTAGAAATTACTATATTTCATTGATATTTATCGGAGTCAGCTAGAATATAATATTCTTAACTTTCTCTGGTGAGATCTCCAATCCTTTA
Source organism: Talaromyces piceae (assembly GCA_001657655.1). NCBI lineage: Eukaryota > Fungi > Ascomycota > Eurotiomycetes > Eurotiales > Trichocomaceae > Talaromyces > Talaromyces piceae. The sequence continues at coordinate 2,446,077 of JNNX01000001.1, forward strand.
GATATAAAGATTATTTCTAGATAGTTAACTCTAGTTACATTAAACTTGCATTTCTTAATCTTTAGCGTTATACCGGCATTGTTGAGTTTTCTTATGACTTTTCAAATATATTCATTATGTTCCTCGGGTTTCTTAGAGAATACGATAATGTCATTAAAATAGACTGCCACAAATTTGTTTAGGTATTCCTATAAAATATAGATTATATATCTGGCGAATTATACTGGTAGATTTTTAAGTCCTATAGATATAATAACCTATTTATATAATCCTTTATCAGTGAGGATTGCGGTTTTTGGTACATCTTCTTCTTTCATTTAGAGATTATAGTATCTCTATTTAATGTCAAAGACAGTGACAATCTTTACTCCCTATAATAAGTCCCTTTTCTATTCTTAGTATAACGCTTTATTAATATTATTAATTGTCTAGCTATTTAGATATTAGTAGTTATATACTACTCTCTTTATTCTATCCTTCTTTAATATATAGAGATTCTGCGTTAAGAAGAGTAACTTAGATTCTCTAATATATTCTGTAGATAGGAAATATTTAATAAACTTGTCTTCTGCCTCCTATTTATCTCGCGATTTCTATCTTTACTTTATTTACTTAAGCTAGATATCTAGTTTCAGTTTAATAACTATCTTATATTCTAGAGGGTATATCGGAAGTCGGTATTCTTTTTTAACGAATAATTCAATAAATTTATGGTATTTTTCTGGCAGGTTCTTTTGCACTTCTATAAGTTCTTTCTTATACTATTCCTTTAGCTTTAGTCGAATAGTTATACTCGTCGCTACAATCTAGTTATCTTATTAGTTTATTAGCTTAATGTTAAATCAGTTCCTATTAATAGTAACTATATCTATTTCTCAATCGATTATTGGTTTTAGCTGTCGTAGCCATTCTATTCCTAGTATAGCGTTATAGCTTTGCGGTCCTAGTGGTATAAGTAGGAACGATATTGATATACTATATTTGCCTAATCTGATTATCGCAGTATAGATTCTTTCTTCTGGTCCTTCAAAAACTGTATTGCCATTAACTGTAACCATCTTGACCTATCCTCCTATTACTTTATATAGGATATGGTTTCTTTTAATAAAATCTTGGTCAATGTAGTTATTGGTTACTCCTAAATCAATAAATATCTTAATAGGGATCTTGTTGATTATAGCTTAGACAATAATATAAGGTCGTTTATCTGAAGTAATAGTTAAAATATAGATAGTTAAATATTTCTGGTGATATTAGTCCTTTTTCACAAGTAGCTGCATGAGTGAGTTTTTATCTCTCTGGTGAGCCGTACAGCTCGATTCAGTGTATTCACTAGCTAGGATCCCTAAATGGTAGGGATGACCAGGTAGTTAAATATAATCACATTATAGATCTGATCTTAGGCATCCTTTTGGTTGGTTCAAGATTCCTGGTGGTCTGGGGAAATAATCCCATCTCAACTTTGTTCGGTAATGTTGCCTATATCCATTATCTAGGTAAGTGGTCCAATCTAATTCAACGTGCATCATTTAGCTGAGGTTTAGGTAATATTTATATGCACAATTGATTACATATCCTATTGAATATTCATATAGTTGAATCCCATTCGTTCTTGCCATTCTTTCATATTCGTTCGCGGTTTCAAGGTGTTTCTTTCCGTGTTTTTCGCATTTATGGTATATCTATATATAATATGGTTCACAATATCCAATGTGTTCCATCTAAGTGTCTACTGACTCTTCCCAATATCTCGGTTTTACTGGGTAACAATCGCATCTTAGTTCTCTTTTATCATCGTCAGTACCCCAGTTAATATAAGGGGTTTCTCCTTCTTATAGTGTTGTTTTATTATTCATGTGGCTCGGTAGTCTTGTTGCATAATATTCTCATACTGTCGACGCAATTCTTTTAAGTTTCCTTATTACTTGCTCGGCGTAATTTAATTTTCGATCTAGGTCCTCATAATTTACCCAATCTTTATCATCCTGAAATATTATCTAATCTAGGATTTTCGTGGATATCGAGGAATTATCAAGATCCTATAAATCTTAGACTTCCCTATGGGGTATTTCTTTATTAAATCTAGTACTCTCGCGGAGTTACTCTTTCTAAGCTAGCTCTTTCTTAAAGTTTAGTTAGGTACATTTACTCGACGACTTAGAGGATTCTATTCTCTCTATTACTAGAGTGTTATAAAATTATCGCTATATAATTTATTTCTAATCAATCTATATATCTTACTCTTATCTATCCGGGACTTCTATACTATTGCTGGGCAAGCTAGTAATTATTATTATAATTATTGCGATCTTTTCAGAGTTCTAGGTGGCCAGTCTATTACTCTATTTTTATCTATATACTTTCGCGAAATAATCCTTCTTTCTATACTTATAGTATAATCTTTCTTTGCGTCATTTTTCTCTTTCTTCCTTAGTATCAATGGTATTTATCTATATATTAATGTCTCTATCTGCATTATATTGAGGTCCTCTTTTCTTTATCTGATTTATCTAAGGCAATCCTCCAAATTTCTTCTATCTTTGGAATTCTTATTTTTTCTGCTTAATCTTGAATAGCTTATTATCGATCTTAATAGCTATTTTAATAAATTAATTAATATTATTAGGTCAATCCATTTTAATTAGTTCTATTTAAATATCTTTTTTAAGTATATTTTTAAATATAGCAATCTATACTCTATCATTATATTATAGTGGTATAATAATCTATTAGAACTTTGCTGCTAGCTACTAGACTAATCTAGTCTATCTTAAATATCTTAGCTGTTGCTCAGTAATTCATTGTTTATTAATATTTCTAAAGGTCTCAGTGATTTTCTATTTAAATATATTATAACTTGAGAACAATTCCCTGGTGATAGTGTTCCAATCCTCTTAGCTATTGCCATAATAGTCTTCTAGAATAGATTATATCTATTTAGCTATAGAATTAGTGAAGTATAAAGCTATATAGATTACTTTCTTCTTATTAGCCGTAATCTAATTAGCTTCTAGATATATTTCTATATTAATGAGGAATATCTTCAGTTTAGAGCGAGTGCCATCGAAGATTATAGATTTCGGTAGCTTAACTTATCTCTGCCCTAGTGTCGGAGCATTTATAACTTAATTTTCTAATTACTCTATATAGTTGTTTCTTTCTTCGATCTGTCTTCCAAGAGTATTAATCTGTTCGACCATTTAATTTATATATACTTCTATTTACGCGATATAATTATTAGTATTAGTTTCTTTATCTTACTAAATCTCAGTATAGCGCTATTACTATCTAGAGATAGCTTGAGCGGTACGTAGAGTTTCTAAGATACTTAGGCTGTCATTTCCTGCCATTATCAGTCTTCACTAAGGGTACTTCTTGTTGATACCTTTAAGTTGTAACTCGTTAGGGTGCTTTATTATTATAATGTTATTGACTATTCTTTACTAAGAAGGATTAATTATACTTAGTAGGATTCTGCTGAGGAGCGAAGTCGTCCAGTATTAACATGCTGAGGGGGATACAATAGATAATTACGAAGCAATTATCTAAAGACAAATGAGATAACTAATCGATAAAGTAAATAAAGTATATATTCAATTTGAGTGAGCGATAAAGCACGATAAACTAGATATATAATGGTAAACGAGTGTCCTTATATAGTTTTCTTTAAGTAGATCCGGTAGATCTATCCCTTTATTCTGGCTCTACTTGCTCGAAGTCCATTGTCGAGCAGATAGATTCTTTATTAGTATCGGGCTTGAATAGCTCTACTGGTTATATATGCGTTCCTGTGCGCTAATCCCTTTCGTTCGTAGCTTAGCTTCGTACGGGCGGCTTTTCTGTCTGGGGTTCCTTTTCGTATGGAATGGCCTTTCGTCAGTGCCTTGCTTAGGTAACTAGCGTCCGTTACTTAACTATTGGCTGAGCGTTGTCGATTCTTGTGACACTCTCTAAGCTTATAGAGATTAATATAGTTAAAGGCGCCTAAGATATTAATAAAAATAGCATCTATTAGATAGCCTTAGACCTATCCTTTCTATACTATTTATATAAGATAGATTACTGTATTAATTATTCTCTAGCTATATTAGCTATCTATTTATCTAGGATATAGTATTCTCTAAGATTTATACTAGTTTATTATAAAGATTGCCGCCAATTTCTTAACTATCTTACTAAGATAGCTTAGTAGGCTTATAACCCTCTAAGCCTTAATTTAGATATAATTAGGCTTATCTAGCTTACGAAGCAGTATATCTTTAGTAGACTTCTAGGCATCTAGATATACCCCAAGATAGAAATATTATCTAGCTAAGCCTATTACTTAGAGGGAGTCTAGTGTCTAGAGCAGTCGGTATACCCTAAAGTTAAGTCTATTGGTGCCTGGGGCTTTCTTAGTACTCTAGCTAAATAGGGCCTGGTATACTTACTTAGATATTATAAGTATATATATTATTCTATCTGGTAATTCCTTTGGGGGTAAGCTTTGGAGGGTATTAGAGAACGCAGTATTCCTAATTAGGGCCTCCTTAATAATAAGGGTAGTGGCTGGGGCCGCCTCTAGATTAGTTCTCTATAGTATGGGCGTAGTAGCTTAGCTATAGAACTTAGTTGTCACAACGTTATCGACCGTTCTTTACCAAGAAAGGTGGAACACACTTGGTAGTATTCTGCCGAGGAGCGGAGTCGTCCAGTATCAACGTGCTAAGAGAGATACAATAGATAATTGCGAAGCAATTATCTAAAGACAATTGAATAATAAATCGATAAAGTGAATAAAGTATATATTCGTTCTGGAGTGTTAATAAAGCACGATAAACTAGATATATAATAGTAAATAAGTATCCTTATATAGTTTTTCCTGGTCCTATTCTTTATAGTGGTGGCTTCTCCTCACTATACTCTTTAATATAGAGAATATATCAATTGCTATATATACTATATTTCTTCAGCATATCAAACATAGCGTTCGCTATATTTACTATATAGTTATATATATAGTTCTTGGGCGCTAATTCTTTTTATTTATAGTCTGTCTCCGTATAGGAGGCTTTCCTATCTAGGGTTCCCTTTCGTATGGAATATCCTTTTATAAATACCTTACTTATATAACTAGAGTCTATTATTTAATTATTGGCTGAGCATTATCGATTCTTATAATAATCCCCTTCTTTATAGGCTAGCGTCCCAATAGCAATATAAATAGTTATAAGCCCCCGTTATTTTATCTCAAGGTTCGTTATCTATTTAGTTCCTATTTATTATATATTCTTTATAGTGATATACTAACTATATCTTTAAAGTCGAATATCTAAAAAGATAACTTAGTAGCGCGTATTGAATAATCTGGCGTTACTTTAATTATTTCTTATCTTCGTTGCGCTGAAAAGAGAAAGTTATATATAAAATCCGAAATTTCAAGTCATTATAGTAAGTATATTTGTAATGGTCACTATTATTATATTAATATAGTATCTTCTGATCTAGCCTAGAAGAAACTTATCGCCGCCTAAAAGAAGATTAATAAAGATAAAGAGGCGACTTTGATAAAACTCCTCTACCTTAAGAAGTAGCAAAGGCTTCTTTAGAAACGCGCGGGCGAATTTATTCAAACTAATATAAAAAATATAGAAGAGTTGGAAAGATTAGAGAAAGAGAAGGAGCAAAAATATAAGGTGGAATAGAAAAAGCTAGTAGAATAAAAAGCAAATAAATAGATTACTTCTATTACTATAATTTCTATAGTTGACCCTGCTCTCCTTTTTAATGCTTCCTTTAATTATTTTCTTTAAGAAATACTGTCACAAGAATCGACAACGCTCAGCCAATGATTAAATAACGGACGCTAGTTACCTAAGCAAGGCACTGACGAAAGGCTGTTCCGGGCGAAAAGGAACCCCAGACGGAAAAGCCGCCCGTATGGAACTGAGCTACGAACGAAAGGGATTAGCGCACAGGAACGCGCATATGACAAGTAGAGCCATTCGAGCTATATACTAATAAAGGATCTATCCGCTCGACAAAGGACTTTGAGCCAGTAGAGCCAGAATAAAGGAATGGATCTATTGGATCTACTTGAAGGAAACTATATAAGGACACTCATTTACCATTATATATCTAGTTTATCGTACTTTATTAATACTCCAGACTGAATATATACTTTATTCACTTTATCGATTGGTTATACAATTATCTATTGTATTCCCCCTAGCATATTAATACTGGACGACTCTGCTCCTCGGCAGAATACTACTAAGCGTGCTTAACCCTTCTTGGTAAAGAACGGTCGATAATGTTATAATAATAAAGCACCCTAACGAGTTGCGACTTGAAGGTATTAATAAGAAGTACCCTTAGTGAAGACTGATAATGGCAGGAAACGACAGCCTGAGTACCGCAGGAACTCTATGTGTCGCCTAAGCTGCCTCTAGATAGTAATAGCATAGCGCTATACTGAGATCTGACGCGATGAAGAACCAAACCCTATAGATTGCATTATATAGATGGAAGAGTATTTAAATATAATAAATAACTAAGTTAATCAGTTAACTGAAGATCTAGAAAAGAAAGATAAATATCTTAAATTGATAGCAGAATATATTATTAGCCTTAATAAATAGATAAAAGATAAGAAAGATTATATTGAGTAATTGGAGAACCAAGTTATAAATACTCTAATACCTAATTATAGATAAGTTAAGCTACTGAAATCTATAATCTTTAATAGTACTCGCTCTAAGCTAAAGATATTCCTCATTAATATAGAAATATATTTAGAGATAAGCTAGATTATAGCTAATAGAAAAAAAGTAATCTTTATAGCTTTATACTTTACTAATTCTATAGTAGAATAGATATAGTCTATCTTAGAAGACTACTATAATAATAAAAATGAAGATTGGAACACTGTTACTAAAGAACTATTCTCAAGCTATAATATATTTAAATAAAAGATTGCTGAAGCCTTTAGAAATATCGATAAATAGTGAACTATAGAATAATAGCTAAGATATTTAAGATAGACTAGATTAGTCTAGTAATTAGCAGTAAAGTTCCAATAAATTATTATACCTTTATATTATAATAATAGAGTATAGATTGCGATATTTAAGAATATACTTAAAGAAGAAGTCTAGACTAAACTAATTAAGATAGATTGACCTTATAATATTAATTAATTTATTAAGATAGCTATTAAGATAGATAATAAGTTATTTAAGATTAAATAGAAATAATAAGAATTCCAAAGATAGAAGAAATTTAAAGGATTCCCTTAAGTGAATCAGACTAAGAAAAGAGGACCTTAATATAATATAGATAGAGATATTAATATATAGATAAATACTATTAATACTAAGGAAGAAAGAGAAAAATAATATAAAGAAAGATTATACTATAAATATAGAAAGAGTTATTTCATGAAAGTATATAGATAAAAGTAGAGTAATAGATTGACTACCTAGAACTCTAAAAGAATTATAATAATTATAATAATAACTACTAGCTTGCCTAGTAGTAGTATAGAAGTCCTAGATAGATAAAAATAAGATATATAGATTAATTAGAAATAAATTATATAATAGCAGTTTTATAATACTCTAGTAATAGAGAGAATAGAATTCTCTAAGTTATTAAGTAGATATATCTAGCTAAGCTTTAAGAAAGAGCTAGTTTAGAAAGAGTAATTCTATATAAGTACTAGATTTAAAGAAGAGATACCCTATAGAGAAGTCTAAGGTTTATAGAACCTTAATAATTTCTTAATATCCGCGAAAACCCTAGATTAGATAATATTTTAGAATAATAGAGATAGGATAAGCTATAAGAACCTAAATCAATAATTAGATTACGCCGAGTAAGTAATAAGGAAATTCGAAAGAATTGTATTAATAGTACAAGAATACTATATAATAAGACCACCAAGCCACATGAATAACGAAACGACACTATAAGAAGAGATTACTAGTGTTAACTGGGGCACTGATAACGATGAAAGAAAACTAAGATGCGATTGTTACCCAGTAAAACTAAGATATTAGGAAGAGTTAGTAGATATATAGATAGAATATATTGAATATTGTAAACTATACTATATATAGATATATTATATATGCGAAAAACATGGAAAGAAATACCTCGAAACGGCAAACGAATACGAAAGAATGTCGAGAATGAACGGGATTTAATTATATAAATACTCTATAGGATATATAACTAATTATATATATAAGTATTATCTGAACCTCAGCCAGATAATATATATTGAATTAGATTGGACCACTTACCTAGATAATGGATATAGGTAACATTACTAAACAAAGATAAGATAGGATTATTTCCCTAGACTACTAGGAATTTTAAACTAACTAAAAGGATGCCCGAGATTAGACCTATAGTATAATTATATTTAACTACCTAGATACCCCTACTAGTTAGAGACCCCAGCTAGTGAATATACCGAGTAAAGCTATATAATTTACTGGAGAAGTGAAAATTCGCTTATATAGCTATTTATAGAAAAAGACCAATATCACCAGAAATATTTAACTATATACATTTCGACTATTACTTCAGATAAACAATTTTATATTATTATTTAAGCTATAATCAATAAGATCTCTATTAAGATACTCGTTGATTTAGGAGCAACCAATAATTATATTAACTGAGATTTTATTAAGAAAAATCATATCCTATATAAGATAATAGGAGGATGAGTCAAAATGGTTGCAGTCGACGGCAATACTATATTTGAAGGACTAGAAGAAAGAACTCGTATCGCAATAATTAGATTAGGCGAATATAGTATGCCAACCTCGTTCCTACTTATATCACTAGGACCGTAGAGTTATAATACTATACTTAGAATAGGATGGTTATGACAACTGAAGCCAATAATTAATTGGGAAATGGGTACAGTTACTATTAATAAGAATCGGCTTGATACTGAACCAATCAGCCAATAAGATAATTGAATTACAGTAATAAGTATAACTACTCGATCAAAACCAAAAGAATAATACGAGAAAGAACTTGTAGAAGTGCAGAAGACTCTATCGAAGAAATACTATGAATTCATTGAACTATTTATTAAGAAAGAATACCGATTTCTAATATATCCTTTAGAATATAAGATAGTTATCGAACTGAAACTAGATACCAGACTTAAGTAAGTAAAATAGAGGCAGAAGTTGCAAGATAAATAAGAAGTAGAAGATAAATTTATTAATCATTTTCTATCCGCAGAATATATTAGAGAATTTAAGTCACCTTTTTCGATGTAGAATCTCTATATACTAAAGAAGGATAGAATAAAGAGAGTAGTATATAACTACTAATATTTAAATAGTTAAATAATCGATAATACTAATAAAGCGCTATATTAAGAATAGAAAAGAGATTTACTATAAGAAGTAAAAATCGTCACTATTTTTAATATCAAATAGAGATACTATAATCTCTAAATAAAAGAAGAAGATATACTAAAGATAGTAATTCTTACTGACAAAAAATTATATAAATAGATTATTATATCTATAGAACTTAAGAATCTACTAGTATAATTCACTAGATATATAATCTATATATTATAGGAATACCTAAATGAATTTATAGCGGTATACTTTGATGATATTATTGTGTTCTCTAAGGAATCTAAGAAATATAACAAGTATATTTAAAAGATTATAAAGAAACTCATAAATATCAGTGTAATGCTAAAGATTAAGAAGTACTAATTTAATATAATAAGAGTTAATTATCTAGGAATAACCTTTATATCTGAAGGATTGGAAATCCCACTAGAAAAGATTGAGAATATTATATCCTGGCTAACTCCAATGAATATTAATGAAATATAGTAATTCTTAGAAGCGACCAGATATTTATAATAATATATTAAGAATTACGCAAAAATTACCTAAATAATAATAAAACTACTTAAAAAAGAAGAAGCATTTATTTAGGAAAAAGAATAGGAAAAAGCATTCGAAAAAATAAAAGAATAGATTAAAATAGTACTAATACTAAAGCTATTTAATCTAAAGATATAATATATTATAAAACCAGATACTTTAGAATACACTATTAGAATAGTTTTAGAATAAATTGAAGGAAATATCGCTTGACCAGTCTTATTTCACTCTAGGAAACTAACTAATACTAAATAAAACTATAATATATATAATTAAGAACTACTTATAATTATTAAAGTATTTAAGTATTAGAGATACTACCTCTAAGGAGCTACTAAAGAGATTATTATTAAAAGTAACTATTATAACTTGAAATATTTTATAAGTACTAAGGAATTATTAGAATGATAAATTAGATAGGCCGAATTACTTATAAAATTTAACTTCAGAATTGAATATATCAAAGATAAAGAAAATATAATTATAGATACCTTAAGTAGATAAGCTAACTATGCTATTGGCATTAAACTACCAAAGATAATAATATTAAAGGAAGATTCTAATAGAATTCAATATAATAAGTAAGCTATACTAGCCGCTATTATAATAGTTATAGAAATAGAATTCCAGAAAGAGCTGAAAGAAGCTATAAGATAGGATAAAATAGTCTAAGAAAATATAATAAATTAAATATATTAAGAAGAAGACGGATTCGCGAAATAGAAATAATGAATAGTAGTACCGATAAAGATAATTAAGAAAGTTATCTAGTTCTATTATAATCCACTGAATAGAGGACACCCAGGAATAGAAAAAACTATTGAACTTATTACTTAAAGCTTTTACATCCTATAGATATATAAAAGAGTTAAAGAATATATTTATAATTATAATAAATGCAACCAAAATAAACCAACCAGGTATATACCTTATAGAAAGATATATATTCTAGTAATCCCAGAAGAACCATAGAAAAGTATAATAGTTAATTTTATCTAAGGATTACCGAAATCCAAGGATATCGTTATTAGAATTAATTATACTTAGATAATTATTATTATAGATAGACTAACAAAATATATTATTCTCAGTCCTATATTAATAGAGTTAATTATAGAATAATATATAATATTTATAATAAAATTAATATTTAGTTAGACCGGACTACTAATAGAGATTATCTCTAACTAAGATAAGTTATTTATCTCGAAATATTAGTAAACCATTATAAGAATATTAGGAATTAACCATAAACTATTAATAATAAACTATTAATAGATAGATAGATAATTAGAATAAATAATCTAAATAGTTCAATAATACTTAAGATATTATTTAGATTGGAATTAGATAGATTAGATAGAACTTTTATCTCTTACCCAGTTCACTTTAAATAACTTATAAAATATAATAATAAAGTAAGTATCGCATTATATAAACTTAGAGAGATATCTATAAATATTATAGATCGATATCCTATAAGATAGAGTATTAGAATAAGTAGCCCTAAAAGGAAAACAACTATAAGCTTTATACTAAAGTATAGCTAGAGATATTAAATAGATAGAACTCTAAATAAAGTGATATTATAATAAGAAGCGTAAGGATATATCTATCCTTAAAAAGAGGGAGAAAATCTATATATTATAATGAATACTAGGAAACAAAAATTTCAATATTCAGAGCAAGAAACCTAGTAATAAACTCGACGCAGTACACTATAGACTATATATAATAAAATAGAAATTGGAAAATAACAACTATAAACTCTAGTTATCTAGTAGAATATAAATTTATCCAGTCTTCTATATCTTATTACTGTAATTAATAATGAATTAGTAAGAATACCATGATGAAGCAGAAGAAGAAGAATATAAAGTTGAAAAAATACTGTAATAAAAAAAAGGAGAAAGGAAAGATCTATTACCTCGTCAAATGGAAAGGATTCTCTTATAAATATGATACTTGGGAACCAGTTAGGAATTTGAACTGCCCTGAACAAATTCAGGCATTTCTTAAAGAAAATAATTAAAGAAAGTGTCAAAAAGGAGAGTAAGATCGACCGCAGAAGTTATAGTAATAGAAGTAATCTATTTATTTACTTTTTATTCTGCTAGCTTTTTCTGTTCCGCCTCACATTTTTGCTCCTCCTCTTCCTCTAACCTTTCTAACTCCTCTATATCTTTTATATTAATTTAAATGAATTTACCCGCACGCTTACGAAGTAGGCTATCTTGTTTTTCAAGATAATCAAGATAAGCGACCGCTTCTAATAGTCTTATATATATCTCTTTTTATTAAGAATAAATTTTATTCTAAGCTGTAAGAAGCTTTTTCCAAGCTAAATCAGACAAAGCTATATCGATACACTTATACTAACTAAACTTAATACACTCGCTATAACGACTCGACGATTCAGATTTTATATAAATGAAACCCTTAGTGAAACAACATTAACAGAGGATAAGAAGAATGACTCCCGCGCTTTTAATCTGAGAAGCAAGGTTCTTCTTATCGATCGACTTCTTTAATGACATAGTTAGCGTATCACCACGAAGAATATATGATAGATAAGAATAAGAATAGATAATCTATCTTAAGATAAAATACCGGGAGCTCATAACTATTTATATTGCTATTAGGATGCCAGCCTACAAAGGAGGGGATTATTATAAGAATTAATAACGCTCAGCCAATAATTAAATAATGGACGCTAGTTATCTAAGCAAGGCACTAATAAAAGGCTGTTCCGGGCGAAAAGGAACCCTAGATGGAAAAGCCGCCCGTACGGAACTAAGCTACGAATGAAAGGGATTAGCGCATAGGAACGCGTACATGATAAGTAGAGCCATTCAAGCTATATACTAATAAAGAATCTATCCGCTCAACAAAGGACTTTGAGCTAGTAGAGCCAGAATAAAGGAATGGATCTATCGGATCTACTTGAAGGAAACTATATAAGGACACTCATTTACCATTATATATCTAGTTTATCATGCTTTATTAACACTCCAGACTGAATATATACTTTATTCACTTTATCGATTGGTTATACAATTGTCTTTAGATAGTTGCCTCGCAATTATCTATCGTATCCCCCCTAGCACGTTGATACTGGACGACTCCGCTCCTCGGCAGAATACTACTAAGCGTGCTCAACCCTTCTTGGTAAAGAACGGTCGATAACGTTGTGACAAATACCTAAATTTATTTAAGGCAGTTTAAATTCCTGATTGGTTTCTAAGTATTATACTTATAAGAGAATCCTTTCTATTTGACGAGGTAATAAATCTTTTCTTTCTCCTTTTTTCATTATAGTATTTTCTTAACTTTATATTCTTCTTCTTCTACTTTGTTATAGTGCTTCTGCTAATTTATTATTAGCTATAGTAATAAGATATAGAAGACTAGATAAATTTATATTCTACTAGGTAACTAGAGTTTATAGTTATTGTTTTTTAATTTCTACTTTATTATATATAGTTTATAGTGTACTGTATCGAGTTTATTACTAGATTTCTTACTCTAAATATTGAAATTTTTATTTCCTGGTATTTATTGCAATATATAGACTCTCTTTCTCTTTTTAAGGATAGGTGTGTCCTCGCGCTTCTTATTATAATATTACTTTATCTAGAGTTCTATCTATTTAATATCCTTAGCTATACTTTGGTATAAAGTCTATAGCTATTTTCCTTTTAGGGCTGCTTATTCTAATACTCTATCTTATAGAATATTAATCTATAATATTTATAGATATCTCTCTAGATTTATATAATATAGTACTTATTTTATTATTATATTTTATAAGTTATTTAAGATAAACTAGATAAGAGATAAGAGTTCTATCTAATCTGCCTAATTCCAATCTAAATAGTATCTTAAATATTATTAAACTATTTAGATTATCTATTCTAACTATCTATCTATTTATTAATAATTTACTATTGATAGCTTATAGTTAATTCTTAATATTTTTATAATGGTTTATCAATATTTCGAGGTAAATAACTTATCTTGGTTAGAGATAATCTCTATTAATAATTTAGTCTAACTAAATACCAATTTTATTATAAGTATTATATATTATTCTATAGTTAGCTCTATTAGTATAGAATTAAGAATAATGTATTTTGTCAGTCAGTCTATAATAATAATTGCCTAAATATAATTAATTCTAGTAATAATATCTTTAGATTTCGGTAATTCTTAGATAAAGTTAACTATTATACTTTTCTATGGTTCTTCTAGGATTTCTAGAATATATATCTTTCTATAAAGTATATGCCTGATTAGTTTATTTTAATTATATTTATTATAATTACGAATGTATTCTTCAACTCTCTTATATATCTACAGGATATAAAAGCTTCGAGTAATAAGTTCAATAGTTTTCTCTATTTCTAGGTATCCTCTATTTAGTGGATTATAATAGAACTGGATAACTTTCTTAATTATCTTTATTAGTATCACTATCTATTATTTCTATTTTGCGAATCTATCTCCTTTTTAATATATCTAATTTATTATATTCTTTTAGACTATCTTATCCTATTTCGTCGCTTCTTTTAACTCTTTTTAGAATTCTATTTCTATAATAGTTATAATAGTAGCTATTATAGCTTACTTATTATATTGGATTCCATTAGGGTCTTCCTTTAGTATTATTACTTTTAGTAGCTTAATATTAATAGTATAGTCTACTTATCTACTTAGAATATCTATAATTATATTTTCTTTACCCTTGATATATTCAATTCTGAAGTTAAATTTTATAAGCAATTCAGCCTATCTAATTTATTATCCTAATAATTCCTTAGTACTTATAAAATATTTCAAGTTATAATAGTTACTTTTAATAATAATCTCTTTAGTAGCTCCTTAGAGGTAGTATCTCTAATACTTAAATACTTTAATAATTATAAGTAGTTTTTAATTATATATATTATAGTTTTATTTAGTATTAGTTAGTTTTCTAAAGTGAAATAAGACTGGTCAAGTGATATTCTCTTTAATTTATTCTAAAACTATTCTAATAGTATATTCTAAGGTATCTAGTTTTATAATATATTATATCTCTAAATTAAATAGCTTTAGGATTGGTACCATTTTAATTTATTCTTTTATTTCTTTGAATGCTCTTTCTTATTCTTTTTCCTAAATAAATATTTCTTCTTTTTTAAGTAGTTTCATTATTAGTTAGATGATTTTTATATAATCTTTAATATATTATCTTAAATATCTAGTTACTTCTAAGAATTACTATATTTTATTAATATTTATTAGAGTTAGCTAGAATATAATATTCTTAACTTTTTCTAGTGGAACTTCTAATTCTTTAGATATAAAGATTATTTCTAGATAATTAACTCTAGTTATATTAAACTTATATTTCTTAATCTTTAATGTTACGCCGGCATTTATAAGTTTTCTTATAACTTTCTAAATATATTTATTATATTTCTCGGGTCTCTTAGAGAATATAATAATATTATCGAAATAGACTACTATGAATTCATTTAGGTATTCCTATAAAATATAGATTATATATCTAGTAAATTATACTAGTAGATTTTTAAATTCTATAGATATAATAATCTATTTATATAATTCTTTATCTATAAGGATTACTATCTTTAATATATCTTCTTCTTTTATTTGGAGGTTATAGTATCTCTATTTAATATTAAAGATAGTGACAATTTTTACTCCTTATAGTAAATCTCTTTTCTATTCTTAATATAGTGCTTTATTAGTATTATTAATTATCTAATTATTTAGATATTGATAGTTATATACTACTCTCTTCATTCTATCCTTCTTTAGTATATAGAGATTCTATATTAAAAATAGTAACTTAGATTCTCTAATATATTCTATAGATAGGAAATAGTTAATAAACTTATCTTCTACTTCTTACTTATCTCGTAACTTCTATCTCTATTTTATTTATTTAAGTTTAGTATCTGGTTTTAGTTCAATAACTGCCTTATACTCTAGTAGATATATTGGAAGTCGGTATTCTTTTTTAATAAATAATTTAATAAATTCATGATACTTCTTTAGTAGGTTCTTCTATACTTCTATAAGTTCTTTCTTATATTACTTTTTTAGCTTCGGTTAAGTAGTTATACTTATCGCTGTAATCTAGTTATCTTATTGGCTGATTAGTTTAGTGTTAAGTTAATTCTTATTAATTATAACTATGCCGGTTTCCCAATTAATTATTAATTTTAGCTACTGTAGTCATTCTATTTCTAGTATAGCATTATAACCTTGCGGTTCTAGTAGTATAAATAGAAATAAGGTTGGCATACTATATTTATCTAATCTAATTATCGTAGTATAGGTTCTTTCTTCTAGTCCTTTAAATACTGTATTGCCATTAACTATAACTATTTTGACCTATTCTCCCATTATTTTATATAGGATATAGTTTCTTTTAATAAAATCTCGGTTAATATAGTTATTGGTTACTTCTAAATTAATAAGTATCTTAATAGAGATCTTATTAATTATAGCTTAGATAATAATATAAGATTGTTTATCTAAAGTAATAGTTAAAATATATATAGTTAAATATTTCTAATGATACTAGTCCTTTTCTATAAATAGCTATATAAGTGAGTTTTTATCTCTCTAGTGAACTATATAGCTTGATTCGGTGCATTCACTAGCTAGGGTCCCTAAATGGTAGAGGTAACTAGGTAGTTAAATATAATTATATTATAGGTCTAATCTTAGGTATCCGTTTGGTTGGTTCAAGATTCCTGGTAATCTAGGGAAATAATCCTATCTTAACTTTATTCAGTAATATTATCTATATCTATTATCTAGATAAGTGGTCCAATCTAATTTAATGTGCATTATTTAGCTGAGGCCTAGATAATATTTATATATATAATTAGTTATATATCCTGTCGAATATTTATATAGTTAAATCCTATTTATTTTTAACATTCTTTTATATTCATTTGCCGTTTCAAGGTGTTTCTTTCCGTGTTTTTCGCATTTATAGTATATCTATATATAATATAGTTTATAGTATTCAATATATTCTATCTATATATTTACTGACTCTTCCTAATATCTCGGTCTTACTAGATAATAATTACATCTTAGTTCTCTTTTATTATTGTCAATGCCCTAGTTAACACTTATAGTCCTTTCTTCTTATAGTGTTATTTTATAATTCACACGGCTTGGTGGTCTTAATATATAATATTCTTATACTATCGACGTAATTCTCTTAAGTTCTCTTATTATTTATTTAGCGTGATCCAATTATCGATCTAGATCTTTATAGTTTATCTAATCTCTATTATTCTAAAATATTATCTAATCTAGGGTTTTCGCGGATATTAAGGAATTATTAAGGTTCTATAAATCTTAGACTTCCCTATAGAATATCTCTTTATTAAATCTAGTACTCTTATAGAGTTACTCTTTCTAAGCTAGCTTTTTTTTAAAGCTTAGTTAGATATATCTACTTAATAACTTAGGAAATCCTATTCTCTCTATTACTAGAGTATTATAAAATTATTATTATATAATTTATTTCTAATCAATCTATATATTCTATTTTTATCTATTTAGAACTTCTATACTATTACTAGGCGAGCTAGTAGTTATTATTATAATTATTATAATCTTCTTAGAGTTCTAGATAGCCAGTCTATTACTCTACTTTTATCTATATATTTTTATAAAATAACTTTTCTTTTCATACTTATAGTATAATCTTTCTTTACATTGTTTTTCTCTTTCTTCCTTAGTATTAATAGTATTTATCTATATATTGATATCTCTATCTATATTATATTGAGATCCTCTTTTCTTAGTTTAGTTTACTTAAGGGAATCCTCTAAATTTCTTCTATCTTTAGAATTCTTATTATTTCTATTTAATTTTAAATAACTTATTATCTATCTTAATAGCTATTTCAATAACTTAATTAATATTATCTAGTTAATCTATTTTTATTAATTTAGTCTGGACTTCTTCTTTAAGTATATTTTTAAATATCATAATCTATACTCTATTATTATAGTATAAAGATATAATAATCTATTAGAACTTTACTACTAGTTACTAGACTAATCTAGTCTATCTTAAGTATCTTAGCTATTATTCTATAGTTTACTATTTATTAATATTTCTAAAAGCTTTAGCGATCTTCTATTTAAATATATTATAGCTTAAGAATAATTCTCTAGTAATAGTATTCTAATCTTCACTTTTATTATTATAGTAGTTTTCTAGGATAGATTATATTTATTTAGCTATAGAATTAGTAAAGTATAAAGCTATATAGATTATCTTCTTCTAGTTAGCTATAATCTAGCTTACTTCTAGATATATTTCTATATTAATAAGAAATATCTTTAACTTAGAGCAAGTACCATTAAAGATTATAGATTTTAATAGCTTAACTTATCTATAATTAGGTATTAGAGTATTTATAACTTGATTCTCTAACTACTTAATATAATTATTCTTTTCTTTTATCTATTTATTAAGGCTAGTAATATATTTTACCATTACCCTAAGATAACTATCTTTTTCTTCTAGATCTTTAGTTAATTTATTAACTTAGTCATTTATTATATTTAAATATCTTTCTATTTAGATAATATAGTCTATAGGGTTTTTATCTTCGTATTAGATCTTAGTATAGCGCTATTACTATCTAGAAGTAGCTTAGACGATACGTGGATTTCCTATGGTACTTAGGCTGTCATTTCCTGCCATTGTCAGTCTTCACTAAGGGTACTTCTTATTAATATCTTTAAGTCGTAACTCATTAAGATACTTTATTATTATAATATTATTGACCGTTCTTTACCAAGAACGATAGAATACACTTAGTAATATTCTACCGAGGAGCGGAGTCGTCTAGTATCAATATACTAAGAAAGATATAATAGATAATTGCTTTGCAATTATCTAAAGATAATTAAATAATAAATCGATAAAGTGAATAAAGTATATATTCAGTCTGGAGTATTAATAAAGCACAATAAACTAGATACATAATAATAAATGAGTGTCCTTATATAGTTTTTCCCTAGTCCTATTCTTTATAGCAGTAGCTTTTTCTCGCTATGCTCTTTAGTATAGAGAATATATCAATCGCTATACATGCTATGTTTCTTCAGTATATTAAACATAGTGTTCGCTATATTTACTATATAGTTATATATATAGTCCTCGGGCGCTAATCCTTTTTATTCGTAGCCTAGTTCCGTGCGGGAGGCTTTTCCATCTGGGGTTCCCTTTCGTACGGAACATCCTTTCGTAAGCGCCTTGCTTATGTAACTAGAGTCCATTATTTAACCATTGGCTGAGCGTTATCGATTCTTGTGACATATACCTGTGTTAGAGTCCTAGCCTAAGAGATACTCGAGCGTCGCCCTCGTAGAACTGCCTGCGCCAATGGACCTGAAGAAGCCCATGATAATGGGCACTATACTTTATCTGAAATAGCGCCCGAGAACTGATATACCTTATATCTACCGCATACCTTCATGATCCTTTCCTTTCCTTTTCTTTCTCTTCTCTATATTTGAATCTACTTAAATTCCTATATCTATCTTAGAATAGTATAGTAGGATCTAGCCTATAATATTAGATTTAAATATCAAGATCTATCTTTTCTATATAAGAATTAAGAATATAGTGCTTCTTATCTATCTAAGTTAAGCCTCTAAGAACTTTTTTATAATAAACTCTCCTTAGTTCGAGAATTAAGTTATTATTGCCACTCCTCTTATTAAAGAGTTAAGTTATATATATTACTATTAAGTTAATACTAAAGATACTAATATAATAAATAGCCTATTAAGAGATAATCTGAACTAGATAAATATAAGTATATCCTTAGAGTAAAACTAGATACTATTAGAATAGATATAATGAATGGAATTATTATTAATAAATCTATCTGCTTATTTATTATATATTAAAGAATAAGTTATTAATCTGAATAAATCATTAACCCTAGAGATCTCTATTCTAATACTATCTGCAATATCTTATATTACTGCTAGTAAAGCACGATATTTACTAGACTATCCTAATAAATATAATGATACTAACTGCTTAAAGTATATATAATTTACTGCTATACTATATATAAAGTTATTAATTAATATACCAGCAATAGAGGAACCTTATAAATAACTATAGTATACTTATAGATAACTAGTAGAAAATATATAAATAAAAGTGTACCCCTAGATATAAATTTATATATATAGGAATACTATTATTTTAACTACTCTAGAAGCCTTCTTTATATATCTTAATACCCTATTTAAAGACTATTAAATAATAGAGAAGGCGAACCTTAAACTAAACTAGATATAATAAGGATATATGCTCTTTTAAGATTTTATTAGTGAGTTTAAATGACTTCTACTTCTTATAGAAGGCTAATTATAGATAGATAATATTAAAATATCTAGATTAAAGATAGTAATAAACTAGGAAATAAAATATACTACTATTAGAAATAATATACTAAAGTAGTATAAGACTTTCTATAAATATCTATATTAAGTAGTAAATAATCTAGAAGAACTAAAAAGAATCAATAATCTCTAAGCTTAATATAAATAACTATATATTATCTATACTATATTTAGAGATTCACTTTCTATAACTATAACTTCTTAATCTATAGACTAGATATCTATAGATTTATCTATTAATACTATTAAATCTAATAAATATTTTTATTATAGAAAATCTAGCTATATTATCTAATACTACCTTAAATTAATACTACTTTACTATATTCTCTCGCTAAAATACTGGGGTAGAAGAAGAATATATAAACTAGTATAAGTATCTACTATTAAAGTAAAAGAAGATAAAAAGTTATTAAGCAATTTAGATAAGCTAAAAGAGTAGCCTCTATATAAAGTCACTTATAGAGGCTAGACTATAAATCAGTTAGTAATTTCAAGAGATTTAAGAAGGCTATTAGCTAGTTTAATAGGTCTCTATTTAAGATAGATATATAATTAGATAATAAAGTTAATGCTGCTGCCCTAATTAATTTAGAATATCTTATCTATAGAATTATTAAGAAAACCTTCACTTAAAAGAACTAACTAGAATATAGCGCTATTATACTGAGATTTATATAAGGATATAATGATTCTAAACCACAGTATATTAAGGAAGTTACGCGCATAATACTAGATATAGAAGGGAATACCTAAAGAAACACCTATTTCTATATAGTCTCTAAGTGCGAATACAATATAATACTAGGACTCCTATAGATAAAATATTAATATATAAAGATCGATACTATAAAGAGCTAACTAGAGTTCGAAAATAGGATAACAGTCAATAAGAAGAACCTCTTATACCCTAAATATATTCCCCGACAGATCAACACTACTATAATAAAACTTATTAGTAGAAGACGCGGTAAAAAGAAATCTATTGAAATATTCGCGGCCTCAATATAAGATATTAAGAAGGCTCTATCCTGGAAACCACGAACTGACCCTTAAGAGAAACTACCTAAAAATTATTATAAATATCTAGATCTATTTAATCTAAAAGAAGCTAATATATTACTATTATCGCGGCTGGATATTAATTATAAAATTAATCTAATTAATATCGACGTAAAGGGATGCAAACCTGAAGTACCATGGGGCCCCCTCTATAATATGTCGCGGGAAGAATTACTAGTCTTAAGAAAGACCCTTAATAATCTACTTTCAAAGGATTTTATATATATAAGTAACTCCCCTGCCGTAGCACCAGTGCTCTTTATAAAGAAGCTAGAAGGTAGCCTATATTTCTATATTAACTACCGGGCTCTTAATACTATCATTAAAAAGGATTAATATTCTTTATTATTAATATATAAAATACTATAGTAGATATTAAAAGCCTAATAGTTTACGAAACTTAATATTACTACAGCCTTCTATAAGATATATATTGCTAAAGGAGATAAATGGAAAATGGCCTTTCACACCAGATTTAGACTCTATAAATAATGAGTTACCCCTTTTAGTCTCACTAATATATTAAGTACCTTTCAATAATATATTAATTAGATATTATGTGATTTCTTAGATAATTTCGTATTAGTATACCTAGATAATATACTTATCTTTATAGAAGATAGCTATATATATTATTAGGAATAAGTATAAAGAATACTAGAGTATCTATATACTATAGAATTATATCTAGATATTAATAAATGCGAATTCGAGGTCCAAACTACGAAATACCTAGGATTTATATTGGAAGCTAGAAAAGGAATCCGAATAGACCCTGCGAAGGTCATTGCAATCCTAGAGTGAAAAGCCCTAATATATATATAAGATATATAATTATTTCTAGAATTTATAAACTTCTACTAGCAGTTTATTCGAGGCTATTCCAATATAATCTGACCCTTAACTAACCTAATCTATAAGGGAGCTATCTTCGCCTAGACTGATATAGCTAATAAGATATTTAAATAATTAAAAAAGATATTTATAAATAACCTAATACTAGTATAGTTTAACCCTAATAGAGAAACAGTGATAGAAGCCAACTTCTCAGGATATATTATAGGAGGAACCCTATTATAGTATAATAATAAAGGACTATTATAAATCTATATCTACTTCTTCTAGAAATATCTATCTGCGGAATATAACTATAAAATATATAATAAAGAACTACTAGTAATTATAGCTTATCTAAGATAATAGGAGTCTAAGCTTATATTATTATTATTATTATTATTTAATCAAGGCTTAACGTCCATGCCCAAACCAGTGGTTTATGACGGACAGCGTGTCACGTGGGGTAGCCCAGCTTATAGGGGTTGCCCCCTATAAGCTAGTGCCACTACCCCCTATTGGAGCCTGGCGTTATAACAATTCTGGCGCTTTCCTCGCCCCAAGCCGCTTATATGATTTGGAGGCTTATAGTGGGTGGCATGCCCACAACCCCCTCCTTAATACTGGACGTTAGGGCGTAGCCTACAGTAACAGGCCGCCCGGTCACCGCTACCCTTCCCCTTCGCGTTCTTCCTCGTCTAGGGCCTCTATGCCCCAATTATCCCCCCTATTGGCCTCCTCTACCGCCTGTCGGTGGTCCTCGCGCTCCCTAATTATCTCTAAAAAGTCCACTAACGCTTTAGTGGCCTTAGGGTCTTCAAATAGGCGTGCTTCGGGGCACCACTCGCTTTCCTTGGGGGCTTCTACCCCTACATTATTAAGGGCTGCGTATAGTCTATCCCGCTGGTGGCGCCACTGGCGGTAGCTTATAAGGATATGCTTGACCGTCTTAGTGCCGCTGGAGCACCCTAAGCATGCCCCGGAGTCCCAGGCATTTATTAGATATAGATAGGCGCCAATTAGGGTGTGGCCAACCTTATACTGGTAGTAATGTCGCGCCAGCCGCTTAGGCGTGGCGGCTGCCCTAGGGTCAAGCTTCTATCCCCAGGGGGGGCGATAGGCTTGGCCTATACGGTTTGGGCGCTCTGCAAGCATTCTAGTGAGCCAGTTGGCCCTGGAGGCCCTATATGCTTTGATACAGGACCGCCGGACGTGCGCTAAGGAGATCCCCGAATATTTACCTATAGGGGGTCTCCCAGCGGCCTTCTTAGCGGCCTTATCGGCTTCCTTGTTCCCTGGGACGCCCTTATAGCCTAGCACCCAGCATATAATGACTCTATGGCCAGTTGCCAGCAGTTTTCTAGCTAATTTATGCGAACGCAGTGTTAGGGCCTGCCCTGGCCCAGGGCGGATATATTATAGGTGGCTTATAGCGGCCTGCGCATCCAGGAAGACCCTAATATGCCCTATAAGGTTCTCTACCAGCGCCCACTCCAGGGCCTCAACTACCCCGACAAGCTCTGCGTCAAAGACTTCAAAGCCTGCGCCCAGGGAGGCAAGCCGCGTTCTCCAGGGGCCATTCAGTAGCTTATAGGCTACCCCAGCGCCTACGCGTTGGTCGTCTAGTCGGGAACCATCTAAGTATAGCTCCATATACCCTATACTATTTAGAGGGTCGGTAGCCGCTTATATGGCCGCTTCGGGCGGTTCTACCCTAAATTCCAGTGGGTTAGGCCTATTGTTGCCGCTAACGGTGCGTTTAAAGCCCCTGGAAGGATTAGTTGACATAGCCTCCCACAGCCTATGTGCTAGGCCCATACCTAGAGACTAGGGCCCGCGGCGGGTGGGAGTCGCCCACTCTTGGTCCCCAATCGGCTATTCTCCAGACTGCGCGTGGGCGTTACCCTCTCTAAGCGTTATAGGGAGTATCTCCGCTGCAGGCTGCCCTGGGGGAAGTCCTAATAGCCTTAGGGTGTAGCGGCGTTGCTTGGTATCTAGTAATGCTTCTGCCGGCTCTAGGGCCGCTTCCCTTATAAGTAGCCCTATTGGGGTGGTCTTGAGCATGCCCGTGACTGCCCGGGCCTGGTGATTTATTAGGGTTTGGACCCCCTGGAGACAGTCCTGTTGGCCCTGCTACTAGAGCTCTATCCCAAAAAGTGCTACCGCTTGGGCGGTTGCCTTCTGCACCCGCCACGCTAAATTAGGGGGCAGCCCCTAGGCTCTGTATAGCGCCCGCACCTGTTTTTCAATGTTCTTACCCTTCCTTAGGCGGTCCCTATAGTGGGTTTTAAGGGTAAGCTTTGGGTCTAAGAGGATCCCTAACCAGCGGGTGGCTTTCGGGTTAAAAGCTACTGAGATGCCCGCAATCTGCACCCTTACTCTAAGGATCTAGTCCCTAAACTTCTTACCCGTAGCCCTAGTAAATAGGGTGGCTTTAGTCTTTCTAGGGTCAAATTTAACGCAATTAGTGGCACCCCACTCAATAGCGGCTGCGGCTGCGGCTTCTAGCTGCGTATAGACCTCAGTAACTGAGGTCTCCTAGGCAGTAAGGCCTAAGTCGTCAGCGAACGATAGGGGCTTCACCCCTGAGACTTGGTGTACTATAGCCTGGAATACCCCCGCAATATAGATTAGGAATAGGATTGGGGAGACTGGTGAGCCCTGTGGCAGCCCCGAGATGATAGGCTGCTCTGGGGTCTTGTAACCGTCGATTACCAGGCTGACCCACCTATTGGTAAGAAAAGATAGGGTCTACCATATAAGGTCGTTGTCAATGCCCGCAGCCTCCATGGCCTCCCCGAGCTTATAGGGGTTAACATAGTCAAAGGCGCCTAAGACATCAATAAAAATAGCGCCTGTCAGGCGGCCTTGGGCCCATCCTTCCTGCACTATTTGCATAAGGCAGGCCACTACGTCAATCGCCCCCCGGCCGCATCGGCCGCCCATTTGCCCAGGGTGTAGTGCCCCCTAAGACTCACACCAGTCCACTATAAGGGTCGCCGCCAGCTTCTTAACCACCTTACTGAGGCAGCTTAGCAGGCTTATGACTCTCCAAGCCTTGATTTAGGTATAATCAGGCTTGCCTGGCTTGCGAAGCAGTACGCCTTTAGCGGACTTCCAGGCACCCGGGTACACCCCGAGGCAGAAGCATTGCCTGGCTAAGCCTATTACTCGGGGGGAGTCTAGTGCCCAGAGCAGTCGGCATGCCCTAAAGTTGAGTCTGTCGGTGCCCGGGGCTTTCTTAGTGCTCTGGCTGAATAGGGCCTGGTGCACTCGCTCGGGCATTATAAGTGTGTGTGCTATCTTCCCTGGTAATTTCTTTAGGGGTGAGCTCCGGGGGGCATTAGGGAACGCAGTATTCCTAATTAGGGTCTCCTTAGCGGTAAGGGTAGTGGCTGGAGCCGCCTCTAGGTCAGTTCCCTGCAGTGCGGGCGTGGTAGCTTGGCTGCGGGGCTTGGTATACCGTAGTGCCACCCAGCACCGGTTAGGGTCGTCGTTAGATCCCCCGGGGGTGCCCCCTAAGTAAGATTCCCAGCAGGTCCTCTTAGCGGCCCTGACCGTCCAGTAATAGGTGCCTCGGGCGGCTTTAAAATCGGCTTTAAGGCATACATAGGCTTGCCACCGCTTACAGGTTACTATCTATAAGCCCTGGGCACGCTTAAGCTCTGGCTTCCACCAACACTTAGAGCGTGCACAAATCCTCACTGCTTTGGTATACCTATTAAGTACGCTGGTTAGGGTATCCTGCACCCAAATGGCCTCCCTAGCGAGGTCTGCCTCGGTGCAATCGTCGCCCAGCGGTGGGCGGTCTGCCGCCTCTAACGCCCATACTGCCGTAGCCAGCTTTAGAGAGTCCTCGTTCGCTTCTAAGGCGTCAATTTGCCACCTAGTAATCTCCCTAGAGGTGCCCCCAGGGGGCGGTTGCTCCAGGGCTTCCCAGCCTATAAGAATAAGCTTATAGTTAAATCCCGTGGCCCTCTCCCTATCAATTTCCTAGGCTTCTAGAAGCCCGAGACTCGGGGAGGATAGCGCTAAATCGATAATTGACCGCCCAGGGCTTTCCTTATGGCGGGTAGCCTCGTTAGGTAGGTTATTAATATATAGAGAGTATCTATTAATAATAGCCTCTAGGGGACCAGCGTTAATCCGGTGAGAGATCTCAGGATTCCAATAGGGGCTATAGGCATTGAAATCGCCTACTACTAGGTACCTATCTACTAATAATGCGTCCCAATCAGCGTCCTTAATGGCACGTCGCCGCCTGGGCGAGGGTCCCTGCCACCGGCAACTGGCTCCGACCCAGTTATTGTAGCAGTTGATGACTCGGGTGCGTCGGGGGGCGTGCCCACTAATTATAGCGGTCTCCCATATATCCAGGCACTGAATATAGGGGGTATCCACTAAATCAGTACGGTGTTCCACCCTAATGGCGCCTATAAGGTCCTTATGAACGCCTATAAGTACCCGTTGGTCTCGCTTCTCTCCCCCTGACCAGTAAAGCATATAGCCTGGGTGGGAGAAGTCCGTTTTTGGGGGCTCCTGCAGGTATATAATGCCTGCTTGCCGCTCTATCCCTGCCTCTAGAGCCCCTAGAGCCACGGTATACGTGTGGCAGCAGTTATGCTGATAAATCAACATTACTAGAGGGTGCAGAGCCTAGCATTGGTAATGGGCATGGTGACAAATAAGGCAGGGAGGAGGACGCTGGGTCTTCTCCCTGGTCCATGGCGTCTTTGTCCCTCAGCTCCGGGGCCTAGGGCACTTCTTAGGTGCCTGCAGGGGGTGCCGCCTCCTCACTAATGCCTTCCCGCGTCTTCCACTCAGGGGGGGGTGGTGGCACGACGATTTAGATACGTGGGAGTCATTTATAGAGGTGCTGGCGGGCCTCCCTAATCTTGGGGCATGCCAGGGAATCAGCCTGGTGCTTCCCCCCGCAGTTACCACATTTAGTGGGTGCGTGGGGGCAAGGGTGGCCGATTTAGGCCTTACAGTCCAGGACGTTGCAGGCATGCTCTTGAGCTTCATAGGCACCGGCACACACCGTGCAGAGCGGTGGCCGGTTGCCGCAGGCCCTATAGCCTCGGTAGCCAATGCCATAGTATTGGGTGTAAATCGAGTTCTTACCCACTTCGTGGTATGGGCTGGTTAGGTGCCTATTACCCCTAAAGTGTATGCCCCGGGCGAGGATACTACGGGCCTCGTCTAGGCCTCCTACCGTTATAATGATAGTAGAGAACCGCTGGCCGGTGCCCTGAATAGCCCCTAAAGGCTTAATCCATATAGGGTCTCTCATTAGGATGCAAGCACCGCCTAATTCGATTTTCTCGCGGGCTAGGCCAAGGCCTGAGGCGCTATAGCGGGCTACCGGCACTACGTGCATCTTAATCTTATATCACTGTTAGTCTGCTTCCACTGAGACGACCGTAGAGTCAACCCGGTGGCAAGTCGTCACTAGGGAGTCCTTATAGGCTGGTATAAGGGTACTAGTGGTGCTTCCTTAATCTAATAAGGCTGAGATTGCCCCTGATTCAGTATAATTAGCGTTAACCACCCTTATAAAGCTTGGGAAGCCTACCTATACTAAATAGTGGTTAAGCTGCAAGATAACGTCGGCTTTAGGCTTCCTCGGGGCGGTATGCCCATTCTCACGCCTAAAAATAAGCCTGCGGTCGCCCTTGCTACCCACGCGAATAGGTTGCAAGCTGCCTGGGTCCGCCTGGACCTTAGGGAGCTTATTAGTGGGCAGTGGGCGTTTTTTAGTGACAATTTGCCAGTCCTGGGCGTGGTTGGCCACTATATTGACTTATTGAGGCTTCGCCGCGGGCTTCCCTGGCCTCTAGGGCGCAGGGGTGGCTCTGGGGGTGGATTTTGATACCGGGGTTAAGGCTCTATATAGATCTACGTGCTTAGCGCCTCTATTCGGGTTAGCAGGGGGGCCGTGCGCGACCTCCGAGAACATCGTCTCTTAGAATAGTAGTGGCTCTCGCGGGCCCTGGCGGCTACCCCTAGACGATAGAGGCTCTGGGGGGTGATTCAGGGGGTTTGGGGCGTTGAGACGAGTCTCTAGAGCCCTCAATCGGTCGCTAATAGTGTCTAGTCGTGGTGCCAGGCGCTGCTCGAGTACCTCTATAAGGGAGGCCATATAGACTCTTATAGCGGTAATCTCAGTGTAGATGGCGGTCTTGCCACTTATAAGGTGTTCCAATAAGGCCAATTCGACGCTCCGGTGGCCTGGGCCAAAGGGGGACTTTGCAGGGGCCCTCCCTAAGCCGTCAGGACTATGTTCCTGTATCCTCTTCCTAGGGGTCTTGGGTGCTTCCTCGGGGGCTGCCTCGCTTCGCATAGTGTCTAAGCCTCAGGGGGCGCCGGCGGTGCTGCCCCAGTGGTGATGCCTATGGAGGCACCCTGGGGGTGTACCTGGCCTGGTGCCTGCACCCCATGGTCTAGGGGGGCCTTGTCGATTTGGGGTGGTCTAGGGGG